>JAPDVU010000007.1:129976806-131370556 GCA_026230045.1 Corynorhinus townsendii
GCTACAGTCAGCGGCCTAGGGGAGGCCTGGTCAACTCGGGATTTAAGCTCTGTCTGTTGGTCTGTCCCTGCCTGGTGCTCTGAGTGTGCTTTCCTCTTCAGGTTCATTTCCTCTGCTCAAGGCTGGGTGCCCCTAAGGCTGGAACTTGGCCTTGCTGCTTCTGGTTTCTCGCCTTACAACCTTGTAATCAGGACACGCATCTCTTCCTCTCTCATCTAATGGCATCCACCCCAGTGGCTGAGGCAGTGAAGTCTTTGAAGAGAATTTGGAGTCCAGCTGGTGTGGCACAGTGGTTGAACGTTGACCTATGAACCCGGAGGTCGTGGTTTGACTCCCATTCAGGGCACATGCCCTCAGTCCCCAGTAGGGGGCATGCAGGAGGCAGCTGATGGATAATTCTCTCTCATCATTGATGTTTATATCTCTCCCTCTCTGAAATCTATATATATATAAAAGGCTAATATGCAAAGGGTCCCCTTGGGAGTTCGATGGGGAGACTGGGAGTTCGATCACTCACATGCACCGACCACAAGGGGATGGCGTGTAACATGGCAGGCAACCAGCATCGGTGGCAGGGGTGGGGCGCTGAGGGAGTGATGGGAGGAGGAGTCAGGGAGGCGGGGAACTTGATCGCTGGCCAGGCCTAGGGACCCTACCCACGCGTGAATTTTGTGCACTGGGCCTCTAGTCAATAATAAAAAAAGATAGCCCTAGCTGGTTTGGCTTAGTAGATAGAGCAATGGCCTATTGATTGAAAGGTCCCAGGTTCGATTTCGGTCAAGGGCTCATGCAGGCTGGATCCCCAGTGAGGGGGTGTGCAGGAGGCAGCCCATCAGTGATTCTCATCATTGATGTTTGTATCTCCTTCTCCCTCTCCCTTCCTCTCTGAAATCAATAAAAATATTTTTTAAATACACACACACACACACACACACACACACACACACACACACACTGAGTGGCCAGATTATTATGCGTCCAGAGATCATAATCTGGCCACTCAGTGTGTGTGTGTGTGTGTGTGTGTGTGTGTGTATTACAGAGAGAGAGAGGATTTGGAGAAAGAGAATGCTGTGAGAAAACTGGGGCAGTCTGAGCCACACAGATCACTAATGTCCTATCATTTTTTATTTTATTGATTTTTAGAGAGAGAGGAAGGAGAGAGAAATATCAGTGTGAGAGCAAAACATTGATCAGCAGCCTCCTGCACAGCCCCTCTGGGATCGAGCCTACAACCCAAGCAAGTGCCCTGACCAGGAACCAAGCTGGCAACCCTTTGGTGCACAGGACAATGCCCAACCAACTGAGCCACAGGGGCCAGGGCGCCAACGTCCTGACATTTGCTAATCCTCGCGGGTGTTCCCTAACTTTGAGACCTGGACCTCACTGTAAACTCCTCAGAGGGGATTTTCTCTTAGGCTTGTTCTCGTGTCCCCCAGTAAATGTTAGGGGTGGGAGGGAGAAATAGAATAGTGGAGACTAGCTATAAGAAATATTAATCATGCTCTGTTAACCGTGACTGTTTTGTACTGATTAAAGAAAGCACAGTCTAACCTGGCTGCGAGATGTAAGGGACCTGGGGGTTAACTGGTAAATGCGGTCCATCCTCCTTATCTGTGAACTGCCTATTTATCATGGAAAGATGAACCACCTTGTTGCTGAAACAATCGAGTCCTGGAGGCACCCACCCTTTGCAACCCCCAGTTTATAATCTGTAACCATTATACCCATTCTTATTCCTTTTGCCTATTTCCCCATGCCTGTAATATCCACTTTTATTCCTTTTGCCTACTTCCTCATGTAGTCTGTGTCCTTCTACCCCATCCAAGCAGTTGGCTTATTGGGGAGGGGAGTGTAGAGCAGATTTTCGTGGATCGCTTGCTGCTCTCCTATACTATCAGCATTGTTGGAATAAATGCTCATACAGACTCAACCCTGTCTCTGCTTAATTGACACAAGTAGTGGCAGGCAGCCCAGACCCATTGGTTGTCTGGTTTCATAAGCAGACCCTCAGTGAATGTTTGCTCAGTGGTTAACTCTCAAAATCAACAAGACTAGCCAGGACCACTCATCACTAGAAACAGACCAATCCATGAACCTTAGAATGGATCCAGAATCCTCGAGAACTTTTAGGCTCTTTGAAAATCAAAGATGCAGCTGCCATCAAGAATAAGAATAAAAAGGACCCCCTCCCTCAGCTCTACCACCCCTCCCAGGGCAGGGAAAGGCAGCTTTCACCAGGAGGTCTCTGTGGGTCCTCTCAAGGACCCTTGTTCATTTCCTTCCCACCAAAGATCCTGAGCTTAAGGGCTGGGGCAAAAATGGCCGGTTGCCCTGCTGGTGTGACTCAGTTGGTTGAAGCATTGTCCCACACTCCAAAAGGTGATGGGTTCGATTCCTGGTCAGGACACATAACCAGGTTGAGGGTTTGATCCCTGGTCCAGTGCATGAGGGAGGCAATCGATCGATGTTTCTCTCCCACATCAACATTTCTCTCTCTTTCTAAAAAAAAAAAAAAGGCCAGTGACAGGGTGGCAAAGATGATACCAAAGTATATCTCAGAAGGTGAGCCAGGGTTATAATTTTTCATTTAATGTGTTCCTTTGAGGTCTTATCATTTCCATCCCTTTCAGCTTTGTTGTAACTCTTGTTTCCCACTCCAACATCCCCGGGTTGCCCAGGAGCCTCCTTGGCTCACAGTCAGCCTCTTATCCCCAACTTCCTCGGCTCTCTCTCCTGAGAGCTGGTCTGCATGTTCAAAAGCAGGGCAGGGTACACTCACTCTTCAGTCTGTGATCATTTATTGATTAATCTGTCACTCAATAAATCTTTAGTGAACATCTGTTGTGTGTACCAGTAATTGTGCTGGGGGCTAAGAGGACCCCTGAGAAGTGTAAAACTGGACCCATTCTCCAGCTGTGTCTGCACAGAGAAATCCCTGGAGACAGATGATCCTGGACTGGATGGTCTTGAAGGTTCTTTGGGGCACTAATATTATGTGGTTAAAGACTAAGCGATTGGGTTTGGGCCAGGTTCTGATGGATGAGTAGGGTCTGGCTAGTTGTTAGGAGGTGGCAATGATCAGGGTGCTATCTTCCAAAGACTGGGGAAGGCGAGCAAGTGGGAAAATACAAGGTGTGTTCTTGGATCGGGGGTTGATATGCTTGGCCAGAGCAAAGGATTTTTATAAAGATATGATAAAAACTTTACTTCACTATTGGTTTGTGTATGTAATGCATCTCATAAGTGTAAGAGAGCCAGTGAGAATTTGAACAGACAAAAAAAACTAAAGTTAAATAGTTTTCATAATAGTGTTCACATCCCACTTGCCCATGGCAGCCTCTGTGATGGACGCAGTTGGTTTTGTGTTCAAGAATAAAAAGAATAAAAAGCAACCATTTCTTTCTTCCCAACAGAACTTCAATTTCATTCAAGTCCTACTTCGTCCCCCATGCAGCCATGATCCTCAAGGGAAGCTGGCCCATCCCATGCTCCAGAGTGAGTCTGATTGGCCTGTTTTGCCAACAATTAGTTCTAGAATGAGCTTGAGATCCAGTCCTGGCCGATAGGAGGGGAAGAGAAGTCTATTGTCATGTCTGCAGGTGGCTACTTTGCCTCTAGTCTGAGTATGAGAGAATTTCATTCTCTGATTGTATTGTTGAGCCACTGAATCAGCCTCACAGAAACCTGCCCTACCTAGTAAGTGACATAATACATTTCCACTTTGTTTAAGCTATTTTGAGTGAAGATTTTGTTACTTGCAGCCCAAAGCATCTTCACTGCTTCCTCCAGCTCTTGAAAATCTTTCCCCCTGTTAAACCAACTCTCTGCTCACATCAGGAACTCTAGTCTCATGATCTGTCCTGTTTCTCCACTTCTATCTACTCTTCCCTTTCATTACTGTCTTTCATGTCATCCCAGAATCCTTACAGTAGTTCACCTTCACCTTCCTCTTGCCATCTCTCCCACTATTGCCAGCATATTTACCCACTAAGTCCCCAGCTATAGATAGCACCTGGGAAGGCACATGGGCATTTCTTTAATTATTGTCAGCTGAACTCAGGGCAATAGGCAGAGCAACACCCCGGGAACATGCTTCCCCAAAAAGGCTGGACATGTTATCAGCTTGGCCTTCATATCAGCCCAGGTGTCAGCCTAGTGGAGTTTGATATGTAAATCCAGGCAAGCACCAGGAATGCTAGGGCCTACTCAAGAATACAAATAAGCTCCTTTGATCCTAAGTTTTGGTGATACTTCCTGGTATTTGGGGGTATAAAATAAATGTTCTACGTAGGCTCGGGGTCCCTGCCTCTCCATCAGAGAGGATGGCGTCCCACCTGGCTCCCAGCTTTGTTTCTATCTTTCTATCTGGTCTCTTTCTTTCTTTTATTTCTCAATGCCTGGCCGCCTCCACTTAGAACCGGTTCGTTCATCTCTCTTTCCATGCTGGACGCGGAAAAGGGAGATCCCTGCCATATCTGGCCCCTGCACCCAGCCACGGGTCAATTCGACTCTACCTTTGCTGCTCCCATTCCTGAGCTAGGGGAACAAACTGTAGTCCTGGTTTGCCTGAGATTGAGTTGTAGGTGGCAGAAATGGCACCAGTTGTCTGACCGGTGGAGTCAGACCAAACCTGGGTTCAACAACCTGGGTACTTGGGTGCTGGCTAGGAAAGATGCGGGAGCCGCCCATGGTCTTCACTAGCAGAGGTGTGGACAAGGAACCCGGAAGGCTGGTGACCCTTGAGCTCTGGCAAAGGTCAGAGCTATGCACCCACTGTTTAGTAGAGACAATGGTAGCTGAAGCAACTTCTCTACCAGACAGTCACGTAAATCCTTACTGATAAGATAGTCTGCTTGTTACTGGAAATTGCCTGCCTACGGGCTATAGGTGTATCCCAAATTGAATAAAAGCATGGTGAGGGCAGAGCCCAGGCAGGAGTCCTTCCTCTTGAGCTGGGCTCCCACCTGGTCCCCCAATTTTTCTAAATTATTTCTTATCTCTTTCATTTTTGTGCAGCTCCTCTTCCAGAGCCTGAACCCTGAACCACATGAGACGTGGGGGACATTCACAGAAAGAATTCAGAGCAAGGCCCATACTGTACAAGAACATTTATTTGGTCAATTACAGAGGTAGAAGAAGTAATTCCTAGAAGAAATGGACTTAGCAAACAAGTTCTAGAGCTAAAGGGAGGGTCCTTGGAGCTTGGGAGTGAGGAAGCTAAGGGTAAGGTGCCAGGGGAGGGGGAAAGGATAGGGAAATGGAGAGGGAATGGATAGGAAAGGCAAGGTCATGCTCCCTGGAGGGTAGAGCACACTGGGTCCTCCATCCTAAGGCTTTTAAGGATGGAGATTTTAGGGGAGGTACCAGGGAAAGATCTCAGAATATTCAGCAGCTTTCCTGGTGTGTTCTTTCAGGGTTTCAGTCTCCGCTGATTGCTGGCATCGGGGTCATTATTCAATGCAGCTGGTCCTGACACCAGCTGTGGCTGGTTTTGTTGCTTATCTAGGCCTGGAACTGAAATATAACTGAGGCCTAGATCTCTAGGGAGGAAAGGTCTGGGAGTCCAAACCTCAGGACTAGGGAAGGAAAAGTCACCCTGGGGGCTAGGTCTCACCCTATAATTGATTGTCCGTTGCTAGGCACCTGGGGCTTTCCATCTTGATGACCTTCTGTACCTGAACCATCCTCCTTGCTCTGCTCATGCCTGTCTAACTGCCTACAGCAGAGTGGCTTCCTGGGATTCTGGACTGGAACTGAAACTGGAACTGTCCTGGTGAGGCTGCTGGGGAAACAGTGTGATTAGTGACCGTTCCCAGAGTAGGGTCTCCAATCATAATGGAAGCTTACCCCTGCTTGGCAGTCCTATACCCAACTGGGCTGGCCTGGCACCGTTCACCCCCTTCACCGCAGTGCTGATTTCAGATATTCCCCGTTGCTCGCCAACCTAACTCTCACTGCGCACTCCCTTTGCAACTGACGTCCGATTGCACAGAGAAAAGAAAGGCTATTGGCCATAAGCACCCAACCTCCTGCATTCTCACTCAGAATGCACCTCCTTTCCTGCCAATGGAGGAAGCCTTTCTCCATCCCAATGCATTCATCAGAAATCCTGGGGCCACCTTTCTTTTCTTCTGCACCCACCTCTAACTATCACCCTCTCTCCCTCCTTTCATGACAATACAAGTCTCATCTTCTGTCTGTTCCTAATTCTCCCTTCAACCTGGCCTCTGCCCCACCACTGCTCTTGCAAAGCTCTCAAAGGACCCATTACTGGACTCGTCCCAAACCACAGCTGCTGCTCAGTGTGCTGCTGTCGACCACCTCTCCGGGAAAGCTGCCCTCTTCCCTTGACCTCACCCCCGCCCACCTCTCTGGCTGTCTCTGCTCAGTGTTTGTTTAGGGCTTCCCTGCCTCTGTCTGGACTATAAATGTTGATGTTGCCCTCTCTCTTTGTATACACTTCTTTTGGATGATTCCATCTATAACCATGGTTTCAACTCTCATCAAATCCTGACAACTCCTCAATGTATAGCTCAGACCAGTACCTTTCTTCTATGGTTTGTCTTGTATGCGCTGTGAAGGCCTCAGTGTGATTATCAAAGTCCCTGGTTTTGTTGAGTTCTGGCTCTACCACTCATTAGCTGTGTGACCTTAGGCAGGTAACTCGTTGTGCTTTGTTTCCTTCATCATAAAGCTGACATCATAATGATATGAAGACCAAATGAAATTATGCAGAGTGCTTAGAACAATGTTTGGCTCAGAGTAACAATCAATGTAGCCTATTATTCATCTTTTTAAAAAAAATGTTTTTATTGATTTCAGAGAAGAAGGGAGAGGGAGAGAGAGATAGAAACATCAGTGATGAGGGAGAATCATTGATCGGCTGCCTCCTCTATGTCCCCCACTGGAGATCAAGCCTGCAACCTAGGTATGTGCCCTGACTGGGAATCGAACCATGACCTCCTGGTTCATAGGTCAATGCTCAACCACTGAGTCACACCAGCAGGGCTTTTTTTTTTTTTTTAAGCTTTTATTTTCTGAATGGCTAGGCACTTAGCAATTTGTTATTTAATTATTAAAACAAAACAAAAAACCATGAGCAGGTCTATGCCCTCTTTACAAGTAAAGAAACTGAGGCTGGGAGAAAACGCATCTTGTGTAAGGTCACAGGCTGGCAGTGGCTAGGTAGAGTTTTGAACAGACTGATGCCAAAGTCCTTCTTCTCAGCCCTACAATTAAGCCATCTCTTAACCATACTCAACCCCAAATTCATTTTCCTTTCCTCTCCCACTCTTGTCCTTCTGCTTAGAATCCCATTTTGCTGGAAGGATGACAGCATTTACTTTGTCAGCAAAAACCACCCCTTGGCGCAGAGCAGAGGTGTAGACGGGTAGATGGTGGAGTCCCTGCTTGCCCATGCAACCCCTCAGAAGGCCCAGCCTCTTCTCTCCACCCACTACCCTGTTCTCCTGCAGCCCCTCCAGATCTTTCAAGGGGGTTATTGCTGCAGCTGCCTACTGGAGCCAGCACCTAGCAGGACATCAGTAAGTAACTGTTAAAGACCTGGCTGACCCTAGCCTTGCTCCCAAATCACGCCTTGCTCTGCTGCTAGGGTGACAGTGATAAAACCTGACTATATTAATTTAGTTCTTCTAAAGGTCCTTCATGGCCCCCTCTATTTTTCCAGGACAAAATGTTAGGAGATTCAGGCAAAAGAGAAGTCCCATGTGAAAGGGTTTGGGGCTCCTGGGAGGAAAGAATACTGCCAAGGTTTGAGCCTCTGAATCTGTGTTCTGAGGTTCAGGCAGGATCCATACTCCAAGAGGTACTGGGTTTAATAACCCAGTAGTTGTGTCCAGGTCTAGTTTATTTCTGGCTGCCTCCCATCTCCACTAGTTGTCCCTCCTCCTCACCCCCCACCCCCAACCCTCGCCAGGAGGGGTCAGTAGCGAGCAAAAGGTATTGCCTTAGGATGGAGCTGGTGACTTTTCTTCTGGGCTTCCTAACCAGCTCCCTGGGCAGATGTCCGAAGAAAACACTCGGGCCACACAATTGGTCTTTCATTAGCATCTTTTCTGGCAGTGTCAGGGAGAATTTAGGACTGATGCGACTGGAAACTAGATTTTTTTCCCCCAGCTCGCCGGTTTGGCTCCTCCTCCTGCTCCTGGGGCCAGGAGACGCCCAGGCTAAAAGACTAGGGATCAGAACTTTGTTTTTTTTCCAGGGGTGCGCCCCAGGGCCAGCCCAGCACCCCACCCCCACCCAGAGTTGTTATGTTAATTGCTCCTTGGGCATTCTGCCCCGGGCAGCCCCGCCCCCATGGTGACTCAGCCCTTTTCCTGCCCTATTCCGGCAGTGGCGGTAGGGACCCAAAGCGCAACCCTGTTGGGCCCTGCTGGGCGCACCCCTTAAGTGGCACGTGCCCTGGCCATTCCTGGCACGGTGCGTGGCTCGCCTGGGTGTGTGTCCTGAACTGGCCTCACAGCCTTTTTTGGATGTCTTCCATGGCCCCCTCTATTTTTCCAGGACAAAATATTAAGGAGATTCAGGCAAAAGATAAGTCCCGTGTGAAAGGGTTTGGGGCTCCTGGGAGGAAAGAAAACTGCCCAGGTTTGAACCTCTGAATCTGTGTTCTGAGGTTCAGGCAGGATCCATACTCCAAGAGGTACTGGGTTTAATAACCAGTAGTTGTGTCCAGGTCTAGTTTATCTCGGGCTGCCTCCCAGCTCCACTAGCTGCCCACCCCACCCCCAGGGGTCAGTTGCGAGCAAAAAGTATTGCCATAGGACAGCAACTCCACACCCCACGTGTAGAGTCCACAGCGGGAGGAAAACACGGAATCTGGAGTGGGAAGAGAGACTGGCCTGAAGAGCAACTCTCTTTGGCCACTCACTTCCTGGAAAAACACGTGAAAAAGATCTCAGTTAAAACTACAGTGTTCATCATGGCCCTAAGCTGTGAAAGGGGTGGTGGGAGGGAGTGGGGGAGAATACCAAACAAACAGAGGAAGAACCCTAAAGATGTTACCTTACTTGACATTTACCCCAGGGCTGATACCGTAAGGCATGAATCAGTCATCTTGTGGGTTGCCACTTACTTGTCATAAATCCTCGAGCTAGTTTAAGATTTATGAGCATCAGCTTCTTAGTTCCCTGGAATTTTAGAATGTTGGAGCTAGAGAAACCTCAGAGAGCACCCGGTCGGCCCTTATTTTAACAACTAGAAGAGGTTCAGGTGACTTGATGGAGGCGTGCCATTCCTGCTGTTAGTTAATGATAAGTCACACCTGGAACCCAAGTCCCCAACTCTCCTTATACCTCCTTGTCAAGGCAGCATCCGCTCCCAGCCGCCCCTACCCAGTGGAGGGTTGGTGGGGAGGCGGAGTGTGTGGTGTGCACTCAAAGGAGCTGGTGTTAGGGAGCATTAGTCAAATGAATGGGGTCACCCTTGGGTTAAGAACTTTATGTAGAACCAATTTTGTGTTTCAGTGAAAAACGGAATCATCTATATGTATCGAAGGGGTTCAGAATAAGCCTCCCCCAAAGATTCCATTTTCCGCATGTGGATTCTTTTGAGCTGAAGGCAATCAAGACCCAGCAGATTCAAGAAAAACTTTTACCCCAAAAGTATTTAGAGAAAGGACCAGGACCAGAAAGATAGCTCTCACCAGAGATAACTATAAAGGGTATTGGTTAGTTGTGGTAGACGGGGGTAGGTGTGGAGTGGGGGGATGAGAGGGTAGGCAGGCCTCAGAGCCTAGAGATCAAAGTCCTCTCTGTGTCCCAAAGTCTCTGCATAATATGGCAAATGTTTGTTTACTAAACATTTGCTCTTCCCAGCTTCTTGTAAATTGTCTTCATCCCCTTTAAAGTCCCAGACCCCTACCCACTTCTCCTTAGCTCCAGATGGCATATAAGCCTCCATTGCCTGATTTCCTGTGGATCTCATATTCTTGTGGAGCTCCATATGTATGTGATTAAATTTGTTTTTCTCCTGTTAATTTATTTTTTGTCAATCTAATTATTAGACCAGCCAAAACAACCTAGAAGGGTAGAGGAAAAATTCTCCTCCTCCACAGTGTTGTCTATAGCATACTTTGCAGGGTTATGAGAGTCAAGCCCTGTTCATTGTCTTTTTGCAACTTCATAAATTGTAGGTAATTAATAGATATATAAATTCTGTCTTATCTGATATAAATTTGACTTATTTATTATTATCATTAAGTTAAGGAGTCTTTCTATTTGATTTTTTACTGATTTTTGTTTTAGAGAGGGATGAAAGGAGGGGGGGAGAGAAAAGAAATTGATGTGATAGAGATACATCAATCAGTTATGTCCCATATGCACCCTGGCTGGGAATCAAACTTGTAACCTTCCAACCTCCAGTACATGGGATGACACTCCAACCAACTGAGCCACACTGGCCAGGGCAAGATTTGACTTCTTTTTTACCCCCACCCTGTTGGCTGGAAGAAACACACACACTTGTGTCTTCATTTGCAAGTCATCTTAATATCCTTTCACTCCACGTGAACTTGTGCTATTCTGACTTTTCCTTTGAATCAGTCATAACATCTATCTGCCTGGTTCTGTCATATCTTTTGAGCAAAATAAATTTTTTCACACATGTTCATTTTTTACATTTTTATGGAACTCGTGATTTTACCTAATAACATCATACCTTGTCCACTAGGCCCAGCCAGCCATCCCACCATGTGGTGTGGTGACCTGCTGCAGGATGAGTCTGTTTCTGGGTCCACATGAATCCAAGCAGAGCTACTTTTTCCTGGGTTTGCCTGGAAGGACCATGTGTCCAGGATGGCAGAGGTCTGGCTCAGGGTGGCTGACTTGGACCCTGTATCCCCACTCACTGACTGTGTTTCTCTCTCTCTCTCTCTCTTTCATCTTCCTCTGAGGATATTTTTTCCTTTTTTTTTTTTCCAGAGAGAGTGGATGGGAGGGGGAGAGACACAGAGAGCGAAACATTGATGTAAGAGAGAGACATATCAATGGGTTGTCTCCCTGACTGGGATGGAATGGGGCGGGGGTCACGGATAGAGCCTGCAACCAAGGTACCTGCCTTTGACTGGAATCAAACCTGCAACCCTTCAGTCCACAGGCCAACGCTCTAACCACCGAGCAACTGGCCAGGGCTGGTGTTCTTCTTTTGACACTATATCCAAAAACCATGTCAGGGAAGGAGTCCTACCAGCTTCTTGGAGAGGAGGCAGAAGGCCAGTCCCTGGAAGTAAGGCTTAACGTGGGGCAGGGAAAGAGCTGGATCGGCGCCTAACCAGTCACCTTTTGTAAGTTTGAATTCTTTTTCTTTTTTTCTCATGGGCAGTTAGTACATTGAAGATAACAGAGGAATTTGCTTACTCCACTAAAACGAGAGAGGAAAGAGAAGCAATGGGAGGAAATGAGAGGACAAACAGGGAAACTGAAGAAACAAGGGAGCGAGGGAACGAGAACAAAGGGCAGGGTACAGAGATCAAACCAGAGTGATCTTCACACCATGATTTCCTGGGCCACACAGAATGATCTAAGAACACAAAACTAAATAAATAACAACAATTAAAAAACGGAGATGAGGCAATTCCCTTGCCACTTCTGATCATGTGAAGGACAAAGCCTCAGTTTGGTGCTGGTCTGTCTTCATCACCTCTCTTAACATTTCCTACCTTCTCTCTTACTATAACCGCAGCTGGGTAGGTCTCTGGATCACAGCTTTCAGTCACCAACTGCATCCAGTTAGAACTTAATACCATACCTCTATTTTCATTGTATGTATTTTACTGTAAGTTTCTCTTTTTATACCAAGGAATACTGTTTTTCTATTGATATAGAGTTTCTCTTAGAAGTAACTTTATTTAGGTGTTTAAAAGGAAGTCAAGAAATAAAAAATATCAAAGTAAAAAAGTTAAGTTTTAAGATATGCAAAAATCACGAAGGTGGCACAAAGTGACTTTAACTGGAGACTGAAATAGAGAAGAAAAGGGAAGACAATGAAGAACAGAGAAAAAAAAACACCCCATTAGAATGAGAGAAGTGAAACTATGCCAAGGGGTTGAGGGGCACTGGCAGGGCTGAACTGAGATTGTAATGTGAAAAGGATAAGGGGTAAGGGACGGGCAGGAGGGTCTGGCTTGTATATTTGGGTTCTGAGGTGAAGATGAGATTTTTCGAGAGTGGTATTGGTGATGTCTCAGATGTACCCCCACTGCTTAGGAGACCTTGGGGAGTTATTCCGTAAAGCTGCAAGTGGTTTAGGGTGGCTCTGACCTTCAAGAAAGGGCATGGGGGTCCTGCCGTGGGCTGCCCTGCAGATGCATGCTATACTCTCTCTTTCTGCCATTTAGCAGCTACTTGAGGAGATATCATGTCTTTTTTTTTTTTCTTTCTTCATTGGTAATCATTAGATATTTTTACATGTCTAATTGCAAGAGCTCATTCTAAGAAGCTTGAATTTTCAAGTTGAGGCATGAAATTAGTGTCCAGTAACACAGAGCCTGTCTGCTTCACCGCTTGATTTAGAGACATTGGTTGGTGTGAAGCTTCTGGTGCCAACGAATCTTCCATTTCTGAAATCTTCCAGCCAGGCTCAATGAAAATGACAGCCATAAATACTCATTCTAATGATTCCCCAGGCCATAGTCGCAACGCTTTTTACACGGCCTTTACTCTGACTCCCCAGCCAAGATCATCTGGCTCATCCTTCTCCAGGGTCCTTGGAAATGTCTGTGTCCTCCTGTTGTAGGCAGCAGGAACAGACCAGGTATTAGACCCATGGGGTCAGACTGGACCTGGGTTCAGCCACCTCAGTACTTGAGTTCTGGCTAGGAAAGAATTCATAGTCAAGACTCCAACATTTATTTATAAAATCACAGAGGTGGAAGAAGTAATTCCTAGAAGAAATGGGCTAAGGAACAAGTTATAGAGGTAAAGGAAGGGCCCTTGGAGCTTGGGAGTGAGGAAGCTAATGGTAACATGTTTGGGAGCGGGAGTGTAGGCAGTCAGGGGAGAAGGGGGGAAAGAGAAAGAGAAAGGGAAAGAGGTGGTGTGGGCTCCTGGGAGGGAGAGGGAACTGGGTCCTCCTTTCTTAGGGTTTTAAGGGTAGAGATTTTAGGGGAGGTCCCTGGGGAAGATCTCTATAGAATATTCAGCAGTTTTCCAGGTGTTTTTCAGGGTCGTGGTCTCCACTGATTGTTTGGTCAGTGCCAGGGCTGGGGCTCATCTTTCAATGTAGCTGGTTCTGAGGGCAGCCATGGGGTCACTGGTCTGGTTTGTTGCTTATCTGGGCCTGGAGCTGAAATACAACTGAGGCCTAGATGTTATCTCCAGGGAGGAAAGGTCTGGGCATCCAAACCTCATGACTAGTTATGTTAGAGGAGGAAAGGTCACCCTGGGGCGAGGTCCCACCCTGCAATTGATTGTCCATTGCTAGGACCTGGGGCTTTCCACCCCCGTGACCTTCTGTACCCGGCCCATCGTCCTTGCTCTGCTCCTGTCTAATTGCCTACCACACTCCTACCACCTGCCTCATTGTGCACGCCCCGCCCCCTACCTTGCAGGCCATGAGTCTAGATGCCAGTCACACGCTTCTGGCTCCCTGGCTTTCCCTGGGATGACGCTATTGCTGGGGCATTGGGATCTGAAGTCTAAGGACTTTTGACTGTTTCTGTGGGGCCCTTGCCACTGGGGTTCAGATGTCCAGGCAGCGCTGATGAGTCCCATGTGTCAGTCTAATTTAAGAGCCACAGGCAATGAACCTAAGATGACTAAGATGACTTGTGTGGGGAAAGGGGAGGGGGTGTCTTAGAAGGATATAGGGAGACAGATGGGAGTTGACAAATTGTAACGCTCCTCTCCCCTACCCCACAAACTGTCCTATAACCCCTAGAGTGCACCTAGTTCCCAGAGGCTAATCCTGCTTCCAAAGGTTGGGGACAGACCAGCCACTGGCCAGCCCCTACAAGAATGTGCTGAGGCCCCTGCTGGTGTTTCTCAATGCTGCCTATATATTAGAACTAATTGGGGACCTTTAGATGCATTGATGCCAGAGTCTTATCCCATACTACTTAAATCCAGACTTTCTTTGGAGTGGGGTAAGCTCGGCCACTGGTATTTTTTAATTGAGGTGTAACTTAGATATAGAAAAAAACACACACATCTTAAGTATACAGCCTGCTGAATTTTTGTACCTGGGTAACCACCACCAAGATCAAGACAAGGAAGCTTCCAGTTCCTCTGAAGGCTTCTTTCTCTTATATAAATGTGGCAAAATCGAGACCTATCCAATCAGGAGCAGGTACAGCCAGCACCTCTATTTTGAACTTTTCCAGTCTTCCTAACAGGGGATACAGGAGAGGAAGAACTCCTGCCTTCTCTCTAGTCATCTTAGGTTCATTGCCTGTGGCTCTAAATTAGACTGACACAAGACAGCATAACAAGAGAACTGATGAATATTCTGCTAAGAACTGCCCTGGAGATCTCCCCTAAGATTCCTGCCTGTGCAGGCGATAAAAAGAGATAAAGCCTTAAGACAAAGACCCAGCTCCTGCTCTCCCTCTGAGAAGCAGCCCCTGCCATTCCCTTTTCCCTCTTCTTCCCTCACTATTTCTCCGCAGGCATGCATCTCCTAAATCCTACTAAATTCTAATGGACCCCACAAGATTTGCAACCTGGGGAGCAATGGGCAGCAGCACCTCGTCCCAGGCTAGTCCCCCGAACCTGTTCTCAAAGCCCCCTTTTCTCTGACTTCCCAGAGAGCTAAGGCAGCCCAGCTTAGGCTCCCCAGTTGCTTCTTCTATACTAGGCCCTTTCTTTGTTTTACATCCCCAGCTTTAATAAACCTTTCCTCATTGTCACTTGGACTCATGCTGTGAAATTTTTCCTGCATGAAGTCAAGAATCCACACACTACTGGCTGACTCTAGGCAGACCCAACAAGGGCCAGGTCCCTTTCCGGTAACAAAATCTAGAGGCTGGAAGTACACAGTTGGAAATTGCAAGTTTGGAAGAAGAAGCTAGACTTATCAAGACTTCCCAGCCTCCTGGGTTTCATAAAGCAGCTCTTGGACTGAGCATGAAGACGATAGACAGCAAGAGCCCAGTATATCAGGTCTGCCAGCTGGTGCCCAGAACTGGTCAGGCATTTCTGGGTTCACCACCTTCTCCAGAGCTTATCAATGTAAAGATCTTTTCTTATAAGGGCCATTTAGCCATTCAGGAGTGGCTGCCTTCTGTAACTCAAATTCCCAAAGAGGTGCAGAAAAGGAGAGACTTTTTCAGGTAAAACAGTTTGCAAACTAGGAAAATGCAGCTTCCAGTAGAAACCAAAACTTTGCTCCCTGAGGCAAAGGGGAGGCCATCATTTATGGCCTCAGATTCCCAATTTTATGCAAATGAGATGTCCAAATTCATATAGCTCTGATTGGTCCGAATCGTGCAGTTCTGATTATTTGGTAGCATGCATTCTGATTGGTCAGTATAGATGCAAATGAGGATATAGTTGTGCAGTTCTGATTGGAAGGGACAGGTCTCAGTCCATTGTTGAAAGACAAAACCAGGAACTCCCTTATAATGGTTGACTCAGATGGCAGGAGCATAGCCTGGGAAGCTAAGAGTTCAGTCTGAGGTTCTTCAGGTATACAGGGTACATGAGGAGCCCTGTCAGCAAATGCTGCTAGACTCTTACTAGTCATAAAATTTGGGACCTTGGTTGATCATGGAAGGTCCATTTCAGCAAGTAAATTCCTTTTTGGGGTTCAATGAACCTTTCTTCTAGGAGTCCACACTTCTCTTCATGGAAGCAGGAGCTAGAGTCCTGAAGAAGGCAGGCATGGGGCCTGATCAACCCTAGCCAAGAATGGGGTGTGAGACGCTCACAAATTCTTTACATTCATCTACCCATGCCAGGCTCTGCTCCCCAACAAGCTTCAAGGGAGCACCTATTTTGTGCAAATCAGACTCCTTGCTCTGAGGGATTCAGAAAGAGATAAGGTGACAAGAAATTTACCACCTGGCCTTGGCCAGATAGCTCAGCTGATTAGAGCATTGTCCTGACAAGCCAAGGTTGTGGGTTTGATGCCTGGTCAGGGCGCATACAAGAAGAAACCAATGAATGCATAAATAAGTGGAACAACAAATCAATGTTTCTCTCTCTCTCTAAAAATCAATCAAGAAAGAAATTTATCATCTGGTAGAGGACAGACATATGAGGTGAGGAATCAATGTCCCAAATAAAATGTAGGAGAGGCGAGTCTGTCCCTCTACTCGCCTGGGTTCAATAGCTGGGTCTATGAGATAAACTGACTATAGGCAGATTAACAGGAGAAGAGGTATATAAATTTATTAATTTTTAATATTACATGGGCAGAGGCATAAAAAAAGTGAATACCCAAAAAAGTAATGGGATTTGAAAGCTTATCCTAACCAATGGACATAGACAACAGGGGGGTGAGGGCATGAGTGGGGGGGATGGGGGGTAATGGGGGAAGAAGGACACATATGTAACACCTTAATCAATAAAGAAATTAAAAAAAGAAAGAAAGCTTATATGCTATCTTGGTAGGAGAAGGGCAGGGGAGATATAGGTCACTTAGGGGAGAGTAATTTTCAGGAAAGATGAATGGGTTTGTAGAATAGGTGGGAGATATGATAGTGTGTGACAAAGTTTGTCTGGTTGTGAAGTGGACTTCTAGTCTCCTCTCCTGTGACCAGTCTATCTTCCCATGTTGATGAAAATCCTGGGGAGAAGAAGGAAGGGAATTTATAGCAATTGAATTCTTTTTGGGGGATCTGTCTTTAGACAGGTAAGGGGAGTTCAGAGAAAGCTTCTCTCTGTATTTGCTGTTTATCAAGAGCCTTCAGCTAAAAAAATCAATACACTCAAAATTCTTCAAAAGCATGAATATCTAATGCTTTCTGTTCACAGAGGAAGTAATCCTAAAGCTGTGTGGAGTGTTGCTCTGTTAAGGCTGCTGCATTGTTTTTATACAACTTTGGTATTCTTTTAAGTAGCAGCAAAAACATCATAAAATTTTACTAGGGTCAGATGTTTACTAAGCACTCTAAATGCATTAATCTGTGTAGTTGCTATAACAACCCTAAAAGGAAAGTCCTATTATTATTATCTCTATTTTACAGATGAGGTTAAATGCTGTTCAGAGATGTTAAATGCTATTCCTGAGATGATCCACCTGGTAAGAGAGGAACCCAGAATTTTAAAGCGCAGTGCTCTAATTCTAAAGCATGGGTTGTTAATGCTAGACATGCAGATGTATGAGTTGTTAATGCTAGACAGGCACATTGAAGGGAGCTCTGAAGACGTGGGTGCTGACTTGGGTTCCAGTACTATCCAGCCTATGGCCTTAAGTCAGTACTTTGTCCACCAAGGCTTTGGTTTCCTTCTAACCCCCAATTCTGAGCTCAGTTCAAGTGCAGAGACCTTTATAATTACAAAGTTTGGTAGTAAAACCTTTTCTGTCTTTAAAATATTTTTAAAATTGATTTCAGAGAGGAAGGGAGAGGGAGAGAGAGACAGAAACATCAATAACGAGAGAGAGTCATTGATCGGCTGCCTCTTACACACCCCACACTGGAGCTCAAACCCACAACCGGAGCGCGTGCCCCAACTGGAAATTGAACTGTGAGCTCCTGGTTCATAAATCGAGCCACACGGGCCGGGCTAAAACCTTTTCATCATTGCTCATAGCCTTTCATACACATGTTCCCTACCCCTCCATCCCCCACCTGAATCTCATTCATTCATTAGCAAATTCTCAGTTATCCACTGTCACCTTTACACACACACACACACACACACACACACACACCCTTATTGTTTTAAATTACTTTATACTTTTGCTTCTCAGAACTATAGAGATCATACATCAGGTAGACTGGAAGGCCTTTTGATACTCAGATTTGGCTGTTTTCATTACTGATCTACTTAGTAAGAGCAGATCTCAGAAAACCTTCTCCCTTGTTTTAATGGTTGAACCAGATGACTACAAATGTGCCTTCCTTTTCTAAAACTCTCTCAATCTAGGATTTACAAGTTCCTAAAATGAAACGATCTCATGTGTACTGTTTTTATGTGCCTAAATCCCAAAGAACATTGAGGAGGCAAGTAAGCTGCAATTGTACTCACACACTGTCTGACTTCTGGGAAGACTAAAACTAGTCCAACTTGGTGACAGGGATTGAAGATGGGGGTACAGGGGTATGAGCCACAAGCACATTTGACAAACTTGCTCTAACACTTATACATTGTGTACTAGAGTTGACTGCTTTGTCAAACAGCCTCCACATTTTAATGGCTTAGCCCAAAGGAAAGCTCATTTTTCACTAAGTGGACAGTCCAAGCCAAGTGTCCTAGTTCTGTGGCTCTCCTACACAGAGCTTCTCAGGAGTCCAGGTTTCTCCTGTCTGTGGTTATGTTTCATGGGTCCTCAGAGTCCTTTTCTTCCAGTTGTAGAGAATCAATCACATGAAAGGCTTTTAGGGTTTAAGAAGTGACAACTCTTATTTCTCCCCCCTTCCATTTTTCAGAATTGATCACATGATCCCATCTACGTTTCCAAGATAAACCGGGATATGTAGATTTACTGTGTGCCCCAAAAGAAGCTGCCATGATGAATACATAGTATTCTTTGTAGAGGTCAATTTTAAGAAAGAAAAGTAAAGAGAGAACTTACCCAAATAGTCATGGAGACTCTCCACTGCTGTTCCCTCTGGGCTGTCAATGGCCCATTTTCCCACCATAACTGTTCAAAATACTAACTTGAGTGTCTACGGGTAGGAATAAAGTGGACCCCCTTTCCTTCTTTAGTTCTCGAAAGGAAGGTAATAAGACTTTCTTAAAGTGCGCAATAGTGTTACCGGTACAAAGTCCATGTGCCCGATGCTTCGAAAGGCCAAACTCCAAACATCAGAGTTTGGCCTTTCGAAGTAAGGAAAGGTTTGTTGATTCAGAAGGCACTAACCAAGCAAATGGGAGACCTAGTGCTTCTTCAAATCTGACTTACCAAGTACAGAGTTCATGCTTCTTTTATGTCAAAGGAAGGGGAAATGGGAAGGGCAATAGGTGATTGACCACCGCAGACATCTGGGAGTCAGCAGGGGTCTGAGGAAGATCCTGCTAGTTGATGTGAGTTCAATTATGAGGTTCTTGCAAATCTTTGATAAATAAGCATTATTCTTGTGCATACTTTCCTTATCTCCTTGGAAGAGGCACTTTCTGGTAAGGGGCTGTTCTGGTAATGGTCAGGCAGCAAGTAGAATTCCTCTAATGATTAGCATGTCTGCATGCAAGACAAAGCAGAAGCTATTAGTCTGAAGGCCATGGGAACAAAGCAGGCTTCAACAAGATGCCGTCAGAGAGGCTGAGTCTTTCATTCTGTTACAATAGGACCTTCTTCAGTGTCTTGTCCTGGGATCTAAGATAATAATAATGACAACAACAACAACAACTAGCATTTACTGAGCACATATTATATACCAGGCACTCACACACATTATCTTAGAGTAGGAGTAAATCTCAAGGTCTGGATGAGATATGTGAAATTGAATAATTCAATTTAATTTACTTTTTGAATAAATGGCTTTACTTGCTAATTTCTATTTTAAATGCTCATTCTTCTGGCAGAAACTTAATTTCAATTGATTTTTACTTCTGCTCTATGCCAAGTTTTGTCTAAGTTCCTAGGTGATGGAGAGTTTCTGGGACTTCATATCCTATAGTTCATCTAACCATAGTGGTATCTGCCATTAGACCATTTGAAATGACAAAACTGAAACAATTTGAGTTTGATGTCCTTTACTCAAGGAATGAAGGTTTGTGGTTTATGTATGTTTGGTTTCCTTGACAGGTATTTCCTGTAAGTGGGGGCTGACTTAGGGTTAAATTTGTGCTTCCACGGGCAGCCTCCATTGTGTAGGTCCCAATACACAAAATAACTTTGCCAATCTCATTGCCACACTGGATATTCCATCAGGCCCCTGCTGGGGTTGCTTCTTTGCTCCATACTTCAAAGCTCTGTTTCTCCCTGCTAACTCAAAACCACCTCCCGCTTCATGAAGAGCAAGCCGCTGTTTCCAGCACCTGGAAAGAGCCACAATCTCCAGTCTCCCTCTCAGCCCTTCTGCTTGACAAATTCCTCTGTCCTGGAGCCAATCCCCCCACCTCCCAGGCGGCAGCGCCTTTCTCTGGGACCCTACTACCAATGTTTTGCCTCCTCTCTGCCTCTCTCCTTCCTTCTTGATAATTCTTACATGCCTAGTTCTCTGTTTTTCCATTTCTAAGATTTATGGCACAAACTTTATGTTTCAGTTATTCAAGGGTTAAATTTTACAGGTCACAAGGCCTCACTTTTACCACTCCTAAGTAGTTTTCTGGATTTTTTGCCTTATCACTCCTCCCCTGAGGCAATAAATGTTACTGACTTCAAGATGATAAGGAAAGACTGCTGACTGAATTGGGAACAGGCCAAGGGACCCTAGAAAATAAATATAGGGAAAAAAAAATGTGTAAATTCTCAAAATATTTTCTTGTCACAAATCTCATTTAATTCTCAATGACCACTCGATGACGCAGGTGCCATTCCTTTCTCTGTTTGACAGATTAAGACAGTAGGCTGTATTCTTACGAGTTGCTTTGCCAGGACACTTGGGTGTATGGTGAGAAAGGAGTGAAGATCATTTTGAACTGGTGCCAAGTTTGGAGAAGGACCATTTAAAAGACATGCACTGTTATTACTCTTGTCAACGTAAGAACGTCAGAACCTGTAGCGAATTTTTATGAGTTTATTTGAGCCAATCTGATGACATATGCCAGGGAACAAGATCTCAAATGCTCCAGAGAATGACAGTTTTGCAGCTTCTTTTATGCATTTGAAATTAAGGAGGGGATGAGAGGAAGATTGGAACAAGATTATGTGCTCTCTTGAGGGTTAAGACCCACTTGGAGGGTTATTACTTCTGATATTTCAAAGGTGTGTTAACCTAGATGCACAAGAACAATGGATAGGGCTGGCTTAAAACCTTACACTAAAGAAGTTATAGGCCGGGGACGTGACCATCCACCATGACCTGCCCAGTTAGGAATTTATGATCTGATCACCCTGTGAGGTTACTTTTCATAGGCCCCCTCCCCACCTTTTTTGCCCACACTTTTATTTTTCTTTTATTGATTTTTTACAGAGAGGAAGGGAGAGGGATAGAGAGTCAGAAACATTGATGAGAGAGAAACATTGATCAGCTGCCTCCTGCACACCTCCTATTGGGGATGTGCCCGCAACCAAGGTACATGCCCTTGACCAGAATCGAACCTGGGACCCTTCAGTCTGCAGGCCGACACTTTATCCACTGAGCCAAAGCGGTTAATGCATTGCCTACACTTTTAAGTGCCAACACAAACTAACTAATTTGAAATCTTGTCTAATGGAGACAAGACTTAGACTTTCTTTAACAAATACCTAAGGCACACTTGAAATTTGTACAAAGCCTATTATTTGGAATGGTTAAAACAATAGGTGTGAGAACTATCCTCTTAAGTTAAACCACCTCTTGCAATCTCTTCTAATGATTACCTTATTAGGAAAATCCTTCTATTTACCAACAGTGTGACTGTAACGTTTGCTAATCATTCAATAAATATTGATTGAAGCCATTTAGAGGCCCATGTCTAAAGAATAATTAGGTTTTAAACTCTCCAATTTGATGGGTTCAGAATCTTTAAGCTGCCTCCTCTTTTTTCTGAAATTTTTATTTCTTCTTTTTTTAAAAAAAAATCTTTATTGTTGAAAGTATTACATAGGTCCTCCTTTTTCCTTCATTAACCTCTTCCAGCACACTCCAGTCCTCCCCCCGCCCCCCCCACCCCAGGCTCTCACCACCCCATTGTCTGTGCCCAAGGGTTATGCATATACGCATACAAGTTCATTGGTTGATCTCTTCCCACCTCCTCTCCCCCTGCCTCCTCTTCTTGACTCTAAAATATTTTTCTCAAATTTAGTGGTAAAGTTTCTCTATTCATTGAAGCAGGAAGCTCTGCACTGAAGGTGGAGTCTGGAAACCCCTCTAAGGAGAGGGGTTTCCAGGAAAGAGGTGCTTAGAGTGAAAAGGGGAAGAAGGCAGCGCCTGGCACAGCATAGGCACCAAGTAAATGTGTGAGGAATGAATGAAAGCTGCAATGGTACTGAAGGAATGAAGCACCTTCTCCTCCCCTCTTGGGAGCAGACCTCAATTTTCCATAGAATGTTCCCTCACTGTCCTGTATGACAGAACCTTGGTGCTCCAGGGTGACTGAGCTTTTCTTATACAACCCAGGGAAGCCTGGGTTCATAACTTAATCTTATAGCCCCAGATTACACAGCAGAGAAATCTGAAGAAGCACTGGCACAACAGCAGAGATGAACCAAAGATGGGTGTGCAGATGGGTCTTTGAGGAGGGTACGTTGCCATAGGGACAGTGGCCAAGGATGACTAGCGTCAGGAGAATGTGGCTGGGAGGGAAGGGGGGGGGCGGGGAGGAGGGAAGGGGGAAGGGGGAGGAGGGTGTTATTTCTAAAAGGAAACATGGTAATATTATGTTTGAAGCTCACAGTCCTTTCCTCAGATTCCAAATAGTATTTCTTTTGTTATCTTTTACTTTTATTGATTTCAGAGAGGGAGAGAGAGATAGAAACATCAATGATTAGAATCATTGATCGGCTGCCTCCTGCATGCCCCACATGTGCCCTGACTGGAATTGAACTGTGACCTCCTGGTTCATAGGTCAACGCTCAACCACTGAGCCATGCCAGCCAGGCCACACTGGCTTCTTTATCAAGAGGCATCTAAGTGGTGTTGATATTGTCACCCAGCTTTCTTTTCCAACACCAGGATCAATAGTGGCCATTTCCAATAGTTAAGCAGGCTCATCATTAAGCCTACAGGTGACTAATGGAAGGAATCAGGCCAACCTGGGTTCAAGTTCTGGCTTCACCACTCTCTAGATATGATAGATTAATGAGAGCTGCAAATTTTTCTCTACTCCCACTGGCATTGAGACATGGAGTCTATTCCTCTTCTCCTGTAATCTAGGCTGGGCCTGTGATTCACTCTGACCAAGAGGTTGCAGTAGAAGTGATGCTAGGACAGAAGATTTGCAGTTTCTGTCTGGGTCTCTCAGAATACTTGTTCTTGGGACACCCGCTCTGAGAGAGGCCCCATGTAGCCACTCTGGGTGACAACCCAGCTAGCATTTGTTCAACAAAGTTGTGCTTGGACATCCAGTTCAGTAGAGCCTTAAGATTACTAGCCACAGCCAACATCTAGGTGCAACACATGAGAGACCCCATGTGAGAATCACCCTGCTGAGCTCCAGAGAACCCTAAGCAAGGATAATAAAGCATTCTTTCAAGCCATAACATATTGGGGTGTGTATAGAATATGACCTAGAGGTTTGGTTTCCTTCTGTAAATCTATTTCATAGAGTTACTGTGACAGGAAGGAGTAGAGTAATGGTTGGAGTGCCCAGCACAGTGCCTGGCACACAATAGGCCGCCAATCAATGCCAGGGCCCTTCCTGCCCCTGCTGCAGGAGGTTATAAATCCCAGGTGTGAGTGAATTTTGGCTGCTGCTTTGAACTTCCTGGGCAAACACCCAACTTTCCTCAAAGAGAATGCTTAAGATCACATTTGAAAATGGGGTTGGAAAGGCCTTGATTTTTTTTTCTTTCCGGGGCAACCTGTGACTCTTTAGGAAAAATGTCACCACCACGTATCAGGAAATTTGTTTTTTTTTTTTTTCTCTCTTCAACGAAAAGGATCAACTAATTGTCTTCATCGCTTAAATTTTTTTTTTTTTAAATAAAAAGAACTATGCCCGCTCATATTGAAAACTACGGGCATGAAATAAAACAGCTTCCGTTCAGTTTCCCAGCCAGCAGGTTTTCTTCAACACCACAGCCCTGGGGAGCCACAGCCTGCACAGCGGGTGACTGTTGAACAGATGAACAACTGTGGTTTAATCTATTTGGGGGGGAAAAAAAGTCCTGGAGCAATTGATAAACAAGAGGCTGAGGCCAGTGTGAAGTAAGCATAAATGAGGCCAGATTGGGAAACGTGGAAACTTAAGCCTCTTTCATCTCCCGTGCTGGACTAGGCGGGTGAGTAATAGCCAGGACTAATCTGCTGGGAACCTCTGTGATTGCGTGAATTTGGAGTTATGTCTTCATTATTTTTCAAAGTTATTTAAAAATGTATTTCATATTATTTGTTTATTTTATTTATTATTCAAAATTAGTTTAAAACATTAGAATTGGAGTACATAACATAGAAAAGTTCACGAATCATAAATACAGATGAATGAACATTCACCAATTGAACACCTTAGGTAACCAGCACCCAGGTCAAGAATAGAACATTGGTAGCACCCCAAAAGCCCTCCACCTCATGTGTCCCCACAAGGAGAATCACTATCCTGACTCATATTTTTATTTCTTATTACTTTTTAATATATTTTTATTGATTTCAGAGAGGAAGGGAGAGGGAGATGAGAGAGAATCATTGATGAGCTGCCTTCGACATGCCCCCTACTGGGGATCTAGCCCACAACCCAGGCATATGCCCTTGACCAGAATTGAAACTGGGCCATAGGCCGATGCTCTATCCATTGAGCCAAACTGGTGAGGGCTCACTATCATGACTTATAACTCCATTATTATCTTTAATAGCTCATACACATTCATGTGTATTCTTTTAGAGACATTCTATACGTCTGTAAGACTATGGACATGTTATTATTTTGCACAAATGTACTAAAATGTATTTGCACTCTCTGTAGGATATTCTGGCTTTTTTTCACATTTATTTTGGTCATCATCCCATACCCATACATAGAAAGCAGCCAGGTTTCTTTAGTGGTCACATAGTATTCCATAGTCTGAATGTACCACAATTTATTCCATCGTATTAAAAGGCAACAAGGTTGTGTCCAACCATTTTGGAGCTGACTTTAAATCAAAGTATTCTTGCCCCGGCCAGGGCACTCAGTTGGCTAGAGTGTCATCCTGATACACCAAGGTTGCAGGTTCAATCCCGGGTCAGGGCACATATAAGAACCAACCAATGAATGCATCAATAAGTGGAACCACAAATCAATGTTTCTCTCTCTGTGCGTCCCTTCCTCTCTCTATAAAATCAATAACATTTTAAAAAAGTATTCATGAGGTGTCTTTGTTGTCCTTTAGATTTAAGATGATAACAAGGCACTGCTTTGTGGAAGCCTTAAAAATACTACTGCTAGTTCTTACTGTATCCTGACATGTGTTGGGTGTGGTGCCACCTGTGGTGGTCGCCTATTTTATTGCCTTGTCCTGTTGGAACTCAGTTGTTTCATGTTTGACTATGTATCCAGGAAGTGGAAATAATGTCCCCGACACCCCCACTTCCTTTTCTGGCAAATCGGTGTCCGGTGAATGAGTCCAATACTTTCACCCACCCCCTTCCTTCAGGCAGCTGCTTCCCCAGCATTGTTCCGGCTAAAATCTGGAGATTTTGGAAGATGGCTCTCATGAGCATTTCCAGACAAGACTAGTTGAGGGAACTATTGTTCGTTTTGATTAAACCAAACCTTCCCTTTCTGCCTCCCTCGTACTCCTTCTATGGGTTCTTTTCATCCATACTTCCAACCCGGGCCCTAGTCTTTGCTTGTTCCCTGCTCTGAACTCAGATCTCAGAATCATTCAGACTTAGTGTGAGTTCGAGCCAGTACCAACTTTTTTTCTTCTAGTGGTATTTGCCCTTAAAATTTCTTACCATAATTATAGAACAAAAGGCTTGTCTCCTTAAGATTTTTTTATTCCCTGACAGCAGGAACTGTTGTATATTTGGGGATTGGGGTGATCTCCTCAGCTCCCTCTTTCACTCCCAGAATCTTGCCTGTCCTTTCCCAGCTCTCAGAGATCAGACCAGAAGGGGCAGGACTGGTCAAGTGTCTCAGTGTCTACTACCTATAGCAGAGGGGCAACTACCACTAGCTTGTGCAAAGGGCTGCTAAGGCTGAGCTGCAGAAATATGTCCTCTAAAGCAGGGTCACAGTCAAATGTCGGGGATTGGGAGGGACAGGAAAGTAAGTCCTCAGGGTCCTACCACCAGGAGGTCGAGGATCACAGGATCTCCTCTTGGAACTGGTAACTACACACCTTTTCTGGGCCTCAGGGAAGGCAATGACAGTAAGCCCTGGTAGAGCTATAATAAAGATGAAACAGGGTAAGGGCTCTGTAAATGTTAGCACTAATTATTATGCGAGGTGGGCCAGACACCATGGCCCCACTTCCAGATTAGCTCTGTGACCTCTGCTAACTTGTCTGACTTGGTCTGTTCTCCCAACTGGGCCCAAGGGGACAGCTCAGGCCCTTTCTCCTGAGCCATCTGCTGAGTCACCGCAGACCCCTTCGCCCCCCTTCCTCATGCCTGCTGCCTGGGCCGGGAAGCCTTCATTCTTCTCTGCAGGATCGTCACCAACTCACCCTCCTTTCATGAGGGACAAAGAGCCCACTGCAAACCAGAGGGGGAGAAGCTTCCTTGCCTAGTTCTTGTGCCTCTTTTGTCCCCAGTCGTTGCGTTGTCCAATCTATTTCTAAACTCCCAACTCCGGGGTTTCCCTGCCCACCCTTCGTGTATACTGAGGACAAAGTCTGATGGTAGAAGAGAAGGATGCACAAGCCTGACACTTGGGGGGCTCTGCTGAGATCAGTGACAGCTAACCTACATCTGTTATTGGCACCCATATCAGTGCAGGAAGATAAGGGCCCGGAACTGAGCACATTAACTCTGTGAGGCCCTACTAAGGATCTTTAACTGCTTGATGCATTTTGCATTTTACTCTTTGGTTGAATCCTCACAGCAGCCTGCTGGCGTAGGTAGTAGGACCAGTCTGTAGATTTCCAACCTGAGGCTCAGGGGAGGCATATTAAAGTCTCATCACTGCTAAGTGGCAGAAATGCGACTTGAACCCAGGTCTGCCTGACCCCAGAGCCCATGCATGTTAAAGAAAATTGGAGCCCGTGGGACTAGTAATGTTTTACATTCTGTTTTGTATTTGGATCAAATAGCCTAAGATGCGGTGTTTTTCTTCTTTTGAACTTGGCATGCACAATGTCTTCACTGAGGCTAGCAAGCTTGGTCTTGTTCACACAGAGATTTGATTTTGAAATATCCACGTTGTAGGCATTCGAAAGTAGTTTTGCTGAGACTTACAGGGCACCAAACTTCTGAAATACATTCCTCCATAAATAAATCTCCCAGAGGAGAGCAGGTTTTAGGAAGAATGTGTCCAGGGTCTTCCCACCTGCAGCGAGGGGCTCATCAGGACAGAAGCACATCACAAAAGGTGCTGACAAGACAAGCAGTGAATGGAAAAATGGAGCTTCATTGTGGGACCTTCTAAAATGGCTTGAAAGCTTTATTCAAAGTGAGCAACACTCACCTCCATGGTTAACCCAGAGAAAGCACTCAGCAACATTTTTTTGCAGCTCCCAAACTGTCAGAGATTTATGAAATGTCTAAGTGAAGGTTCAATCTTACCTTCTGCCTAAAGTCTTCCCAACCTGTTCTCAAGGTTTATACTATTGCCCCTCTGAATGTTTGCCTGAAGCTCATTTGAGCATAGTCTGCCTAATGACATCTCTAGTTTTCTAGTAAGAAACAGAGGAATTACACTGGGTTGAGTAGTGTGCCCCCAAAATTCATGTCCACCCAGAACTTCAGGATGTGACTTTATTTGGAAACTAGAGGCCTGATGCATGAAATTCTTATGGGGGGAATGGGGGGTTTCTCAGCCCAGCCTGTACCCTCTCACAATCCGGAACTCCTTGGCCATCCCTCTTGCAATCTGGGACCACTGGCTCCTAACTGCTCGCCTGCCTGCCTGCCTGATTGCCCCTAACTACTCTGCCTGCCTTCCTGATCACTCCTACCCTTCTGGCTGCCTGTCTGATCACCCCTAACTGCTCGCCTGCCTGCCTGATCGGCCCTAACCGCCTCTGCCTCAGCCCCCGCCTGCTGCGGCAAAGGTCCGGAAGGATGTCTGGAAGGTCATTTGGCTGTCCGGTCTAACTAGCATATTACACTTTTATTATTATAGATAGTCTTTGCAGATATGATTAGTTGAGATGAGGGTGGACCCTAAAGTCTGATGACTGGTATCCTCCTAAGAGAAAAAAGAGGGACAATCAGACACATAGACACAAGCAAAGACTGTGCCATTGGAGGCAGAGATCAGAGTGATGTGTCTACAAACTATGGAACACCAAGGATTACCAGGAACCCCAGAAGCTAGGAAGAGGCGAGGAAGAATTCTCCCCCAGGGCCCTCAGAGGAAGCAAGGTCCTCCTGATGCCTTGATTTCAGACTTAGTGTGCAGAACTGTGAGACAATACATTTCTGTGGTTTTGAGTCACCCAGTTTGTGGTCATTTGTTAGGGCAGCCCTTGGGAGTTACTACAGGGACTCTCATTTGCCTCTTTAAGTAAAAAGCTGCCTTTATTATAAATATTTCCATGGCCTTTGTCTTGTTTTTAAACAAGGTTCTGGGCCTCAGTTTTCTCACCTAAAGATTGTGTCTCAGTCAGGCTGTTGCTGCATTAAAACCACTCCACAACTCAGTGGCATAAAACAACAAGCTCGTGTTACAGGGCTCACAGGTCTATGGGTGGCTGCCTGACTCTGATCCACATGTCTTTTGCTCTTCTGTGACCTTCAGGCCTCCTGGCCATTTTCTTATAGCAATGGCAGAAGCCCCAGAAGGGAAGTCCCACTATGTAAGCACATTTAAAGACTCTGCATGTGTCACGTCTGCTAACATCCCATTGCCTAATCAAATCACAAGGCCAAGCCCAGCATCAATGGCATGGGAAGTACACTCTCCTCATAGTGAGGGGAAAAGATTGAATGTTTGTTCAACAATATCCCAACTGTCACAGATGGATAATACCTACTGCTATAGACTGAATGTTTGTGCCCCTCCACCCCACACTAATTCATACGTTAAAACCTAATCCCAATGTAATGGTATTTTGAGTTAGGGTCTTTGGGGAGGTGATTAGGTCATAAAGGTAGAGTCCTTATAAATGGGATTAGTATCCTTGTAAAAGAGACCCCAAGAGAGCTCCTTCACCCTTTCCTCCATGTAAACACACAGTGAAAAGATGGCCATCTATGAACAAGGAAGCCAGTCCTCACCAGACGTGGCATCTAGGACTTCCCAGCCTCTAAAACCGTGAGAAATAAACTTCTGTTTATTTATAAGCTACTTCATTTTTGGTATAGCAGCCAAAATGGACCAAGACACCATTTAGCAGTTATTGAGGAGTTTACACATGAATAACTAAGTTAGTATAATAGTAATCAACACATATTGAATGCTTATATGTGGCATGCTCCTTTCTAAGTGTTTTTCAAGAGATTTGGCTCTCTATCGCAGTATGAAAAACAATCCTAACACTTGGGGGCTCAGAACAATAACCATTTTATTTGCTCACATTTCTGTTGGTCAGGAATCCAGGCAGGATCAGTTGGATGGTTCTATTCTACATATGTCAGCTGGGGCCATTTATTCTACTGCATTCAGCTGGTGGCTAGGGTGGGCTGGAAAGACCAGAAGGCTTCACTCACATGTCTGGCAACTTGGCGCTCCTCCATGTGGAAGCTTGGGCTTCCTCACAGCATGGTGACTTGGCATAGTTGGACTGCTTACATGACAGCTGACTTCTAAAGGGGTGAAATTAGAAGCTGCAGGTCTCTTAAGGCCCTTAGATATTACACAGCATAATTCTGCCCCATTCTACTGGCTAGTATTAGTTTCCTATTGTGGCTGCAAAAAAATTACCAGAAATTTAGTGGCTTAAAACAATGCAAATTTATTACCTTACAGTTTTGGAGGTCAGAAATCTAAAATAAAATTCAGTGGGCTAAAACCATGGTGTCAGCAGGGCTGTGATCTTTGCTGAGAGCTCTAAAGGAAAATTCATGTTCTAGCCTTTTTTGTTTTCTGGAGCTGTCCACATTACCTGGCTAGTGGCCCCTTCAATCTTCAAAGACAGCAATGGCTGGTCAAGTCTTTCTCTTCTTGTGTCCCTCTGACTCTGATTCTCCTGCTTCCCTCTTCATTTCTAAAGACCCCTGTCATTTCATCCAGGATAACCTTCCCACCTCAAGGGCATCTGATTAGCAATCTCTAATTCCCCTTTGTTATGAACATAATATATTCACAGGCTCTGGATATTAGGACAAGGACATATTGGGGAGAGGGTGTCATTATTCTGCCAATCACATGATCAAAACCAGTGAAAGGAACAGCCAGGCTCACGGGGAGAGTAAGTAGACCCCACTATTTAATGGGAGGAGTAGTAAACCACTGGTGGCTTTCTGTAACCTATCACAACATGCATTAACCCATTCAGCATCACCACAGCCCCAGAGGCAGGCACTAGTATCCACATTTGAAAGTAGGAAACAGAGCAGAGGTGTTACTACCAGGCCTAAGGTTAGCTAGCTGGCAAGTGGGAGAGCTGGGTTTCCAATCTAGGCCCTTTGGCAGCCCAGCCAGAGCCCTGTGGTGCCTGGTATGCCTGGTACTCAGCAGATGTTTGCTTTCTCCTTCTTCATTGATCCTGTTTTTTCAGCTCCTTAAGGGCAGAAGCTGGCACCCCCTGCACCCCATTATACACATGAATCTCTTGGGCATATACTCACATGCACATAGGCTGGTGGTCAAGTCCCCTTAGTTAACAAGATGGTGGAGTAATACCCATTTAAGTCAATATGAATTCAGTTTTAATTTTCTGACCATGTCCTTACTGATTATTCATTTTCTTGTGATTTCTCTCTACTTGGATTCTAACCTGTTTATTGAATTGCCACACAACTTCGACACTATTTTGACTTTTGGACTCAAACCTACTTTTGGCTGCTAGTCCTTATTCTCAGAGGTTGTCATAGTAATATCTGGGCCCCTTCAGCTCTGTGCGACCCCCACCCCAGGCCCACACTGCTCCCCTGGAGCAAACCTCTGTTCTGCTCAGCTGGGACATCACATAGCTTAGGTCTGGGACCCAGACTAGAAAGGTATGGGACTCTGCCCAGAGCGGGTGGAGGTGGCAGCATTCAAAATCAGCATCTTGTTTGAGTACATTCAAACTTAGGTGGGTTTTAAGTCAATGTGTGGAGCACTACTCCAAGGACTGGAGTATTGTTTTGGATGTGACGCATTAGCTTAAATAACCACTGGGTTTGGGCATAATTGATGAAATCATTGGTCACTGGTGATTGATTTAACCTCCAGTGCCTCTCCCTTCCCCAGAGGTCAGGTGGGTGGGACTAAAAATCCCAACTCTCTAATCCTGTGGTTGGTTCTCCTGGCAACCAGCCCCCATCCTAAAGTTATTTTGGGGCTTTCCAAAAATCACCTCATTAAAATAAACTCTGGTGTGTTTGAAAGGACCTTGTTTTAGAACTAACAAAGACATTCATTTCACCTTTATGGCTCTTATCATTAGGAAACTTCAATGGTTTTTGGAACTTTTTGCCAGAAATGGGATGAAGACCAAATATATTTATTTCTTAATATAAATCACAATATCACCGAGTGCTTGCAATGCTTACACCGCATGTTAACCTCCAATGCTTTCTAAATTTCTTTATATTTAACAACCATGGTACCATGTGACGACTACATTAGCCTAAAATGACCTCAATTAATGCTAGTGTTGGAAGCATAGGGAGATCACTGAATCGGTACAAAAGGAGGTAAGAAAAATGTAACACAGTTTGTTCGTTATTCCTGGGAATATGACTTCACATTTGCAATGCTGTAGGTTGCTATAAACAAGCCTTTTTATGATCCCTTTGAAAAGCAGGACAGTGCGTAAGTTATGTCGGAAAGACCAGTGAAAACATGACTGACTAATGCTATGCGAATGGGCACTTTGTGGTTTGGGATAAAGTTTCTGTGGCAGCACCCCAAACAGGGCCTAAGAGAGTCTCCAACAGTCCAGATGGAAGCGAGAGAGCCTCACCAATGGCTCCAGGGACAATGAGGACGCTGATGACCAAGAAGCATGTGAAGAGTTCAACTAGCTTTGTTTTATGAAATACAGGAGTGGGGGTGAGGCATGGGAGAAGTATTTACAAATTAATGTATTACATTGGATAAACGGCTTTAAACATGTATGTATAACTAAATTCATAAACTGAATAAGCATATCACAATTTTATCTATGTCACTACAAGTTTGATGTGCTCAGATTGTCCAAAATATGATGGGAGGATTCCCCATTGGGAAGTTTAGGGCTGCCTTATATTTGGTGCCAACTTCTATTGGAACCTTTGCCCAAAGTCAAACAACTAGGAGCAGAACCAGATCTGTCTGACCCACCCCATGTGTTTGCCTTAATTCTTCAGTCAGACCCGATTTCATAAAATTGAAGACCATGATCCCTGATGCCATTAACCATCTGTTTCATTCCATTTCAACTCAGAGCATTTATTGAGGCCCCAAGACAATGGAGGAATTGTTTATCAAATCTGTAAATCACTTTTAGCTCTGAACTAAGAAACCGACTTTTAACTGAGGATTGAGGAAAAAGAGTAGTTTTGACCAAGAACAGCACTGAATTTGGGTTTTGTAGGCCAGTCTTCTTTGTCCTGTTGCTTACTTCCTGAGAAGGATTAACAAAAATGTCTGCAACCTCAGCCCCAATTAGGACAGCCACATGGAGCAAATAAATGTACAATTTCCCTTTGTCAGCTTTAAAATAATAAACAAGCAAACTCCATTAGTCTCTTTGGGTAATAGGATTTTCCTTTTTTTAATTTTAATACGTTGCAGTATCACATAAATTTTCTTCATGAGTATGTGTTACTTTTAATCAGAAAAAAATAAGTAAATATTTATTTATTTCTAAAATATGCACCTACTAGGCTATAGGATTTCAATTTCATTTGTCAAATTTGTGTTGAGGCCACATTATATTTAACCCCCTTTTCTTCCTATTAATCCAGGATAAGAGAACCTGCATGGGTAATACATGCAGTGCTTAGATCTACCTGCTGCCCCACCCCACCTTCCCCCAAGATGCCCAGGAAATATACATACAGGAAAGGAACAGAATGATGCCCCAAAGAGCTTGAGCCGTGTCTTGTGTGTGTGTGTGTATGTGTGTGTGTGTGTGTGTGTGTATGTGTGTGTGTGTGTGTTCAACATTATCTTTTTCTCTGAGGCTCTCCATTTAAAGCCACCTTCCTGAAGATACATCAATTCTGTGAAATAAAATGAAAGACCCTGTGTGACTCAGAGCAAGCCCTGCAGCCTCTCTGCCTGGAGTTTGCTCATATGTAATGAGAGGTTAGATCCAAAAGTAAAAAAGAAAAAGAGCATGGCTTGGGGAGACAGGATGGGATTAAAATGCTGCTGCTTATCACTGAGCAGGAAGTTGAGCTTCACTTTCTTCATTTGAAAACAGGCTTCTCATGAAGATTAAATGTGATGTACACGCTAGGCCCTGGCCAGTGTGGCCCAGTTGGTTGGAGCATCATCCTGTACACCAGAAGGTGAGGGATTAAATTCCCGGTCAGGGTACATACCCAGGTGTACAGAAAATAATGGTGGGGGAAAGGGGATGTACAGGAAATGGAGATGATGGGTACAGCAGACAAGGCTCCTGCTCATCCTCTCCCTTCATATCTGAGCCAGCATGATACTGTGCTGTTAGATCTTAGGAATGAAGGGAAATCATGAACTTCCATCATAATTTCTCCAAAACGGCTCATCTCTGACTTAAAAATTCAATTAGCAATTGAGCAGAACTATACTGAAAATGTCCAGTTTACTACCCATCAATTTTCTGTGAGATTAACTGCTGCTCCCAGTGATGACCTGAGGCACTGAAAGATTCTGAGTCCTGACGTCCCGGGCATCTTGGAAAGTCTGAGTCCTGCGACATCAGAACTGGGGGTGAAGCTCGTCTTACTGCACATACAGTTTCCAAATGGTTGCTCTTTATCAATCCAAATAGTAATGCATTAACCTGAACATCCCACTCCCTGAATCATGTCAGATAAACATTTCTCATATTTGGTGGTCAGGATCAACTCCGAGAGATGTAGAAACCAAGGGAGAAAATTTCCTCCCTCCATTACTCAAGCAAACCTTCAAATAAATCTCCCCAGGACTGACCTCAGATGTTCAAGACGAAACAAAGTGATGAACCTACCTGGAAACATATACTCCCTTTCTATATATATTGATAGATGGATGTCTCTGGAACTCAAGAAAATGCCTTTCCTCCCCCAGCCCCCCGCCCCCCCCCAAATACTGAGTCCTCTACAACTTCTTGACAGTTCGCCAGGTACACTGGGGAGACGAATTATTTTATTTCAAATGTGTAGAAACTCATTGTTCTCAGAAAATGGTGCTCAAACCCATCTGGGTATTGGCTGTCTGGTCAGTTGGAGATGTCCCAGCTGTGCAATCCTGGACATCACAGGGTTTATCCTTCTGGACAACACAGGGTTGCTAAATCCAGAGTCAATGTCCACCCACAAATTATGAATTTATCTGAGTAACATTCTTATGCCTACAGGAAAATGAATGTCCATGGTGGATTAATGTGTAGGAAATTGTTAGCTGTTAAGGGGCAGGAAGGAGGATGGTAGTGATAAAAATTTAAAAAAAAAAAAAAAGACAAATAGGGAGGTTATCTCAGAGATTTAGGAAATCCAGATCTTTTCTTTTTTAAGCCTCAGATCTTTCAGGGATTCCATCTGGCTTTCATTTCTAACTCCTTGTCTTCTCAAAAAGAGAATAAAGATGGTTTTAAAACTAAATGTGAGCCCTTGCAAGAAAAAAGAGCTCCTTCCCTTCCCCTCTTTAGCCTAGTGGCAACATTTTCTTTTGCACTATTAAAAATGGCGCGGGCCACCTTTTCTCCAAAAACACACGAGCTGCTGCATAACTCTTTTCCAAATAATTAATCTTTCCAGTGGAATCTTTCAAAGCCCCACATTTCCTGTTATTTTATACAGCTGCAATTTGTAACTGGAGCTCCTGCCCAGTGTTCCACGGGCAAAATGCCAAATCCACTACATTTCACCTACCAAGGTGCCCCACACAAATAATCCTTAACCACAAGTTAAACAGTCAGGTCCTGTTCTAGCCGAAGAGAAAAGCCCAAGGAACAAAAGACTTTTAATACACTTCTGCATTAACATTTTAGTGGATGCTCACACTATTTTATTTTCCTGTGTCAACCTTTGGAGGTATCACCATGATGCCACAACAAAAGGAGAGTTTTCAAAAATGGATTGGTTCCCATGGTCAGCTAATGTTGGTGAGTCTTTAAAAGGACATCCTCTTAGTTATCTGGAAGCCAGAAACTGGGAGCTTCTGTCTCAGACCCACCTTGTTTGCATCCTTGGCTATGAGCTTGGAGACAAGAGCCAAGACTGGCTGAAGGGTAAGCAGGAAGCGGACATTGGGGGCTTGGCTGTGACCCTCTTCCTTTTCCCCTCTTCCCTCTGCAAAGTTACCTTTCCTCCAAACTGCCCATGAAGGAAGTTCTTTCGAGATCACTAAGTTGGGAGTTTCTTCTATTTCAAACCCTCTCCACTCTCTTTTTACCCTTCCTGCCCCACCACATATTTCTGCACGTGACCTGCAGACCTCAACTTCCTGCTGCAGCCCCACCTTCCCTGGCGCCATCCTCTTTCCTCTCCTCCCATCCCTCCGTGGATGCTTCCTACCCCGAGGTCAGGCCCTGTGTGTGATTCTCAGCCCCTCCCGCTCTTTCTAGAGCCCAACAGTATGGCATGTCTCCTTTCCCCTGTATGCTCAGCGCTTCCCGACACTGAGTCCTTCCCACTTACATTTAAAGTTGCTCAAGTCTCTCTTCAGATAGAACAAAAAACACCTGTCTCAACCCAAACCCCTTCTTGCTGCTTTTCTTTCTTCTCGCCTTCCCAAAGAAACTTCTCCAATGTCTGATCACTCTCCTCTTCCTTTCCATCAGCTGCCCTCACTCTTCCACTCCATCACGTTAGCTAAGATGACTAATGAGCACCATGTTGCTAAAGCAGAGGACTCAATGCTCACCTCCCCTGGCTTCTCTGGGACCCTTCCTCCTGAAACTCTCTTCCGGGCTTCAAGAACCTGAAGCACTTTTTATTTCCTCCTACCTCTGTGCCTGCTTTTTCTGTCTTCTTCCCAAGCCCCTTGTTCTCCACACAGCGATTTGAGTGTGTACGTTTTTAAGCTTCCCTTTCTCACTCTATATTCAATGCCTACCATCCACATCTACAGCTCCAATAATCAGACTCAGGTATTCAGTTGCCTGCTCCAAATCTCCAGCTGGGTCTCTCAAAGGCACAAGTCTAAATCCCAAGTTGGGCTCCTTCCTCCCAAACCTGATCTCTACCGCAGATTCCCATCTCAGTAAATGAGAACACAAGCCACCAGCTGGCTCAGGTCAGAAACCCGACATCCTTGATGCCTTCCCCTATTTCTCAAACCCAACCATTCCCTTAGCCCTGGCAATTTTACCTCCTAAAATGCCTCATAGCTACTTACTTAGCTCCATTTCCATATTCACCATCTAAACTTTAGACATCGTCTGCTCTCTTCTGGACCATTGCAATCACTTCCTGCTGGTCTCTTTATGTTCATTCTCAACTCTCTCTAAGCTGTTCTCCACAATGTTGCCAGATCACGTCACTCTCTTGCATAGAATCCTTTAACACTATGTTGGACATAAACTCCACATGCTTCTCAGATTCCCTTGACTGCAACCTTCTTTTTTTCTTGTGGTGGGTGTTCTAGCCGACCTCAGCTCCAGGTTTGGATGAAATGCCACGCCTGGGCAGGACCAGCAAGGGGCTGGGTGATGCACTCTGCAAGCACAGGGGAGTGTGCTTTCTGTAGAGTGAAACACGAAAGTGGGCAACAGAAGGCGGGAGAACAGTAGGCAGATAAATTGCTTCCTCCTTTCTCCCTGGTAAGAATTGCTTTGAAATGTGGTTTTCTTATATGCTTCCTGGAGAAATCCTGTATGAAATGAACACACCTGGTAATTGATCACCTGTGTTTCTCTGTAGCTGCAGATCCTTGTGACTCAGTGACCAGCGTGTAAGTACAACATTGCATTGCTTCACATCTTTCCTTGCCCCACTTCCCCTTTTCCTAACTCTCGCTGTCCTGGGCTTTCACATCCCAATAAAGTGTCACCACTTAAGTTTTTGTGTGTGTGTGTGTGTGTGTTTTAAAGCTTTGTTGTATTGTTTTTTAAGAGATGAGCCTATTTTTTAAAATATATTTTTATTGATTTCAGAAAGGAAGGGAGAGAGAAAGAGAGATAGAAACATCAATGATGAGAAAGAATCATTGCTCGGGCTGCCTCCCACACACCCCTACTAGGAATTGAACCTGCAATCTGGGCATGTGCCTTTGACTAGAATCGAACCCAGGACCCTTCAGTCCACAGGCTGATGCTCTATCCACTGAGCCAAACCAGCTAGGGCACCACTAAAGTCTTTAACTCTGACTTTATTTCCTAGAGGTCCCAGGCAAGACAAATGCCTAGGATAAAGACCAAAATATCTATCCAAGACTCAACATGTATTGATTCCTGTTTTCTTCTTTAGCCTCTCTCATCTACCACTTTCCCATTACTTTTTCTATCTCCATTTACAGTGTAGAGTTCTTTATTCATGCCAACTCCTCACATGCCAGAAAGTTTGTCTGGAAAACTCTTCCTCTCCACTAACCCTGGCTTCACCTGGCTAACTTTTCCCCCACCAGATCTCGGTTTCCAAGTCATTTTCTTTTTCAAAAGGAAGTCTCTATGACCCTCTCCCTGCTCCCTATTGTAGGAATATTCCAAAAGGTTCCTAACCTGGAGCCCTTCCCATGATACATAAGTAAAAAACCAAGGCACGTAGTAGTTAATATAGTACACTGCCATTTGGGTTAAAAATGAACAAAAACTGCAAAAAAAAAAAAAACACAACAAAACCCAACTGAATTACAAACTAAACTCAGCGAGAGCAGTGCTTTCACATAGTTTGGGTTTCTTACACAGCAAATACTCAAATTTTTTTTATTACACAGCAAATACTCAAATTTTTTTTTATTAAGTTCGATAAGAAAAAAATGTCCTAAGTGAGAAAGGAAAGAGGGTAGATAAGTAACCATCAATTTACTTGTTTGACTATCATCAAAGGAAAGAAAATGAATTCTGATGGTCAATATGATGGTTTTAGTCCATCTGTGAATTTTTTGTTATTCTCTATAAATTAGTTAGCTATGCCCATGAGACTTGAAGAGTTGTTCACTCTTGATTATATTAGCTCATTTCTACTTCAACTAGAAGAAAAAAAAAAGATGCTCAATAAAGCTTTGTCTGCCTAAAGCTTATTCTGATCAGGTCTTTGTTATTTGCATGTCCTCCATTGTGGGATTAACCTGAATTTTCACTCACATACCACATCAGGAAAATCAAATGAAAAGATGCTTATGAATTGGCAGAGAGCTTTGTATACTTCGATCAAATCCAGGGTTTCTTATTTTCTTCTTGCTGCCTGCATGTTCTTTTGGAAGATTTATGCATATAGCTTAGACCTGGGAAGTAATAACTGTGAAATATGGCTATTGCCAAAGAAAATATCTGCATGTTTTCCTGTCAAAATGCTCAGTGAGTATGCTTGCTGTGCCTCAGTGGGAACGTTATTGCTACAGAGACACTTATGTTATTTTTTCCTTGATTTGAAGGCTTTTTTTTTTCTTCTAAATAGTATTTAAGTATGTCAATACAAATATTTTTTTTCTATTGTGACAAAGACCCAATGATATTTATAATATCAGGAAGCTGTTGTTTTCTTATCCTAAAATCACTATATTAACAGCAGGGAGGGTCTTTGCCACTCACCAGAAAGTACGCAATGGGTTCTTGGCAGAACTAAACTTGACCCTTAGGCTTCATCTCAGGCATGTAGATAGATAAATGGACAGATGGATAGCTAGCTAGCTACCTACCTACCTACCTACATACATACATACATACATACACTAGATAGAGACATAGATAAAGAGAGCATTGCCTTAACTAAGGAGAAGCATGGAATGAAGATTACATTTCCCAGCCTCTCTTGCAGCTAGATGTGGCTTAACAATTATATGTAAATGCTATTGTTGTGTGGGTCTTTCAAGAACTTAAAGGAAGCTGAGTTTGCTGGGATGAACTTCTTTTTCACACTTTTGGGCTTGGTGGCCTGTGTTAGAATGCCGATGTAATATGGAAATGAATAAGCCGTGGTCCTTACTCTTAAGGCTTTTACAATTAATCACAGAATAGAGGTCTAAAAAATTGCCAGAATACAGAAGAAAAGGGAATTAATTTTGAATAAAGGAAATCCAGAAGGCTTCACAAAGAGGGTATAATCTAAGCTGGCCTTAAAAGAATGAATTATAACAATAATAGCTCAGATTTATTGAGAACTTACCATGTTCCAGGAAGAGTACAAAATGCTGTACTGGCCTTATCTCATTTATTCTGTGTGACAGTCCTGTGAGGTAGGTTATGATTATCCCCATTTTAAGGATGAAAGCACCGAAGGGCACAGAGATTAAATGACTTGCCTGAGATTAGAGAGCTAATAAGTGGCTGAGCCAAGGCCCCAGCTCTGGGCTGCCTAGGACTGAAATGAATGGAGAGATGGGAAGAAAAGCATAATCCATTTAGGTTGATCATGAAGTCAATAGTAGTCATTGCAGAGAATTAAATCTCAACTGGTTGTTAAATAGCATTTAGGCCAGAATTTCTAAAATATGTTTGCATATTTGGCAGAATATCAGTCTTTTGAGAAGCTCTGCAAAGAAAAAATAAAAGACTTACATACACACTAACATATAAAGGTCCTGAGAAAGTCTATGGTAAAAAAACATGCTTATTTTATTTTATTAAAGTTAGAATTGCTCAAACTTATTTGACCACAGAACTTTTTTTACTTTGTGTTATGAAAATTGTTGAATGTAAATAAAAGTGGTGATTATTTATAGACTCATCCCCCAAGCTTCAACAACCATCATACTCTGGTCTACTTGTTCCCTCTATGCTCACTTTTTTTCTCTTTTCTTTTTTGCTGAAGTATTTTCAAAGAAATTCCAGACAGCATGCTATTCTAGCCTTAAATATTTTAGTGCATATCTTTAAAAAAAAGAGGGGGCATTTTATTACATAAAGTGTCATTATCATGCCAAACAAGATTAAAATATTTTCTTAATATGATTTAATACTCAGTTCATATTCAATGTCCCTGATGATCTACAGAAAAAATCTTTTTTAGTAAAAACCATCGTAAGTCTCTGCTTATCATATTGATTCATTTTTACAATCAAGTGCCAATACCAAGCAGCCACACATTAAAAAAATGTACAGTAGTTGATATTCTTTTTTAGGACACTGATAAAGAGTTAAGACCCTCTTTCACCCAATGTCTCTTAGTTGGTGAAGAGCCTCATAACTAGATTTACCATTTTTTTTCCTCACTTGACTTTCCAAATAGAAACAAATAGAATCCTTTTAGCATCCTAGGAAAATGTTTGAAGAACACATGTTGGAAAATCTTGATTTAGACAAAACAACCAGCTGGAAGAGGCTTCATTCTATTTGACTGTTTGGTATTTAATTGCTATAGCTTTGGACTCTGATTATGTTGGTTTCTCCTCTTTCAAAGTCATCTCATATTAAAAGGAAAGGCATAGTAATCAGTCCTGGTTTTGTGACTCCTAGTACATCTGGGATGTTAACACACACACACACACACACACACACACACACACACACACACCTGCAAATCTTTAAAAAAACTATTTGTATTGCCGGACCAGCATGGCTCAGCGGTTGAGCATTGACCTATGAACCAGGAGACCACGGTTCGATTCCCAGTCAGGGCACATGCCTGAGTTTCGGGTTTGATGCCCAGTGTGGGGTGTGCAGGAGGCAGCCAATCAATGATTCTCTCTCATAATTGATGTTTCTATCTCTCTCTCCCTCTCCCTTCCTCCCTGAAATCAATAAAAAATATATTTAAAAAAACACAAAACTATTTGTATTGATTTTTAAAGATAGAGGAAGGGAGAGGGAGAGAGAAAGAGAAACATTGATGTGAGAGCAGAACACAGATCGGCTGCCTCTTGCATGCCCCCTCCCTGGGGATGCAGCCTGCAACCTGGATTGAGCTTGCAACCCAGGCATGTGCCCTGACCTGGAACTGAACCAGCGATTTTTGGGTGCACGGGATGATGTCCAACCAACTGAGCCACACTAGCCAGGGGTACTGCCAATTTTAAAACAGATAGAGAAGCAAGGTTGTACAGTTAAAATCAAGTCAAAACCTTTTGAAGCAAGTGAGTAGGTTATTCAAGACCTATGTGAAGGAGATGAGTACAAAGAGATGCTTGCAGTGTAGATACACAAAGCGACAAAGTAATAAACCATGCAGCACAACATCAATTTAGTTTTCCAATCTATGAAAGCAGCTGAAGCCAACACCTCACATCAGTCCACTGCCAACAGTATCTTCTAAATTAAAGAACAGAAGAAGTGATTTCACTAATTGATGCTTCAGTGGCTAGCGAAACATTTACACACCCCACAAACACTGTACTCAAAATTTACAGTAGCAAAGCAGCCTGCAGCAACCAAAATATTGATTGACTCATAAAAACTTAAGGTCATTAACCCAAATATCTTCCTGTTTTGTATAAAACTAATTGCTAGGACAGGGAATGCAATTTCTGAGACAATTACCAGGAATTGGGGCTTTAATGACTTTGTCTTGATGTTTTGCATAAATAAATAGTAGCTCGCTGTCTCATCCAGGACACCAGGTGAGTTAATCAGATGCATTTCTCACCATGAGCTCAGGTAATTCTTTATCTGATGTGGGCCTGTGCACATTTCGAATTTGAAGTTTGTGTTCCTGAAGCAGTACACAGCCTTAGGCCAGCATCAGTATCTGATGATACAGGATTAACTGTGAATGTGTGCGAAGGAAAACAAACAAGTGTAAGCCATCAAACAATGGCGAAAGCCCAATGTAGACATTTGCTGGTTTGACACTGCAAGCAGAAACTCCAGTCAGCTTCTGGGTTAGCTAGGGCAAGGTGTTGGGGGGGCATGTGGCACTTATGAGGTCTGTTTGGAGACAGGCAACCCTTTCCTCACATATCTCAGGACATAGTCAGGGGTGGCCTACTGCAGAACAGGATGGACAAAGAGGAGGCAGGACTAGAAGCAAATTTTCCTACTGGAGTGGACAGACTCCAGGGAGACACAGTCAGCTGAAAGGGCAGTGAAGGGAGAGCTTGGAAGGCCTGGTGGCAGGCAACCTTTGGTAGTGCCAGCACAAGGCAGCTCCACCCAGTTTGATCCTTCCTGATTTTCTTTTTGTACCACTTTCTGGATCTCCATCTTTGCTAGCATCTTTTGCTATTACCTTTCTGCCAAAGACAACCTTGTACATCGGGGCATGCAGCTCTTCCACGGGGAACCTCATCAGCGGTTGCACCAGATACACCTAGCTTTTGCATCATCACCTTTCGGACTTCCCTGGAAGTGGTCTCTCTGGTTACTGGATGGCTGAGTGGCTGTCTCGTAGAATGAATGGCTCCAGCTGCCCTGCTTGCCTTGTGCTGGGGAGGAGCCTCAATTCCATCCCAGCTGTTGCACCTGCCCTGGTCCCAACCACTTGGCTAACCTCCCTGCCTCTGAATTCATTTTCTTAAGCTATAGTGGGTTCAGCCCAGCATCTGCCGCCCCTGTTCAGATAAGCTGGCCTTGCCTGGCACCTTTTACCTGAAAATCTACAGTCATAAATGGTGGTGCTTGACTCTTCCCTGGGGCTCTCAGTTGGCACTGCTCCCCTCTGCTGCTATAGCATATAGAAAGTCTTTGTAATCGCCAGGGCCACCATCCACTTTCCCTCCTGGGTCTACCTGCTGGCCTGGAGCAGGCAGGAGAGGCCTGGTATCCATGGGACCTCTGCTCCCCCTTTGAGTCATCACCATGGAGACACATGCCCCAGAGCGGCTGCCTTCCTCCCCTCCTCTCTGTTCCCATTCCCCAAATGCTCACCTTCTAGGGGGCTGTGTCCCTCTCATTTTCCCTCTTGCCTGCCTTCCTACTAGTAAAACCTTCTCTTGTGCATGTGAAAGTGAAAATGGCTGGTATTGTGGCCCTGAACCACAGTCTTCAGTCTCCTTTATGGAGAATAGGACTCCATTGTGAGGGTGAGTGGCCCCCACTGATCAACCCAGACATAGATACTTGTGGTTCCTAGTGGGGAAAAGGGACATTCCCTTCAGAGAATTCAAGGCTGGTTGGTTCCATCCGGGACCTCTGGAAGCTAAAGGGCCTGCCCAGGGCAGAATGAATTACTCTGAGGGCCAGTACAGAAGCCCATCTGCCCCAGCTCTCCCTTGGTGCAGCCACTCTGGTGTGCACCACTCATGGTCACATCCTCACTGAAGATGGCCTTCCTGGTGGATCAGGTTGCAGCCTCCAATCCTCAACCTAGTTGCATTAGGCCCCACCAACTTGAGGGAAGATAAAGCAAAGAAAACAAAGGGCTTCAGTGTCCAGTTTCATGCAGCTCATGCTGGAGCCATACGTCTCTCAGCCACAACCTTCTGGAACTCAGATAGAGCTCTGGAGCCAGTTCATGAAGGTCTCAAAAGCCATTTCTAGAGGTTGGTCTTTAGCCCAGCTGGTAGGGCTCAGTGGTTGAGCATCAATCCATAAACCAGGAGGTCACAGTTCAATTCCCAATCAGGGCACATGCCCAGGTTGTGGGCTCAATCCCCAGTGTCGGGCATGCAGGAGGCAGCCAATCAATGATTCTTTCTCATCGTTGATGCTTCTCTCTCTCTCTTTCCCTCTCCTTCCTCTCTCTGAAATCAATAAAAACATACATTTTTTTAAAAAGATAGAAGTTGGTCTTTATCCTAAGAATAATCTTCATGAAAGGTTTTTAGGTGTAGGAGTGACAGACTTAGATTTATATGTGGGAGGTAGCTCTGGCTTCCTTGTGAAGAATTGATTGGAGTGAGGTCATAATGAGTGAACGCTCAGAAACCAGATAGAGATACAGGTGACAGAGAATGGCAGCTTGAATTAGGGCATTGGCTGTAGTGATGGAGAGGTGGGGAAAAGGAAAGAGAAGGACTCACTCACATAGCACTTACTATGTGCGAGGCATTGTTCTAGGCACTTGACATTTAAAGCTTATAGTGTCGACCTTATGAGATCTGTACTATTATAATCCTCATTTTCTTCAGATGAGGAAACTGAGGCACTGAGAAACGAAGTAGCACTCAAGTAGTTTCTGGTTAGATGAAGGTATGAGAGCAAGGGAGGGAGGAGAGAGTAAAGGATCACACTGGTTTCTGACACGCGTACCGAGTGGATGCTAGTGCTGTTTCTTTCTTTCTCGCTTTTTTTTTTAATCCTCACTTGAGGATATTTTTCCATTGATTTTTAGAGAGAGTGGGAGAGAGAAGGAAAGACAGAGAGAAACATCGATATGAGAGAAACACATGAGCCCTCCTGACCAGGGCCCGTGCTGGGGAGGCACCTGTAACCAGGTATGTGCCCTGAACGGAACCGAACCCAGGACCCTTTGGCCCACAGGCCAACACTCTATCAACTGAGCCGAATGGATTAGGGCTGGTTTCCTGAGAAAGCGGAACTTGGAAGGAGAAGAAGTTTTGTGGGGAGGGACATAATGAGTTCTCCCTTGGACTTGGGCTCAAGAAATGGAGCTCTCCAGCCAAATCTCCTTAATGTTCCCTTGAAAAGAAGCCACTCTGATGCAATTTAAGCGTTTGAATCAGAAAGAGTTGTGATGAAAACATATTCAGGTTTGGAAAAAGAAATTCAGGTGTGAGGAGCCGTGCGTTTCAGTGATGCGGCGTGACGGCTGTGACTTAATTTTAGGGCTGTCGGGTATAGCCTACCCTTTGGGATTGTTGTCCCTGAATCGTGAAAGCTAAGACTTTTGTATTTGCAGTAGTAGTCACCACCTCAGAGCTTTCATTCTCTTGTGTTGCATGTAAAGCCACTTCTTTGAAAAAGGATTCTTCGCTCTAAAGGCCAGAATGAATCAATAAATATGTCTTTAGACAGTTTCTAAAAATCTGTAGTTCAACCCAAGAGACCAGAATGGTTCCTGTCCCCTAGGTAAACAGCAATTAAATGGTGTATTAAAATATATATTATGTCCCCGATTGGTCCACGGGGCAATTATGTATTTTAGGAATATTTTTAAACATGTGTTCTGACTCCCTCAGCACTGTTTCCATCCATCAAGTAACTGTATACTCAGAACATGTGTTCCGCATAGTGTGAGTCGTTGTAGAAAGCTCTTGTTAAAGGGAACCAAACGAACAGGCATCAGCTGCAGCCCATTTTTCAGAAGTGTTTATGCCAACCAAACGCAGACAAAGGAAAACAAAGCCACGGAGGCGCGTTGCCTGCCATGGACCCCCCTCGCTGGCTGCAGACACTCCAGGGTGATTCCGGACCGCGCACAGCAGATGTTGGGGCTCACTCCTACACCTTCTGGACTCAGGCTAGGAGATGTGGAAAAAGAAAACAGGAAGAAGGGTTATTCCACAGGTTATCGCACCAAGGGGAAACTTCACACTTCCCCTGAAGAGAATGAAAAGCAGGTGTTCTCTGGGCTGATTGGTCATTGTGAAGCAATGGGCCAAGGTCGGGCTCCGTGGGGTATGTGGTGTTCACCAGGGGTTGGAGTGGACACCAGGTGTGGGCACTCGGGGGAGGAGGCGGGAGAGGCACAGCAGGAGGAGTGACAGGGCCTCTCTATCCAGCCTGTGGCTGGGTCCACTGGGTTATGGACACCAGCCAAGGCCCCTGAGCTCCTGCCTCACGCTGTTCTCCAGGACACAGCAACCAGCAGGTACTTCCCGTCTCTCCTTAGTATTTGCAAAGCGCTGTTTGCCTGGCGAATCCTCCAGTCTCAGAGTCTCTAAGCCCTTAGCCATTAAATAGAAGGAAAACAGTCTTCAAAACTCAACAGACTTGGTGGAAAAGGAAAGTTAGGAACTTTCAGAGCCAAGGTGACATCAATTGTTTCTTAAAGACCAAAGCTATCCTTTAGAATTGAAGGTCAGATAAAGAGCTTCACAGATAAGAAAAAGCTAAAGGAGTTTATCACCACCAAACCAGTATTATATGAAATGCTGAAAGGTATTCTTTAAGAAGAGGAAGAAGAAGAAAAAGGTAAAGATAAAAATTATGAACAACAAATACATATCTATCAACAAGTGAATCTAAAAATCAAGTGAATAAAAAATCTGATGAACAGAAAAAACTGGTGAATCGAATAGAATCAGGGGCATGGGAATGGAACAGACTGCTGATTCTCAGAGGGAAGGGAGTGTGGGAAGAGATTAGACAAAGATCTTATATTATGTATGCACTACCTATGGACATAGACAATAGGGTGGAGAGGGCCTGGGATGGGGTGGGAACTGGGTGGAGGGGAGCTATGGGAGGAAAAAAGAGGGACATCTGTAATAATCTCAACAATAAAGATTATTAAAAAAAAAAAAAAGGCCAAATGAGCTATTACACAGGAGGGGAAAGGAGCTTAGGAATGTTCCCTCTAGGAAGGACTGCGGGTGGGACAGGTGACAAAGCAGCTCACAGGAGGCTAATATACATGGAGGGTGGCGGGGGGGTGGTGGTGGGGGGAGGGTAGGAAGGGAGAAAAGAAAAGAATAAGCCAGTAAGAGAAAGACAAGTACCATATGATTTCACTCATATGTGGAATCTAATGAACAAACTGAACTAACAAGCAAAATAGAGACAGACTCATAGAGAGAGAGAGCAGGCTGACAGCTGTGGGGTGGAGGGGGGGCGGGGGGTTGGAACAAGCTGAGGGATGGAGAGATTGAAAAGAAAAAGCTCATGGACACAGACAACAGTGTGGTGATTGGGGGTGGGTGGAAGTGGAGCAGGGTAAAGTGAGGATAAAAGATGATGGGAAAAAATAAAATAACATAAGAAAAGGAAAAGGTAGGCAAACAGGAAGGTGAAATAACAGAGAGGAGCCAAACAGAAGTCATAATTGGAGGGGAAATTTAGAAATGCAAAAGGGAGGGAAGGAAACAAAACTCTCGGAGGAAAAGTCAGGTGGTGTCAGAATGTGGGCTTCCACGGAGCTGGTCAATGACTTGGTTCACCAGTGGTAGAGACAATACTTTCTCTCCATGTGTGGAGAGGAGAGTTCACTCTGCCAGAAAAGATGGCAGCACCTCCTGTTTTAGCTGCAGCATTAGAACAGCTCACAGCACTGGCTAGTATCTGGAAACTGGGGAATTCTTTTGACATTATTTTTGGCCCCATTCCTAATCAGTTTTAAAGTATGACACAGACGCATTCTTCTAATGTTTAATGTCTAAAGTCATTGACGCTGCTGGATGAGGAAGGAAATGAACTACATGAAATGCCTGAGTGGGTCTTGGCAAGGTCTTGGCGTCCTCAGAAATAACTGTGTCCTCAGAACCTGCGGCAGGTAAGGCGGCCACGTGACCTTGGGCTTTCAAATGAATCACATATCCATTACCATCTGCACTGGATGGGGTGGGAGGCAGTACTGACCCCACTTCATCATCTAAAAATCCTCACTTATTGGGCACGAACTATGCACAGGCATCACCACAAATGGGTTACATTCAGCGTACCTGATTCTTACAATAACTTTGCAAGGCAGACACCATCTGCTTTGTTTTACAAAGGGAGAAATCTAGCATGATCCTGGCCCCATCAGTGACTTTATTTTTCAGGCCTGCCTACATAGCTACCTGGGAGTGGTATCCTTACTGAACTGGGTTTTAGATGCTCATTCTTTACAGGACACCAGCTTGTCATCATCCAGACTGCATTGCTGCTAGGGTGTAAGCAGGTCCACAAGTTGTGGGCAAATAAGAGATAAAAGGAGCCCCGTGTGGTGGGGGTGGTGTCGAAGGGTGTCGGGTTCAGGATACTAGAAAGACAACCACTCCTCAGGGTCCACTTGGTCATCCGCCACATGTCCAGCACCTGCCAGTGTTGCATGGAACATTAGGGGGCCCTTAATCATGTTTAAGGAGCTTATGGCCTACTCAGGAGGTGTGTCATAAAAACGGTTAGTTGATCAACCACTATTTATTGAGCATTTGTTCCACTATGTGCTGGATAAGACCAGTTTGAGGTCCTGGGATAGAACAGTGAACAAAACAGACAGAAATGTTGGTCCTCATTGGAGCTTACAGTCTAATGCGAAGACAGGATGCAGTCTTTAGCCCCTATAGGTTGTCTGCATCAGTAATGTGCATGTAAGTGTCCACTGTGTCTCCTCAGGACTTGATAGCTCATTTCTTTTTAGTACTGATAATATTCCATTGCCTGGATGTCCCAAAAATTTCTTATCCTCTCACCTACTGGAGGATATCTTGGTTTCTTCCAAGTTTGGGCAAGTATGAATAAAGCTGCTATAAACCTTCATGTGCAGGTTTTTGTGTGGACATAAGTTTTTTTGTTGTTGTTGTTTTTAAAAATATATATTTTATTGATTTTTCCCAGAGAGGTAGGGAGAGGGATAGAAAGTTAGAAACATCAATGAGAGAGAAACATCGATCAGCTGCCTCCTACACACTCCCCACTGGGTATGTGCTCGCAACCAAGGTACATGCCCTTGATGGGAATCGAACCTGGGACCCTTGAGTCCGCAGGCCGACGCTCTATCCACTGAGCCAAACCAGCTAGGGCATGGACATAAGTTTTTAACTCACACTTGCTGCTTGAATTTCTCTCCCTTTATGCAAACCTGCATGGGAAGCCAGATGAAAGCCAGCAGGTCATCCCACAAGCAGGAAGGCTGAACAAGAGGAATTACCTGGGTACTCTTGATAGTTGGTATCAGTTTTGGTGGTTGGTGTCCTCAAGTCAAACCTACGGTTTTGAAAAACTGATGCTACTTCTTTCTTTTCTCAGCTTCCCATTGCTTCAACTCTCCCACTGATTGCACTGGGCTGTCTGAGTGTGCCCGATCTGGGCTTCCGGTGCCCAGCTGCCTTCTATGGCACTCAGGCCTGACCCCTGCTAGCAGGAGGGGGCTAATTCATGCTTCATCCTTGGTATCTGATCTCCAACAATGCCTGGCACATAGTAGATGCACAGTAATTTATCTGCTGATGTTGCTCCCCTGTAATCCCTACAAGGTGTTCTACTTTGTGATAATATTTGAAGTCCCCTCCTCTTCCTCTTTGATAGTGCCCACTCTGGGTTCTCTTAAGTAACAGACTTTCCTTCTTTCATCTCTGAGAGACTGTGAGCTCCACTCATTAAGTTATTCTATGCCTCAGTGGCGACTCCATACCATTCTTCATTTGTTTGAAAACTATAAAGAGCTTACTCCATACAGAGCAGCACACAGAGTTTCTCTCCCTGAAGTCTCCATGTAACTTCAGAGGCTGTGTTGCTGGCTGCGAAGAGCTGATGAGGGACATAAACATTAGAGAGTTTTATCCTCAGAGCAGCCTTCCCAGGTCCCTCTGTAAAGAGAGTCCTCCCAAACACACCAGGCTCTATTTCAGCCCCATTGGCTTTCTTCAAACACGTCGTTGGCTTTCTTCAAACACGTCGGCACCTGTCATTGTTTTCTCTATTTATTTTATTTTGTCCTTCTTTCTGATGGGAATAACAACTCAGTGAGGGCAGAGACCATGTATTTGTATCTCCATCTCCCAGGACACGTTACCTGGCACATCCTAGGTGCCCGGTAAACATTTGATTGAATTTTTTAAATGAATGCATGAGAAATTTCTCAGATATACTCCTCACTCTCATGATAGGTTAGGGAGCCTTCCCTGCTGGGTCTGGGACTTTCGTCTGCATGTCCATTCTCATTGCTTTGAATAGGTCTACAGTGGTGTTCACCTAAGGCCTATCATAGTCTGCTTTCCCTGCCTCTCTTCATCAAACTTAATGCTATTTTTCTTGACCTTACATGTTCTTAGTTCATACCACATGATCAATCACAGTTGTAATAATTCACTGTCTTTGTGCTCATGTTACACCTTCAAATTCCTGATAATTTGTGCAGTTGAAGAGATTCAAAGATTCAAAGCAGGACTAAAGAAATGAACAAAGCAAAGTCTCCCAGTAACAATAAAATTATGTACACTTCCCACTGTGGTATCATCAGATTACTTACCTGGCTACCATCTATCCATATTATAGTATTAGATGTAACTTCTTTAGTATTTAACATATTTCCAGCAAGTTGTTCAGAGGTCTATGCCAAGTTGCAATACTCATTGACTAAGGTTGTAGTGATTGGATGTAACAAAAAATACATTTTACACACTATTCTGAGTTCATCCAGCTGTGCAGGGTTTGCAGCTCATCACTTGCACATCACTATGTTAGTTTATTGATGTTTAGTTAGCCTTCTGATGCTTGACTTGAACCAAATGCAATAGAGTCACTATTGCTACACATCCCTCAACTAAATATGTATCTATAAAGTGAAGGTGTATAACTTTGTAGATGTCTATAGTTGTTTAATGTTTTCTATTAAGTATACTTCTGTCAGGTAGAGCTGGGTATTTCTCTCCAGCTGTGTGAGGAGAAAAGGTGGATAAAGGGAACTGAGAGTTAACCAAATTGGCCCCTGCCAAAACAGGAACTGTACCAAGAACAGGCACGACTGATCGGCACTGGTGGCCTCACACAATAATCAGAGTGAAAGAAGATTAAAAGCCAAGATCAGCCGCATGTCCAGAAGCACTCCCTGCACAGACTCCACCCACCCTCTGTCTCCTAGGAAACTGACCATCAATAGCCCTCTAATTATAATGAGGTGGTATCAAGACATCAGGAAAGAAATAGTCAACTAAGGCAGGATATTTTGTAGTCAACACCAGGTGGACAGGAGGGCAGGGCAAGGAGGTGCCTGAGTAGGCGTGTAAAGTGGGAAAGGGCAAGGGACAAAGAAGAGGACAACAGGGTTGTAGTGTATATGGGTTAGATTGTACACTGCATCGCCCAATTCAGTGGGCCGTGCGTTCAGAGTTCCCCAACAGGAAAGGTTAGTAAGTGGGAATAAAGTGAAATCACTCCAGATACATGGCTCGGACCTTTCACTAGGGGTGATAGTGACAGCTGGGCTCCTGTTGACCTCAGGAGTCAGGCCCAGTCATTAGGTGCCATGATATTCTGGGTCTATAACCAATGTTTTGTTATTCAAATGTATTAATATCAGTAGTGGTTTGTACAAACTTCAGCCTCCTTACCTCTTCTCACTTCTCGCTTATCTATGACTTTACATTTTGGAAGGTCTTCAACTAAAAAATAAAAGTGGGCTCAGCGAGCGTGGCTCAGTGGTTGAGCGTCAACCTATGCACCAGGAGGTCAGGGTTCAATTCCCAGGCACGGCATATGCCCGAGTTGCGGGCTTGGTCCCCATTGTGGGGTGTGCAGGAGGCAGCAGATCAGTGATTCTCCCTCATCATTGATGTTTCTATCTCTCTCCCTCTCTGAAATCAATAAAAATATATTTAATTTAAAAATAATAATAATAAAAATAAAAGTGGGTTAAGAGAGTCCATAAAAGTCAAAATAGTTTTACTACTATACATATGAGCTCTAGTTTAAAAAATTTATTTTTCTGGGGAGGAGATTAAAATGACAATATTAGCAAGCAATGAGATCTTATAATTTTCTATTGATTTCAATTAACACTATGAAAGCACCATCTCTCATACCATTAATTATCCAGAATTAACTACAGTAGAATGAGAAGACTAAAATACAGTTACAGATATAAGTATAGACATATAGGCATTCTTTTTAAAGTTAATATTGAGAAGTCATTATAAATAGAAAGATTAATTGTTACCAGACATTCCTGAGTTATTTTACCATGGGCAAAAGTACAAAATTTTAGATATTGAAATATTAGTGATCAAGAAGCCAAAATAAAAAATATTTATTTGTTGAAAGTTAAAATATAAGTTATTTTTAATAATACACAGACTGATGGATGGGTTAGAGTAGAAAGGAAAGATTTCACTCACTTAATGCTAACAAGGTAGTGTAGACAGACTAGGAAATTTAGGCTAAAATAGCAACACTGTGACCAAGTCTTTCGAAATTCTTGGTCTTCATCAAGCCAAAGCTAACTAATTTCCCTCTTGTGTTATACGGGGTATAGAAAAAAAAAATGGATTCAATTTCAAAACCAGGTCACCAAGTCAACAGTTTTGAAACCAATTCTTTATAATTTAATGGCTGATTTCCTCACAGTTCACCAAAACACCATCTCTTGATCTATTTATTTCTTTCATTTAGATATAATAAAAAGCTATAAATAGTCTTGAACCTATTCTGCACTTTTAAGTAAGTTTAATGAGGGTTCTCCCTTTTTTTAAAAGGCTTTGATTATTTCACACAGCAACCCAAGGTTCAGAGACATAGCCTTACTTGAACACCATTCATTTATTTCTTGTATAAAAGCATAGTCATTTAGAGTTAAGGGGGGGGGGCGGATTTTATAAATAAACTAATCTGTATAATCAGGGATTTGGCGGTTGCAAGTGACTCAAGAAAACAAACTTGAACCAGTTTAGGGGAAGAGGAGAATCATTGGAATCAATCTGAGTGTCTCATTTAACTGCAGGCAAGGCAGGGTACACGTGGGTCTCAGAGACACCTGATCCAAATGCCGCCAGAATGATTGGTCTCTTATCTCTGCTTTTCACTGTATGCAATCTTCTTAGACTTCACCTGGTGGAAACAGGACTGCCAAGTGGTCCTGAGCCCCACTCCACCTATTCTACCCAGAGTTGCTGACTATCTTTTCCCAGTGCCAAAAACAAAAATAAAAATCTCATGGAAGCACTCTGATTGGCCCCGCTTGGGTCACATGTCAATTATGGCCAGGGAGGTGGCATCATGCAAGAAAATGGAGGTCCCAATAGTAGGCGAATGGGAGAGAAACAGTTCCCAGAAGAAAGGGGGAGATGGGGGGAAGACTCCTCCCCCCGCCCCCCCGAAAAAAACACACACACAAAACCCACTCCTACTCATTTTACAGATGTGGCAATTTAGGCTCAGAGAAATTAAGTGACTTACTCAAGGTTACAACTTATACTTAACTCACCTAGTACCTAGTCAAATGCTTGGCTCACTCCCCCACACTGCTGTTCATTTTGTGGAGTCATTTCAAGCCCTTTCAGTAGGAAAGTCAGGGGTATGGGGTGGAGTGGGGTGGAATTAAGGGTCTTCTGCTTTGCTTCAACTTCTTTCCAGTCTTTTGCTGGAGATCTAACTCCATCAGCCTTTTTGTTGCCTGGTTTTACTCCATTTTCTTATTGGAGGAATGCACACCTGAAGTGGGAATCCCCTGTTGCCTTCCTCCCCTGCCAGGTCCAGGGAGCTCACCCTGTGTCAAGTTGGATGACTATCATAACAGCTTACACGGAGAAAAGACTGACAGCATGCCAGGGACTGTTGTAAGTGCTGTGTATACATTCTCTCCTTTAACCCTACAACAGCTCTTTGGGAGAAGCACTATAGCATTATCATCCCCATTTTTTCAGAAAAGAAAACAGAGGCACAGGAGAGTTCATTGACTTGTCTGAAGTCATAGTATTGGGAAAGGATGAAGGCAAGATTTGAACCCAGGAAGTCTGGCCCCAGAGCCTTTGCTCTTAAAAGACTAATTTTCTCCCTCCTAGACAAGCACTTCCAGCCTGTGGCTGTCTACACTAAGCTGTGTTCGTGTCTGGGACTCTTCCGATGCCAGCTGGCCTAGAGTTGGCTCATCTCTGTTGTTATCCTGTCTCTAATCAGGGCCCCTCCCACTGCAACCTAACCACTTCTCTCTGACCACTGTGCCCCTGCCCAGGGCCTGCCTCATCCCTTCTCTCTGACCACTGTGCCCCTGCCCAGGGCCTGCCTCATCCCTGCTGACAGATGCTGCTACTGGGGCTGTTCCTGAAAATGGCTGTGCCATCTTGCTGTAGTAAAGAGCCAAGCCTTCTGTCCCCAGTGGGTGGAGGTGTGTTCCCCAGCCTTGATGGCAAGATTTAGGGAAGAGTGTTTGTCCTCTCAAGGAAGCCTTGCTCTTTTAGGTTGACAGGTTTTCCTTAGAAGGACCAGAATCAATTTCCTAAGGGACAAAGGTGACTGTCATAGTGACGCTGTGCAGACTTGTGCAGACACTCATAAACACAGATCCAGGCTCTGTGTGACACACAGGGATAGATACCCCAAGTCTCCCCCACCTTAGGATGAATTCTTGGGTCCTCATAGCTGAAGACAGCCTTTATCTCCTCCCCTTGCTGAGAGGGGATTATAAACTAGGCTTTGAAGCTAGAGTAGGGTTTGAGTCCTTCCTGGTCTACCCCTCACTAACCTGTGACCTTGGGCAAATAAGCTCTCAGCCACTACTCTGTGTATTGGTTTTCTAATGTGTAAAATGAGAGTAGTAATATCTGCCTCAGAGTCTTGTTGTGAAGATTAAATGAGATACAGTGTTAAAGGTCATAGCAGAGTCCCTAACATAAAATAAATTGCAATAAATGATATTATTTTTTAGTCTTAACCCTGGTGGTTGAACCCGACCTTTGGGCCCCAAAATCCTTAATAATTTTTTGAAGGATGTGAGCATGGTTTATGCAAATAGGATTACTCATGACCTGTAGCTTGCTCTTGATCTGCCTTCAATCCCGACCCTGGCTAGAAGAAAGCGGGTTTAGTAACTCAGGCAGGCAGAAGTGGTGGCAGGATGGAAGAGAGCCCCCCAGTCCACAGCTGCTGCTGAAAAGGCAAGCCTGCCAGTTACCCTCCAGGCCCCTCTCCTCCGTCAGGGGACTCTTCCTCTCCTCTGGACGCTGGTTGCTTTTTCTCTGTCAAGGCTGCACCAAGTTTATTTCCAATGTCACCTGCATAGAAATGTGCTTTGTGCTTTGTTCAGGCCCCACCCAACCTGAGGGTCAGCCCTGGCAAAGCAAAGGCCTCCTGGAAATGTGAATGATTGCCCACCCCCACTCCTACCTCACAGATAGCCACTAACATTCATTCTCACCTCCAAACATTTTGGCCACAAAAGGTATGCTTTTTGGTAAAATTTTAACCATTCTTTTGACTGGCTTCTTTCTTTCTCTCTCTTCTCTCTCTCTCTCTCTCTCTCTCTCTCTTTTTCTTTGGCCTGCCTTTTCTTCAGGTCCCAAGTCTAAGAGTTATTTCTGATAAAGGGTTGTACTTTGTACTCCAGACCAGACTCAGAGGAAAGAACCAAGTGGTGATATATTCATTCCACAGATGGGAATAAGTACAAGATGATCAAGGGGATGGCATTTCATGGGTGACTGAAAGGTGCCAATGCCCTGACTTTCAAATATTGTAAGCTCAAAAATTTGCTTTAAAATAAGTGTGAGACCCCTATTCAGAGACCTAACTTGAAAATGCTCTCCCCACCCCTCTTTTCCTGAATGCCTTTTTATTGTAAGCAAGCAGCCCAGCACCCAAGACACTACAGAGCTTTGGGATTTCTTCAGCTAGGATGGTCTGACATACATACAAGTATAAAACTTCTGGCCAGCCCAGACTCTGTGGACATGGAACTCTCTGACAGTTCCCTGAGCTAAAATGCAATGAAAGGGAAGGCAGGGGAAGGGTGGGAGGGGGTGAGGATAAGAGATCAACCGAAGGACTTGTATGCATGCATATAAGCAGAACCCATGGACACAGACAGTAGGGGTTGAGGCATGTGCTGGGGGTGGGAGTGTCCAGGGAGAGGTCAATGGGGGAAAAAGGAGACATATGTAATACTTTTAACAATAAAGATTTATTTTTTTAATGCAATGAAATCCTCTTGGTGTTCCCCCAGGAACCCTTGAGTCCTTAAGGTGAAACAACCTTCACTAGTGAGAAGAAGAAAAAAAAAAAATCACGCAAATATAGTTGCCTGTGAAAGAAAACAACGGAATTGAAGGGGGGGGCGGTTGTGAGAGAGATTAAAATAAAATCAACACATAGGGAAGGAGAGGGGAACCCAACGCAGGCGCCAATTAGAAGGCAGAAAACTGCAGGACACGCAGGCATTAGAGAAAGTGCAAAGGGAACAAAATTGTGTGTGTGGAAGAGAAGGAAGAAGAGAAGGGAGGGGGAGAGAGGATGACTCTCGATGGAGACTAGACAGGGTCGAGCTGGAAGCACAGGCCAAGGCGGGAGGCTGGGTGGGGAATCCCAGAGCGATCTGTTTACAGAAAGACAGGCCTTTGTGGAAATTCCACAAGTGACTGCAGAGATTCAAATCCGAAAGAGAAAAGAACCCAAATACACACGCTGTGCGCATTTTAACCAACTGCTGGTGTTCTATCTAGACTGGAGGAAATTCTCCCCGGCCTTGAGCAGACCCTTTGGGATTTTAGGTTTCAACAGACCTAAATCATCTTCCACGTGGCCTCCTGCCGCGCGCCGGGCGCCCGGGCCGCCCCCTCGGAACTCCCCTCGCATTGTCCGCTCGGGTTATTGTTCTCCCGCTGCCGGCGGGGAGGCGGGCAGGCGCGGGGGACGGGGAGGGGGAAGCGGCCGGGAGGAGGACCGCGGCGGCGCCCGGCTGCCACCCGAGTAGGGGCGCCTGAGTCCAGGGCGCCCCGCCTCTCTGCTGGCGACCGTGCGCCCGAGAGTGGATCTGATCCAGCCTGGGGCTGGGATGAGGTGGGGGTCGTCGGGGCCTCCACCCACCCCATTCTGCCCTTCCCGCAGGTCTCTAGCTCCCGGGAGAAAGCGGAGCAAGGCCGGGCCGGTGCCGGCGTCCCGGTGACTCGCTGTGGCTCCCGCAGCCGCCCCGGCGCTGGCAGCTCCGGGCAGGACGCCGTGACGCACCCCCCCGCTCCCCCCCCCCCCCCCAGCATTAGAACACTTCACCTTCTATTTATAGACACTCCTCCGACCGCAGACCTAGCTCGCCCTAGCTCTGCAGGGAACGAAAAATCCTACCTAGAATGGAAGATCCTAAACTCAATGATAAGGGGGGTTTCTGTTTTGTGCTTTTCTTAATTGCCGGTCTGGGAGCTCTCACTGGCACGGGGAATTCCCCGATTTTCTAAAGCTTAAGAACTTACACGACTTTACATCTCCTAAACGTGTCAAATAAATTCTTAGTCTCTTGTGAGTTCATGAAATCTTCGCCAAGAATTTGCTCAAACTGGGTAAGACGCAAACCCACTGAATTCGGGAGAAAAGATGTTTTTAGCTGGCTTTCTGTATTTGCTAAAAGCCAGCAATTCTAACTGTACATATTAGGGAGAGAGAGCATATAAAGGGAAAATACAGCACATTTCAAACAAAAGCAAAGTTTGTCTTGGGGCTTTTTAAAATTGTGGCTTTTGGATACGGCTTTGTGCTTTTAGATGTACACTATCCATGTAATTATAGGTGATTAAAAATAGTTCTTACCTAGTCACATTAACATTTGCAGTAATTAAAACAGGGAATTTTTCAAAACTGTAATTTATTTCTCATAATTTAGTTGCTAGTCAATGCTAAAGAGGTAGCCTTGATGACTATCTTTCATCTTGGTTTCTATTCAGTTTCACTTTATAAACTCCAGAGTCGATCAAAGAAATACTGCCCTTTAGATTTATTAACAAAAAGGGCATGCATATGTAGACACAGGCCTTTTTAAAAAGACTTTACCTTTTAGAGCAAGTTTAAGTTTACAACAAAATTCAGAGGGATGTACAGAGATTTCCCATATACCCTCTGCCCTCACACATGCATAGCCTCCCCCATTATCAACATTCACCAAAATGGTACCTTTTTTTTTTTTTTTTTTAAATCAAGGATGAGCCTATACTGGCACATCATAATCACTCAAAGTCTATGGCTTACTTAAGGGTTCACTCTTGGTATGTACAGTCTATAAGTTTGGACAAATGTTTAATAATATATGTTCATCTTTATAATATCTTCCAAAGCATTTTCACTGCCCTACAAATCCTCTGGCTTTGTGTAGGCCTGTTTTTTGAAAGCCTCGCTAAGCCACAGATTGGTCACCATGCAGGTAATCTGAGGACCACAGGAGGCAGGCAGGGTAATATCTAACAGGACATTCTTGCTAACATCTGGCCTATAAAGTGAGGGGTGTCTGTAATAATAGTATTATGACATGATTTTACTGTGGCGAGTGCTATGCCCTAGTACTGTATAAGTACTTAATAAAGTTAAAGAACAACCACAATAGCAATTGTTATAGTGCATTATAAAATACCCATTTGATGCTGTGATCCCCATGAAAGACAATTTGGCAATAGCCATCACATTTTTATTAAATTTTTTTTCTTTAAAAGAAAGGAAGGGAGAGAGAGAGAGAGGATGAGAGAGAGAGAAACACTGATGTGACAGAGACACATCGATTGGTTGCTTCCCACATGTATCCCTGACCAGGTGGGGATCGAGCCTGCAATCGAGGTATGTGTCCTTGACTAGAATGGAACCTGAGACTCTTCAGTCCACAGGCCAACACTCTATCCACTGAGCCATACTGGTTAGGGCACCATCACAGTTTTCAATGCACATGCCCTTGGACTCAGCAATTTCTCTCTTGGGAGTTTATCAGTTACATTATACACATGAAGTCATTGGTTGTCACAGTGTTTGTACTAACAAAAGGTTAGAAACAATATAAATGTTCTGCAGTTATGGTACGTCTATATGATGAACTATTAGTCTGTTTTTTTAAAAAAACAAAACACATATTTATTGATTTCAGAGAGAAAAGGAGAGGGGGAGAGAGAGAGCTAGAAACATGAGTAATGAGAGAGAATCATTGATTGGCTGCCTCCGGCACTCCCCACACTGGGGAACCCGACTGAGCTGGAATACAACTGTGACCTCATGGTTCATAGGTCGATACTCACTGAGCAACGCTGGCCGGCCTAGTCTTGAAGATTAAGGTAGTGAATAAAGAAAGATACATAAACATTATGAAACATTATAATCCTAGCTAATAAAGAGGGAATGTGCTAATTGACCATCACTCCGTTACAACGATGGCTGCACACATGGCTGAGGCCAAGTTCCCTTAAGGAGCTTTAAGGAGCAATCAGCAGGGACCTGAGGCTATGCCCTCCCCCACCCAGCAGGGCTTGACAGGGGACCTCAGGCCATGCCCCCCACCAGGTGCACCCCCAGTGCTGGGTCTTGGGAATTCAGGCCGCACCCCCTGCCCAGCGGGGCTTGACGGGGGACCTGAGGCTGCTCCCCCTGCCAGTGGGGTTTGATGGGGACCTGAGGCTGCGCCCTCCTGCTGGTGCTGGGCCAAGGGACCTGAGGCTGTGCCTCCTCGCCTGGCAGGGCTTGATGGGGGACCTCAGGCCACGCCTCCCGCCTGGCATGGCTTGACAAGGGTGGGACTGGCCAGGTCTGGATCCAGCCCAATAGGGGGGCGCAGGCTGGGTCTGGGTCTCATGCGATTTTGAGGCGCATGTGGATGGACGGGGACTTGACTCTGGGTCCCATGGTGTGCCCCAGACTCTGATAGGAGGAAGGTTTTCATATACATTTTACTAATTTTCTTTCATCTCTGACACTTCTGTTATAGAGAAAAGGCAAACAGCAATAGTAAATTATTTCCTCTAATTAATCCCCTTTTAATGTGCATGAATTTCATGCACTGGGCCACTAGTTTATATTATAAATATACTGCATATATTAACTTTTATATATAATTTATATATATATATATGTGTGTGTGTGTGTGTATATATATATATATATATATATATGAATATTTATGAAACTGGTAATAATGTTTTCCTCCTGGGAGGTAACTGGGAAACTGGGATGAGACAAGAACTTATTTTCTATTATGTATCCTCTTGTATCTTTGAATTTTGTTCCAATAGCATTCATCATCTATTAAAATATTTCAAATAAAAAATACCTTTAAATTTCTTTCTAAATTTATTCACATATGATAGATCTCTCTTTCATTTATGGAATTTCTATGTTTGGGATTATTGCCATTTTAGAGAATTTTACTGTGATGAAACAAAACAAAACTAAGCTAAGCTTTTATCCTCAGCATTCTTTTAACCTTGCTCTACCCGATCTTTGAATCATCATAGGAATGCTTTGCCCAATGGTTGCTAGAACTTTTTTTCCATCATTTTAAAGATGGCACTCTGTTGTTGATTTTTGTTCTCTGTGCTTGTGATATGTTATGAATGGGAGTAGTGGTAGAGTTAAAGGTCAATTGAGTACCTGTTATAAAATAATTATGTAGAGACTTATAACTCATTCATTTTATTTTTGCACCATTCTATCACTTATAATCTTGTTTATCAGAATTCATATTGCCTACAATGACTTTCTATGTAAAGATCAAGTGGGTAGATTTCAAAATATTGCAGTGTGCTCAGAGTACTTCTGCCTCTGTTACAAAGTGGAAAAAACAACAGCAGAGGCCGGGGTAGACAAGGGGTGTGCACTAGGGAGTAACACCAGAAGTGAGCCAAATTAATTATATTTTCATTTCCATTGTAGGTTTCTTTTTCAGCTTTATTGAGAAGTAATTGACATATAACATTGTATGAGTTTAAGGTATACAATGTATTGATTTGATACACTTACAGACTGCAAAATGATGTAGGTATTTCTTACATACACTCATGGAAGTGTATGTTGTTACTCTTCAGCATAAGGACAGGAATGAGTGTAGGATTGATGTTGCCCAGGTGGTTTCTTTTGAGGACCCAGCAACCAATGCCTTGTGATGAAGAAGATAATGAAGACAAGGAGGAAGGATATCTGTGAACAAACAGAAATGGTAGGAGTTTATGGGTGTATGGGCTAATGTATGGAGAGCCTGGCAGATAAAAAGGACTCAAAATAGAATTATTATTGGAAAGAGAGGTTTGCAATGGTCTCCAACGTGACATGTTGTGTTTAGGGTCATAGGATAGGGCTGCCCATCGCCCATATTCCACTTCCTTAAGAACCAAAAAGGCCTTTTGTAACAACTTTCATAAACCATTTTCATGAAAAGTGAACCACTTTTCATAATAGTATAGTGCCAGGTACACTATTACTCATAGAGAGTTTTTAAGAAACATTAATCTAAGCTAACTTTGCTCTCTACTCTAGCTTAGCTTAGCTCTAAACACTAATCACGGCTTTTAGGTGTCAGTGATACATGTAGTATGCATTTTAGAATAAACTATGTGTATACTAGCAGGATAAAAAAGGTTTGTGAGCCTGTTGAAAGTATCTTCTGTAGCATGTCTACTGCAGGAGAGGAGAGATCCCCGTGTAATTGTTCTTGATGGTCTTGCCACACCGTAAAGAGGACCCTGTGAGGCGCTTGCCCACTACTTCTCCCTTCAACATCTTAGATTTGGTTTGGAGTGACTGCCCCGGAAGCCGGAAAAGCATGGCATGCACCCGCTACTCATGCTGCAAGGCAGACACTTTCAGAGCAGAAAGCGTTTCTAGCCGGTGGCCAGGCTCATTCCTGCATGATTAGACCTTCGTATATTCGTGTGTCTGCGTATCCACATCCCGGTGTATACTTGCATTGCTGCTGGTCTCAGCTCAGAAATCACACTTTCAGATAAATATACTCCAGACAGCTACTTAAGAACAAGATTAAATTATGCACATAGGGAAGCAGTTGGGGAGGGAGGGGATGCTTGGGGGAAGAGCCCAGTTTGTATAACCTGTCTGGCAAAGCCTCAGGATACAGAAGAGTGAGGTTGGGGAAAACCTGATCTTTTGGAATCGGCTTAAGATATTCTAGCCTATATCATATTATACAAAAGAATATATAAAATGAAAGTGTACCATGTTAAAAAAATAATAAATTGAACACCATGCATCTACAACCAGGCTTAAGAAATAGAACATCATGTAGCTCAGTGGTTGAACATCAACCTATGAACCAGGAGGTCACACCTGTCCATGTTGCAGGCTTGATCCCCAGTGGGGAGCACGCAGGAGGCAGCCAATCAATGATTCTGTCTCATCATTGATGTTTCTATCTCTCCCTCTCCCTTCCTCTCTGAAATCAACAAAAAGATATTTAAAAAGAAATAAAACATCCCTATTGCCTTAGAAGCCTCTGAGTGCCCATTTCTAAGCACCTGCACGTCCCTGGCCTCGCCTCAGGAACACTTTCAGAATCATGTTTTACTTTGTAGTTGCAATGGTTATGTATGTATTCCTGAATAACATCGCGTTTAGTTTTCTCTGCCATTTCAACTATAAATAGATGGAATCTTTGATGATGTGTTTTTCACTCAACATTCTATTTTGAGCCTCATCCAGGCCCCTTCTCTCTCACTCCCCATTGCTGACCTCCAGCCCAGATCCCCTCTTGAATTCTTGCATTTATTTCCTGACAAGGCTCCTTGCTGATAGATTCTTCCCTCTAGAATTCATTGTGTAAAATCCTACCAAATATTCACCAAAAAAAAAAAAAATGTGAAGTGATGTGCCGCGCCAGCCCAGCCAAGGGTTTAGCGAGCCTAAGGAAGGGCCAGCGAAGGATGAAGAAAAGACAAAGAGAATAAGCTGGGTCTAGGCGGATCTTCTGTGCGTGACTAAGACCACAGAACAGATCCAGACTGCAAGCTGATGCTTTATTTTATAGTCAGAGGTAAACAAGGTAATTTACAATGTTCTTATAAGTTTCACTTGTTTTGGCAGCGCTTGCTGCACCTCCCACAGTCCATTAGCTACCCAGGAAGGATCTAGGGAGCCTCATAAGGTCAAGCTTAATTATTCTAAGAGGGCTGTGCCCTCTAAGCTGGGACTTGTTTGCGGCTTTGCCAGCAGGTCAGTCCGAGGCTTAACCCTATAACCGCTCCCTACAAAGTTAACATTTAAAACTGTTTTCTAGAAGCATATGAAGTGGCATGAGAAATGTTTACCATATATTATTATACATTTCTAAATTTCGTACACATATAGACCAAAATTTTAATAGTGGCTCTCTGGACAGCAAGATGATATATAGTTTAATTTTTTTTCTTTGTAATTTTCCAAGTTCTCAACAGATGACATAAAACTTTGGAAGTAAGGGTCAGGTTTTCCCTGCTTTTATCTGTCCACCTCCCAGTGGATTCTGGGGTGTGACCCGGTGGGGAGGTGGAAGAGCGGGCAGAAGAGCAAGACACAGCGCCCTTTCTCAGAGACACGTTCATATTTAGAGTTCCGGCTCTCCCTCCCACCTCCAGTCTAAAGCATCATTAACTTGTCCAGGGCAGGGCACCCTGGCCCTTCATCCAGCTTTCAAACAGGGTCCCCTGTACAGCTGCACAGTATCTGAAATCACAAGGGCCACTCTGCTGCTGTGCTGTCTCAAGTCTTGATTTTATTTCTGAATCTATATTTTATTGTGAAGTCCAATGGGACAGTGGAGCATGAGCAGAGGGATATGCGTGCAATGTAGTTCTGCTGCTCCTGCTGCCCTGTGAGCGCAGAATTCTAGACGTCCCACGGTCCTGGGAGTTCAGCGAGATGCGTGTTTCATCTCTGATTAAGTGGGGGCACTGACAACCCTGAGGGGTCATGCTTTCCTTCAAACCAGGACTTGTTTGAACACAGAAAAGGGGCAATGGCATTCTAGAAAACAGGAGCAGCCCAGGAATCTTATCATATCCTTTCTTACGTTGGGTACTTCCCTGTGTTAGCCAACCGTATGCTAAAAGGAAGACATAGAAGGAAAGGGAAATATAGGGCACCCCATTGTTCCTTTCCCTTTCAGCCCTTCCTTAGACATCAGTAAAGTGCAGGAAGAGTGTTGGTAGAATGTACATATCAAGAAGTGAAAAAGAGAAACGACTGAGTTACATTGTCCCACTGGGGTAAGAATAAAATACAAGGCACGCCCAAGCTACAAGATATAAGTCGCATAATTTCAGTGGTTCTGCTTAGAAGTTACATGCTGTTACATTTGCATTTAAAACTGGTATTGTAGGATACAAAAATGAACAATAAAACTCAGGCTAATAATTTCAATTTTTGCTTAATGACATTAAATAACAGATTTTAAAAACCAACGCAAGTTGAGATAAAAACTAGAAGAAAGGGAAAACATCTATACCCTAGTACGTTTAACAACACTTTTTTCTGGGTCCACAAATTGTGCTTCCAGATCCATGCTTTCATGTTGCCTTGTGGCTTACGAAAACTTGGGCCTTTCTCTAGAGCTAGCGTCTCTGCTGGGAGTTCTTCAGGTCCATTTTGAGACCAGAAAGTCAGGAGTTGACCCTTCTTTCTTCCCAAAGCTCTTCTATGCATATACATACCCTGAGGAAATGGACTCAGGTATAGGAAATACAGGGAAACTACACTGGCTAATACCTCAAAATGCTACTCCCTATATTAAAAACAGACACCTAGCAACTGTAAATTAGAGAGGCTTTCCTATAATAGGACTTATCAGAGAGGCTTTCCTATAATAGGATTTAATAGTTGTTTGTCCTTTCCCCCAATTTTTTGCCCAATGAAGTTTAAAACACTATTTTCATCATGCTATTCCAGTTTTCAAACACCTTCGAAGGCTCCCTACCTCCTTAACCTATAAATTGACACTCTTAACCAGGCATTTAGGGTCCTGTAATCTGGGCTCAATCTACTTTTCCATTTACACCTCCCAAGACTGTCTAGAACTCAGAAAGTGTTCAACAAATACAGAATGATGGGATCACACAATTCCTAGGAGTTAAAGAAACGACAGATGAATAAATCATTAGACCGTTTAGGGTTCGTGTTATGTAATAGATGCAAGTTAACATTAATGCTCCAATTTGGGGAGCTAGTGATGAGCATTACAGACCTTAAATGGTATCGTAAGATATGTGATCCTGAGAACAGTCATCTTTGCAGGCTCACATTCTGGCTTCTGCAGAAACCAGGGACCCAAAGCTATTTGGAGAGAAGCCTGCAGCTGTTGCTCAGTCCCCCAGGAAGGGGTGTGGGCAGCTGGTCCTCATTTGCTACCCTGCAGAGCTCCCTACCTGGGCTCAGGCAAGCTCTGCATATGTGAGTTTGAGGACCATGAAATCATAGCCATTACTAAGGGTCAGAATTTCATATGCTAGTAATGAGCCATTAAGGAATGCTTTGGGTAGAGACAGGCTTTTAAGGCAGTATAATCCAAGCAGGGGCTATTTCCAGTGTACCTTTGTGGGAAACAATTGTGTAGAGATTCATAACCAGACAGGGCTGGGAGAAATTTCAAGAGCCATCGCATTTATTCCAGTCTTTCGGTTAGAAAGCCCCCTAACTTATCTATCTATCTCCAAACCTCCTGGTAACTCCTTTTACTTGTTTATCAACCCTGATTTCAGGGATCTATTTCTGATATGTGTCTAAAGCCTCTACAGCTAGTTATGTTTTTTCCATCGCATCTCTTTCAGTCAACTTTAAAAAGCCTCAGTGTCTCCTGCTTATTGACACAAAGCTAATATTACAATTACTGTTATATCATCCTTATGGTTATTACTAGAGGCTCGGTACACGAAATTCGTGCACGGGGAGGTATATCACTCAGCCCAGCCTGCACCCTCCCCAATCTGGGACCCCTGGAGGATCCTAATAGGATCGGGCCTAAACGGACAGTCGGACATCCCTCTCACAATCCAGGACTGCTGGCTCCCGCCTGCCTTCCTGATTGTCCCTAACTGCTTCTGCTTGCCAGCCTGATCACCCCCTAACCACTCCCCTGCCAGCCTGATTGATGCCTAACTGCTCCCCTGATAGCCTGATTGCCCCTAACTGCCCTCCCCTGCAGGCCTGGTCCCCCCCCCAACTGCCCTCCCCTGCAGGCCTGGTCACCTCCAACTTCCCTCCTCTGCTGGCCTGGTCACCCCTAACTGACCTTCCCTGCAGGCCTGGTCCCTCCCAACTGCCCTCCCCTGCAGGCCTGGTCACCTCCAACTGCCCTCCCCTGCAGGCCTGGTCCCCCCCCAACTGCCCTCCCTTGCAGGCCTGGTCCCTCCCAACTGCCCTCCCCTGCTGGCCTGATCTCTCCCAACTGCCCTCCCCTGCTGGCCATCTTGTGGTGGCCATCTTGTGCCCACATGGGTGCAGCCATCTTTGACCACATGGGACAGCCATCTTGTGTGTTGGAGTGATGGTCAATTTGCATATTACTCTTTTATTAGATAGGATAGAGGCCTGGTGCACGGGTGGGGGCCAGCTGGTTTGCCCTGAAGGGTGTCCTGGATCAGGGTGGGAGTTCCCTTGGGGCATGGGGCTACCTGGGCAAGGGGCCTGTGGTGGTTTGCAGGCCGGCCACACCTCCCGGTGACCCAATGGGAGGCCCTGGTATCTGAGATTTATTTATCTTCTACAATTGAAACTTTGTAGCCTTCAGCAGAAGCCTGGGCCGGCCAGGAACTTAGCTTCCTCCATTGCTGGGGAAACCCAAGCCTCTTGTTTGCTCTGTGGCTGTAGCCATTTTTGTTGGGATTTATTTATCTTCTATAATTGAAACTTTGTAGCCTTGAGTGGAGTCCAGGGCCCGCCAGAGTGTGAGGGGAAGCTTGGCTTCCTCCATTGCTGGGGAAACCCAAGCCTCCTGCTCGTTCTGTGGCTGCAGCCATCTTGGTTGGGTTAATTTGCATACTCACTCCTGATTGGTTGGTGGGTGTGGCTTGTGGATATAGCAGAGGTATGGTCAATTTGCATATTACTCTTTTATTAGATAGGATTAGCACCAATAGCACCCTAGAAGGCATATAAAAATACATAAGCAAACACATTTTTAGGCCAGTCTTAAAATAAAGCTTTCTAAAATCCAGAGATTTTTGGGTGTTTCTCACTTGAAAATGGGGATGTAGGCAGGTGTGAGTAGCACAGTGGCAAGATTGTATTTTACATCTCTGACTGTGCATCCCACTCCTCAAGAGCCATCACTCATCTCCCACCCAGCCTGGGAAGGAAACTTATAACCAGATAAATGTATATTCAACACGTATGAGGGAGCAGGGAGGTGACGGAGCATGCCATGGAGGGAGAAACTATGGGCCTGTAGAAGGAGTAAGTGTGGGATGTGGGGGAAGGGCCTGCATGAAAGCCTGCCACAACTTCATGTGAAAACTGGAAGAAAATATTTGAGTCAGAAGTGAGTCGTAACAGCACCTTCCTTATCCTCCCCTCTGAGTGCCCCAGATAAAAGCAGAAATGAAAAACATATCGATGCATCCTATAATGAAACACATCCCAAGGCCTGGGACTTAACGTGATCTTGTTTTCTTTCTTACCTTTTTTTCAGTTATAACATCTTTTAAAGATTTATCCATGTTGCAAGATGTACGTTTAGTGCATTACTTTCAACGGAGGCATGTTATTGCAGAGTATTCACTGTTTTACTTACCATTTTACAGGTGATGTGTACTAAGTTTGCATATCATAGGCTGTTATCTCAAACGCTGCTGTGATGAGTATCCTCAATCGTGTCCTGTTATGGGCTTGTGCAAGAGTTTCTTGGAGGTATATATTCCCAGGAGTGGAATTGCTGGGCCATCAGGAAAATACATGCTACATGACAACTCCAAAATGACCTGGACTTAATTCTAACAGCAATGGCTTCTTCCCAGCCTAGCCAACACTGGGTGTTAACCATCTTTCACATTTTTGCCTATTTAATACATGTAAAGAAGTGTCTTATTGTATTAATATGCTTTTATCTGTATATCTCTTCATCTACTTGTTAGTTTCACAAGTTTCTTTTTTGTAAATTTGCCTGTTCATAGTCTTTGGCTATTTTTCTATTATGTTTTCTGTGGGTTGTTTGTTTGTGTGTGTTTTTTTTCTCAATGATTTGCAGGAATTTCAGAATATTCTAGATATTAACCTCTTGTTGGTTTTAACCTTTGGGAATACCTCTCAATCTATCAATTTTATCTTATTTATGATGTTTTCTGTTGAACAGAAAACTCTAATTTTGATTTAGTATGGTTTATCATTGTTTTGGTTTTATAGTTTATGCTTTTAGAGTCTTACTTAAGAAGCATTTTCCTATCCTAGAATTCCAAAGCTATTCTTCTGCTTTCAATTTCTATTGGCTTTATAATTTTCCTTTTGACTTTTAGGCTTTTTAAAATTCACTGAGAGCTCATACCTTTGCATATGGTATGAGATATAGATGCAACTTTTTCTCCACAATAAACCAATTTTTCCAATATTATTTAAGAAACCTCTGTGTTAAATTGGATTATCATTCCCAACCCTTTATGTCTTTCCTGCTATAGATTTATATACCCAGGCTCTTTGCTATGTGATTTTGCAGTTCTTCCACTATTGAGGTTGGACATGGCCATGTGACGTATTGGGCCAGTGGAATGTTAGGTGATGGGAGCAGGGGCCTTAAATGTGTTTGAGTGATTTGACTTCACCTTTTCTGCTTCTGTCATTGCCAGAATGAGACATGTGATGGAGACCTGAACTTTACCTGTGTCCTGGAGCCAAGCCCAGCTAAACTTGGCTGAGCCCAGCCAAGTCTTGATGAGCCCAGGTGAGATCAGCAAAATCTCAGTTCACATACAAACTCATGAAGGAGAAAAAACAATGGCTGCTATAGGTGCTGATCTTTTGGGATTATTTGTTATATAATGTTATTATTGCAGCAATAGTTGACTATCTCAGCATGATTTCATCATAGATTTTGTGTGATGTTGCCATTATTGCATACCAAGTTCTCATAGGTAAATGGGTTGTTTCTGAGTTCTCTGTTCTGTTCCACATGCCTGTTACTATAACATAATATGTCTTACTATCTGGAAGGGTGAATTTCCCCTCCCTTGGGTTTTCTTTTTTAAAAATGGAATTTAGTCTTCTGTATGCATTTCATAATGCTTAAATTCCTCAAATCGTGCTACAAGTTTGAAAGGTTTACATTGAGATTATGAATAAATTTAGAGATCATTCAAAGCTTAACAATCCTATCCATAAATATTATATATTCCCCTACTTAGATCTTCTTTGAAGTCTTTTAATAGACTAAATATTTTCTTCCTAAAGGTTTTGTGCATTCTATCTCAAGTGAATTCTTAACTTTATAGTTTTGTTGTATTTTGTAGTTTATTAGTACTAGTATGTAGGAATAGTTTTGATTTTCGTGAATTGATTTCATATTTAGGTTTCTTATTATAGCAGTTAAGATTAGGTTTGGCTAGCCCTGCCAGCATGGCTCAGTGGTTGAGCATTGACCTATGAACCAAGAGGTCACATGCCTGGGTTTCGGGCTCAATCCCTAGTAGGGGGAGCTGATCAATGATTCTCATAATGTTTGTCTCTCCCTCTCCCTTTCTCTTTGTAATCAATAAAAAATATTTTTTAAAAATGCATCATTAGCACATTCTTAAAGCACACATTAGAAATGGAGGTGATTTTTCCCATTTGAGGGATTTAGTTTGTCTGCGGCTCTTTGGCCCCTTGAGTGTGGCTCTTCCACAAAATACCACGGCCTGGGTGAGTCTATTTTGAAGAAGTGGCGCTAGAAGAAGTTTAAGTTTAAAAAATTTGGCTCTCAAAAGAAATTTCAATCGTTGTACTGTTGATATTTGGTTCTGTTGACTAATGAGTTTGCCGACCACTAGCCACTAGATTATCACAGGGTGACCTGGCAAGAGAGCACTGTCTACTTTTCATGGATCACTGTGTCCTGGGGTGAGGACACTGGCCTCCTTGCACTGCTGAATTCCAAAAGCGTTTCAACACACAGAGGGGCAACACATGCACAAGCTAGGTACTGCAAACGTTTGCAGGGCAGCTCATTTTCTTAGGTGGACTCAGGATTACAGGCAGACATCATGGAGTAGGGCTAAAATCAGAAAGGGAAGAGGTAAAAGGTGTCAGGCTGAGTCTCACTATTACAGCTCAGGGGAAGAATCATACCCTAAAATGACAATAATCAAGGAAAACTTCAATATGACCAGAGCAAACGTCCATGTTCCCTGACTTCCAGACCACTTTAGGTTTTAATCTTATGGGAAAGAAAACATTATCTAGGTCACCTCAGGACCCTAAATTAGACTCTAGGTCTCTCTACTTGATTTGTCTATGGCAAATGGACAATGGGCCTTCTAAGTAGTTTTGAAAACCTCTTTTTGTGGGGATGAGATATGATTTTCCTTTCCTTGGATAGGAAGCAACTGTCGTAAATGTCAAGGTGCAGAAATGCACCGTGTGGGAAAGAAGTAACTGCTTTTGTGGGCATTTCTATTCAGGTTGATTGGTAATTACAGTTACTTGCAAAAGTACGCGGAAAGGGTTAAGGTCTGTAAAATGATTATTGGACAGTAGGCAAGAAACTGAGAAAGCCATAGTTCCTAGGAATGAGCAGTGACAAGATCTAATAGTGAGTACTCCCTAGCATTGCCATCAGGTAGCAGGTGAAGGAGGCTGGGCAGAGAATGGGCGAGAGGTTGCAGAAAGGAGGAAGCCAAGGTGCATACATGCATTTAAAAAACAAAGCCCATACAGCTTCACTCATGCCAGGTTAAGAAGTGCCTTTTCCGGAAACTCAATTAAAAAAAAAAAGAAGGTACGTATTCAGGAGCTGTTTCAACCTGTCCACACCCTACCCTGACTTCCCCAGAAAACAGGCAAGCAAGGACGCAAATGCCATTGCCAAGCCTCCGGTCTCTGGCTTCCAGCTGCCTCAGAGCCTAGAGCACAGCCCCACAGAAATGTCTCCGAGAGTAGGCGCTGCATGGACGTGGGCAAAGTTTTGGTCTGATTCACTCCAAATGTGGTTGCTCCTCGGGTGTGGGGTTTGGCCTTCGCGGCTCCCGGCTGCGCACGGCAGAGGCTGAGGAGGAGCAGCCGCAGCCTGCAAGCTGAGTAAGGAGCCAGCCTCCGCCGCCTCCTCCCGCCGGCGCGGTGTGGGCACCACAGCCTGTCGCGGTCGCGGTCGCAGTCACGCCGCCAGCAGCGCGGCCCTCCGCCCCCCCGCGCGGCCCCAGCCCTCACGCTGTTATTTGCGTGACTGACCCCAACGGGGCGGGAGGGCGTTGGCCCGCCTACTTCTTCCCCTCTGTCTTGCTAAGGGCATCTTCTCCTCCTAATTGGCCATATACTGGTGTCCATCACCCCCAAGCGGCCCTAGGATTGGCGGAAGGCGCACTTCTGAAGCGAGGCGAGCGGAGTGACTCCGCGGGTCTCCGGCGCCTCCTCTTTCCCTCCACCCCCACTTCAACGTCCACCCACTCTCCCCACCCCCCACTCCACTTCCCCCGCCCCGATCGCGGCAGTGTCCTTAGTAGACTCAGTGGGCTAGGGGCGAAGCCAGCCGCCGAGCGAGCCGCGCTGTCATTGGCCGAGGCTCACGCCCGTCGGAGCGACGGGCTTCTCCATTGGGTGGTTCCGCTCCGCTACCCGCCCCCCAACGCCTCGCCCTCTCAGTCGCCGCCTCCCTTCCCGGCTTGTCCGCGACCCCCTTTCCCCGCTGTCCCCGCCGCATCCCCCTGGCCAGCTGGGCGGGGACTGCTGTACGACTCTGTAAAGTCTGTGAGTCACTGCACAACCCATCAATCCAATTAAATGTCTTGAGCGAGCTGAGCAGGCGGTGCTGCCGCCACCGCCGCTCGCCCCGCTGCGGCCGCCCCTGCTCGCAGCGCCCCTCTGATCCATGGCTGTCTGTCTGTACTTGCTACGGTGTAACCTCCTCCTCCTCCTCCTTCTCCTCCTCCTCCTCCACCTCCTCCTCAGGAGCCGCTGCAACTTCCCCTCAGCCAGCCTCCTCCTCTGCTTGGGGACTGCAAAGGCATGGGATAGACCCAAAGCGACTTCTGTCTCCCCTCCAGCCCTCGCTCCGTTTCCCCTTTTAAATTAAAGTCTGTTCCTCGCTCCTCGTCGTTTTAGAGATTTATTTATCAGTCTAGTTCCCCCCCGATTTTATTTTCCCTCTCTGGGGCAGGGGGTCGCAGGGGACCGAGAGTTTATTTTAGGGAGGGGGCTCTCCACCCCCCCACCACGTTTCTCCTTTTTTCGGCCGTGACTTGATTTCCCCGTTCCTCTCGGCTCCCACCGCTCGAACTCACCGTCCTGCACTCGAGTGACGCACCGACACCCCCCGCCCACAGCCCAGACGTCCCCTCCCTCGCTGCCACCCCGACCCGTCTCGGAGCTGGACCCGGTGGCGACTTCTTCGCGGAAGGGTGAGTGCCGTGTGGGATCTTGGGGAGCTATGGAAAAATGTTGGAGCCGTCCACTTTGGGGAGGGCAGGGATCGCATTGTGGGAAGAAGGCTCCAGGTCCGGCGTGGATTTGAGGTGGAGACTGCCTCCCTCCCCAGCTCTCGCTCCCCGCGCCCCTCCTTATTCACCAGCCCTGCTGTGTTTCTAGGTATTGCCAGACTTCCACCATCGGGGCATTAGAACGCTTATAAAATGAGCGGTAATGGCACGCTTTCTGTCTTTAGGATGCTTCGTGAACTGTAATAGTCAGCAATGTGATCTAAGAGACTCTGTGACCTGCAAAAAGTATAAAATGGCTAATTGGGTACATTTTCCTCCAAATCAAAGTTCAACTTTTATTTAGTAAAGGCAAGACAAAAGGTATTTCTAATTTGAATGTGTGATAATAGAGCAAGGGAAGGCAGGTTGCCTAGTGGTGTTGCTTACTATTTTTATTTTAAAATAGTTTTATAGGTTCCCTTTTGGAAAAAATATGAATTCATTATTAAAGTAAAGGTTATGAAGTCTTTGAACCTGTTGGAGGAAAGCAAGGTAAGATGAAAATCCAGCTTCATACTGCATCTTCAGTTCACTTCTTTTCTAGCAAGACATTACAACACCGAATTTTTTATTTCTCAGGCACTGGGCACAGTGGGGTGTGTTAAGGATAAAAATAGTGGTGTTTTTTTCTTTTGCTATCCCTCTTTTGTATTTTTGATTGCTCTTAATGCCACGTTACAGAGTTTTGTAAAAATTTAATTTGGTTTCTTGATTGTTGGTAGCTCAGAAGTATACATACTTGCCCATATATGCTTTATGAGAATCTTGCCTTGTGCATCTTTAGTATTTAATTGGAGATAAAAGGAAAAATTATGAGCCGTTACTCTGAATCGGCTTCTGAGGTTACTTTTGAGAATTCAGCCTATTTAAAATGTTATTACTCTTTCTGTATCAAGTTCTGGTCTATGTTGTCCACAAGATTCAAATTAGGCCAAACCAAACGTGTTTTGATATATTAAAGTATAGGAAAGGCCTCTTAGTAGTTCATTCTCTTCTTCTCTTTCAGACTAATCAGAATAAGTTGTTACAAAATTTAAGTTTAAAGAATAGACTATACCTGTACTAAAATCTGCCAATTTTCTATAGAAAGATTTATTTTTGAAGAGCAGAAATGTGTTTAGGATCTGCCTAAAGTAGTCAAGTTGACTCGAATGTAAATGCTATCGTAAGGAAATGCTTGTCATAAGCTCCCAAATCTTGCAGAGTATTCCAGGAAGACTTATACAAAGCTTTTCTGAATTGTTTAATACATTTATCATGTGGCCTTTTGCCTGAATGTCGGACTGAATCATTGAGAGGCCTCAAGCACAGGAGCCCAGCTGCCTGAGTTTGAATCTTGCTGCCATCCTTAGATAGCTGTTTGACCTTGGGCAACTTTTCAACCTGCCTCTGCTGATTTTCTCCTGTAAATGGGAAGGATGACTTTTCCTTAAAGGGCTGCTGTAAGGATAACTAAGATTGCATGTCACAGAGCACTTGGTGTTAGCTGTTCGACATCACCACCCCCTTAGAGAGGATGTCTAATACAGTGGTTAAGAGTGGGGCCTCTAGAATTAGATTCTGTAAGTTCAAGTCCCAGCATTTCCTCTTGTTGTCTATGTGACCATGGTCAAGTTAACCTCAGATTCCCTATCTGTAAAATGGGGATAATAGAAAACACTTCATAGGGTTATTGTGGGGTCAGAATGAGTTAATATATGCAAATATATTTTATTTTTTCAATTTTTTTTAATTGATTTCAGAGAGGGAGGAAATGGGAGAGAGTGACAGAAACATCAGTGATGAGAGAGAATCATCGATCGGCTGCCTCCTGCATGCCCCACTTGGGATCCAGCCCGCAACCTGGGCATGTGCCCCGACGACCAGGAATTAAAGCATGACCTCCTGGTTCATAGGTTAACCTCTGAGCCATGCCTGCCAGGCTGCAAATATTAAAGAAAAAATTTTTTTATTGACTTTTTTTAGAGAGAGAGGAAAGGAAAGAGAGAGAGACACACAGAGAGAGAGAGAAACATCACGTTGTTATTCCACTAATGTATGCATTCATTGGTTGATTCATTTTTAAAATTTTTATTAAATTTATTGGGGTGACATTGATTAATAGGATCATATAGGTTTCAAGTGTACATTTCTATGATACAAGATCTGCATATTGCACTGTCTGCTCGACACCCAAAGTCAAACCATCTACTGTCACCATAAATTAGGTCCCCTCCACTTGTATGTGTTCCGACTCCGGATTGAACCAGCAACCTTGGTGTACCCAGGTAATGCTCTAACCAATTGTGCTGCTCGGCCAGGGCCATGCAAAGATCTTAACTAATATTTACTAGTAGTACATCTTTGTAAAGATCTTGACTAGCATTTGAAACATTTTTTCAAGTTTAATTCCCTGTTATCCTCCTGGTATGTCTTGAAACACGAGTAACTTTTTTGTAAAGAATTGTTGCTGTCAAAATAAGCAGAATTATTATCAATATGTATGATATTCTTTGAGATTTATACTTTAAACTAGCATTTATATACATCTTTATGAAATTTCGTTATTTGATGAGCTGAGTTGATCACTCTTTCATTTAAGCTTGCATAAGAAGATATATATATATACTTCTATTATAGTGATACCTATCACACATTTGCTGTTATCTATGATTTTCTCCTTTACTAAAGAGAAAGCTCTTTGAGGTTAAGAAAAGTGTTTCAGCCCAGCTGGCGGCATGGCTCAGTGGTTGAGCTTTGACCTATGAACCAGGAGGTCACTATTCGAATCCGGGTCAGGGCACATGCCTGGGTTGTGGGCTCAATCCCCAGTAAGGAGCATGCAGAAGTCAACCAATCAATGATCCTCTTTTGTAATTGATATTTTTATCTCTCTCTCCCTCTCCCTCCCTCTCTGAAATAAATTTAAAAAATATATCTATAATAATAAAAGCGTAATATGTTAATTAGACCGGACAGCCGAACGACCTTCTGGACGTCCTTCCGGACGACCTTCTGGACGAAGCTGGGGCTGTAAGGGCCAAGGCAATCCACCGAAGCTGTGAGGGCTGAGCCCCTTGCACGAATTTTGTTCAGCGGGCCTCTAGTGTGTGTGTGTACACACAAATATATGAGTGTTTCATTCATAATTTAATCTCCAGTATCTACCAGGGTGCCTGGTACATAAAAAAGCCCAGTGAATGCTGTGGAATGAATTAAATAATGTTATTCTGAAGTTATTTATGAGTTAGGTGAATGACATGTAAGTAATATTGTGGAGCATGCTAGTATTTGTATTGTTAAATTGAATTTTTATGCTCTCAATTATTATTTTTGTAAATAGAGAACAAATGAGGGGAATTACAGCATAACATGCTTTATTAAGAAACTATTTTTCATTTTAAAGATTAAACTTAAAATAGTCAGAAAAGTACATATCACATATCTTCCTTTGATACCTGACATGTCCATTTATTATTGTAAGATGTTCTGACTCCCCAAATTTCCTGTTCCTAAGTTGGATGTTACTATAAATGTGAATTATACAAATTAGATTTTTGCATGTCCCAAATGATGTTGTGATGTTATTATTGACCTCAGAATTAATAATAATAATAGAGAATTTATTAAGCTAACACTGTGAAAATAAAATGTCATCATTTCCTTAAGGACCAAAGCTTTGTTTCTCTTCCCATTCAAGAATGAAACTCTTTCTCTTGCATAATCTTAATAAATAATTAACTTTAGAAATAGCTGTAATAAATAGTGTAATAGGACTCATAAAGGAGGTAAATGTAATTAGTAAATAAAGCACTTTAAACTTCACATACTTAATAGGCATTACACAATTAGGGAATATATACATTTTAAATAAACAGAATTGATGAGGCCTAGCACCTGCGTCATTTATAGAATCACTCTGTTTTATTTGTCAATAAAATCCAGTTTAATTTATTATGCCTCTGAAATTATAAAATGCAGAAATATATTGTATAAAAGAGATATCCTCAGTAACGAAATCTGGATACTGATTGACTCAGAAGTGTTAGTGTTCCCTAACATTGTTAAAACTTTTCAAATACGTATACTATATACTACAATGTGGATAATCTTGTATATATAATCCTTTGTTTTACTTAATCACCAATTACTGACTTTAGCTGAATATGTTGCATTTTTATTGGCTAAAACAATTAATTTAGAAAACTTGCCCTTTGTTGTTCATATACTTTTAAAGCAGCCAGTCTAAAAATGAAACAAAAAAATTAATTTATAGGCACTTAGAAACTACACAAGTGTCTGGTCTGCAAGATGGAAGGTCATTTATTTTTCACTTGGCACATTTTAGCATGACTGTTTCTGTAGCTCACATCTCTTTCTTATCTCATCCTTTCATTTAACATTTTTGTGAAGACGTGAGTATTAGTATTTTATAGTCCTATATAATGTATCCAACTTTTTTTAAAAAAGCGTAGTTTCTGCCCTTACCGTTTTGGCTCAGTGGATTGAGCGTCGGTCTGTGGACTGAAGAGTCCTGGGTTCGATTCCGGGCAAGGGCGTGTACCTTGGTTGCGGGCACATCCCCCGAGTACGAGGTGTGCAGGAGGCAGGTCATCGATGTTTCTCTCTCGGTTTCTCTCTCATCGATGTTTCTAACTCTCTATCCCTCTCCCTTCCTCTGTAAAAAATCAATAAAATATATTTAAAAAATTAAAAAGCAATGTGTCTGATGAAAAATGGTTTGGAAAGAAGAGAAGAATAAGGTAGATAAAAACTTTAAGGCTTGTGATTTCTCTGCTGTCTTCTAACATTAGGAAAATGAATAACTGTGTACTAAGACTTCACTTAACTCATCAATAGGTTCTGTGACTTTAAGCAAGACAACATAAAATGAAATCAATGTAAAATTTACCATAGACTAATTGATATAAAATAAGAGTTAATTTCCTACCATAAGATGAAACGATGATGAATGAAACTACATTGTTCGAGGACCTGCTCTATCTGTCAGTGATAAAAAATAGAGGAAAATAATATATATATTCTCTATTGACATAAACTTAAAATTGAGGTCCATGGATCTAGACTGAGCAGTGCTACTTATTGGCACTTGAGCTTTACACTTAACCTCCATGGCTCTTATCCATCTTTCAGTGGGCAGAGGGAAGGCAGTTACCCTACCCTCATTCACAGAGCATGTTGTAGGGGTACGTTGTAAGTACTTTTTGAAAGCATTGGAGGACAAAAATGCAAGCAAATATAAAGTAAACATTAGCATTTAGAAATAGATATTTATCGTCATTTAAAACTTGTGGCCTTTTAGCTCTTTTGTCTGAAGGGCATTTTTTCTTTTAACTTTATATTTGAAGAGATTTTTAATTGATATGTTCACAAGAATGTGTCAAGTACCTTTTAAAGAGGCAAGGAACTTTGGTTTAATTGAATGGGATTTAAAATGATAACACTGAGCCCGGCTAGCATGGTTCAGTGGTTGAGCATCCACCTATAGACCGGGAAGACACGGTTCAATTCCCTGTCAGGGCACATGCCCAGGTTGTGGGCTCAATCCCCAATAAAGGGCATACAGGAGGCAGCCGCTCAATGATTCTCTCTCATCACTGATGTTTCCTTCTTCTTTTTTTTAATCCTCACTCAAGGATGTCTTGCCATTGATTTTTAGAGAGAGTGGAAGGGAGGGAGAGATATATATAGAGAAACATCAATATGAAGAGACACATCGATAGGTTGCCTTCCACATGTGCCCTGACAAGGGCCAGGGGTCTAGCCTGCAACCAAGATATGTGCCCTTGACTGAAATCGAACCTTTGACCCTACAGTTCCCGAGCTGATGTTCTATACACTGAGCCAAAGGGCTAGGGGGCTCATCATTGATGCTTCTCTCCCCCCCACCCCCATCTCCCTTCTACTCTGAAATCAATAAAAAAAAATACATATTTTTTAAAAATGATAATGCTGAGTTTTGGTACATCCTGGGTTATAGCAGGGGTTGATGTATGAACAAACTTTATCTAAGAGATAATACATTTTATTAAGTTAAAGCTTGTAAAACTTGCTTGCACATTGCAGGAAAAAATGTTCGACATATTAGACTTCGTTAGAAGTATATTCAAAGAAAAATTAATTTTTTATTTACTTCTAAATTTCCAAATGATTCTTTAGCTATATTCATTTATTTTGAACCTGGAATGCAGTGTAATGTGCACACATCAGAATATAGTGGGTTGTAGAATTTCATTTAATCTAGCTAATCTTTTATTTGAAATTTTGAGTGAAGATACGTCTGGAAAGGCTGTGTATTAAGAAACTAGTCTTCTCTTGTCCTTAAAAGTGTGTTAGCAGACTTTAAAAGTCAAAAGCCCACAGTTAGCACATTATGTACATTTCTTTTAATTTAGCTTTATCTCTTTCTGGTTATTAGCAGAAGAGTTGTCATGGCCTCATGATGTTACTCACTTTTTAAAATGGAACTGAATTCTAGTGTACTCAGAATAAGACCTATCAAAAAGTGGACATACAAAGAAATATTTATTTCAACTAATATTGAGTATAGTGAGCAATTATCCTCTAATACGAAGTTGCTTAGTAAAAAGCAACTTTAAAAATATAGTGTCCTTTTCCCCTTATTGTTCAATATTCAACTAACAGAAACTTAGAATGATAGATTTCTCCTCTTTTGAATTTAAAGTCCACATTGATGTTTATAATGTTTTGTGCGATACATCACTACTAGTACATGTATTACTCTAGTATATTGAATGTTTACTTTTACCATAGTAAATAAAATGATCCAAACAGCTCACTTTTAATGTAATTTTTTTCTGTTTTTCACAACCCTCTTTCCTTTGTTCTACCATTGTTTTTCAGTTTTCTTAATATTTCCACGTGCGTTTGATTTTTGTTTTTATGCAGCATCTTTCTTATTTTGCTCTATCTTCTCTTCACATTGGTATTCTTTTTCCTTGATCACAGTAGGTTTTTTCCTTTAGCTGTCTTTTGCCTCTGACTCTGTATAAGCTATGAAGTTAGTAGTTTTCATTTATTTCAGTCTGCTTTTATGAGGCTGAGGCAAAGTCCTTCTATATAGAAAATTTGCTTTAGCTCATCTCAAATTATGAGCTCCCGATCTAATCTACACAGAATGTAAGGGGCCGTTTTTGTAAATCTAAAACCAAGTTTTAGTTTAAGTGAAGTGGGAAAAGAGGAAACTGTGACATGTTTATGTTATGGGGGGATACCCACAGAATTTTTTCTGTCCATGTGACTTTGAAACATCTCAAACATCCACCCTGTGTTTTGCTGCACGCCCAGTGCCCTGGTGAGCCCTGCAGGCTGTTTCAGCAATGACCATCGCCACCTGACCATGTGGGGGGATGGGGGGGGTGGGGGGGTGGGGGGGGGCGGGTGGGCGGCTGGCCTGAGAACATCGCATTGGGCATGAGGAGCAACTCCTTTGTTGTGTTTTGAACTCCTTGAAACCAGACTGAACATCAGACCAAGTCCACTGTGAGGTTCTCCAGGGTTCACCATTGTTAAATGATTAATGGTTCCTGGTGAAGTAACCATCAGCTTTATTGTCTTCCCAGGGCTTCAGCTCAAATGAAATGTATCCCTTTGAGTTAACTTTTGTTTTGATTTTTAAGGGGTCTTTTCACCCAGGAAATCAAAGGGTATGCAAATGCATATGTATTATTAAACAAAAAAAGTTTACATAAAAAATCTTTTGAGTAAAATGTTTTCTCCTAAGGACCAATATCCATTGATTTGGAGAGAATGTTGTATAGTTTCTCAAAATACCTGATATTATTCAGACTTCAGTAGTAGAAAAACTTTCAATTTGAGTGAACAAAATGAATCCTCCTTTTGATTTAGAAAACAGTCCACTGTTACTTTTTATTTAAACAATTCAAATATAATATTAGGTAAACTGCATTTTGGAGTTGATTAAATAAGAGATTTTCCAGAAATTGTACTTTATAAAATCTGTGCCTCATGGAAGAAGCGTGGTCTTTTTTTGCACACCTATGTTCCATTCTTGCCTGCCTGCCTGCCTTCCTTCCTTCCGAAATGTATTGAGCACTTATGTGCCAGCTACTCTTATTAGGCACATACATAGAGCAGTGGAGAAAAGAGACAAATACTCGTTTTCTAGTGGAATTTACATTCAAACAATTTGGTGTGTATAGAACTTACTATCTTCTATTTGGATTAGTCAGAACTAAACATTGTATAATAATGATCTGGAAAAAAGTAAGGTTTCTTAATATGGAATTTATGCCCTTTGACTTGGTATAAAGGAATCCTAAATCTTGAAACAAAACTCCATTTGAATGGACAATTTTCATTTGAGTTTGAGTTGAAATGTTAAAAACTGATAATGTAACTGGATGTTTCCAGCAGAAATCTGAAATCATCCTCATTGGTGAACCCTGGGAAACCTGACATGATCTGAACTATTTACTAGGTTTTCTTTATACTTTCAAGTTGTTTTCTCCCTTTGCTTTGTTTTCTCTATAACAGAGTCTGGGGAAAAAAGTGTAACACTGAAAATTGCACAATGGAAATGTAGTCATCTCAGCTATATTGCACAATTAACAAGTACATCTTAACTTTGTTTTTGTCCAGTGTACAGAAAGAACTAATCTTTTGTTTCTATGATTGTAACGCTATGTAATTTTCTAAACAAACAAATAAAACTCATAGTATACATTTCTACCTCATATATTAAAGTAGATAAATCAAAGTATTTTTTTAAATTTCTTTATTGATTAAGGTATTACATATGTGTCCTCATCCCTCCATTTAAATCGAAGTATTTTGTAATAAAATAGCATTAATATGAAATGATACAATAAAATGATTTTCATTAATTATTTTATTTTTATTAATAAATATTTAATATATGTCCTAAGTCCTTGGGGCTATTACAGACTAATAAGACATGGTGTTCACATTCCATTTGGGGAGACAAGAGATCTTCATGTGAAAATGAAATCTCTTGTATTAAACAATATGGGATTTAGTATGATGGGAAGTCTGGTGTGGGCCACTATAGTAAACTTTGTCTTGGACTTGCCCTCTAGGGATTCTGGGTGGCCTTCCTGTAAATCCATCCTTCCTTTTCACTTAGGGCAAAGATGCTTAGCAGGTATTCCTGTACCTTAGGCACCTCAGGGTAGAACAGTCCCTCTTTTAGCTACTAAAACTGCTCAGCAAGGAAGGGGAGGGGAAGGGAATGGAGCACACATCCTAGCCATTTGTTACATTCCTTAGCTAGCTACCTAAGCAGAAACTCTGCACCTGAGAACACAATATATAGACATACCTTTGACATGGGTGAGGTTCTGAGGACAGGAGTCACTTCATAACTTTGGGAAGCCTGGTACATAGGTGAGGGCCCTAAAGGGAAGAAACACTGAAAGGGGAGGAAAGAAGTGGAGATGGAGCCTTCGACAATGACTGGAGACACACTCTCTTTATTTTCCTTCAGTTTTGCCTGGAGTAGCCCTACCTGCCTGTGAAATGGGAGTGCTACAGGCTCAATATTACAAATTTAGGAAGTCTACATATTGCCATAATATGTAGGTATAATCTTTCTAAGTTATTTTGCTTTGGAATAGCCAAATCCCTAATGTGTGTGTTTAAAAGTTCTCAAACATAATGCAGTGTGACTGTGGCTTCTATTTTTATTTTCCTGGATGTTTGAAAATGTTAATATTGCCTTTGTTTTTCCTTTATTTGTTTATTTGGACCTAAATCTAAGATAAAATAACACAACATATCTTTGTCTCTTAAATTTCAATTAGGGGGAAAAAATCCAAAGCTTCAATGTTTATTTTTACTGTTGATAAAAGTATTAGGACACTTCTGTGGAGACTTTTTTGCTGTTTTTATTATTATTTTTTTTAATGTAACAATGTCTATCAAGAATTTCCCCCCCCTGAAAACTATCTATGCTATGACACATCTGTTTGATTCAGAAGGCCATCTAGGAACCCTGGCTGGGTGGCTCAGTTGGTTGACACGTTGTCCCACACTGAAAAGTTTCGGGCTTGATCCCTGGTTGGGGCGCTTACAGGAGGCAGCCACTTGATATTGATATTTCTGTCTCCCTTCCTCTCTCTAAAATCAATAAACAAATCCTCAGGTGAGGATTTAAGAAAAAAGAAGGCCACCTAGGATAGTTTTATTCATTATCTTGATTGCTGTGATGGTTTCAAAGGTGTATACATATGTATGACAAAACTTAGCAAATTATACATTTTAAATATATACATGTATTATATGTCAATAAAACTTTCTTTAAGCCACATGGGTGTAACGTATGTTTCCAAGATGAAATCTCTATTATAAGACTTATATTTTTAAAGTTTGTCATTTATTTTTATTTCTCTATTTCATCTACTCTTTATTCACCTCTACCCCCTACCCCAGACACACATATTTTAAGAAAAACAAATAGAACTGAGGAGGCCTGTGCGTGAGCTGAAATTTAGATAGGGCCTTAGAGAGCTTTTTTCCGTATGTACGGCTCACTGGAGTATCTTTAAGTAATTTGCACAAATTTGAATGTGGAGAATTAGAGTTGTGTGTTTTTCAAGGAATCCTCCTTTCCTTATAGTTTAACAGATTCTGACTCATCTTTGGCATGGGATAAAGAGCATGATTTAGTAAGACTTGTTTTTAAAAGAGAGCTTAAGTGGCTTAATGCTTTTCCTTAAATATTGTTCCTTTTTTTGCATTTTTATAATTTAAATTTTAGCATGTTGGAACATAGACTCTATGAATAGATTTGTTTAGGGGAAAATTAAGTCTGCTCTATTTTTTTTGCCCTCATGGTCTTGAGCATAGCGCCAGGAAGCTTAAATAGGTTTGTTAAAGTGATGGCTAATATTAATTGAATATTTCCTATGTCACCCAATGTATGTTTCAGGGAAGTTTCTTTATTGTTGGAATTAATCCTTATGTTAAGTTTAAAACACTGGCAATTTTGTAAAATATAGTCTACAGAAATTTTCAGGTTTGTCTTTATGGAGTTGGGGTGGACTATCAGAGTATTAACGAGTTGTGACTTTAAAATTCAAGTTCTACCATACTGGTGTGATCAATACATTAGAATCACCTGTGCCCAGGCCAAAACTTGGGGTGAGACACTGGCTTCAATACTTTTCAAAATGCAAGGTTATTCTAATGGATAGCCACATTATACTCGGTAGTGCTGTGTCCCACACCATATTCCGTCATTCCCAAACTTCCTATTATAAAACTTTTTGAACATTTAGGAAACTTGAAAGAATAATTCAACAAACACCCATATTCCCTATACTTAGATTTAGTAATTGCTAACCTTTTGCTGTATTTGATTTATGGCTCTCTCCCTTTCTTTCTCTCATACTTACTTTTTGTATCCTGTGGAAATAAGTTTCATATATCATAAGTCTTACCATTAAATACTTCACTCTTCATCTCCTGAGAATAAGGACATTCTCCTATGTAACCACAATACCATTATCCCACCTAAAACAATTAATAATAACTTGGAATGCTTTTCAAGAGCTCAATTCCATTTTAAAGGATGTGAATTCATATTCTACTAAAAATCAAATGCATATGAAGTGAGAAGTTCTGCAGAATATAAAATCCTGGGAGTTTTTGCTAAAGGTGTGTTTCTTCTCTGTGTTTGCAAAGGCCACTACTTCATTTTTATGAGGTATAAATGCATTTTGTTATTATGATGAGGTAAGATCCTTTCTAGCGCTAACATTGCATGATGGTATGAGAAAAACATTCATCAAAGTTCATGCCACAGTGTGGTTTACTGGAAAAAGCTCAGTTTCGAGCAGAGTGTTGTTGGTTCATATACTAGCCCCGCCACTTACTGTGGGTGACCTTGGAGAAGTTACATTCCTTCATCAGTTAGAGTATTTTCAGAAACCACCTCAAACTTGCTGGAATCATCAGGAAATGTAGCATTTTAGAAGTGCAGAGGTAGGGCAGGGTTCAGGGTTGGTCACACCTATGGCTCAGGTTCTTAGAATCTTTCTGCTGTGCCCGACTCCTTGGTAGCTTTTACCTTCTGTTCTGGCTCCTTCCTCAAGCTGCTTCAGATTCACATAATATGGTACACAGGGGAAGTCGGAAATCTCTCCACAGGGTGGGCTCTCAGTCTTTCTGTCTGATTTGACAGCTCTGCCCCTATCTGGACCTGTAACCTGGGAATGAGTTTAACTTAGGGAGAGGAAGGTAGGAATGGATATTACCACTAACTGTTCATTATTCCTCTCTAAGCCCAGTTTTCTTTGCTGTAAAATGGGAACAGTGATATCTACCTCTGTGATTATTAACTGATATACAATAGGTAAAGCAACAAACACACAGCTGATAATTTAATAAATGCAAATTTCTGTTTTTTCTTTTCTCCTTTCCATCTTACAGAAAATGTTGTCCTCCTCTGACACTGCCACACTCCATACTAGTAAGCATATATGTGACTTTTCCTTAACTAGTCTTCTACCTGTCCTCTCACCTCAGTATCTAGGGCATAGCATTTTATGTATACTTTGCAATTGGTCATATACTGTCCATTACCGTATCTTGGCCCATCTTATTATTTCTTATGTATTTAAACTTCACTTTATATTATTCCAAAGCCACCAAAGAAAAGCAGTCAACAGTGTATACATATTTATCACACTCCAGATCAAATGTGAACAAAAATCTCTTTAATTTAACTCTCCGTAAAAACAAGAGTCAAAATAGATTGTTCTCCTTTTATTAAAAGAAAATTGCACCGTGCCCTGTGGAAAAGTAGCAGAGTAAAATGCTCTGTTTGAAGTGTAGTATCTTAGTCGTCCAGGATGCACCAGGCTTTTGATACTTTGGGGAAATCTGGGCTTATATGGTAGTTTAGCTGCCCTGGTTTCTCCAGAACTTGCTTTCTAAAAAGAATTGTGTGTATTTTACCAGCAAGTATTTTTTTTATTATTATTATTGTTTGGTCTTGAACCCTCTCTCACGTACCATGAGAAAGTCATCTTCCAAAGATGTGTTTTCCAGGATGTGTGAACACTCTAAGGTCTTTGTTCAGGCATGCCTTTGTCGAAATATGTAGAGAAGGATTGTCTTTTTTTCTTCCCTGTGGGATTTCTAAAGCACTCCCGAAACACCTGCAAAATTGTCACTATCACATGGGAAGATCTTGGCATTAACAACAACAACAACAAAAACACAAAAAAACTCCATCGGAACAACAGGATCACTCTTGAAGGAGAGCAATCGAGCCTCCCTGACCCCTTAAGTAGAATATTTTATTCCTACCAACCTCCTGCAAGGGAATAGAAGGCTGAAAAGTCTGGAGTCTCTGTTGACTTGTAAGATACTCAACCTTGGCTTGTACCTTTTCAGTTACAGTTTTTTTACTTTGTCATTAAATTTTTGTATTTAGTATTGACAGGCATCTATTGATCTATTAAGCTCCGTGAATACTGAAAATACGTAGATTTTCAATGGTTCTATCCATACTTCATGCTTCTGCTGGCACGAGTCATTCAGTCAGAGGGAGGCTTTTTAAAGGAACTATTTAAGTGTGTGTTGATGTGTCTTATACGTCTCAAATGAAGATTCTGTCAACATTAAATTATAAAGCAGCACAATGAAAGCAGAACTCTAAAGTAAATAGTAATTTTATTAAAGAAGCCAGAGGAGGGACATCATGGCTATAGTTAAAAATGCTAGTTTTTTGGGGAAAAGTTTGAAATTTGCAATCCCAAAGGGTAGGCTATACCCGACAGCCCCAAAATTTGCATTGTGTTTCCTTGAAGTGCTATTGGTCACCTTTAAAATGGTGACATAGGGTCTGAGCAAATTTTTAATTTTAGAATCCCGCAGAAAAGTTTTGTGGACAAGCTTCCCTTTGCTCTGTAACAAATGCTTTTACTGTTTAGCTCAGGTTTGCTGCTAATGGCTCAGAGGCTGCAATGAAAAGTGAAATGGCTGTTGTTTCCCATCTACTACCAGATTTTATTTTTATTTCCACTACCCAATGTTAAAAAAAGAAATGAAAAGAAAACAAAGATCAAGATTCAAAAGCTCAAACTAAAATTTAATTTCCTAACTAGAATAAGGCTGGCTTTGCCATGATGTGAACAGTCATGCATCGGAAATATTTGTTCATGGCTATTCAGTTGGTCAAACTGATTGCTGGGATTAGCATTTGAATCGGAAATGTATTTCTGTCCTCAGACACTCAATCAGGTGAAAAACCCATCAAAGCTAAGCAGTCAGACTGACTCAGATTCTTTTTTACCTTTCTACTGAGAAATGTTACAGTAGTATCCTTAATTTTTAGTCTCCTTGAGAGAATGGAACAGAAGTCCAAGTGAGTAGGCTGAAGAGCAGTACATTATCTGCCTCTCATTACCCAGGACTTAATACTGTAATGATAGAGTAATTGCCCGAGCTTTGTCTTCTTCCTCGATTTTATCGCTCCTGTGTTCTGTCTTGGAGCTTCTTATGGGCGGGATCTAAACTTGTGTGGAATGGATTCTTAGGGCAAACTGTTTTTGTCCCAGGTCATTTGTTGTTTTCATTTTCCATAAGGAGTTCTTATTTTGACTGAAAATTGCAGCACAACCAACAAACAATAATATGTTTACAGTAGCTTTTAAAACATTATTTGGAAAAGCGATTATACTCGGAGAATGATTTTCTGAAAGACCAAACTATGCGGAAGTTTTAGGGCCACCGAGTCCCATTTTGCCATAGTAAGCATTGTGCCACTCAGTGTGTGCATCTCTAACTGTGCTATGTGACTGAGTTGAAGCATTTGGGGATACTTACTGGTCAACTTGAGTTTTGAGAAATAATTTTAAAAAATTACAATTGGGCAAAAACAAAGGGAAGTTTGAGGGTATTATTAGAATTGCATTATGGTAGAAAATTTTGATTGTCAGAAAATTTGTCAATAATTAGCCATAAATTTAGTTTGATTGGGGACCAAGTCATGGACTCTTGACAGTGATGCAGTTAATTTTTTCCTAACTTAGCCATAAAACACTGTGGTACGGGGACACTCCTGTGTTCTCAGCACCGTTGTCGAGTTCCACTGTAACTCATGTTGCATGTTATCACTAACATAGTGACTACTAAGTGGTAAGTGCACGAGGTTGACAGAGGTGATATATATATTTTTTTAAGATTGTTCAAGACGTTTTTATATTTATTTATTTATTTATTTATTTTATTGATTTCAGAGAGGAAGGGAGAGGGAGAGAGAGAGAGAAACATTAATGATAAGAGAATCATTGATTGGATGTCTCCTACACACCCCCTACCGGGGATGGAGCCTGCAACCTGGGCATGTGCCCTTGACTGGAATCGAGCCTGGGACCCTTCAGTCCACAGGCTGAGCTCTATCCACTGAGCAAACCAGCTAGGGCAAGGTGATGGATTTTTGGTTTTGTTTTTTTGCAGTACTTAAGTATTGTAAGAGCAATATGAGAACATTGTCTGTTGGGGTTAATTTAGGCCCGCCGGTGTGGCTCAGCTGTTGAACATCGACTCATGAACCAAGAGGTTATTCATTGGTTCGATTCCAGGTCAGGCCACATGCCCAGGTTTTGGGCTTGGTCCCTGGTAGGGGGCATGTAGGAGCAGCCAATTGATGGTGTTTCTCTCTCATCAATGTTTCTATCTCTCTCTTCCTCTCTCTCTAAAAATCAATAAAAACATTTGTAAAAAACGGTTTCTTGATATGTTTAAGAAGATATGGCCAATGTTACTTGCTGGAACTGGCCCTGGAAAAGTTGAACTGGTGCCATGTTTTTCATGCTACTGTTATGTCTCACTATAAAATGAAGGAAGTGTTAATAACACTTCCTACTTGTTTAGCACGTTTTCCTCCCTAGCTCTGAAAGGAGTTGGCCAATATTGGGCTGGATTCCCAGCCCATGTCTCTATTATTTTCTAATTCCTGTAATGTACATGTAATGTAATGTTGCCTAAAGATTTTTCACTTATTATCTTTTTTTCCTATGTTCTCCTAAAAATTGAAAAATAATATTTGCTATCGACACCCTCATCTCTGATACGAAAGACTAAGGCACATCTTGGGTAAATATTGGACCTAGGATTACATTGTAATCAGCCACAGAGCCAAAAACAGAACTGAGGGTTCTTCCTCGGCTTCTCCTTATTTCTGGGCCACACACAGTTTCTTCCTTTTCAGATATACTTACAACAGGACTAAAGAAAATGCATTTTTAGGTACCAAACATATTTCCCGTGTCTCTTCTTCAGTGTTCCAATGGTAGGGTTTACACTAGCTTTATTGTCTGCAGTAAAGTTTCAGTGCCAGTTACAAACATGATCTGTCCCATATTGTTTCTGATTTGACCGCGGTCCCAGAAGGTGATGGGTAGTTGAAGAAAGACTATAATGAATGCAGCTCCTATTTTCCTTTTGCCCTTCTAAATTTGATTTAATAGAAGGCTGCTTTCTGCCAGGAAGTTTCATGAATGGGCATATGTTAATAAGCCAGATTTTTTTTCCTTTATAGTCATAAACTTAACAAAATAACTCCCCGAAGTGGATTCAGTTAGAGTATGTTAAAACTTGAGTGAGTACTTCCTGAACTTATAGGAGGAAGCAACTCCAACCACTCTGAAAATGAGGTTGTTCCTGTAAAACTTGGCTACTGCAGTCTGAATATATTTTGTGCTTTGAAGCACATCTTCCATAATTCTTTTTGTTAGTGAATGTTTGTAAAACTTGAGGAGCCTATAAAAACTAGAGGAATGGACTGTTCTACTTTTAAAATGCTTTCAAACCTCCAACTGAGGATGAAATTTCTGAGTGGCATTGTTTTACTTTTTCCTTCAGAGTAACCAAAGTGAAAGTTGCATTTTGATCAGTTTTCATTAGTCTTCTTTGTGAAAACGGAAGCCCCAAAGTGTAGGCTGCTGCGTGCACACAAAGCAGTTTTCTGGTTTTGGTGCCCCTGCACGTGAACCGTTGCATGTACACACATGCCACACATAAAGAGTCCATTCTTGCTCACTCACAGCCAAGGGAGGCTGGTCACTGCAGTCTTCTGCTCGGTGGAAATTGGCAGCCTTTCTTCTGTAAACAACAGCCTGACGTCACCCCATGCAGCAGTGATAGCAGACCCACTTCAGAGATTCTTGCAGAACTGCCGAAGGCCTGCTATTGGCTTTGATCATCTTCAGCCACACATGAATAAATGCAATGCAGAGAAATCCGTTCATGTCAGGAATACTGGGGTAGCCCCCACCCCTTTTTAAAAAAATAATTGTAATGTACTTTTCCTTGACTTTTCATATATAATCCCCAGTAAGAAACGTGTAATGAGCAGAACTGTCGCTATTACTAATAGAAATGAGCTAACATGAGTCCAGAGAATTAAAAAGTTAGCAAGTGGAGAAATGACTGAAATTCAGGCCTTCTAAACACTGTTTTGTTTCTCTTCTCCTTATATTAAATAATTTCTTCAGTAATTGTTAATTGTTCAATTCTGTTACTTCCTCTCCCACCTAAAATGTGTGGGATGATGATTTATGAATTTCTTTTTCAGTCAAGACATCTGTGCATTAAAATCAGATACAATCTTTTTGCATTTGGGAACTCTTAGACGACAAGGTCACCCCACTCCCTTGCCTCAGAGAGGGCCTTTTGAAAAATCTAGCACAAGTCTATACTCACAAGCTCAATGGGAAGGATTTATTAACATGATGATCCTGTCCTTCACTAAAACTCTGAAAGCTACATAAAATTGAGAGGCCAAATGATCGTAATTGTTTTGTGTTAACTGGAAGAGACAAAACCAACATGAAAGGATGTTGTGTTAGTTAGAAATCAGAATTTTCTTGGGGGAGAGTTGAGCCACTTGATAAAATATAACTGGTTATATAAAATAGTTGTCTTTCTCACTTGTCTACTTCTTGCTTATTTTCAGGCAGTTATAAAAAATGGAAAAGAACAATTACTTTCCATGACTTAATAGTTGCATAGATGGTTTGGGAATACTTCAGGTTGTAGGTAACGTGGTTTTCTGTTTGTGACTCCAAGCTGGTTTTCCAGTGTGACATTAAGAATAGGTGGGAAGCATTTACAGTTGTGTGGACTACCCACAGTAATTACTCACACCTTAACTTTCTGCTCATTGCCCCACCTGAGTTAGCCCCCCTGATTTTGAGGTGTATGTTTAGGAAATTCACATAAATATTGATTTTAGCTTACCCTTGACAGAAAATGTGTTAAAACCCTAAATATTAAAAAGGGCACATATAATAAACTGCTTTCTTACACTGCACTTTGGTATATAGTGGGCATTCAAAAATAAGTGAAGCTGTGAGCATCAGAACTTAGCTATATTAGCAACTTCAGCAAGCGGGCATCATACAGTAGTTGACTAAATTACAACCAAGGAAAGAAGTGCATTTGGGGTGAAGGAAATGTGTTCTACTGTGTAACTTCAAATGAACCAAAAGAGCTGTTTCTTTTGTATTTTATTTCCTTAATTGGTATAAAATGCTTTTGCCTTTAAAAGACAATACTTGTGGTTTTTAAAATCACCATAGAGATTAGTACATAAAATCTGCTTTAACAAAGAAAACGAGTCACGGCCTTCTCACCATCCTTCGCTTTCTGTGAGTGACAAAGAATAAGGAGCCAGTAGCAGCTACCCTTCCAGCCTTTAGCTTCTGCTGTGCAGGGAAGTCTCAAAGTCTAGGTCTGCTCCCGCCTTTGCAGTGAGGGAGTGGCCCATGCAGGGTGCACACCAGTGGGGGGCTTCCCCAGCACTGCCCTTGGGGGAAGCCCACACCCACGTCTTACAGGAATGGCCGCAGGAATCTGCCCAGCCCTGCTGTAAGTTAAAACAACAACATGTGTCCCAGTTTGTCATTTAACAGCAGTGGAGTTTCTCATCACTGGAAGAGGCTGTCCGTAATTGTAAACAAGTAGCAGTGAGGGTAGAGGACAGATGTTAGATAACTGAAGTCAGTGGTGGACCAGTGGAAACGCCAAGTGGGGCTTAGATTTTAAATCTTAAGTAATTATGGCGCTGCCTGTTCTATGGTGGATATAATTTGAACGGAAAACAAAGTAGAATTTTCATTTTCACCCTTCATTCAAGCATTTGCTTTTTATTTGAACTCTGCAGAGTTTATTGAACCAACACCATTTTGGCTTTGTGTTGCAAACAGCCATACCTCCGGGGTTGTATGGCTGGTGCCTTGCAGGGTGTAAACTTTCACAGGACCATTATTTTATTTAACACCCATGGCTGCAGCCACCATGTGAGGTATTGCCCTTCCCCTTCATATATGGGAAAACAGAATTCTGAGAGTGTATGATGGCAGGACACACAGCTAGTAAGCAGTAGAGCCGAGACTGGAGTCCTTGTCTTTGGACTTCTGCTCCACTGCGCGCTTCACTGGGCCAGGAACATCCAGCATTACGGTCTTCTGTGCCTCTCGCTTTCACATCTGCACAGAAAGCCATAGTCAGCAGAGCCAGCTTAGTGACCAGTCATGTGGCTCACAGCAGGAACGTATAGATCACCAAAGGGCAACTTCTTGATTGACTTTGACATTAGGAAACCAATAAAAAATAGGAGCCTTGTTATTTCTTACTTAGAATCAAAATGGCAGCACACAATGAACCTTAAGGATCATTCGGTTTTCATATACAGTTTTTATTTTTTAAAGATAGAGGAAAGCCTTTCGTAAGGAAAGTGAAACTCTAGTCAATGCAGGGACAAGGTCCCATTTCCCCAGACTCAGACCAGTGTGCTCTTTCTTTGAAATGGACATCTCCTTACACAGAGGTTATGGTTCTCATCCCAGGAGACCTTCCTGAGCATCTCCCCTTTGCAAAGCCCTGTGCTGGAACCAGCCCTGCAGGAGTTTAGAGTCTAGTAGGGGAGACTTATCCCAGGGTCACATGTACCCAGTGCTGTGTTCAGTCATGTGAAAGTCTAAGAATGCCATAGATAGATTCATGGACAGCTTAGATTTGGTCTCAGTCTTCTGGAAACATTTATGAAGAACCCCTTTTTTTTATGTGACCTCCCATTTGTCTGAAAAAATGACAACTGTGGCCACTTTGAAACCTTTCAGAATAATGCTGCCTGTCCCTGAGAAGTTGAAGTATAAAGATCAAAAGCAAATCACATTGTGATTTTTAGCACCAGATTTCTCATTAGGCATTGTCTTGAGAAGTTTTGGACCGAGAAAATCACATATTACTTCTGTTATAAAAGCTCTGCGAATAACCTTTAACTTCTTGGCATATATTTTCAGAGAGCTGATGGCAAGCAAGTCACATGTTTGCTGGCCTTCCATTGAACTGCGAACCTGGAGAGCCTTTCTGAAACTCCTGATAAGTCGGGCAGACTCCAAGTCAAGCCGAATTGATGGGGAATGCAGAATTGATCAGAATAATCACAAGTTCCATTATATAAAAGAGATCACTTTGCCAGAAAAACAAAACAAAACCATTCACGGAATGCCTTTATAGACCTACCTTGCACCTTGCAAATTTGTCTCTCTCGGTAGTTACTTCCAAAGCTGAGCAAACTACGTGTGTAAATGGGTCGGTTTCTGCAGTGTTCTGCATGAAATACTCAGGTTATACACAAAGGCAGTTGGATTATAAATTTTAAGGGCAAACTAGCCTCCAGTCAAGCAGATATAGGAAGAGCTATTATTTGTGTTCTTAAAAGAAGTTTCTCTTAAACGTAAAAGCTGCATTCAGTTTTCCTATTTCTTGGCTTGGATCGTTCTCACCTCTGTCAGCTCCAGGTTTTGCTCTCAGCCATTCATTCTTCATTCTCAATTTCTGTGTTTAAGTCCTTTAATCATACTTGGCATATACATGGTTATAATCAGGTGATCTTGCCCTCATTCCATTCACCAGGGCTTAAGAACTTGATGGAATGATTTTGGATTACTTTAAAAAATAAACAAATACCCTTTTGACTTAAGTCTGTGCTGTACCTTCTACTATAATGTGTCTCAATGGTTGTATTTCAGGCCAAAGACAAAGGCAAAATATTATAAATGGTGCATATGTGACTTTGCTGAAGAGGCTTTGAGGGTCCTCCCTCTAGTTACCATGTTTATCCCAAAGTGTCCTTCATTTCAGTTTGGTGGTGAAGACCAGAGCTGAATTTCAATAACAATCTGTGTGTGTGTGTGTGTGTGTGTGTGTGTGTGTGTGTGTGTGTGTATGTATATGTGTGTGTATTTGTATATATGTATGTATATATATAAATATATTTTTGTTGATTTCAGAGAGGAAGGGAGAGGAAGAGAGAGACAGAAACATCAATGATGAGAGAGAATCATTGATTGGCTGCTTCCTGCATGCCCCCTACTGGAGATTGAGCCCACAACCTGGGCAGGTGCACCAAACCATGACCTCCTGGTTCCTAGGTTGATGCTCAAACACTGTGTCACAACGGTTGACTTTTTATATTTGTAGCTTTTTGTGAGTTGCACCAATTTTCCCTCTTAAATGATACATGGTAGCGTGAAGTTTAGGGTAAGAACCCAGTTCATTATTCATTGGGATTTAAATTTTCAATTCATCACTTCAGCCCCAAGACTTTAGGAGAAATGCAGGCATTACATGTCTATCTACTGGACTAAAAGTATCAGAAACCTATCAAACTAACTTAGCAAACCGAGACTTACTGACTTACAGAATCTAAGAAAGACTTGGCCACCAAACTGTAGGAAGGGCAGTATCGCAGTTGGCCTGATCAAGGCCAGAACTCTCTCCGTCTTTCATCTCCATCTCTTTCTGTATGTTTGCTTCATTCCTTCTATGGCAGACCATTTTCCCACATGGCTGGAAATATGACTGCAACATTTTATGTTGTAGCTTCTGCCTCTGGATGTCAAATTGTGGGCAAGGAACTCATCAGATCAATATTGGTCATGTGTCACTGAGTAGAGAGGTCAGGAAGTTGGGGGTCATGGAGGTGGGGGTCATGTAGAAACATGGCAACATGTGTGTTTACCCAGATGGTTGGTAGTGGGTGGGTATTTCCCAGGATAAGAGATAGTTGTTGGGAAGAAAATTCCCCAGATTGTATGCTCACTAAAACATATCAGACTAGTACCTTTTAAATGTTTGACAGGAGCCCATGTTAAAAAATACATTTTACATTGAGACACACATATACACACATGTTTAATTGGAAAAGAATTTCATGAAACAATACTTACCCTCACCATGTACAGGCATTCTGATATTTTTCACTAGAGGTCTGGTGCACAAATTTGTGCATGGGTGGGGTCTGGCTGGCCTGCCCTGACGGCCCAGGGGGAGGAGCCCCAGGTGGTTCATGGGCCGGCCCCACCCCCTGGTCCAACTCTGATAGAACTCCCGGTCTAGGGGACAATTTACATATTACCCTTTTTTTTTTTATATAGGATTACATTCTTTTGTAGTTCATATTTTAAAAATACTGAGTATAATTCACGTAATTGATTTCATGACTCATTGATTTCATGATCATTAATGGATAATGATCTCTAGTTCGAGAAATATTATGCTAGACATTAAAAGTAGCAGGTAGGTAAGTTCATGTGTAAACAGGTATTTGGGCATGGATATTTATTTAGTCTTGCTGAAGAAATAACTTACATTCTAGAAAGATACTGGGATCTCGGAGGGTGACAAATATGTGACAGGAATGCCTTTTCTAGTTCCCATGGTGGATAGGACAGCGCTTTTCCTATTGAGGAGTATTCAAGGGCGAATAAAGGAAAGTAAGGAAAACCAGTGCATTCAGCCACACTACACTCTGATTTGGACTTACCTTTGCTGAGAAATACATACTGAAGTTCTGTAGACCTAGAAAATTTCCCCGAGTGCTTTCAGTTCTGTCTTAAAACAAAACATCAATACAGCTTTCTTGAAAACATTGTTGTGGCAGCATGAAGGGCTTTCCAGGTCATTGTAATATTGTAAAGAGATGGGTGATGGCTTTACGTATGCAAGAGTCCATTGAAAAAGCAAGGCCTCTTGTTTTTGATCTTCTATTGAAATATTTGAATCCATGCCTTCTATTTCTTAAGCTGAATCGAGAGATTCAGATAGAAACTCCATAGCAATACAGAATGACTCCTGAATGAGACATATGAAGACTCAGAGAAGAGTGGTTGTGTTTCTTACTGCAAACAGAAGCCCACAGATATCCTAAATAACGGATAGCCTGCAGTGCCCGTGGATCTCACTGTGAAAAGCAGAGCAATAAAATGTTTGGGAGGATTGGAGAATATAGAGTTAGGAATATAGAGAGACTTCACAAATGAGACACAGAAGTACTGACCATAAAGGAAATGATTGATAAATTTGACTACTCTTGATGAATTTCTATTCACTAAAAAGATTGGAGAAAATAGATTGGGAAAGGGTTGCGGGTTTGACTCCTGGTCAGGGCACATACCTGGGTTGCAGGTTCGATCCCCGGTCGGGCGAATACAAAAGGCAAACGATCAATGTCAGTGCTTCTCTCTCACATTGAGATTTCACTCTCTCTCTTCCTCTCTCTCTCAAACCAATAAAAACATATTCTCGGATGAGGACAAAAAAATAAATTTAAAAAATATATTGGAAAAAATATTTAGAACACATATAACAGACGAAGGACTTACATTCAGAATATATAACTAATTATTGGTGAGAGTGTAAATTGGTACAACCACAGCAGGAAAAAGTTTGGCAGTATCTAGTGAAGCTGAAGACAAGATACTTTGTGATCCAGTAGTTTCACTACTAGATTTAGACCTTAGGGTAACAGTTCCTCAAACCTTTTAATCTCACTGTACACTTGTAGAAATTATTGACCTCAAAGAACTTTTGTTTATGTGGATCATATCTATAGATAGCTACCATATTAAAAATATAGAAATTTTAAAATATTTATTTATGGAAAGTCCATTATGTGTTTTGTTTTTTTTAATGAAAAATAACTTAAAAAACTAGTGGGAAGAGTGGCATTGTTTTACAGTTTGCGAGTCTATTTAATGTCAACCTTTGTAGAAGATAGCTGGAGTCTCAGACCTATCTACTTTTGTATTCATCTGTTGTGGTATGTTGTTTTTGGTTGAAGTATACAAAGAAAATGTGATCTCACACCGATATGTAGTTGGAAGGAGGAGTATTTTAATAACTTTCTCAAATAATTGCAGATACTTTTCTTTGATACTCAAGTAAAACTACAAATGGTAATTTCTTAAAGGTGGGTGGCAATGTGAAATCTGAAACCATATCAATAAACTTAATTATTTTGTTACATTCAAATCTTTTATTTTACCTTACATGTTGAGTAGATTTTTACTCACACATGATTTTGTAATATCACACATTGATAATTTGCAAAATACTGGTTTACTCATTTCATTATACAATATTAAACTGTCACATTCTTTAACTTCACTACCAACCTCATCAGAAAAGTGTTCAAGTATTGGGAAGCTGTCAAGCACGGAGTGGCAGATACAAGTTTTCTGAAATTGTCATTTTCACTTGAAAGCCCTAATTTTTCCACTGGCACCCAAACCCTCAGTTGTTTTTCTTGAAGTGATAGGCTGACTTATCCGCCAGATACTCAAGTATGAATAACCATAGTTTGTCTGACTGTCCCGCCTTCAGAAAAAAGCAGCTGTGGTCATCCAGCTCAAAGGCAAACAATTGCCCAAGTGCCTTTCTCCAGGCAACCTTTGTACCGTGCTGTGTGGCAGAAGTGCTTTGTGTGTACTTGCCTACTTTGTCACATAGCATATTGGAAAGGTGTCTACTCAAGAGCAGAGATTTAAAAAACTTAAACACAGTGATGATACAACATAGGGATTATACATGTATGTAACCTACAAAGCGATCACCCTGGTAAGTCTAGTACCCATCTGGCACCGCACATAATTATTATAGCATTATTGACTATATTCTCTATGCTGTATTTTATATCCCCAAGACTGTTTTTATAACTGGCAATTTGTACAGCCTAAAGAAGAGATTTAATAAAGTTAATATTTTTACTGCTTCAATAAAAACATTTTAGCATGAACCTGGCATATTTTCTTCAGAGTGTAGCAGTGAGGAATTCAGTGACTGTTAATACAAATTGATGCTGCTGCCTTTATCATGTCATCTTGAACCCACCCAAATGTTTCACTTTTTTTCAACAGTGAAAAAGGCAAATCACATCTTAAAACTATTATGAAAATAGTTTTGACTTTGTGGACCCTCTGAAGGGATCCAGAGATTCCCAGGGGTCTCAAGACCCTTTCCCCACTCCAAGAGTTGGACCACATTGAGAACTGCTGCCCCAGAGAATGCGCAGCTCCTGTGCATCAGGATCCATCCAGGACAGTGCTCACGAGGGGTGGGAGGAGGGCACATGATCAGGAAGGAGGGCGTGGTGGGGAGGGTGCTTCTGGAATACTGACAGTTCAATTTTTTGACCTGAGTGGGGACATCCTATCTAATAAAAGAATAATATGCAAATTGACTATCACTCCAACACACAAGATGGCCACCCCATGTGGTCAAAGATGGCTGCCCCCATGTGGACACAAGATGACCGGCAGGGGAGGGCAATTGTGGGTGATCAGGCCAGCAGCAGAGGGCAGTTGGGAGGGACAAGGCCTGCAGGGGAGGGCAGTTGGGGGGTGACCAGGCCTGTAGGGGAGGGCAGTTGGGGGCGACCAGGCCGGCAGGGGAGGGCAGTTGGGGGTGACCAGGCCTGCAGAGGAGGACAGTTAGGGGCAACCAGGCCAGCAGGGGAGGGCAGTTAGGGGCGACCAGGCTGGCAAGGGAGGGAAGTGAGGGGTGACTTGGCCAGCAGAGGAGGGAAGTTGGGGGTGACCAGTCCTGCAGGGGAGGACAGTTAGGGGCAACCAGACCTGCAGGGGAGGACTGTTGGGGGCACCAGGCCTGCAGGGGAGGGCAGTTAGGTGTGACCAGGCCGGCAGGGGCAATCGGGCCGGCAGGGGAGCAGTTAGGTGTCGATCAGGCTGTCAGGGGAGTGGTTAGGGGGTGATCAGGCTGACAGGCAGAAGCAGTTAGGGGCAATCAGGCAGGCAGGCGAGCGGTTGGGAGCCACCAGTCCTGGATTGTGAGAGGGATGTCTGACTGCCCATTTAGGCCCAATCCCACCTAAATGGGCAGTTGGACATCCCTCAAGGGGTCCCAGATTGGAGAGAGTGCAGGCTGGGCTGAGGGACACCCCCGCTCCCATGCACGAATTTTGTGCACCGGGCCTCTAGTGTTCTATAATATGTGACTCTCTCCATTTGTATTTATATACTTTTCTATACCCCTGTTATTTAAAAAGTGTGATTCCCTCAGTTCTATTAGCCTTGTTAGCTCCTGGTTTAGAGATATAAAGGATGTTGAGAAGTGTTGAAAATGCCCAGCCTTTTCTTCTTTGGGGGCTGTGGTTCCTTTGATTATGTTACAATTGAGGTAGAAATTCAAGTGCTTCTAGTGCGTTTTCCCCCTCATAGTCAGTGAGTGACCTGGCTAAGGCAATGAAAATTATGAGAAGGAAACTTTGAAATTTAAAACTTGATGTAGTGCTTAGTTATTTGAGACTTAGGAACCTTACCATAGAAGCTGTTTCCCATATCCTTATTTTCTGGAAGGGGAACAAAATGAAAAGTGACTTGAGCAAGAGCACAAGTGGAAAATAAAACCATTGGTAACTTCCTTTGTTGTTATTAAATTGTCGTAAGAGTGTGCTGACTGTAAATGAAATAAGGAATAGTAATAAGATTTTGGCATTACTGGATTACCTTTTGATCATGCTCTTGGAACACTTTTCACTCTAGTTGTCTAGTTTTTATCTCCATCACACTGAATTAACCCCAGCAGATACTAATACTTCCATTCCATAGATAAGAAAGCTGAGGCACAGAAAAGATTAGTAATTAATTCAGTAACACAGCCAGGACTCCTAGAATTTGCTTTTCCTATCAAGGTAGTTTAATTGTAAGGAATTCAAGACAGTCATTCTTGTCTTTGCCTCATGGGTCCTCTTGTTGCAAGCTGGTCTCTCCCACTCTTGGTCAGGAACATCAGTCACTGTTCTGTGTGGACATCAGCACCGTCCACGGTACTTCCTGATGTCCTGAGACTTGGAATGAGGACGTTGAGAAAATCATGCAGCCTCAATTCCATTTCAGTTTTGTTTGTTAGAAACTGAGTTCATTGAGGTGTGCATTTGATGCTACTAATCATAGCCTTCAACTTGAGCCCACGTGCCATAAGCTAGAGGAGTGTTTATTTTCCACTGATTAGCTGTCAGGATGACTGAGAAATGGTGGAGTTGGACTACAGGTAAAACTGATGAGCTTTCAGATGTACCTGATCTCCCAGCAGACTGTTCTCTTGTTCCTTGGCAGAGGTTCAGACACTCAGGAGTTGTGTGTGCACAAGAATGCACGCACTAAGAGAAAAGAATTATCCCAGCTTGGCTGCAGTGCATCAGGCCAAGACTGGGTGGACCCTGGAGGATGTTGGAATGGCATGCCCACAGAACAAGCTCTGATTTAAATGGACACATGAAGGCTTCCCAAAAGTGGCTAAGAATCTCTGGCAACAGAGTGGTAATTAGAAATAAATGAAGGCTCTTTTTCTAGTTTGTCTAGCACAGTGGTTGGCAAACTGCGGCTCGCGAGCCACATGCGGCTCTTTGGCCCCTTGAGTGTGGCTCTTCCACAAAATACCACGTGTGGGTGCGCATGTACAGTGCGATTGAAAGTTTGTGGCCTGTGCGCAGGAGTCGGTTTTCGGCCTGGGCGAGTCTATTTTGAAGAAGGCGTTAGAAGAAGTGGGGGGGGGGGGTCGGTCGGTCGGGCAACGGGAAATGCAGCGCAGGCGGGCAGCAGGAGGCACGCGCGATTCATGCGCTAGTTGAGTAAGCCAGTCAGGTAGCAGTCTCATTGTGCAGTGATTAGTGCTAGTCGCGTCCGCAAATCACGCAGTGACAAAAGTACCTACTCGAAGCATAAAGTTACCTGTATTTTTCCAACAAGCTGCAAATCCTACAGGTATTTTTGTCATCAATTTAAAAATTGTAATTATTTTGTGTTGGTGGCTTTATTATTATAAAATGAAACTTTTTTTTAGGTGCCCTGTTTGACATGGCTACAAAGAAGAAGCAAAGAAAAACGGAAGACGAAAACCGTGAATTTAAAGTTGAATGGACCGAGACTTTCGCGTTTATTCAAAACTTAAATGGCCTTCCGACCTGTCTTATTTGTCAGGAAAAATTGGCGCATAACAAGAAATCAAATTTGGAGAGACACTTTACAACTAAACATGTGTCATTTAGTACTAAATATCCTGTCGGTGATGCAAGGAAGAAAGCAGTTGAGGAACTTCAGAAGAGTCAAGAAAAATCAAGTTCTGTATTTAATTACAGGATGCAGTCTTCCAACAATGTTAATATTGCAAGTTTTGTGGTTAGTCAAGAGATTGCTAAGAGAGGAAAACCATATACAGACGGTGAATACATAAAAAGTTGTTTTATAAATGCATCCGAAGAGCTATTTCGGGATTTTAAGAACAAAGCAGATATTCTAAAAAAAATTAAAGAGTTACCATTGTCTGCTAAAACAGTGAAAGATAGAATAGTCAAAATGTCTTCGAATATAACCGACCAGCAAGTTGAAGATCTTAAAATGGTTTCAGCTTTATCAATAGCAGTTGACGAGTCTTGTGACATAAATGATACAGTGCAAGTTTCACTTTTTGTACGATTTATTTCATCTACAGGTCCTAAAGAAGAACTTTTAGGATTATTGCCATTCAAAGGTCAAACACGTGGAGAGGATATAGCAAATGCTGTAATTGAGTGCATTGAAAAACATCATATTCCACTCGATAAAATTGTCTCCATTTCAACAGATGGGGCGAAAAGTATGACCGGCGTAAGGAATGGGTTTGTTGCTATTTTGAAAGAAAAAATTAATCACGAGATACTTACTTACCATTGCATCATTCATCAAGAAGCGCTTTGTGCGCAGACATTTCCAGAAGAAATTTGCAAAGTTATGGAATTGGTGATTAACATTATCAACTCCATTATAGCTAAAGCTCTTAATCATTGCCAATTTAAAGAATTTTTAGTTGAAATGGAGAGTGAGTACGCAGATCTGCTGCTGCATAACAAGGTACGTTGGTTATCAAGAGGAAACGTTTTGAAACGGTTCGCTTCCTTATTGACAGAAATTAAAGCATTTCTCCTTGAGAAGGGTGTTCACTATCCAGAACTAACGAATGATCTGTGGGTCCAAAAATTTTATTTCATGGTAGATGTTACGTCTCATCTAAATCAGCTTAATCGTAAACTACAGGGGAAAGGAAACACAATTTTTTCAATGTTAGAAGAAGTTATTTCATTCGAAAACAAATTATCTCTTTTTGCTCAAGATTTTGAAAGAGAAACTTTGATTCACTTTCCAAGCCTGTTGAAACATCGCCAAGAAAATAATTCTGTTATTGACATTTGCTATTTCAAAACAACACTTTTAAATATGAGGGAAGCTTTTCTCAACAGGTTTCAGGAATTCAGAAACAGCAAAGCGACGTTAGCCTTTGTTAAAAAACCTCTTAATGCTACTGTAACAGAATTAAATTTTTCTCCTTTTAATATCGACATTGGCAACTTTGAAATGCAATTGCTGGATTTAAAAAACAAAGAATTGTGGAGCTCGAAATTTGAACGTCTTTGTGCTGATATAGAAATATTGGAGAAAAACAAATGTGAACTTAGTTCACAGCACAAGTGGTCTGCTTTGGAAGACCTGGAGAAGGAAGATATGTTGATTTTTAACACCTGGAATAGTATTCCTGACTCATATAATCAACTGAAAAAACTAGCGTTTGCTGTTCTTTCCTTATTCGGGTCTACATATTTATGCGAACAATCATTTTCAAGCATGAACCTTATCAAGAGTAAATCGAGAGGTCGTCTTATTGATGAGAACCTGGAATCGTGCCTAAAATTAAAAACAACAACATACAAACCTGACTTACCCAAACTTTCCAAGGAGATGCAAGGCCATTGTTCACATTAGTGTTTGTCAGTCATCGTCATGATTTAATTTTATGGATATTGTAAGGTAAATTGTAAGGAATTTAATTTTACCAATAAATAATATTGTTATTAAGTATGATATCAAGTTTTATTCAACGTACCTATAGTTTAACTAAGACTTAAAACTTTTAAGTATAGTTTATTAAGTTAATTTTAGGGAACGTTGTGGAGAGAAAGAAGATGTAGTGTCGAGGATTGAGAAAGGTATGTTGAGATGGTTTGGACATATAGAGAGGATGAACGAAAGGAGATAGACGAAACAAGTATACAAGACGAGTGTGGATGGGAGAGTTGGAAAGGGTCGACCTCAGTGAACGTACCTCAATCAGATTGAGGACGTTTTTAGCAAAGGCCAGCTTAGGAGTACCCTAATTAAATTAATAACAATGTACCTACCTATATAGTTTAAGTTTAAAAAATTTGGCTCTTAAAAGAAATTTCAATCGTTGTACTGTTGATATTTGGCTCTGTTGACTAATGAGTTTGCCGACCACTGGTCTAGGCTAATATTTTTTCTTTTTTTAAAGTGATATTTACCTTTGTTAAATGTTAGTGTCCCTGAATAAAGAAAAACATTTTTGGATGTTATAAGCCCTGTATTTCACAAACAGGGTCCAATTCCATAAATATTTTTCTCATTAGTTCCTACCAGGATATTATTTCTAAGATTTAGATCTTAATCCAATTCTTTTTACAAGTGAAATATAACAGAGATCTAAGAAATGAGTGTACTAACTACATTTCTCCTGATGCATTTCAAATAAAGCAGTCTAATTTATAAGCAACCCCTACACACAATGGCTGCTACTCTTGCCTCAGTTTTCCCCTTCTAACCAGGCCGGATGCTGCTGCCACGGAAGGCATTGTCAGTGCTCATAGAGAATCTGAGGGTCAGAGTGGAGGAAGGACCAGGGGAGTAGACCCCAGCAGTAGAGCCCCTCTGGTCATACCGGCAGTTTCCTGTCCTCTTGTCCACAGCCAGAGCTCTTTTTATTACTTATCCTTGCCAAGGGCCATTGAGCAGAGTAACAAGTGCAGGATAGCAAGTCTTCTTTAACACATAGCAAGGAGGATAAGAACATGAGTTTGGAATCTGACACTTCAGACTTGATATTGGGTGTTGCCACTTCCTAGCTGTCTAACCTTTGGGCAGGTCAAGTCTACTTTATCTTTTGTGAATGAGAATAATTGTACCTGCCTCCCAGGGTTACTCAAGGATTAACTTGATCTGTTTACATATAGTGTACATGATCCCATGCCTAGGATATAGTAAGTTCTCAGTAGACTGTAGCTCTTACCACATATACAGGCAACTAAAAGGTTCATTCATGACCCCTACAGCATAAATTATTTTTATGGTAGTGTTGGAACCCCAAATATCTAATAGAAATATTCCCTGGAGAAGCTAACATTTTGAGAGGGTTAGGACAGCAGTGAACTTTTTAGCAGGGAAATACTAGGGAAACGGGCAGGTCACGGTGAGAAACAAAGGAGATTTAGAGCATCATAAGGTCCCCAGGAAATGAGAGGAAGACTAAAAAATAGGACTGGCTATATTCTTTCCCCAGAAAAGGGGGAGAATTCTTTTTCCTCTTCCTCTTCCCTGTTGAACTATATACGTATTGTTGTTAGGATCCCAAACACAGGCCAGCATCATTAATATCATATCTGCCCTCTGGCTGCATGTTCAGTCACCTGCAGAACTTCAAAACAAAAACAAAAACAAAAACAAACAACAACAAAAAAAACCATGCTTGGGCCCTTCCCTAGTCTCTCAAATCCAAATCTTTGAGGCAGTGAGTCCCAGCTGTATATGGGCTAAGTATACCTGTGAAGGCTAGCCTGGAAGCCTGCCCATTCCAACTTCTAAACAAGCGGGGACTTTATATGCATGCACTGGCACACACACATGTGCATATATAGTCTTTTTTTTTTTTTTTAAAGTTGATTTCAGAGAGGAAGGGAGAGGGAGAGGGAAAGGGAGAGAAACATTAATGATGAGAGAGAAAAATCATTGATTGGCTGCCTCCAGCATGCCCCCTACTGGAATCGAACCCGGGATTCTTCAGTTCGTTGGCCGATGCTCTATCCACTGAGCCAAACTGACTGGGGCCATATGCATTTTTAAGTTCACCAAAGCTTGGTCCTTTATTGATTCAGTAGTTACTCAAGGTGAGAAGTGTAGAAGAGATGTTATTGTCAATGCTTTTAAGATGGAGAAATAAGCTTTATTCACAAATAACTACAAAATTTCCAAGACATCATAGGGGCATGAATTAGGATGACAGTTCAGAGGAAGAACAAAGTTTCTCATTAGTGCCAGCAGGGAAGGCTTTTGGGAGGAATTGCAATTTGGATTTAATAGTAAAGGATGGGTAGGGCTTTGGACAATGAGCATGAAGAGGGGAAAGGCATTTCAGAGAGGTGGAAAGCCCAGGGCAAATACAGGAACAATAGATGGACCAACTGGGGAGGATTGCAACCCATGCTAGGAACTTTGGCAAGTCAATACGGGTGTTGAAGAGGAGGATGACCTGGATAGAGCTATCTTTTAGGAAGCTGAATTTGACGGTACACTGAGGAGAGAGGACTGGAAGCGGATGTGTTTCCATAGACGCGTGTCTGCTGAAGAAAGGAGGCTGTGAAGGAGTGAGCGAATAGTACTCGTTGAACAATGAACAATGGTGGTGGGGTGGCCTGGAGAGAATGGGAAATGGGAGGGGTAGCGGCTGGATCTGGGGAACGGAAACTCATTCTTTTACTCGACCCGCTGTTGCCCAGTGTCTACATATTACTCTATAATCTTACAATATCTATATTGGCCCATTTCAAACCACTGTTTGGGTTATTCCTAGAAGAAAAAAGCTGGAATTTTCTTTTTGAAGGCTATCTTTTTTTCTCAAGATTTTTCCCCCCAGAAATTGAGTACAGAATACTGGAAAAATTAAGATAAGGTATTTCTGTTGCAACCTATTTATAACTGCTGATTCCTCCCAAACTATTTCTAAAAACCTGGCTTCTCTGGAAAACCATCTGCAGCTCTCACTTCCATGAATCTCTGTCTCCTTTGTCAGGCATTCATCTAATGGCCCAGATAAAATGAACTTGTTGGGAGAATCTGAGTGCATTTTCACTTGAGCACAGAGAAGTATTTTGTTTAGAAATAGGAAGGGTTTTGTCATAAGTCAATCCATGTGGCTATAGAACTCTTCTATCCAAAAATTAAGGAAGGAATGTGGGTGTGGAACAGCTCTCTTGGATTTGCCTGGATTAGCCCTGGACTCGGAATCTTGAGAAGGGATAGTGATTTATGTTATTTTTAGTTAATATAAATAAGAAAAGTGAAAAGAAATATTATGCAGTTATGCTTTAGAAATGAGGCTGATTAGGCAAAATCCTACATGGGAGAAATTGCATGTGATCAGTGAGATTAGGGATGGTAGATGGCTTTCCCTTAAGAAGTTTCCTCTACTTTAAAGAAACTGAAAAATCTATATGGACAGAAAGATGATAAAAAGACAGTAGAACAATATTTAAAATTTTTATTTTAAGAAAGATACCTAATCACAACCCTCAAACTACTGTTTTTTATTTTGACATTGCCTTATTCCATGTATGTATGTTTTTATATAGGTATAAATAATATCCATATAATTACGTATTCTGTAATGTGCACTTAAAATATAATAATCATTTTCTTGTATTTCTACATCACGTTTATAATTGAAACTTATTTAGTATCATAAAATATTATAATCTTTACAAATCATAATTATCAAGCAATTCTCTAATATTGGATTATTATATTGTTTCTTTCTTTTTACTTTTCCAATCCTCACCCTAAGATACATTTTTATTGATTTTAGAGAGAGAGGAAGGGAGAGGGAGAGAAAGAAGCATCGACGTGAGAGAAGCATCTATCAGTTCCTCCCATACACACCCTGACCAGGGATCAGAACCACAGTGTAGGTATGTGCCCTGACTGGGCGTTGAACCCGTAACCTTTTGGAGTATGAGACGATACTGGAGTATGAGTATGGTCTCATATTCCCAACTGAACCAACCACCTGGCCAGGGCACCTTATTTCTTGATTTTAGGGACTAGAGAAACACTGCATTGTGTATCTTCTACAGCTGCCCTTTTGCTTTTAGTCTGTTATTTCCCTAGAATAAATTCCTAGGAATAGATTTATTTAGCCGAAGGGTATAATATCTTTATGGTTCTTATTTCAGTTCCTATCAGAAAAGGACTACTTTCTGTAATCCTCAACACTCTAGTGATAATAAACCTAGAAACTATAAAACTCTTCTATTTGATCACAATTTTGATTTTAGTTTTTAATCTTAAATTGACAAAAACTGTTATTCCCTTACTTTTAGCATCTCATACATACATTTACTTCTGTCATATAAATTAAAAATAAGTTCCTGAATTTATAATTACCTAAATAAGGTATATCCTTTATTATGTAAAATAAACCCTACATATTATTTTTTCTTTCTTTACCATTCCAGAAAGTTTATATCACTAGTTTTTTAAAACTATAAATCCCTATAAAAATCCTAATTTTTCTTCACATATGCTGGATTAATTTAATCATGTTTACAAACCTAGTTTGTCTCATAGTTTACTTTTAAAAATTGCTATTCGTGCATACATATGTATATATACATTTTTTTGGTTAATTTTAAAAAGGAAAAATCCACTTTTATTTGAGCTGTTATATATAGATCTAGAATATTAAAATGCAGTTTTCTGCAAGTCATTTTGTGTTCAGGTAGGTCTTTTTCCAAGGACTTATTTTCTGTGTCTGACATATAGCTATGTTAAGACTAAAATAAGCTTTGTGGCTTAGAATAGTCTCCTTGCCAGTCGGTCTCTGCCACACTTTTCTTTCCCCTCCAGCCCATCCTATTCATTACTCCCAGATTAATTTTCCTAAAATACTGCTTACTGAAAAACCTCACTGAAAAAACTTAACTGACTCCCCATTTCTAGATGAACTGAGTATAAGCTTTTCACCTCGGCATTTAAGATCGACAACTGCACCTGCCTTTGCAGGCTCACGAGAACCACCGGTGAGGAGGTGAGCGTGCTGCCATGGTTCCCTTCCTCAGAGGTAGGCAGGTGCTACCCCTCTAGGGGTTGGACCCTCTGAAATCTCTTGCTCTCTCCTTGAAGCTTCCCAGTGAAGCACCACTAGGCAGCGTGATGAGCTCTGGCCTGGAAAAGGGCAGACACAAGCTGACATCCTGGCGTTGCCACTTAGCAGCTCAGTGACTTCCGAGCCTCTCCATGTAGGTGTCCTCCTATCTTCTGTAAAATGGATTCAAATAGTATCCTGTGAGAATAATTGCAATTATGCATATAATAATTGGTACAGGGTAAGTACTAACCAAATGTTGGCTGCTGCTGTTATACAGCAATAGTAGTAGTAATAAACATCGTAAGCTTTGTGTTCAGGCAGGTGTCAGCTCAAATCACAACCCTGTTCCTCCTCTCTCTAGATCTTGCTCAGATTACCTAATTCTCTGACCCTCAGTTTCCTCATCTGCAAACAGGGCTGATAATGCCTCCCTTATTTAATATAAGATATATAAAGTATTAGCACATAGCTACATAGTGGGCACAGAATTATAGCAAATGTTTTAGTATGTGCCATATACTGTTCTAAACTCTTTGTTATATTCCCATGAACACTATGAGGTGATAACACTATTATCATTATTTTATAGATGAAGAAACTAAGATATAAAGAAGTTAAGAGACTTACTCAAGGTCACACAAGTAGAAGGCTAGGGATTTGGATTCAGTCCCCTGACTTCAGAACCCACTCTCACCCACCATGCAGATTTCCTTCTCATTATTGTATTGCACAATTCTTCACTTACTTTATTTGGCTATCACCGCCTCTATCAACATTGGCTGTCTCAGGAAGGTGAATGATTTTTCTTTATATTCCCTCCAGCACTTCACAGGTACCTCACCTGTAGAAGACACTTAGTAAGTATATGTTCAAATGAGCATAATAAACATGTTTCTCACATCTAGTCACAAGGATACTACTTTTGCTGTTGGCTTCGATTTTCTGGCAGACAGGCTTCCAGGCTCAAAACAGAGGACTTTAATTTGTCCACTTAGCTGCTTTCCCTGTCCCTTCCCTCTGAGTTTTGAAAGTCTGGGTCCTGAGGCTGGGAGGATGGGAGGGCGGGTCATAGGACTTGGTAGGGGCTCTCCGGATGGACCAGGCACCAGGAAGGCGGCCTGGTTGGGGTGCTGGAAGGTAAGAGGCCAGTCCAGGAAACAGCTGTCTCAGGGCGTGCAGGCCTAGCTGCCACCAGGTGCCCTTCCCCCATGACTGCACCAGGAAGGAGCTCCCTCCCGTAGTTAGCCCTGTACCCCTCATGGGCTTCAGAGATGTTGCCTTCGTTTCCCAAAAGCATGATCCTGTTTGACTTGCACTGTTTCAAGGGGGTCGTTTCTGAGGTGGTTGTCTTGTCTTCTGTAACCTCTTTCCCATTCTACCGGCATAATGTGAGGATCAATTACAGTCCCTTTCATGCTGCTACACTTCTGTGGGTTTCACACTTGTTCCTTTAACAACCCTTTTATTTTAACTTTCTCCAAAGGAGAAATTTAGGTGTTTATCTCCCATTATTTGTTACTTATATTCTAAAATTTGGAGATTTAATCAGAATTCCTATCTTCCTGAGTGATCTGAAATTCTGTATTTCAGGATCTTTGATTTCTGTTTTTTTATAACACCTATTATATTTTTTCTTATTATACAAATCAATATATATTCATTGTAGAAAACTGTAAAATTTCAGAAAAGAATAAATCAATTAAAAACTAAGCTACATTCTGCTATTTAGTGATATTTACTTTTGACAATAGACACAAAGAAAATAAACATATACCTATAATGATACACACAAACATCTTTCTTTTATAAAGTTAGGATTTGGATGTACATACTATATCTTATTTTTCTTGTATGATTTACAGATATCATTCTTTGACTTGTTTAAAAATAATGGAAATGAATGAAAAGGAGACTTGTATACATTCCTGACAATCAACATTAGGCATTAATTACTAACACATTTCTTAGGAGCGAGGCAGCCTTTTGTCTGAGCTCCACTTAGGAGTCTGTTTCAGCAGTACGAGCTGCTAAAAGAACACGAGCTTGACAGGGACTCTGAGGTGGTTGCTTCTGTGGATCACAGACACTGGCTCTCGCCCTGCCATTTGAGTCCCATTGCTGAAAACAAAGCTGGCTTTGGCCTGTGCACTACTGTATGTGGTACTTGAGTCTATATGCCTTGGTTTTCCACATGCCTTGCCAAATTGGTTTCCTGACCATGACCTTGTAGTTCAGCATTTCCCCTTCCCTCCACCCGTTTCCTGCCTTTACTTTTGATCATCAGGATTTTTTTTTCACATGAATTCCATGGTAGTAATGTAGTCATCAGACCTATAGTCAGGAGACTCCACCCTTGGTCTCCTGAAATTCTTTTGGAAAAGTACCTTGTATAGGCCTATACTCAATAATTACAGTATGAAACCACCACACAATTAAAACAGTGCCTTTTTAATTGTATTTTTAATAGCAAATTTTGGAATAGACAAACATTTTTTTCATTATTCTGGCATTGACATTACCATTAACGAGTGTTTTCAACTCTTACCTGTATGCCTGTGCCTCCTACATCTTGCTCAGCCCTCACCCCTCTCCTCTGCTCCAGTTCTGTATTTCTGTATATTTTTAGGACATCTCTAGTTTAGTATAACATTGTCACTTTCAACTTAACCTGTCTTATGTGGACCTCATGATATTGCATGCAACCTGCCTCAACTATCTGTCTTTTTTCTTTCCTGTGGAACCTAATACTCTCACGTTCCTGGAGAACTATTAGAACTAGTAAGAGAAAACAATAAGGTGGTTGGATGCAAAGTAATTATGCAGATTATAGTAGCTTTCCTACACATCATCAGTGATCATTTTGAAAATATAATGAAATAAAGCCCCAATCACCATAGCAATTATAACTATAATACCTAGGAAAATTATGTTCGATAAGACATATATTATAAAAAAAAAATTTGGTGATGGACTAAAGAGGTAGAGAAACACATTCCTAGATGAAAAGATGCCAGTCCTCCCCAAAGTGATCTATAGATTAAGTGCAATTACATCCAAAAGTCCTAATGGAGTTTTTAATAGAATTTGATAAGCTGATTGCAGTGTTTCTTAAAATTTGAATAAAGATAGCAGGTATAAACATCTACCTAAAATCTAAGATAATTAAAACATTGTGTCATTGGCACAGGAGAAGACTAACAAATCAGTGGAAGAGAATAGAATCCTGGGGGGGGGGGCGGGGGGGGGAATGACAGTGAGCCAAATTTAACGTATGGTAAATGCAGCATTTATAATCAGAGGGAAGATGATGAATTGTTCAGTATATTAGAGCGAGAGGACAAAAAGAGCATTGCAAAGGCACTCAGGTGAGAGAGCATGCATAGTGCATCTCCTGAAGCAAGAACTTCCCACGACTGGAGAGGAGGAGTAGGGGCAGTAGAGAGAGATGATGTTAAGGTCTTTGTGTGGCCTTTGGAGGCATTTGGACCTTTTATACAAGTGCCTTCTTCATCCCCAGATTAGTAACAAAATTTTCATATATTTTCTTCAATGTTCTTTTATGGTTTCTTTTTATTGCATTTAGAGCTTTAATTTATCTGGAATTAATACCCATGCATTCATTATATGAGATAAGGATACATCCTTCATTTTTTTCCAACTAAATAGCCAATTATCCCAACTTCACTAATTGAATCACCTTCACTGATATTAAGAGCTGCTTTAAATGTTATCATATATAAAATTACTTTTCTGAGTTTGTTTCTGAACTCTCGCCCATTCCTGGAATCTTTCTGACTATTTCTGAGCCTATATAAAATGCACCACTTTGCATAGTCTTAAGCAGCAGAGTGACATGATCAGATTTGCATTTGTAGAGAGACTGCACTGACCAGTTAGGATTGTGCTGCCGTGAAATTCAAGCAAGAGATAGTCTCAGCCTGAACTGAACTGAAGCAGTTGGGGGTGGAATGGGCAGAATTTGGTGCTTGCTGGAATGTATGGTGGGTTTAGAAAGAGAAGATGAGAATGATGTCCAAGTTTCTGGCTTGGGAAACTGGATGATGGTGATGCCTTCGCTGAGAAAGAGGGAGAGCAGCAGCAGCTTTGAGGGGAGGCATGAAAAGAGGATGAGTTCAATTTTGGACATGTTGAATTTAAAACACCCATAAAACTTCTCCAAGGAGAAGTAGAGGTAGGCATTTGAATTCGTAACTGTTTTATGTGTGTTTTTTAAATTAATTCTGTTACTTTATTGTTGAAAGTATTACAGATGTCCCCCTTTATTCCCCCATTGACCCCTTCTATCCCCCACCCTGCCCCCCACCCTAGGCCTTTAGCATACTACTGTCTGTGTCCATGGGTTATGCATATACGCATGTAAATTCTTTGGTTCATCTCTTCCCACCCATTCCCCCATCCCCCCCCCCCCCCCCCCCCCCCGCCTTCCCTCTGAGATTCGTCAGTTTGTTGCATGCTTCTGTGTCTCTGGATCTATTTTGTTCATCAGTTTATTTTGTTCTTTAGATTCCACATATGAGTGAGATCGTGTGATACTTGAATTTGTAGCTCTGAATCTCATTGAAGATCTGGTTTGGCAAATACTTCCGTGGCAGCAGCAGATCATACACAGTTGATGCGGTGGGATAGATGAGAGTGTACAGGGAGAAATGTGAGTGAGCAGGAGAGCTTCCAGAAGAGACTGAGACTGAGTGGCCAGAGAAGCAGGGAGAACTTAAACATGAAGTATTTTTGGAAGCCAGGGGAAGAAGAGAGCATTTAAAAGGATAGAATGGTTAGTAATGTTCAGTTCTGAGAGTTTTCTATGGACTTGGCAACAAGGAGGCCCTTGCTGAGTCTGACAAAAATTGGTTGGATGGAGGGATGGCATGGAAACTTGTAGTGAGTTGAGCAGTGAATGGGAAGGGGGGAAAAAGTGAATGTAAAAAACTTGTTAAGGATTTTGACTGTATAGGAAGAGAGATGATGGTACCTAAGAGATTATGTAGAGTTAAACAGTTTTCTGAGTTTATTTTTTGAAAATGGGAAAGGCTTCAACGTATCTAGATGCTGATGGGAAGGATCCAGAAGAAGGAAAGGAAATAATTGATAGGTCCTAGTCCCCAGAGTGGCTGAAAACAGGAGCCCCGGAGGGTTGGTGTGCAGAGAAAGTGCATTTGTAGGTGACTTTGTCAGGTTGGTCAAGTTAAGATTGAGTGTAAAGACTTGTATTTTCTCTGTGAAATAAGAGCAAGATTTTCTGCTATGAACAAGAAGAGATGTGGTAGAAAATGGAGGGTTTGAGAAAAGTGCAGAAAGTTTGAAAAAGCTATTATGTAGAGAGGATTGAGAGGCAGCTAGCACAATATGATGATTTGGGATGTGTGAAGTTTGAATTCAGAGGGACACCATCTCTGTGAGGTGAGGGTCTGGAACTGAGGCTTGAGTTCAAGATTAGATATGGAGATTGGGATTGTTAGAAACCTTAAATTATGAGTTGAGAGGAGCTCTTTTTACCTCGGCATAGAAGAAGCGATGGTGGCGCTGGCATCTCTCGGCGCCCTGGCGCTCCTCCTGCTGTCGGGCCTCTCCTGCTGCTCAGCAGAGGCCTGCATGGAGCCCCAAATCACCCCTTCCTACTACACAACCTCTGATGCCGTCATTTCCACTGAGACTGTCTTCATTGTGGAGATTTCCTTGACATGCAAGAACAGGGTCCAGAACATGGCTCTTTATGCTGACGTCAGTGGAAAACAATTTCCTGTCACCCGGGCCAGGACGTGGGACGTTATCAGGTGTCCTGGAGCCTAGATCACAAAAATGCCCACGCAGGTACCTATGAAGTCAGATTCTTCAATGAGGAGTCCTACAGCCTGCTGAGGAAGGCTCAGAGAAACAATGAAGACATTTCCATCTTCACACCCCTGTTCACAGTCAGTGTAGACCATCGGGGCACTTGGAACGGGCCCTGGGTTTCCACCGAGGTATTGGCCGCAGTCATCGGAATAGTGATCTACTGCCTGGCCTTCAATGCCAAGAGCCACATCCAGGCCTGAGGGCAGTGCCCCCAGTCCCCCTTGCTTCGTTCAATAAACAGTTAGAGGCCCCTAAAAAAAAAAAAAAAAAAAAAAAGAGTTGAGAGGAAAATGAACAATTGGCAGAGCAAATGGAATCAGAGAAGGATATTGAAGAGGAACCATAGGAGAAATAGAAATAGTAAGTATATCATAGTGACCAAGAGTTTTGAGTGGAAGAGTTGTAAGTGAGATGTGATCCTTGACCCTGGCTACACATTAGGATCATCTGGGAAGCTTTAAACAAGATCCCAGCCCTCTGCCAACCCAAGACCAATTAAGTTGGCCCCAGGGTGGGGCCCTGGCATCAGTATTTTCTTTGTGCTTCTAATTTGTAGCTATGGTTGAGAATCACTGCTATACAGAAAGAGTGATGAAGACTGAGATGTTATTGGACTTGGCAACCAAGTCATCAGTGGCTTTTAAGAGAGCAGTTTCAGTAAAACGGTGAGACTAGATTTCAATTTGTAGCAGGAGGGGCTGGATGATATAGTTTTGTGGTGAAAGTAGACTAAGTGGAGAGAATTGATGCTGCATGGTTCACATCTTATAAAGTACGTGTTGTTGTCAGCGACTAAGTGGGTGTGGATGTATCTGAGACTTTGTGGAAAGTGGGGGAAAAACTGAGCAGATGCTATGAGGAATGTAAGAGACTGCAAAGCCACAGTGATGGCCTAGATGAGCGCGAATTAACGTTCTGTAAGTTATCTGGCCTCTATTACTCACTGTTATTGAAGTAATGCATACAACCGTGATGCATTAGTGGAGTTGCATATAAGGCAGGAGGTAAGTTTTGAAGTTGCAAAGATTGTATTTGGTCAAAATTGCTCTTGTTAATCCCTGAAGAAGGTGCACAATGGGGACTGACATTCCATCACCCCGGAGAGCCAGTTTCCCCCAGCAGCAATAGGATAATCACTGTTTCTTCAATTGAGCACCAGATGAAATAGTTGACTTGCATATAACTAATGTTACATGAAAAATGTTTCTTTACACTAAAACCACATTCAACTTAATTAAGTACTGTCATTAAGGAGAAGTACTTGGGTCATTAAGAATGGATACTTAAATACTGAAATGGATTAAGAGTACAAAAAAATTAGTTTCCCATCTCTATCCTCTGGGCATACAATGAGTAAAACAGGGGCAATCGTCTATACTACCTAAATTGTTACTTTCTAGTGTTCTTTTTTCAATTGAGCACATATAGTTGAATTTGAATAAAGTAAGTGCATGATGATGCAGTCACGCTGTTGTTGTTTTTTTAATTTCTTGCTTGCCCCAAATTATCTTTGAGAGAGTATAGCACATGGTTAAGTGCATGGGACCTGGCCCAGACCAACTGGGTTCAAATTGTCACTATCACATTATGTGTGACTTTGGTCATGTTACTTAAGCTCTCTTTTCCTCATATTTTTCACCTATAAAGCCAGCATGAAAATAATATCTAACTTATTGGTTTATTGTGAGGACTAAGTTGATACATGGAAAACACTCACTACTAATTAGAAATTATGATTGTTAGTTGTAGTAACAATGGCGTGTGCTGATTCATAAGTGTGATTTCATTACAACTCACATCACAAAGTCAGACTTTTACTAGAGTTTAAGCTGTGACCCCTAGACCGACCATCTTTGCCTTTCAAATCGAGGACCAAGTGAAAGAGTTTCTGGCAAAGTTCAGACATTTTACGACCAGAAAGGGGGCTATATTTATAACTTTTAAATAATCAAAACTGTCACAAAGGGGTCTCTCTCAAATCTCAGAACAAAACAGATACACCAATCAAGACACAAAATCATGGTCTTTGCACAAAGGCCAATGGTAAATACATCAGGATGTAATAGTTTCTAGTAATTGAAGGTATATATTAACTTTACCAAAACCAGTGGTGCTATGTGTTAAAGGCAGACTCTTAGTTCGTGAAATGATCTGATGAGTTGCCATATTTAGGCCTTGCAATTTAAAAATAAAAAAAGGAGTCCGGCCGGCATAGCTCAGTGGTTGTACATTGACCTATAAACCAGGAGGTCACGGTTTGATTCCCTGTCAGGGAACATGCCTGGGAGGATTGCATGGGTTGGGGGCCTGGGTTTGGGGCTCGATCCCCAGTGTGGGGTCTGCAGGTGGTAGCCAATCAATGATTCTCTCTCATCATTGATGTTTCTCTCTCCATCTATTTTCCTCTCTAAAATAAAAAAATTATATATTAAAAAATGAAGACACATTTACGTATTTTAAAAGAGCATTCCTGTTGAAAAGGGACAATGAAATGAAGTCTAATGATGTGACAATGAAATTCAGGGATAGTTAAAAATGGAGTGTAAAGGAGTAAAAAGAAAGAAGCTTCATTTTGCTAGAATGGAGGGGCAAGTACATCTAGGATGAGAGCATTTTTTAGTGCTAGGCTTTTCATATAGTTGGGTTTTGCAATGGTTCTTTTCAAATTCGTAGCAATTACTGTTATAAACTCCTCATTACCACCTCTTTGAAGTATATGTGTCATGTTTGGAAAGTTGTTTTTGTTTTCAGAATAAAACCTGTAACCAATAAACATATTCACATTTAGAAACTATTTGGAAAAAAATTATCACATTTTGGATCAGAAAATAATTATATTAAGCCTCTGAGCTCTTTGAAACAATTGTACTATATAATCTTGTGAATAGCATTTAGTTAATGCAGCATCTTAAAGCACTTCAAAGAATTAAAATTAATTACTCACTATTTTTTTTAAAAAGTCAGAACCATAATGAGTTGAATTATAAAATGCCTTATTACTTAAGTTTAGCTTGGTTAGTTCCATAGCTATCCCACAGCATTAGAATCCTGGAATCATTTCTATGCCCCATAATCATATGACAGCTAATATTTGGGGGGCATGCTCTGTGTCAGGAACTATTCTAAGTGCTTTGTCTGTAGTAACTCAGTCATTACAACTCTGAAGCAGGTCTTATTTTGCCCAGAATTTCTAAGCTAGTATGCAGCAGAGTCAAGACTTGTACTCAGATCATTCACCTCCAGGGCCTTAACCACTAGGCTAGACTGCTCATACTTGGATATGCAAATTCTGGGATAGAGTTTAACATGTTTGAATTCCCCATATATCTTAGTTTTTTAAAGAAGTGAAGAGCACTCACAGTATTAACTTGCATTGATTGCACAAGTTATGGTACCCTGCCGAGAGGTTTCTGTTTCAAAGGTAGAATTCTTGAGAATTTAAGTGCTTCAGAATATTAAGGGCCATGGAAACAAGACTTTCAGACGCACTGGTTGTACTCTTTATTGTACAAGACTGACAGCTTGTATTGCATTACCTCTTCCTGGCATCAAGCTTGCCTTCCATATCACACGCCAAGCGTTTTACTTACTACTTTTAAAATTGATTATATGTCTCAGGACTTTGGAATGAGTAGTGGGTGAGTATGTGTGAGTTTGCAGTGAAATAAGAGACACTCTGGTAGTGTTGGACAACAGAATTCCATTGCATTTTGGATATTTTCAAATGTCCAGTACTTTTCTGACTGGTCAGAATAGATGCAATGCATATTTGAACAATTGATGACCTTGATTTATTTCCTTGTAGTTCTTCAGATTCTTGGCTATTTGTGTTAATTCCGAAGATTTAAATTATTATATAAGATTTAAAAAACTTCTTTTCTCAAATTATTTTACCTGGGTAGCTGCTCTAGCCTCTACCTTTCCTTGAGTCTAGAATGAAAAGGGGAATTTTATTCCCTTATTATGCCAATTTGGTAAATTTTTAGGCTTACATGGCCATAATGAAAAAGATTAAGATTCTCTGTCTTATCTGACTAAATATTATATGTGATTCCTTTGGACTCTGTCTTATCTGACTAAATATTATATGTGATTCCTTTGGAAATTGTACGAATTCAGTGCATGTATGTGTCATTTTTATTATTATTTGGTACCTTGATAAAATGTTTATTCAAATCATTCAACTCATACAAGTATAACCTCCCCTAAAGCCCTGCACTCAGAATCCATTGGCATCATTTCAATGAATACGTTTCTAGACCGTACCCCAGGGAATATATAAGAAAAAAGAAACTTCATCATACTATAATGCTGTTTGTTTTCTGCTATTTTCAGTCATGGAACTCTTTCCATGTCAATATAGGTTATCTTTTTTTTAAGTAGCAGCATAGTATTCCAATGTGAATGGATGTAAAATAATTTATTCAATAAACCATTATTGCCAGACATTTGTATTGTTTTTCATTTGTCCTCTTGAAAGCAGTCTACTGCTGGGAACATCTTGCATACTTCTTTCATTTTTCTCCCTAAGATAAATTTGTAGGTATGGTCTTGCTGAGTCCAGCAGAATGTACATTAAAACATTTTATAATATTGCTGACTTGCTCTCCAATGCTGTACCAGTGTGTGCTCCCTTAACAGTACCTGAGAGGGTCTGTTTATTACATCAAATTGTTTCCTTCCTAAACTGATTCATCCATTTATTTCATAAATGTCTGAGTGTGTGTTATATTGGGTTTTCAATAATAAACAATACAGAAATGGTTTTTGCCTGCCCAGGATTTGTTGTTTTGGGAGACTAGTATTTTTTGTTTTAATCTTCATTTCTTTTCTTCTCATTAACTTGAATATTTTTAAATGTATGTATTGACTAGTGTTCTTCTTTTGTGAATTGCATATCCATATACTTATTTTTATATATAATTTATTTTTTCTTATTTTATTAAAATTTTTAGATTGTTATGTAGTCAGCTCTATCTTTCTAGGCAGGCCTTTTCTATCCCAAGATCATAAAATGGTTTGCCCATTAGGCTAGCAGGGTTCTTGGTTGCAAAAACAGAAACAGACTCTATTCAATTTAAGCCAAAAATGGTATCAGGTGTTCACAGAATTGCCAGGAAGGCTGGAAACAAGGAGTCAAGGGGAGCTTAGTGGCCTGTAGCAGAGTAAGACCACATGACAGGGATTGGCTAGTAAGATCAACCTTTCCATCCTGAACCTGCTACTACTCAAATAATAGCATCAGGAATATGTAGTCTTACTTTTCATCATTGTTTTCCCCTGTGGTGTCTTCATTCTTAGATATATTATCCCCATGTGTTAGTAAAGACAACCAGAAGCAACAGTCTCTTTAGCATCCTTAGCATAAAGAGAGCACTTTTTTCTCAATAGTTTGTGAAAAGTCTTGGCACTAAATTTCATTGACCTGTATGTATCTGTGAATGAATCACTATGGCCAGGGTGGGTGAAATGCTTTGATTGGCCAGCCCTAGGTCATGTGTCCATCCCTGGTAAAGATAGAATCAGCTGGAGGATTGGACAAAAAACAAAAGTGGGGGGCTTCTTAAAAATGGGGTGCAATTATAGAAGAAGAGAAATGGATGCAACAAGAGCAACAGATGTCCTCTGTAATCATGGTATTTGACATTTTTAATAATTCTGTATTCTTTCAGTAGAGCAAAATGCCACTTGCAATTTATTGTTTCAGAAAATTAAAATGTCTTTTTATTAATTAATTCTTTCTCACTGTACATCAGTCACTAGGTAGAGGAAATATTAAAATCCTAATGAGGAAAGTAAGTTTCATCCTTCATTACTGAATCAATTATATTGAATGAAAGATAGCTCTATAGAGGAGTCAAGAATTGCTTCTTTTTCATTATATACATAGAACATGGGTTTTTTGTTTGTTTATTTTTTAATATATTTTATTGATTTTTTTACAGAGAGAAAGAGAGAGGGATAGAGAGCTAGAAACATTGGTGGGAGAGAAACATCAATCAGCTGCCTCCTGCATACTTCCCACTGGGGATGTGCCAGCAACCAAGGTATATGCCCTTGACCGGAATCGAACCCAGGACCCTTCAGTCCGCAGGCCAATGCTCTATCCACTGAGCCAAACCAGTCAGGGTGAACATGGGTTCTTAAAGATGCAAAATTTATACATGATGGAGATGTACATTTTATTAAAAATCCATATACTACTGAAACCGGATATGGTGTTATAAACATGCTTAGAGGTCCAGATAGTAGCATATACTATGAAAGCCAAAAATAAAAAACTGAAGGAGAATCCAAGATGGTGGCGTAGGTCAACACCTAAACTGCTGCCTCGCACAACAATTTCAAAACCACAACTAAAAGACAAAACGTCTTATCACCCAGAACCACGGGAAAGCTGGCTGAGTGGAAGTTCTACAACTAGAAGGAAAGAGAAAAGAGCATTGAGATGTGCACAAGCGCTGAAAAGCTGAGGGAAGCAGCCAAAATGCAGAAACAAAGAAACATGTCACGAATGAAAGAAACGGAGGAAAGCAAACTACTGGACGATATTGAGTTCAGAAGCACATTTATAAGGTTACTCAAGAATCTTCTAAAAACCGCCGAGAAACTTGATGATACTTCTGAGGAGCTTAGTGAGACCTTCAAGGACCTTAATGAGAATGCCAAAAAAATGGAAAAGGACCAGTCAGAAATGAAGCATACACTGTCTAAAATAAAGAATATACAGAAACTCAACTGTAGATCAACGTACCCCAAGAATCAAACCAAAGATCTGAAATATGAGGAAACAAAAAACACCCAACCAGAAAAACAAAAAGAAAAAAGAATCCAAAAATATGAAGATAGTGTAAGGAGCCTCTGGGACAACTTTAAGCGTACCAACATCTGAATTTTTGGGGTGCCAGAAGAAGAGAGAAAGCAAAATATTGCAAACCTATTAGAAGAAATAATGACAGAAAACTTTCCCTACCTGGTGAAAGAAATAGACTTACAAGTCCAGGAAGCGCACAGAACCCCAAACAAAAGGAATCCAAAGAGGACCACACCAAGACACATCATAATTAAAATGCCAAGGGCAAAAGACAAAGAGAGAATATTAAAAGCAGCAAGAGAAAAACAGTTAATTACCTACAAGGGAGTACCCATACGACTGTCAGCTGATTTCTCAACAGAAACTATGCAGGCCAGAAGGGAGTGGCAAGAAATATTCAAAGTGATGAACAGCAAGAACCTACAACCAAGATTACTCTACCCAGCAAAGCTATCATTCAGAGTTGAAGGTCAGATAAAGAGCTTCACGGACAAGTAAAAGTTAAAGGAGTTCATCGCCACCAAACCAGGATTACATGAAATGCTGAAGGGTATTCTTTAAGAAGAGGAAGAAGAAGAAAAAGGTAAAGATAAAAATTATGAACAACAAAATGACATCAAATACATATCTACCAACAAGTGAATCTAAAAATCAAGTAAATAAAAAATCTGAAGAACAGAATGGACTGGTGAATATAATAGAATCAGGGACATAGAAAGGGAGTGGACTGACAATTCTCAGGGGGAAGCGGGTGTGAGTGGTGAGGGAAGAGATTGGACAAAAATCTTACTCCTATGGATGAAGACAATGGCAGGGGGTAAGGTCATGGGGTAGGGTGGGGTGGGGAATCAGGTGGAGGGGAGCTATAGGAGGAAAACAAAAAGAGGAACACCTGTAATCTGAACAATAAAGATTTATTTAATAAATAAAAAACTGAAAAGAAAAATACATATCCCCTTAATTATGTGTATGAAAAGTCACTGCAGTGTGTTACAACACATTTCTGCAGTTATTCAAAAATGTTTCCCCATTTGAGTCAGTATTTGGTGTATTTTCTCCCGCAATTGCGGGTGGCAAACAGAAAAATATCAAGAAACAGTAAAGTGTAGTGAAACAAACATAGGTTTTGGACTCAGCCAAACTTGGGTTTCAATCTGACCTTAATGGTGTGACCTTGAGCATCCCCATCTGAAAAATGATGTCATAACCTATCTTATGAGTTAAAGGATTAAATGATGTTGTTCATAAAACAACGGTAACTATTGTTATTATAATTTGGAATTATTATTTGCGAGAAATGTAATATTCTTTTGGAAAATCAATTGCGCCAATTCAGAGACAGTTGTGTATATGAAAGAAGTCAAATGCATTCCCAAATGTGTCCTGCGATTTTCTTTTGATTTCTGCAGCTTGGTTATAGCTGTAGTAAGCCTTTGGGGTGAAAAGGTTGATTTACCAAAGATAGGCTATGATGTGCTAACTTGAATTATTCCAGTATTTTAGGATTGGTGAGAAGCTTTTGGTGCAGGAAAGAACAGCAATGGCCCGAAGTGTCTGGTTCCTGTGCGGTGGTCCAGCACCTGAGGAACTGAATGAATTATCTTGGGAGTCGGCCCACTCTGGCCCAGCAGCATGTGCATCTGGGCCACACTTTAATCTGATTAACACTTTCACTTATTGGTGGTCTTGTTGTTTTGGCACTTTATCCTTTAGGCAGAGCATGTATTTGTTGCCTAATTACAGAGTTTAGCATCAGATGCTTTTATGACAGACCACATTTGGCATGCCTCGTTATTCAGGGAATTTTCAAAGAACTGTAGTGGGACTTTTTAGTCACACATCCTCTCTGTTCTTAGTCATCAGTTCCTTTTATGGTAGTCATTAGCAAATATTTCTCAACCTCTTCTATACTGGTTAACAGTATAAGCTCTCTGTAGTGTTGGTTTGGTTGTTTTGAGCTCTGTGTACTTAATTATGAGACAGTCAGCATATACTTGTGAAAACATAAACTAAATGTTGCTATGTTCTCCACATGGTTTCCTTTTACAGAGCTACAGTTGTTAACACACAGATTAAACTTCTTTAAAATCACTAAAAGATTTTTCTCGTATATACATTTTGGGGTATTCTCTCTCCTCCAGTTGTACTACTTATTGCAATTGATTGCTTTCAGAATTAAGGAAAAAAGAATTGAAAGTCAGGGTGATTAGAAGTTTTGTTTTAATGCATAGAAAAATAAAGACATTTTTACATTCCATGCAATCAGAAGCACCTTTTACATTTAACTACTTGACCTTAATGGCCTGGTCAAATTCCATTGCTGCACAATTGCATTCTACCTTCCCTAATACCTAGTAAATCCAGTTGTTTGGTTACCACCTATTCCCTTAAAAGTTTTCTATTAAGGTTTTATTTTTATTTTATTTTTAAAAATCTTTATTGTTGAGAGTATTTCAGATGTCCCACTTCACCTCCCCCCATTCCCTCCTACACCCAGTTCCCAACCCTGCCCCAGGCCTTCACCACCCTACTGTCTGTGTCCATAGGTAAGATCTTTGGTTAATCTCTTCCTATCCCTCCTCCCCCCTTTCCTCTGAGATTCATCAGAGGCTTCTATGCCTTTGATTCTATTTTATTCACCAGTTTATTTTGTTCATTAGATTTCTTTTTCATTTATTTTGATTTTTAGATTCAATTGTTCATAGATATGTATTTGTTGCCATTTTTTCATTCATATTTTTTATCTCCTCCTCCTCCTCTTCTTCTTCTTCTTTTCTTCTTCTTCTTCTTCCTTCTCCTCCTCTTCCTCCTCCTCTTCTTGTTCCCCTTCTCCTCCTCCTCCTCCACTTTCTCCTCCTCCACTTTCTCCTCCTCCTCCACCTCCTCTTCCTCCTCTACTTCCTCTTCCTCCTCTTTCTTCTTAAAGAATACTCTTCAACATTTCATGTAATACTGATTTTGTGGTGACGAACTCCTTTCTGGCCTGCAAAGTTTCTGTTGAGAAGTCAGCTGACAATCGCATGGGTGCTCCCTTGTAGGTAACTAACTGCTTTTCTCTTGCTGCTTTTAAGATTCTCTCTTTGTCTTTAATCCTTGGCATTTTAATTATGATGTGTCTTTGTGTGAGTCTCTGGGTTCCTTTTGTTTGGGACTCTCTGGGCTTCCTGTTCTTGTAAGTCTATTTCTTTCACCAGGTAGGGGAAGTTTTCTGTCATTATTTCTTCAAGTAGGGTTTTCACTATCTTGTTCTCTCTCTTCTCCTTCTGGCACCCCCATAATGCAAATGTTGGTATGCTTGAAGTGGTCCCAGAGGCTCCTTATACTATTTTCATATTTTTGGATTCTTTTTTCTTTTTGTTCTTCTGATTGGGTGTTTTTTGGTTCTTCATATTCCAAATCATTGATTTGATTCTCGGAATCCTCTACTTACTGTTGAATCCCCGTAAATTATTCTTTTTTTCAGTTAGTGTATGCTTAATTTCTGACTGGTCCTTTTTCATGTCTTTGACATTCTCACTACGATCCTGAAGATCTTTGAAGATAGTCTCATGAAGATCTTTGAGTAACCTTATAACTCTGGTTTTTAACTCTGTATCCAGTAGTTTGCTTGCTTCCATTTCTTTCATTTGTGACATGTTTCTTTGTCTTCACATTTTGGCTGCTTCCCTGTGTTTGTTTCTATGTACAGTATTTGATAGAGCTGCTTTGTCTCCTGGAATTGGTAGAGTAGCCTTGTATAATAGGAGTCCAGTAGGGCCCAGTGGCTCAGCCTCCCCATTACCTGAGCTGGGCACTCTAGGTGCACCCCTGTGTGGACTCTGTGCACAGTCTTGTAGTTGAGCCTTGATTGCTGTTGGCATCACTGGGAGGAGTTGACCTCTAGGCCAACTGACTGTGAGGACCAGCTGTGACTACAGGGGAGAGCTGCTGTGCAGGAGATACCCCTATGGAACAGGACTTGCTTCAGTGGAGCTTTGGTGTTCACTGAGTCTGCCTTTTGAGTGTGTCACTTGTGGATGTGTAGAGCTGTAATCTACTGTGGTCTGAAGCTGTCCACAGGGTGCACTGGCTCCAGGGTCTCCAGGGAGGTGCAAAGTCAGCCACTGCCTGGGGCCACTGCAGTCGGCTGCTATTTGCCCTTTGTATTGGGTTTGGAGGTGTCCAGGTAAGGTCCAGCTGTGAAGCAAGGCAGGCTGGTGCTAGTGCAAGGTCTTGTGCTGTTGAAGATCTATGGTTCTGGAGGTTACAGCTAGAGGGAAGGGGAAAGAGCATGTCAAAGAGCAGACATAGGACTGTAGGAGTGAAGGACAGAGTCCTTTAAGAATAAAGACTAAAAAGTAATCGAATTTTAGCTAATTGTTTGAAGGAAAATAAGCTTTGAAAAAATTCCTGCAGGTTAGCTTTGGAAGATGGAACTTTAGCCTTTGAAAGGGTGGTAATTTCCATAAAAGTCCCTTTCTTTCACTGTGATTTGGAAATGATATATTTATAGAATGAGGTTGTATATTTGACTAGCTTTTTTAATTGGAAAAAATGGTTCAATTTGTGTTGATAAGGATTGCATGCATATTTAATAATACTTGCTTTACCTCTGGCCACACCATTTTGAACATTAACCAGAGTACCTGTACTCTTAACAAACTCTGTAGTTTATTACAGGTTTTAAAACTATTTAAAACAAACCTATGCAGTTCTAAGGAGGAAGATAAATGAGATGTGACTTAAGAGTAGTATCGGGAAAATGTTCATATTTAACATAAAAGGGTTTAGAATAGCTGACTGGTGTAATAGCTTCTACAGCCTCTCTGGTTAAGTATGGATAAATGTCTTAAGCTTAAATTTGACCTGCTAACTGACATTCTCTAAATAAAACTACATTCTTAGGATGAAAAGAGCAAAATAGAACAAATGCAAAATGATAATCCTGAAAATAAAATACTCTGGAACCTCTTGAAAATATTATCGATACTTCAAATGTAGTAGATAAAGACTGGGCAACAATATGCTAGAATCGTTATATCACTTTCTATCTTATTGCTCCACTATCCCTGGCACATGGCTTTTGTGCAGGATGGCTCAACACCCACTAAAGCAGCCACTGGGAAGGGGAAGCAGAGTGGAGGGGTGAAGGGTGGGAGGGCAAGTGGGTGTAACCCAAACATTGCAACTGTCATTTCAGCTCATATTCCATTTGCCAGACATAGTCGCATGGTCACACCCAGCTACTAAAGAAGCTAGGAAATTTAGTTTTCGGTTGGGTACCCATGGGCTTAACTAAAAATTATTACTGAAAAAAAGGGGGGACTATATATTTGGGGACAGCTAGAAGCCTCGTCCCAAAGTTTTCAGCAGCATTAAAATCACTATCATGTGCCATGCACTAATGCATTTTACTCAGAGGTGAGTGGAATCATGTCCTCCTTTAGAGCCTATTTACTCTTAAGTTAGACAGAATTCTTACTGGCTTACTTACAGGGCTTCCCAAGCCACTTCAGATTAGGAGGAAGTATGAGAAGCAGGCATCTTGACAGTTGCAAAAATTAAGAACAGAATGTCCAGTAACAAACATGGACACATAAAAGGCCAAGGTAAAAACTAAGCTGGCCGTTCAGAGGAATTTGATCCAGGGGCAACCAGTCCTGTGAACTTTAGTAGCCCCAAGGCATTGCTCATTTAACAACATTATCACAGAGTAAAATAGTTAGATTTAGTAACAGTAGTCCAGAGTCTTCCATTGTGGTTAAAAGAGAAAACAGGTTGGCACTCTGAAAGGGGTAAGCTTCATCAATTCTCTGGAAAATTTGTTTAAGTAGAACAGCCTGTAAAAGTGATCGTGTCAAATAAAGGAGAGGCCCCACTACTCACAATACTCTTCACCTTTATCTGATCACCACCTCTGTATTTGTATAGGAAAATTCTTTCTAAGTTCCATTTCTGGTGTCTAGAATTACATATTGTCTCAGAATGGTTGGCATTAGTAATATTTTGTTCAAAAAAAGAAACTGTCTGGGCCCTGGCCAAGTAGTTCAGTGGGTTAGAGCGTTGTCCCCATACGCCTAGGTTGCGAGTTCAATCCCTGGAGAGGGCACCTGCAAGAATCAACCAATGAATGCATAAATAAGTGGAACAACAAATCTCTCTGTGTCTGTCTCTCTCTTTCAAAATCAATTTTTAAAAAAGTGTCTGTATTAGCCAATCCCAAAATATTTCAAGTTGTAAACATAGAACAATTACTCCCCATCCCCACCAGCCTGTGTAGAGTACAGCACCTTCTGATTACATACACTAGAGTACTGTTGTGTGTAGGATTGTCAAAAGGATTCTCCAGTTCTCATATTTTTAAGCCAACTGATATCATAGCTAGCTAGTGGTGCCGTTCTGATTCGTTAGCCTTGAATGTTCTTTCTCATTTCCCAATCTGGCAAACTCTTACTCATTTAGGACTCAGGTCTGTTACAAAATAAATTGTATTACACATGTAAAGCATGATCCATAAGTGGAAGAATTGACAAATTAGACCATCAAAGTTAAATTTGTTCTTTGAGAGATTGTTGAGAAGATGAAAAGACAAGTGACCGACTTGGAGGAAATAATTGCAAACCATATATTGACGAAGGGCTAGTACTTAGAACAGCGATTTTTGGCTGGTGTGCTGCAAGACTTTTTAAAACATGTCATACATGCCCTGGCTCGGTTGGTTGGAGCGTCATCCCGTACACCAAAGGGCTGAGGATTAGATTCCCAGTAAGGGCACATATCTAGGTTTTGGGTTCTATCCCCGGCAGGGCATGTATGGGAGGCAGCTGATCAAGGTTCTCTCTCCTTCAGAAATCATAAACATATCCACGGGTGAGGATTAAAAGACAAACAGACTATGCAATAACTGACTATTTTGTTAGGGGCATTGACCTCTTTTTTAGATTGTCAGATTTTAAAATATGATAACAGCCACCACAACAATAGCCATCTACTGTGAATGAATCAAATTATACCTTTTTTTTTTTTTGTCAGATCAGCAAAAAATATATTTTTTTGGTGTGCCGAACTTTAGTAATTAATTTATGTGTGCCCTGAGATGAAGAAGGTTGAAAATTGCTGATCTAAAATATACTTAAAAACTCTGAAAAGTAAACAGTAGGAAAAAAAAAGTTAAAAAGTGGTCAAAAGACATGAAGAGATATTTCACTAAAGAGAATATACAGGGGGCAAGAAGATGTTCAACATCATTAGATTAGAGAAATGCAAACTAAAGGCACACAGCTATCAGTATGGCTAAATAAAAAATAGTGACGACACCAAATGCTGACAAGGATGCTAAGAAACTGGGTCACAAATACATTGCTGGTAGGAATGTAAAACTTTGCAGACACTTTGCAAAGCAGCGTGGCAGATTCTTTAGTAATTGTATCTCTGAGCATTTATCTCAGAAAAATGAAAGCTTAAGTTCATACAAAGACCTGTAATTGACTGTTTATAGCAGCTTTATTCAGAATAGCTTCAAACTGGAAACAACTAAGATCCTTCAATGAGTGAATGCTAAAACTATCTATGGTATGTTCAGCACTAGTCAGCAACGAAAAGGAACTGACCAGAGAGTGATACATGCCACAACCTGGATGAATTATGCTGGGTTAAACAAACCAATCCCAAAAGATTGCATACCGTATTATTCCAAGTACTTAACATTCTTGAAGTGACAAAGTTCTAGAAATTGAGGAAATGTAATGGTTTCCAGGGGTTCAGGAAGGGGAGGGGCCTGGGAGGCGACCCTGCTAGCGACCCACAGGTTGAGAACCGCTGCTGTAGAGCCTAAGACCATCGGAAAACACAGATATTTACATTACGATTCATAACAGTAGCAAAATTACAGTTATGAAGTAGCAACGAAAATAATTTTATGGTTGGGGGTCACCACAACATGAGGAACTGTATTAAAGGGTTGCGGCATTAGTGCTGGAAATACAACAGTGAACAAAATCAGGGGGGAAATTCCCTGCTTTTCATGGAGTTCACAGTTTAACTGGCACAGAAGACAATAAATATAATGCATAAGTTATAGAATTAATGCTAGGAGGTAAGTTCTGTGGGGAAATTTTTAAAGCAGTGTTTAGGGGTTGAGGATATGGAGATGGCTGAGGAGTGAGTGGGTTGTAATTTGCAATTTTAAACAGGGATTAAAAACAAAGAGACAGAGTTATTTGAGCAGAGTCTTGAAGGAAGTAGGAGAAAACCCATGGAGGTATGTGGAGGAAGAGAGCTCTAGGCATAAGGAGCAGCCAGTGTAAAGGCTTTGAGGTGGAACGATGGCTAGTGTGTTCAAGGACTAGCAAGGAAGTGAAGCCAGTCCTGGCGGTTTTGACTCAGATGATAGAGCCTTGGCCTGAGGACTGAAGGGTTCGGGGTTCAATTTCGGTCAAGGGCACATGCCCGGGTTGCGGGCTCTAACTCTACTGAGATTCTCTCCCATCATTGGTGTTTCTATCTCTCTCTCCCTCTCCCTTCCTCTCTGAAACCAATCTATAATAATAAAAGCATAATATGCTAATTAGACGAACAGCAGAATGACTGTCCAGACAACCTTCTGGATGACCTTGTGGACGAAGCTGAGACGAAGCTGGGACTGCTGCGGAGGCTGAGCCGCATGTATGAATTTCGTGCATCAGGCCTCTAGTAAGAATATATTTTAAAATTAATAAATAAAAAGCTACTCTTTGGTTCCTCAAGAGTTCTAGAATTATCATAACAATTCCACTTCTAAGTATATATCCAAAATAATTGAAAGCAGGAACTCAAACAGATACTTGTATGCCGATGTTCATAGCAGCATTATTCACAGCAGCTAAAAGGCAGAAGTAACCAATGTCTATCAACAGATGATGGATTAAAAAAAAAAAGTGGTGTATACATATAATAGGATATTATTCATTCTTTAAAAGAAATGTAATTTTATTTTTATTTTTAAAATATATTTTATTGATATTTTACAGAAAGGAAGGGAGAGTTAGAAACATCGATGAGAGAAACATCGATCAGCTGCCTCCTGCACACCTCCTACTGGGGATGTGCCCGCAACCAAGGTACATGCCCTTGACCAGAATCGAACCTGGGACCTTTCAGTCTGCAGGCTGACGCTCTATCCACTGATCCAAACCAGTTTCGGCAAAAGAAATGTAATTTTAATACATGCTACAACATAGGTGAACCTGGAAAACATACTAAGTGAAATAAGCCAGACACAAAAGAACAACTATTGTATGGCTCTACCTCTGTAAGGCACCTAAAAAATCTACTTCATAAAAACATAATGTAGAATAGAGATTATTGGAGGCTAGGGCCAGGAAGGAATGGAGAGTTGTTGTTTAATGGGTGTAGCGTCTCTGTTTGGGATGATGAAAATGTTCTGGAAATGGGTAGTAGTGATGGTTGTACAACAATATGGATGTACTCAGTGCCCCTGAATTATACACTCTAAAAAGGTTGGAATGGTAAATTCCAACAGATAAAACAGTGCATAAAGTGAAACTGATTTTATATACATATGAACAAAATCAAGTAATGAGCTAAAAAAACCTGGGTTTTTTTTCACTTATTTCTCATCTAAGAACTAAGTTTGCTTTAGGCATCATCTATGGCCTGGCTTTCTTGGTACATTCTTTAGGACATGTTTGTTATACTCCTTTCTTACTGGCTCAGGCCTTAGCCATTACAGTGAAAAATATATATATCTCCTTATAAAGGTCATTACCATCAGAAGGGTAGGAGAAGAGTCAATGGTTACAGAGTAATTCAACTAATTATAATTTTTGGAAAAAATCATCTTTTAAAAAAATCTGTCATCTGCACTAGCATGTTTGGTTCATTGATAGAGCATCAGCCCGCAGACTGAAGGGTCCCTAGTTCGATTCTTGTCAAGGGCATGTATCTCCGTTGCAGGCTCTATCCTGGTCCTGGTTGGCGCATGTGCAGGAGGCAACTAATTGATGTGTCTCTCTCACATCAATGTTTCTCTCTCTTTTCTCTCCACCTCCTTTCCACTGTCTCTAAAAATCAATGGAAAAATGTCCTTGGGTGAGGATTAACAACAACAAAAATCTATCATCTATCTATATTCTCTTTCTCCTCCCCTTCAGAAAAAGCTTTCTCCTATAATATGCTCCTTTAAAATAATGTTCCTTGAATGCACATGTAAATAGTTTTCCTGCTATGGCCAGCATTTTTGATAATCCAGTGGAGCTGATCTGGAGAAAACCGTGAGTACTGGAAGGTTTTGTGGCACAGCATATTTAATAACCGTGACAACTCAAGAATTTTAAGCAGACTCGCCTCCTTGTCTGGGATCTGTCGGCACCAGTGTGTCTCTACTGGCAAGCCCTTAAATGTACTATTTCAGCCAAAACTGTGCTAATAACGGCCTACCAAATTTTAACAGGACATTTTTAAGACTTGATATTCTCATGATTAAAAAAAACAACTTTCCCCCATTTCTTTAGAAAGCTGCCACTCTCAAATATGTGGCAAATTTAAAAAAAAAAAAAAAAAGGTCTAAAATTGTTTTACAGCCTTGATGAAACAAAGGCTGGTGTGTTGGTGTGGCTGCAAGGAGCTCTGCGCTGCTTTTGTATGATTTCAGAGGTGAATTTCGAGGGCTGCAAGATAGATGACTGCCAGATGCAGTTTGACATCGATTCAGGCAGCTGCTCCTGGGCTGGTTTCATTAGCTGGTAAGTGCACCCGCAGAAGCAGCAGAAGCAGCAGAGCAAGGCCCCAAATGCCAAAATGACAGTGAGGACAGTGGAACAATACAATAGCCACTAAGTGATTTTAATCTCGGAGATTAAATGTCACCCAGTTTGTAGGTTTTAAAAACTAACTCCATTTAGGGCCCAAGTCTTTTGACCATTGGGGGGAAAAAAGTTTTACTTAAAAACATTTTTTAAATTAGTTTGAAAACAAACAAAAAGTGTTGTAAACCCATTTTGGTAATATACAACTAAAAATCATGTCAACCTCCTTAACATACACACTACAGTAAAAGAAGTGTATTCATTATTGCAACCAGGCAGATATTCCTCAGTAATATTGTTGGTTTGTTTCTCTGTCTTAAAATGCAAGTCTTAGATGAGCTTCCCAAGCCTTTTTCAAACCTTTAAGAACCCTTCCCCCTGCCCGTCCCCCCCTCCCCCGACACCATACCCATCCTTCTTCATAGAAAGACCCAAGTCTCAAAACAAAAATTTGCTTTTGAGACCTTATGATCTGTCTAGCTATTAATGAATATGTACTCAATCATATAATTAAATTAAAAAAAATTTTAATGAAGAATTTTTGCTCTAACTACTTGTGGGGTCATAGGTAATTATGAAACTCACTCCAGAACTTCCCATATTTGATGTCACGTGTTTTCTCGCCTGAGAAAGGGAACCTTTATTTAGTATATTATTTAAACTTACTAAACTTATCTTTGCTTTTCTGAAAGAGTACTATGATCTAATACAGTGGTCGGCAAACTCATTAGTCAACATAGCCAAATATCAACAGTACAACAATTGAAATTTGAGAGCCAAATTTTTTAAACTTAAACTTCTTCTAATGCCACTTCTTCAAAATAGACTCGCCCAGGCTGTGGTATTTTGTGGAAGAGCCACACTCAAGGGGCCAAAGAGCCGCATGTGGCTCGTGAGCCGCAGTTTGCCGACCCCTGATCTAATCCATCAGTGATGCAACCATTTTCTATGGGGTAATTTTTTTTTCTTTATTGATTAAGGTATTACAAATGTGTCCTTATCCCCCCATTGTCCCCCCACCCCTCACCCCCAGTTATGGGGTAATTTTTAAAATTAAAATTAACACAAAATAAATAATTGATTGGACATGTACATGTTTGAAGACTATAAATCTAACAATCTCTGCTTTTTCTTATTTAGTCTTAGGAAGCTAATGTACCACTTACAGTAGTTCTGAGGCATTACAGTGTATTTCTCTTTTTTTCTCCAAATGAGTGTGTGCTAAGCTCTCTTAATAACAATGGGGGTTGTATATGTGCTCAGAGAAGAATAGCTTTCATTGTGTCCTAGTATTTTTAGTATTTTGCTTAGTAATAATGTTGTAATACTTCCTTTTTTCAATCTATCGAATGGTTAAAGATTTAGAAAAAAGCTCTAATTGAATTACAAACTATAATGTTAATTAATGGCTACAAGATAACCTACTGAATTTGAATACGTTCTGGCCTTGAACATGTTGCATACATGTTCTCCGAAAGGTTGATTTCCTTGGGACAAAGCTATCCATCTGTGGACTTATATTTGAATTGAAGGGAATAATTTTAGGTGACATAGTTTTAGTTCATCTGAATGTTTGGGAGTTGTTTCATAGTGATCAGAGCTCTGCCTCTTACCCCCTTTCCTCTTTTTTTCCTCCCTTCCTCTCTTGGTCTAGCACTGACAACTTGATCTAAACATTGAGACCTTTTCTGTTTCATTGTACGTATTACCCATAAGGGCTATGCTTGCAAGCCTCCTTGATAAGGGGTGAGTATTGGATTAATGAAGAGTCTATTTGGCTCAGCACACTCAGTTTGGTTGAACCTAAATAGACTCAGATTGCATTTCTCCTGAACAGCCTTTACAAACCTACCAAACCTTTCTGAAGGACCTCTGGGAGGAGAACATGAGGCAGCATATGTAACGCAAGTTTCATATTCTATATTTCTTTCCTTTACCTTATGCAGATATTCTCTGGAAAATTTCTTTTAAATTTGTGATAAAAGTTAATAGGTGTAGAAAACAGATGGAGATTTTCTGAAAACAGTGCTCTATGAATAAGTCCAAGATGCCATTATGGTTATTATTATTAATTATCTATCCATATAGAATTATTTTAATTGTTAATAATTATTTGATATTTTAATTTATTTCCCCCCACAATGAATCATAAATTTTAGCTGCTTTCTCTTACCGTATGGCAAATTCTATTAATATAGCTATATATTTATGCTATATCTATCCCCGCTATCCTTCATTCTAGTTTTTGTTTGTTTTTGTGTTATTTTGGTGGTAAAATACATATAACATGCCATTTAACATCTCAACCATTTTTAAGTGTACAGTTCAGTGGTGTTTTTAAATACATCAATATTGTTGTGCAACCATTACTACCATCCATCGTCATAATTATTTTCGTCTTGTGAAACTGAAACTCTACTATTAAACAATAACCCGCTATCCTCCCCTACCCTAACCCTGGAGGCCACCATCCTTTTATGATTTTGACTAAGTACTTCTATAATTGGAATCATATAGTATTTGCTTTTTTGATCGCTTTATTTCATTTAGCATGATGTCTCCATCCATGGGTGAGGTTCATCCATGCTGTAACATATTGCAGAATTTCTTTGTTTTTGGTTTCCTTTTAGATTTTCTCTCTATTGATATTTCCATTTTGTACACAGCTTAAGTCTCTATCTGATATATGTTCATTAGGTCTTTTTCAAGGACAATTTCTACTGATTAATTTCCCCCCTTTGAATTGGCCATGCTTAACTGTTTCTTTGTATGCCTGTGATTTGTTGTGTGATCTAATAATCAGATCTGGAAATCAGATTCTCCCCCTTCCTCAAAGTTTGCAATTTTTTGTATTGTTTTTGGTATTTTGATTGTTGTCGTCTGTCTCTGTTTCAGCTTAAGGTATAAGCTTAAAGCCTTCTCAGGTCTTTTCTGAAACTTTCTCTGGGTGTGCATGGTCACTTTCTTATTTTCTCTGTCTGTTGCAGTGAGTTTTGAATGTCCTAGTCCTTGATATCTGGCTCCCAAAAGGGGAGAAAGTGAAAAATGAAAGGGGAGTGGGTAGGTGCTGCTGTACTCTTAAATAATCTGGAAGTTACTTCAGGTGGAAGAGAGGGATCTTGCTTCAGGAGCAAGTGCACAGCTGGGGCTGAGGGACAGGTAGCTGCTATTGTACTAAGAGCTGAAATTTGCTGCAATAGACCGTACAAGTCTCCCCGCCCCCCATATTTCAAGCCTTCGAAAGACTCCATAGTTCCAAAACAGTTACAGCAGACATATTCTGCCACTGTGATTGTTGTCTAGGTGGAGAGACAGATTCCTGGTGCTTTCTGTTTTTGGGTAGATGGCAGAGTAGAAAGCACCAGGAATCAGGTATTTTAGCTTAGTACAGAGCTACCCAAAACTATTCTGTTTGGGTAGCTCTGTACTAAGCTAAAATACCTGATGTTCTGACACCTTTATAGATGAGGTGGCTACATTCCGACTGTGATCTGGCCTGTGAGATGTCCCTGGGGAGCATAGTTCTTCTTGAATAAAAGGGGAAGGCCCCCTGAAGACAAGGCTTTTGCTTTACTCTTACATAGAATGGGGATGAAATAGTTGGTGGCTAGCAGTCTTATTACAACCCTGAGGACCATGAGGATGATGGAACAGGTACCTTTCAACCAACTTTCCAGTCCTGGATGACCTAATCTCAGACATCTAATTTATGAGAGAAAAAAATAAACTCATAATCATTAGCCACTGTTAGTATTTCTTTACTCATAGCCAAATGTAAATCCTGATATACAACTCCAGCCCATAATCCATCAACCTGGGTAGAAGCATGGACAAATGGAGGTATTTGTGTCTGTGATGAGTACCAATATTTTTCAGAGCTTTCTACATTTTTGTGTACATTTTCCTTTCCTTTGGGTTCACTTGCCAAGCATTACCAACATTTTCTAGGCAGAAAAAGAAAGTACCGTAGCCCAGTTATAGTAGTGAAAATAGGAAGATGCATGTTGGTTGCTCCTGTTACATTTTAAAGCCAATGAAGATAGTAGCTGATCCTTCCTAGTCTTTATTATATTTTGTTATATACTCATTCCCATTAGAATGTAATTCAAGCAAAGAGACAAGAAGGAGGGGATCACAATTAACTTAGAATCCAGAGGTCTCACAGTTAGAACCCTTTCTTAAACTTAGACTAGGGCACACTGGACAGTTAGTAAATGTTAGTTGGGCAAAGAAAAAAAGGTGGGGTTGGCTTCATATTGAATTGTGGGGACAGAGGTACATTTTTGAATGCTAGTCAGATGGTGAAATTTATTCACTAAAAACATTTTTCCTGCACTCCAGCTGATTAATGCTTTAAGTGAATGGAGCTTCATCGAATCTCTAGTGTGCTCTAATGTGCATCACAAACCGTCCATAAGATTCATTACAGTCGGCAGCAATGACCAGGCCTCCCAGGGATAAGCAGGGGAGCTCTCCTTCCAACACCAGTGACCACCAGCACAGCATTGAACTCAATGAGCATTATATAATTAAGTAATTATTAATAACAAAAGTAGTTACCTTTGTCTATCATTTTCAGAGACCGTGCCAATTCCTTCACATACATAATCTCATCTAACTCTCACAGTAACACCATGCCTCAGGTCCCAGTTCTATCCCCAGTTTACCGTTGAGGAGATTGAAGCTTGAGCAAGTTGCCTAAGGTCAGATAGCCAACACATGGTCAAGCTGGAACTTGAAACCCTGTTTGTCCCAGGAATATTTTGACTCCAAAGTTAGTTTTCTTAGGCATGTCGGAAAATGTTGACCGTATTGCTTAATTACATGTTAAATAATCTCAAAATACTATGTATTTTTACTTTGGTTTTTCTGGAAAGAGCCAAAAGGTAATAGTATAAAAATGACCTAACTCATAGTGAAGACTTTCTCACTATAAATGTAGAAAAGATGATTGCTTTCTGACTAAGGTTGCCTTTCGATAGTCCTTTTTTATTTACTTCAGTTTCCCGGCATGTGCTCTTCCTCAGGTGGGAGGGTGGGTCGGAGGTGGATGCACACGCTCTTCTGGAGTCACGCAGTGCGCGGAGGGGTCCGGGGAGTGAGAACGTGTACTGTGCAGAGTGCAGCTTCACATCTGATGGGTACATCACTGAGCTGCAGCGTTTTCAGCTCCGTATGTGTCATCAATGCATGTGGGTTGAAATTGCACAGAAACATAGTAGTCCACTAGAGGTGCAAGTAGAACACACCAATGGGCTAACTGTACCACTTCATATAGCAACCGAGTACTTGTGAAACCTGCACATTTTGAGCTTTCGGTGTTTAGAGCGAATGTTTTGTTTACTAGCTTTTATCTCAGCATTTTTAATTTATTAAAGTGTTTCAGATTCAGTAATAACATTTTACTCTGAGCTAAAGCTTTTTATAGAAACTTAGCCCATGTGTGGGCATATTAAAAAGAAAAAGCTAAGATTTTTTTTTTAAAGATATGTTAAAATTTTTCTGATTCATGCTGTTGGGTAGGTAGGTAGGTAGATGTTAGATAGATCAACACACTGAAAGATCCCATCTGAGTTTGTTTTCAGAAATGTATTTTGGCAGAGTCTGCATTGGATGGTTAAGTGAAGTGTGATGTTTACAATAATGTAAATTTGACAGTGGACACGGAATCTTGAATCTGGGCTTTACTGCTTGGTTATTGTGGCATCTTGAGGAAGTTTTCTCTGAACCTCAGTTCCTCAAGTGTGAAAGAGAATAGTAGTAACTGGCTCTTGGGGCTTCAGGGAGTAGGGATCAAATAAGATGATGAGGTCAAGGTGCTTTATAAAGTGTAAATAAGTAATCATACAGACTGAAAGGTGTGGTATTGTTATCGTTGTCATACTCCACAGCCCACAGATGGTCGGATCTCAGACCATCCTTCATCCATGAAGGTGACAATGTCAACTTCAATCTCTCAAACAATACATATTGAGCTCTTACAATGTGTGAGGACTTCCTTCACATCGGCAGAACTTATGCATGGATTTACAACAGCTCTAGTTTATAGGGTGTTATTTATATAGCATGCAGGCATTCTGCACATGTGCATTTTAAATATATTTGAAGTTTCTCTTTAAGCACCCACATTTTTTTAAATGTAAGCTTGTTCCATAAAAATATTTCCCTATATCATTACTGTTGTTGTTAGTATTACATTTTCACCACAAAGAGCACTGAGCATAATGCTACCTTTTCTTCCTGACTGAGGATCGTTTAAGCTGCTAAGGTATTCCCTTGGAACACAGAGTCTCAGGGCCAAGCTGGTGAGGGGCATGGTGCTGTCTGCCCCCACTTTAAATGATCGCACATCACTACATTTTCTGAGTTTCTTGTACCAACATTTTTCAATCTCCGCCTTTTCTACTTGTTAGTTTATTTTTCTAGTATCATGTGCTTGCCTCTTTTAATCTAGCCTCCCCTCTGATTGCCATTTACAATTTATGGTTTGGGGTAAAAAAAAAATTAAATCGCCTTTTACATAAACACTCAGGGAATACATGATGATGCATGAGATTCGACACGTGGGCTTTGTGATTTCTCCTTTTTTCTTAAGGATTTATTTTTGTTTGCTTTTTTAGTTCCAAGTAACTGGAGGAATTGTTTTGCCCACCACCATTTACTGTCTGCATCAATTTCCTCTAATAATCACTAGTGACAATTAAACCATTCCCAATTATAAAATGCTCCCACATACATTGCCTTCCTTGATCCTCACATGATCATTAGAGATAGGCAGGACATACATTACTCTTATATTTTACAGATAAGAAAACTAATGCATAGTTGGAATTTAGTCAGTGTGTTTTAGCCACAGGTTGCAGCTGAATCTCCCAGGGAGGTTTGTTCCCCCATACATGCCTGGTGCCTGTACCTGGATATCCCAATTCCACTGGTCTGGGCCAGGACCCAGGTAAATATATTTTTAAAAAAGATCCCAAACACTACTAATGTGTATAGCTTCTCCCCAGTCTTTTCCCCCATCCTCCACACCCCTATCCCTCTTCCCATTGAGAACCACTAGGTTAAGTTTTTATGACCAGTAAGTGATTTAATAAGATGCTTTCACTTGCAGGTACAGAAAAACCAACAGTAGCTTAAACCCTTGATTATTACTGGTCCCAAAATCAACTGATGAGGTGGTGGTGGTAATAATGCCCCCCTCCCCATGTTACTTTACATGGTAAAAGAGACTTTGCAAATGTGATTAAATTAAAGATCTTGAGAGGGGGAGGTTATCCTGCATTATTATTTTGGGCTCTATGTAATTATAAGGGTCCTTATAAGAGGGAGGCAAGAAGGTCAAAGGCAGGAGAAAATGGGATGACAGAAGCAGAGATTGGAATGTGTTTTGAAGAGAAGGGGCCAAAAGCCAAGGAGTGCAGCTGTCTTCTAGAAGCTGGAAAAGACAAGGAAATGTTTTCTCTGGAAGCCTCCAGAAGAAATGCAGCCCTGTTAACACTGTGACCTTACACTTCTGACCTCTAAACTGTAAGAGAATCAATTGGTGTTACTGTAAGCCACTGAATTTTTCATAATTAGTTACAGCGACAATAGGAAACCAGTACATCTGGGAAGTATAAAATAGATTCTTAAGCCCCTCCTACAGAGATAATGTTTTAGCAGAACTGGGTAGGGTCCATGGATGTGGGGTTAAAGCAGTCCCTAGGTGATTCAGTGGCCTGTGGTCCTTGGACCTCACCTGCTAGTATAGTTACAAACACCCGCATAAGGCCATTTATATTTTCCCTTGGAAGTCTGGAGGAAGGTAGCCTTAGCATCAACTGTGCTCATCAGCTCAGTGATTTTGGCGAGGACCAGGCTCCACCTCAAACTGCACCTCACCACCCTCAGCATGTTGGACTTCTGTACTTTGCCTTCTTACGTCACGCACACAAGATGGCTAGCACAGTTTCCGCCCCCACATCCTCATCCTCACACAGCCTGGAAGGAGGGAGCTCCCTCTGCATGAGTGTGTGGCCCTCACTTTTTAATCAGTCAGGGAAATTTCTTCCCCAGGGCTTCCTGCAGGCTTCCCCTACACCCAGTTAGCCAAAACTGCATCGCCTCACTACCTCCTGCAGCACAGGGGCTAGACAGCAAAGAAACCTCAAGTTATGTCTCAAACCATTATCCTGTTCTCCTCCTCCCTGGAAACCTTTGCATCCCCTCAAACAGCACTTACCTCTCATCTAGCTGTTGCCTCCCTCCTCCACCATGATCCTTTAGTGCCGGGTCTTTAGTGCCACGTCCTTGTACCTTTTAAAATCACCTCATGTACCACCACATTTTAATTTAATTTTTAAAATTAAATCTTTATTGTTCAGATTATTACAGTTGTTCCTCTTTTTTTCCCCCCATAGCTCCCTTCCACCAGGTTCCCACACCACCCTCTGCCCTTACCCCCCCCCCACTGTCCTCATCCATAGGTTTATGATTTTTGTCCAGTCTCTTCCCACACCTCCTACATCCCTTTCCCCCTGAGGATTGTCAGTCCACTCCCTTTCTATGCCCCTGATTCTATTATATTCACCAGTTTATTCTGTTCATCAGATTTTTTTATTCACTTGATTTTTAGATTCACTTGTTGATAGATATGTATTTGTTGTTCATAATTTTTATCTTTACCTTTTTCTTCTTCTTCCTCTTCTTAAAGAATACCTTTAAGCATTTCATATAATACTGGTTTGGTGGTTGATGAACTCCTTTAGCTTTTTCTTATCTGTGAAGCTCTTTATCTGACCTTCAATTCTGAATGATAGCTTTGCTGGGTAATCTTGATTGTAGGTTCTTGCTATTCATCACTTAGAAAATTTCTTGCCACTCCCATCTGGCCTGCATAGTTTCTGTTGAGAAATCAGCTGACAGTCTTATGGGTTCTCCCTTGTAGGTAATTAATTGTTTTTGTCTTGCTGCTTTTAATATTCTCTCTTTGTCTTTTGCTCTTGGCATTTTAATTATGATGTGTCTTGGTGTGGCCCTTTTTGGATTCCTTTTGTTTGGGGTTCTCTGCGCTTCCTGGACTTGTAAGTCTATTTCTTTCACCAGGTGGGGGAAGTTTTCTGTCATTATTTCTTCAAATAGGTTTTCAGTATCTTGCTCTCTCTCTTCTTCTGGCACCCCCATAATTTGGATGTTGGTATGCTTGAAGTTGTCCCAGAGGCTCCTTACACTATCTTCATATTTCTGGATTCTTTTTGTTTTGCTTTTCTGGTTGGGTTTTTTTTTTTTTTTTTTTTTTTTTTGCTTCTTTGTATTTCAAATCTTTGACTTGATTCTTGAGATCCTTTAGTCTGATGTTGGATCTCTGTATATTATTTTTTATTTCAGTCAGTGTATGCTTAATTTTCAGTTGGTCCTTTTTTCATATCCTTAAGGGTCTCGCTAAATTTATTGGTCTTTTCTAGAAAATTTTTGAAAAACCTTATAACCGTGGTTTTGAACTCTATATCCAGTCGTTTGCTTTCCTCCATTTCTTTCATTTGTGACCTGTTTCTTTGTCTCCGCATTTTGGCTGCTTCCCTGAGTTGATAGAGTGACTTTGTGTGCTGGGTGTCCTATAGGGCCCAGTGGCTCAGCCTCCCCAGTTACCTGAGGTGGACACTCTTGGTGCACCTCTTTGTGGGCTATGTGCACAGTTTGTTGTAGTTAAGCATTGATTGTTGTTGGTATCACTGGGAGGAATTGACCTCCAGGCCTATTGGCTGTGAGGATCAGCTGTGTCTACGCTGGGAGAACTTCTGTGCTGGAGACACCCTTATGAGACAAGACTTGCTTCAGTGGGGCTTTGGTGCTCACTGAGTCTGCCCCCTGAGTGTGTCCCTTATGGATCTGAGGAGTTGTATAGTGGATGGTCTTACTCTGACCCCTGGGTACACTGGCTCTTGGATCTCCAAGGAGGTGCTAATTTAGCCTCTGCCTGAGGCCACCCAGCAGGAGCTACAGAGAGATCTGCAGATTCCTCTTTTTTGTTGGGTTTTGGAGGTGCCCAGATGAGGCCCAGCTGTGAAGCAATGCAAGCTGCTGTGGGGCCTTGGGACTTCTTTTGGATGTTCTGGGTCTCTCTGACTCAGCTGCAGTTTGTTAGGTAAGTTTAGAATTCAAAGGACCAGGATATTCATATGCAAAAGCCTCTGCGCACAGCTTGGATGGGGTGGAGTCTCAGGGCGGAGCAAACAGCAATGGCTTCCTGTCCGTCCTGCCCTAAGAGGCCCCCGGGTCTCAGTGTCCCTTGGTAATCGCTGCATGCACCTCTGAGAGAAAGCCACCCTCTAGTTTCGCCCGCTGCCAGACAGTCCAGTTTCTCCCCATATGAGTTTGGGTCCCCAGAGTCTCGCCTGGAACTGGAGTTCAGATCAGTCAGGAGCTTGTGTCTCCCTCCTGCTTGAGAAAGCCAGACGCATACTCAGTTGCCAGCCCTCTCTGCTCGCATGCCTCCGTACCTCTGCACTTTACTTCCGCAGCTCCTCTGAGTCTCAGTGTGCTTTTCTCTTCCCTTCTAGTTGTAGAATTTCCACTCAGCCAGCCTTCCTGTGGTTCTGGATGATGTCCGTTTTGTCTTTTAGGTGTAGTTTTGAAGTGGTTGTATGAGGCAGCAAGTTCAGGTGTTTACCTATGCCACCATCTTGGTTTCTCCCACTCTTCACTTTAAAGGAAAAAAAAAGTATCATCGTATTTAATCTGTTTAGAACCGCGAGGAGGGTAATATTACTCTTTTCTACAGTTAAGATTGGGGGTTTGAGAAGTAAGCCCACGGTTCATAAGTGGAAAGTTCGTAAGTGGCAACTTTGCCTTAGCTGTGAAGCTCAAGCTCTTACCCGTTACACCTACCCAGGGATTCTCAGTTGTTTTGTGTTAGTAGCACATTTTCAAATAGTATTAGAATTTTTTACTCACTAGAAGAGATTAAACACTCAAAACAACACTAAACAAATCAATCATTATCACCCAGTTTTGAGAGAGGAGTGACATGATTTTACTTTTGTTTAAAAAAAGGATCACTGGCCATAGAACACCTTTAGGGGTCAAGAATATTGCAATAATCACGTCCCTCCCCATAGTCCCTCTCCTGCCACTCTCCCCTCCATAGACTTCTAGAGCCCTCAGGCGTGCTCCCTGCTCAGGGCCTGCTTGCTTTTCTGTTTGCTCTGGCATGAAAACTCTTATGCTTGGCCCGAGTCCTGATGACCTTCAGCTCTTCTCTCAAATGTCATCTTCTCACTGAGGCTTCTTCAAAACTGCACCCAACCCCACACAACACACTGAAGCATATATTCTCCATCTCTCTGCCCTCTTCTATTTCCACTTAATTGCTGGTATGTCATGTAATTTACTAATCCAATTTTCTCTCTTTCCCCTCACTAGAACATAAGAGTCATGAAAAGTGGGGGTTTTGTATGTTTTGTTTGCCGGCTCATTCCCAATTCCTAGAATCTAGGATACAGTAGATGCATAGCTCTGATTAGTTCTACAGAGTAAATTTCTAAAAATGAAATGACATTACAGTGGACATTTTAAAAAGTTATTGATACATGTGACCCACCCTGCCTTCCCAAGTTTGAATCCTTTAACAGTTGACTCCTGAACCATGCAGGGTTAGGGGTGCCAATTCCTCCCACCCCCACAGTCTAAATTTGCATCTAACTTTTGATTCCCCTAACACTTACTAATAGCTAATAGCTGTTAGTAACTGCTAATAGCCTACTGTTCACTGAAAATTTTACCCATAACATAAACCTTATCAATAACATAAACATAAACCTTACCAATAACATAAACAGTGATTATTTTTGTACTATGTCTTACAATAAAGTAAGCTAGAGAGAAATGTTTACTAAGAAAATCATAAGAGAAAATTCATTTACAATAGTGTACATATTTATTGACAAAGAAAATCCCCATATATGTGGACCCATGCAGTTCAAACCCGTGTTTTTGTTTTTTAATTATATTTTTATTGAGGAAGAGAGAGAAAAACAGAAACATCAATGAGAAAATCATTGATGGGCTGCCTCCTGCATGCCCCACTCTGGGGATCCAGCCCGCAGTCTGGGCATGTGCCCTGACTGGGAATTGAACCATGACCTCCTGGTTCATAGATCGACGCTCGACCCGTGTTTTTCAAGTGTACACTCTTATCAGTGGCTATGACAGCCCAGTCCACTGTGCCCTCACATTGTTACCAGTTTTAACATATCTGTAGCCAGCTTGGTATGTGGCAGTTATAATTCTTTTTAATTTATGTTGCTTTGATTAGGTGGATTTGCATTTGCTTTTCCAGGCATTTCTTCCTTTGATGATCATTAGCCTGTATCCTTTACCCATTTTTCTAATTTCCTTTCAGTGTTTTCTAATTTAGTGTTGGTGTTTTTCTAATTGATTCATAAGATGACTTTAGGTTTAAGGTTACTCTTTATGTTGCAGATATTTCTCCAGTTTATCATTTTTCTTTTAATTTTGCTTATATTGTTTCTTTTATTTTATTTTATTTTATATATTTTTATTGATTTCAAAGAGGAAGGGAGAGGTAGAGAGAGATAGAAATATCAATGATGAGAGAGAATCATTGATTGGCTGCCTCCCGCACACCCCACACTTGGGATCCAGCCTGCAATCCCGGCATGTGCCCTGACCAGGAATCAAACCATGACCTCCTGGTTCATAGGGCAATGCTCAACCACTGCACCACACCGGCTGGGCTGTTGTTTCTTGATACGTCGTTTTTTTAGTGTATTCTGTTTTACTTACCTACCTCTAAGATCAATTATTCATCTGTAATTTCTTTTCGTTCTCTTACATTTAAAAAATATATTTTATTCTTTAGTTAATCCCTAGTGTTTTATCATATTGTATGAGGCAAGAATCTAAAGTAAAATTTCCCCTTGAAATAGTAAACTGTTGCACACACCTTCCTTTCGCACTAACAAGAATGATCTTTATACTAAGGTCTATTTCAAGTTTTCAGTGCAGATACATTTATATTTTTCTTTTGTCAGAACCCAACTCTTAATTACTACAGCCTTTTCCTTCCTTCTTCCCTCCCTCCCTCCCTCCCTCCCTCCCTTCCTTCCTTCCTTCCTTCCTTCCTATTTCTTTTTCTTTTTTTTTGTTCATCCTTACAGGAGGATGTCTCCCTCCACTCTCCAAGTGGGGGGGGGGGGGGGGGGGAGAGAGAAACGTTAATGTGAGAGAAACAAACATCAATATGAGAGAAACACATCAATTGTTTTTTTCCCTGCACGCGCCCGTACCAGACTGGGGATTGAAGCTGCAACTCAGGTACGCGCCCTTGACCGGGAATTGAACCTGCAACCCTTTGATGCATGGACTGACCTCTAACCACTGAGAAACACTGACCAGAGCTATTAAAGCTTTTTGATATCTGCTTTTAAGATTTATTGTATTGTTTTCTTCATGTGTTGGTTATTCTCTGTAAATTTTGGGATCACTCTGTCAAGTTCAGGAATAGATGTGGAGTTTACGTCCCTAAAATAAAAATCACATCCTGTCACTCCCCTGTGGAAAATCATTTAGTACCTCCTTACCATCTTCACAATGTAAAGGCCAGACCCTGTAGAGATGTGGGGTTCAATGTGGGGTTCAAGGCCTTCCTAGATGTGCCCAATCAAACTCTCTAGTCTTGTGTGTTGCTCCTCCTTGCTTGAATTTACACTTTAGATCTGCACCCAAATCCTGTGCTGTTTCTCACCTCCCCATCTCTGCTGCTCTATCTGCTTTTGATGACCGTGGCTAACTCCCATTTACCCTAAGATCCCTCCCCACCTCCCTGACTCCTTTTACGCTGGCCAGGCTATGTGTGTCCATCCATGGTCATCCTGTGTATGTCTCTATCCCAGGCAACCTGTTGCATCAGTGATGTAACGATGAGTTAGTCTTTCCTGTATGTCTAGTCATTAGAGTGCTACTTGTCACGCAGTAGGTGGTGTGGATGGATTAGAGAATATCCAAGACTGGAAATAGGGAGATGGATTGTTATAATCAAGTAAAAGATGTTTAGGGGTCTTGACTGGGACTGTTATAGGAAAAATGGAGACAAGGGGACATATTTGAAAACCATTTAAGAGAGAAAATTGACATGACTCTGGTTAAATGTGAGGGAAGAGGGAAGAGAAGATACTATGAATCTTAGATTTCCAGCTTAGACACCAGGGTACCTTGTGGTGCCTTACCCATATTTAGGCATTCAGGAGGGTCAGATTAGGACAGTTTTAGATGTGCTGTGAGCTGGAGATGCCTTTATGATACCCAGTGGAGATGTCTAATAGGCAATGGGATAAAAAGCCTAAATGTATACTTTTATTGTTCAAACCAGGACCCTTTTGAGGTTGAAACAGGGTGCTATTAATTATGCCAGAACAGGAATAGACTAGGAATGACCCTGACAAGCGGGGATATATGGCCTTTCTCTATATAAAGGTCAGATATGAAGTTAAAGAGAAAGGTCTAGAATGTGGTGAATGATTTGTGAGCCATTAGCATATAGATTACCTGAGAGTGAGGTTACCTAGGGAAAGTTTATAGGATAAGAAGGGGAGAAGGAGCAAAAACAAAGCCATAGGGAATATGGACATTTAGATAGTAATTATCAGTTGGCAGTTTTTTCCAAAACAATTGTGTCTCCAAATTTTCCTGAAGATTGTAATACCAACCACTCCCTACTCCCTACTCATCTCTATAACCCGCTCTGGTCCCAAATTGCAACCTAAGGTAATTTTTTAAAAGTTGGGAACTAAAGGTTTAAGGATGGGCAGAGGAGAAGAGGAGCCAGCAAAACAAAAGAAATAAGCAAACAAAAACTGTAAGTGCCAGGAGACTACAGTTCAACCAAGGTACTGAAAGAAATGCTTGGAGGTGGTCAGTAATGTCAATGTCAAATGCTACGTTGAGGCTCAGCAGCATAAAGAACAGGGAAGTGTCAATTGGCCTTGGCGTTTAGGGGGCACTGGTGCTCTTTTCTGGGTGTGGTCAGCATTGTCGTCTTGCAGACGCCAGAGGAAGTAGGAGGGACTAATGCAGTTGAGGGCAAAGACAGGAGTAGCCACCAGCATTCCTGAAGCATTGCAGCTGGGGAGGATTGTTTCCTGTTTCAAAAGTGAAGAGGGAGAGCATGGTGTCCGAAATTTATTGACTGCACGAAGGAGCCAGTAGAGAGGGCAAGTCTGAGTGTTTGAAGAGGGAAGAAATCCCAGGCTGCATCCTGGTTAGGCTGTTTTTCTCAGGCCCATTTTCTTGTCAGGACTACCTGTGCTTATTCTAGTTGAATACCACCAATTCTTTTCAGTTGGAGTCACTTTGACTTTGAAAACTACCCATTCAGATGTCTTCTTCTTTTTTTTCTTAATTAAATTATTTATTTTAAAATATATTTGTATTGATTTCGGAGAGGAAGGGAGAGAGATAGAAATATCAATGATGGGAGAGAATCATTGATCGGCTGCCTTCTGCACACCCCCTACTGGGGATTGAGCCTGCACCCTGGGCATGTGCCCTTGACCGGAATCGAACCCAGGACCCTGCAGTCCGCAGGCCGATGTTCTACCCACTGAACCAAACCAGCCGGACCATTCAGATGTCTTTCTATTTGGTTAGCTTGAGTCTAGATTTTTCTCCCTCTTTTTCACCATAAACTCAAGATGGGGAGCTTTGGAGTAGAATGCCAATTTACCTTCTGGTGCATTGATTTGCTGAAATGTCACTGGTAAAGTGTTGATAACCTTCTAACTAGATTTACAGCTTAATACAATATATCCTTGTTGATAGATTTAGAAACACGTACTGCAGATGATCATATTCCTTTCGAACATATATGTGTTTACACGGCACTTTATGTATTAGAAGGAAAAGTAAGTTTTAAACTGAGAATTTATTTTTTTTTTTTTTCCTTGAGACACTCCATTAAGAAAAAGGGAAGTTAAGTTTTGGAATAGAAACGTTCCATTTTCTGATGTACTATCTCCTGGTAAGGTTAACTTCCTCGGAGTGAAGAAGGCAAGGACAACCTCAGAAGGAAAAGAGAGGTTTAATTGCCCTGCAAAGGCCCAAACATGCTCTGAAAAGTAAAAATTTCAGGCTTAATGTGCAGGGAACAAAAGGCCGTTGTGAACTGTGTACAAGAGTTGGTGAGAGTTTGTATTCTGCCCCTTTTTTCTGTGGGAGTTATTTCCTGTTGTTGACTAGCATTCTTTATTTAGAACTACCTAGCTTCAGAATGCCTGCTAGCGCAGAAAAGTGTGTATTTAAAACATAGGCTTATTTCAAGACTATCTCTGGAGAAAAAAAAAAGTCTCACTACCCATGCACTGAGACAACATCACGTTCCCAAAGGTCAGTAGAATAAAGATAGTTGTGGGCTTGATTTCTGTGATGCCCAGATCAAAAGACATAAAATAAGAAAGAATCAAAATGCATTTGGTATAGCAGTTAGTGGTCACCTGAACACCAAGTGAAAGGTATTTCAGGGGAAAGTGTGTTTCTGTAGTTGTTGCTTTTTAATCAACAATAAGATTTCACTTTTTAGTGCTAAATGAGTCATTTGGCAGATTGAGGAGTAACAAGAAGGATAAAAGCATCCTCCATATTCTGTGAGGATGCTTTTATCCTTTCTAATAAGATAAAAGTTAGCCTGGCAGGTGAGAAATATACCCAACAGAGGCTTTAAACCAGTTATTCTCATACTAGTATACTTGCCCTATCAGATGGGCTTTCTGTTAAGAATTTTACTCCAGCATTATCAGTCTACTAGAGGCCCGACGCACGAAAATTTGTGCAAGAGTAGGCCTTCCTCCATCCCCACCCCCCCCACCCCACCCCCCCGGCCTTGGCTTTGTTAGATTATTATAGATTAGAGAGAGAGAGAGAGAACAATATATCTAAAGGAGTGAAAGGAATAAGTTATTACTGAAATATTGGGCTATAAATAAATATATGAAATACAAATATTATCCAATGCTTTTTTAGTAGACTTTAGAAAGTACAGGAAAAATCTTATGAAGTTCTACTTCATAGGAACTATAAGGAAGAAAATAAAAACATTTTTAACCTGAAGAAATCAATAAATTCAAATTGTTTATTATAACATTTATTTGCTTTTCATTTTTTAAATTTGATACATATTTTATTAAATACCTACTTCATTAGGGTCTATGCTGGGCATAGACATGCAGATTACATGTCTATGGAATATGAACGGACCTGGGTTCAAATCTCAGCTTCTTTAGATTCTATAGATTTGATCTTGGGCAGATTGGCAACTCTTTTTTCCTTTTTCTTTTTTATTGAATTTATGAGGTAACACTGGTTACTAAAATTATATAGGTTCCAGGTGTATAATTCTATAATACCTCATCTGTATGTTGTATTGTGTGTTCACCACCCTAAGTCAAATCTCCTTCTATCACCATTTATCCCCCCTTTACTCTCTTCTACCTCTTAACCCCCCTTTTCCCTCTGGTAATCACCATACTGTTGTCTGTGTCTATGAAGGGGTTTTGTTGTTGGTGGTACTGTTTGCTTAATCCACCTTTTTCACCCAGCCCCACAACCCGCCCCCCCGCCCCTCTCAGACAGCTATCAGTCTGTTCTCTGTACCTGTGAGTCTCTTTCTATTTTGTTAGTTAATTTATTTTGTTCATTAGATTCCACATATGAGTGAAATCATATGATACTTGTCTTTCTCTGACTGGCTTATTTCACTTAGCATAATGCTCTCCAGGTCCATGCCTGCTGTCGCAAAGGTAAGATTTCCTTCTTTTTTATGGCCAAGTGGTATTCCTTTGTGTAACTGTACCACAGCTTCTCTGTCCACTTGTCTATTGATGGACACTGGACTGCTTCCAAATCTTGCTATTGTAAATAATGCTACAGTGAACATAGGGGTGCATATATTCTTTCAAAGTAGTGTTTTGGGTTTCTTTGGATAAATTCCCAGAAGTGGAATTGCGGAATCATAAGGCAGTTCTGTTTTTAATTTTTTGAAGTAACCCCATACTGCTTTCCACAGTGGCTGCATCCATCGGCATTCCCACCAACAGTGCATGAGGGTTCCCTTTTCTCCACATCCTTGCCAGCACTTGTAGTTTGTTGATTTATTAATGATAGCCATTCTGACAGGGGTGAGGTGATATTTCATTGTGGTTTTAATTTGCATTTCTCTGATGATTAGTGATGTTGAGCATCTTTTTATATGTCTACTAGAGGCCCGATGCACGAAATTTGTGCAAGAATAGGCCTTTCTTCCCCCGGCTGCCAGCACCGGCTTCCCTCTGGCACCCGGGACCCAGGTTTTCCTCTGGCTGCCGGCAGGCACCTGGGACCCGGGCTTCCCTCGCAACCCTGGCTTTGTCGGGAAGGACATCCGGTCTAATTAGTATAGTATGCTTTTATTATTATAGATTGGCCATCTGTATGTCCTCATTGGAGAAGTGTCTGTTCAGGTCCTTTGCCCATTTTTTAACTTGGTTGCTTGGCATTTTGGTGTTGCGTTTTATACATCCTTTATAAATTTTCTATATTAACACCTTATCAGATGTACCTGCAAATACTTTCTCCCATTCAGTGGATTGTCTTTTTTTTTTTTTTAATTAATTTTAGAGAGAGAGAGGAAGGAGAGGGAGAGAAAAGCATCAGTGAGAGAGAACCATCAATCAGCTGTCTCCTGCACACCCCCTCCTGGGGATTGAGCCCCAACCTGGGCATGTGCCCTGTCAGAATGGAACCAGCGACCTCTTGGTGCATGGGAGGAAGCTCAACCAATGAGCCACACCAGCCAGGGACAGTGGGTTGTCTTTTCATGTTGTTGATGGTTTCCTTTGATGTGCAAAAACCTTTTAGTTTGATGTAGTCCCTTTTGTTTGTTTTTTCTTTTGTTTCCCTTACCTGAGGCAATACATCAGAAAAAAATATTGCTACAAGTAATATTCGAGATTTTACTGCCTATATCTTGTTCTAGGATTTTTATGGTTTTGAATCTAACATTTAAATCTTTAATCCATTTTGAGTTTATTCTTGTGTCTGATGTAAAAGGTGGTCTAGCTTCATTTTTTTTTGCACTTATCTGTCCAATTTTCCCAGCACAATTTATTGAATAGACTATCTTTATCCCATTGTATGTTTTTGCCTCCTTTGTCAAATAATTGACTAAAAGGCATGGGTTTATTTCTGGCTCTTTATTCTGTTCCATTGACCTATACTAGGTATGTCTGTTTTTATGCCAGAATCTTGCTGTTTTGATTACTATGGTCTTATAGTATAGTTTGCTATCAGGTAGTGTGATTCCTCCAACTTTGTTTTTCTTTCTCAAGATTGCTGTAGCTATTCAGGGTCTTTTGTAGTTACATATAAATTTTTGGAATGTTTGTTCTAGTTCTGTGAAATATGTCATTGGGATCTTAATAGGAATTGTATTGAATCTATATATTGCTTTGGGTAGTATGGACATTTTAAAGATGTTAATTCTTTCTATCCATGAACACGGTATATGTTTCCATTTATTTGAATCTTCAATTTCTTCCTTCAAGCATGCTTAATTTTACTCAGCATTATATTTTTGAGATTTAACCATATTGATACTATATGGTACCTTTAGTACCTCTAACCTCAATGGTTTTCAAGTTTACCAATTTATTCTCACCTTAATGACAATTAAGATTGTTTCTTCAAACATTCTTCCACATTCTTCTAGATCTGCATGAGTGATAAAAAAAAGTTCCCTATAATTGTCTAATTACTATACTATACACCTGAAACTAATCCTATATAATAAAAGGCTAATATGCAAATTGACCAAACAGCAGAACAACCAGTCACTATGATGCTTACTCACCACCAGGGGGCAGACACTCAATGCAGGAGCTGGTAGTCAATGCATTCCCAAGGGGAAGGGCTGCTTAGCCAGAAGCTGGGCTTACGGCTGGCAAGTGCAGTGGCGGGAGCCTCTCCCACCTCTGCCTCAGCACTAAGGACCCCTCGGGGGATGTCTGCCTGTCAGCTGACATCAGTCAGACATCCCTCGAGGGCTCCCAGACTGCCAGAGGGTGCTGGCTGGGCTGAGGGACCGCCCCCCCCCCCCCCCGCCAAATGCACAAATTTCATGTACCAGGCCTCTAGTATAAAATAATAATGAATGTCCAATGTAATTGAAAAATAAAATTAAAAAACAAGCAAGATTTTCTCTAAATTCTAGACTTAACCCTTCTGGTCCAAAATTCCTCCGGAGAATTAAGCTCCAATACTCTAAAGCTTCCTTTGTATGTAAAAAATTAACCTCTGTGAAATGACTTATCCTTGCTCCTAAGAGCAATTGTGTGAATCGATTTCTAATTCTTGAGTTCAGTTGGGAGGCTTAAAATCAACTTTGGTGGGGGATGCACACCACAGAAATCAGCAAATGGCTACAGATAAGAGCTTCCTTCCCCATCCCCCCAGACGGTGGTTAAACATTTACCAGCACACCACTGGTGTTTAACTTCATACCATCCTTGGGAAGATTGAGGAAATAGTCACTCGAATCATTTTCTGTAGGGCTTATTTTCTCATGGACCCCAGTTGAGAAAGACTGCATGTATGTGCATCCCAAATTTCCTAGAGAGTACCAGATTATCTCCAAAGTGGTCACTCTGATAGCTGTGACCTATCTCCTTATAGTTTTCATTTCTCTTATCATTGATGAAGTTAAGTATCTTTTCACATGTTTGTTGGACATTTGAGTTTCCTCTTTTAACCAGTTTTCTGTTAGGTTTATTTGGCTTTTTAAAAATTGATTTAGAGGAATAGGTTTATTTGGCTTTTTAAAAATTGATTTAGAGGAGTTCTTTATTAATTTTGAATACTATTAATTTTCTGTTGGTTACATGAATCACACATAGCATTTGATATGGCCTTATACAGATGACCCCCCAAAAATGTATATACACTTTAACAACCAATAGCCCAGTTTTGAAAATGAAATGTATTTTAATAAACATTGCCCTTTTAATGATTCAAAGTGTGTGTATATGTTTTGGGGGGGACACCCTACATTATATTATGTTTAATTTTTAATGAATCAAGGTTATTGATCTTTTTTTAAACCTGTTTCTTTATAGTGTATGCATTGGGTGTGTTGTTTCTTAATCAAAGTCTGGGCAGGAAACAGAATTCCACTAAATGATTCAACTAAAGAGACTTTCATGAAGGGACTTTTTACAGAGATGTGACAAAAGTTGAGGCTTGGAAACCCAACAACAGTAGGAAACTGTTACTATCCTTGGGCTAACGGGGAAAAGAGAGAAATGGTGTTGCTAGTACCCGTGAGAGTTGGCGCCCTGGAGGAGGCCACCTGCAGAAGCTGTGGCTGTGGAGGAAGGGCTACTGCTCTACAAGGCCCACGCAGGAAGGAGCACGGAAGAAATACCCCAGCCTCGTTCCCTTCCGAACCGCGGATCTCTTTCTGGTGCTTTCCATTTGCTGAGTCCATTTGGGAGCTAGTTGGCAAAGGAGGAGTCGGCATTTCAAGGCACAGGGTGAAGGAGAGGCAAGTAGAGACTGAATCTTAGGAGACAAACAATAATCACACATTACTTATCCTGAGGCCACAAACATGTTTTCCTATATTCTCCTTTAAAAGTTTTAAAGATTTGTTTTACATATTTGGATTCCAGTCCACCTGAAATGTGCCTTTTGGAAAACTATTAGTTAACGAATTTTATTTTTCATACAGGTAACCAGATGACCCTTAGCCATTTATTGAATAATCAGTCTGTTCTTCCCTACTGATCTGTAATCTCACCACTGTTTTATTTCACAGTTCCATATCTGTGCAGGTCTGTTTCTACACTCTCAATTCTGTTCTGTGGATCTATTTATTTATCCCTATGCCAACATCACTCTGTTTTAATTACTGGAGCTGCATAATAAGCCTTGATATCTGATAGGACATATCCCCCATATTGTTTTTTAAACTTATTACAGCTGTATGAGTAAAAAACTTATAGATGAATTGTTTTGCTATTCAAGGTGAATTTCTGGATTTGCTTTACCAGACACCATGAAAAAAATTGAGATTTAACATGAAAAAAATTGAGATTTAACTTGGAATTGCATTTAATTTATTGATGAATTTGGGGGAGAATTGGTATCTATATAGTATTCAGTATTTTTGTTCAGAATTGGTATGGATCTCCATTATTTCTGATCTTTTCACCTCATGAACTTTTAGAAAGGAAGGTTTCTATTTTCCCACTTCTCATTTTTGACTGTAACGCAAAAATAGTAATTCTGGAGTCTTTATTTTTATAGCTGTTAACTTTCTTCACTAAAACTAAAAGCCTGGTGTCTAACAGTTCTAAAGTGGTAATAAATAAAAATGGATTGAAAAGGAATATCTGATCATTAAAAAAAATTTCTGTCTTTTTGTATTTGGGTTTTAATTTCTTAAAGAAAGTTAAAAGGAAATATAAATGGTGTTGAAATTATCAATATTATTCCCACAAAAACTATTTATCGGCAGCCCCTGTGTGGACTGCGAATTGAATCGCAGTGGTAAAAGAAGAAAATCTGGTACTTTTTAAGTGAGAATTTTTATTTGATGTGACTCTTTCACATGTATGTTTGCTTTTAAAAGAATAACCTTTAGGAATGAGTAAATACACGCATTGTCTGAGCAAACACAGGATCGTAGAGTGTGTATTTATTTGTAACAGAACAGAATGGCAGTGGGCGTCTATGCTATAGATGGTATTCTCTGGTGTTTGCTGCCATCCACTCTCCTTTCTAAATTTAGTGATACAGATTCAACTTCTGTTTTTAAAAAGGGAAGTTACATATAGCTCATTCACACTATTATTTTTCTCTTTAAAACCCAGTTTCTCTGATAATTGCCCATTTAAGGAGTTTCCTAAAACTCAAACAAGACTTCTCTGAGACAACAGTTTTGAAACAAATATTACTTAGCAAGATTAAATCTTTTGTTCAACATTTAAAGCATGTTTAGAAAAACAACTGATTGGTTACACAAGTGTATCTAATTGGTGTTGGTGTTTATCTGAGACACTTGTTTTAGTTTCTTCCTACTTGACGTCATTCTGTGCATTTCCGAACTTTTAAATATAAAATGTTATAAATTAAAAATTGTTAATTTAAAGCAAGGGACTAGTATTATTGGACAGTTGGATAGTTTTGGAGAAGTCTTGTTTCTTCTGGCAACAGGTCTTTAAAAAAATAGCTCTACACTGGTGACTAAAAGAAAAGATAAAGCCTATACCGTCTTACCTAAGTGTTACCTCTCCTTCAGAAAACCAATAAAAATTCAAAGTGGAAAGAGCTGATTCATTTTTAATTGTATGCTATGTTTATACTTAAACTGTGCTCCCTGTCCACATGTTTATTTTCCAATGATACCTTGTTGCCTGACCGTAAAGGCATTTTCTGGGTATCTATACACATTTAAAGCTTTGATATTTTTTAAATTCTCAAAATGTAATTTTTATAGCTAGAGCCAAAAATGGGTTTAAATATATAATTTGCATTCTCCAAATTGCCATACTTCTCTTAAATTAACTCTTTACTCATATAGGTGATGTAAAGGTATACAATTCTAGATAGTATAGACATGAGAATATGTATAGCAGAAAATAGAATTTAGTCTAGCCAATATAAATTTGCTTGATTTTGAAACATAAAAAAGCTGGCATTAGAATAATACTTTAGAAAAAAATTTATTTTTCCTGTCATCATTTTGCCAAATTTTCCTGGAAATTAATATTGGTTGATGATATTCAGAGCATGTTTGATTATTGGCATATTTTTCATGACCAAAGGACATGAAAGTGATAAAAGTAATAAATGGTCATTTGAACCATTCAAGTCATCATTTGAAAATTTGAATAGGAAAATCTTTTTTTTAACCTGTAATTATCAAATGCTGCTGCATATTTAAACATGATTTAACTGAGACTTTTATTTCTTAAAGTAAGTAGGAAGATAAAACCTTCATAAAGAAGTAGGGAATGGTGGAATTATGGCAATAATTTGTTTTATATGCAAGGTTATTCCCCCAATAGTGAGGCTACATGGATTAACTCTTAACAGTAAGTACTTTGTGAGTGCCCATTTAGTCCTTTTAACTATGTTAACTCCAAATGGCATGTTTTAGAAATGCTGAAAAGCAGTGTTAAGTACAATATTATATCACTCACAGTGACCCCTCTGGTTATGAAGGTTCCTAAATGCTGCTTGAACAGTGTATGTGAATAGTTACTTATACGTGTATACATACATGCAGAATTAGTGAAAAGGTAATGAGAGGAAAATCTTAGCAGAAAAGATTAATCCCCTTGATTTTATGAAGCTGTTGTAAACTTGTTAGCATTTCTTAATTTATTCATATTTTTATTTGAATAAATATAATTCCATATTTACCAAATACTACTGTATCAGCTACTGTTCTATAGACTACAGAGAGTGATGACAGTTTTATGAACCATATTGGAAATGAGTAAGAGGCTGGAGGGTGTGATGAGTTTTATTTTGTTGTTGTTGTTATAGTGGTTGAGGGTTATTAATTCTGTGGGTTAAAATGTGATTCTAACAAACCAAGAACAGGCAGGGTTGGAGTTCTTTGTGTAAGACGTAGAATTATTATTTCATGACTCTCCAATAGGGTTGAAGCAAAGTGATATCCAGATCCTGGCATAGCATTCCCTCCTGGTGATCTCTGCATGTTGACTCTGGACTTGTTGTCACAAACCATCCTCCCCTTCTTGAGGAGTTCATACTCTTCTCAAGACACCCAGCTTGAGTCTTTCCTAGCTACAAAAAAACTTAATGAGCATTAGAAATCTCACAGTCTCCAGATCTTTGTCCCTGGGAGTCATCTTGATGAAGGAGTTCAGTTGGCAGATCCTTCTCTAAGCCTCTGTTTACTCATCTATAAAATGTGGGAAGTAGTACTTGTCCTGCCTGTGGCAGAGCGAAGATGTAATGAAGAGCAAACAAGTGAATCCATATGAAAATGCCTTGTAAACCCGCTCCAATAAAATGCTGCGATTCGGTGTGTTATAGATTTCACAATTATGCTAGTAGGTGACTTGAACTATAATGGGTAACAGAGGCAGGAGAATATGGGTAGGGCTGCTCAAATCTGTCTTCTGGATATGACAAATAATTCAAAGAACATGTTCTATTGAAGAAAGCAAATTATCATTATTTGTACTTCTTTCTTTTAGGAATGTGTGCATGTGAAGTTGTTTTTATATTTTTCCAATAAGCAGATTATCTCATTTAAGCCCTAAAACCCCTCCCAACTGTGGTCACTTTTCATAGATTCCTCCTTCTGAGAAGGGACTACTAGCACAGAAATCTCTGAGCCCAAACTCCTCCTGTGTGAAGAGTGGAAGCAGACCCATGATATCCAGGGTCTGATTCAGCCTCATTGCTGGCTGCAGCTGAGGATCTATACCCCAAATCTCCTGACCAAAACCTGTGCTCTTTTCACTGGAACCGATGCTGATTCTAAATCTGTGACATAGCAGATTAAGAAACCAAAATACCAACATTTAGTCATAGTTGAGTGATTTATTTGTACAGGATCTTCAAACTCCGACTCCAGCTGGTTCCCAGGGACAAGGAAGGTCTGGAGGCTGCGAGATGTCTAACATCCATTGAAGAAGTTTTCTGTAGAAGCCAGGAGTGCTGAATATCTTGAGAAGAGTGTGAACTCAAGAAGGAAGGCTGTTTTGTAGACAGGAAATAGAGAGTCAACGTGCAGGTGCCACCAGGAGGGCAGTGCTGTGTGGGGAACTGGGCACAAGGAGAGATATTTCTGAGAAGCGACCGCCAATCTTAGTCGGGAGGCACCCGGCCGGAAAGGAGCGCCGGAGGTGTCACCCGGAGAGGCCTTCCCTTTTCAGCTGAGGAGAGGATGAAAGCAAAAACTCAGGTCTTTAAGGGAGGCTGCTGCAAATTGGACCTCACAATTTATCTGAGGAAAACAGTGGCAGATGGAATAGGAAGGAAGCTAATGCCTAATGGAAGTCATCTTCTCTACTACAGGTTAGAAGGAACTAATTAAAAAATACTAGAAAAAATTGTTTTAAAAGCATTTTCTTCAAATATTACCAGGAACATTGGTTCCAAATTAGAATTTAAATATTGTCAGGTTTTTTGAAAGAGCAAATGGTGTATCTGTAACAGAACAACTCTCTCTCTCGGAACATAAGGGGCATCAGTGCAAAGTAGTCCAGTAACAATAAGGGAAACTGCAGAAGCAGCCCTTCACTGGAGTTGAAGTTCTGTGTGAAGCGAGAAGCAGGGGGAAAACTGACAAAAGCAGGTGGAAGAAGAGATGAAGAAGGGTTTGCAGAAGTAGACGAGTTAACTTGATCCTTTGGTACAATGAAGTCTTAACTTGTTGGTGGATGAGAAGTACCGAACCTGTCTGTGCTATCTTTGTGAGAGTGTTTAGTTTTCCAAGTCATTGTATCCTGTATCAACTCTTTGAAAATCAGGTGATGTGACTTCCAGGACTTTAGTTTGAAGATTCGTTGATAGTTTTTAGTTATCAGTGAAAGAGAAGTCCACATTGAGTTAGGATCTCTATATTTTCCATGAAAAGGTGGTATGTGTCTTTTAGCACAGCTGGCTATATGCAATGTGTTTAACAACTGAAAATATTTACACCCCCCCCCCTTTTTTCCCCCAGAAGACCAGTATTTCCAAGGTATGTATGTGGATGATTCTTACCAGTATTTCATGTGGAACCAGAAAGATAAAATATAATAAAGGCAAAAGAAAAATTAAAGTTGAAAAACTGTTTTAATGTCTTAGTTTCTCAGTTTATATAGGCAGCTTGTCCTTGTGACTGCTAAAAGGGGCCTGCAGTTGGCGCAGTAGTCTAATAGTTTGCAAGATGTGAAGGCACAGAAACTTTCAAGAGAAGTGGTGAAGGGCAAACTAGTACTCAGAACTACAAAGTAATGTTGAGAAGTACCTCTCTGAAATTAAACTCACGGAGTATTTTTAATAATTGCCATCACAGTTGTATACTTAGAAAAGCAATGTTTCTTTTCTCCCTAAACAGGTATGTTCCTGGTAGTTAAATGTGGATGACTGGCCTAATTTCTATGTGCAAGTGAGAGGGAGAAACTCTAAACTCTCAATCCTAAAGGCAGAATTATTTTAAATGAGCTTTTAAAAGTCCCAACGAGTGAAAATGACACCATCATGTTCACTAAGCATTTCTTACTCATTTGCTAGGAATAAATAATTTAAAAAACAAAACATGTCATTGCACACTGAAGGGAGTTGACTTCAAAACTTCTGGGAGGGCCTTTCCTTATCCTCGGGGACTTGGATTCCTAGGGCCAGCCTGTGGGGACTTGGCATAGGGGGAGGGGTTGGTGAACCACCTGGTGTTGGACCACATCAGGGGCTGTTGAAGCTGCCACTTCATGCGTTGACTTCTTGGTGAAAGATGCCAGAATCTGAAAGTGGGGCAAGTGGGACTTGTTTATAACATGTGCACTGATGGGATAATATTACAACCTTCAAACGTGTCGAAAGGTGCCAGCCATCTCACTCCAAACTCAGGTTGCTTCCTAAGAAAGCAAACCTTTACCGAGCATGTATAGAACACAGGCTTTATCAGAATCATGTGTCCACTCTGGAGACACAAAAATTGTCACTTTGATCTTAGTTCTTTTGTACAGGAATACTGAGTTTGGGAATCCATTTGCTATAAAATATCCGTGCCACTCAAATTCTGCAACTAACTTGCTGCTAACTTCAATTCATGAGTAACAGTTTAAATTCATGTTAAATTCAACAGAGCCCTCTGGCCTCCCCTACAAAGATATCGCACGAAGAGATTATTAAAGCTTCCATTTAAATGGCTTTTCCTTAAAGTTAGCACTGAAAGTATAAGTGAGTGGGTGGTTAGGAAACTGTTAGTAGTTAGTGTCCTCTCTAAAGGGAGAACTCTGGAAATGAAAAATATCGTGGCTTCCCAGCAAATTGTTTGAATGCTATGCCACCCAGGCACCAGCTGAGCAGGACCTGCAGAGGGGCTGGGCACTCCTTCCAAGGTGTGGATTTGGAACCCCATTATGAGTCTTTCCAAGGATATCCACGAATAATTAGCTTTCGGCATTGGTTAGACTTTAAAGAAAAATCTGTGTAAGGTTTTAATTATATGGAGGGTCCAGTAAAAACCATTCCCCTTAAAGATAGAACAAGAAACACTGTCCCCTCTACCAAACATTTTAGCCCAGGTTTAATTTCATTGCGAGCATCAATTTGATTGATAACAATCATTGCAGAACAGTTCGAATAGGCCTACACTTGTGTTGATGTTAACGACTTACAATCACTTTTATGTTAGGCCTTAAAGCCTTATTATCCTTAAATATAGCTGGCATAGTGGGCCATTAAACACGGAAGTGATCTGAGATACTGATTGGGGTAGCAGCCAAAATGTTAAGGTGCCTGAATTACTTTTGAAATATTTTTACACTGAACGTTCGTGTAATTTTTAAAATAAAATCATTTTTACTTTCCAGGGTAGTTGTCTCTTTTTCCCGTGATTTTAAATTCGCACCATTTAGGCATACACACAATCTCTTTCAACTAGTGTAATAAATGTCCCTTCTAAATATAAGTAGTTCATAACAGTAGCTTTCCTAAGGAGAGGAAAAGGCTAAGAACTTGAAACTTCTGGGCAGAGGACTGGAGTCTCTGGCCCCCCTGCGTCTCCAAGCCTGGCTTCCCTACCTTCGTGGACTCTTTCAGGGCCGGTGGCCGGCTGGCTGCCCGGTCTGCACCGCGACGCTGCCTGGCATGGAGGATGCAACTCGGTGCTTCCGTCCTGCTCGAAAAGTACTGTTGACTTGGTGACCCATTTCGAAAGCCTGGCCGAGGCCACCACGCACAAGGGGCATTTTCTACCCCGGCTCCAGCGGGAGCCCCCAGCCTGCCAATGGGATGTCTTGGAGAGTTCTCCAGCGGGGTCGTCGGGGAGTGCGTGCCCCAGCGGCGGCCGCGGCCGCTCGCGCCCTCCCGGGATTCGCGTCTCGAAAGCCCCGTGGCCGCGTGGGCGCCGCGCCTCGGGGTCGGATTTTTGCCCCGCACCCCCACCCCGCGGGACCCTGCCCGCCCTGCGGACCGGCCCCAAGTTGCCGAATAGCTCAGATGCTTGTCATATTTGCGGTCGCACCACTTTGCAGGCTGTGCGCGCGCCGCACTCGCCGCCGCCTTTGTCACCAGCCGTTCCGTCCTTTAAATGAGTATTTCCTAGAGAGTGGGGGCACTGTTGGTGGGGAGCAGGGGTCCCTGGGCCGGGGTGTCTCTTTCTGCTCCCCTTCTCCTTAAGCCTTAAGAGAAAAGAAAGGGCGCGTCGGCCGGAGAGGGAGCCGTGGGCAGTGCTGCCACCCGGCGTCTCCCGTGCTCCTGCTACCCCTTCCTGCTCCTCGGGCGGCCGGGGCCCCGTTCGGCATTAATCGCGCCTCCCGGGACCGCCGGAGGAGGGGGCGGGGCCGGCAGGGGCGGGGCCGGGCGGGGGGCGGGGCCTGCTGAGCCCGGGCCGGGAGCTCGCGGGAGGCTCGCTGGCCGCACGTCACTCCTGCACTGCGAGTGCTGGAGCACGAGCTGTCGCTCGCTCGGTCAGGGCGCCCCCTCCGCCCGCCTCCCGCTTCCTCCTCCGCTGCCTGCCGTCGCCGCCTCCTCCTCCACCATTGTATAATGTTCCGAGCGCGCAGGCAGAGGACGGCAGAGGCTTAGCTTCAGTCTCGCCTGCCGCCCGCTCCCCGGCGCCACCCTCGGCCCCTGGAGCCGGGCACTCCGCATGGAGCGGGACTAGCTTGAGGAGTGGGCTGACCCCCTCCCGATGCGCTAGTTCCCAGGGGGAGCTGCATGTGGTAAGTTCTCCCGGCGCCGGGCTGGAGGGGATCCTCCGCTGCGCTGGGCTCCCCATGGGTGGGGGCGGCGTTGGGACCCCGCCAAGGGCCGGAGAGCCTAGAGGGCAGAGGAGGGCCCCGGGTGGCCGCGAGGGTCGTGGAAGCCTCCGCGAGTGGGACCCGGGCTGGAGCAGGTACCGGGAGGAGAGCTCCCTCCCGCTGCTTCCCGGCCCAGCGCCCTTGGACGCCCGGGGTGAGGGCTGGGACCCCCAGCCGACGGGAGCAGATCTGCTGGGGGAAGGGCAGGGGACGGGAGTCACGGACCGGGGTCAAGAGGGTGTCGGGAGCTAACTGAACCCAGCGGTGAGGCCGAGGGAGCTTGAGCTCCCGCTTTTACTGCTGGGATGTGTGTGCGTGTTGGTGGCGGTTGTGTTGTTGTGAACGTGCGAGACTTTTTTTTTTTAAGGCTCCGATTGCTGCCGCGAAGGCTGCTTCACTTTTGAGTTCCGTGCCCGGGTTTGCATCCAACTTGCTATGGCGTGTTTCCGTGAGTTTTCCTGTGTTTTTAGCTTAAAAAGCATCCCTCTCTACCCTCTTTTCGCCCGTGTGCAAGTGAATTGATTTTGAATATACATGCATATTCAACTTTAAGTTAGAAATCTACAAGTCATCTTGGTGGTGACCGCCTCTGACTGAAAGGGAGGGGGTGGAGGGGAGCCCAGCTGTCCCAAGCCCCGGACTTTGTACCATCAAGACAGAGGGTGCTGTAAGAGGGACATTGCACGGAGAGAAAACCATTAAGTTGTTCTTACGTTTTTCCTTGGTCATTAGTTACCTTACCTTTAGCAGGATTAATAATAATAGATTGAGATGGGAGTAGAGTTCTGGGTTTACTCTTGTTTCACGAAAAGATTAGATATATACTTTGTCTTAGAATAACTTTTTGCTTTAACACTGGGTAGTTTCCGGATGTTTCTGGAGGTGGAAAGTAAGTTTTTACAGGCACTGAATGGGGAAGGGCAGTCAGCAGGGTGAGCCATCAGACTCAGACTAGAGCAGTTTGTATTTGAATCGAATTGAGCAGCCCCGGTTGGCCTTAAGGAAGATAGTACATAAATGTTTTCAAGCTTTGTTCATGAAGTATGCTTTCTGATTTCCCAATATATGTTAAGAAATGTCTATAACGTGTGTAAAGAACCTAGAAATTGTAGGATCCCCAAGGCCTTAAGTGTTCAGAGTAGCCTTTTATAATTAGGGACTGGTCTCTGACAGGAGTGAAGTGGGCTCTTGGCTCCACTCAACCCCTGGAGACAGTCCACCTGACAGCCTCTGGGTTGTTTTGCTGATGGGGGGGTGTGTGGGGGGGTGAGTTGCTCAGCTAACCAGAAGGCACGTCTCACCCCAAGAGCTCCTCCCATCCCCATTCCTCCCCCTTTTTATAGCAGTCTATTCTGATTTGAGTGTGCTAGGGTGTGCTGTGAGGATGAAAATACCCATCCCAAGATGCCAGCTTCGGGGGCCCGAGCAAGAGTCTCTGCTTCCCTGTTCATTTTATTAACGTCTTCGATAATTTTTTTTTAAGTGAGAAATGTTAGCAAGTTTTCCTTTCGCTTCATTGATTTACTTAGAGGTGTTGTGTATCAGTGTAACGATGTGTATGTTGTTCGTCAAGCTTGGCACCCTTTAAAACAATTTTACTGGCCCCCCTCAATTACAATGTAGTAACCATGTTGCTCTCAGATGAGAAATCTTACGAAATGGATTTGTTTGTTCGTTTGTTTTAAACACTCAGCTCTGTTCCTTGCTGCATTACAACAGGTAGGAGAGAGGACTCACATTTTATAATGCCAATCAAGTGTGGACAAGAGGTGTCCTAGGGAACAGTTTCATTATCGGGCAAGTGTCACCGCTGCTTCTTAGGTAACAGCTGCTCAAGCTTCTTTCCCTTTAAGGACCAAGAGAAGGATATTAACTCACATCTAGAACAATCTTTGGACTCCTTATTTGCCGAATTGCCTCTCTTGAAAGCATTTTTATTTAATTCAGAAGCTAAAATTTACCCAGTTACTATGCACTGATTATTAATAAAGAGCATAGTAAAATAGTATATATTTTAAAACTCACTCAAATTTGTGTAGCAGCTGATAGCTTTTGGCATCCACTGTTTTAAATAGTGACCCACTGGCAGAATAAGTTGCAGCACTACTTTAGAAACACGTACACATACACAAAACAGATCAAAAGATAGAAGGGGGGGGGGTTGGAGATGTACATTCAAATACTTAAAGATTTTTGTCTGTGGATAAATGAAGGAGCAGATAACAAATTATCAGTATCAAATTATACTAAAAGTTTACTCTCAGCCAAAACATTTTATAATATCTAAGATGGGTAAAAGCTACAATAGAAACTGTTAAAGGTTTTTGTTTGGTTATTTATTTATTATTTATTTTTGCTATAGTTTCTTGTTGATGAACACTGGTAAAAGCATAAAGCTATATCTTATATTTCATTTATATCAGAAAAATCAAGATGATTTTGTCAATATTACATATGGATTAAAAATATTTATAGATAAATATGGTATTTCAGATTATGAACATTAATTCACTTGTAGAATTTTTAAAAACTTTGCTGCTACAGAAATTTTATATTTAGTGTTATGGCATATCCTACAGGAAATAACTATAGTTGCATTAGTTTCTTGGCAAAGGAGAGAGAGAGGCACTTTCTGATTACTGAGCTCAAAGATCACGCCTATAGTAAAGGCACCATAGGGCAAGTTCTAGTTTTATGGAAAACTGGCCTCGCGATAAGGGGAACAGTCACCATCCTAGGTCTTTCCATTAATTGATCTGGACCAGCAGAATATGAAATTCTAAAAGTGCAGTGGCCACTGTGTATGCACAAATCATGTATTTTCTACCCACTGTTAACATTCCTAATTGACAGAAACCTGTAAGCTTGGGATTGCAGCAAGTGTGTGGATGTTCAATTTAGTTTTAATATTCTCGAAGGAACCGGCTACTAACCAAAGTTGGCATGTCTTTTTAAGAGAAAGTGTCTCCAGTGGCCAGTGCAATTGGCATCGAAGGCAAACTCCTGCCCTCTGCACAGATGCTGGGAAACCCTGTGAGCAGAACTGTCCCTGGAGCGCCCATCCCTCATTGTGCAGAGCAGCGTGTCTCTCTATGAGCACTATGTGGCAGTTCATGCTTTGTATGAGTCTGTGAATGGCATATGTCAGGCCAATAAGACAACATTTCTGTTCTGGGTAATAAATAGAGGCCTTGTTTTTTTTTGTTGTTGTTTTCCCCCCTGGAAGATCATGAGGCATGCTTGGCTGTCTAAAAATTTTTCTTTGAAATACAAATAAAAATCGAAAAATAAAAACACAATATCTTTGAAAACGTATGATTTCTAATAGGACAAAAGAGATGCCTATCTTCTATGCGGTGCAAACTCCCTTTTGGAAATTCTGCCCTCGTTGTGGTCTGGAAAGGCTGGTTCGTCTCCTCTGGAGATCTCCTGTTCTTCCACTGAACTGAATTGGAAGTACCTGCCAGGTGTCACTGAAGCAAGCACCCACAACTTGATCGATCTCTTTTTAAAAATCGGGGAGCCCATAGCTGTATTCTGCACCCATTGCAGCTTTCAGTTCCAAATGGAGTTGGCATCTGCTGCTCTCTCATCTGGCCTCCTCTCAGGCTTGCACGCTGTGTGTCCAGAGCTGGCCCTGCCTCTGAGCAGCGACCGCGGAGGAGCGAGGGGTGAGTGTGCCTGGCTGGGCGCCGCCCTGAGTGGAGTGAGCTATGCGGATGCGTGGGGTGGGGGCTGGAGGGAGGAGAGTGGAGGACAGATCTGGAGCCGACTGTGCAACTGCTACAGCAGGTCTGACTAGTTTTAGGTGCCCAAAGGCAGCTTTGTTTCTCTAGTAACTTCGGGTAGCAGCAAACCTAAATTCTTAAAATGACTTCATGTCTGTATTACTGTCTTTTTTGCCTCTATGCAAAAAACCTGTAGCTTTGCAGAGTTACTATTTAATTCTAAGATTTTTTTTTTTTCCTTTAAAAACTTTCATAGGATGTGTGTGTGTTTCAGGAGTTTCACATAGGAGAATAGATTCTGGCTCTTAAGGACATTTTACACACACACACACACATTTATAGTGTACTGTGTGAACCTGTTGAATAAAAAGTTCTATTTGAATATGCCATGGTCAAAAAATTAAATACTGAAACGCCACTCTGAAGATCAGCCTTTAGCCCCTTGCTCTCCTCTCTCTGGCTGGCTGCTTATCATCACACACCATGCTCCCAGGCTTCGGCAGGCCTGCTGGAGTACCCCACCCTGGTGCTGAGAAGGGTTGCCCAAGTTAAACTCAGGGAATCTGAAAGTCCCAAGGTCACCTCTCCTCCAGAATAGGTTTGCATAAAATTCTAGCCACGCTAAGGCGATAACAAGGTGGCAACTGTTTTAGACTTATCTATCCTCCCTGACTGGTTATCCCATTTTATAATAATACTTGATATAGATTTGCTTTTCAGATTTCTTTCCTTTTTTTAGGAGGGAACCTCCGTGTATGTGTGTGCTTCTGTGTCTTCCCTGCTGTCCCAGAGAACCGAGCTGGCCTTGGCATTTGAGCCCTGTGGTCTGCGGCTGAAGAAGTTTTTGCACTGCCTCTCAGCTTGCCATGAGTCTAGTGGTGGTCTTCTCTGAACAGCTTTTAAAACAGATTAGTTTTTTTAAAGTATTTTTACCATCTGATGATTGTTTGCTGTCTAACAGTAATTGGCTTACAAATTCAAAATGCAGATCCCTAAGTAAGATAGGCGACTAGTGGGGGAGGTTGGAGGCAATCTCTCCCTAAAGGTCATTGAAGATCCTTGAAGTATTAAGAGGTAGCTTCCTAAGAAAGTAAATATTTATTACATTCAGTGTAGTACTCTAATTATTTTTATTGTATTTGACTAAATGACTGTGTAAAGTTCTATGGGTCATTAACAATACAGAAGAAATACATTTGATCTCAGAATAGCCCCCAAAGTAAATAAAAATGAATGGCCGCCACATTTACAAATTATCACTCACTGCCCTGAGGTTCAGTTTGTATCCTCATTTCCTTTTTCTACTTTGTGAATTATTCAAATATATGATATCAAGTTTAAGTTGTTTTTGTAAAACCTTATACCTAGCCTGCCTAGTTCATAGAAATAACTAAAGTAAACATTCAGAATATGTATGTTGCTTACATGGGATAGATATTTACATAATAGAATAGTTATTTCCTTCCTTTTACATGCCTATCTTTATACTCATATATCATATTGTAGAAATTTGATAGTTTTCTTTTAAGGAATTCAGGTTTAGATCATGTAATACAATGTTTAGATTTACTCAGTAAGTAAATAGATAACATTTCTCTGCTTCTTTAAACTGGGCATGTGGAAATTAAAAGATGAAATATGTTTTGTGTTTGTGAGGAATATTTTATAGCATGTCTTTTAAGCAATTTTTCACAGTAGTAAAGCATTTCAACATTGAAAGCAAAGAAAATTAAAAAGTAATCATAATCGTTAAGAAACACTTCCATCAAAACACTTCCTGATGTAGCATACTTAGTTTTTATTTGTTTTATTCAAGGTCAGTAGTTTAACAAAACCTAAAAGGAAATCTTTTGTTTAAATTAATATGCAATTGTACTTTTCACCGATTTGTTCTAACAAATTACATTTATCTGTTTTAGTATGTCTTTTTTATATATCAGATAGCACTCTAAAAAAAACAACAACCGGCACAGACTTTTGGCAAAGCATTTGGTTTCTACCTTAAACTACCCGCCCCCCATGACCTTGTTTATTAAAGGTCTCGTGTGAGGGAAAAACAAGGTATCTTTGGGGAAAGGATGCTACAGGAGGGCTGAAACCAGAATCCCACCAAGCAATTATAAATACAGGAGAAAAAATATTTTCATTATGCATAGGAATGGGGGTGGGGTGAGGTTTGGTAATCTTTACAGGCACATAATCTTAAGGGAAAGAAATTCAAATCTAAGTTCACATGTTAATTAGGCTTTAGATTCAGCTAAAGATGTGTTTCAAAATTATTATGAAGTAGCATCATAATTTAAATGCTTATAATATGTTATTTATAAAAATTATATTACTTACCAAGTTTCCTATGGAAATATTGGAGATAATAGCTCAACTCTTATGAACGTTATTACTGAACATACTCATAGGACACAAGTTTGTATTTGAATAGAAAGAATTCCAGCAAGTAGTTATAGAACTGGCTCCATTATCACTCTGTGTTGCATTTTACAATTAAATGACTTCTCTCCAATACCCTTTATGAAGTTTTCCCAAATAACTGCTGTGTCTGTTCAGCATGTGAGTAATTTCCTGATATTAAGAAGCAATAGGATTACTGAAGGCTTTTCTAAACTAGTAAAATTCTTAGTGCTTACCTTGAAATTCATTGTGTGGTTGGGACTCTACTTTAGTACGTACCCCCAGTGGAAATTCTGAACTGTTGGCTTCTCTGAATCCACATCTTATCACATGGGTTTGTGTGTTTGTTATTGTGTGTGTGTTCTCACTTGAGAAATCCTCCCAGAATTTTAACCATGGTCTTTGAAACATCAGTGTTTCTTATGTACAGGCAACAACCTTTTCTACATACAGTATTTCCAGAATTTGAACCATAGCTCTTAGCTTGCTTAGCAGTGTCCTACAGAGACTGGAATTTAGGAACAATCTTGGAAATGTGTATACTCTGAGAGATCTGTAGGTAGAAATTGCTGTGAGTAGTAAGACTTCAGGAGTGCCTTGTTGCTTTGCTACGCCCCCTTGTGGCTGAATGTGGTATTCTGTCTTTCAGAGGTTGAAGGAGTTGGACTCCTACTGGGCATGCTTGTTTACTACACAGAGCATTGATAGTTTTCTTCTGTGTAAAATAATCTATCACGTTAATAAAACAGTTCTCGGTGAGAGAGTCAATAATTTATTGTGCTTACTTGATTTTTTAAATTTATAGAATGTATTGGTGTGTTGTTTTTTGTTTTTTTACTTCTTATTATTGAAAATTGCAAACATACTCAGATGTTAAGGGAAGAGGACAATGCATCCCCTTGTGCTCATCACCCGACATCCACAGTTAGCAACATTTGTTAGTCTCATATCATCTACACAACCGGGTGTTTTTTTCCCTGGAGTATTTTAAAGCAGGTTCCAAGCATCATATCATATTGAGTATGTTTTTGTTAACCTTAAATACTGTATAACCCTGCCCAGTCTCTTACTTGACGTGTGTAGTGCTTCAAGTCAGAACCCTTCAGTAAAATAAAAGAATTACTAGTATTTCCACTGTCTCTGAAAGAAAGTGACTGGTGTCCCTTGCTTCATGAGTTAGGTTTAAAACCCAGAATTCCCCGCGGTTGGAAGAGCCAGTGAGACAGGATGTTAGACACATTGTGTACTACTTAACAGTTGCACTATAAAGAAGCCCATTTTTCTTCCCAGATGTTGATGAACCAGGCCGTCATTTATTCCAAAGAAATACTTACTTGAAATATTATCTCCCAGAATTGGACTTACGTTGCCTACTAAATGCAGTTAGTTGCCAAGCTTTAAGGTTTTTTCCCCCCTTTTTTCAAGAGAACAGATTATATTCAACAAACCAATAGTGTCAGGAACTGTCTTCAACTTAATACAGGTGTGTAAAATTCCTGAGCGGGAAAGCTAGAGTGTCTTAAACTGTGGCCTTGGGAAGACTGCCCCAAATGGTACAACTTGTTGTTGTTGGTTTAAGTTCACTTAGAGGTTGACTTCCTGGCTACATTTCGCTTTATCTCCAGGCTTTGAGATGCTGTCAAGAAGGCAAAGCGGATTGTTCCCCTGAAGTTCAGAAACTGTCTCCCTTGGTCTCCTTCGAAAGTTATTGTCTGGTGATTACTAAGCAGCCGGTGCGATGCCCGCAGCTGGAGCCCCCTGCACAGGGGAGAGGCGGGAGGAGGCATGCAGCAAACAGTGGTGTCGGGTTACAGCTGCAGACTCGCACCCCAGAGCGCCCAACTGGCTTCGTCTAGTGACTGGCTTCATAATGACATTGCTGATTTGTTAGGGAAGGCTTTGTCTTACTTACCAATTAGTATGGCTGTGACTGCAGGGACCTCATCCCGGATGAGCTTTGGTGTAGAAGAAACAAAGCCCATCCGGGGCAGCGTTAGGGGTTCTGTTACTGACATCCCTTGTCTTCTGGGAGCCCCCCCTACCCTTGTCTGTAAATAATAAGAGAGGCTTCCCCCCTCAGTGAAATTTTGCCCCTGTTATCTGCCATTCCCCTAGGCCAGAGGCAGTCACTTTAGAGTCTGAAGGCAGCCTTTGGGGGTGCTGGTCCTCCCCTCTTTTTTTCTGGAGGCTCACCAAATGGCCACCCAGATGCTTGAGGGTGGGGGCCGGAGGGCGGGCAGAGGGGAAACTCTCACTCCTTCTGTGCTTGCCACACACAGCATTACACACCCTTGGATAGTTCTCTCAGCTTCCTCTCCCATCCTGTCAGCACCACCCCTCCCATGTCCGTTGGGGTGGCCTTCTTGTTACTTGGGGGAGGGAGGGTGCTAAATGCATAGATATGATCAGATTTCTGGGTCCTGTGTGTTTTTTACGGTGTAATATTTTAACCGTGTAGGAAGTTGTCCAAGCAAATGTGTCTTCCCCATTGAAGTGGGAGCAGCTTTTCCTTCCCGCCTGAGAGCGGCAGTCTGCGGGTAGAAGCACGGCTCAGAGGCCCTGGCTGCTGGGTAGGTGTCTTTGTGAGGGGCAGAAGCTGGCTATGTGGACCACCTCTAAAGCAGGGTCCAAAACACATCTTAAAGCGACTGTGGGGTGAGATAGGAGAAAGGAGAATATTCTGTTTCCGAAGTTGTCTCAAAACCATTTTTGGCCGGCCTCTCTCTTTTGGTCTTGGAAGTCTGTCACATACAAAATAGTTTTGCCAGGGGCCCTCCTTTCTTCTGCCACTACCCCTCAAGGAAACGGAAAGAATGAGTTTCCACTTAGAGGACTTTGGGTTTTGGTGACACAGGATGTCAGAGTGAGGAAAGAGCCTCTGCTGGCCTCTTTGGAGACACTCACTTCTTCTTAGCGTCTCTCTTCAGACGAGGCAGGTCCAGGGGGACAGGCCATTGTTCCGGACTGTTGGCATCGCGGCCTCCTCTCTGTGATGAGCAGTGTCAGCACTGGCACTTCTGGACGCTTCCGCAGCCCTCGTGGTCACCCTGGACGGTGGAGTTGAAGAGATTAGGGATGTGGCTTCTTAAAGCCCCCTTTTGAATCAGGCACCTTTTTCTTGAGAGCTATTAACTAGGGTTTAAATGGTTGTGTTTTGTTTTGTTTTTTAAGTATAGCATACAGATCCTAAGTATATAGGCCAGTGACTTATACCCAACCAAACACCAGTGTCTTCGCCACCCAGGCCAGGAGGTAGAGTGTGGCCGGCTCCGCAGAAGCCGCGTGCCCTGCTAGACTACCCTTCCACTCGGCTGATTCTGCCTGGTTAGCTGACTTTTGAAACAACATGTCACTTAATCACGAAGCCTGCTCCACTTCTGAGAAGGGAAAGCACTAGGTTCTAGTTGTTGTTTACCAGTCCAAAAGGAAGTTGGAATAAGCTCTTGAAAATGTGCACAAGGTAGGAACCAGTGGAGCTTTGAGTTGTTTAAAAGTAATGACTTCCCGCCCTGACCAGTTTGGCTCAGTGGATAGAGCGTCGGCCTGCGGACTCAAGGGTCCCAGGTTCGATTCCGGTCAAGGGCATGTACCTTGGTTGCGGGCACATCCCCAGTGGGGGGTGTGCAGCAGGCAGCTGATTGATGTTTCTCTCTCATCAATGTTTCTATCCCTCTCCTTTCCTCTCTGTAAAAACATCAATAAAATATGTTTTAAAAAAAAAAAAGTAATGACTTCTGGGATTCGCCCATCACCCATCCTTGCATTCGGTGGTGCTAAGCTGAGACCATTTTCACACCCTCCACAGGCACAGGGCCAAGTACCTCACCTCGTTGTGCCTTTTTGACCATGTGGTCAGTCCCACCTTTCCCAGTCATTTGCTCCCTTCAGAAATTGGGACCAAGCTATCAGTTTTGACCCCCTTTAAAGACCTTTAGAAGCATGAATTCCCTGGATATTGAGTAGGAGGAGATGGATGGCTTTCCTTCGGCCTGGGGTAATGACTGTTGTTTGGGATGAGTTACGTGAAAGCACAGTGCAATATTTACATCTGTTTTGGACCAGCACAGAGTCAGAAAGGCAGCCTAGGTGATGGGCTGAGGAGGGCTCCCCATGCAGGCCTCTCAGGAGCCCAGCAGTGATGGTGCCCGCACCCTGTGGGGGCCTATCAGGCTCTGGGCCTCTAGGGGGCACCAGTGGCCAATGCGGGCTATGGTGAGCCTGCAGGTTAGAGCAATGGGTTTTGTTGTTGTTAGTGTTGCTGACAGAAGTGGTAGTTTGCACCAGTGGTAATATCCTTTCTGTTTTATTTTTATTTTATTTTGTTTATTTCAGAGAGGAAGCGAGAGGGAGAGATAGAAGTAGAGAATCATTGATCAGCTGCCTTCTGCACGCCCCCTACTGGGGACTGAGCCTGTGACCCGGGCATGTGCCCTGACCGGGAATCAAACCATGACCTCCTGGTTCATAGGTCGATGATCAACCACTGAGCCATACCAACTGGGCCTGATTTAATATTCTTAATTTAAAAATCATGACATTCATTTTGACAGTCCAAATAACATTAAAGGACAGAGGGGTTTAAAAAAATTTTTTTAATCGTAGCTTGAATATGTAGTTTTAAAACATGGAATTAGAGAACTTTTTTGATCACGTGGGTTTTTTAAATACTTACATTTAGTAATACTTAATGCCTTAAAAATGCAAAAGCTGTGAAATGTTACCCTTTTAATTGTTTGTTTAATTTAAACATTTAATTTAAATGTTTCAGTTCCTTTTTGGACCTTGGGCACAGGCCTGCTGCCGTTCATTCACTCTGAGATCACAGTAAGAAGAATCTGGGCCCACTGAGCCAGGGGAATCTGATGTGTCAGTCGGAGAAGCTGCACTCTATCAATAAAATTGAGCTGAAGACATTTTAATTCTGCATAGTCTTCTTTTTAATGTCAGCTGTCGGTTGCCATCACAGAAACACTGTTGGTTCTTTTATTCCTTCCTTGCTTAGACACGAATAGGGAAGACCTTCGGACTTGGGTTTAATTGAGTAGAAATATTCTCAGGCTTAGACGTGAAATGGCCATTGCAGGGGAAGGAAGTCGTGGTTCTTGAGGTGAGGTTTCGTGGGCCCCGCACCAGACCTGCTGAATGAGAATCTTGGGGTGGTAGGCAACATTCTGTGTTAACATGCCCCCAGGTGAGTCTGGTGCTCACTCAGATTCCAGAACTCAGGAGAGGCCATCACAGGAGAGTGTGCTGAGCAGAGCTGCCTGCCTCCCTCTGTGCCCGGTCCCAGGATTCCCTCAGCCAGGTCCACCTCTCCTCCTCGCGCCCTCCCTCCCTGGCCCAGTTCACACTCAGGACCAGAGACACACATCTCCAACTTTGTGACCGTTCTTCTCTGGCGGTCCGTGGTGGCTGTCCTCATGCTTTCCATTTACCAATTAGTCAGCGACGGTGTAGAGAGCATCTTTGGTGGGTCAAGGACTGCCCTGTCCTGAGGAGGTGAACAGAACAGGCAGGCTGCACCCTCCTGGAGTTTACTGGTTGGGGTGGGAAGCAGACATTAAGAGACCATCCCAGCTCAAATACACTTCTCCAGTCCTATCTCCAGCAGTCTCTCCTGATAACCCAGTCCCTAATAATCTCTCGGGTTCCTTACTGTGGGTGTCACTCAAAATCTTGAAATGTAAACCCCCAAGTATCAGGTAGTAGCATCGCCTGCTTCTCCATCCTTTTTCCTCCTAGGATTCTTCTAGGGACACGTATTACTTTTGATCATGTTTCCAAGGGGGCTGTAGCTTTTGAGGGCAGCCGGTCCTTCTGAATGAAAGCTGCACAACAGGAAGCCAGGCTCCGCATAGAGTTTTATTCGGTGCTAAACTTCATGGAAAACTCTGAAAGAGCAGTTTTCATTTATATTGCTTCCTGTGAGTTTTGTTCTGTATTTTCAAAACTTTGCTGTCATTTATAGCTGCTAACAATTATGTTAAGAAAATCAGCCCTAACCAGTTTGGCTCAGTGGATAGAATGTCGGCCTTCAGACTGAGGGGTCCCAGATTCGATTCCGGTCGAGGGCATGTACCTTGGTTGTGGGCACATCCCCAGTAGGAGGTGTGCAGGAGGCAGCTGATCAATGTTTCTCTCTCATCGATGTTTCTCACTCTCTATCCCTCTCCCTTCCTCTCTGTAAAAAGTCAATAAAATATATTTTTAAAAAGAAAAAGAAAATTAGAAAGCCAGGAGAAGGGAAGGCGTCTGATCTCAAACTATTCTAAGGAAGAGTGGGCAAAAAAAGGAGGCAGCCCCCACCTCCATCCTCCTCTTGGGGGTCTCTAATAAGCCCTGAAGCCCAGATTCCCTCTTGGGTCTTTGAAGCTGAGGGGGGAGACAGAGTGGGGTGTCACGCCTCAGGGTGGCTAGAAACCCGGCTGGTCACAAGCGCCTCCTCTGGGTGAGCTCCGGGCCTTTCCGGCAGGAACCCCCTTCCTCGGTACCTGGAAGCCAGTAATGAGCTCCAGCTACTGGCCGCAGTCGGCGAGGCCTCTCCGAAGGTCACGTGCCTCTCCAGTAGCCTGCTCCCTGAGCTACTGTTACTACGTGCAGTGCCTGAGGCAAGAGGCCCCGAGGAGCTGCTGCTCCTGGCTTGGGCCCACCTGAGCTCAGGCCCTGAGATGCTGTTTGTTGGCTTTTGGCCCTCGGGTTCTTGAGAGACTTGTATTTTCTTGTTTGAAGGGTGTCCTGCTCCAAGGAGGTGGTGGGTAATGCGCCGCTGAGAGTGAGTTCTTTTCACGTCCTCCCACTTCTGGGAGTTGGAGGCCTCTTCTGCAAACAGTCAGTGGGAAGACTTGATCCCAAACAGGATTAAGCAAACTTTGGATAAGTTTTAACCTTTTAAAGTTAATTTTTAAATAAAAGTCTGGACTAGGTTTTGTGATGTTGCGTTTCATTCCTTTCTATAAAAATGCAGGTAGAAGTGGGATTACACATCATGATGGTGTGCATTTTGCAGTCTTACTGGGCGTGTGGAGCCAGTTTTGCCTCATAAAGAGAAATAGAGAAATGAAGGCAAACCTGCTTTGAGACATACTCTGTCATGGGTCCTTATTTACTCATTTGAAAAGCATCCAAGATTCGATTTTTTTCCCCCCTGTCTATTCCTGCTGACAGATTTTGCTTACACGGGCCCTCCTCCTTCCCCATCCAGACAGCTCACAGATTTCTGATGAGCTTTTCCTAAATCATTGGGATCATCATACAGTTATGATCAGCTGGATCATTCTAATTGAAAATGAGGTGCTTCTCACATGGAAATCTCTCTGAAAGCATCTCTTCAGCTCTGGGAATTCTGCTAAATGCCTTCAGTACTGGACGCTTTGTCAGTATTTGAGTTCCAAGGATTCAGTGATTATTTCTAGAGAAATGTGAGTTATTGAAAAAATCCTGTTATTTATTTCAGAAACAAATCTTTAAAAGACAATTCTATATCAATGACTAAAAGAAAAGGACAAGTCTATACTGCCTTAGATACCTTTCCTCAAGAAAGCCAGTAAAATTCAAAGTGGCAGTGAGCTTACTAGTTTGTTTTAGTTGTGCATTTTAGGACAGTGTTTCTAAAGAACCATCTTGTTTGATTTCTTCCTCCTTCATAGACTAATACTTCAGTGAAGCACAAGAAAAATAATTGCTAGAGAAATGAAAAGTACAAACATGTAACAATAGAATCATCATTTTTTTAAAATTAGGTCTACAGACATATGGTTACTCTTAAATTTACTATAAAAAGTTTCTCAATTATATAGTATCTCTACTTACCTCATCATGGACCAGTAACAGTTCACAGACCACCTGTGGACCACACTTTGAGAAACACCGTTTTAGAGTATTTGTATATGCTACCGGTCTAAAATATGTGTGCCTAGTGCTTCAAAAGGCCCAAACTCAAAACATCAGAGTTTGGAGTAAAAAAAAAAAAAAAAAAAAAAGTATATTGATTGAGAAGGTACCAACCAAGAAAAATGGGAGATCTTTTGGTGTCTCAAATCCATCTTAACAAGGTGCAGAGTTCAGGCTTCTCTTATGTCAAGGGAAGAGGAAATGGGAGCGGCAAGAAGGGATTGACTACCAAAGACATGTGGGTGCCAGCAAGGGTCTGAGGAAGATTGTTGACCCTGTTGATCCTACTTGATGTGAGTCCAGCCAAGAGGTTCCTGCAAATCTTTGATAAACCATTTATACTTCCCTTATCTCCTTGGGAGAGGCACCTTCTGGTAAGGGGGTGACCAAGAGGCCGATCCTTTCGCTGTTGCATGTATGCACTTGTCTACTCTGTCACACATGTTTAAATGTCTTGGGTCTGTTCACATTATAATATAAACCATAGATCATCTAACAGCTTTATATGAGAACTAGATGCGCTTAGAGCTCTTTGGCAAAAGCGGAATTTCTCTGGAAGTATTTAGGTGCTTAAATTGTAAGCAAATACAGTATACACTGAGTGGCCAGGTTATTATGATCTTTGAATGCATAATAATCTGGCCACTCAGTGTGTATCCTATATAATAAAAGGCTAATATGCAAATTGTTCCCTCCACCAGGAGTTTGACCAGCAGGCAGGACGGCCAACTGCCCATGTCCCCTCCCCCTGGCCAGGATGGCTGGACCCCACCCATGCACAAATTCATGCACTGGGCCTCTAATAATCTGGCCACTCAGTGTAATTGTGAATACAGTTATCTGTTTCAAAACACAGTGGTCTGGTAACACTTCTAAATGCATAAAGTAGAAAGTGTTTTGTAACGTGAAACGAAATCACTTCCTCTTGGATTCACACTGACGTTTAAATGGGCACAGATACTTCAGATAGGAAATGTTCTATGCAAAGTATATATACAAATGAGACTTTCAGCGCTACAGAGTAGGAAATGTTTGTCCTGTGAGGTTTTAGATAAGAAAGCAGTCACTATCATACCTCCCTTGCCTTAGGGAGCAATTCATTATGAGACTGGTCTTTGGTTCTAATGATTGACAGAAATTTTCTCAGTGTTATGAAATGCGGGAAGGTGTTTCATACAAGTAACTCCACATTTTTATGAGCATTCACAAATTCTCAAACTGATTCTGACATTGATGCGTTGCAGCTGTCTTCATCTTTCTCTCCCTGAGACTGAGGCACACGGACGTAGTCACCTCCAGTGGGACCCGTGTGCCAGGCTTTGTGACCACCTGCCTATCTGCCCGCCTCCAGGGGCAGCGTGGCCGCCTTTAACAAAGTGTTGGAAGGCATTTCTGAAGTTTTATTGTGGTGTGCTTTATTCCCTCAGGATGAAACTCATAATTCAAAATGTTAATAAGAGGTAGGAGAAATTATTCAGCCCCTTGAAGACCAGGCTTTATTCCCCGAGGGACCCACTGCCTGGCAGAGAGCCCAAGACAGCATAGATGCGGAATGAGTTAATGAAGGATTAAATAAGGTACCGTCAAAATCAGCTGAAAAAATTCAGTAAAAGGCAAGTCACTGTTAGAGGAAAGACTGAATAACTACAAAGCATGTGCTCGTACACGAAGAGATCAGAAAGAGCGAGTGGCATTGAGGAGAGCATTCCCACGTGTCCGCGGTTACGTTTGCAGAAGGTGAGAGAGCAAGCACGGGCGTGGCGTAGAGCCATGTCTCCAGGTCTGGATGACAGAAGGACTGCATTCTTGATTAAAAAGTCAGAAATTAAGGTCTCTGAGTCAAAGGCCAATGGGCTTGCACTTGTTCTGTTGAGATGGTAGAAGTTCTGAGAGGAAGGTGCAGCCAGCTGAAGGTGTCTTGACTAGGGCCAGGGCAGGTGAGGAGGCGCCTCAGCCTAGGCTGTGAGCGTCCGGCAAGGCCGGGCAGGAGCTAAGATCCCACCCACTCCCAAATGCTCCAGGTCTGAGCTATGATGAGAGTGCTGTTTCTTTGACATACATATATAACTGGACTCACAGTATTTTGTTATGAAATGCCTCGAGTAACCAGACAGCAGTGGTTATCATCAGAGCACATTACTTTCCAGTTAGTCCACTTGCATTCAGACCTAACTGTATGCAGTGACATTGGGCCATGGAAAAACTTGGGCAGGGAAATCCACATTCTTCCACTTGATTCTAGACTGGCAGCTTAATCACTGTGGTCATTTACCTCAGGCCAAGTGCTTCACCACGTGTCACCAGACAGACAGAAGGGCTCTATGCATAATGAGGAAGGAAAAGGCGTTCTGAAAGCACACACAGTTCTACCAAAATAGTGCGTGTTCCCTCCAAGTTGGTTCTTTTAATCGTTCAAGATGTGTTCAAGCTGTGACCTATGACACCTTTATCTGTCTAGGTCAGAGCATTGTAAGTGTTTTCTTGGGCTTTAAAAATAAATCTGTTTTGGGGGAGGGAAATTGAACCTGCATGGTAATGTTAGGCAAGAGCAGGAGCTGAGAAAGTAAAAATCACGGTTTCCATGGTAACGCTTAACTTGTCTGGGTCCTACACATTTCCCAAGAAATACATTCACCAGACTACGTAGTGAAAAATATTGCTCTGCGGGCATACAAAAGTAGACTTTCCAGTTCTCTGAATCTCAGGTCTTCCCCCAATTAACCCATGCGTTCCAGCAAAGCCTGGGCAAGGAGCTCGCGGAAGTCCTTGTCCTGGCCTCCGAATCAGCGTCTTTTTTATGGCAGCAGTAAGTTTTCCTGTGATTAATTCCATTTCCTTTCCTTTGCCAGATATATGTTGGGTAAAGGAGGAAAACGGAAGTTTGATGAGCATGAAGATGGGCTGGAAGGCAAAATCCTGTCTCCCTCCGACGGTCCGTCCAAGGTGTCTTACACCTTACAGCGCCAGACTATCTTCAACATTTCCCTTATGAAACTCTACAACCACAGGCCCCTCACCGAGCCCAGCTTGCAAAAGACCGTCTTAATCAACAACATGCTGCGGCGGATCCAGGAGGAGCTCAAGCAGGAAGGCAGCCTGCGGCCCGCCTTCCCCCCCTCCTCCCAGCCCAGCGCCTCGCTGAGTGGCAGCTACCGGGAGGCCCCGCCCGCCTTCAGCCCCCCGGCGCCCCCGCCCGCTCACCCCGGGGACCTCGCCAGCACTACCCCCCTGGAGGCCTGCCTCACCCCGGCTTCGCTGCTCGAGGACGACGATGACACTTTTTGCACTTCCCCGGCCGTGCCGCCCGCGGCCCCCACCAGACTCTCCTCCCCAGCCCTCCCGCCCGAGAAGGACAGCTTCTCCTCCGCCTTGGACGAGATCGAGGAGCTCTGTCCCACATCTACCTCCACAGAGGCCGCCGTGGCAGCGACTGACAGCTCGAAAGGGGGCGCCGGCGCGTCCAGCGCCCCGAAACCCGAGGGGGGGCTCCCTGAGGGCCGCCCCGACGACCCCAAACTGATGGACTCTCTGCCTGGGAATTTTGAGGTCACCACGTCCACGGGGTTTCTGACGGACCTGACCCTGGACGACATCCTGTTTGCCGACATTGACACGTCGATGTATGATTTTGACCCCTGCACCTCTGCCTCGGGCACAGCCTCGAAGATGGCCCCTGTGTCTGCGGACGACCTCCTCAAGACCCTCGCCCCCTACAGCAGCCAGCCCGTCGCCCCGAGTCAGCCTTTCAAAATGGACCTCACAGAGCTGGACCACATCATGGAGGTGCTCGTGGGGTCCTAATCCCGGGGGCCCCCCCACCCCCGCTACCGTGCCCGCCCAGACCCTGCGAGTGTCCCCGCGCCCTGACAGCTCTCCGCACTGTGCATGCACCCTTGCTTGCCTTTTTCAGAGAAAAAGAACGTTTTACAAAAGGATCACACTAGTTTTTGCTTTGAGCAGAGTTGGAGTGCCTTCATCCAAGTATGACCACTTTTAATACACTTTTTTGAGTGGTTACTCAGAGACCTACTACCTGGGAATAGGAGAGAATACATTTGAAGACAATGTCGCTATATCGAATGGCAAAAATAAACAGTTCAAGTGAAGCACAAGGAATAAGATGGGAAAGCTGTAAATTGCATGTGCATATTTGTCTATTTTTTCTATAAGTTTTATTGCAAGAGGTAAAACAAAGAAAAAGTATATATATGTATATATATATATATATACATATATATATATATATATATATTATTTAGATAATCTCAGTACCTTTTCTGGCATTTTCGCCCTGTATAGGTTGACTTGGCAATTCAGCCTTTTTAGAGGCATTAACTCCTCGTAAGTGTTGCATTTACATGGCTGTTTAGAAACTGCTGCCCAAATTTATTTTATATTTTTGTACAGATTCTGCAGTTTATGATATTGTTTTTCTAAAAACAAATGCTGTTTATACATATGAGATAGCTATTTTGATAGGATTTGCTCACATAGTTCCTGCAAACTTCAGATGTACAAGTTGCACTTGTACTTTTATAGCGTTGTAATGTTTTATATGTGTTTGGTGCAAAGAGAAAATTGGATCAAATCAATCCGTAGTTGACGTCCCCCAAATGCAGACACACACACACACACACAGCGCTTTAAGACAGGGCCAGGCCCTCTCACACCCAAATTTCACAAGCACCGGCCTCCTGGCATGAGCACCCGCCAGCACTGTGACTTCCAAAGCCAGAGCCACATCTGCTCATCAAACTTGCATTAAGCAGTTGGCGGGAGGTGGCCATGGAGCTCGGGGTTTAGGTGATGGTTCTCTTTAACTCCCTCTCTTGAGGGGAAGACTACCGAATACTCACTGTATTTATGCCAAGTTTGCCCTTTAATTGTTTTCATTTTTTAAAAAACAAAAACAAAAACCCAAGTCTTTCCTTTTTGGCATAATTTTTATGATGACCTGAAATTTTACATGTGAACAAAATTTTATGAAAAGCAACCAACCTCTTCTTGGAACTAAACCCTTTTGCAATGCTTAGGACTCCTAGAGAAAAAAAAAATCTCCCCCAGAAGACATCCATCATGTTGCCCAATTGTCTTTTCCAGCTTCCCTAGAGCTTTCCTTTACCCCCCTACCGCGCCCCCCCCCCCCCGCCCCGTTGCTAAGTGCTGAAAATGGTATCTTCAGGATCGCCAGGTGAGCGAGCAGCCCGGGATGCACTCTTGAAACAACTGTGGCCCTTGAACCAGGAGTTGGTCCCATTATGTCACAGCTTCCAGTCTGGTTGCTTTCTTGAATCAGCTGCTTTAACCACACTTTACAAGGCTGTTTTACCCAAATACACAGGACTTTCTATGCATGTTCCTCCTCCTCCCCTTGTCAGCCCCAAACCAGGACACTTGAGAAGTAGCTTTTTATTCCTAACAGTGTACATTTAATTTTAAAATGTTTGCAATGTATCATGCTTGTTGCCGACATTGTTGATGGCCTTTTCCTTTCAGTTGTTTCTTTCTTCCGATGGTACTTTCGCTGGTTACATCCTATATTTTTGAAATGCAGATGGCTTCTTTAGGAATAACTTTTATATTTATTTAAGAATTTTTAAATTATGGGATTTGTGTTGTTGTTGTCTTTGTTGTTAGTCATTTGTCAATATTCAGTCACCAATTCTGCTCACTTCTTGCCATGGATAAAATTGAGTCTTTCTGGCCAATTAAAAAAGACAGCTTTATAAAATGGCACTTTAAACAAGCCACAGATAGTTTTATTTTTATAATGCACATGGCAAAACAAATACATTTGTGATGAAGGAACTGCTCATCTAATCAAAAGATTCACCGTGTATGGTATGATTAAATCTACCTTCTAATTTAGTTCCCCGCCACTCCCCCACTTGAATGTGTTTTTAAAGGCTAATTATCAACTCTGTAGAGCAGTGAGAAACAGATCAAATTGCTCTTGTTCTCCTACCAGCAACCTCCACCAGGACACCTTGTACTGCTACAGATGTGTCATTTCCTGTGATAGGACCAGGGACCATATATAGGTGAGGGGAGGGTGGTTGTAAATGCTTCCAGTGTCACTGGGCCTGTCCGTTTTAAGAGCTTCCTTTTTCTGTGGAGAACAAGCCAGCCCAGATGCCACGCTTTTGATAACGGGAGGACCTGGTGAACTCACTACATGCTGCACACTTATACATATGTATACACACACAATAGTGTTGATTATTCCGAACAATAACAGGGTAAGGCGGTTGATTTGCCATTGTTAAAAGCTGATTTACAGTAACTTAGAACAACTGTACTTTGGTTGGATTAGCAAATCATGTGTTTAAACAAATCCCATATGTTGGGCAACAGTTCAAATAAGCACAGCGAAGTGTTGCCCAAACGTGGTTCTCGGACTCTAGTATTTGTAAGGCTGGTCTTGAAAATCAAAACAAACAAAAAAACCCCCCAACATCAGGCAAATGCTTGTCAGCTCTGGACACCCTTGCCATAAATGCTCGATACTCACGGTCTTCTGAGGAGGACCTGGGAAATCAGTGGCACGGTTTAAAAAGAACAAAACCATCAAGTGTTCCAGTTATCTTTGTGTCTTATTTTTCCAAAGCGATGTCCCAACGGGGAAGGGTGTGAGCCTGTGTGTGATCTGCACGTCCCAGTGTGAGTGCGGGACGTGCCTTCCCCCGTGCAAAGGACATCGCGAGGCGTTCAGAGTCAGGCAGGCAGTTCGAGGTGCCTTCATGAGAAAGACATGCTGGGCGGGGCTGGGAGAGGACACGCATTGACAGTGATGTGCAATGAAGTGACAAGATGAGAGCAGAATATTAAGAGCTTTGAATTTGAAGTGATTTTTTTCCATAAGTTATTTATTCCTGTTTTTTTCTGTGTAAATATATTTATTTTACTGTGGAGCTCTAACAACATCTGGATCGTAACATGTGCAGAATGTATGGTAGGAATGTATTCTCTTGTAGGAATGTCAATCTGTATTAAAAGGGGGTCCAAGCCAGACCCCCGGGTCGTCTCATCATATGCCCAGCCCACATGCATTTGTACTTTCTTCTCCAATGTGGGTCTATTTGAAATATGCAAAAAGGTATGGGTGAGGAATGTTCCAATACCTCCAAATTTTTAAAGAAAATCAAGCATCAAAGGATTGATATTTTTAAATGTTTTTTAGTAGCACTTTCTCGGACAGAAGGGGCAACCACACCGACACCCTTGTTCACACCATAAGGTGAGAACTAGCCAGAGCCTCCGCTATACCTCGAGTGTCTTTATCAATTGAACTTTTTATTGCCATAGCCCCTTGGCGTATCCCAACTGCCCTGAGGTCAATCAAGGTAAATTTCTTAACATAAATAAGCTCCAAAGAGCCAAAGTATCAACTTACAGATCATTTTTAAAGCTTAAATTTATTAACCACCTTTGTGGTACACAATGAATTATGAATACCCCTGGGCAGTCTTCTTAAATGACAGATTTTTTTTTTTAAAAAAGGAGACTCTACCTTGTGTAGTGATTGATATTTTACATGAATTGTCTTAATTTAAAAACCTTGCTGTTACAAATTGGGCCTTTCTACATTTTATGAAGCTATCAAAAAGAGCATATTTGACCTTTTCTGGCTGTCAATGGTTAACTTCCTGTAATTGCCGACGAACAGCAAGGTGTATGTTCCTGCTTGTGTACAATTGTTTTCAGTGCTTCTAAGAATGAGTCTAAATGTTTCTTGGAAATTAGCCAGGATCAAATGCTGTTGCAGACAAAGCCAGTAAAGATTTTGGACATTTTTGGGGGATAATACATTTGGAAGAGAAGTGCAGTCCATACAAGCAAACAATCAAGATTTTGGAAAAGATGTACAGAGTGAATTTGGTGCATGGTTTTTGAGGAGGATTTTTGTCTAAAAAGGAAGTGTAACCTTTCCCCCACAGACCTGAGAGCTGTGCCTTTTCTATGCAATATTACAGACGTTACATTGGAACCCAGATGGCTGTATTCACATGTAGGTTTGGGCTGTAATCGAAACAATTGGACAGATTAAATGTACATGGAAATGAGCAGTCTTACTTTTGTAGTTTTATATTATACAATAAACAGTTAAAAGATGACAGAGGTGTGTGTGCAGCTTCCTTCTGACCGGAGCATAACCAGCTCAGGACATGGTTTGCCCGTGTTAAGGAACAGTGCACCCATGGCCTCAGCCAGAGCTGGTGCCGGGGACCTTCTCTCCCTGCCGTGGTCTCAGGAGGACCTTTCTCTCCTTCTCGCCCTGCCTCTGGGGCCCTTCTCAGACTCCTCATTCCCACTTCTCTCCCTCAACTTGCTCTGAACAGTTTTTCCCCAGAGTTTGGGCAGTGACCAGGGTGTTGCAGAGCTTCCACTCCCTTTTGGCTTTCCTAAGGGAATCTGGTCCACTCAGGTGTCTGAAAACTTGTTTTAAGGTCCTGCCTCTCTCCTGAGCTCTGGACTGAACTATCTACCAGACTTTGTGTGTTTTAAAGCAGCCTTGTTTCCCCCCTGGGGCCTATTCTTCCCCTCTGGGCCTCTGTTTGGCCGCTCCACCCTTCTCCCAGGCCTGATTCCCGCCTCCCACCCCCCACTCCCAACCTGTTCTCCAGTCCAAGCCACATTCTGTTCCCAAATGTTCACCACTCCCCACCACCTACTTTCCATCTCCACCACAGCTTCCCAAAAGGGGGCCTCTGGTTATCGCTCCTGCTTCCTCACTACGCCAATATGTCCTTGATGCTAGAGCTGACATCCCAAAGCACCAGTGGTTCAGGCATTTATTTGTTGCACATCCTCCAGCAGCCCCCCTGGTGTATACAACCTGGCCTCCCCCACCACCTCCCAGAAGTTAATGGAGGAGATCCGGTGCAATCTCCTTGGCAGCCGGGACATCTTTGATGGACCTGTGGCATCTAGCCTTACCTGGTCCAGGCAATTCTGGCCACCATACCAGCTGGTGAAGAGATGAAGGAGAGGCCTGGGAAATGAAGGTTCCATTCAATCAGCAATGGAATATGGGGGGAGGGGTGTTGGGAGAGGTGTTATGGGTTGCGGGCCCTACTCAATAGGTCTAGTGTCTTTAAAAGGGGGAGCAGATAGCAACACAAAACCACAAGGACAGCGCCATGCGAAGATGAACACAGAGATGGAGGTCATATGTCTACAAGCCAGGAACACCACAGGCTGGCAGCAGACCCCAACAGCTGGGGGTCTGGGGTCGGTTTTCTCTCACAGCCCTCAAAGGAACCAGCCCGATCTCTGACTTCTAGCCTCCAGAACAGTACGTTTCTGTTGTTGAAGACACTCTGTTACAGCAGCCCTAGCAAACTAATACGGAGAGAAGAGCAGGATGCGTCCTTCCAGACATCCCAGTAGATATACTCACTAGGCGGCTAGGAATTAGTCTGTTGCTCAGTAGAATGGACTCTGGAATAGGAGCAGCTACTGTTCATTAGACATAACTTTAGCAACTCGTTCAAGTTCTCTGCTTATGGGGACAAGATAAAGTCAGACCTAAATCTCTGTGCAAATGTTGACAATGCAATAAAAATTAAAGTTGCAGATCTTGTCTAGCTTCTCGTGCCTACAGCTATGCCTAGCACATAGTAGGCACTCAGAACATTTGTTGAATTAAAAGAAGAAAAGAACCCTGTAGTTCACCCTCCTCTAGGGCATGAGAAAAGCACAGAAGTCAGTCCTCATTGTCTGGGTCCCAGGTCCACCCCCATCCTGACCCTCTGGATGCCCCATTGCCAGCACACTGCATGCCCTGGCGTATGCCCCCACTTCTGCTTGTAGAAATTCTACCCATCACTCCAAGCCAAGCTCGAGTCACATCCCCAAGTCAGAACCCACCTGGTCTCTTCTGGAGGGCTCTGCAGCTCTGCAAACACACTTAGCAAGTCCTGCCATGTCTTAGGTTAGCTGCACACCGTTCATTTCCTCCACTACCCTCTGCTGCTCCAAAGAGCAGGAACTCTATGATGTTCATCTTTGCCACAGGTCAGCAAGCTATGGCCCTTGGGCCAAATCCTGTCCACTGCCTGATTTTGTAAGTAAAGTTTTATTAGAACATGGTCGTGTTTATGGATTTGTGTATTCTCTATGGCTGTTGTCCTGTTACAATGGCACAGAGAACACAAGGCTTGATCTCAAAATCTAAAGTATTTGCTCTTTAGCCCTTAACAGGAAATGTTTGCCAAACACTGATCTTTGCAAACTGATGCTTAGGACAGACAGTGTCTTGCCATAGCTGGGCCAGGCCACAGTCCCTGTGCTCAGGGGCTTATACAGACGGGAAAGTACGCCCCAGGGAAGTGGCTAGAGTCCAGGTGTTGGAGGGGATGGTATGAGGGCCAGAGAGGTAGAGCAGTCAGAAAAGTCACATAAGAGTGGACATCTTCAAAGAACGTAGGACCAAGAAAGAGGCTTAGACATGGGACTTCTGGTCAAAGGGCCCCATTTTACAGATGTGAAAGCTGAGACACAGAGAGGGGAACTGATTGTTGTCTAAGGCGAGACACAGTTTATAGCATTGCGTTTCAGAGTTTGGCTCTGCAACCAGACTGCCTGAGTTTGAATCCTTGCTCCACCATTTACATCCTGTAGCCTTGTGCAAATTCTGAAACCTCTCTGTGCCTTCGCTTTCTCATCTATAAAACGGGGGTAAGATTGAGCTGATCTTCTGCAATGGTGGGGATTAAATGAGTCCATACATGTAAAGCACTTAAAACAGCTCCAAAACAGAGGAGGAGGAGGAGGAGGAGGAGGAGGAGGAGGAGGAGGAGGAGGAGGGGGAGGAGAAAAAGGAAGGGCAGCTAACATGACAGTGGGCAAGGTGAAAATCTCCGCTCAGTGTAGTGTTTTAGGTTGAACCTTAAAGAGAGGCTGGGGTGTTTTAGTGCTGGAGGCACGTTTTGTGGGCACACCATTTCCTAACACCATGCTTGTCGTCATTATGGTCAGCTATTACTGCAGACACTGCTCCAAGTCTGTGGCAATCTGGGGTCCCAGAGTCCCTACTGCCTCTTCCATCTTTGCTTTTTAATGTCCTGTTGCTCCTCTTGGGAAGGAATCTTTGAATCAGGAGTAACGGTCCCCAGGGTTACGACTCGCTGAGCATGGCACATGTGCCAGACACCACTAAGGGGACTCCCCACCCCAGTCCTTGGACGTTCATCTTACCACCCCTGCTTTACAGAGGAGGGAGTCCAGGCTCAATGAGTTTAAGCAGGCCACTTTGCAGACGCCGCCACTCCGAAGCCGCCTTTGGTCAGCCATGGTGAACCCTACCGTGTTCTTCGACATCGCCATCGATGGTGAGCCCTTGGGCCGCATCTCCTTCAAGTTGTTTGCAGACAAAGTTCCAAAGACAGCAGAAAACGTCCGTGCTCTGAGCACTGGGAAGAGAGGATTTGGCTACAAAGGCTCCTGCTTCCACAGGATCATCCCAGGGTGTATGTGCCAGGGTGGTGACTTCACACACCACAATGGCACCGGTGGCAAGTCCATCTCTGGGGAGAAATTTGAGGACGAGAACTTCACCCTGAAACATACAGGCCCTGGCATCCTGTCCATGGCAAATGCTGGGCCCAACACAAACGGCTCCCAGTCTTTCATCTGCACCGCCAAGACCGAGTGGCTGGATGGCAGGCATGTGGTCTTCGGCCAGGTGAAAGACGGCATGGATATTGTGGCGGCCGTGGAGCGCTTTGGGTCCAGGAATGGCAAGACCAGCAAGAAGATCACCATTGCTGACTGTGGACAACTCTAATAAATTGGACTTATGCTTTATCTTTAAAAAAAAGAGTTTAAGCAACTTCCCCAAAGTCACACAGCAGGCAAGTGGCAGAGCTAGGACTGTGGGCTGGGCCTCTCTGACTCATACAACCACATCAGCACACGCTCCCTGTTGCTTGTTACTGCTCCTGGTTCCTCAGGGTCCCCAGACAGGCTGACACGGGAGGCTGAGCAAGGTGAGGCAAGAGACCCTGTGGGAGCTTTACCTCTTTCACTTGCCTGACCTTGAACAAGTCACTTCACACCTCTCTTCTTTATCGGCCTGTGAAGAAGAACATCCAGGCATGGCCCTTGGGGGGGCGGGGACAAGAGGAGGAAGGTGTCCCAGGGGACCACAATGAGCCAGGAGCTGGGAGAGCCCTATAGGGCTCAGTGCCCCCCTAGGTTCTCTGATCTTGGCTCTGTGTGACCTTGGGCCTGTCACTATCCCTCTGCGGGGGAGGGGGGACTCAGTTGGCTCAGTGGTGAAAGGAGGCAGGACAACCTACATGCCAAGCGCTTCCTGTTGTGGCTCTCCCTGGGGGCAAGTTAGAACCCTGGGGGCCTCGGCCAGTATCCGGCCTGGGGTCCTGGCCTGGTGGTTTTACTAAGCTCTCCAATCGAGCACCACCACTGCTCTAGGGTGGCCATGGGGCCTGTGGGATGACACAGCTGTGAGCACGACCAGGGAGGCGCACAGGCTGGCATTGTCCCTGGAGCTGGGAACCCCCTTGCAGCAGGCTGGCTGCCCCAGCCCACAGGCCGCCAGGAGGCCTCCCTCCCTTCTCCTTTCCCTCCCTCCCGCCCCTCCCCCGCAGGGCGGCCAAGCTGCCAGCTGCTAGCAAGGCCTATTGTTCAGCAGTGACAAGAAATGGCTGCAGCAGCTCAGGCGGGGGAGAGGCTGGAGCCAGGAAGGGGGAGGGGTGGGGCGAGCTGGGAGCAGTCTCCCTGAGGCAGCCACCACCTCACAGGGGTTGGCCTGCCTGCCTTGGGAGCCGGAGCCCAAACAGCGCCTGCCCTCCCCCCCCCCCCCCAACCCCCAGATTTCTTTTCCACTTGTCTTCTCAGGATGTGGTTGCTGGTGGGAGTGCGTGCCCCTGTTTGGTGCGTTGGTGCGCGGAGCCAGGCCGCCTCTAGAAAAGGATTTATGGTCACTTACCTCCCAGCTGAGTGTCCGGAAACAGTGCCAGGTGGCCCAGTGCTTTTGAAATGGTATTGTTCAAAGTCAGTCCAAGTGGGGGAAGTTTTCAGTCATTATTTCTTCAAATAGGTTTTCAGTATCTTGCTCTCTCTCTTCTTCTGGCACCCCCATAATTCGGATGTTGGTACGCTTGAAGTTGTCCCAGAGGCTTCTTACACTATCTTCAACTTTTTGGATTTTTTTTCTTTTTGCTTTTTCGGTTGAGTGTTTTTTGCTTCTTTGTATTTCAGTTCTTTGACTTGATTCTTGCATTCCTCTAGTCTGTTGTTGGGTTTCTGTATAATATTTTTTATTTCATCAGTGTATGTTTAATTTCTAGTTGGTCCTTTTTCATATCTTCGAGGGTCTCATTATATTTATCGGCCTTTTCTAGGATATTCTTGAAAAGCCTTATAACCGTGTTTTGAATTCTATATCCAGTCGTTTGTTTTCCTCCATTTCTTTCGTTTGTGATCTGTTTCTTTGTCGCCACATTTTCACTGCTTCCCTGAGTTGGTAGGGTAGCTTTGTGTGCTAGGTTTCCTATATGGTCCAGTGGGTCAGCCTCCCAGTTACCTGAGGTGGACTCTCTTGGTGCACCCCTTTGTGGACTGTGTGTACAGCCTTGTTGTAGTTAAGTCTTGATTGTTGTTGGTATCACTGGGAGGAATTGACCTCCAGGCCAGTAGGTTGTGAGGATCAGCTGTGTCTACGCTGGGAGAAGTTCGGTGCTGGAGACAGCCTTATAGGATTAGACTTGCCAAACTGCTAATGCCTCTGTGTTCAGCTAGGATGCGGTGGAGTCTCAGGGTGGAGCAGACAATCTTGGCTTCCCGTCAGCCCTGCCCTTGTGTGTGCCCATGCATGCGCTCCGCCTTCCCAGGCTCCCAAGCCTCTGCCTGAGAGTCCAGATTCCCCCCGCAAGAGTGTGGGTCCCCAGGGGCTTGCCTGGAACTGGGGTTCAGTGTAGGGCTTCCTTCCCCCTCCTGCCAGAGAAAGTCAGCCAGGCTCTCAGCCACCCTTCCTCTCTGCACGCACAAAGACCCTTTGCCGTACCTCAACCCTTTGCCGTTACTCCAATTCTCCGTGAGCTTTTCTCTTTCCTTCTAGTTGTAGAATTTCCACTCAGCCAGCTTTCCTGTGGTTCTGGATGGTGTTCGTTCTGTCTTTTAGTTGTAGTTTTGAAATTGTTGTGCGAGGCAGTGGTTTAGGTGCTTACTATGCCACCATCTTTGTTTCTCCACCTGGTGAAAGAAATAGACTTACAAATCCAGGAAGTGCAGAGAACCCCAAACAAAAGGAATCCAAAGAGGACCACACCAAGACACATCATAATTAAAATGCCAAGAGCAAAAGACAAAGAGAGAATATTAAAAGCAGCAAGAGAAAAACAGTTAATTACCTACAAGGGAGCACCTGTATGACCCCCCCCCCCCCCGCCCCGACTCCCCAGGTGACTTTTCCTCCCTAGCAAATCGCTGGTCCTGAGGTTTGGACCCCCTGGCCTTTCCTCCCTAGATATCTAGGCCTCAGATGTGTTTCAGCTCCAGGCCCAGAAAAGCAACAAAACCAGCCACAGCTGGCGTCAGGCCCAGCTGCATTGGATAATGACCCCCTGCCCTGGTGCTGGCCAACCAATCAGTGGAGACCACAACCCTGAATAGACACACCTGGGAAACAGCTGACTATTCTATTGAGATCTGCTCCTGGGACCGCCCCTAAAATCTCTGCCCTTAAAACCCATAGGACCCTCCAGGGAACATACCCATGCCTCCCCCCGCCCCCCCCCCCCCCGGTACCTTACCTTTAGCTCCCTCAAGGTAAGTTCCAAGGACCTTCCCTTTAGCTCTAGAACTTGTTTGCTAAGCCCATTTCTTCTAGAAATTACTTCTTCTACCTCTGTGATTGACCAAATGAATGTTCTCTTACAGTTTGGGTCTTGCTCTGAATTCTTTTCTAGCCAGAACCCAAGTACCGAGGTTGCTGAACCCAGGTCTGGTCTGCCCACCTGTCAGACACCCAGTGCCACCCCGCTGCCTATGGCAGAGCCATGGCCCTGGGGTCGCTGGGTCTCTTGGAGCTTTGTGACCGACTCTGCCTCTGCGGGACTGAAGCCAGCCAGAGCTTCCCTCTGACCCCTCCACCCCCGCCAGGCTCCTTCTCTAGCCCAAGCACACGCACACTCTTCCGGAGTTGAGCGAACAGAAGGGGCTCAGCTAAGGGGGCAGACAACACCCTTTGCCAGTTCCAGGTTGCTTGACCCAGGCCCGGTGTGACCCATGGAACCGGGTCCAAACTTTCAACCTAAAAGGAAGAAAATTCTCGAGTGTCCCCCTATCAAAATTGCTGCTCCTAAACCTTGCCAGTGTGAACTTCTGCAGCCACCTTGCCCTGTCCTGCCCTGCCCAGGTTCTCTCTCTCTCTCTCTCTCTCTCTCTCTCTCTCCCCCTCCCTCCTAGTCCCTCTCTGTCTTGCCTGCCCCACCCAAGTCTCAGCTAAAATGCCACCTCCTCAGAGTGGCCTTCCCTGACCACCCCACTCCCAACCAGGCACATCACTCTTCAATTTTCCCCACAGCAGTTATCACCATGCAAAGTCATTGCAATCATTTACTTCCTTGTTTCTTCCCCGTTTTCCCTCCTCTGAACCTCCTGACCGTTAGGGACCTTGTCTTGGTCAACAAGCTCCTTAGAGACCAGATGGGCTAGAGAACCCAGATACTTGCACCACCCTAGGGAGGGGGAGGCCACCCCCACCCCAATCCCCAAAACGTGACCGATGTCATATTCCCAACCAGAGAGCTGGGAATGGAGCCTGATTTCCCTGACCCAGGGCAAAAGGGACATATGATGCTTTTCCCTGAAGTGTTGAGGACCAAATTCAAAACCTCCACGATCACGTGGCTGAACATTATCCTGGATTGTTCAGAAATGGGATTCTGTTGGAGACGGGGGGGGGGGGGGGGGTCACTGGATGAGAACCAGCTCTGCCCCCAGCAATGCTCATCTATTTTCTGGGCTGCCAGCTCCTCCTGCCTGTCTCCCACTCCCACCGTGTTCCTCCAGCTCCTACTCTGCTCCACAGCTTCTGGTGGCTCCCCATTGCCCTGAAGGACTATTCACACCCCCTCCAGGATCCCAGGGCCCTGCTCTCTCCTGCCCCAAGGACTCTTCCTGGAGTCCCCTGCCTGGGATGCCCTCCCTCTCCCCTCCTCCCCTCCTCCCCTCCTCCGCTCCTTTCCTCCTTCCCTCCTTCCCTACTTTCCAGACCACGCCCATCCTTTGGACTTTGGTCCCACCTCCTCCAGGAACCCTCTCTTTCTGCCTGAGCTTACAAGCTCCTGGGGCCTCCAGTCAGAGCCTGGGTTAGTTCTGGTTAGTTGGCTCAGCTCACGGGTTTCTTCGAGGATTGCTGGGGCCTGTTTCAGACTTCAGGCTCCAGAACAGGGACTGAGTCCAGGGACTGTGAGTGCCAGCCAGCAGCTGAGTGTGACTTGTTGGAAGGGAAAGGAGGGGACACTGAGGGGCCTCCAGTGGGAGAGGACTTTTGTCTCCTTGGTGGGGCCAGACCCCAAAGAGCACAGCAGCTCAGAGAGGTGGAGCTCCTGAGGGGAGCCATGTGGCAATCCCTCCTCCTTGTCCCCCCGCCTCTGCCCCCCCCCGCCCCCGCCCCGTGTGGAGCTGGGTTGACTCGAGTGGCAGGAAAAATGTTACCTCCCCCCCCTCCAAGCTGCTGCACATCTGTGCCCAGACAAAGCCAGCTATTAATCCTCGCTTTTGTGTGTTTGGGTGTTGAATTCCACTTGGATCTGCTGGCTTTTGGAAGGGAAGCTTGGAGGGGATTTAGTGACAACAAAAGGAACCCACTGAGGGGACTGGGGGGGGGCCAGGGGAGCCAGGAAACCCAAGTGCATTCACGCTGAGGCCGGTGAAGGCCCCTGGGAGCCCAACGTCGGCCAGAGCCAAGCAGGGCTCCCAAATTCCCAGGGTCTGAGTCACACAAAGGGGCCACTCCCAGGAGGAAAACACCAGCTTTGTAGGCCTGCCTTCCACTCCGGATGCCTCTGGGTCCAAGGCCCCCATCTGACAGGGCCTGGCACTGCCCCGAAACTGTCCTTTGCAGCCTGGGGGTCCAGGGGTGGGAGACAGGAGATGAGGACCAAGCAGAAGGCTGCAGCCCAGGGACTGTGTCCAGATCAGGGAGAGTCAACAGCCCAGCAATGAAGCCAGAGGGCCTGAGCCATGGGCTGCCTGGGGGCCTGAGCCATGGGCTGCCTGGGGGCCTGAGCCATGGGCTGCCTGGGAGCCTGAGCCATGGGCTGCCTGGGGGCCTGAGCCATGGGCTGCCTGGGGGCCTGAGCCATGGGCTGCCTGGGGGCCTGAGCCATGGGCTACCTGGGGGCCTGAGCCATGGGCTGCCTGGGGGCCTGAGCCATGGGCTGCCTGGGGGCCTGAGCCATGGGCTGCCTGGGGGCCTGGGTCGGGCACCTCGTCCCAAACAGAAGCTCTACCTTCAGGGAATCCAGTCCACACAAACCCTAACTCTGGCTCAAGCATCAAACAGAATAGCCTAGGACAGGGTCACAGTGTGCGTGTGTGTGTGTGTGTGTGTGTGTGTGTGTGTGTGTGTGTGTGTGTGTATCCTCCCGGGGCTGGGCTGGGGGCAGTTACATCTTAGAATGTCAGGCAGTTCTGAGGGGAAGACCTGCAGCTGGGTTGGGTGTTATTTGACTAGCTCAGCAGGAGCTCCGGCCTCTTTGCGAGGTTGCTAGGAGAGCAGCCTGGGGTGTGAACTGAGCCCTCTTGATCTGGCTGTGCCCCTCCTGCTCTGTTAATGTCACTTTTTAAAATGAGCTTCCCATCTGTGGGCGCTTAGCCTCCAGGCTCCCGCAGTTGTCAGGTCACACAGAGAAGAAGCACAAGTGACTTTAACTCCATGTGGGGTGGAGACACACCCAGAGCCCCCTCCCCTCCCTTTTCCTTACTCCTTTGAGCTGTCTGTAATGTCATTCACTCATGCATTCGAGAGGTGACCACACTGTTGCACTGTGGGCCAAGTTCTGGCTTAGCTGCGGGGCAGCACATGCACAGTGGGGCTGCCTACTGACACTGTGTGCTCAACTCTTCCCTGGATTAGGGAATCACCGGTGTTCAACCTGCTGCTATAAAGGCTCTTGCCTCTGAACATCGTTTCCGAGGACCGGGTCCCGGGCAGCCCCCTCTGGAGGGTCTGGAGAATAGGTGGGGCCATTTGCTGCCTCCAGGGACAATGGCCTTTTCTAGGTTAGGGAGTGGGAGCAGTTCCCCTGTCCGGGTGGAAACTTCTAGAAGACCAGAAAACCACTCTGTCCTGGATTTTGTCAGAGGGCATCTGCACTGTTGCAGAGGTGCCTCCCCATGCCTGGGCCACAGGCCCTGCCACTGCACAGCTGGGAAGCTCTGTGCCCCGGGGACACCTCACTCTGCACTTAAGAGCTCAGTGACTTCAGTGGGAGCCTGCACTCTGGGCTGACAGCCACGGGCTCAGAAGTGGGGAGACGGCCCTGGAGGTTGCGAGGATGGGTGCTTGAAGGCTGTTTCTAACCCCCAAGTCCCACATGGTAAAGAGCAGGGGCGATGAACAGTGGCAGGATGAGTTCAGAGGCCTTGGGCCGCTCTGGCGCATCACCAAGTGGATTGAGATCAATGGAGTGACTGTAGGAGGAAGGGTCAAGATGGGGTCCCAGTCCCTGAGGGCATTTACAGGGTGAAGTGACAGGGCACACATGGGATAGGGAGCTCTTACCCAGTGTGGTACCCAGGTAATAGGTCCCTGACTCTGTTCCTTGGCTTCTTTCCCCAGCTTCCCTCTGGAGGTGGCCACAGGGGCCTTGATGAGGGTCAAATAACACCCAACCCAGCTGCAGGTATTCAGAGGCTCCCTGTGTGCATCTGTCCACCTCTGGGGCAGGGAATGACCTGACTGCCCAAATCAGAATCAGTAGCGCCATTTATTGAGTGCTCTGTTCCTAGCAATGTGTTAACCATTGACGTTCCACTAGCTCAGTAAAACTTCATACCCACCCACGAAGTCAGAACTATTATTATTCCCACTAGAGGCCCGATGCACGAAGATTCGTGCAAGAATGGGCCTTCCTTCCCCTGGCTGCTGGCACCGCCTTCGCTCCCCCCCGGAGCCACCTTTCCGCCTTCCCACCCTGCCCAGAGCCCCAGAGTGGCTGGGGTGGTGCGGAATGCCTGCGTTATCGCCATGGTGATAATGCAAGCATCCTGCCCTCCCCCGGCTGTTCAGCACCTGTGTATGCAAATTAATCCGCCATCTTTGTTGGGTTAATTTGCATAGTCACTCCTGATCTGCTGGTGGGCTTCGTGAAGGTATGGGCAATTTGCATCTTACTCTTTTATTAGTGTAGATTGCATAGCAATGGACGCCAAGGCTCAGAGAGGTTAACAAGGCTCAGATAGGTACATAGAGGTGGAGCCAGGACTTGGAAGCTTGGATCTTCTCTACTCTGGAGATCGCTCAGACCTCTGGATCCTCTTCTTCCCACATTCCACTTCCCACAGCCATCTCACAGCCCAACAGTGTGGCAAAAGGCCTGGAAGAGAAGGGGAAATCCAGTTTGGGCTTCTATGTTGGCTTCTTGATCTAAGGTAAGATGTAGAGAGGAGGATAAGTGGTCAGAGGATTATCTGCAGATTCCATTGCTCCAAGATGTTCACTCCTTGCCTCCCAGGAGAAAACACAATAGCAAAGTTTTCTCTGGAGAGGAAAATGTAAATTAAAAATATTTTTTTTCTCCTTTTGACAAAAACAAGTACGTCCTTTGTAGGGCAAAGCTAGAAAACACAAAGAAGCAAAGATAAGAATATAAACTAATCACCATTGTACTACTCAGAGTCGAGGACTGCTAAAAGCCTTATATATATTTTTGTAAGTTTCTTCCTAGTTCAGACACAAACATATACATATATTTTACACTCTATTTTTTAAAATATGTTTTTATTTATTTCAGAGAGGAAGGGCAAGGGAGAGAGAGATAGAAATATCAATATGAGAGAGAATCATTGATTGGCTGCCTCTTGCATGCCCCCTACTGGGGATCGAGCCCACAATCTGGGCATGTGCCCTTGACTGGAATCAAACCCAGGAACCTTCAGTCCACAGGTCGACGCTCTATCCACTGAGCAAAACTGGCTAGTGCTACACTCTATTTTCTTTTTAACGAAGCAATATGTTATAACTACAATTTGGAAACTGCTCCCCCCCCCCCACTCAATAATTTATCTGAATACCTTCCCAAGTGGGGATGTATGTATTCATCCACTATCTCATAGTCGAAGGCTGTGCAGCATTCCATTCTACTGTTGCACCATAATTAATCGAACTAATCTCCTAATGTTAAATATTTAGAAATTTCCAAATTTTTGTTCCTGTGATGATGCATAACGCCCTGTCTGGAATCTTGAAGTGAAATGGATAGGGTGAACGTTGGGTGCGTGTCACCCAAATGCCCTGAGGAAAGGCTGTAGCCATTAATTCTCATAAACAGTGTTTGAGATGCTCCCTCCCCACCTCAACACACTCAAACACACCGTTGCTCTTCCTGAAATATTCTTTCCTTACCAAAAAAAAAAAAAAAAAAAGGTTGACAATTTGATACATGAAATGCTATCTCATTTTGTTTTATTTAGCATTTCTTTAATTATTAATTGGGGTCAACAGTTTTTCATGTGCCTATCAGCCATTTTTGTTTCTTCTCTGAGAGTGCCCATTCATATCCTTTGTCCATTCCATTTCTCAGTTAGTTTTCTTTTAACACAGTTGTTTTATTTAGGTGGAACCTGGCATGTTAGAATCACCCAGAAGACTTTTCAAACAACAGAAGGAAGAAAAGAAAGAAGGAAGGAAGGGAGGGAGGGAGGGAAAGAAGGAAGGAAAGAAAGAGCCTCATCAGCCCAGATAAATATTTGGTGGAGCCTGGGTATCAGTATTTTTAAAGTGTCCTGTGCTTCAAATGTGTAACCATGGCTGAGAACCCTTGTTATAAATTAGATTTCTCCCACTGTCTGGCTCCAAATGCTTTCATTGCAGAATCTATTCTTGGTACTTTGACACCCAGTTTTCTGCTGTGAAAAATGGGCATCAGCACTGTGAAGCAACACAGCACCTCCCTCCCAAAGTCTATAAATCCCAGGGAGGAGGCCAGAGTTTCAGGAAACGGGGTAAGGCAGATGCCGTGGTCAGGCTCTCTGCCAGGTGGGTTGGAAAAAATTAGGAGTTCGCTCAGGCAATGAGACGTGGCCTGAAGATAGCCTGAGCTCCCTGTGGAGGGGGCCAACGCCAGGGTTCTCTGGACCCCTTTTGTTTCTCTCTGGTACCCACCTTCAGGAGCTCAGCAGTCTCTTGCCCATTCTGGCAAGAATTAAATTCTTATCTGAGGCATTTCATCTTTCAGATGTCAGCAGGAAAGAGAGGAGTGTGGGCCCAAGGCATCGGGTCCTTCAGGAGGGAGCCAGACCCCTGGCTCACAGGCATGTGCCAGGTATGGGTGACGCAGAGGCTGCCTCCACCACCTCTAGTCCCATCAAGGGGTTTATAACATTCTCAAAAACACAAAAACCAACGTATTTTAATTCATTTCTGTTAAAACCTAAAGGATCTCCCTCCCCACCCCTCACCCCTACACACACACACACACACACACACACACACACACACACACACACACACACACCTCTGGTCCACCTAGTGCAGGTGCTTGTGGTCCCACTCTGGGGGATGGGAAGGGATGAAAGAGTCTTTCTAGTGATCTCATCAGGAAGGTCCCTGGAACCCCCCAGGCTGACTCTGTGCTACTCGAGGTCTTGGGAGGACCGCAAATGCTGGTCTTCCAGGTGCTGGTGCGCAGCAAGGTGGAAGCTCACGCTCAGTGGCTTGAATCTTAGTCCACTTGGTGCTAGTGTGTGATCCTCAGCCTCGATTTTCTCATCTGTAAAATGGACACAGTGATGTTCAGGTTTGCTGAGAGGACAAAGCAGTATGCGGTGTAATGCAGAACCTCAGTAAATGCCGGGCGCTCTGTGTACACCCCTCCGTGCCTTTTCCCTTCCCTCTGTAGTCGGAGCTGAGGGCTCTGAGTCCAGCTCTGGAAACTCGGTCCACATTATCTCCCCCACATCCCTCACTTACTCCATTAGTCAGGGAAGGACAGAACCACCCCCCTTCCCCAGACATGGTCTCCCAGCCTCTACCCCTGAGAAGAGCTTACACCAGAGGCTGCACCCCTCCACCTGTGCCCACTCCCTGCCCCAGGCCACACCCATCCCCCTTGCCTTCTCTCCCACCCTCTCCCCACGAACCCCGTGCCCTGAACCTCCATTGATTCCCCACCTAGACTTGGTGTTAAAACTTTTACGATAGCCCTAGCCTGGTAGCTCAGTCGGTTGGGGTGTCCTCCCCAGGAGCGGAGGTTGTGGGTTTAATCCCCTGTCAGGACATGCTGGAGTCAACCAGTGAATGCATGGATGGGTGCATGCAGGTTGATCTTTTTCTCTCTCTCTTTCCACTGCTCTCTCTCTAAAATCCATGAATAAATTAAATAAAACACTTTTATTATAAATCTAATTTTTACTGAGCACTTACTTTGTGCCAGGGATAATGCTTCATCTCTGTTATATTAGTAAAGTTGTTCATAGGGACCTCTTTGTTACCCCATTTACAGATGAAGAAAGTCAGACTAGTTTGGAGTAATTTGCCTAAAGTCACAGGCCACTGGGGAGCCAAACTGGGTGCTGACGGCCCCTTCTCTGTGTTTTGTGTCGTGTACACTGATCTGTCCCCAAGGAGCTTCAGTCCCAGTAGACGTTCTCTCTCCCTGCCCTGAGCTCCCCCTGCACCAGGCTGGTTTCTTCCACATCCATCCACTCTGTTTCCATTGCTATTGTCTGGGCACCTCTTATGTCCTTTAACCTTGGGCCCAGGGCTCTACATGTGTTTCTTATTCATCTTTGAATCTGGCACTGTGGGTTCTTAAATAGTTTTTTCTAAAATTCTAAGGTAACATATACTCATTATAGAAAAAAAAAAAAAGAGGAAACACAGAAAAAGTAAAGCAGAAAAAAAAATGTCACCTATGATCCCACCATCCTGAGAAAACCTTGGTTAATATATCGGTCAAATTCCTTCCAGTCCACATATGTATTTTATATATACATATGTAGTTTTTACTTATACAAATAATATGTATTTTGCGTAAAGTAGATATTATACAGTACTATTTTCTATGTGACTTTTTTTTTTTTTACATTATATTGTGAGCAATTCCCATGTGAGAAATTCTTTGAAAGAGGGATTTTAGGTGGCTGTATGTTGTTCTTCTGTGATGGGACCCCTCCTGATTAAACCACTCCCCCATTGTGGTGATTCATTTAGGGCCTCTCTGATTATTCCCGTGGGAGAAATACCTGAAGTGGAATTGTTGGGACAAAGAAGAGGCTCTTGACACCGCACAGTAGGCACTGCTCGATCAAACCCTCTCCCACCCTCCTCTGCCCAGGTGCACCCGCTGACCAGCTAGAGGCCCTAACCTTCCAAACCCCTCTGCTCTTTCAGACTGCCCAGAAGCATGTGGGAATGTCACCTGGGGGATGCGACTCGAGGGGCCTGGCCCACCTCTGCCAAATCTCCCCCTCTCTCTAATCCGGACTCCTTTGGGTTAAGGGCAGTGTGGCTCAAAGGTTGCTGGACGTAGAAAGGATTTCCGGTTGGTGGAGACATTCCCCACGAAGCCACCACCACGAGGCTGGCCTTCTCTGTCACTAGGTTAGCCACGGAGACTTGGCTTAGGGATTGGGGCACATTACAGAGTTTGGCAGGTTTTAAGTTTTATTTAAAAACATTATGTAAAAATATTAAAGAATATTCTGGGGGGAAAAGACAAAATATCATGGCCATATCTTTCTCATTTGTTCACATCTTTTCTAGTTCAGGGAAGTAGTTGCTGCCTATGAAATGGGAATGACCTTTATTTATTTTTTAGGAAGGGAGAGAGGGATAGAAACATCAATGAGAGAGAATCACTGATTGGCTGCCTCCTACCCACTCCCCACTGGGGGACCAAACCTGGGACCTTTCAATCTGCAGGCTGAGCTCTATTCACTGAGCCAAACTGGCCAGCCCAATGGGAATGGCCTTAGAACAGTCTCTTCAAATGTACCCCAAACCTTCTTGGCTAGATTGTCACTGAGCCTGTAAGTGACACCCATAAAGCAGTGGCCCAAAGTTCTCCAGAAGAAGGCTGAATTCGTGAGCCTCACAGGCAGTGGAGGCCTGGGCAAGCCTAGCTCGTGGTAAACAATTCGGGATTTAATCTAAAGAGGCGCTAAGTAGGTCAGTTCTTCGAGGAAATTTGTGTTATTTTCCAAGTCACTTCTAGTCATCATCCAGGAGACAATTGTCTTAAAGAACCCGGGGGTTGCCTGCAAGAACAAGTCTCCCTGCTCACGGATCAGTAACCGGCAAGGAGCTCAGTGTACCCTCCCCGGCGGGGCGGAGCTGGACCAGGCGTCCTCCTTGCTCCAGAGCCCGCTTCTCCAACTTCAGAGGACGCGATGTGTCCTGCAGGCCCATGGCACACCCTTGCTGGGGCCAGAGACTCTGATTCAGTGGAGTCTCCATTTCTAGCAAGTTCTCGGGGGACGCTGAGGGTGCTGGTCCCAGGGCCCCACTTAGCGGACGCTGGTCCGGGAGGTCAGAGGGAGGGAGAGACCTGCAGGGATGCTGCCCCAGGGAGACGGATCGGATCGGGCTCAGACCCAGGGCAGGCGGCGGCTGAACATTCGCAGGCGGGATGCAGCCGCCAGGCCTGGGGGTGAGGAGGGGAGTGGGGGGCAGGCGATGCAGCGGGAACTCCGAGCTCTCTGGCGGGGCTGGAGGTCGTGACTGCCCGGGAGGCTCCGAAGCTCGTGTTCAGCGACCAGGCCGGCTCGAGTATCCCGGGGACAGCGGGAGCAACGGAGGCAGCCGGGCGGGGTGGGTGGAATCTGCCCGGGGAGTGGCGGCGGGGGTCTCCTCCGGACACCCTGGCTGCTCCGGCGACCACCGCCCCCCCCCCCCCCGGCCCCGCCAGCCCAGCGCCGGCCCCACTGCGCGCCTGCTGAGCTTTCTGGTCCTCTTGCTCCCGCTAACTAGACAGAGGGAGGTGGGCAGTCCCACGCAACGGGGTAAAGGCGCAGGGAGGAGATTGACCTGAAATCTCCCTCCTGAAATGCCCACCCGACTGGGTCCCTGCGCAAACCTCGTCCCCACGGCCTGTCACTGGTGCGCGGGCCCCGCCCAGCCCACAGGAAGAGAGGGAAGGCTTCCCACGCACACACCTTCGCCCCCATCGGACCATGGGCCAGAGAGCTGCCCTTCACAGCTCACGTCGCCCGGTGGCCTCGGCTTCTCCTTGCGGAGAGCACGCGGGTTGCAGGGGGACGGGTGCTGGGCTCCTTCCAGCCCTAGACGCCGTGATTCCTCACCTGGACCGTGTAAGGGGCAGATGGTGGGAGGGGGCTGCGGCGGGGAGGGGAGCGGGGGTGAAGACGCAGGGACTGCGAGGAGGTGGAGGAAAGGAAAGGGGGAAGCGGGAGGGGGCATCCAAGTACCTCTGCCAGACTAGCCCTGCAGTCCTGGCCCCCAAGATGGGGCTGGCAGAGCCTCTAGCGCCCCCACCAGGAAGGCCCCGTGAGAACCCCCTCACTTTCTGGAGTCTGGTGTGCTGTCTGTCACGTGTTTGCCAGAGGCTGGGGGAAGGAACGGGGAGGAACGTGCAGGCTGGACTGGAAAATCCAGCTGGGCAAGCGACAGCCCTTGGCTGTACCTCCCACTGGAGGCTGAAGCCTGGCTGGCCCTGCCCCGCGTCACATGCCCTGCGGGACCCTGGGGAGCCCCGCCAGTGACTTGGCTGCCATTGGGCCGAGAGCATTGAACCGAAAGTCGAGGAGCTTTCAGCTTTGAGGCCAAACACATGTGCTTCCAGGACTGTGTGGAAATGACATTATTGTCAACTTCAATCCATTTTCCTATAGACTTACTCAATGAGTTCAAAGACGCTAGCTCTTAATTCATATGCTTGGTGGCAGCTTCCAACACATTAATCCAAAGGACTTCGTGTCCTCCCCAGCCTACCCCTGCCCCCTCTGTAGGAAGGCGAAGCTCCCACAAAATGTCAGATGGTTCAGAGACGTATAGAAGGCAGTCTGGTTCCGTGTAGCTTAAAGATATATGTACATATATAATATATAAACATATAGTGTTATATGTAAATATATAACATTACATATAAATATATCTAGTAACATGCATGTTTATACACATATACTTGCACATATATTTGGCCCACAGAATCCAGGGAAAGGTTAAATCCTAGTAGGAATGCAGGGATGTGACAGAACTGTCCAAGGGCAGCTCTCAAGCTTAACAACTTGAAGTCTCACTGACACTTTCCTCTAAAAACCTAGAGCAAGGGAATCCTTAGCAAACCACACAGACCATGTGAGAAAGCTCTGCGGAGGCCCAGATGCTTCCGCTGGCCCCGGGTACGGCTGTGGTCCTCTGGACCTGAGCTCCAAGATACCAAGACCCCACTCCCAGGACTGAGGAAGCCCACACGGTTCTCAGTCTGGGACCCGCCCGCTAGTCCTGCTGGGGAGCTGGGGCCAGAAGGACGAAGCCAGCCTCTCTGAAGGCCTGGCCACAGGGGCATTCGGCCTGTTCAGCAGAAGAGTCCAAGGCCATTGTGTGCAGTGGTGCCCGGCACTCCAGCCCCCGGGTGTCACTGGTGCCGTTGACTCTGTGAGGGCGCCCCCTGGAGTCGTATAACGCAAGTGCGTGTGGCCCTGGAGGCATTTCTGTTATTCAGCCCAGTTTCTAGAAACATTAGAAACAGAGCTTCCTGAGGCATCTGCACATGCACGGCCTCATGAAAAGGCTCCAGGCAACGAGATGGTGACTTGTTTTCTCTGGGGGCCTTGCTACCCTCACCCTCACCCTCACCATCACTGTCAACACAGATGAAAGCCTTACTTCCAGCCCCACCTGCCTCATGCACCCTGAGAGCTGCCGTGCAGCAGCAGGGGACATTCCAACAGTGGACCAAGACTGGACGTGTATTTAGAAACCCCAGGTCTCCACAGCAGAGGAGCCGTGTGTCCTCGGTCAAGTGTCATCCTAAGGATTCGTTTCCTAGGGCTGAGTAGTAACAAACTGCAAGGGTCTGGAGGCCAGAAGCCCACAGTCAGGGTGTGAGCGGGGTTGGCTCCTTCAGAGGCACTGAGGGAATCTGCCCGGAGCCTGTCCCCCAGCCTCTGTGGCTGCTGGCGATCCCGGAGGTCATGGCTTGCAGACACAAGCGATGGGTCTCCAGTCTCTGCCTCCATCTCCACGTCACCTCCCCCTGGGTGTCTCTTCTTCCTCCCTCTTCTCTCTTTTTAAAAAATTGAATTAAATTACATTGTTTATGGAAGTAAAATAGGCATAGCATAAAATGTACCATTTTGACTATTTTTAAATGTACAGTTCATTGGCATCAAGTACATTCACATCCTTCCCTCCTTTGCAAAGACAGTTATCCCTGGATATAGAGCCCACCCTAATCCAGGATGGTCTCCTTTTGAGATCCTTATCTTAATTATATATGCAAAGACACCCCCCCCCAAAATGAGGTTATATTTACAGGTTCTGGGGAGACTTACTTTTTGAGGGGGTCACCAGTCAACCTAGCATAGCCTCCCAGTCTCATCTGTGCAGTGGGAATCCTACTTCCATCTCTGCCTCTATCACAGATGCCATCTGTGCTGAGGGGTCGGTGGCGGTGGGCCTGACCCATTTTATTATTGTGTGGCCCCTAATGAGCTGGGTCTCCACGTGGCCTAAGTTCCAGCACCATGGGGATTCCCTCTCCCCAGGAGAGAGAGGCCTCCCCTCCTGTAAATAGACACTTGGCCACTGAAAGTGGGACAACAGTCCTGAAGGGGAGGGTTTGGATGGGATCAGGCCGGGGGGCTGCCTCATTAATCTCTCTACCCATAGAAGGCATTCCTCATAACCCCCATGACTTCAATGCAGAATGGGTATTAGCCTTGAGACAGACAGGACTCCATTTCCTCCTCCACAAGCCACCGTTCCCAATGGGCTGGGGCCTCTGGAAGGAGGCAATGCGATGAGGCAGAGACCAGGACCCTGCTTGTGGCCTCCAGGAGCTGCCCCTGCTCTCCCCCCCCCCCCCCCCCCCCACACACACATCTTGGTGGCCTTCCAGATTCCCACTGCCCCCTGCTGGACTCCTCCCCTGGTCGCGCCTGGCCAGAATGGCCTCTTACCCCTCTGAATTCCTTTGACTCTTCTTTGGCTCTCAGCCCCTCACAGCGGGAAGTGCATAATGTGTAGGTGAATTTGGGCAAGTTACCCAACCTCAGCTTTATCACCTAGGGAGTGGAGATTATCACAGTGGATACTTCAGGGGGTGGGGTGTGAGGCTCAAATGAGATAACTAGCTTGAGAGGTCAAATAAACGCATGGACCTGGAGCCAGGTCCTCCGGGTTTAAATCCAGTTTGCTGTGGGCTTTTGGGCAACGCTCTTAACCTCTCTGGGCCGCAGTCTTATCATCTGTAAAGTGAGGTGAGAATAATGGTCCCTATTTCCTAGGACTTTGGGAGATTAAATGGGCCGATACATGGGAAGCACTTGGAAGAGAGCTAGGTAAGAGCCAGTTACTTTTGTTGTTGTTATTACCATTGTTGTTATGGAGTTTAACACTGTGCTTTGCATGCAAGAAGCCCTGAAGAAAAAGTCGATGACGAGCAAATGAAAACCTAGGCACTCCAACCTGCCTCTCCCCTGGGACCTATTTTCCCAATTAGCTTGAGCTTCTAAGTGGGATGGGGGCACAGCAGGGGATTGACACAACTTGGTGGCTTCATGGACCCGAGGAGCTGCCAGGTGCTGTCTGTATTTTCCTGTCTTATTTTGTGGTGGTGGTAATGGGGGTGGGGGGAGGGGGAGGCAGTGCCACCACCTTCATGGGGAAGCTACAGACCTTCTCCCCAGAAAGGTGCTCGGAAGCAAATATTTACAGTATGTTGCACAGAGTTTCAGGGGATCTCTGGATCCCCTGAGGGCCAGGGTGAGAAGCCCCTCTTCAGATAACACACTTTCCCATTGGTTGGTTTTACTCCAACCAAACAAAAGCTAGCCTTGCTCCTTCACTCATCAGTGGGCGGCACGGCTTCCACCCTGGCTCCCAGGCCCATGCTACCTCCCCCATGTCCTCTGGCTCAGTGCCCACTGTAAGCCACAGCCCTTGGCTAGGAGTTGAATACAGCACCTGTTTGGCATTTGAGTGCTTAAAAAAAAAAAAGAAGAAGAAGAAGAAACACATACAACAGACTCAACTTTAAAAAAAATCAGACAGAGGGATCCTCCTCCCAGCCAAACATCGTAAGTCACAGGACTCTTATTTGCTGAGTGGGACTAAAAGGTATTTACGACCAAGAGGCCCTGGACTCACCCTGAGCTGAGTGATCCAGGAGTTATCCGAACTCGGGTGGCAGGCGTGACTGTGGGCTGGGAGATCAGATAGCTTGCAGGGGAGGTTCTATTGCTTTTATTCATGGATGATGTGATTTCCCCCCCAGCATTTAACATTAAGTGTAGTTTCAGAATTTTAGTATATGTTTCTGGGAAGATGATAACCCAAACAACATCTGTTTACTTGACGTCAATTCTGTTCTGGGAATTGGCCTACTTGCTGTGGGGTCTGTCCATCCATCCATCCATCCATCCATCCATTGTTTATTAGGTGCCTTCTCTATATGAGAAGCTGTTCTAGGCACTGGGGACACAGCAGTGAACAGGAAACAAAGGTCTTTGTCCTAATGAAGTCTTGGCAGGAGAGACGGCTAGCACAAAGTAAACAAAAAATCTATGTCAGGTGGCAATGTGTGCTGAGAAGAAAAACACAGCAGGCAGGGGCTAGAGAAGGCGGGGCGTGTATAGGTAAGGCTTCTTTGAGCAGAGACCTGAAGGAGTGAGGGAGGGAGCCATGCAGGGGTCTGAGGAAGGTCCCAGAGAGGAAGGAGGGCCGTCCACCACGTGGTCAATCCTGGTTGATAACCTGCAGGGCCAGTTTCTACAGCTGGGGATGTCAAGGTTACTGGATGACCCCAGTCCTCTGCTGGAGCCTTTTCTGGGGCACAGGTCCTCCCTGGCTGTGCGCTTGGGTCTTCCTTCATGTCTTTCTTCCTCACCCTTCTCCCCTCCCTATTATACCTATGCTTTGCAGAGCCCCCAATCTTCTGCTGAACGCTGGATGAAGTTGGAGATATTTGAAGACATTGACCTTTAGGAAGGTTATACTATTTGCTATAGACAATGTTTGTGTCCCCCAAATTCATATGTTGAAGTCCTAACCCCCAAAGTGGTGATATTAGGAGATGGGGCCTTTGGGAAGTAATTAGGTCATGATGGTGGGGTCCTGATGTATGGGATTAGTGCCTTATAAGAGACTCCAGAGAGCTCCCTCACCCCTTCTGCCATGTGAGGACACAGTGAGAAGATGGCTGTCTATGAACCAGGAAGCAGACTTTCACCAGAACCTAGCCAAGCTAGTGCCTTGATCTTGAACTTCCTAGCCTCCACCACTGTGAGAAATAAATTTCTGTTGTTTATAAGCCATCCAATCTGTGTTATTTTTGTTAAAGCAGCCTGAAGGGACTAAGGCCTATCAAAAGAAATATAGGGGATAGAGGGACAAGCTAAAGGACACCAGCAAGAACCAATCAGATAAATCCAGAATGTGGGACATTCTATAAGACAAATGACCTGGTCTCTTAAAAGAAAAAGAAAAATTGAGGCAATGAAAAATAAAAGGATGGGAGAACTGTTCTAGATGAAAAGGAATATATAACCAAATGGGATGCATATTCCTTTAGCTGACCTTGGTTAGAACAGGCAAGCTATAAAAGACATTTTAGGGACATTTAGGGGATTTTAATAGACTGGATTTCGAATGGTGTTCAGAAATTATTGTTAATTTCTTAGGTGTGATAACAGGGTTAGCAGAAGAATATCCCTTGATTTTGGATATGATGTTGGTGTGTGTGTTTGAGGGGATGGGGTGGAGGGAGGCGGTGACATAATTTATTCTGAGGTTGTTCAGCAGAGTAAATAAGCAAGTAAATAAAATCTAAGATATCTAAGTTTCAGCTTGGTTCCAGGGAGGAGAATGAGATGCCCCAAGGCATCTCACCTTCCTGTGCTCTGCCAGGCCCAGGTGCTTGACAAACCCCAGGGTATGGACTTTCTGTGTGATCAGGGATGGAATGTGCACCAGCGCCTGGCACCTAGTAGGTGTTTAATCCAAGTTGAAGGAGTGAATGAACAGTCTTTGTGGGGTTCATCTCCTAGGATGGGCTCTGGCTGAATACGCCCACCCAACACATTTCCGTCCCACCCACCCTTCAAGCCACCATAGAACAATTGGAAACATGGGCCCATCACAAGATACGGGTGGGTGTCAGCCAGGGTCACCTTTAAGGACGTGACTAGGAAGGTCTGAGGTCTCCCTGAGTCCCCTCAGCATGTCCCTAAGGCCGGGTCTTGGAACTCAGCTACTTCTGTAGCCTCTTGGTTTACGGCAAAAGTAGGTTGCTCATAATCTCTCAATCATGAACAGCTGGCCTGCTGGTCCCTAATTATTTCACTGAATTGGGTGCTGCATGTTTAACAGCCTATACCAGTGGTTGGCAAACCACGGCTCGAGAGCCACATGCGGCTCTTTGGCCCCTTGAGTGTGGCTCTTCCACAAAATACCATGGCCTGGGCGAGTCTATTTTGAAGAAGTGGCGTTAGAAGAAGTTTAAATTTAAAAAATTTGGCTCTCAAAAGAAATTTCCATCGTTGTACTGTTGATATTTGGCTCTGTTGACTAATGAGTTTGCCAACCACTGGCCTATACTCTAAAGGGCTCCCAAGTCAGGCACCCAATAAGAACTTAGTGATAATAATAATAAAAAATAGCTAACACTTCTTGAACAGTATTTTCAAGTGTCATGCTAAGTGTTTAACACAAGTTATCTCTTTAATTCTCCTAAGTAGTTGTATCCCTTGGGGCAGCTCATTCTCCTCCCTGGAACCAAGCTGAAACTTAGATATCTCAGATTTTATTTACTTACTTACTTACTTTGCTGAACAATCTCAGAATAAATTATGTCCACCCACACATACCAACATCATATTCAAAATTAGGGGATATTCTTCTGCTAACACTGTTATAACACCTAAGAAATTGGTTTGTTTTTTAAAAATATGTTTTTATTGGTTTCAGAGAGGAAGGGAGAGGGAGAGAGAGGTAGAAACAACAATGATGAGAGAGAATTCATTGATTGGCTGCCTCTTGCACACCCCACACTGGGCATCAAGCCTGCAACCCGGGCATGTGCCCTGATGGGGAATCGAACTGTGACCTCCTGGTTCATAACAGTAGGTTGATGCTCAACCACTGAGCCACGCCAGCCGGGCAATTGTGGTATTTTTTTACTTGAATTCCTATCCCCACTTTACAGCCCATTTCATAGTGTCACAGTTAGGAAGTGGCAGTGCCAGGACTCAAATTCTGCCACCTCATTCCTGCTTCTCTTCCCAGAGCGATGGTCAGGCCGGACTTGCTATGGCCTCAGAGGCTGGGGAGTACTTTGTGCTGGGGCCCGTGAGCACTGGACAGCCACATGGGAAAGCCCTGGGCCACCAGCGCGCTAATGCTGCAACTCCAGGGTGTCTGTTGTTCCCTACCAGGCTCCATGAAGACATGATTATCTACAAGAGCCTGTCCTTTTCTCACATCCTTCAGAAGCACACCAAAGACAATGACAACTTGTGTCATCTTGTATGGAAGTGCCTGGGAGGACCCTTTCCCCAGGGGTCAGCCTGGGAGTATAGACCAGGGTGCAGACACACCCCTTCAGCTGGGAAAATGGCTTTCTTGTCAGTCATCAGGGAAAGGGCTTCCTGGCCGGTTCCCCCAGCACCTGAGCTGGGACAGGTGCCCTTTCTCATCTGTGCTCCTTTCCCTATAACCTCCAGGTTGGTGGAGGCTGGTATTCAATCAACACTTGTTGTCCCGGGTGGGCTCTGCCCATATTTCCCACCCCTGACTGCATTCCTTCAACAGGTATCTGGTGACCGGCCCATGAGCGCCAGCCTGCTTCACAGATGTTAGGTTCCAGCCACAAAACCAAAAAAAAAAAAAAAAAAAAACCCGGGCTGGGAAAGAGGAGTCCAGATTTCACTGCAAATGAAGCTTCCCAGAGCTGCTGACTAAGGATTTTTCTTTCCAAACATCTGAAACAGCAAACAGATTGTAAATTAAGGGGGAGTTACAAGATAGTAGCTGAAGGGAAACAGGCCTCCCTGTGTTCTGGGTTCTAGCTGTGGCCTCACTGACTGGACCTGGGCAGCCGGGAAAGGCGATTAGACCGGATGGGGGAGAGGGGGCCGAGGTGGAACAGGGGTGCTGCCGGGGCGCAGCAGGCCGCTGCCGGAAGAGTGCAGGCCTCTTTTCTGAGCCAAGGGAGCGCAGTTCATTCTAACGGGAGGGGGAGCACTGGTCTGTCATTCTCTGGAGCCTCTGAGTGAATGAATCCCACCCAGATCAGAGCTCAGGCTCCCAAGGCAACACAGCAAAAATAAAGTGAAACAAAGTGAGACCCCCCTTCAACCACGCTCCCCTTGACCAGCACATTGAGTGAGGAGCTGGGCGGTCCTTGGGCCACACTTCTCTCCTCCCACTGAGTCAAAATACTCATTTTAGCCAAATGTCTCCAGCCAGCAGAGGCTTGAGTTTATAATGAAAGAGAGTCCCCAGTGGTGATAATCCTGCTGGATTTGGGGTCCAAGGATAGGCCCAGAACTTCAGGGTTAGGAGCCACCTCTCCTACCAGGCCCGTAGCAACTCCAGCCCCAACACGCTAGTCCTGCTTTGCCTAACAGAAAAAAAAAAAAAAGGGGTGGGGTAAACAGGATGGTGAAAGCTGGTCGATGGCTGGGCAGGTTTGAACATGGAGCTTGACTTCAGGTGCCCTTGCCGTGTCACTCGAGTTTAACGACTATCAGCGTGAGGTTTCCTTTCAGGAATATCAAGCTTTGTCTGAGGGCCCAAGCGTGTGGTTTATCTGTGCCTCTCTGAGCCACACTCAGGCTTTTCTCAGGGGCCGAGAGGTGCTTGGGTTTGTTCAGAGCTTGCAGAATTGAACTGGTGATTGATAGTATCCTATATAATAAAAGGCTAACATGCAAATCGACTGAACGGCCGAACAACCGGTGGCTATGACATGCACTGACCACCAGGGGGCATACACTCAACACAGGAGCTTCCCCCTGGTGGTCAGTGCACTCCCACAGGGGGAGCGCTGCTCAGCCAGAAGCCGGGCTCATGGCTGGGTTAGGCCTGCTCCCTGTGGACATCCTCAGAGGGCTCCTGGACTGTAAGAGGGCGCAGGCCATGCTGAGGAACCTCCCACCCTGAGTACACGAATTTCGCGCACCAGGCCTCTAGTAGGATATATTTTGGAGAAATCCAGATGGGGTTTGAGGTGGCGTTCTCAGTATCTTTGGGCAAAGGCAAAACCCAGATTTAGGAAGGATCCCTGTCCGGTTCTGGTTCCCAGGCTCTCCTGCTTAAACTGGGTGAGGACGCAAACACTGCTGGACACTGTGCCAGGGACCAGGGGACAAACCTGACCCAGAAGCTGACCCAAGAGCCTGAAGCCAAAGCCGGAGAAAGAGAGATGAGCAAACTGGTCATCATAAAGCAAGGCGACAGGTGCTGCAACAGCCCTGGCCACACTGAGATGCTGACACTCTGCTCTGCTTGAGTGTTCAGTCCCTGGAATCAGACAGACCTGGGGTTCAGACTCTTCTGCTTCCTGGTTGAGGGACCTCGGGGAAGTTATAGAGTGCTGCACGGCTTGGTTTCCTCACCAGGCAATGGAGGCACGTTCAGTTCAGGCACCTCTCAGGGTTACTGGGAGGATTTGGAGAAAGGAGGCTGAGTGCAGAGCCCGTGTTGGGCAGTCTTGTGAGATTCTGGGGCCGTACAAGGTCCCTAAAAATATTCAGGCAAAGGCTGACTGGCCACCATTCCAGAGGAGATTCAGGAGAATGTAAATGAAAAGGCCAAGAGTCAGGAAAACTGGCTCAGATCCTGCCTCTGGCTCCAGATGTGTAATGTTGTGCAAGTCAGTTTTTTTGTCCAGTCTTCACTCCCCAGCTCTCAGGATTTTATCACTGTTGGCTTTGAACGTTTGCTAGGAATGGAACCCACCCTTTCATCAAATTAGATCTTCCGCAATCCCTCCTCCCAGGATATAAGCCCAAGGTGTTACTGCTGGACACCCTTCCACTGCAGGACACAGAAGCAGGGCTCCTGGGAGTGGTTTGCAAAGCACTGGGCCAGCCAATGTTCCAGCCCTACCTTAGTTTTCAATGCTATAGACTTAAACCCCTCATTTATACATGAGGCATGGGAGACTTAAAAAAGGGATTATCCAAGATCTTATAGCTGCTTCTTGGCAATTATATTTAGAACACCCAACTCCTAGTCCCCTTCTACCCCACCAGGATGCTCCCTACTTCCACCCATGATTTGTCTTAGCATTTGTTCCCCCAAAGGCCCAGTGCTGGCCTCTATAGATTCTCACCCCATCCGCTTCCCCCAGAAAAGCACCCGGAACATGACAGATGCAATCTGAAGCATCGCTGTAGCTTGAGACAACTCGTTTCTCTGTGTATTCCTTTACTCAATGAGGTGCTGTTTGTATGGGCTGAGAGGTGAAAGACAGGTATGGCCCAGACTTAGGGTTGTCCTGTTCTTTCCTTTTTCCTTACTACTAGACTCCTTCTTGAACTGCAACTCAGAACAAATATGTCCCAGTCTTTTTAGCAGTTACATATGGTGCCACAAGTAAACTCTGGCCGACAGAATATAATTGGACATAATGTGTGTACTTTATGGAAAGTGCCCTTAATGGGAGGAGAATACCCTTTGCCCGGGATGACTGCAGGCATGGTGGTTGTACCAACAGCCACCTGGGACCATAAGGTACAAACCATGTGTTGACTATAGTGGAACAGGATAGGAAGAGCTTTTCTCTGATGGTCTTATGAAGCCTCTTGACCAGCCAGACTGTTTCCTTCTGTTTTACAGGCAAGAGAAATAAGCTTCTATTGTTGAAGCCACCATTACCATTTCTCATCAACTGTCATTGATTGTAAGATAGCATTATTTTATACATCACTAAGAAAAAGAAACCAATGCCAAATAAATGGATACCCTATCCAACTGTATGACACTCCAACTTCAAGTGGGACCCAAGTATGAGTCTTATTACATGAGACACATTTTGTGTTTTTGTTATAGCTAAGCCTAATCCTGATTCAAGAAACACGAGGGAACAGAAAGATGACAACTTCTAAAGGACATGATAATCATGTAGAGGGAAAAACAAGTTTCTGTATAAAGGAATGACTCATAAAAATAGTAGTGACTGGCCTGTGTGCCTCAGTGGTTTGAGTGTCGACCCATGAACCAGGGCACATGCCTGGGTTGTAGGCTCGATCCCTGATAGGGGGCGTGCAGGAGGCGGCTTCTCAATGATTCTCTCATCATTGATATTTCTATCCCTCTCTCCCTCTCCCTTCCTCTTTGAAATCAATAAACACATATTTAAAAAATAATAGTGACACATGGCTCAACCTAGAAAAGTTTCTCCTATACTCCCATCTGGCTTGGACTGACTGGGGAATTATGTATGGCTATTTGGATTTGGCCATCCAGTGAGACTAGGGGATGAGTGAACGGGTTTTAAGCTGGTTGCTAAACCAGTCTCCACGATGTGTGACTTGGCTGTGAGGGTTGCTGACTCTTTAGTTTCTTCTCCCCAGTTCTGCAGGGTCCTCCTGGTTGACTTCAAGAAAGACAAATGGACAGCTGATGACCAGGACAAGTTTGCATCTGACAGATTTTCCCTGGGCTGAGATCACAGGACGCTCAAGGCTCTTCCTGCAGCAGCCAATGCTACTGCTTTCTGGGGCGACTGGAGTCCCGGTCTAATGCAAAAAAGAGCTGAGCACTTTCGGTTGATTAGAGCCCTGGCTTTACCCTGACAATCCAATATTAATGTGTCTGTTGTGATTAAAACATCCAGAGCCAATATAATTAACAACAGGGAAATCTGCCTTATCCAAAAGTGGTTGTAAAATGAAACATCCATTCTCTGGTCATAAAGCAGGATTCCTTTTATGAGGAAGGTCCACTTCACTGTTTTAAAATAATGCAGTAACTTGTTATTCTCAGTGCTTCCTTCTTATTTTCAGAATATATTTTTATTGACTTCAGAGAGAAAGGGAAAGGAAGAGATAGAGAAACATCAATGATGAGAGAGAATCACTGACCGGCTGCCTCCTCCACGCCCCCTATTGGGGATGGAGCCTGCAACCTGGGAATGTACCCTTGACTGGAATTGAATCAGGGACCCTTTAGTCGCAGGCCGACGCTCTATCCACTGAGCCAAACCAGCTAGGGCAGTGCTCCTTTCTTTGAGTGTCTTAAATTTACCAGGGTTCCCAAGGCCTTCACAATTTTGCTGACTTTATCATTTATTGACTATCTACTCATGTTACAAGTGTTTTACATTTATTATTTAATACATCAACCCAAGTTGGTGGTGTCATTCCATTTTAAAAGATAATTAGCGCTCAGAGAAGTTAACTTCCTCAGGATAACACAGCTAATAAATGGGCTCTAAACTTAGGTTGGTGAAGGCTGCCATTACAATTTAGTTTTGTAATGTATTGTAGAAACCACTTAAGCTTCCCTTCCTGAAACACGTGAAGTTCTGCTGAGAATATTATATCCTTCCATTCAGAAGGTCACTGGGCAATGAAGACTGGTGACTATTCTGAGGGAAAGCCTTCTCTAAAAGGAAAAAAAAGTTGGGGAAGTGACTGGGAGGTAAGCATGGTCATTCCAGGCCATATTTATTTATTTATTAAAATATATTTTATTGATTTTTTACAGAGAGGAAGGAAGAGAGATAGAGAGTTAGAAACATAGATGAGAGAGAAACATCGATCAGCTGCCTCCTGCACACCCCCTACTGGGGACGTGCCCGCAACCCAGATACATCCCCTTGACCGGAATCGAACCTGGGACCCTTCAGTCCGCAGGCTGACACTCTATCCACTGAGCCAAACCGGTTTCGGCCAGACAATATTTAAATGACACTCTGGTAACTGTTGCAATGGCCTGTGTAATAAGCTGGCAACGCAGGAATCTCTGTCAATGATGGAGGGGCATTCTATAGTAGATGTAAGGAGCTGGGATTCAGGGCTACTGACTGCCTATTTCTAATGAAATATATCATGTTAGTTTTAGGGGAAGCAATATTTAATATTTTACAAGCACTTTATAGAAATTTTCTGCTCACCTTAATTTCATGCCTGTATTTTCTTGGAAATAAAAAAAATTCCCTACAAATCCCTACTTAACCTTGCCAATTCAGATGAAGATACATCATAATGAATCATGGGAATTTCTTTTATGATCTTGTGTTCTACGTAAAAAACAGCTCAGCTACTAAAATGACTGATGCAATTCTGATGGGCCAGATTTGAATTCTCGCTGGTTTCAACAAAGTGGAAGCCCTACCAAATGGTTTCCTCTGAACTGAAGTACATTCAAACGGAGTAAAACTTCACATCCAAACTCATTACATTTTCCCCAGATACCAAAGGACAAAGACACCGGTCTACATTTCTTTTAAATTATTTTATTTTTGTGTAAGCTAAAAGGAAATTTACACACTGAAATCTCCAAAGACCTTGGGCATGCACATTACCCTTGTTAGAAGTTCTTCTACATCTCTCTCTTTTTTTCCATAGGAATTTCCCCAAACATTTAAAACCCATAGTTTTTACTGTATATACAGCCTAAACCATAGCAATCTATGATTATGTCATTTACACTGTGCAAAATCCTCAAAAAATAGTGGTATGATAGAACAAAACAAAAAAATCAGTAACAAGTAAATTTCATGGTAAGACATTCATATAATTTGGTCCTTCTCCAAACCAAACTGATTTAAAACAGACACACAATCACTTTAAACCCCTCCAATCAAGTTCTGACAATGATCCATACCCTTAACAAAGGAGCAATCGATGAAATACCTTGCAAAAGGTCAAATAGCAATATGGCAGATTGAAAAGATTAAAAAAGAGCACAAAAATTTTAACAAAAGCCAGATCTGAAACAAATCCACCGCGCACGCATACACACACACACACACACACACACACACAAATTTAACAATGACTTTGGAGCTTATATATGCTAGTAAAAGTAATTCAACATATGATATGAAAAATTAATAGGACATTCAATGCAATCTGAAAAGACTGAAGGGGATTTCACAGACAGTGGAGATTTGAGTTTTTAATTTTCTTTTTTTTTTTTTATTTCAAAAGTTTTGTAAGAAGGACACCACCAGTGTATTTCACAAAGACATAAATGTATACACCCCGGCAACACAAAAAGAATAAATCTTCAAAAATGTTCACCCCCGATTATTTACATTTTTTCTAATATAAATTTAGGACTTCAGTATGTAAATAAATATACATTACTATGTATACCTTTCTAGTGTGGCTTACCAACAAATCAGCTGAACTTGAATTTTTTTTTTAATTACAGCAGGTATGCTTTTGATGGTAGGGGAGGGATGGAGAGAAGGAAAAGCCACTGAAACTGTCCACTTCCTCTCAGCTATCAGTCTGCTTTCTCCTGGGAGCTCGTGGAAGGTGTTAACGTGGCTGGGAACATCAGCACCTTGGCATGCATGAACGTTAAGTCAGGAAGGCTAGCGATCACCTTGATGGCTTCTTCACTGAGGTGCTCTTCTCTTTTCGGTCTCCTATTGACAAATGCAAAAAGAGAAATGTGTTAATGTGACACCGCTGTGGACCACATGGGGGAGCACCCACTCTCAAGGTGGTCAGTTAACAATCTATGCGGACTTAAGCACCTCAATCTCTGCTGGTTCCTGAACCTCATGATACTCATGTGCTGTGTGCTTCCCATGCCAGATGCCAAGTCTCTTATGAAGATGCACGCCTTATTTATGTATGTCCATTATAGCTGGGCATGTACATACGGATATTCACATGTATCCGCGTATCGCTCACAGATTTACTTTTAAGGCTAGGAGCATCTACCCAGGCATCCTTTCAAAATGTTACTAAGCAGAAGCCCTAATAACACTTCACCCAACTGGATTTCCCCCTGCTCCCAGTGAAACTACCAAAACTACCTCAACATAAAACAAACATGTTTGGCACAAGACCTGGTAAGGCATTTTAACCTCAGGCCCTCTTCATCCCCAAAGGGGAATTCCAGGAGAGAAAGCCCTCAGTTCACAAACACCCGGCCTCGGCCCCAATGGAATCAGACGGTGGGTCCAAATGCAGCAGCCAGGGCAACTGCTGACACTGAGGATGTACATGGGCAGGAGGGGCTCGGGAACAGGGGAAATCTCAAAATCCGGTGGGTTCTCTAGATGAAAGACATTTTACTACAATGGCCCCAGGTGCTGGAAATGAGCAGTTTGGTGCCTAGCACATATATGAAGAACTCCGGGCGACTCATGTCTTCCCAGCAGGTGAGCCACAGAAAATGCCAACAAAGCCTCAAATGTGGCACAAATTGAGCACATGATTATAATCCAACCTTTACTTTTTCAAGGAGATTAAATATGTTGAAAGAATAGTTATAAGTGATAAAAATACTAATTTTAAACCAAAGTTAATTTAAAATAACTTAACTCTAAAAAGACTGACCTCTTTTATGATAAAGGATAGTTGGTACTCTGTTAGGTGTGACACAAGTTATTCCTGCCACCTAAGTATTTTCTTTGTTCTGGGGATGGGCAGCAGAAAGTCAGGAGATAATGCAAGAAAGAGATGCAGACCTTTATTTTACACCTAGATTTTTCCATTGTTACCATTTTTTAATTCAGGCTGAAATTAAATCAAGCGTCAGACTTTTAGGACCGAAGTTGTTCAATGGGGCACAAGGGTCAGCTTTAGGCACATTGAAACTATCAGCAGATCAACCAATACTGAACTGAGTTCTAGGGTTTCTCAGCAGAATTTTTTTTCTGATAAAAATCTACATTTAATTGTACTTAAATGGTGGCAAAACTATTAGGTGGATGTTTGATGGGGAACTATTATCTGCATCATTCTAAAGTAAAACCAGATTGTTCTCTTTTTAGTCTAAAAGTGAAAAAACTGGAAGTATAAAATGGAAAAGGTTAGCCCAGTTGTCGGCAAACTGCGGCTCGCGAGCCACATGCGGCTCTTTGGCCCCTTGAGTGTGGCTCTTCCACAAAATACCACGTGCGGGCGCGCACGTACAGTACGATTGAAACTTCGTGGCCCATGCACAGAAGTCGGCTTTTGGCTCTCAAAAGAAATTTCAATCGTTGTACTGTTGATATTTGGCTCTGTTGACTAATAAGTTTTGCCGACCACTGGGTTAGCCTCTCACCAATCGTCAATCTTAGCAACACCAACGATGGGGGTCACTCAGACGTTATGTGTCTTCTGATGTGACACAACACCTCTGATGCATTCTAGGCAATGGTTCACCTGTCTTCATCAACCCTTAGATATAATTTCCAGTTTACAGTAAGGGGAATCAAGAAACATATTAAATACTACGTGGACACAGACAAATCCAGAGGTTGGGATGTTCTTTGGCATAACTGGATTGATCATTTTAACAAGCAGTGTTATAAAACGAAAAACAAAAGGGATCACGGGTAGCTATGCTGGATTAAAAGGGACTTAAGAGCCGTAACAGCTAGGTACAATAGCATTAGATTGAATATTGGTTTGGACAAAGCAGAGAGAAAGGACATTGTCAGAGAAATCTGAATATTAGATGAAATGAAAAATTTATGAAATTGACAGATGGAGACCACTGATTGCAAGAGTAGATTTAATTCAGTATGGACTATAAGAATCTCATCTTTGGTTAAAATAACACACATACGTGCATATTTACATAGAAAATAAAATCTGAATTTGCTCTAAGATGTTATAGTGATCTGAGTGGTAAGAATGTGATAATTTAAAATTTTTGTTGGCTTATATTTTGTAACTTTCTACAACTTATCCTACTGCTTTGCAATGATTAAAGGTTACTAACAACAGTAACAAAATTGTATCTCAATGGACTTCCTCATCTGTGGAGTACAGTTGGGATATGGGAAAGGAAGAACCTTCTACCCAAGGAATACTTGATAAACATTATTCTAGGGTTTCTACCAATTGCCTCATTTCAGAGGCACTACTTGGAGGCAATATGAAGCTGTATTTAAAAATAAAAAAAAGTTTTCTTTGTGCATTTATCTGTAGTCACTGCACATTGATGTGATCTTGTTTTCTTAAAATATAAGGAAGAACATGCTTGTGGAGAATTTGAAAATAAGAAGTTGTATCATGACCTTTTTTCAAAGCCAAAGGCAGTGACCTAATTTTCATTTATAGTGTCTCCAGTTAAGATTTATCCTTTTTGTCATGGAAATACAATTAAGAGTCCAGAAATAAACCTATACATTTATGGCAAATTGACTTCCAACAAGGGTGCCAAGACCATTCTATGGGGGATGAGGGGAAAGAACAGTCTTTTTAACAAACAGTGCTGGTACAACTGGATATCCACAGGCAAAAGAACAAAGCTGGACTTCTATCTCACATCATATTAAAAAATTAACTCAAAATGGATCAAAGAGCTAAATCTAAAAGCTGAAACTATAAAACTTCTTAGAAGAAAACCTAGAATGTTCCTGACCTTGAAGTAGGCATTGGTTTCTTAGATAGGACACCTGAAGCACAAGCAACAAAAGATAAACTGTATTCATCAAAACTAAGAGACTTTCGTTAATTGTCTTCAATGAGGTGGCCAAGCAGCCTCCCCAGACGCAGAGATGCGGATCTTTGTGAAGACCCAGACGGGCAAGACCAGCACCTTGAGGTTGAGCCCAGTGACACCACTGAGAATGTCAACGCTAAAATGCAAGAAAAGGAGAGCATCCCGCCTGACCAGCAGTGTCTGATTTTTGTGGCAAATAGCTGGAGATGGCTCCATTCTCTCAGACTACAATACGCAGAGAGTCCACCCTGTACTTGGTACTTCATGTGCGGGGTGGCATCAGGGAGCCCTCCCTCCACCAGCTTGCCCAGAAGTACAACTGCGGTGAGATGATCTGCCACAAATGTTACGCACGCCAATACCCCTGCCCGCACCCACCATGTTGTCAAATGCTGCAAGAAGTGTGGCCACACCAACTTGCGTCCCAAGGAGAAGAGTAAATAAGGCCTCTCCACCACCTTCCTGGCTCACAGGGTGGCCTCCCTGCCTGCACCCCGTGGCCCTGGGGCCTCAATAAAGTTTCCCTTTCATTGAAAAAAATAACTAAGAAACTTTCATATTTCACAGGACACTATCAAGAATGTGAAAAAACCTGCAGAATGACAAAATACTTGCAAAAGTTATTCATGATAAAGGTCCAGTATCCAGAGTATATAAAGAATTTGTATAATCTATATTAATAAGAGAGAAATATGGTAATTGACCACTATGCTGTGACGCCCACAGCCAATCAGGAGGGATTATGCAAATTAGCGGGACAAAGATGGCAGTGGCCATGGAGCCAGCTGGAGCGGGTGGGAGGCTTGCGTCACCCCCAGCGACAGAGGAAGCCAAGCTTCCCGCCCACCCTGGCTGGACGCTGAAGGAGGGGTCTGTGGCCACAGAGCCGGCATGAAAGTGTGGGAGGCTTGGATCGCCCGGGGCCAGCTGCTGAGGGAGGGGTATGCAAACGGCCCTCAGCCCCTCACCCAGGCTGGCCAGGCACCCGAGAGGGGACTCCCACCCTGAAGTGGGTGTGGCCTGCCTGAAAACAGCCCTCAGCCCCTTACCCAGGCTGGCCACGTGCTCCCAGTGGGGACTCTCACCCCATGGGGGTGTGGCTGGCCTACAAACTGCCCCAGCCCCTCACCCAGGCTGGCACCGTCCCCAGTGGGGACCCCCACCCCAATGGGGGTGTGGGTGGCCTGCAAACCACCACAGGCCCCTAGCCCAGGCCGCCCTATCCCCCAAGGGAACCCCCACCCTGATCTGAGTCACCTTTCAGGGCAAACCAGCCAGCCCCCACCCGTGCACCAGGCCTCTATCTATACTAATAAAAGGTTAATATGCTAATTAGACTAGGAGACCTTCCAGATGTTCTTCTGGACAAAGTCATGGTGGTGGGGCCAAGGTAGAAGCGGTAAGGGGCCAAGAGGGGAGGGCAATTATGGGTGATCAGGCCAGGATGGGACAGCAGTTGTGGGTGAGCAGGCTGGTTGGGGGGGGGGGGGCATTGGGGGTAATCAGGCTGGCGGCGGGTGGGGGGGCAGTTGGGGGTGAGCAGGCCAGCAGGGGGGGCGGCAGTTGGGGGCAAGTAGGCCATCAGGCAGAGTGGTTAGGGGCAATCAGGCGGGCAGGCAGGTGACGGTTAGGAGCCAGCAGTCCCGGACTGTGAGAGGGATGTCTGACTGCCGGTTTAGGCCCAATCCCACAGGAATCAGGCCTAAAACGGCAGTTGGACATCCCCCAAGGGGTCCCAGATTGGAGAGGGTGCAGGCTGGGCTGAGGGACACCCCCCTCCACCCCCCGGTGCATGAATTTCGTGCACTGGGCCACTAGTAATAATAATAATGACAAATTACCCAATTAAAATATTGGGAAAGGATGTGAATAGACATTTCTCTAAAGAGATACAAATGGTCAATAAGCACCTGAAAAGATGCTCAACATCATTAGAATTTTATCTCAATTAAAAGGTAAGAAAAAAAAGATGTACCCCTTTTGACAATTAGTCATTTGGCTTGAATAAACTTTAGTTAGAAATCTGTGGCTACTAACTGGCCACCCACTGATTAAAATTAGGAAGTAATTTTTCTATTAGTAAAGGTAAGCAAGAAGATGAAAAGTGCTTTCTCTCATACATGCAAGGCACTTAGCAAGGATGGGATCTTGTTTGTTACATGTAAAATTCCTCTACCTAGACCACTGTTTCTTAACCTTTTCTTACCCTACAGTCCCTCAATGCTCTTCCACTCTATCTTCTATATACTATCAAGAGCCAAGAAGATTTTGCTGAGCTTTACATTCTATAGTTTACTCAGGAACAAACACAAAAATGACAGAAACAAAAGGAAAACAACAAGACACCTAAAATGCTTTCTGGAGCCATATATGCCACCCCCTTTCTCTTCTCTGTACAATTGAGAAATACTTAAGGGGACATTTTATAGTATTGCCTTCAAATTGTAAGACTTGTGAATATTTGCACTTCTCACCATTTTCAAACAATTAATTCTTCAAAATAGAAAATACAAAGTTGGCAACTTGTTTTTTTTTCAATTTATTGTGCTTAAATATAAAGCTGAACAGGTAGTAGAGAGTAATTCAATGCAGCTACAATACTGACGGTCGGTAGGATACATACATACAGCATATTTCAAGGATGAACTAAAAAGTTAGGAGAGTTAACAATGTGGTTTAGAGCTCCTCCTAATGGCGCAAAGAATGAATTCTCATCATTGGGCAGTCCATAACTCTACTATAAATAGTTTGTTCAGTGAGACTGCAGAGGAAAAAAGGAATGGAAACAGTACGATTGTCCTTAGAAGAGACTGTTCAAAAAATAGCTGGGTAAAGCCCAAACAATAAAAACATCAGTTTGTTTGTTTTTAGGTTAAATATGCATTAGCTTTTGGTTAACATATATAGAAAAAATGGGGAAACTTGAATGAGAAGAATTTCAATTTGAAAATATGATTTATTTGGGAATAGGAAAAGTTAGAAAGCAAGTAAAACACTCACAATGACTTAATTTACAAGTAGGTTGACTTAATACGTTTTAACAGTGTCAGGTAGCCTTACTATGAAGAAATAGGGGTGATGAGAGCAATGGAGAGAATCTGTGGACAAATGAGCATGTGCATGCTATAAATCCATTTCAGGGGAAAGTTAAGGGTATCCATAATTACAATTACAAAACAAACAATCATGGCTTTTCATAGTTATAAATAATATTTTTTATAATTTAATAATAAAAAATCTCTGTAGAATGAATGCTTAAACATTTTAAAGTGCTGATGTATCATGGATGTGGGACAGCAGAGTGGGTACGCCAATCAACCAATATTTGCTCTTGCAGTAGTGATTAGCTTCTTATTAGGAACTGGCTTATTCCTATGGCTAACATGTCAAAGCAATGGCTTATTCCAGTACTTAACTATGTAAAACTAAAGGTTTCCCAAGTAACATTTCTTGTATCTGGTTCTGACACCGAGAGATAACTGCTTTTCTAGGGCCATGTCCCTGAAGGGGGTCCCAGAAACCTCAGTAATCAGGTGCTGCACATGTAAGAACTCAGAAAATAAAACAGTGACTCTAGGAGTGTGAGACTGGGTTCCCAAAGATTTCAGGAAGTTATGAAGGGTAAGAGGACTCTTTCTACAGTGGCTTTATGATCTCAATACTTAACCAGAATTTCTTTACAAAGTTGGGGGTGGGAGGAGAGAAAAATCCCCATCTGTCAGCCCTTTCTAGTTTCTCATGACATTGCCTGCTCTAATATAGTTCATAATTAAACATCTGACACTATTTTCTGGAATTAGGCATTATTAGTTTTTACAAACATAAAGTGAATCTTAATACAATACACTGAAATACTGCCACCTTATGTGCTTTCCCATTTAGGCTGTTTAAACACAGAATTCAGTCAGGGTGTAATGAACACTAACTGCTTACCTGGTGGACGTGCTTGTCTTCTCAGCTGTGGACATGAGTCTTGCAAATGCATCAGTCACTTTGAGGCTTGAGGTGGAGATTTCCAGCTTAGACGTTGTTAACTCATACAACTCTGGATCCACACCTTATAGTATAAAATGATAGTCAGTGATGGCAAGCTACAATTGGTCACTCAATTAGCCACAATCCAAGATGCAAAAGGCAATTGTTCTGTAAACATCTGAGTCTTTTATAAGCACAACACATCTTTAGTATACTGTACTACTGTATTTATTTTTTAAATTTTAAGTTTCACTTTTTAGAGTCCTTATAAAATAGGAAAATACTTTCAAAATTCCACTTTGGTATATGTATAGTCTTTAACATAATACCACCCAAACACTCTAAAATTCTATCTCCTATAGAAAACTCCCTCAATTTTGGATTAGTTTGCAATATGAAAGTTAACAGTGTTTTATAAGTGGAATGCACATGATATGTTATACAATAGGATGACTCAATTGTTAAGTTGATTGATTAACCACATTTTTGAACCTCCCTCTCCTGCTACCTTCTTGACCATTTTCCTGCATTCTTTTCTTTCACACCAAAGGATTTGGAAGGTAATATAAAGTTTCAAATATGGTAAATGATTTGGTTTAAATATTCTGACAATTTGAGGGAATAAGATAGTATTCAAAGCATTAAATTATTACTAAAGATATATATCAAGTTGTTTTTTCCTAAGTTAGGAGGGTATAATATTCTCAGAAAAAGTGAAAAAAGAACTACTTTTGGACGAAATAAAAATTGTCTCAAGGGTTAATTGTATTTCTATAGTCTCATATCTAAATCTAGTAGCTATTAGACCAAATATTTTTCTAATATATATTTTCTGATTTCAGAGAGGAAGGGAGAGGGAGAGAGAGATGGAAATATCAATGATGAGAGAGAATCATTGATTGGCTGCCTCTTGCACCCCCCCTCCTGGGGATCAAGCCTGCAACCAGGGCATGTGCCCTTGACCAGAATCGAACCTGGGACCCTTCAGTTCGCAGGCTGACACTCTGTCCACTGAGCCAAACTGGCTAGGGCTAGACCAAATATCTTGTCAGAGGAATTAAAAATGAAGCTGTGTTAGAGTATTAGACTTGTTGTAAGTCTATAAAACTCCTCCCCTTATCTGACTTCAATAAAATATACATATCTATTTTTAATTTCTCTTGAATATAGATTTATATAAAATAAGACTATGAAAACAATGAAAAGAACAATTAAATATTTCAACTCAAGCTGAAATTTGGATAATAAAGATAATGAGAAAAAAGAATTTTAATTGTATATTCTTCTTGGTCCCAGCAAATTGAGAAAAGTTCAGTAGTTTCAGTGTTTAACAGAAAAAACAGACTGTAAGGGAGAATGTCTTATAGTTTCATCAATCTTTATTTTTTAACAAGCTCTGATGATCAGCTAATAAAATTACATATAAATGCACATAGTGATATTAACAAGTTTCCTCCTTTTAGGATATTTCAAGATTAAAAAAAAACACACAAAACCCCACAGGAACTGCCTTCAACTTAGGAAATGATTAGCAGATGTAAACATAGATCTCAGATGTTTACAGAAATCAAACAAGCAAAAGCAGCTTCCACATTTACCATGTCCAACAAGGGAGGAAGGCTATAGAAAATGTTTGTTGACTCTCCCAAGTTCTTAATATTTCATTAAGGTACAGTTTCAAAATATATCTAGAAGGCCTTTTATAATAAGTATATAGGTTGCAATTAAAATGTACAAAATTATAGATGCTTGTAAAGGGACTAAATGAATCCAAAGTACCTCTTTCCTCCACTGTGAAAGGTTAGCTTCTAAGTAACCACAAAATTTCAGTAGCTGTTTAAGGAATAATGCAGAATAAAAAACTGCATTCTGACTGGCAACAGAAAATTGCTGGTAAAATTTACTAGGATTTGTAAAATACTGGCTATATGGCTGTTAAACAGTAAAGTGGGAGATTAAAAAACAAAATAATCAACCTCCCCCAGCCGTAAACAAACACTATCATATCACATGCACGAAAAAAAAACAACAGTACTATGGCCTTTTTAAAAAACAAAGTAACTCCCTACTCTATACTAATAATTGGACTAATTATTTTTAATGGAAGAATTTTTTTTAAACAAAACCTTAATGAGGCATAGTTTAGTTACATAACTAAAGCTAGCCAACCAAGTTCTATGCCAACCTCCTAAGTCTCACACACAAAATAATTAACCGCAAGCTGAGACAAAATGACTTTCCCAGAAACAAGTCAGAAGTGCAAGCAAGTAGTGAAATGGAATACTAAGGAAGGTGTTGATACCTGTAGCTTGATGGTAAGTTTTAACAAAACCCAATAGCAATAAAAAGAAGGCAAAGCAACTTTATAGTAATCAAGTTTATACAGCAGCTAGAGCATATAATGAAAATACGGAATGAAAATATTTAAAAGGTTCCAAAGTAACGAGGACCGCATTTGACCATGCTAATTTCACTTCTATCACAGCTTTAAGCTTCCCTCAAAGCTACTGAGCCTGGTTATCAGGTCATTTCTGTACTTCTTTATATGGTTAGATTATCTATGGATGATTTTTAACTGAGTTTAGAATGTAACCAAAAATTAAATTTAAACCAGATTTTTAGGCATCCAAAAATAGCGACCTCATTTAAATTATAATACAGCTCATGACAAAACAAAGCTAAGAGCAAATTAAAAATGGGAACTTGGTAATTCATTCTTGGGACCTGTACAGTTATAAGGAAATTGATACAGACTTGCCCCTCTACTTAGTATTAAAAACAACTAATTAGCTCACCCAGTCATTACATAGCTCAAATGTATTTAGAAGTAATATAAGTAAATAGTAAAATATCATTTTGAAGTCACAACCAGACACAGATTGGTTTTTTCATATGTTTGCAAAATCTTGGAAACAATGAACTTGATAACCAGGGCTTAGATTGGAGGAACCGAGTCATTCTACCAAATGGCCTTGGACCTTCCTTACAGCAGGATCAGATTTCCATAACCAGACCTTGGAGAAGGGCATCCACATGCCAGGTTCACCCTTAGCTGACTCTTACTCTCCCCCATTTCCCATCATGGCACCTAAACTGCTGGAAGTGGGTGGCAGGGTTATCTAGTTGAATAGGATAAACCCAGCAAATTCTCAGGAACCAGGCTGACTGTAATTGGCCACCAGTGGGGGCACAGAGAGATCCTTGCTATGCATTCTGGGCATCAGCATCTATACATAGCACCCCAATGGCTATCTGATGATCAATGGGCATGATTACTAGATCACAAGTTGGGATGACAGAGTCATTAAAATCATATTAAATAAAATGTAAACATAAAAATGCCATTATATTTTAATCTTTTATTCAGTTAGACAATGACAAAATACATTAGTTCTTTGGTCAATGAACTGAACTTTTGCAGGGCTGAACATTAACAGGCACTCCAAGTAAGGTTTATTTCTAACTTTTAGTATCTCATAGCAATTATTTTCTATTATTAACTTTTTTCCTCCACATGGAAAACTAACAGTAAACTTTCTACTTAAGAGCTACATGAAGACAATAATAGTTCTATTTGGCACTATATAATTAAGTGCTAGATTCCAACATTTTGGAACCTAATTATACATTCAGCACTAATAAACAATTAATTGAATGCTAGCATTTGTAAAGGTTTTATTATCACAGGCACTACAATGTAAAGTCATCTTTGTGTACTAAAATATTCTTATATCTCTAAACTTTTATTTTTTCAAATGGCTTTATAGAATATGCTTGAAAAAATAAGCATATCAAATATCACATTTTTCATTTACAGGAAAAAAAACAAAAAACTCCTGCCTTTAAATAAAGACATTAGGACTGTTTTATTCCTAGAAATAACTCCGAGCTTTGAATATTACACTCTGAGAAAGCTGTCCTTAAAATACATTTCACATAAGTCATTTGCTAGTCAGCTACTGGAAAATGACAATAGATAGGTGAAAGAAAAGTATTATAAAGACATCATAGAGAATACAATCTACTTATTTCCTTGTTTATAGGAAAGTCAAGTGATGTGGTCATGCTCTCAATAAATAAACTAGAATTGTGGTTTTGACACTCTGCTGACCTGGGATTGTGGTGCTGCTGCTAGAGCTACTGTCATCCACGGGCCCAAAGAAATCAAGGTTCAGAAGAGTGGAACCTCCACTAGCTTGAAATTCAGTGACCATGTTGGTAGGCAGCCACACAGAAGGTAAGCCAAGGGAGGAGGGGTTATGTGTAAAAAGGGGTAAGACACACACTTGAACATGCAGGTTATAATTAGTAGTCATTACACATTTTAAAATCAACATTAAAACAATGTGTACAGTATTAGTTTTTCATTACTAAGGACATTTCTGAAGTAACAATTTAATTTGATGTACATTTTCTCATGTACAAGTTAAATAATTTAACACTTAGTACTGTTTTAGTTAGAAGTTCAGTTCTTTCAATCAAACTCGAAGCCATAGCAGAAAGACCAAGGGAAAATATACCCGTTAAAGGGAAACAATACTTTAATCTCAACCCAACATTAAATCACTGCATATGCCAAATCAATTTTTCATGTTAGTAATGCTGGTTTCCAATTAATAATGTTTAAAAAGTGACAAAGTTTTCAGTTTTAGGACACACACCAATACATTAATTTAGTTTAAAATAAAACAATGTCATGACTGCCCTACCCTGATGTGCAACCTCAAGCTGTACTGTTCCCCTTTAACTCTGAAACAGTAATCAGAAATAATATACATTTTTAAGAAGTTGTTTGTTAATAAAAAGCATGATGATTTGACTAAATAAGACACCAGACAACAGCAAGAGGTGCATCCAGGCTTTCCTTCAGCACTGTTATTCAATGGGATGCTTTCCAAATATCCTAGCCCCCATTCTAAGGCAAAACTGACAGAATGCTTTAGGCAATGGCTCCAACACTGATGACATAAAGGAGTAAGAGTAATTGTATCTTAGGGTCAAATTAAAACTTGTGGTGTCAACACAGTGGAAAGTTAGCATTTCACATTATTTTAAAGACTCCACATTACTAAAATAAGCTTTTCCTTTCTCAAGAATTTCTCTTAAAGCCGTGAGTGAAAACAATTATTTCTGGAACTACTTACCAGCATTTTGAGATAAATTTTAGAAAAGGATCATGAAAATCATTCACTTTCTATTTGCATATAAGTGCTTTATAAAATATTATTAAATCTGAAAACTACATTGAGTCAATAAATAGGGTCTATTTGCATTGTTTTTAGTTAAATAACTGTGCTTTGTGCTTCAAAGCAGCCTCTAGTCACAAGACTTTGCATCCAAGAAAATTCTATAAATTAAAAACTGCAGAAACAAATTTCAAGTAAATTGATCCTACCTAAAATATCATTTAAACTACCTACATACTTGTAAAAAATAAAGACTTTTTTTTGACTTAAGATGAAGAAACTAAAATTGTACCTAACTACTACTACCTATATTTAGCCATTAATGCTAATTAATAGTAGTAATGGCTGATTTCTTGGGCAGTTACTATTCAGAAAGAAAGCCTGAATTTCCAAAGATAAGAATAAGAAGTTACGTTCAAACAAAAAAGGAAATCAGCAGAGAGAAGTTTGTCTGAACTTTGTAGCTTTCTTAACTCTAGCTCTGGTGCTAGAGGCTCTACGGAGAGACGTACCATCTAAAGGGTTAGTAAGGCCACTGCTACTCCAGTCAAACTGGACGGGTGGTAGAGACTCCTAGAGTTGAAAACCAAAAAATCAAAATTAATTAGTACAGAATGTATCAACGAAAAGAATCCTTTACAAAGAAAAAAATCTATTATAGCAAGATAATTAGGCAATAAAATTCTTAAAGACAAAATTGGGATAATTTACAATTTCAGAAGGCTACCTGCAAATAATATTAATCCAAACTGAAATTGCAAAATTTACAAACAGTACAGCTTGACATTGAAAAAGTTGTATCTGAAAAATGGAATTATCTTTACATTTCAAACAGAAATGTATGGACTGTTTCTATGTCAAGATTTCAATCAATTCTCAAATCATTATTTAAGCTATTGGCTTTATTACAATAAAAACATTAAAAGGTATAAAATATCAGACCCTTTTCACTAGTGTGATAACTTTAAGTGACTTGGCACTTAAAAATGGCATAATGCAATAGAGAAGGTACCCTACTAACATTGAGGAAATGTGGATGATCTGAAACTGAGCAACTAATCAGTAACTAAGTGTATGACCATTTATGGTTAATTTAGTTGGTCTCGATATATACAAAATGAGAAAGCTCAAAGTCTAGATCTCTGGTTCTTTACAATTTTCCAAATTGTACATATAAGATGGAAAGTAGTACAAGACACTTTAAAAATGAGTATCGCTTTAAGAATATTCTTTTTTTTTTTTATTTTAAAGAATATTCTTGGTGAGAAAAAATTGTGGATTTGGTTTTCTTTCTTTCATGTTGGGGCAGTGTTGACAACACTCACTGAAATAATCTGTGTTTTATTAGACTCAGTATCAACATGTTGTCTTTTTTTTGCATACACACACACACACACACACACTTTATTGTAAGGTAGGTATTATTTAAACCTAATACCCATTTTTTTTTTCTGTGTAAAGACATTGAAAGGAGCATGAAACCGTTATTTCTGAAAGTCTAAAACCATAATATTGTAATAACAATTATCTTCATAACTGGGATACCAATGACAGGCATATTACTATAAGCATCTAGTTGTCCCAAATTAGGTCAGACCTGGAGGTTGGGGGAGGGATATAAACAAAGTAAAACGCTAACATTAGTGGGTGCAGGGGTTAGGGATAGTTGTGGGAGTGGGTTGAGGAGGGGGCAGTGGAGCAGGAAGTACTAAGGGAGTTCTTTGTGCCGATGGAAAAGTTCTGTATCTGGACTGCAGTGTGGTTATATGAATATTTCCACATGATAAAAATGACATAGAACTATGCACACATATTGTACAATGGTCATATTACTTGTTTGATATTGTGCCATAATGATGTAAGATGTAAACATGAGGGAAACTGGTGAAGGGTACAAGGCACCTCTTCTGTATTATCTTTGCAGCTTCCTGTGAATCTATACTTATTTTAACAAAAAACGGTGAAAATCTAGTGTATAACCTACTTGAAAGACTGATAAACAAAATTTAGAAAAGGTTTTCTTTAGCTGATCTCAAAAACAAACAAACAAACAAACAAACAAACAGCTCTAGGCATTCCAACAGATTCAACTTATACATTCTACTTCTACACCTTTAGTCATATTCAACATTGACTGAATGAACAAAACCCAATTTATGTAGTAACAAAAATTATGGATAAATGGAGCAAAGCTCTTTCATTAACATTTTATCTAAATGATGTCAAGTAGTTGGATACTTAGAAATATTTCAGTGTCTGCTAAAATTTTAGTTTTTCATATAGGTGTGTATGGCATTTTAAAGACAGAGCCAATAACACAGGCTGGGGACAAAAGTAGATTTACAGTTGTTTGTATGGAAAATAATACAACATTAATAAATTAGAGGCCCAGTGCATGAAATTCGTGCATGGGTGTGTATGTTGTGTGTGTGTGTGTGTTCCTCAGCCCAGCCTGCACCCTCTCCAATCTAGGACCCCTAGAGGGATGTCTGACTGCCTGTTTAGGCCCGATCCTACCGGACTTCCCTCACAATCCAGGACTGCTGGCTTCCAACTGCTCGCCTGCCTGCCTTCCTGATTGCCCCTAACCGCTTCTGCCTGCCAGCCTGATCACCCCCTAACCACTCCCCTGCCAGCCTGATTTGATGCCTAACTGCTCCCTGCCAGCCTGTTTGTCCCTAAATACCCTCCCCTGCAGGCCTGGTCACTTCTAACTGCCCTTCCCTGCAGGCCTGGTCCCCCCACAACTGCCCTCCCCTTCAGGCCTGATCTTTCCCAACTACTCTCCCCTGTAGGCCTGGGTCCCCCCCAACTGCCCTTCCCTGCAGGCCCAGTTGTCCCCAACTTCCCTCCTCTGCCGGCCTGGTCACCCCTAACTGCCCTTCCCTGCAGACTTGATCACTCCCAACTGCCCTCCCTTGCAGGCCTGGTCACCCCTAACTGACCTCCCCTGCAGGCTTGATCGCCCCCAACTGCCTTCTCTTGCAGGCCTGGTCCCTGCCAACTGCCCTCCTCTGCTGGCCATCTTGTGTCCACATGGTGGCAGCCATCTTATGTGTTGGAGTGATGGTCAATTTGCATATTACTCTTTTATTAGATAGGACAATAATACAAGAATAAACTCTGTGTTTTGAGTACTCACAACTGTAAACCTACTTTTGCCCCACCTTGTATAATAATGAGGTGCTAACACACAAATCAACATTTTGTAGAAATGAGACAGATGAAAAATTGGACACCTATGCAATTATAGGCTAACTAATGACATTGACAAGGCAACTAAAAAGAAAAGCATTGGAATGAAGCATTTTAAAACAACTTGAAGCAATATGGAATGATTACTGTGGAGACAAAAGTACTAAAAAAAACAAGGTCATAAAAAGAGTAAAAAAAATGAGACTAGAGACAGAATACTTGGGTTCTATGGTCTTAGCCTATACCATTGATAGATGATTTGGGGCATATTACTTAGCCTTTCCAAATATGTATTATAAAGGAGAGCACAATTATAATTTTTTTCTTTTTTCTAACTCTAAAATTCATAACTGAAATAGCCACATCAAGTAGCCTACAAGAGGAAGTTAGCTAGTGGTGACTAAGTGAATAACTGCTAGTCAGAGAATTGAGTCTACTCAGTAGTGAATGAAATCTATAATAATAAAAGTATAATATGCTAATTAGACTGGACATCCTTCCAGATGACCTTCCGGATGAAGCTGGAGCTGCGAGGAAAGCCCGGGTCCCGGGTGCTGGAGGGAAGGAAGGCCTATTCTTGCACGAATTTCATGCATTGGGCCTCTATTATGGTTATAAGTACTGATCCTTCTAAGAGGGGAATCAGTAATGACACTAGGAATGGTGTGATCTTGAAATTCAGTGGATAAAGATAAAAACAAAACAACAAAAGCATCACTACTGCTTTTTACCTATAATCTGTCTTAGAAAAAAACACCAAAACACCATTAACAGTTGCTAGTAAGTTATTAAATTCCTAAACAAGAGATGCAATGGTTAAAAGATTAATGAGTACAAACTAATTTGGAAGAAAAAATAAAAATTCAGTGGGTACCAAAATTGACTAGAATAGACAAAACAAAAAGCATGCAGTCACAATGAGAATTATGTAACTAAATTTGAAAGTCAATGTTTAATGCTGCCTAAAACAAACACTTTATAAAAGGAAGGTTTGGTATATTTTTTTCGGGGGGGGGGGGATGGGGAGGAAGAAAAGATATTAAACAGGTCTTTCCTGACACATTTTGTTAAGTTTGTAACACTAAAGGCTATATAGCTTTTTAATCTGAAAATTATGAGTAGCAGGAAAACATAACAGCCTTACTGCATGGCCAAAAAGTAAAGTAAAAGTATTATGTATGTTGCATGCCAAAGAATAGTGGTAAGAAATAGCACTTTATATAAAGATATCTTTACAATGTATAGCAGATGTTTCTTAAATATTTTAACTTGAATCACAAGTATGGAGCCAAGCAAAGATCTCACTATTTAGTGATGACAGTCAGGCATCTCAGCACAAAGTTCTGATATGCTTTCTGAAATCTGTTTGAGTGTGTTTGTATATATTAGAATGACGATTTACATAATCTCAAGTCAATTCAGAAATAAGTATGAACAACTTCCATTGGGAAGTATTATTTTCATGGGTTCCCAGAAAAGCCTAAAAACTAAAGCTAAAGAGGATCACAAACTACAACAAAAAAGTATAAAATAAATTTTTAAATTCACTATTTTTTTTGAAAAAAGAAATGTGTGCACTAACAGAATAAAAGGATATGTTTGATTAAAAAGACCTTTTTTTATATAAGTAGCAAGAGAACAAGTTCCATTTTTTAACAAAAAAGTTAGATGTGCTTAATGTTGCTAAAAATTTCTACACTTGCCTATAAATAGGGAGACAGTAATCCTTTGATTGCAAGTACACAGGGGTGTATGTGCATGAATAGATGGCAACATACTATGGAGCTGCAACTAACCTCCATTACATTAACACATTAATTTCCATTACAAGTCTTTCATTAAATTGACACATGTTTGTATTAGGTCATCTGGATTTTTTTTAAAAGCATGTCTATAATTAAATTATATAATAAAGATACGTATAAGGTATGACTACAATGAAATACATAAGATCGGCCAGCTTTGGTAAAATAAACAATAGTTTATGGGGCTATAATACATAGGCTTGGATAGAAGGAGGAGAAGAGGGGAAGGAGGAAAGCAAAACTAGCAACAAGTGGCCTAAAATAAGAACAGCACCACTTTTAGTAAATGAGCCAGCATTGTGAGTATAAGAATGCTGATTAAGGTAGACATGGAAATGAGTTCTAGGAGAAGTAATTTTGGAATATGCATAGATAAGGCAGGCATGGGAGGGCAGCTGATATCCAGAGGGCAATGAAAAGAGGATAAATCTAAGGACAGATTCTACCTACTGAGGTATTTTGCCTAAGCCATCTTACCTATTTCCCAAAAGAGTTGGTAAAAGACCAGGTATTTTACGCATCAGGACTCGGCTCATGAATTCAAAAGGATGTAAACTGGCTTCAAAGGGATGTTTAGCTGTGCCCAGGTATAAAACACAGTGGTACACAGCAGTAATATCACATGTTTCTTGAAACACACTTGAAAGGGAAGGACCATGCTTTATATCATTATTTTCTAAAGTATGTTTTTCAAAATACCAGTGCTGCAGGTGTTAAGACTCTTCTCCCCTAGTCCCTGCAGAAAAGGGTCCTGTGGCCAAGAATATTTGAGACATGAATGACAATTAAATAGGTTTATTCACTACAGGATTCTTCTGAGTCCTTAATGTGTGTGTTGTGAATCTCCAAGGGTGGCTGTAAGGCATGATATGAAATATTTCCCAAACTTACATCACCCTAAAGCCCTTCTTTAGTGTTGCATCTCTGGGGATTAGTATTTCATGGAGCACACATTTTGGGAAAGGCTGTCCAAACATACATTTTTGTGTTAAATATAACTGAAGATGATATTTAAGGTTAAGAAATGACAAACATAGCAAGGATATGTTTTAGAAACGGTAATGTTCACTTAAAAATATCAATCTTCTAAAAAACAGTATTTAACCAGCACTAAATCCGTTTCTGATCTGATGTGGGAAAAGTAAGCAACCTAAAATGGTTATTTTCCTCAGATAAACAGTGAGAGGGAAGCTTTGATATTATATATATTAGACTAAAATAAATTTTGTGCTTAAATGTGCTAAGCAGGTAAAGAATAAGAAAGGTAAAAGAGCTTTCTTTTTTTCTTAATGGATAGCTTTGTTAAATGTCACATCATTTTCAAGTAATAGTTTTATTCAAACTTCCCAAACACCAGTTTTTGATGTAATAAACACATCTAAACTTTATAAATTTTGCAGGCTTCAAGAAAAACACACAATAGCAGACTTGAAGAGTCGGTGTTCCCCATTTTTGAGGACATCCAGCACTTACCAGATTTGTGTAGTAATGACCATACAATGTTCAAGCTGCAAGGGACTTTTAGAGATGCATATTTCAAAGTCTTCATTTTAAAGGAAAAGAGACTAAGTTTTAGATAGGTTTAAAGGACTTACTCATGACCAGTCAGTTCTCAATTTGTGCCTTTCTATTCTTAGAAAGATAATTTGTTCACTGTATTCTAAGTGGTGTTATTTAATAAGTAATCAAAATCACACCCATGATGAAGTCAAATTTTTAAAACATTTAAAAAATTAAGTCTATACATGTATGTCCAGTGTGTGTGGACATACATGTATAGATATGCCTGAACATATCTATACACATACAGATATTTTTACCTGGAATTGGTCAGATGTACATGTATTCATTTCTGGTGACATGGAGGTTGTCTGACCGATGGAAGCAATTTTTTCTGCAGCAGATAGTGGTTTCAAGGGTTCCTTGGTGGGCTCTAACATACCCTGAAAAAGGTGTATTAGCCATTAATTTGGGGTGGGGGAATCAACCTATAAACTTTACAAGAAATTTAATCTATAAGGAAGCAGAAAGAATAAAACAGATTATTTGGAAAGTTACTAAAGACAAAAGGAACGATTCTTAAATTTTGTTTAGAGAAAATTTTATTGCACTATAATGGAAACTGTTTCACAGTAATACCTTGGGAACCCAAACTTTTTGAAGTAAGAGCCTGTATTTTAAATCAAATTTGTTTTAAAGTACCTGGTTATCACTGCCACACAAAAGCAAAAGCACAAGCTGTGATGGCGAGGATGAGGAGAATCTTTAAGAAGTGAGCACAGCAGATATTACATCCCAGCCCTAAGAACCCAACAATTTTATGATGTTTCTGACACTGAATCCGCAGGAAAAGGCCCCCTTCATACACATTACACCATGGTGTTGCTTGGAGAACTGAGAGCTAATTTAAAACACATGGGAATCTAGTGTTTGATTCTAGCTCAACTAAAATATGGGAACCTTAATACTTAGTTCTTTGGACTGGCCACGCAGAGACACAACCACTTCAGAGGAGAAAACATCTTACATGTTCCACTAGGCGTATGAAAATCTAATATGCTTTTTGAGTTAGAAAGATATTTGGAATGGGTGTAGAAATAAAGAAAAAAAAATCAGTATTTTGCATCAACACTCTACCAAACACTAAATATAATGGGTTACTGGCCTGAAAAAAGCCAAGCTTTTATACATTTAAAACTAATACTAGATAAGTTCTGAGTATTTATCAACAGACCAAATAAAAGTCTCCCTCTACTGGGAGTGGAGTGGGGGTGGGGGAAAATGCAAAATCAAAGCTGCTAAGTCAATAATGTTAGAATCTGTAAATTTCTAGAACCTCCAGCCCCCAAAATATAGAGCATAAGCTACCTAAAGCAATTTACAGATTGAAGTCATGAATGCACGGTCTAGCTCAATACCCCTTGCATAAGTGGCCCTTATACTAGTACAAGGAGACATTGTATTTGGCAATTACTAGTCTTAGCCAACTTTTCTAATGTAACCTATCACTTAAACCAGTGGTTCTCAATCAATAGTAGTCCTCACTCAATAGTTTCTGCATCCCCTGGGAACTTGATAGATGTGCAAATTCTTGAGCCCCACTCCAGAACTACAGAATAAGAAACTCTGAAGGTGGTGCCCAGCATTCTGTGTTTTTAACAAGTCTTCCAAGCACTTCACATTAAAGTCCAAGAACCAGTGACTTAAATGATCATTTCAGATACTGTTCCTCCAGATGAGATAAAAAGATATTGAATATCTCACACTTGTAAGGCACCATGGGAAAAATTAAGGCATAATTAAAATTTGAAGCCAGATATGAAAAAGAATAAACTTCTAAATGTAAAGCATTACTAAAATGAATGAGAAAATGATGCATTCACTAAATCAACTTTGGAATTAAAAGCTTATAAAAATAGTAAATTATTATTAACAAAGATTGTAATTAAGCTAGCAAAATAAAGCATAAATATTCATCTCTAACCTCTTACAAAACTTTAAGAACTGGCTAATGTGATGAGCCTATACATAAGCATTAAGTAGGTTACTGCTGAATGAAAGCTCCCACAAATAAAATTCATATTTCCTACTTAGAATATGACAATAACACCAACAACTTCGGGAATGCTATTCCTTGAGGAAAAAAAAAAAAAGAAATACAAAGAACCAAAACTTTAAATAAATATTCTGGATTATATTTATCCACAGCAGAAAAGTGTGTAAGGATAATCAAGGTGTTTTGAAAATGTAAGATAACTATTTATTAAGGAACAGAAACTGGTAAGAATGAATGCAGAAAAGTTTTTGTCCAATTTCACAAAACAAACAAAACTACAAAACAGAACAAAGCAAAATGGTCCAATTCAATATCAAAAATTAGAGCTTATTCATGGGAAAAATTTTTAGATTAAAGAAAGGTCAAGCTCCACAGCAAATTCATTTTTACATGCACATAAAGAGCTAAAATTTATATTCTACACCAAGGGTTCCTTAGCTTTTTCTTTCTTTCTCAAATATAGTATTTTCAAGTTATTGGCAAAAAAAATTTTAAATATTTTTAGTTTACTAGATAGGACATTTTAATTCACCAATAACTCAATGACACACCAAAAACCACAAACAAATCCAACTTTAAAATGTGACTGAATCTTGATATGGTACAGAAGGAAAATTCCTCAGTTATCCTGGACTACCTGGCATATCTAAAAAAACAAAACAAAACAAAAACAAAATTCAACACATTTACAACATTAATGGTAAAACTAAGGACCAATTATGGGCATTTTCAGTTACTAAAATTTTGTACTTCCAAGCTTTTATATACATCTATAGTTTCATTATTTAAATTGATCACAACTGGATTAACACAAATGGTATCTAAGTCTTCAGATATTTTAGCTTTTTCTACTTGAAAGCAATTTAGAAAAAAGAAGAAAAATACACAAGAAAAAAGAGAGACCCCCAGATATGCATTTTACAAAGAGTTATGAGCACTAACAGTATTAAGATAAAAGTAATTTTCAATCTAAAACAAAAGTCTGTAACTAATGGAATATAAAAAATATCCTCAGATCAAGACTTAAAGGAATTTATGACATAAAAAATGATATTATGTGATATTATATTTATTCCCTTAATGTTCTCATACTAAATGCCCTTAAAATACATGTTATCTTATGTAAATGATTTAATATAATAAATGCAGCAATGATAAATACACACAAAAACATTTTAACTTACCAATCCTGCTGCATACATGGGCACTATAACAGGTTGCTTCTTATTGCCCGTGAAGAGCTATACATTTGTTAGAGAGAAAGAGAATATTTAGAGAATGATCTGTCATAAAATGAAATAACTTTCCAAAATATGCTTGCAATGCTTTACTACATACATCAAAAATGGTAAATTGAAGAAGTTGTCAAATTGCCCATATGGGGTTGTAATTTTGATCTCCTAGTCCAATTCTTTCATTTTATAGTTAAGGAAAACACTAAACTTTTTCTAAAAATAAAAAATATTGATTGGAGAAAAACTGAGATAGATTTATGTTTAAAAGTTGGCATATTCAAAACACATGAACATCTAAACCAATTAATATTTATTTTTCTGAGGAACTAGCTTATCACAGCTTAAATAGAAGTGTAATTATTTAAAAACATCCAAAAGTTGGTTAAAGCATTTTCCAAAGTATAACAGACTCACAATGTTTCGGGTGTCTATTCCCAAGGAGCACAAAAGCTTCTTGTTGCTATGGGAGCCGCCCCACTGGTATCTCAAGCCATGTGCATCGTGGACATCCTGCAGCTCAGTCCACACATCCAGCAGTTCCCTGTAAAGTCATGATGAAGCCACCAACAATGATTTGCTCAATAGCTCTCACCACGAATTCTACTTTTAATGTGACTGTGAAATGTTATACATTCCAATTAATCTTGAGTCTAACATGAATATACAACCAGTATCTGAATTAAATCAACAGCCAACACTTATAGTCATTAAAAAAGTAACTAAGTTAAACTCATTGGAAACAATATGCCAGTAATCAAGCACAAATTTAGCCTGTATGTTGTTTTTTTATATTAAAGCAAAAATATTTAAAAGGAGGAAAGAAATCAAGTCAGCATTCTACCTTATTACAGCCATTTAATATTTGTATTTCCTCCTTGAGTTTTGAATCCCCAAAACACAGTTGCAATTATAGCATATATATAATTTTGTATTCTTTTTTCAGATTTTAAGCATTTCCTCATTTACATATGTATTTTTCAATGGCTCTGTAATGTTCTATTAAGACCAATTGCACCATCATTTATTTAGCTATACTCCTACAGTTTTAAATAAGATTTTCTGTTCAGCTCTTGTTAGTAAGGCAAGAGTATCTGCATGTATTTTATGGTGTGTGTTGTTGTTGAGTTGTGTTATTTCCTTAGAATGAATCTTCTGGAAAGAGATTCCTGGGTCTAAGAGTATGAACAACCTGTACAACTAGCAATAAAAAAAGCAAACAAAAACATCAAAAACAGTTTTAAGCTGGCAAAAAATAAACCTTTTTGTCCCCTTCTCTTCTCAGATTATCAACCCCAAAACAAAAATCAAGAAGCAAAAATAATCTCCAGCTTCAATGAAATTAAAAGATACTTAAGACCTTGGGCCACAAATACTAAAGTCACAGAGAGCTATGAAGGGAAGACCTGTGGAGGGAAAGAATGCCTCTAGAGGTGAGAGTAAAGAAATGCAAGAGTCCAGGAATGAAAATAACGTTGAAATTAAAACTAGAAAATCAATCTAGACGCTCTAACAGCTAATAAATAAGAGTTCCAGAAAGAAAACAGAGACAATGAAAGAAGGTAACTGTCAATACAAGCAGAACTGCCCTACACTGGAGAGCAGTAGTCTCTGGACTGAAAAGTCCCATCCAGTGCTCAGTCCAAGGAATGAAAAGACTCATATTTCACTGTGAAATTTCAGAACACCAGCAACAAAAGATCCTCAATTATAATTTAATGTGAGAGTAAATAAAATAAAATAAAACAAAATAAAACTTTATCTCCTATGTACCTTTTTTCTCAGGAGGCTATTAGAGGATGTGAGGGCACCAAAATGGGATCTAAGTGAACAGAAGTCCCCAAGACAACATGTGTTTAAGAGGATTGAAATAGGAAGATGGAAGTTCCCAGGGAAAAAATGGAATGGCCAGCCTGACAGGTTTGATCACAAGTAAAATTATATTAACAGGCTGTTGGCTGGTAGGGAAAGGCTTAGAAATGGAAAGAGAGTCAGGAAAAAGTTGTACTATAATGAAATTAGTGGCTAAGCTAGGACCATTATTAACATCCTATATAATAAAGAGGTAATATGCAAATTGACCGCCATGACCTCACACAATATGGCCACCCCCATATGGTCACAAGATGGCCAGCAGGGAAGGGCAGTTGTGGGCAATCAGGCCAGCAGGGGAGGGCAGTTAGGGGTGACCGAGCCGGCAGGGGAGGGCAGTTGTGGGGGACCAGGCCTGCAGGGGAGGGCAGTTGAGAGTGACCAGGCCTGCAGGGGAGGGAGGGCAGTTGGGGGCGACCAGGCCAGCAGGGGAGGGCAGTTGGGGGCAACCAGGATGGCAGGGGAGGGCAGTTGGGGGCAATCGGGCTAGCAGGGGAGCAGTTAGGCATCGATCAGACTGGCAGGGGAGTGGTTAGGGGGTGATCAGGCTGGCAGGCAGAAGCAGTTAGGGGCAATCAGGTAGGCAGGCAGGCAGGTGAGCAGTTGGGAGCCAGTGGTCCTGGATTGTGAGAGGGATGTCCGACGGATTGGGCCTAAATCGGCAGTTGGACATCCCCCAAGGGGTCCCAGATTGGAGAGGGTGCAGGCTGGGCTGAGGGACCCCCCCCCAGGGCATGAATTTCATGCACTGGTCCTCTAGTGATTATCATAATGAAAATTCCAAATAAAAATTTAACCGAAAACTATAAGTATATTGGGATGATGGAGAATAGCAGATGTAAGATCTAAATTCTCATCTACCATACTACAAAGTCAAAAGATGGAATGTAAGATTAACTGTTTAAAATACTGATTTAGAAATATCAGAAAAAAAGCTAAAAAATGAAGACGCACGGAGGTTTTAAAAAATCATGTATTTTTTTTAGCACAATATGATTTTTAAACACTTTAACACAATAATGTTTCAGAAACTTAATGTTTAAGATAAACTTATAAAATAGAACAGTTGACACTAACACATCTACATGCTATCTAACAACTGACTACTACTTACCCACTTTCAGTTAAGGCCTCTCTTGTTTTTACTGTCAAGGTGCTTGTTTCCAGCAAGTGCTTCAGGGAAGTAACTTCCTCTTCAGTATCAGGGACAAACATGGAAGGAAAACATGCTTCGAAAATTCGCTCCAGGCGGTTTAGTAAAGCTGTCTGTATCGAAACACCCCCCAAAAGTATATTTTCATTTCTCAAGTTTTAATGTCATATTTCTTCTTCTTTTTCATCATCATCATCATCATCATCATCATCATCACACACACACCCTCTGTCCATTACGATAAGACAGAGAGGGAAACTACCAGTCAGGTACATGTGAAAGAAGCACAATTACTCATAGAACAGCTGTTTTAAATGATTACTTTAAACAATCTTGGTGATACAGTGATGAAAAGTAAATGTAGCTACACAACAAGCATTATACTTGGTACTTTAGAAACATGTTATTTAATCCATTAGAAAATTCTACAAAGAAGAAATTATTACCCAATTGTAAAGTGAGAAAGCAATCTCAAAGTCTGAATAAAATGTCCAAAGCAAAAACAAACACAAATACTAGATAGCATTCCTATTCTTTACACTACACTGGGATGTTTCTTATCACCACTCACATATTCTAGATTTAGGACCAATAAGATCGGATGCTTGTAAAAGTATGCTACTATAGTTGAACAAACCTTTTTTCTTGAACATAAACTTGAATTCTGAAAGCCTTTCAGAAACATCTCTGCTGCTAAGAGAGTAAACCAAAATAGGAAAGAATGTCTCAATTTTTACTTAGAAATTCAACAGCTCATTTATTATTCTGATGATCTGTGTTATCTTCTAGAAATTCCATTTCTCTACTTTTCCATGGTATGTACATATGTATTTTTGAATAAAACAATGCCTTTCCTCCAAGCAAAACTCATATATTCCCAAGAATTTTCACCAAGGACGTTGGTATTTGGAATTTTTTCATTAATTAAAACTTATTTGATTTAGATTAACTTACATTTTTGGTTACTACTAGGTTTATTCTACATGTGCAACCTACAGTAACATTTATTCTCACTCTCCTATTTCAGATACATGTAAAATTGAATAGTAGTTCAATTTACTAATTAAACATCAAATAGGAATACAAATTGTTAACGTGTTAAAGCTTGTTGGAAGATTAAGTGTATTTCTGAAATGACACCTAGTGTACAAGAAAATAGCCACATCATGGTGGTATTTCCTGCCAAGTAAGGCACACAAGTTATCACTTGATTTCTGTTGTTTAGTACAGTCAGCAAACAGGAAAACCAAAAGGAAAAATTTTCACAAACATTTTCCAAACTAAAATCTCTCTTTTGAAAGCAGTAGCAGAGCAAAAAACTTAACACTACATAATTAGTCTCAGGTACCCTTCTCTCTGCAAGTTACTCTAAAATCTTTATTATATTCATGTCTTTGATATGAGAAAAGTTCTCAGTATCAATTATGAAACTTCCAGTAAAAAGTAGACTCAAGATCCCAAGGCTTGTGAAACTTGAGTGTGTCAAGGGGACCAGCGCTTAAAGCTTCAACAGAGGGAACGGACAGACATTACTTTTAAACAGATCAGATAACCATCTAATTGGAAACATGAGGAGTGTTGGCATCTCCTGGGCAGGGAAGGTAAACAAAACTCACATAAGACCAAATTTTTATTTCTCTGTAAATTAAAACAGAATTGTTCTGGTATCTTCTTTGTTAAATGGGATAAAAAACAAAAAACAAAACATTTATCAAAGGAAGAGAGAAATGACTCCAAAACACATTCAATCATTTGGACAATATTACACAAGTCTTAGGTATAGCAGCAAGCAAATTCTTAAATTAGTGGAATGTATGTGAGGAAACAGAGCATTACATTAACCTGATTACCTCAATATTTTACTTCTTTCCCGATCTTTTCTCATAAAGAATATGAATTACATAGTAATTTGAAAAGAAAGTTCCATATGTCTAGGATTAGACATTACATTAAATTGTTTCAAATCTATTGTTGAATGAAGCAGGCAATTTTTTTTTCATAAAGGGTTAGCTAGTAAATACTTTCGGCTTTTCAGGCCATCCATAAACCAGCAAGTGTGGGTGTGTTCTAATGAAACTTTATGTACTAAGCAGGTGTCAGGACAGATTTGTCTCTTAGGCCACAGTTTGCCCAACTGAGGTAGGACAATAAACAAGTAACAATGATTCAAGTAGCCAGAGTCCACTAACTGAATAGCACTACCCAACACATACTGCCACTATATTATAGTGTCATCAAAGAGGTTCTAAATTCAATTTCTAAAAATTATAGGAGCTTTGAGGGCAAGGACTATCCCTTATCTTGAATCTCTAGTACCTAGATTCCTACACATAACTGGTACAGGAATATTAACTATAACAACGTAAAATAGACTTTTTTTTTTTTTAAAAAAAGCTTCACTTTTATTTAAGACTGCAGGGAGCATATTTGTTCTATTTACTAAAGTATATCTTATTGTAAGCCATCTAAATAATTTTTGTACACAGACTGGGTATATTTCTATAATTTTAACATTTATAAATAATAATAGCTGAATGAATTGCCTTTATGTAATGCACTATGCTTGATGCTCTACATATATTACTTGATAAATCCTTTAAAAGAAACCCTGAAAGACAAGTATTGTGTCCATGTTATAGATGAAGAAAGTAAAGGGAGATTAATATAACTAACCAGTCACAAGCTGGCATGGTGCACAGCAAGGATCTGACCCAAAGCCAGACGCTAAAGCCTACTTTCTTTTCATTAAATCATGCTTTTACCCACTTTTTTTTTTTTGTCTTTCAAACATTTGTAGTCATTAGATAAGGTATTCAACTATTAACTGCTGATTTGCTTAAAAAAGCAAATAATTTCATTCAACACAACAATTCATAGCTTTCAACAAAGCAAACTGAAAATTTTTACTTGTCAGTGCTATGCTCTACATTAATGTGAGGGTAACAAAAGTGTACATATTTAGCATATTAAATTTTAGCTGAGATTATAATAGTAACTAAATAAAATGATATTCACATCAAATACTTAAATTTTAAATGCCTTCAACACCAAAGTCAAAGAGGAAAAAGAGCCATCAGTTCTCCCTTAAATTTGGAATTTAGAAACTGGTGACTAGTTGGCTGAATACCAGTTTATATAACTCAGTCATGTCCTTCAATTCATACAAATCTCAAATACTAAGCCTAGCAAAGAGCAGCACATCTAGCCATAAAACATTTTAAGAACTGGGGGCTCTAATAAATGCAGGGTTGAAAGTTAAATGCCCTTCAAGGGAGGTGCCAGATTCCCTTTTCATTTTCTCTATTCATGTCCAGTGCTAGGAAGCCAAATAAGGAGGTTTACTACTTGCACAGAAGGGCACTTATTTCCATAAGAGTTCCTACCTGTCAAAACTATTCTGAGAATGGAAACTAGTCCAAAGCAGCAGCTTTGCTCTCAAAATAGTTTGATGGGTAAATATAGAGCCAAAATTAGGGGTACTCCCATACAAATTCTCATTTGTCTCTATTACTTTCTGGTATTCACCAAAAAATCCAGTTAGCAACACTATTTCTTGCACCTCTGAAGACAACTTTCCAAGTTCATTTCTGAGATTATTCAGTAACAGTTAACATTTATTGAGCACTTATTATGTGCAAGGCACTGTGCTAATTAAGGACCTTTAGATGCACAATTTTATCTTCATAATAAGAGTTTTGAAGTAAGTACTTTGATTATTCTTTAAATCTGAGGTTCAGGGAAGTAGATAACGCAAAAGTCAGTGCTGAAACATGAATCTGAATCTAGCAGTGGGACTCCAGAGCCTTGCTTTTAGCATTATACTATGCCCAGGACCAACTTACACAATAGGCACAGGGCCTAGGGCCCACAATAATTTTAGGGGTTCATGAAAATGTTTTAATATCTAATATTAACATACTCATCTTTATACCGTTATAAAAGAAAATTTTGAATATCTTTTATGGGGAAGGAGCTCACAAAAGTCCTATGTGGCCTTGGCTATCCTACTCTCCAAAGGAAAACTGGCTTTTGTAGCATTTTTCATTTCAAACATATTTGTTTTCCTATCAGAGTCCTTTATTACCTTAAGTGTTTTTATATTTTCATTTTTATTTTTTTTCAAACCAGATAGAATTTCTGGGAAAGCAAAAATAATTAACTACCCGATTGTTTAATTCATCAATGGGGGACAAAGGATCATGCATGAATTCCCAGTTCCATCATATCTTCTGTCTAAGGCTGGAGGAAGAAAGCCCTAGGACTGTGGTCGGCAAACTGCGGCTCGCAAGCCACATGCGGCTCTTTGGCCCCTTGAGTGTGGCTCTTTCACAAAATACCACGGCCTGGGCGAGTGTATTTTGAAGAAGTGGCATTAGAAGAAGTTTAAGTTTAAAAAAATTTGGCTCTCAAAAGAAATTTCAATTGTTGTACTGTTGATATTTGGCTCTGTTGACTAATGAGTTTGCCGACCACTGCCCTAGGATATACTAGTATAAGCAGCCTTTTACCCACTTGTGCAAATAAGTCAGATTACTTAATGCAGAATTTCCCCACTGGTAGCCTCAGTCACAAACAAGTTACAAGTGTTCTAAAAATTTTGAAAGCTATACATAGACATATGGTTCCCATATGGTTAATTTTAGGTGTCAACTTGACTGGGCCATGAGGTGCTTAGAGGTTGATCAAACATTATTCTGGTTATGTCTGTGGAGGTGTTTCTAGATGAGATTAACACTGGAATTGGTAGGTAGAGTAAAGTAGATTGTCTTTCCTAATATGAGTGGGCCTCATCCAATCACTGAAGACAGCTCAAAGACTGTAGAGATTGGGACTTCTCAGTCTTCAAAATGCATGAGCCAACCCCACCCCCTCCTGCCCCCGCCACTCCCCACTCATCCATTCATCCATCCATTCTCCTGGTTCTGTTTCTCTGGAGAGTGCTAACTAATACACTTTTATTTTATAAACAACTGGAGTATGAGCAGATTAAGTGTACTGAAGGTCTCATTCAGCTTTTCAAAGTAGTGTGTAAGACCAGTACAACTAGGGTTCCTAGACTCTGGTTCTTATGCCATTCAAATACCTATCTCCTTTAATGTATTTTGTATTTAAGGTAATTCCTAAAATTCCTTAAACATATTTCTAGTTAGTTTTTTCTTTCTTTCTTAGGAACAGAAGTTGATTATTGTTAATAGTTTTAATATTGATAGCATTAGGTCTTGCTCTTAAGTGGAAGTTTAGAAGAAACATAAAATCCACTGGGTAATATAATCTTCCATTTAAAAAGATACCTTATGCCTCAACACCATTAAATATTAAGTAAGATATCAAGTACAACCTACAATTGTATACTTGTTAGTTTCCAATTTTAAACTATATAAAAGCGACTGGTTATAATATTTATGAGGCTCTAAAAAGATGCTTTGCAATTTCTACATAATTTTTGGATAAATCTAATAAAACATTTCTATTTTGAAATCAAAGCTCAGAATTTCAAAATTTTTGAGGGAAAAATAACAAAAGGAATCACTATCCAAATACTTCAGATTAGCAAAGAGCTATAAGGCCAAAATCTTAATTTCTTGAGATATAATTGACATATAACATTATATTAATTTCACGTATACAACATGATTAGACATATGTGTATACTACAAACTGACCACCACATAAGTCTAGTTAACATCCATCACCACACAGTTACAAATTTTTCTTGTGATGAGAATTTTCAAGATCTACTCTCTTAGCAACTTTCAAATATAAAATACAGTATTATGAATTATAATCATCATGCTGTACCTTTCATCCCCAGGACTTATTTATTTTATAACTAAAAGTTTGTATCTTTTGACCACTTAATTTCTTTATTTTGTTGCTTACTTCTGTTTTCAGTCAAAAAATGAAGTGTTCCCCAAATAAAGGAAAACTTTCACAAGCCTCAGGCAGATGATTAAACAAACAAAGGTGAAAATATAGGATTAGGAGAGAAACCAAGATGGTGGCACAGGTAAACACCTAAACTGCTGCTTTGTACAACAATTTCAAAACTGCAACTAAAAGACAAAACGGACATCATCTAGAACCACAGGAAGGCTGGCTGAGTGGAAATTCTACAACTAGAAGGAAAAAGCACATTGAGACTCGGAGGAGCTGCAGGAGGCAGAGGTACTGAGATGCGCGCGTGGAGAGGACTGGCAACTGAGTGCGCGGCTGGCTTTCTCAACTGGGAGGGAGACAAAAGCTCCTGACTGCGCTGAACTCTAGTTCTAGGGAGACTCTGGGGACTCAGACTCATACGGGGTGAAACTGGACTGTCAGGAAAGAGAAAAGCACACTGAGACTCAGAGCAACTGTGGAAGGCAGAGGTACAGAGTCTCACGCACAGATAGGGCGGGCAACTTAGTACGCGGCTGGCTTTCTCAAGCGGGAGGGAGACTAAAGCTCCCAAATGCACTGAACACCAGTTCCGGGCGAGACTCTGGGGACCCAGACTCATTCAGGGAGAAACTGGACTGTCTGACAGCAGGCGGAACCCAAGGGCGGCTTTCTCTCAGAAGTGCTTGCAGTGATTACCATGGGACACTGAGATATAGGGGCCTATTAGGGTAGGGCTGATGGGAAACCAATGCTGTCTGCTCCGCCCTGAGACTCCGCCCCATCCAAGTTGAGCACAGAGGCTTTTGCAAGTCTTGTCTCATAAGGGTGTCTCCAGCACAGAAGTCCTCCCAGCGTAGACACAGCTGATCCTCACAGCCAATTGGTCTGGAGGTCAATTCCTCCCAGTGATACCAACAACAATCAAGGCTTAACCACAACAAGACTGTGCACACAGCCCACAAAGGGGTGCACCAAGAGTGTCCACCTCAGGTAACTGGGGAGGCTGAGACACTGGGCCCTATAGGACACCTAGCACACAAAGCCACTCTATCAACTCAGGGAAGCAGCTAAAATGCGGAGACAAAGAAACAGACCACAAACAAAAGAAATGGAGGAAAGCAAATGACTGGATATAGAGTTCAAAACCACGGTTATAAGGTTTTTCAAGAATTTTCTAGAAAAGGCCGATAAATTTAGCGAGACCCTTGAGGATATGAAAAAGGACCAACTAGAAACTAAGCATACACTGACTGAAATAAAAAATATTATACAGAGATCTAACAGCAGACTAGAGAATCACAAGAATCAAGTCAAAGATTTGAAATACAAAGAAGCAAAAAACACTCAACCAGAAAAGCAAAAAGAAAAAAGAATCCAAAAATATGAAGATAGTGTAGGAGCCTCTGGGACAACTTCAAGCAAACCAACATCCGAATTATGGGGGTGCCAGAAGAAGAGAGAGAGCAAGATACTGAAAACCTATTTGAAGAAATAATGACCGAAAACTTCCCCCACCTGGTGAAAGAAATAGACTTACAAGTCCAGGAAGCACAGAGAACCCCAAACAAAAGGAATCCAAAGAGGACCACACCAAGACACATCATAATTAAAATGCCAAGAGCAAAAGACAAAGAGAGAATATTAAAAGCAGCAAGACAAAACAGTTACCTACAAGGGAGCATCCATATGACTGTCAGCTGATTTCTCAACAGAAACTATGCAGGCCAGACAGGAGTGGCAAGAAATATTCAAAGTGATGAATAGCAAGAACCTACAACCAAGATTACTCTACCCAGCAAAGCTATCATTCAGAATTGAAGGGCAGATAAAGAGCTTCACAGATAAGAAAAAGCCAAAGGAGTTCATCACCGCCAAATCAGTATTATATGATGCTGAAAGGTATTCTTTAAGAAGAGGAAGAAGAAGAAAAAGGTAAAGATAAAAATTAGGAACAACAAATACATGTCTATCAACAAGTGAATCTAAAAATCAAGTGAATAAAAAAATCTGATGAACAGAATAAACTGGTGAATATTATAGAATCAGGGGCATAGAAAGGGAGTGGACTGACAATTCTTGGGGGGAAAGGAGTGTGGGGGGTGCGGGAAGAGACTGGACAAAAATCATACACTTATGGATGAGGACAGTGGGGGCCGGGGGTAAGGGCAGAGGCTGGAGTGGGAATAGGGTGGAGGGGAGCTATGGGGGGAAAAAAGAGGAACAACTGTAATAATCTGAACAATAAAGATTTATTAAATAAAAAAAAAAGAAAATATAGGATTAGTTATACTCAGTTTGAGAATGCTGACTTTCTGGTGAACAAACCAATAACTTAATCTGAAAATAACATCAGCCAAAGTATTAGAGATTCTCTTTTTTTCCTTTTTGTGATATTCTTAATGTTTAAAGCTCTCAAAATAAATCTTCATCTAAACTATTTTCCCAGTAGCGTTATCAATTAGATACCTAATAAGAACGAATGACTCATAGCTTCCTTTTCTACAGCCAATTAATATTTTTAAAAAATTACTCACTAATTACCTAAATTATCAAATAACATCAGAGTAATACTTTTCAAATTTTACAAAAGTTCAAAGTTAATTGCAGTGCTTATGACATTATCTTCTTTACTATATTCTTAAGAAAAAGGTATCTTGGCTATCAGTCAAGGTTCCTTTCTGGAAAATTAACAGGTAAACAAACACACCTGTTAAAACAATATAAACAATGGTCTTTTGGAAAAAAGGACTATTTTGAAAGAGGACTTTTGTTGTCATTGTGTTTTGTTTTAAATCTTAGCCCAAAAAGTGAAGAATAGTTTTGACCTCTTTCCAATTTATACAATAGAGATACCACTACCTGCTTTTCTCTGTTAATGAGAATGAAATATATTGAACTCTAAAAAAGAAAATTTCACTGTAGAGGAAGAATATTTATCAATACATGGTCATGTATGGCTTAAATCCCCTTTGAGGTTTGCTAGACCCATTTCTGAGAATTAATTTATCTAAGAACATTTTATAACTTTGAAAAATTTCTTCTTGGTTGATTTTTCCCCTAAGTAACAAATTATTGCAATAAAGCCACAATAACTGATTTGTCTCTTGACCCAAGGAAGAGATATTTTATTAAAATGTTAAGAGCCTTGCTGGAGTAGCTCAGCAGATCCTGGAAAAGAAAGAAATTGCAGGCCACAGGCTTCCTTCACAACAGCAGGATAAGAATGAAAGTCATTTGCAACAACTCAGTCAGCAGGGCTTATCCATTCTCCTACCTCAACTTTCTTCCAAAGTTCTCTTCCAGCCCTTTCCAGCAGTCTATTTCAACACCCACCTCCAAGTTCTGCTCCTTTTGTGTAACTCATTCAGCAAAAATAAAAGCCTAAGGACTGAGCCAAATAAATCTCAGGAAGTCTTAATGCATCTTGCCACATATACTCAGTTTGTTTTATTTTAAAAAAATAGAATCATGTTAAAAATTTTGGTGTCTCAGATTTTTTCACTCATTTTAAAATTTACTGTCATTTTATCTGCACAAAAGTCCTTTGAAGTAGATATTACAGATAACTGAGTTCAGAGGTAACTTGTCTTAAATCATAAAGCTTATACGAGGCTGAGTCAAGATTCAAACTCAGATACATAAGATTCCATAAGGACCATATACTTTATTACCTCCTATATTCAGTTATCAAATTATACATAAATAACTTCGATCAACTTGTATGATGCAAAAAAATTCCTTTTTAATGTGGTCATACTTTAAAAAATTCATTATCTGATGATGTTAAATGTTCTAACGCCATAAATTAAAGATCATCCAATACCAGTGTCACCTTATACTCTAGTAAGATGAAACTAGCTATGAAAAGGATTAGGTCAAAACCAACAGTCTTTGCTTTGCATTGTATAATTAATTCACTCCTTCTTTACAATTGCAAGCTTCTGCCTCAATAATAAATTCCTCATCAGATATAAAACATTAGCCAAACCATGTAATAACTGAATTAGCAAATTTAGGTATTAAGACACTCAAAGTCAAATGGGAAGTGATTAGCTGTGCATTTTGAGGGTTTCTGGGGTATCAGTCTTTTCATCTGTCCTATGTGACTGCCAGGCTTCCTTCCGATGATGTGATTCAGCAGCTTGCTAATCTCCAACTGGTAATACCATAATTTTGACAACATCTTAAAGTATTAAAGATGTTAAAGCAATGATGTATAACCATTTCAATTAACATTCAGACTATGGAAATACTTCCAATTAAAAATAGTTTGCTTAGCAAAAGATAACTAGAGAAGTAGAATTTATAGATTCTGATTTTATTCTCAGGATCTTTAAACTAAGCTTGAGGACCAAGTGTTATATATATCAATTGTCAGTATAAAGCAGTTATTTTCAAGTGTTCTCTTCCACCCCTGAGGTTGAGGAAAGGCAAAATGTAGCCGGAGGAACAACTTGGGTATCAAGCTGCACCTCTAGGGGCTACTTTAGATGAAAATAAACCTTAATGAATCTTCTCTAAAACAGACTACACCAGAAGATGATAAAGTACAGGGGAATAAAAAATATTCTCTTTGATGTCCTTACTCAACGAGAGTGGCCGTAAATGTACATTTGCAAGAAATTATAAGCAAAAAATACAGCCATAATAAGTCAACCATGATTGTCTCTTAACTAGATCTAAACCTTACTCTCTCACCCTTACCTCAGATCTTTTAGTACCTGTTATTGGTAAATTATGAGGCCCAAATCTGTTTGTTTGTTTTTTTCAAATTCTTTTTCTATCCTTCAAGTCCCTATAGCCTTCAGCATAGGTTGAGATTTCAAATTCTGCTTGCTTTCTTCTGCTATCAAAACTATACTTCAATTTCCTAGGTCTTTCTTTGATAGACAAAATGAAAAGACACTGTTTTCTGAAACTTAAAAAAGTCTTCTAAATATCAGTTTAACCTTCTTTTAAAACCACTGTAAAAGTAAACACTGAAGGATTCACTAGAATAATTAGCTAATTGATGAATTTTTACATTTTTAATGAATGTAAAATGGTTTGCTTAGCAAAAGATAACTAGAGAAGTAGAATTTATAGATTCTGATTTTATTCTCAGGATCTTTAAACTAAGCTTGAGGACCAAGTGTTAAATTTGGTAATATTCATATTAATCAAAAAACCAATATTTACAGAAATATTAAAAAACTCCTTGAGACAAAGAAAATTTTTACTAAGCATTATTGTAAGACTTCTATTTCAAGTTTACCAAAGGCTTGTAAAAAATGTAAATGACCTACAAATCAGGCAAGCATTATGTCTCATAAAGACTCCTTAACAGATATTCAATTTAAAAATATTTTTTGAAAAGTTAAATTAAGAAGCCTGTATAGTTTATATCATATAAAATAGAGAAAATTAGTAAATACCTGAACTGAAGTAGCTGTTTCCTGTATATAGCCACCAGCAACTGCTCCTTTGGAAGTTGCTAAAGGGACACTGTGCGTTTTGAGGGTTTCTGGGGTAGCAGTCTTTTCATCAGTCCTATGTGACTGCCAGGCTTCCTTGCGATGATGAGATTCAGCAGCTTGCTCATCTCCAAAAGCAGCCCAAGAACAACTATCTTCCTGTCCATCCTCAAAAGCATTCCAATCTACAACTTGGCTAGGACCAGCTGAACTGAAGTCCGCAAAATCATCAGAGTCTTGAAAAGCACTGCAGTCATCTTGAATATTTGGCACAGAATCAAAATCTCCAAACTCACCTTCTTGCCCAATTTTTAGTTTTGAAACTGATTCAGTTCCTGTAGACTTTCTTTCCAACTTACATTCCTCTGAAAAACTATCAGAATTTTGTTTTCGGTCTAACTCGCTAAATATAATTTCCTCTTGGCAAGAAACAGCATTTGTATCCCCAAATTCTCCAAAGTCATCACCTGGTTCACTAATATGTGGAAAGTGCTCTGAAGACTCTTCAAAAGTGACATCACTCATTGAATCTTGAGTACCAGTAACAACAAAAGGTGGAGTTGTGCCACTGGCTGTGCCAAAGTCACCAAAATCATCTTCATTAGTATCGTTGCAAGTCACAAAGTCGTTACTACTATGACCATTTTTTATACTTATAGGATCGCCCAAAACATTTTCTTCTGTAGGATCAATGCTGGAGCTTTGGTAACCAGTAAACTTCCTACTTTCTTCTTTGGAAGAACTAACTTCATCATCAGCATCAAAAGTTTTAACAGAATCCATGCATAGGCCGGTACATTTGGAAGTAAATAAATCAAGTTTTTCCTCAGTTTTACATTGTTCTCTCCTATTGGCTTCCAAATTATCAGCTGAGTCTACCGAAGTCCAAGCCTTTGATTGTACACTTGAATTTAAAAATTCATCCTGTTGTAATGTTGGAAGGCCTTGTATTTTAGTACTGAGACCTCTGTTACTCTTCATGCTTGTTTCTGAAAGGCAAATCTGATCCTCTCCTTCAATGTGCCCTTTATCATCAAAGCTTCTACCCAAAGACACTTCTTTTACAGAACTCAGTTCATTAGCTCTATTAATTTTATTGTTTTCCTGAATGGTTAGTGCTTCTCTATCATTTAAAATTGCACATCCTATTTCTTCTAGTTGCATCCTTTCCTTTTCGGGAAATGTGGCAAAATCTGCAAATTCCTCAGCAGGACTATGTGCACAGTCTAAATTATACTCAGTACCATGAGTGCTAAGAGGCTTTCTTCCTTTTGAATCCACTACAGTGTCCAGATCATCTGTTCCCTGAGGATTTACAGTTTCCAATACTGTAAACCCATTTGTTAGAATCTCCAGACAAGGAGGCTTTTCACCATTGCAGCTCTCTAAATGCTTGTTTTGATGAACAACATTCATATCAGTTCTAAAATCTCTTGGAGAGAAACTTTCAGGTGTTCCAACATTCTGCCTCTGCTCCATTATTTTATTTAAATCTCCTGAACTTTCTATGCCATCAATGGAAGTACCTAAAGTTTCAGATGGAATTACTTCTTTGCTGGTGGTAGAGAGCAAAACATTAGACTGTCCTTTCACAGGAGAAGAAAGTTCAGTAGTGATATCCTTATCATTACCATTTTTAATGGACTTAAAGCTTGTAAGGCTATCTACATTTTCTGAGAAATCATGAATTGGCATAAAATGGTTTGAAGGTACAAACTCTTCCTTGGGACGAGTACAATCTGGTGTTTCAAATTCAACAAACCCTACACTGGAAGGGCTAACTTCTGAAAACCCTCCAAATTCCCCAAATTCATCCTCATCCTCATCCTCGGCTCCATTGTCCAGTGGTGGTGGGGATGAAGAGTACATTTGAATGACGTCTGGCTCCATTGTTCACTTGCTTTCAAATAATTAATTTATAACTGGGGGGAAAAAAAAGATATTTTTTGAGGATAAGATCTTTCAAAATTCTCTAAGCTACTTCAAAACAATGCAAATTTACAGTGCTCTCTTTTGTATATTTTAAACTATTTTCCTCTTAGGTGAGATGACTTTTCAATAATAATCCAAATTTTTTTCTCTCTTCTAGTATATGTTTCTAAGGGCATTGGTAGTACATTACTAAATTTGGGGATTCCAACAAATTTCAAATAAACACAAAAGTATATCTAAAAAATCCTCTTTGTTCTCTTAAGCCCTCTTTCCAGTTTACTCAGTGCTTATCTTATGAATTTGTATGAGCTCTTTATAAATAAAAGATATGGACATTTTATCTCTAATAATTATTACAAATATTTTCCTCACTTTGCTTTTCAATTTTTTACCCAAGTTGATTCTTTTGTTTTGTTTTAATATACTTATTTTTTAAAGAGTAGTTTTAGGTTCATAGCAAAAGCACAGAAGATACAGAGATTTCCCATATATCTCCCTGCCCCCATTCATTCATAGCCTCTCCTATTAAGAATATCTTCCACCACAGTGATATATTTGTTACAACTGATGAGCCTACAGTATATCAACATATCATTAATACCTAAAGTCCAGAGTTTATATTAGGATTCACTCTTGGTGTTATGCATTCCTTGGGTTTAGGCAAATGTAAAGACATGTGTCCACCATTATAATATTATACAGAGTAATTTCATTGCCCTAAAAAATCCTGTGTTCCACCTGTTCATCCTTCCCACTCCCCTGCTCCTCCTGGAAATCACTGATCTTTTTGCTATCTCTAAGTTTTGCCTTTTCCAGGATGTTATATACTTGGGATCATACAGTATATATGTAGCCTATACATACTGTATGACTGGCTTCTTTCACATAGTAATATGCATCTAAGGTTCCTCCATGTTTTTTCATGGCTTGATAGCTCATTTTGTTTTAGCAATGAGTAATATTCCAGTGCCTACATGTACGACAATTTAATTTTTTATAATTTTCAATTCTGAAATCATTTAGGATGTACAAGAATACAGTTATTGTGTATATTCCATTTAGTTTCCCCCCAATAATATGGTAATGATAGCACTTGATTAAACCACCTTGTTTAGTATTTTTTTCCTTTGTGTTTGTGTGTGTGTATGTGTTTCTAGGATATTTATCACATATATATAGATGAGATTTGAGTACTAATCATCACTATAATTTGGATAAGAATTATTGCAAAAATAGTTTAATATTCATCATATAGTTCATTCCTTTTTATTGCTAAGTAGTATTCCATTATATAGATACTAGAGGCCTGGTGCACAAAATTTGTGCACGGGGGGGGGGGGGGTGTCTGGTAGGATCAGGCCAAAACGGGCAGTCGGACATCCCTTTCATATTCCAGGACTGCTGGTTCCCAACTGCTCGCCTGCCCGCCTTCCTGATTGCCCCTAACCGCTTCTGCCTGCCAGCCTGATCACCCTCTAACCACTCCCCTGCCAGCCTGATTGATGCCTAACTGCTCCCTTGCCAGCCTGATTGCCCCTAACTGCCCTCTCCCTGCAGGCTTAGGTCCCCCCTAACTGCTCTTCCCTGCAGGCCCGGTCGCCCCCAACTTCCCTCCTCTGCCAGCCTGGTCACCCCTAACTGCCCTTCCCTGCAGGCTTGATTGCCCCCAACTGCCCTCCCTTGCAGGCCTGGTCCTTCCCAACTGCCCTCCCCTGCTGGCCTGATCGCCCCCAACTGCTCTCCCTTGCAGACCTGGTCCCTCCCAACTGTCCTCCCCTGCTGGCCATCTTGTGTGTTGGAGTGACAGTCAATTTGCATATTATTCTTTTATTAGCTAGGATTTGATAGGATAGAGGCCTGGTGCACAGGTGGGGGCCAGCTGGTTTGCCCTGAAGCGTGTCCCAGATCAGGGTGGAGGTTTCCTTGGGGAGTGGGGCAGCCTGGGTGAGGGGCCTGTGGTGGTTTGCAGGCTGGCCACGCCCCCTGGCAACCCAAGTGGGGGCCCTGGTATATGGGATTTATTTATCTTCTATAATTGAAACTTTGTAGCCTTGAGGGGAACCAAGTCTCCTGCTCACTCTGTAGCCACAGACATTTTTGTTGGGATTTATTTATCTTGTATAATTGAAACTTTGTAGCCTTAAGCAGAGGCCAAGGCAGGCCAGGGCAGGCGGAAAGCTTGGCTTCCTCTATTGCCAGGGAAACACAAGCCTCCTGCTCTCTCCATGGCTGCAGCCATCTTGGTTGGGTTAATTTGCCTACTTGCTCCTGATTGGCTGGTGGGTGTGACTTGTGGGTGTAGAGGAGGTAAGGTCAATTTGCATATTACTCTTTTATTAGATAGGATACCACAGTTTGTTTCTCCATTCACTCCACGTAGGACATTTTGGTTGTTTCCTGTATTCTACAATTATAAATGAAGCTGTTATGAACATTTATGCACAGATTGTTCAGAGAATATGAGTTTTCATTTCTCTAAACTTAAGTACCCAGGAGTGTGAATGCTGAGATACAGTGTTTAACTCTAAAGAAACCGCAACCTGGCCGGTTTGGCTCAGTGGTTGAGCAATGACCTAAGAACCAGGAGGTCACGGTTCGATTCCCAGTCAGGGCACATGCCTGGGTTGCAGGCTTGATTCCCAGTGGGGGGCTGTGCAGGATGCAGCTGATCAATGATTCTAACTGATGTTTCTCTCTCATCCTCTCCCTTCCTCTCTGAAATCAATAAAATATATATATAGAAACTGCCAAACTGCTTTCCCAAATTAATTTTTAAGGGGTCAAACCAATTGGTCTTCTCATTAATAATTTTCTTCATTATAGTACTATTATATAAGCTTAAGATTTAGTAAATAGTATCACTTTTATTTTCTTCTGCTTTTGGAGTGTATTTTTAATATTTAAATTTTAATCCATCTAGAACTTTAGTGTATGATCTAAAGCAAATCTAAGTAAAATCTTTCTTAAATAGCCAGGCAATTATCATAATCCCATTTACTTAATAATCCTTCCCATATCCTTTAGTTTATCGTGTCTTCTTTTTTTTATACATTTACTTCTTAAATTTATATCTACTTTGGTCTGTTCCTCTGTACTAAACAGTCAAAAGTGCCACAAGACAGGTTAATGTTAAAAGCAAAGGGAGGATTAACAACCAAAGTCCTACAATAAAATTAGCCCATAAATAATGAATTGACATTTCCTGTAATTCACAGTTGCCAGTAAGGTACATGAGGAACATGTTTATTACAAAATTCAATCAGTTTTGCAACTTAAAAAGAATCACTTTTTTTCAACTCTCAGAGTAAAATTTTATATGATCTTCCAGTTTTAGGGAGAAGTTGCCTTAGAAATAATATTAATTTAAATTAGAGATGAAGAAAATGGGGCTAAGTGATGATCAACTGTTCCAAAGGTTATACAGGTGGTTAGTAGAGAATGGCTTCAGATCTTTGAGATCAATGACTGATTAGTCATTGAGAGTTACTTGAAAGAAATGAGCAAGTCATGAGAAAAGTAAAAGGCCCCATTGTAATATACCTACTTTAAATTGTTTTCCTTATGAAATCAGCATCACAAAGAATTGTTTTAGTTCTGAGATACCTTTTTTTGTGTGCTGCTGATTTAAAGAGAAAAGGAAAAAAACAGTAAAAGATATATGAGTGTCCCCCCAAAATGTATACACACACTTTGAATAATTATAAAGGTAGTGCTTATTGATAGATCCTCCCTTTCCCCAACTGATGGATGGAGTATGATGTAACCTGCACCTGCGGCCTGGACATTCCTGAGCACCTAACCAGGAACCTTTATGGACTATACATTGAACCACTAATCAGGACCTGCCAAATACCCTAAGCTTTTGATTCCTAAGTACCTAAGGGCCCAATCATGTGCCTTATATGAAACCAACAATCAGTGCGTGCCGAGTACCCTAAGCCCCATCCCTTTCCATTCCTTCCCTCAAAAGGCGTGTTCACCTCTGCACATGTTGCTGTTCTCCCCTTGCGAGACAGCCCGGCAGCGTCCTTCTCCTCTAATAAAGCCTGTAGTCCTGGTTTTCGGCCCTCTCTCTCATTTTTTCACTTATTAAAATAAATTTCATTTTCAAAACTGAGCTATTAGCTGTTAAAGTGTGTATACATTTTTTCTGGGACACCCTGTATAAAGTAAGCCCTGTTTTCCCCCCTTGTTTAGAATCCTATTGTCTCCTTCCAATGTTTAGTGTACAGGGTAATTTGACTTCTAACAGTTTCCCTATAATTATGAAGTTCCTATTATTTAAAAATAGTCTCTGATTGTTAATGAGAGTGTGGAGAAATGGACACATGGCACATACATACTACTGGTGGGTGTGCAAATTGTTATAAAGCTTGCAGAAGGCAATCTGGCTATACTATACAAATTCCTAAAAAAAGAAAAAAAGAAAAACAAAATGCTCCAAAGAGATTATTTATACAAAATATGTTATAGTCTTACAATAGCATACTATGTAGCATTAATGTCATGATTCTTTTTTAAAATTTAAAACATTTATAATGATGGGAACATGTTAAAAGAACACAAAAAACAGCTTAAAGGGTTCCAACCAGTTAAATCAGGGACAAGTGAACATCAAAATAAAAATAATAACTGATTGTAATCCACTGAATGAAATAATAAATTCAATTCTCACAGATATAAACATGTAAGTAAATAAGTTGAAAGTTAGATGAAGAATAGGATATGCACAGCTTCAAAATACCTCCCCACAACATACTTAATTATAAAGGAAAAAGTGTAACTTTATAGTGGTGAAGCCTGACACTTAATCAAGTGATCAAAGTGAACATCATTAGTAATAGGAATATTGAAATCATGCATCAGTTAACAAATGCAATGAGAAGAACATAGAATCACTTTCGGAATATTCCTGCCAAAAATATATAACCTCAACTGAATCATGAGGAAACGTCAGACAAACTCAAATTGAGAGACAGTCTTCAAAACAATCTTCACAAGTATCAATGTCATGAAAATTAAGGAAAAAGTGAAGAACTGTTCCAGATTGAAGATGACTAGAGAGACATGACAAGTAAATGCAGCATTTCACTCCTGATTCCCTGTTTGTAAAGGTCATTATTGGGATGATTATAAAATTTGAATATAGTCCAAGGATTAGATAGCAACGTATTGATGCTAATTTCTTGATTTTGATGGTAGTATTATGGTTATGTAAGAGAATGTCCTTGCTTGTAGGAAATACACATTAGACTATTTGGCAGAGATAGGACATTGGGTTGGTAAGTCTCAAAATTATTTTGGGAAAATTATTTGTACTGAAATTGCAACTTTTTCTAAATCTGTGACCATTTCAAAATGAAAAAAAAAATACTAATAACACTCAAGGAGATTTATGTTTGTATTTAAATATGTATGTTTTATAATAAACATGTTACTTATACAATAAAACCTTATTTTAAAAAAATATGACAAAATATACAAAACGAAATTTACCATATTAACCATTTTTAAGTATGGTTCAATGGCATTAAGTACATACACACTGCTGTGCAATCTTTATTACCATCCATCTTTAGAACTTTTTTAATCTCCCAAAATATCAAATTATTTTCTCTACCCATTAAACAGTAACTCCCCCTTTCCCTTCACCACTCCACCCCCCCCCCCCGCCAGCTCCTGCAACCATCATTCTACGTTGTCTCTATGAATCTGACTACCCTAGATACTTCATAAAAGTGGAATCATATAGTATCTGTTCTTTTGTGACTGGCTTTATTGATTTTATATTTTTATTGCTTTTTAGAGAGAGAGGAAGAGAGAGGGAGAAAGAGAAACATCAATGTGAGAGCAAAACATTGATCCTCTGCCTCCTGGACACCCCCTACTTTGAAAATTAAGCCTACAACTGGGGCACGGGTCCTCACGGAGAATTGACCCAGAGACCTTTTGGTGCATGGGACAATGCTCAACCAACTGAGCCACATTGACCAGGGCTATCATTTGTTGATGGGTTGCTTCCACCTTTGGCTATTATGAATAATGCTGCTATGAACATAAGTGCACAACATACCTTATTTTTTTTAACTTTTTATTCTGAAATAACAGTAAAAATAGTAGTCCTGTGCATCCTTCATCCAGCTCCCCTTAATGGTGATATCTCATATAGCTCTAGTAAAATAGCAAAACTGGAAATTGATCTTGGTTACACATTAGTATTAATTAGACTACAGACCTTACTCAGTTCATTAAAAACAATACAAAACAAAACCTTGCAATCTTTTGGGTTTGTGTATAGTTCTGATAAACATATCCCATCTACAGATGTGTGTAACTGCCACCACTACCCTTATTCCCACACCCCATCCCTGTCCTTGGGCAACCATTAATTTTTTCTCCATCTCCATAGTTTTGCCATTTCAAGAGTGTTATGTAAGTAGAACCATACAGTGTGTAACCTTTTGAAGTTAACTTTTTTCACTCAGTATAATGAGTGCCCTTAAAGTCCATTTTGGTTGTTGCATGTATCAACAGGTCAATCATTTTTATTGTTGAACTAGAGGCCCAGTGCACGAATTCATCACCAGTGGGGTCCCTCGGCTTGGCCCGTGGGATCGGGCTGAGACTGGCTCTCTGACATCCCCCAAGAGGTCCCAGATTGTGAGAGGGCGCAGGCCAGGCCAAGGGACCAGGGACCCCACTGGTGCACAATAGGTGCCGGGGAGGGACCGTGGGAGGGCTCCAGGGCGTGTCCGGCCCATCTAGCTCCGTCCCGATCAGTCGAACCCAAGCAGCAAGCTAACCTACTGGTTGGAGCGTCTGCCCCCCGGTGGTCAGTGCATGTCATAGCGACTGGTTGACTGTCTGCCCCCTGGTGGTCAGTGCACGTCATAGCGAGCAGTTGAGTGGCCTTAGCATATCATTACGCTTTGATTGGCTGAACAGCTGATCAGTCGACCAGACACTTAGCACATTAGGCTGTTATTATATAGGATAGTATTCTACTGTACACATATACTAGTTTGTTCAACCATTCACCAACTGAAATACATATAGGTTATTTCCAGTATTTTATTATTATAACTAGTATGCGTACTATATTAATAATACCTATACTAATAGTATGTTTAACTAATCTATATATATAAAAAGCCAGTGACTGGAACGCTGTTAACGACTGGAACTACCAGTCGCTATGATGCCCACTGCAGCCAGCAAACCGGCCCAATTGCGGGGGTGGGGCCAGCCAACCAACCTCCTGCAGCTCCTCCCCCCCACTGGCCCACCCCTGATCCCCCCCCCCCCGAATAGGGGGCATGACCGGCCTGCCAACCACCTGCGGCCCTTCCCCCCAGCCAGCCCCACCCCCGATGGGCCCCCACCATCGATTGGCCTGCAGCCCCTCCCCTTGGCCGGCCCTCCCTACCTCAGTGGGGTGTGGGGCTGGCCAGCCAACCTCCTGCAGCACCTCCCCCCACCCAGCCCCACCCCACATTGGCCCCCCGACTTGGATCAGGGGCAGAGCCATTGGTCAACCACCCATGGCTCCTCCCCCACACCACTGGCCCCCGATTGGCCTCTCCAACCCCATTTGGGGGCAGGGCCCGCTGGACCACCACCCACAGCCCTTCCCCACGGCGGGCCCCACCCTGATCAGCCCCCACCACCCAGATTGGCCTGCAGCCCCTCCCCCCAGCCAGTTCTGCTCCCAATCACCCCCCCGAACACACACACCAATTGGGGGTGGGGCTGGCTAGCCAACCTCCCACGACCCCTCCACCAGGTGCTGAACCCCAATCAGCCCCCCCACCCCAATTGGGGGCAGGGCCTGCCAGCCAATCACCCATGGCCCCTCCCCGCAGCTGGCCCAATCCTGATTGGGCCCCGATCGGGGTGGGCCAGCCAGCCAATCTCCTGCCATCTCCTTCTCTTGACAGGCCCCGCCCTGATCCGCCCCAATTGGGGCCTGGCCAGCTGGACTACACCCATGCACAAATTCATGCACTGGGTCTCTAGTCTCTATAGTAAAAGCCTAAGTGACCATTATGGCAGAACGACCAGAATGACTGTTCGCTATGACATGCACTGACCATCAGGGGGCAGATGCTCAATTCAGGAGCTGCCCCCGGGGGTCAGTGCACTCCCACAGGGGGAGCGCCGCTCACCCAGAAGCTGGGCTCACAGCTGGCGAGTGCAGCGGGAGCCTCTCCTGCCCCACGGCGTGCTAAGGAGCAGTGAGCTGGTGGGCGGTGAGGAGTGAGGGGTCCCGGACTGAGAGAGGGCGCAGGCTGTGTTGAGGGATCCTCCTCCCACCCCACCAGTGCATGAATTTTGTGCACCGGGCCTCTAATATATAATAAAGATGTTAAGAGCATTTATATACAGGTTTTTATGTGAACGTAGTCCTCATTTTTTTCTCGGATAAATGCCCAAGAGTATAATTACTGGGTCCTATGGTAGATGTATGTTTAGTTTTGTAAAAAAAACAACATCAACCCCCCCCCCCAAAAAAAAAAAAACCAACAACTGCCAAAGTATTTTCCAGAGTGCTATTCCCATAACACTTTATTCTTGAAGAAACATCTGATCTTTGTTTTAGTGAAACCTGGTTGTGGTTAACTGCTTTTTCTAAAATGTTTTGTTGTTTAAAAAAGTGAAATATTTTATTGGTTTAAGGTCTATTCCAAACTCAGATATTAAGGCAAATACAAGGACCTGTATCAAGGACTTTGTAACCACACCAACAATACAGAGAGCAGTTTTTCTTCCTATCACACCTTGGCAATGTATGTTCCCTTTTTCTCCTTCTAGGTATAACAGGCTGTATCAGACTCCCAGACTATGATCATTTCCTTATTCCTCAAATCTGTGTCAACTATTGAGGGAAGAACTTGGGTGCACATTCTCCTTTAGCAGGTCTTGGTTTTGGCCCAACTCACTCTTCAGAAACCTATGAGTGCCACTCCCAAGTTTCAGCCAAGAATGCCAACTAGTCTGTGTGGAGGAGGTCTGAAACTTTACAGAAAATTCTTCTGTGTCCAGGCCAATTCACTAATATTTGTTAACTGAAATATTATTTAGTAATTGTTAATTGAAGTATTATTTGTATAATGAATTTACCTATTAAGCCTGACTTAGACAAATCCACATTTTTAACATAGAAAATATGGATTTTAAATAGTTATTTCTACTTAATAGAAAAAAGAAAAAGGGATAGAGGAGTTACCTACTGTGCCTGGCACATAGCAACCTCAAGAAATGTTTCTTCATCCCTTATTTCGCACCACAAGGAGTCCTAATCAGTGATCTATTTTCTTTACAACCTGAACAAAGTCACGTGTGTGTGTGCAGTGCACAAAGAGGGATGTGTGTTTAACTTGCTATTTTTATGTCTGCTTATTCCGAAACCTATTAGAGGGGAGTAAACAAGTAATGGGGGTATTCAAAAAAGATTCAGACTATAGTATACACAAATACTAGTAGTAGACATGAGGTTCTCATGATTGAGTAGTAAATGGGGTATCTTAAAGGTAGTTAGAACATGAAGATAGAGAATTTGGACAGATCTCCTCTACTCTGAAGATTTGTCCATGGGAAATCACATCTTCAGAGAGAGAGATTTGTGGACAATATAGACTTTTCAACAAATGGTGCTAGATCAACTGGACATCCACACAAGTAGAAAAAAAAATTGATTCTACTGAACACTTTACACTAAAATCAGCTCTGGATGGATTGTGAACTTAAATAAACCTTCTAGAAGATAATTTCAGAGATTATTTTCTTGATCTTAGGAAAGGCAAGATGTTTTAAACAAGACCCAGAAAGCAGTAATCATAAAAGAAATAATTATAAATTGCACTTCATTAAGATTAAAAACTTACGTTCATCAAAAGAACAACATTAAAAGAGTGAAAAGGCAAGCACTGCCTGGGAGATATTTATAATAAATGTAACTACCAAAGAACTCATATCCAGAATATGTAAAGAATTCCTACAAATCAATATGAGAAAACCCAATAAAAATGGCCAAAATATCTGAAGAGGATTCACAAAAGAGGATCCAAAGGCCAATAAACATATGAAAAGTTATCAGGAAAATGCGCATTAAAACCGCAGTAAGACACCACTACACACCCACCAAAATGGCTAAAATTAAAACAAACAAAAAAACGTAACCATAGCAACTAATGGCAAAGAGCAATTGGGATTCTCATATTTTAATGGTGGGAGTGTAAACTGGTATATCCATTTGGAGAATTATTTGGCAGTATCTACTAAAACTGTACCAGGTACATACCCCACAAAAATGAGGACATATATGCCCTGAGAGACATGTATAAGACATTCATGACAACTTTATTCTTAACTGAAAATAATGCAAATATCCATCAACAGAAGAATGATTAAATAAACAATGGAATACAATGAAATACTTGGCATTATTATTACTATGGGCAACAACATGGATGACTATCACAGACATAATGTGTGAAAAAGCCAGACAAACACACACAAAATACATACTACACGATTCCATTTCTATGAAGTTCGAAACAGGCAAAACTAAATCTACAGTGGTAATGCAGAATAGTGGTTACTTACAGGGAACTGAATACTGACTGGAAGAGGACAAAAAAGAGTCTGCTAGATGTCCATATTATTTCTTGATCTAGATATAATTACACGGGCACAAACATTGGTAAAAATTCACCCCATCGTACACTTAAAAGATTTGTGCATTTTGCTATATGTATGTTAGACATCAATAAAAAACAAAAATTGTTTCTCAGAAAGTCAACATACTTAGATTAACAGCAGCTACATTACAAGTAAATGAACATATGACCATAATTATAAATATACTATTTTAAAGTTTACTTATTTATACCTTGCCTTATTCTGGGATTTAATACAATATATGTATGTCTCAAGTGGATAGTGGTATAGTATGGGGGGAAATCTTGGACTTGGAGTAAAATGGATCCTAGGTTCAGATTCCAGTTTCCTCATTTACTAATAACTATGAGTTTGCTTTCTCTGATAGTTTCCTATCTATTAAAAAAAAAAAAATCTAGCAGTTCCTACCTTTCAATGCTGTTATGAGAATTACAGAAAAATAGACCTTCAGTACCTGGTACATTCTGTGCACTTAATAAATTATCAACTATCATCACATTTTAACTTTCACCAAATCTGTGGCTCAAATCATAATCTACCCTTAACAAAATCTAAGCCAATGTTTGCTTAGTTAGCACAAACATTCACATGACTCTGCATATACTTTACTAGTTTACATGCCTGCTTAAGAGTCATCTTGTCTTATAGGATCGTACACCTGAAACCTATAATGTTATTAACAAATGTCACACCAATAAATTCAATAAAGATTAGTAAGTTTAAAAAGGATAATCTTGTCATAAAGAAACTGAAGAGCCCTACTTCTGAGCCACATGAAGATTTGGATTTTAGTTAACTATTTGATTTTCAATACATCTAGAGATGACTGAACCATAATGCTGAAAAGTTTTCATGCCTCTAAAATTTAATATCTACAAAAATGATCTTTTTTATTTTCTCTTTTTGAGTGCTTTGTTCTCAGCATATTAATTCCATAGCAGCCAACAAAACAGGGAGAGCCCCTAAAAAGAGATACTTTTTAGTAAATAATTGAGAAAGGTTTTGTTGTTGTTTGTTATTAGGACTACCATCCTCTCTCCCTTCAAACAAGCTGCAAACTTTAAGACTACTTAAACTTCCACAATCCCAAAGCTAAATATTTTTCAGAGATCTCATAATTCCTTCAAACTTGTCAATTTAAAAACTAAAACCCAAGACACTATAGGTATCAACTGTATCAATATGTCACTATGTCCTCAACTGCATAATAATATGCAGTATTATTTAAAACATCTATTAAAAACAGTACTAGTATCCTAGTAATTCCATGTGCTTTTGTTCTCTGTTTACACCAATATCAAATTAGTATGCATTCAATACTTACTATGTGTGTGGATACTTTATGAAAAGTGCTCATTAATTATCTCATTTAGTCCTAACACTAAGCTATAAGGTAGGACTTGCTATCATCATTTTATAGTGAAAAAATAAAACCTTAAAGAGGTTAAATAATTCCTCAAAGTAGTATTACTAGTAAGTGGTGGTGAATCAGTCACAAGCTAATAAAATAACTGAAAAATGTCTTACTGCATTAACTTCTGATATAACTGATAGCAAATGTTAGAATTAGTCTTCCCTAAAAGATTTCTGAGTTGTTCAGAAAAAGGTTTCTGAAACTTCCAAAAAACTTGAAGGAGAAAAAAAGGTGCTTACAAACTAAGATGAAGAAAGCATAAATAACAAAAATGCCAAGAAGTGAATCTCTTGTTTCAATATTAATGTACATAGTAGTAAAAATGCAATGAACTTTTTATCTTCCTGGTTTGATATCAATAAGGATGATTCACAAAAGTACGAATACATAATGTGAATGACAACATGAGCAGCAACATACAGTGTATGTTACTAAACCGCAATGAGTTTTCATTTTATAGAAGCTAGTTTTCAAAGATTCCTAAGAACTTTTCTTTCACTGTATATTTTAGCCTTCTATTCAAGTCCATAAGCCAGTTTACTTATGTTTGTACTAGTGGCCTGGTGCACAAAATTCATGCACTCAGGGGAGCCCTGTGATCAATCGCCCCAAAGAGGTAGGCCCTGACCACCCATCCGGGCTCCTCGATGGATTACCCCAAAGAGGTAGGCCAGAGCCGGGAGTCCTGCCTCTGCAGCGCTTACGGAGCCACAGGAAGCCCAGCGGAAGCCGGGTGGAAGGAAGCCGCGTGGAGCAGCCGCCGGGACCCACCCCCGCAGCGTGCGTGGGGCCACAGGAACCCCAACCCGCCCCCGTAGTGCACGCAAGGCTACAGGACCCCCAGTGGAAGCGGCACAGCCGCAGGGACCTGCCCCTATGCTGTGCACACAGCATCAAGCCCTGCCTACCCTGGTGATGGACTGTGACAACGTGACAACCACCTAGGCTTTTATTAGTACAGATAGTTTCAGTCAAAATTAAATAAGATAAAAACATTAGAAATTGTTTCAACTTTAACTCATCATATCAACTATTTTTGAGAGTTTTACCAGCTATTTTTCTCACAAGGCACTTCTAACTGAATTAGAATAAATGACATTGGATAACTACTGATAACAAAGGCAAAAGAACAGAAGCAGCAATGAGGATAGATACATTAGCCCTTGGAAAACACCCAGTACTCTTTGCTTGTTATATTATTGCAAAATGAATTAGCCACTGTAATTTCCACCCTAACATTCCCGAAACTTTACAATCTAAAAGCAGGGGAGGGGGGTAGTAAAAAAAATAAAATAAAAGCAGGAACTACTTCAATTCATGCCCTTCACTAAAATCTTGCTTACACCCACAATATTGTCCAGAGATAACCCTTGGACATTCCATTGATTTCTCAATTGCTTGTTCAGGGGGCTCTTTGAATTTCTTCATTACTACTGATGCTTTCTCATCAGCCTATAAATGTTCAAGACTCTACCATCCTCAAACAAATCAGATTAAAAGAAAACAAATCCCTTCCTTCCGTGTTCTTCTAGCTCTCCTCCTCACTACGAAGCTTCTTGAAAGAGCCCTGTCTGTTCACTATCTCTACTTCCTAACCTCCCACTTACTCCTCAACCCAGCACAATATGGCTTCCACCTCACCACTCCACTGAAACAGCTCCTGTATGAGTTACTTTACTTGAGCTCAAAAGACTGGAAATGTGCAGACATAGGCCTCTGTTGTTGAACACCCATCCTCAGGGTCTGGCTCATAGTAGGAACTGAACACATTACTCTATTATTTTTCTTACTGGGACATTTATTCCACTGGCCACTCTTGAATTGCCACCCCCTTCCTCTCAACACACTATCTTTCTATAACTCTAGCTCTGGAAGCCTAGCTCTTTTCCACCAAATAAATTAGGAAATATCTAAATTCAATCTAGGTAAGTGTGATCTGAGAGAGGCTGGCCTGAAATGTGACACATGAAAGAAAACAAGTCCAATCATTTGTGCTGCAATGTTATCTGAAGAAAGAATATATTGAGAAGGGTGGTACTCACATGCAAGCCAAGAAAATAAAACCAGCTAAGGGACAACAATTTGTTCATGCATTTTTAACAGACTAGCTAACATGAATATGTGCTTTGACTTCAGTCAGTTCCTCAGAATAAGTGGAGGTGTCAGCTGGTGTCACCAGAGTGTGATGCTACTCTGGACAGTCCATCTAATTTCCCTTGCTCTTACTCTTTGCTTCCAGCAACTTTCTTTAGTACTTCATGTAAATTTTCCCACAGATTTTGCAATCAGCTGATGTGAATAGCTGACATGCTGTGAAAGAAATTTCTTGCTGTAAAGTTTTAAATTAGCATTCTGGTCAAGACTGATGAGTTAAACCTCAAGAGCCCAGGGAATTTTTGGGAAAAACAAACAAACAGGAAAAGCCACTTTGTGGACTTTTAAAACTAAAGACACCACTCTAGTCTGTAACTAAAATATGTACACCCTGGCAGGCCCTTGGCAGATGGCTTCCTCAGACAGTGCTACTCTTTATTATAAATGGCTACAGTGAGAGCAACTCACCTTTTAAAGAAAACATCTACTAAAAGTCATAAAACTACATCCAAATGCAGTTAAAATTCCATTATGTGGGCTAATGGGGAAGGAAGCAGACAACGTCTTAGATACTCTAAAACTTACAAATTTAACCTTAAAATATGACCTATGTAACAGAAGATTTATCTCATAAACTATGTCTTTGTCAAGCGCTATTAGTTTTACTTTGTTTCTTGACCAGCCGCTGACTGAGAAAAAAAAATGACCTAGAGACATGTGAGGCAACAGGAGGAAATCAGACAATGAACCACACTTAAAAATAGTCATAAATTATCAACAGATAATAAAGTATAGTGACATTCTTGGGGGGAATTGTCATAAAAAAAGCTTTGTATAGTTGAAAAAGAAGATATAAACACATTCCAAAATAGTGCTCATGATAGTACGTGTATGAAGTAAATAAAGCTAATGCCACAAGTGGATCTACCTGTACCAATAACTTCATGGAAACTATGGAAGGAATTCCCATCACAAGCAGATTTCTAGCTGGTTGACCTTTTAGTAGTGTCATTGCTTGGTTTAAAGTTTTACTTTCTCTTGGTAGAAAGGCTAAAGGGTAAAAGGAAAACAGGTAACATTTATTACTTGCAATGTGCCATTATACTGTTGATTAGAAATTTTTTGAGAATTAGCCTGCCTTACAAAGCAGAATTTTTCAAACTTTATCCGTGTAACCCATAGAAAAATACATTTTGCATGATGACCTCCATATACATACATGCACAAAGGTGGTTAGGGGCGATCAGGCCAGCAGGGGAGGGCCGTTAGGGGCAATCAGGCCAGCAGGGGAGGGTGGTTAGGGGAGATCAGGCCAGTAGGGGAGGACTGTTAGGGGTGATCAGACAGCAGCAGAGGGCAGTTAGTGGCAATCAGGCAGGCAGGCAGAGTTGTTAGAGGGTGATCAGGTAGGCAGGCAGGTGAGTGGTTAGGAGCCAGTGGTCCTGGATTGCAAGAGGGATGTCCGACTGCCGGTTTAGGCCCGATCCCACAGAGTAGTCGGACATTCCCCGAGGGGTCCCGGATTGGAGAGGGTGCAGGCCGGGCTGAGGGCACCCCTCCCCACCCCGTGCACAAATTTCATGCACCGGGCCTCTAGTAGGGTAAATAAAAAGTGTCACCATTTTAAAAAGCGATAAAGCTGTATACTAGTATGACCAATAGGTAAAGGTATCTAAAATACATTTTTATGTGAAAAAGCACTTTTGAGAGGCATTCCTTCTTAATTCTCCTCCTACCTATTATATCTGTTCTTTCTCCTCCTTGAATGGATCTGCTTCTTCTGCCTGCCTCATAAGTGTCAGTCTTCCCCAGGCCTTGGCTTCCCTATATCCTTATCCCTGTGAGATCGCATCCAGCTTCTGTTTTTATATGCTCATAATGCTCAAACCTCTATCCATCTGTAAGCTGCCCAAACTCCAGATCTGTCTACCCAAATACCTTTTTGAATACCTTTACCTGAATGTCCCAAAGTCATCTCATATTCTCCAATTCCAAAACTGAAGTTAACCTCTACTCAAAAACACACTGAAACCACTTGTTTCTACATGATATTCTGAATTTTAAGTCCAGAAAAAAATTACCCCTGACTGCTCCCCTTTTTATATCCCACTGACCAAAATTAAATCAATTACAAATTAAATCCTTAACATCTCTTAACCAATACCTTATTTTAGGGCCTCATTATTTTTGGCCAAGATTACGGCAATCCACTTGAAACTACTTATCTTAGCTAATATGGCTAAGATATTCCATCTTGGCTCCAGCCAGACAAAACTACCCCCTGGATCCTCCACTGGCACCATGCTATCTCCAAATTGTCACACTTGCCCTTTTTCTAATTTCCTATTCCTATCTGTTCAGAGAACCCACTGACTAAGCCTTCAAAAACCCTATTCAGTCATGAAGTTTTCTGTGAAGTGAGAGCAGCAATATTTACCAAGTCTCTATGTGATAGGTATTGTGCAAGGTGCTTATTCATACATTATACAATTTAATCCCAACCATCCATTTTATAGATGAAAGAACAGGTTCAGTGGGGTCATATAATCAGTTCAAGGTCCCATAAAGATTAAGTATAGAGAGTAGGGCTTTAACATTAAAGCCTGGGTACTTGTGTGAGGTTGACTTTCAGAATAAAGATTCCTTCTTTATATCTACCTCTTTTATTGCATTTAACAAAATGAATCAAATTTGTTTCCCCTACTAGACCAGTGGTCGGCAAACTCATTAGTCCACAGAGCCAAAAATCAACAGTACAATGATTGAAATTTCTTTTGAGAGCCGAAAACCGATTTCTGCGCATGGGCCACGAAGTTTCAATCACACTGTACGTGCGCGCCCGCACGTGGTATTTTGTGGAAGAGCCATACTCAAGGGGCCAAAGAGCCGCATGTGGCTCGCGAGCTGCAGTTTGCTGACCACTGTATTAGACCATAAACCAATGCTTCTCAATTTCAGTTTTGTATTAAGGTGTTTTTTAAATAGGTGCATTTTAAGTATGCACCTGAATATCTGCATTTAAAAAAAGGCATGCACTTGGTGCTGCAGCATATTACCAGCAAGAATAAAAAGGAAATCTGTATCTTAAAGAAACAGCTTCAAGTGCCTTTCTGCAGTTTTTCAAGAGCGCAAGATAGATTTGGAATAGGAATAAGCTCTAGTTCTTAAAAACCAACACTTCTAAGAGAATTAGAAAAAAAGTTTACAACATAATCTAGTTTATGAAGAAGGCTTGTGCTAGAATACTTTTTAAAAAGTATTTTTGAATACCATTAAAACTGCTGTTTTCCAACAAGTTATCTGACCAATTTGTTTCTGCTTCAATAAATCTTTTAAAAACTCAAAAAAAAAAAAAAAAGGTTTCAAAGATGATTCTGATGGTTAGCGAAGGCTGAGAACCACTGTGTTAAGCTCCAGAGGATAAAAGTATTATGGACTGTATAACTTTGTGGATGATATGTCTCTAAACTTCACTGCTGAGCTGAGAAAGGTAAATCAATGAAACAGTTCTTTTTCTTTTAAAAATTTTCCCTTACAATTATTTGGTTGTACAAATATTTCTTGAAGTTCTGTCATACACATTTACTTGAGACTATCACTAAAAAATTAACACTCTTAAGACTTCAAATACAAAAAGCTCACAACATTAAATCTTCAACACTTTTCTTAAAAATGAAACTTGGAAAATTTCATTAATGGATCAAATTTAAATTACTGCAATAATCCTTGAAACAGATATAATAATGTATATAATTTAAATATTATACAATTACTGGGAAAAATACAGCACATTTAAAAAATTAATCACAGTTTCACTTGCAACTGAACTTTAAGAAATAAATGTGAACATGAGAAACTTTTCTACACTTCCAGAAACCAAGGTCACTGGTAACCTGATTAAAATCTGTACTTTTGTTTTTAGGTGTAACACTTGCACTGTGCTTCATGTAAACTTCTGAAACCTAATGAGACAGAAACACATCTACTGGCTCATGATGATGTAGGGGAAATAGTCTAATAAAATATGTAAAGGAATGCAAAGAAATGGTGACTTAACTATAAGTAAAAAGTGGATATTCAAACATTCTGTTTGGGTTTCAGGTAAGAGAAAATTTGAATTTGATAGCTGAAACTCTTGGTACAAATTTTTAAAAAAAGGAACAAAAATGTTATTATGAACACTCAGTATAAAAAGAGTTAAATGATCTCTTGACAATAGGTTCATTGTTTTTTTTTTTATAAATAGCTACTAAAAACAAAAGCTTTAAGGAAATACACCAATTTTCACATTTTGAATGTCTCTGCAGCAGAAGTGTTTTATCTGCAAATATTCTAAAGTCAACATTTCTGCATCCACACAATAAATAAAATTAGAGATGCTAACCCACAGAAAATACTACAAAACATAAGCAATGACTAAGAATAAAACAACAAAAATACCTACTAGGGAGAGTAGGTGAGACAGAAACATTCATTTCATACATTCAAAAAACTGTGGTCTCATTAAGAGACACATGCAAATATTAAAGATCCTACTCCTATAAGTCTTCCTTTGAAAAATATTTAAAGTTAGCAATGCAAGAATAAGGAAGTGTGACTTAGGAATGGTGTCCTCTATTATTACCAAAACTGTTAATTTTATTTAACACAAAAATTTAATCTGTAGCAATGTAGGGTTTTTATATTTGCTGTTAAATTTATTGTTAGGTATTTTACCTCTCCCCACCCTCCCCCTGCCCCCCATTGCTCATTGTAAAATGGGGTCTCTCCACTTCTATTTTCTAATTGGTGAGTACTGTTTATAAAACTGAAAGCTCTTGGTATACCATACCATCACATCATAAGCAAATTGGGGTGCAATAGTTGCCCTTTTCAATTTTTATGTCTCCCATTTTTCCTTATTGATTACTAATGCCTCCAATACCAAATCTAATGTGATCGCAGGAATCTGGTATTCCCCTGTACGGTAATGATTTTTGGTTTGAGATATATGTTTTACAGATATTCTTATAAGTATTAAACACACTCAGATTAGCATATAAATTCTTCCAGGTTTTATCCAGCGTATCTTCTCATAATTCTCACACAAACAATCTTATCTACCCAGGGGCTTTAACTGAGTCCGAGATTGATCCCTATAGCCCATCCCTCAAACTTGAGCTTCAGTCCAGCCAAGTCAACTCTCTACTAGTCCTCTCTACTTGAATTCCTTAAGACTTTTTAAAAAATATATTTTATTGATTTTTTTACAGAGAGGAAGGAAGAGGGATAGAGAGCTAGAAACATCGAGGGGAGAGAAACATCGATCAGCTGCCTCCTGCACACCCCCCACTGGGGATGTGCCCGCAACCAAGGCACATGCCCCTAACCGGAATCAAACCCGGGACCCTTCAGTCCACAGGCCAACGCTCTATCCACTGAGCCAAACCAGTTTCGGCGAATTCCTTAAGATTTTGACCTAGCTTAACAATAACAGAGTTCAAATTCCTTCAAATCTTATCCTGTTCCAGGGCTCTCTAACTCAGAGAGTGTCCCTACCACCCATCCACTTACTAAGCCAGAAACTTAAGACCTCCCCACCCTCCACTATCTCTAAAGAATGATTTTTGTTTCATAAACCCCTCAATTTTAGAATATCTCTTTTCACTACCCTTGTTCTGGTCTAAGCAGCCATTATCATCTAAGTGATTTTCATGACCTATTATTTAATCATTGTTCATTCCAAATATCTTTTAAAAAGTCAATCTGATCATATAAAATGCTTGTGATATCTAAAAAAAAAAAAACAACAAAAAAACTTTAAGTTTATTAAGCCCAATTCTATTTCTTTAGCCACACTACTTTACCTCTCTTTCCCCATTGCTACCAATTTTTTAAGCTAGGCTTTCTTTCAGTTTTTGAAAGGCAGACAATAACATTCTTTTATGCCAAAGGGCCTTTGCACCTACATTCCCATTGCCTAAAACATTCCCACATATTTTTCAATCCTCACCTGAGGACATGCTTACAGAGAGGAAGGAAGAGAGAAACCTCAATGTGAGAGAGAAACATTGACCAGTTGCCTTCCATACATGTCCCCAACGGGGAATCGAACCCACAACCCAGATATGTGCTCTGACCAGGAAACGAACCAGAAACCTTTTGGTGCACAGGACTACACTCAACCAACTGAGCCACTCCAGACAGGCACATCTTTTAATTCTTACTAGTAGATGAAGGATTGATTCCTCAGGTAAGTTTTCTAACACCTTCCCCCAAGTCCTCTTACTGGTACATATACTGCATAGTATTTCTTTCAGAGCGTAAGAACTGTAGTAACTATGATTTGTAATCAAACACTTATAACTTGAAAAATGACGATGCAAACTGTGTATACTATGAAAAACATATTGGCAGGCTTAAGTGAGTATTTTTTTAAAACCTACTTACTACTCTCTAGAATAATGAAGTTAATTTTATATTTCTTCTTCATAAAAAAGTCAGTGTCATGCTCAAGAGCAGCACTGCCCACTTTAAATACAAGCCTCATATATAATTTTAATTTCCCAGTAGCCAATTAAAAAAGAAACATGAATTTATTTATAATTGTTTTACTTAACCCAAAGTATCACAAATATTATTTTAACATGTAGTTGATGTAAAATAAATTATTACATATTTTACATTAGTTTTCAAAAACTGGTGTGAATTTACACTTAAAACACATCTTACTTTGGACTATCCTTATTTCAAATGCCACATGTGGATAGTGGCTACTGTACTGGACAACACAGTTCTAGAAAATAATATTCTATTTCTTGTACTTAAATAGCTTATTAACAGAGTCAGAATTATTTTCAAAAGACCATGGCATTAAGCAATGTTAACCTGTCATCAAACAAGGGTACATCTCAAGTTTAAACCCTACAAAAAATTTTAAATGACGCAAACATTCCACACTGCTAAAAAGCCTAAATAAAAATTATTTAGATAAACAATTTAAAACTGGCCCTGACTGATCTGGCTCAGTGGATAGAGCATCAGCCTGCAGACTGAAGGGTCCCAGGTTCGATTCCGGTCAAGGGCATGTACCTTGGTTGCGGGCACATCCCCAGTAGGAGGTGTGCAGGAGGCAGCTGATCGATGTTTCTCTCTTATCGATGTTTCTAACTCTCTATCCCTCTCTCTTCCTCTCTGTAAAAAAATCAATAAAATATATTTAAAAAAAAATTTAAAAACTGCATGTTTACTGATCACCTAAGGAGATTACAGGAAGATGGCTACTCTCAACCACTGCTGACAGCAATATTATTACCTATAACCTCTTGGAAAGCAATTGGCTTGCCCTTTGGTTTAGTAACTCCACTTCTAAATGTCAGACCTATGAAAATATCCAAGGACAAAAGACACAGATTTGCATTCAAACCTGTTCACAGAAATGTTTTTCTATGATAGCAAAAACTGGAAAAAAACCAAAAAGTTGTAGGAAATAGCAGAGAAAACTTGAAACTTACCGGATGGCATTCTACACAGCCATTAACAATCATGTTTTAAGGAATATTTAATAACATGAGAAAATGCTCACATTTTAATAGTAAAAGAAAAAAATCTATGCAATGATTCCTAAATACATGTGTGTATAGATACACATATACAGGGTGTCCCCCAAAAAGCATACACACTTTTTTTATGATAGCTAAATTGATGTTTCTTTCTTTTCAGATTTAACCCATTGGAATTAATAATTATTCAAAGTGTGTAAACATTTTTTGGGGGGACACCCTATATATGTGAATGACATATGTCCATAGGAAGAAAAAAATAACTAAAGGAAAATGAAAATGTTAAGTTACCTCTTTGTAGTGTGATGACTAGTAATTTTTTCTTCTATTATTCCTTTAAAATATATATTTATTGATTTCAGAGAGGAAAGGAGAGGGAGAGAGAGAAAGAATTATCGATGAGAAAGAATCATTGATTGGCTGCCTTCTGCATGCCCCGTACTGGGGATCAGGCCCACAATCCAGGCATGTGCCCTGACTGGGAATTGAACCGTAACCTCCTGGTTCACAGGTCCATGCTCAACCACTAAGCCAAGCCAGCCAGGCTATTATTCCTTTTAATATCTATTTACTGAGTACTACTCTGTGCCAGGCATTAAGACAGAAGGCCTCTGCCATCAAGGGGCATACTAGTTTTCTTTATATTTTCCACAAGGAGTATATATATATATATATATATATATATATATATATATATATATATATATGTTATCCTTCCATAATCTTAAAAACCATAAAATTATAATATGGAGTGAATGCTAATTTTGGCAAATCAGCTGTAAAGCAACATTTTTGGATCAGCTGGGGAAGAATTTGAATATGGCCTTGAATATTAGTTTAGGTGAAAATTTCCTGTGATGACAGGAGGAGTCACTAACTGAAACAAAACAATAAAACTATAAAGCCATCAGTACAATAAGATTTCATTTTTGTAAAACGTACATATATGCATGGAAAAATATGTACTAAACTGTTAACAGTGGGGTTCTCTGGGTAGTGAAATTATGATTTCTTTCTTTTCTATTTTCTACAATGCTCCTGTATTCATTTGTTCTAAAATACTATTTTTTTTAAATTAAAAAATATGTACATCCACTATTTACTGAGCATCTACTATATACAAAACTCTAGGTTCTATAAGGAGAAGTGAGTAAAAGGAGTCATGACTTTTGAAAAACTAACAATTAATTAGGGGGGACAATACAAGAAAACAGTAAAAGCCAATTAATGAGGCAGAATATAAATACCATATGAACTAAAATGTGGCTATAAGGATTCTAAGAAAAAGATCTTACTTGACTGGGAAGAGGGAAAAAATGCTGAAATGAGGAAAAAAGCTTCATAAAGGAGAAAGAATTTGAAATGGGAAGGATTTTAATTGAGAGAGGAAAAGACAGGCGCTAAAGATAAAGCATGTGGCAACTGTCAAGGAGCAGGAAATGACATAGTAGAGTCTGGTTAGAAAGTAGGATATATGGAATAAAGCAGTTATACTGACGACCTTGAATTTAGAAGGTGGCACCTCTGTGTATGTTTTTTGAGTTTAGCAATGGGAAAATAATTAAAGGTTCCAATTCAAGAAAGTGTTCTACCACTTCTCATCACTTCTGTTGTCACCACCATCTTGGTTCAAACCACTACCATCTCCTAGCTACCTCATTATAACCACCTCCTAACGGAATCTTCCTGCTTTCACTCTTGCCAAACAGATCCTTTTGAGTTCTCTACTCAAAAACCCTGCAATGGTTTCCCATCTCACAGAGTAAGAAGGCCAAGTCGCTGGATTGTCTACAAAGTCCCTACAATACTGCCCTCTCACCCTCTAACTTGCTGATCACAGCTGCTACTCTTCTGCTTGTAATTTCTTGAATATTCCAGGCATACTTTTACCTCTCTCCCCCTTATTCTCTTCTCCTTCAGAAATGTCTTGAGGCTTTTCTAACTCAATCCTATATAAAACTGCAAGTACCACCAACCTCCCACTCCAATTCAAAGTAAAAAAGTTGTACTTGTCTATCTCCCTAAACTATTTTTCTCCATAATATTTAACATCATCTGCCATCTCTGTATTTCATTTGTCTATCCACATATACAAACATGTGTGTGCACACACATATAAGAAATTGAAGCCCTATGATGGCTAATTTTTTTCCCTTGATTGTTCATTTCACATCACCAGGTAAAACAAAGCCTGATATACAGCAAGTACTCAGTTAAGTACTTGCTGTATGAATGGCAGGAAAAGAATACCATGGTGTTAGTAGATGCTTAGTTGAAATGATTTGCAGCATATTATAAATATGTATGTAAATATGTGAATTTATTCTAATTTACTACTTTATTTTCCTCTGGGAACTCTTCACCAAAATACTGCTTATAGATTAGCTTTGAGCACACAGCCGACCTTTAATTTATTAGCAATTTATCTCTGCAAGGTTTACTTAAGTTATTCAGAATGGGGTGGTAGTGACTGAGGAATGACAGGACAGAGTTTTAAATCTATTTTCCTTCTCTTTTCACTCCTCCCAAACTAATTAGCAATGACTCCCATCTTCCTATCACTGTATAGTTTCATACCTTTGCCCTTTCTCAGGGAATAGGTCTAATCCGGACTTATGAGCCCCTAACCTAGGGTAAGGCCAGAAATGGAAACTAGGCCTGTGATACAGAGCTACTGAGATCACTGGCAGCAATTAGAGGAGAGCCCAGGCAAGAGCAACTGCTGCAGAGGAACCTGGAGAGGCCAACATTTCTTAATCCAAATACTTTTAAGTTAGAGGCTCCTTGAATTTTAAAAGTCAACACAAAATGACACCCAACTTCTTCCCTTTCCTCTTTTAAAATATACCATGCTGAAAGACAGAGTGATACTTTATATAGCTTTTTAAACGAAAACCTGAAACTTTTAATTTTATTATGATTTCAAGCATACAACAAAGTTTGGGGGGGGGGTGTTGGTGTAATGAATGAGCAAGTACCCACCACCTAGTTGTGTTGAAACTTAATCTTTTACCAAATCAGCTTTAGATTTAAAGACAGTAAATTTATGGTTCAAAACCCTTGGGCCCTTCCTAGATCCTTTATCCCTCTCTAATTTTCCAGAGGTAACTTTTAATTCTGATTTGTCATTTACCATTCCCAGGTATATTTTTATACTTTTGCTACATATTCCATGATTTCCAGAAAAAAACACTGTATATTTTTGCATATGTTAAGACTATATAAATGGTATATTACAGTGGTTCGGCAAACTGTGGCTTGCAAGCCACATGCGGCTCTTTGGCCCCTTGAGTGTGGCTCTTCCACAAAATACCATGTGCGGGTGGACACGTACAGTGCGATTGAAACTTCGTGGCCCATGCGCAGAAGTTGGTTTTCGGCTCTCAAAAGAAATTTCAATTGTTGTACTGTTGATATTTGGCTTTGTGGACTAATGAGTTTGCCAACCACTGGTATATTATATCCTGGCTGTCACTTAACATCTGTTTGACTTTAAGTAAGTTACTGACATCTCTCTGCCTCAATTTGCTCTCTAGAAAAAGGGGAAAATGGGGATAAGCCTACTAGCTTATAGAGTTGTGAGGATGAAATGAGTTAATGTACTGTATATCACTTTGAAAAGTAGTGTCTATCAGTGTTAGTAATTATATAAAGTTGCAAAAGGACCTGCAACTATGTATATATGTTTGTGTATTAGTTTTTAACTAACTGTAAGCAGAACAAATTAATATTTAAAATATTTTATAATAGGATTTACCTAGATACATGATTTTCATAAAGGCAATTGGAGTCTGCAAAATTTATCAATGCAATTATGGACACATTATCTTTGTTTTGATATGAAATTATTTTTATAACAGTCTCTAGGTAAAAAAAAATCAAGAAAACATCAAAATTGTAATGCCCTACATATTATGCTAAATCTACTCAATTTCCTTCAAGAGCCTTTTTAATATTTAAAAATATCTATATTTGAAGATTAATATATTTAACTGATATATAAACAGAATAATTAGATCTAGAGAGCGTTTACTAGGTTTCATGTAATGGGCTAGATGTTTTACACAGGATCTGTCTTTTAATCCATGTGAAATATCTTCATGGACAAAATTTAGAAGACTATCACAGGTACTTTGTTTAAACATGTATACAGGGCACGGTAAAAATAGGTTTACAGTTGTGAGTATGCAAAACAGTTTATTCTTGTATTATTTATTAACTATTGTATTACTTTCCATATGAACAAGTTGCCCCACCCTATACTTCTGGGAAGTTAAAAATTACTACAAAAACGAACATTTAAGCCGGCAAAGGGCATAAATGTAAACTGCATAAATTTTATCAACACAATATTGTTGAAACATTTGTTTCACCTAGAGTTTGGCAAATATCTGTGTCTAAAAGCTTAACTGAAAGCAACAATTTAAATGTAACATAAAGGATTAAACTCTCTCCCCCGCCCCTCCCCCAAACTGGGGAGTACCAACGTAGCCAGTGAAAGGGAAGATTCAAGTTCTACTTTCTTCTCCTAAAGCGAGAACTTTGAAATGGAACCTTTGCTTTTGTTTCATTTAACCCCAGTAAAATATTCACATGCATGAGTTAATCCTTCCCTGGCCCCAGTAGGAAATTTAGTGGGAAACCAAGCTATAACTTGCATTAACCAACAAAAGAAAAACCTAGCCATGCTCAGTACTTTCCTAAAGGGGAAGGGGCCCTACCACCGTTCACGCTCTATTCTGTCCTCGGTCCAAGCAAGACATGAGCACCTGCCAAGCTGGGCGCTTAAAAAATGGTCCAACTTTTCGAACGCAATCTGGGGAAGAGATGCAGTTTATTTCTTGAGGAGCGCAAGAAGGGAGCAGAAAAGGTTCTCTCAGAAAGGGATGCATGAGCTTTGAGGCCGTCTCCTCTGCCCGTAGGAGAATTCAAAATCCGCTTGCTTCAGAGACACTTGGGAGCAGCACACTCTGGTCGCGGCCAGCCTCCGGCCTGGGCGAAGCAGGCAGTGTTTACACCTGTCACGAGGGAGGAGGAGGGAGAAAAAGGGAGCCCCAGCAAAGCCCCAAACTTCTCAGCAGCTCCCGGGAGGGAGCGGCCGGCGCGGAGCTGTGGGCAGGTGGAAGCGGAGGGACAGAGAGAGCCGGCGGCGGCCAGGGAGGTGACGACGACTCTCACTTCCCCGGCCGGTGCCTGGGGTGGCAAGGAGGAAGCTGTACGCTTCGGGCGCCGCCGCCGGCTTCCCCGCACCCGCCGCGGAAGAGGGCAGAGCCCAAGCCCGGAGCCCGCAGGCCCGCAGAGCCGGCACCTCCCCGCAGCCCCCGGCTCCGCGGCAGACAGGTGCCCCCTGCCCCGGCGAGGGTCTGGCGGGTGGGCTGGGTCCCCTCACCCTCTTCCTCCAAGCGTAGCTGGGGGAAAGGAGCAGTGGCGCTTACCTGGCTCGTCTGGGGCGGCCGCGATGGGCATGGCTCAGGGGGCCGGGGAGGAACTGGCTCCCCGGGGAAGGACTGGCTATTCCGACGCGGAGCTGGTGAGAGCGGAAGGCAATCTACTCACAGCCCTGTCAGCGAAGCAGCGCCATGGACGCCCACCCGGAGTTTCAGCGCTGCCGCGGAACCCCCATCCCATTACCCTCCGCCCTCTTCCGCCGCCGCCGCCGCCGCCGCCGCCTCCACCTCCTCCTCCGCGGAGACCCCCCGCCCACTCCACACACTCTCCCATCATGCAGCGGGGGAACCGCTGCTGCCTAACGTCACTTCCGGGCGCAGGTGGCTAGGTCGGGGCTGGACGCTGGTGGGTGCTTGGGAGGCGTGTGGGGGGGAAACTCCATGGGAGTTAGTGTCACAGAACGCTACCCCGCGCAGGCGCCATCGCGTGGAGCGCCGGCCGCCATTTTGGGTGAGGGCAAGTTGCCCTATGCTCTACTTCCTTGGGAGTCACGGAGTCGTTCGAGGTCGGGAAAAGGCGGCGACGTCCTTCCGCACTCCGCCGCCCGCCGAGGCAGCGCTCCGGGCGAGGGACAGGTGCTTCTTAGCCGATTAATATTAACGTTCAGCTCAGGACGAGTTAAGTCTCTTGCTCGCCAAATAAAATTACTAAGGTTTTGAAATACCGTATCATATCTTTAAAAAGCAAAGTGGAGCACTGATCAGCTTGTCCTTTTCGCCCCGAAAAACGACTTTTTCATTCACTAATCTCTTTCTCTTTTTAATTCAATATGACAGAAGAGGAAGCTGATATTTAACAAATAAAGAAGAGATTGTTATACATGAAACTTACGAGGGGAAGAAAGAGGGAAAGTCGCCGCCGAACTGACAAATCGTCTTGGAGACCAACACCACAAAAACGGGATTTTGTTAACGGATGGAGACTGTCTTTTTTTTTTTTTTGCTTGTTTTAACCGATGCTGCGGGAGAATATCCGATGAAACTAAAGACATCAAATAAACTTCTGCGTTTCTCTAACAGGTCATAACAGATTTTTTTTTCTATCATCGGTCTTGAGCAGTTGGTCATTGCGTGTTTTATAAGTTTTCCCCCGCGTTTATCATGAATAGTTAGAACGCCGCCACAGTAAAAATCAGAGTGCAAAGCTGCAAGGATTGTTGTCATCGTCTGGGGTGATGAGCCGGGGCTCCTACCCTGCAAATCGTGAGCCCTTCTCACACTTGCCATACCTGCAACGGTAATCGGAATAATTAAAAATATTCCAAAACAGCAAAGCTCAACAGCTACCCAGAGAAACAGGATGAAAAACACCCCCTTCAGTCACCGGGAGGTGTCCACCCCTTTGGAGGAATTGCACAAATCGGGGAAGATACGGACAAAAGCAGTTCATCATGGTTTATCCCGTCTCTGCAATGTTCTAGGCAAATTAACTTGGAGCGCTAAAATAGACCCGCATTTATCTCTACAACTTATTCACTGTCAGATATATGCGTAGGCTACATAATTTTAAATTGGAGTACCATCGATTGCTGGGTTTTTGGTTATTGTTAAAGCGAGCATAATCTGCTAGAATATGGCTTGTCAAATTTATTCCTATTGTATTTCGCCCCCTGCTGGTTTTAGCTCTCGTGCATGATTGAATATACATATATATGTTAGTGTAAGTTTATTACCAAAGAAGGAAGGAAAGAAAACTATGTGTGTGTGTGTGAGAGAAGTAACTGGAAATTAATTACTTTGGATGAACACATGCCTGTTTTTATTCGATAACACTACTCAATAGAAATATCAGAATAAGAACATATGACAAAATCTTAAAGCTGAACCTATATCAAGAAAATGTTTAAAGTGAAATAATTAACTTAAACATCAAAACATTCAAAAGAAAACCCTGCTTTCAGAAAAAATATCTTCCTGATTTCATACATAACATGGGATTATGATTTTTTTTCAGGTAAATGCAGAAGCCAATTCTGTTCACTAAGGACAATTAAGAAATCAGAGTCCAACGTTGTACATAGAACTCTTTGGCCAGCTGACTTGTGAGTGCAATCAACCAATTGTAATTGGTAATCCTACCATAATTCTGAAGACAGCATTTCAATGCTTGTGAAATTGTATTGCAAAAGCAAAGTCTTTATCTCTGAATGTTTTTAAGATGATTAATCTGTGGGAAACATACTATATTCATTGCATTTGGGTCCAATGATAGTATTGTTTTTGTTTACCTTTTAAAAATTGTGACCATAACTACATTAGCTAAGATTTTGTATCAAGAAAAGAAAAAATAAATGACCAGTTATCATTTGTTGTATTTACTTTGTTTTTTTCCTCCTGTGCAGAATTTTTATAAAGTTGTAGTCATCATATAAGTTGATTTTGTATCCTTTTGTTCACTTACTAGTATAAGTATTCCCTACTATTGCTTAATATTTTATAGAAGCTTAATTTTATTTTCCTACATCATTTCAATGGAGTAGATAGACTGATTTATCCATTATCCTACTCATAGATATTTTCCACTATTATAAATAATATTTTGATGAACTTTTTTTGCGTGTGCTTTGTCTGATTTTAGGGATTTCTTCTCAATATAAAAATGGTTGAGCCAAAAGGCTATATTTTACTGGTACTTCATCATCTCAGGTTATTTATTAAAAGACTTCCAATGTCACCAGTGATATAAGAATGTACCAATTTTACCTTCTCACCAGCAGTGGATAATAATTAAAAGAAATCAAAAGGTAAAATTGTATTTTATAGACTAAAAGTTGAAAGGAACTCGAACTCATATTGTATAAGATATCAACAAACAAACAAGCACAAAATCCCTGCAATGTGTGGTTCTGGAAAAGTAATTTACACTGACTTTGTATAAATGACTTAACCTCTCTGGACCTCATATATGTCAAATGAGAGAAGAACTAGGACCACAGATTCTCAACTCTTCTAGGACAAGTAACTACTGTGTTTAGCACATGTATCTTTTTGAGAATATGGTCAAAGATTTGTCCCTTCCTGCAGAAAATGCTCATCCCCCAGATGCTCAAATTTCTTAAACCTAAATCTCATTAATGGAAGAGATTCTGTAAATGCCAGTTTAAGAAACCCTGTAACAGAAGGTCTCTAAGGTCCTTTCCATATTTAAATATTTTCCTATGATTTTATTTTATAACCCAGTAAACACTTTTTAGTGGATAGTGATATATTCATAGATTCATTACTATTCAGCACAATTAAACTAGCGCTATAGGTATCAATCTGATTAGATTATAAAAACAACAGTGAATTTTCTGAATGAATAAGTATGAATTTTACAATGAATGTTACTTTAAAACTAAGTCAATACTTTATTATTTATGGATGTGCATTTTATAGTAAAGTATAAAAATATAGACTGGCATGATATACACAAATTCATTATGAACTAGTATGAAATGGGTCAAAAATATTAAATAAGACTTATCTGTAATTGCAATGTTTTATATTTTTAAAAGATCTGATGTAAATGTGACAAACCATTTATATTTTTTCCAGATTTATTAAGATATATTTGGCAAATAATTACATACATTTAAGGTGTAAAACTTGATGTTTTGATTAAATCATTTACATTTAATTCTAGGTGGAGGGTACATGGATGTTATATAATTATGTGCCATGTTCTATATACATTTTTTTATGGTTAAAAAAATAACTTTTCTAGGACCAGTTAGTTTAAAACTATGAATTGTGAACAGGGTCCTAGAGATAGTTCTTGATTATGCTAATGCTAATATATTAGATTTGCAGAATATTTCAAAGTGCCTTTAAGTATATTATATCTTCTGATTCTCACACAGATCCCTATAGAGCCAATTAAGCCATTTTGCAGAAGATGTGGCCATATATTTTGAGATTTGTACAAGATCAAAAAGTTAGAGATGGAATTAGGACTAGAACTGTGACCTCTTGATTCACAGCCCCACCCTCCTATACCATCTGGCCTTCTCACTCTACAGAAGAGGAATATTATGGTCCCTCAGTTTCTTCATGGGTAAAAGAAAATTTGTCTCATTTTATCATTTAATGCACTTTTTCCATTTTCTTTATGCTTGAATTATTTTCTAATGGAGTTTTTACTTCTTACAATGAGTAAGGTTAATAAATGAAACAAGCTTTCACTGTAATCTAAAGTATCCTGCATACAAATTGAAACCATTGAAAAATTTGCTGTAAATGTTTAGCAGCATGGGAAATCATGTAGTCCAAAAGTGATCTCTCCTCCCAGTTTAAAAAAATATATTTTAAAATTTATTTTAGAGAGGAAGGGAAAGGGAGATAGAAACATCAATGATGAGAAAGAATCATTGATTTGGCTGCCTCCTGCATGCCCCACACTGGGGATCGAGCCTGCAACCCTGGCATGTGCCCTGACCAGGAATCAAACCGTGACCACCTGGTTCATAGGTCGATGTTCAACCACTGAGCCACGCCAGCTGGGTCCCCCAATTTTACAGGTAAGATTCATGATGTCCTAAGAGGTTAAATGACAATGATGTCCTCAGTCATCCAGTTGGATTCTTGAGAACTAGAAACCAGATTTCATGTTCCTAATACAGAGTAAATTCCATTTTCACTCCACATTATTACTTCTTGTTTGATACAGTCTTCTTTTTCGCCAAAGCACATAAGAAACCAAAACTATTTGGGACCCAAATAAACTTGTTTTCTATATACTCAGCTGGCTATGACCATAATATAAGATGTACTGAAGATAAACATTCATGTTAGGTATAAATTGTGTTAATCACATGGAATAACAGTATAAAAAGAAGCTTGTTTTATAACAACAATACAATTAAACTTTTTTGTTGCTAATGTTTTTGTTGCTGGTTTGATGGAGACTTCCCCATTTTATACTTGGTGAAACAACAGAGATTTTGTTTCTTAATCATTCCCACTGGCCTTTGTAGGACTTGCTTATCAAGTCTATTGCATAAATAATGAAAATTACAAGGTAATGTTTTGATACTTTCTGTATTACTGGATAGCTAGAACATTCTGGACAAACATTCAAAATGTCAGGACAGTATAGACCTTTCCAAAGATAAAGTTTTAAAGGATAGGCTCCTGGTGGTAGGAATTCAAATTAATACATAACCTTTAAAGTAAGGTCCCTGAAGACATTTCTTAAATGTAGTAGAGGAAGAAAGGCTCATACCTAAATTTGACTCCTCACTAGTTGGCTTTATTAATATGTTGAAATGACCATCACAGAAGTCATTGGCGAATTAAATGTGCTACTTAAAAAATAACTAGAGCTACATTCATTATTCAATATGATAGCTACTAACCACGTGTGGTTGTTGAGCATTCAGAACTTGTATAGTCTATATTGAGATGTGCCCCAGGATTTTGAAGACCTAGTTCAAAAATTAATTTAATAATTTAAAGCTATTGATTACATTTTAAAATATGTTAGATATATTTGATTAAATAAAGATTTTGAAATTTATTTCTTCCGTTTCTTTTCACTTTGAAAAAATGTAACTACTAGAATATTTTACATCACATAGTAGTGCAAATTCTATTTCTATTGGACAATGCTGAACTAGAGTACTACCTTTGTGGAAAACTGATGTCTGTTTTTAACTTGGTGTGGCAGTGGGATCCAGAGAAATGTGGCAGAGATAGTTTCATGCAAATTATACTTGCACGAGGGCAGAGATTTCTGTCTGTCTTATCCATTTCCGTGTTCCCAACTTCAAGAACATTGCCTGGTACATGGCTGATGAAATAATATTTGTTGAAGATATAATATTTTCTTAAACCAATGGACTCTTTCTAAAAAAAAATTTAATAGTTAATTGTTACTAGCTTTTATGAGGCTTTGCTATTTATCATGTTCTTCAATGGTTTTATAGTTACCCTATTCTTGATTACTTTTGTAATTTGTCTTTTAAATTAATTAACAATTATGCACTTGGCATTGTGCTGAAGGACTATAAAGAAATAGGCCTTGGTTCTTGCCCACAAACAAAAGATTTTACAGTCTAGTTAGGAAGAGAAGACTAATATACTTGAAACAACTACAACATTGAAACTTCTGATTCTATAAAATGGAGAACAATTAAATGCTGAGGTGCATAGGACTAACAAAGAAATGGAGGTTCAGAGAAGAGGAAGATCTGCTGTCGTAGTTGGGAGAAGCTTCACTTCAGATATGGGTTTGCCCTCATGCATCTGATTGGTTCTACTGGAGGGGTACTTCTCCAGACTCCTCCATGCCCAGTGCCTGAGGCCTGCCCCTCCACGCACCAGCCCTTCCTTCCTAGGGTGTTCTCGCAACACTATGCTACTTAGTGAAGTGTGGTTCGTGTAAGTAGTGTGCTCATGCTGTAACTCCTGAATTATCTCTAGGATCTTCTACATTACTGGAAGAACTTGAGTACAATCTCTCATTGTTATTTCTCAGGGTCCTACCATGTTTTGTCCTCCATGGTTTTAATATGTTGCATGATTCCCCCACTCCAAAGCCATGTTTCTGTGACCCTCATGGCTATCCCTTCTTCACCTCATTGGTCAGGTCAGGTAATAGCAGCCCCATGAAAACCATCCGTGGAAACCTCCCTGTACCCCTGAAAACGCCTACCAGCGCAATGCTGCTAAGCCAGTAGATGCTCCCTGCCCCCAGCCAATGCTCCTTCAAGTCTGCCCCATCAAACTCCTGACCTGCATTGAAGCTCAGAGCTTGCGACGAGGCTTGGGATGCCGGGATTCTAGTGACTGCTCCTGTTGTCACAAAGAGAAGCAGCTTGGTACATGGAGAGAGAATTCCATTTACAGTGGGGTATACCCAGGTCAGGACCTTAGCAACATCACAGCCCCTTGCGCAGAGCTTTCCTCAGCTGTAAAAAATCAAGACAGAGCCCTTGTCTCAGAGCTGCTATCCAGATGAGATGAACTACTGTGTGTAAGAGATTCCAACACAGAGCCTGGTGTTGGTCCTTTAATGGAAAATCCTACTGCCACTCAACGGACCTGTCCCCCCAGACCAGTCATTCAAAACCAGGGTTGATTTTTCCTCTCCCACCACACTCCTACCCCCGGATATTTGGTAATGTCTGGAGGAACTTTTGGATGTCGCAGCTTGGATGGAGGTGTAACTGGCATGGATGAGGTGGAGGCCAGGGAAGCCACTGTGGCTTCTACAATGCAGAGGGTGACCTCCACAAGAAGGAATTATTCAGCCCAAGACATCAGTAGTGCTGAGGTTGAGAAACCCACAACTGCCAGTTGCTTCTGTACTGTCTCAGGTAATTCTGTCCACTGGGGCCACTATTCCCGAGTCCTTCAAGTGTCTGCCACTGCTCCCAAACGCTTAAAATCAATCCAGGAACCAAATTGCCACACCTGCTTTCCAGAGAACTCCCTACTTCCATTTTGGACCTCTGCTGGCATGTTAGAGCTGACAGAGACAATAATTCCAGTGTACTAGCCTCTGGGCCCATATTAAGTGCACCAGACCCTTAATTCTTATTGCTCTGTGGACCACATGAAGTAAACATTGCTGTGCTGCTTTTTCCTTTTAGGAAACCAGACCAGACTTCTCCCAGAACAGGGCATGAGAGACTTGTGCAGGGACTCCGCTGGGACCTTCCTATTCTACAAGGTGCAGCAGGACAAACCCTCAGACCCCAGCCAGGACCTTTGCCTCCGTTAATTCTATCAAGATGAGAATCATTGCTTTTAGGTGAACCAGTCAGCCCAAAGCTAAGGACTCAGAAGCACACAGCATCCCTGGGAGCTGGCTCTCACTTCTCTCCACACCTTCAGTCCTGCTGTGACCCTGTCTTAGAATATTTTGCCTCATCCAACCTGGTGTACATTACTTTTGCTCCCCACTTCCCAGACTGAAAGGCAAAGACCACTGGACACAATGAGCTTCCTGATGTGATGTAACGTGAAGTACAGAGACCACAGATGAAACAGGCAGATCACAGCAGTACAGAGAAGGCAGAAGTACACAGTGTTCATGCCAAATATAGTTAACCTGAATCTAAATTAGCCTCTAAATCTGCTTCCAGGTGACAGGAAATACTGGAGGAACAAGTTAAGCAGGATTACAAAGAAACAGTCATACCAATCCAGGCCTTAGATTATTCCACAAAACAAAAAACTTTCAAAAGGGATATTCTAGATGAAAAGAGGTTTAAGATAAGTAACAACCAAATGCCATGTGTGGTTCTTTATAGGTCCTTATTTGAATAAACCAGTTATAAAAGACATTTGGGGGATAATTGAGGAAATCTGATTATGGACTGGCATTAAATGCTCTTGAGAAATGACTCTTACATTTTTAAGGTATAATAACGAAATTATTAATATGTATGAGAACATCTTTACTGTTTAGAGGTGACTAAAGTGTGATGATGTATGTAATTTATTTTAAAATGGTTCAACGCCCCCCCTCCATAAACAGAGAGATAAAGCAAATATGGTAAAGTCTAGCAATTATTGAACCAAATGCAGGTGGTTGATACTTGTTTATTGTATAATTCTTTCTACTCTTCTGCTCTTTCCAATAATGCGAAGTGTAAGAAAATACTGAAAAATACCCGCCTGTACAGATGAGGTCTGGCTCTCCCCTACACTTATTTCCAAACTCCTGCATCCCCTGGGCAATCATCGTCAGACGCACATTTCCGATTCTGGAGCAGCTTGAGTAAACAGTGACCTTGTAAAGGGTTTTAAAGATGTGGAAAGGGGAAAACGAACACAGACTGCCACTTCCAAATCAATTGTAATCAGTTTAAACGCTCTAATATGCACAAATACAGTAGAATTACAAGTCTGCTCAACAAGGAGTTCTCTAATGCAGTGTTAGCAGGAGAACAGCGGGAATTATATTATCATTGGTAGTGCACTATTTAAGCAGCAGTACCTGCTGAAGCCCTCTCTGTGGCTTTCCAGTACTGTTTCTTTGCTTGGAGTGCCCTTCCTGCTTCTTGCTTCTTACAGTGAACAATTGTCTTTTTTCTTTTTTTTCTTAAGAGAGCTCAGCATCTGAACTCCTTTTTTATGTTTAGGAACATAAAAAGTTATGAATCTTTGCCTTCCACTGTAATGTTGCTACTGTTAATGAATCATAATGTAAATATCTGTGTTTTCCGATGGTCTTAGGTTCTACAGCAGCGGTCGCCTAAGACCATCAGAAAACACAGATATTTACATTATGATTCATTAACAGTAGCAACATTACAGTTATGCAGTAGCAACGAAAATAATTTTATGGTTGGTGGTCACCACAACATGAGGAACTGTATTAGAGGGTCACGGCATTAGAAAGGTTGAGAACCACTGCTCTAGTATAAAAGCTCAAAGTGCCAGTGTGGGGAATTAAAGACAGCTGCAGAAAAAAATTTTTGCCACTCTTTACATTTGAGATGAGGTTTGTCTTGCTCTTCTTTGAGTGCATGCTAGCCGGTGGCTTGATTTGCCCAATAGAATGGGTAAAAGTGGTGCTGTGTACCTTTCCAGGCTGAGCATGAAGAGATCTGGAGCTTCTACCTTTGCTGCTTAAAATGCTCCCTCTTGGAAGAGAGACACCATGTGAAAGGTACAGCGTCCCTGAGGGCACCACACTGTGGGAAGCCCAGTGGATGTGATGAGGACGCAGGGAGGAAAAATGGACTGCTCGAGTTCCATCTCTTTCTCAGTCTCATTCCCACTTCAACCAAATAATGCTCCAGCAGTCGACACTGGCTGATTAAGTAGAAAATAAATTTATTGAAATGATACTAAGTAGCTCACAGAAGAATATTAGGTAGCTGGCTGAGCTCCCAGCCCACAGCCAGCCATAGGAGTGAGCCAGATGAGCCTTCAGATGATTTTAGACTCAGCAGACACCACTTGGAGCAGGACTGTCCAGTTGAACCCAGTCAACCTATAGAAGCTGGAGATATAATAATGGTTGTTGATGGTAAGCCACTCAGTTTTGGGGGTGGTAGTTATCCAACAAAGAAAGCTAGGCAGGTACTTTCCTAGCTTCTTTTGCAGCTAGGTGTAGCATGTGACCTAGGCCTTGCTAAGCAGATGCCTCTCCCAAGACTTTGAATTAGGAACTAATGACACATAGAAACAAGAACAACAGAGAACTTTCCCGATAGTGATGGTAGCAACTGCAGCGAGACTAAACTGAGGCAGCAGGAACTAGTTGCTGTTTAATGTTCCGGAACAGTGGCACTGACTACACCATGGCATGATTATCTCTGGCATGATTTTGGGAGATGTTTCTGTCTGTGTAGACTCTGCACCTGGTTCTTGAGTCATCCAGGAAATTCTGAGCTACCTAATATATTTTTAATAAATTTCTTTCCTAGTTAATTTAACGAATGCCAATTTCTATTGCTTATGATTAAGAACTCTGATACATACATACTCCTCAAACTAGCCGGCTTTGTTTTTTTCCCTTATGATAAAATTCAAAGCTTAAGAAAAATTCCTCCTGGACACCTTCACAGACATCTTCTCAGTATTCTACCCCTTCCCCCCATTTTTTTTTTTGCTCTTCTTTTAAGCCCCTGAAGTGCCTTGTATGTATGTATAATAATGCTCTTATCATAGTTATTGTAATTTTCAATTTCATAAACTATCTCTAGTGCCTAGTATAGTCTTGAATAAATGAAATTTAGTATATTTATAACAGTTCTGGACACAAATAGACATCATTTAAAAAATTTTTTTTACCACTCATAGAATTGTCAAAATAAAGCAAATTTTAGAGTATTGCTTTTATAAAATATTACTGTAAATTCTTTGGATATTACTGATAATCATCTTAATGGATTCCTTCTCATCCTAGTAACTGTTTCCCTTTTATGCACTGCCAGAGAAATTTCCATTTTTATTCCCATGATTACTTTTATTCTTTTTTTATGTAAAAATGTTGAGAGTGTGGGTTTAAAAATCCATTTACTGATATTCCCTAAATTTAAATATTTGAAAGGAAGAGTTGTATAAGAAAAATCATTTTAGAATAAAAGAGATGATAGATACATATCATAGAGCTCCTAGTCTCATGTTTAGTGAAACCATGGCAAACACATTCTTCTCATTTGAGTTAAAGGTGAGTACAACTATTTGTATGGTCAAAATCAGCTATGATGAAGGATTCTCCCATTGCACCAGGGTCTCCAGGCGTGGGCAGGTGCGACTGTGTCATTCAAAGTTCCACAGGTGAGAGTGAAATGCACCAAGAATTGAGACTTGTTAAGACAAGGGACCATTTGTTTTCTTTTGGCTATTAGTTTAGCCCTAACAACACTAACACATTGCGGACCAGTAGTTTTTTTTTTTAATATATTGATTTTTTTTACAGAGAGGAAGGGAGAGGGATAGAGAGCTAGAAATATCGATGAGATGAGAGAGAAACATCGATTAGCTGCCTCCTGCACACTCCCCACTGGGGATATGCCCGCAACCAAGGTACATGCCCTTGGCCGGAATCGAACCTGGGACCCTTCAGTCCACAGGCCAATGCTCTATCCACTGAGCCAAACTGGTTAGGGTGCGGACCAGTAGTTTTATTGCTAGCTTTACACAGTGGCTAGATAAGTTTCTATTGAACAAGTACAACAACGTTTCACATAAATGTTAAAGGCACGCTTTAAAATTAAATACCCATTGCATTTTGGAGTTATTTATTACGTGTCCTTACAATCTAATATCTTTTTAAAGTATGATACTTTGTAAAACACTGTGTAATGTGAAGTGGAACTAAACAAAGCTGGCAAATTCCCGTGATCCGTCCGCAATGTGTTAAGTAGTGTTTCAAGGCTCGATCTCGGGTGCTGAGGGCGTATACAGATGAATAAGATACTCCCTGTCCTCCAGGAGTTTGCAAATTGGTATCAGGTCCATACAAAGATTTTGCATGTTTTATGCACTTTTCTATATGTTTTATAATCTCATAAGACAATTGCTAAAAAAATAACAGTCTCTCGCTCAAGGATCTATGTGAGATGCTGCAAATAAAGTATTAAATACAGGACTTAGGACATAATAAGTTCCAGCAAATGTCAGCTGTGGCTGATGTTGTGGTGATTCCATGGGTGTTGTTTGCCTACCGATTGAGAGACAGAACCAATCTCTTCCTGCCATATCAACGGCATGGAGTTTAAGACGGACAACTGATGCCAAGAAGAGGATGGCATGCCTTGAATACTGTGGCTCATCTCAGGACTCCTGAGCATGGCTTCAAGTGGATCAGTGTTCTAGGTTTCTGAAGGTTCTTCCTTCCCTGTTGTTCTCAAAGCAGTTTCTGGAGTGGGGTGAAGCAGGGTTGAATCTTGGGTCATACCCAGGTATAAAAGAGAAACTACAAAATCCGTGCACTAAGGAACTGGGGTTTTTGGTTCCCGGCCCTTGGGAACCTTCATGAGCCCGCCATGGTGCTTTTGTCCTTCCACAGTATAATACACATATGATACCCAAATGTTTACTGAATGAGTGAGCACATAAGTCTCAAATACATCACCTGTGTTAAGTCTGTTACCTTCCACAAAACATGTCCATCCGACCAACTGACTTACCAAGGCGCCTGCTAAGAGAACGCAAGTTAATCGTCTTTGTAGCACCCAACCTGGAGAAGTGTGACTGAAGCTCGCTCTTGCCAGCTCCATCACAGGTCAGCCATCTAGATCTGCAGTCACGCAGCCACATAGGACCACCACTCTCTGGTGGGGCGTGTCTCAAGACTCCTTTGTTGATCACGGTCTGAGAGCCACTTATGGATATGCTGGGTACCTTGCCATCTGTCGCTTTTTGCCACTCCAGCCTCTTTCAAATTCAATCTTGAAGCTGTTTCCAGAGTGACCTATCTGTATTACAAGTATAATTGTGTCATTTATTATCCAAAACATTTCACTCATTTCTCCCAGCCTGCCTGAATGATAAAAGCCAGAACTATTTTGTTTAGTAAATAAGATCTTTCGTAATCTGTTCTCAGCTTCTTGTTTTGCTATTTCTTTATATGCACTCAGTTACTTGGAGCTCCCCGAACAGTTTTCAAGCACACCTGCATTTTCCCCACTTGATTCCCTCTGCCCAGAACACCTTGCCCTTCTCTAACTGGTTAATGACTTTGACTCCTTTAAGACTTGCTTAGACATCAACTTTTTTGAGATATTCTGACTCACCCATCTGAAAATGCCCTTTTTCTATGGCCCACAGCACACACCGGGTGACACATATCACATGGCACAGTAATAATTAAGGTCCTTGAGAACAAATTAAGTAGGATTAGGGAATATGAGTTATTGAGATTAACACAATCAAAATTAACCACACTTGCTGGTAAGGTCCAGGGAACATTCAGTTTATACCAGTGCTGCTCACACTGTAATGTTACCTGAGTTCTTGTTAAAATGCAGAATCTCACTCAGTGGATTTGGGGTGGAACCTAAGATTCTGCCTTTCTAACAAGCATCCAGGTGATGCCAGTGGGGCTTATTTGAGGTTCACACTTTGAGTACCAAGAAGTTTAAGCTATGTAAAGGGCACTCTCTTAGCTAATGGGAATTCTAAGAAATCTAACACATTGTCACTCCTGTTGGGGAGATAGAATATACACATAAAAAGACAAACAAGGGTCAAGTAATACCATAAAATTCTACTTTTTGCAAGATGCAAAGCATCATTATCATTGACTTAGTATTATCTGTTATCTTTCTATAGGTTAGGTTAACATACCCTAAGCATCAAACCATACATATCCAGAGACAATTGAGACCACACATATCCACAGAATGGTGGATATCCTATCTAATAAAGAAGTAATATGCAAATTGATGATCACTCCAACACACAAGATGACCACCCCCATGTGGTCAAAGATGGACACAAGATGGCCAGCAGGGGAGGGCAGTTGGGGGCAATCAGGCCTGCAGGGGAGGGCAGTTAGGGGAATTGGGCTGGCAGGAGAGGGCAGTTAGGGGTGACCAGGCTGGCAAGGGAGGGCAGTTAGGGGAATCGGGCCAGCAGGGGAGCAGTTAGGTGTTGATCAGGCTGGCAGGGGAGTGGTTAGGGGGTGATCAGGCTGGCAGGCAAAGCAGTTAGGGGCAATCAGGGAGGCAGGCAGGTGAGCGGTTGGGAGCCAGCAATCCTGGATTGTGAGAGGGATCCCAGATTGGAGAGGGTGCAGGCTGGGCTGAGGGACACCACCCCTCCCCCTCTGTGCATGAATTTTGTGCATTGGGCCTCTAGTATTCTATAAATAATTATTTTTATTTTAATAAGTAAATTATTCATTTAAATGTTTCAGAGTTCATTATGAAAACAGAAAATATATATGATAACTCCCATGAACCATTCCAGCATCTGTGCTAAGAAATAAGGATCAGACTACCCATTGCAGGTCTGTTTATAACAGCAGAAGAGTGAAAGCAATCTAACTGTTGACCTGTAGGAGGATGGGTAAATAAAATGTGGCTATTCACACTTAAAATGATTGAAAAAGCAAATTGCTAAAGAATAGATGTGGCATGAAATTGTCCATGTAAATTTAAACATAACACAGTATGTAGGCTATCTATACTAATAAAAGGGTAATATGCTAATTAGACCGGACATCTTCTTGACATCCTTCTGGATGTCCTTCCGGACAAAGCCACAGTGGTGGGGGCCGAGGCAGAGGCAGTTAGGGGCAATCAGGCTGGCAGGGGCAAATGGTTAGGGGTGATCAGGCTGGCAGGGGAGAGCGGTTAGGGGTGACCAGGCAGGCAGGCAGAGTGGTTAGGGGTGATCAGCCAGGCAGGCAGGCAGGTTAGGAGCCAGGGGTCCTGGGTTACAAGAGGGATGTCCGACTGCCACAGGGATCAGGCCTAAACTGGCAGTCAGACATACCCTGAGGGGTCCCAGATTGGAGAGGGTGCAGGCTGGGCTGAGGGAGTCCTCCCCACCCCCGTGCATGAATTTCGTGAACCGGGCCTCTAGTTTTATAATATAAAAACATGCATGGAAAATGGTAGATGCAAACTGTAGGACGATTCCCCTAACTGCCCTCCTCTGGAAAGGGAGGTGTGGCTTGGGAGATTGGGTTGATCTTTGGGAAGAGAGATCAGAGAAAGTGTTGGAAGGGGAAGACTTAGTTTTTTCCTGCCATATTTTATGTCTTAAAAAGAGAGAAATATTTATAGTAAGGCATAATGTTAACATCTGCATAATCTCAAAGGTGGGTAGTGCCTGAGATAAGGAACCAAAGACCTCCACGTCATACACGTTGAAAGTTAAAATTAAAAGGTCCTTAATGTTCTACCAATGCTTGTTCTTCAGAACAAATATAGTGACTCCCTTTGTTTTCAAGTGCATATTTTTATTTTATCCTTTCACATAAGTGTTTGAAATTTAATAGGCAAGTCATGGGTCCCAGATCATCCACCAATGCTGAGTATGAGTGGCTCTGACTCCACCACATATGGATCTACTCCTACAAATAAATAGGAAAAGGTAAATATCCCAATATAGTATGAACAAAGAATATCATGTAATTCACAGAAGAAGGAAACGCAAGTGACCAATAACCATAAAAAGATTCCCAATTTTGCTGGTCATCAGAAAACAATATTAGGACCACAGTAAGACATAATTTAACACATGTTCATTTGCCAAATTAAAAAAAAAAATACTAAGAGCACTGGATGTTGATAAAAATGTGAAGCAACAGGAACTCTTATTTTCTTGCTGGTAGGAATCCATTCTGGAGAACAATTGGCCAATACCCAAAAAACAATCGCATGTACCCAATGAACCAGCTGCAACTCTACTTCAGAAGTACATCTCAGAGAAACCCTTGCAAGCCAGCACAATGAAACATGAATGTTGATGGCACCGTTGTTTGTAATAGCAAAAATTTGGAAACAACTTATGCCAGCATTCAAGAGAATGGATAAATAAATTATTGTACAGCTATATAGTATGGAACAGTTAAAATTAATGAACTATATAGAGCTACATGCATAAGCAGTATATGTTTCTTAAAGGTAATGTTGAGTAAAAAAAAAAAAGTTGCCAAAGGATACATACAATGTGATACAGAGTGGGGCAAAAGTAGGTTTGCAGTTGTGAGTTCGTGAAAACAGTTTATTCTTGTATTATTTTCCAAGTGAACAACCATCAACCTACTTTTGCCCCACTGTGTATTATATATGTATAATATATGGAAACTTTACAGTATCATTTATCATTTAGGGATACTTAACGTATGTAATAAAAGCATGAAGATATACCTGGAAGTGACAAACATCAAATTGCTAGAGGCCATGGAAGCTCTGACAAGTGGCATCAGTTGCTGAGATGACATGTTTTCATGTAGGGACGCCAACAACTGCCATGGCTCTGGCTAGGCAGACGCAGTCATCAAAGCTGACCCCACCATTAAAAGGAGCCTTCTTGTGTGAGGAGACAGCTTGATTCTCCGCTGTCTTTCTGCTGTGGGAGGACACAGCAGCAGGGAATCAGGATACAGACTGAGCCATCTTAAAAGCAGTCTTTTTGTCTCTATTATTATTAAAAAATAATTTTTATGGTTACAAAATTTTAAAAAATTGTTGTAAACATTTCAATAATTCAGCAAATACTCTATTTAAAAATTAAACAAACAAAAACAACACCCCAGAAATATATTTTCTGTTAAGAAGGGAATCCGTTTTTATTAAATGGGACCTATGAAACAAATCACTGGATCTAAGACATTTTGTTTATTCAGTGCTGTGTTTTAAATGCCTTGCTCTTTTCTGATAAGGAAGCTGAAATGAGGGCCTAATGAATTAAACAACAAGCTGTTGTGAGCCGACGACTGGGGTAGTAATGAAGGTCTCAAATGAGAATGAATTTGTCTGTGCACTGATATCCATCAAGGTACAGATTTTCTCATTAATCATCAAGGGATAAAACCATTGTTGTCAAAGGCTTTTCTACAGAGCCTTATCCGAATCAAATGTAAACCTGTTCCATTTATATGGACATAAAGACTCGCGATAAAGGCTTAGGCAGTCCTGGAAGATAATGAAGCAATTGTGGGAGATGATGTTGGTTCTCAGACTGCCTATTACTAATCACATGGAGATGTGTACAGGAACTTCCATTAAATTCAAAGCATTTTGTCTTCTTTCTCACCTTCCTCTGAGTTTTGTTTAAGACCACACAGTGAGATTTCTGTTGTTTGAGGCAGCAAACACCAGCTCTGTTATCTTCATTCTGCAGTGGTTTAAAAACAAACAAACAAACAAATAAATATTCTTCTGACAATTTATAAACCTAAAACTCACTGAGAAACTTTGTTTTTCCAGGACATGAAAAACAAATATATATATATATATATATATATATATATATATATATATATATATATATATATATTGAGTTAAGGAACTGGCTCTAGTGAGTGGCTGTCACTCCACAGTTCTACACAACTTGAAGAACAGCTGGCAGGACATCCCCCAAGTAGTACCTCTCCTTATGGCATCTCTCTTGTTTTTTCCTTTTTCCTGCTCATCCTTCTCCCTTCTCCTAGACCTGCCTCCTTCCAACCTCTCTTAGCTGGAACTGGCTCTGATTTGCCACCTTTGGATTCACTGTGTGTATGTATTCAACCCAACCCAACAAGGTGACTCTTGAGCTTTAGCCAAACAGACCACCTGTTGTTCTTCAAACATACCTTTGGGGTCTTAAGACATCTATAAATTTTTTGTTTTGCTTATCTTATGAAGATGAAATCATCTGACTCCAGACGTAGTTTTGGGCAAATTGCTTTTTAAAACTATTAAACAATATGGACATTTTCACCATTAATTCACATAGTGCTTTCCCCTTCTTTTTATGGCTGCATAGTACTCCATAATGTGCCCAAAATAATTTTCAAAAATCAATTTCCATGTTGGTTAACATTAAGGCATCTCTCTTGTGCTTTGCTATGATTTCTTGATGGACTTGTCTGGAAAGTGGGGTAGGAAGTGGAAGGAAAGAAGAGCACTGTGTTTGGAGCATGTCAAAGGGCTGCCAGCATGGTTTTGGATGTGATGATAACTCCAGTTCCTTCAGTCATCTCTTCTTTGGGGAGATGGTCATTTCCTACACAGCACATTTTGCAAACAGCAAAGTAACTCTAATAGTTATAGCCCTATGTCGTATGATATGATCTAGATATACTAATCCACACACCTGACCGCAACCCAGGATGCAACTGGATGCTTTGGAAATGGTGTGAGCATGAAGGAGGGACGAAGTGGAGAAGGCAGCCGAGGAGATGGGACAAGGCCTGGACTGGCGGGCAGCCCTTGTTCCTTCCACCATCCCACGTTTTTAGGCAGCCTGTGATTTCTATCAATTACCAACATGGCGTTAGAGAGACTTAACGTTAGCTCATTCCTTTTTCAACCTACTGTATTGGTAACGAGCTCTTCTCTGCCTTCACTTGGGAAGGCAGGCTGAGACCAGTTGATGAAGGGTCTTTAATTCCTCACCAAGGGGTCTACAGCAACAAGGAGGCTGTAAGTGGATTGCGTTGGACTTGAGACTTCAGGTGTCAGCACAAAAGTTTGCTTTGCAATTACTCAAGTGTTAGCAGATAAACAGCACAATTAGAGAACAGCCAACCTTGGGAAAGAACACAATATATCACCTGTCTGGTTGTGCTTCAACGCAATAGGTTCTTTTTATCACCCAGGAGCGGCCTCATTCCTTTAACTCAACTCAATATTCTTTGTACACATTAAGTGTCCATAACTGTGTCCCCACAGCAACCCCATCCTCAGAGCCCTGCTGGTCTTCTCTCTCTCTCTCTCTCTCTCTCTCTCTCTCTCTCTCTCTCTCTCATCATTGGTGGGTTCATCATGCACACTTGCAGCATCAAGCATAACTTCTAGAGCTAAATACAACGAATCCCTAAGCCTGACTTTTTCTAAAGCCTTTAACCTTATCATTACTTTTTTCTTCTTCATGGAATTGCTCCTTCAGTCATCACTTATTTGGGAAGATGGTCATTTCCTACACAGCACATTTTACAAAAAGCAAAGTAACTAATAATTATAGCCATCTGTAATCTATCATCTGTGCATACTAAATTACACACCTGACTGCAATCTCACCCGAATAGCAAAATGCTAGAAATTCTCAATTTTGTGGAGTGTATTTGAGTGTCTGAACTTGATTCAGCCTCCATGCAGGGCTTACTGCACAGGGAAGCTTTCGTTCCCTTTCCTTCTAAGGTTGCTCACCTTCTGGCCAAAGCATGGCTCTGCTTCCCTAATCTCCTCCAACCTCCACTCTGTTCTTGGGTTCGCCTTTGGGCAACTTGCCACAGGGTTTCTGTTCGACCTGGGCTTCCCAGGTTGAGTTACTCAGTCTTTGTTCCCAGGGCCAAGTGAGGGCAAGTTTCCCGCAGGCTGCCATTTGCCCAGAGCTCGAGCCCATGGAGAAGCCCTTCAGGGACTTGAAGAAGATGCCGGCAACATTCGGTACCTTGCTTCTGGCATCAGTCTCTTACATCGCTCCCCCTGCCAACCCTTCCCTACCCCTCTCTGGAGAACTGTCTCCTTTCCTGCCAGGGCTTTCAGCCTTCATTTCCACAGGAAATGCTTTCTCAGTCTCTCCACAAAGCCCAGGGGGAAAGAACTGGCCTTTCATTCACAATTGGCCACAGTGTGGTATGGGAGGCAGTGAGAGTAGGAGTAAATGTTCTCCAGAGTTGACATAAATGCAGCTTCCAATAAGAACCAGATGCTGCTGTCACTGGAATGGGTAGAAAGCTTATTTTGTTTGGAATGATCAATGATGGGATTACCAGAGAGTCAATGTGTCAAGGAGTGACAGAATATCTACTGGATGAGGAAATGAATATGGATTTATTTTAGTCATGGTGTGTATGAATGGGTACGTGTATGTGCGATTTCCTTCTTTTGTAAAGGAGCTAGTTTCTGAGAGTGAGAGGGCCAGTCTCCTAGGGGATAATTAGGATTTTCACAATTTACTGTGGGTGGAAAATTTCACTCTCTCAATATTGAGAAGTGCATGCTAATAGCTACCCCAGCCATTAGTTGTCTTGCCAAAGATTTCTATCGGACGTCGACATTCAGATAGATGTTCTAACAAGCATTGTAATCAGCAGAGACCTGGAAAGACTTTTCTGGAGGAAATCAATCTGTACCCAATGCATTATCCAGACATGTTTGTTTTCAGATTCATAAGTCATTTTGTTGTCAGAGCAACCTTTTTCCCCCTCTTGACTTTCTATTGAATTATTCTAGGCAGCTGTTCCAAATACTTTTCACTCTTCTCAAAGAACTTCTGACCTTCCCCACATACCCCCAGATGACCTGAACAACTAATTTACTGAGAAGGTCAGGGCCTCAGCTCTCCTCTCTACTGTCTCAATTTTTCTGCATCATCGTCCATCCTTTACTTTTTTCCTTCATTCTTTCTACCTCTTTCCAGAGAAGCCACATCCTATTGTTATTTCCAAAGCTAACCTTTTCTGGGGTTCTTGATTTTATCAGTCTCCATCTCCACCTCCATCTCCCACTTTCTGGCATCTTCAAGTTCATGTTGTCTCCCAGGTCCATCCTCTAGCTATTTGAAAACGCATCCTAATGTCTTGACTGCAAAAACCTATACCATGACAAAATTTCCCTATCAGATTGCTAACCTGTCGGTTTGGAAAGTGTAGGCTATAGTGAATTAATGTGGAATCACAATTTTTATTAAAACTGGCCTCTTAAAACTCATCAATGAACTGCTTAAACATCACTTCCAATGACCTCATCTTGCAGATTTCTGTAACCTTTGGCATTCCTGACTGCGGGCCATGCTTAGAAAAGGAGGACAGTGGGAACTGGAGAGTGAGAAGGAGGTAAATGATAGTCCAGAAGGGAAGTGCAGACTTTGCAAGCAGCCATTGAAGAGGTAAAGCTGAGTCAAACACACCAGGACCTTTGGCTTTGTTCCTTTTTGTGGAGGGTGGGGAGTGGAGCGGGCAGAGACAGGACAGCGGTTCTGTATATCCTGGTGGGCTTGGGAGCAGCACTGCTTGGGCAGCGGGATGGCCATGTGGCTTTTTTTTAGGGACAGGAGTTAGATGACACCCCAGAGGCCATGGAAGGTGGCCCCTTACTTTTCAGATTTAGGCATATTGATAATGCTCACCCCAGGAGTGGAAGATAACCTTAGAGGCTTTCTCCTTCTCCGATTCTTACCAGGGTTTCCAAAACACCACACTCTTCCCCCACTCTGGCCTTTCTGTCACTGGTTCATCTGTTGCGTGTGCTGTAAAAGCCAAAACACCCCAAAGTGCTCCTTCAGGCTGATTCCTCTTTTTGCAAGTTTTTCTACCCTTGATTTCTCAGTCATTCCCATGCTTTCTGAAAGCTTGATGAGACTGTCTTTGATGAGGTCCTAGAAGGCACAATTTATTTTGGGTAATTTTGAAAGGAGGGCAAATATGCATCAAATTAGTGTAAATATGCATGAATTCACCAATTGGGAAGACTGTGCATAGTGATGGTGGCCACATACATACATGTTAGACATTATGTTACCAGTCCCTATAGAAAGAGCAGTGCTCATTTTATAGGTTCCTGATATTGCTACATTCTTTCATCGTTTGTGACCTCTAATTTAATGGCAAGTCTTCTGGTCCAGTACCTGAGGGCCTATTCCTTTGAGATGCAGTGATATGTAATCAGAACTCATGAGAAAATGTAGGAAGGATGATGGCATTAGAAAATTACCATTGGTCCCCACCACAGTAATAACTGTTTTGGGCAAGATGCATCAATAAAAGCTAAAATTAGTGAGCAAAAGTATGACGAGAAACAGAATATTTATTCAATATCAAATAGAAAAATATTTCCCCATAAAATACTTATTAAATAGGTTAAGTTAGTAATTTTACAATGGAGAAACCTGGCAGATACCACCTTACCCAAGTGATCAAAGGGGATATCACCATTAATGGGATAAATAGGCAACATGTATCTCTTGACACGAAGTACAGAGAAGGCCACTACAGGGCTTCTGGGATATTCCTGACAAAAAATGTATAAGCTAAACCCAATTATGAGGAGACACCAGATAATCCCACCCATTCTACAGAACAACTATCCTGTGCTCTTAAAAATGTCAAGGTCTTTAAAAAACAAAAACGAACTTTTTCAAATTAAAAGATATTAAAGAAACATGATAACTAAACACAATATAAAATTCCAAATTTAATTCTGGGCCAGAAAAAAGAAAATTGGTGAGGCAATTGGCAAAATCTGAATAAAGTTTGTAGATTAGCTAGTAATACTGTTTTAATGCCAATTTCTTGGTTTTGGCAATTATGCTATGGTTAAGTAGGAAAATGTAATTTTTTTGAAATACACACTGAAATATTTATATGTAAAGTGGTATCACATCTGTAATTTATTCTCATATATTTCAGAAAAAATTGCATGTGTGTAGAGAGAGACAGAATAATAAAGTGTGACAATGTATTAACATTTGGAGAAATTGTGAAGAGTATATGGAAACTCTTTGCACTAGTGTTGCAGCTTGTCAGTCTGGAATTATTTCATAATATAAAGTTTAAAAACATCTCGTAATACAAATACTAACATTTATTGAAGACTTAATGGATATTTAATAAGGACTAAGTATTCTTCAATGTACCTTACATGTATAACATATAATTTATTTGAATTTTCACATTAACCCAATGTGGTATGGATGCTTATTATAACCTTCAAGTTAAAAAGGAGGAAACAGGTTTAAAGAGGTTAAAAAACTTGGCGAAAGTCACACTGTTAGCAAAGGTTGAGCCATAATTTAAAGAGAGGCTGTCTGACTCCAGAGCTCATGCACTTCGCTTCTGTGCCATGTATAATTTACTGAAGATTGCTTAGATAAATTAGCCACTTGGCTGGCTTGCTCAGCTCTCTGGAAAATTTTTCAATGACATCTCATCACGTAGCTATAACCAGGCGGCTCTTGCTGCAACTGGATACACAGTTTTCTAACAGTTTTAAACAGGAATAGGGAAGGGACAAATACTTCCTACTTGTATCCGGTTATTTCTCCTTCTCCAGAAACATAAAAAACCACACTTCCCAGCTTTCCTGCAGTTAGGCAAGGTCATGTGATTAGTTTTAGCCAATAAAATGGGAGCAGGAGTGATGTGTATCCTTTCCATGGTGAAGCATTTAAGGCCAGGTGTGTCCCCTTGGTGCTCTCTCATCCCTGTCTATGGTGACTAAGCAGCCCACAAGTTGAAATGGTAGAACCACAGGTGGAAGTAACCTCGATCCTGGAATCACTGCAGGAAATACAGGTGCCTGGAAGAATCACCTGCCCCTGTTGGATTTTGTGTGAACAAAATATAAAACTTCTGTTAAATTAAGCCCTGAGCTAATGGTGCTTACTATAACTAGCCTAGCCTATAGAGACAAGGGCTTAAATAACTGTAGGGGTTTGACCAGCAGGCAATTAAAATGAGTAAGTAGCTAAGAGTGAGACTGAGAGAAGGGACTAGGGGTGGGGACTCTGTTGCATTGGAGATGTGGGTCCCATTATAGAAAAGAGCTGCTATCAGATCTAGCTCATCCTATCTAATACAAGAGTAATATGCAAATTGACCATCACTCTAAGACACAAGATGGCTGCCCCCATGTGGTCAAAGATGGCTGCCCCCATGTGGACACAAGATGGCCGCCACAAGATGGCCTGCAGGGGAGGGCAGTTGTGGCCAGTTAGGTGTGACCAGGCCAGCAGAGGAGGGCAGTTGGGGGTGACCAGGTCAGCAGGGGAGGACAATTGGGGGGGACCAGGCCTGTAGTGGAGGACAGTTGGGGGGAACCAGGCCTGCAGGGGAGGAAAGTTTGGGGGGGGGACCAGGCCTGCAGGGGAGGGCAGTTGGGGGTGACTAGGCCTGCAGGGGACGGCAGTTGGGGGCAATCAGGTCAGCCAGGGAGCAGTTAGGCATCAATCAGGCTGGCAGGGGAGTGGTTAGGGGGTGATCAGGCTGGCAGGCAGAAGCAGTTAGGGGCAATCCGGCAGAGGCAGGCAAGTGGATGGGAGCCAGCAGTCCTGGATTGTGAGAGGGATGTCTGAACGGGCTGTCAGACATCCCTTAAGGGGTCCCAGATTGGAGAGGGTGCAGGCTGGGCTGAGGGACACACACACCCATGCATGAATTTCGTGCACCGGGCCTCTAGTTCTCTTATGAAATACTTAGTCATTGCCAGATCTTAACCAATTTTCTTTTCTTTGTTTTTCTTTTTTTTTTTTTAAGCTGGATATCTGGATATTGATGTGAAATCTCCCAATTTTTAAATGTTGTCAGCTCATACAGATTAATAAAACAACAACAACCCACTGAAAACAAAGCCAAAACAAAAAAAGCAGATATCCTTTCTGTTGCCTAAGCATCATTGATACGTTTCTACCTCAAGGTTTTTGAACTTGTTTGTCCTTCTGCCTGGAATGTCCTCTCTCTAGACACCTGCAAGGCTTGCTCCTTCCTCTCTTCAGGTCCCTGCCCAAATGCCACCTTTCCAGCAAAACCTTTCCTGACTACCCTCTTTAAAATCACAACACCCTCTCCCTCACATCTTATGCTCTCTCCCCCTTTTCTGATTTCTTTCTCTATATAGTTATCACCTTCTAAATAAATAATACTTTTAAAACTTATTGATTGGCCAACCCATTTCCTACCACTATCATCAAAGCGCATGAGGGCAAGATTTTTTTTGTCCTGTTTTGTTCACTTAGCATGCCAAGTGCCTGGAATAGTAGTATCTGGCACATAGAAAGTGCTCAGTATTTATTTATTTGTCAAGTAAAGGAATTTTTAAAAACACCCCACTGTGTGGGTCAGACAAAGCTCAGCTGGAGATTTGGTTCAGGTCCTGGGCCATCAGTTTACAATTCTGTATGAGACCATTATTGAGCAGACCATGGAGAAAAGTGCCATTGAGAGTTGCAAGCAGTTTTCTGCTTCCCACAAAGTAGACATTTGATTTATTTTGCTCTGGGAAATGGACCACAATGACTTTTAGGAAAAGTCTTGTGAACTCCAGGGAGCCTCATGCCTGCCTGTGTCTTCACAGAACACTGTGACAGCAGTCTACTTGTCATCCCATCTCTTCTATGAATCCTTAATTCATTCACACCCAATTTCTTTTCTGTTCTATTTAAAAATATATTTTTATTGATTTCAGAGAAGAAGGGAGAGGGAGAAAGAGATAGAAACATCAATGATGAGAGAGAATCATTGATCGGTTGCTTCTCTCACGCCCCACACTGGGGATCGAGCCCACAACCATGGCCTGACTGGGAATCAAACTGTGACCTCCCAATTCATAGGTCAATGCTCAACCACTGAGCCACGTCGGCCGGCCTGCACACCCAATTTCTGTCTCCATTCTGGTGAGCAGACCTCCTGTTACTGTTCTGCCTCCGTGCCAGGACCTTTCCAGGTGACCTCCAGGTCCTTGACTTGCCCAGGAAAAATGTCAAGGACAAATCAGAATGAGAGCAAAGCAAGACAGAGGCCAGGGCATGGGCGCTGTGAAAGAAGCAAAAACTATGTGTCTGTCTGAGCGGCCAGCTGGAGAGTGAGTTGTGGCCCATGTGGTCAGTTTGTTCTTGGGATCTAATGTGTTTCTAAGGGTGGTGGTGGTGGTGGGGGTGTGTGTTGTCTCCAAGCTTTGTGGAGCCAAATTCTGACTCCTCCTCTGGTTGGGAGGGGGCCTTGTTGTGACTTCCATGACCAGGGCAGGGGTTTCCTGCCATTAACTGTTTCCCTTTGGTCATGCCTAAAGGTGGGGGCTCTGGTGAGAGGAAGTCAGTTCCTACTTCCTCACTCCACTTACTGAGATATTACCCTAACTTCTTTCCATCCTGCCTCATTCACAGTTAGACAGGCCACTACATTTCCTTTTGCTTATTGAGGTGGTTTTTAAAAACATATTTTTATTGATTTCAGAGAGGAACAGTGATGAAACAGAGATGAGAGAGAATCATTGGTGGCTGCCTCCTGCACGCCCCCTACTGGGAACTGAGACTGAAACCCCGGGCATGTGCCCTGACTGGGAATCAAACCATGACCTCCTGGTTCATAGGTCGACGTTCAACTGCTGAGCCACACCGCCGGGCTATTGAGGTGGTTTGAGTTGGGTTTTTGTCACTGTGATTAAGAATCCTGATAAGTCTGATGTGACTTTGGGCAGGCTGTTTCATGTTCTGAGTCTCAGTTTCCTCACTTATAAAAGAGGGGGTCGGATTAGATAAGCACAAAAGCGTTTTCCAGGATTTTTACATTTCAAAATTCTATCACTTAAGTCCCCCATTAGTGGAGCCCAAACATTTTTGACTGGGAGTGAACTTGATTTCCTGGAGCCACACTCTGCCCCCATCACCACAAGTGTCTACTGCTCCCACCTCCTATGGGGGTTGGCTGTTCTGACCACATGTTCAGGCCCTGCCCCTGGCAGAGACACTGGTATTTTATTTCTAGTATGTCCAGGTTATGTCCTCCAACATAATCCTTCTTGGCACATTTTTCTTTCTGACCCCAACTCCTTATTACCTCCCCCACCCCATTTCTTGTTTCGTGTCCTGCTAAAGTCATTTTTACTTGCTAATCTGTATGTAGCCTTCAGACATTTTTAGATCTTTCATTCCTATTGTGTATTTACATTGTTCTTCCCTTCTCTATCTTTTTCCATTTTTCTTTTTTTAAAATATATTTTATTGATTTTTTACAGAGAGGAAGGTGGAGGGATAGAGAGTTAGAAACATCGATGAGAGAGAAACATCTATCAGCCACCTCCTGCATCACCCCACTGAGGATGTGCCCACAACCAATGTACATGCCCTTGACCGGAATTGAACCCGGGATTTGGCTCTATCCACTGAGCCAAACCAGCCAGGGCAAGGCAATTTCTTTCCATTTTTCTCTGGCATAGGTAAGACTTACTTGATCAACTGAGGTTAGAAAGCTACTTTATTTTCTTTAAATCATAATAGAGTCTGATTTGACTCTAATCTGAGTCCCCATTTGGTATGACTGTGGGGAAATTCAGTCTTAGTCATTATTAGAGATTCCTCTCCTCATTCCAGAGTCAGATAAAGGTCCTGGGGATCTTATCCAGAGCAGAACATTTGAGGGGTGCTCCCAGTTCAGAGCATGCTGAGTACTGTGGATATGCTTATGGTACCCGGGTAACTGGTAGCTGCTGGTCACGCTGGGGCATGAAAACAACAGCAATCAACATTTATGGAATGTTACTAAAGTCCAAGGAACATAGCTGTGCTTTCCATAAATAATTTCAGACGAGCCAACTACTCTTTGATCTGGAACATACTTTTCCCAGATAACCATGGTTTTCCCTCCTCTCCTTCACGTCTTTGCCACGTATGATCTTCTCAGTGAGACCTACCCTATTTACCTGCATCCGTGCCTTATCCCCCACAACTCCCGGTTCCTTTCCCTGCTCTACTTTTGTTCCCATTGCACGTAACCTCTATCATAGTATGCTGTATGATTTACATAGTAACAGTGCCTTCTGCCTGCCTGCCCCCACTGGAATGTTAGTTCCATAGGGTAGGATCTTTATTTTGTTTACTTCTGTCTCCCAAGCCCCCAGAACAGTACCTGACATAGTTCAATACATGCTATGGAATACATAAACACTCATTATTATAGATGAAGACACTGGGGCACATAACGAGAAGTAACCATCCCATGTCACATAGCCAGAGCTTGGGTTCAAACCCAGGCCATCTGATTCCTTTTTTTAACCACTGCACTATCTTTGTATCCACTGAGTATCCCAGATCTAGATCTAGGCCCTCCAGGCACATCATTCCTCCTGGAGGCCCTGCCGTATCCCCGGGGCACTGAGAGAGCATAGAGCACAGGTCCTAGTCATCAAAGAACCCCTAAATTTTCCTCCTCCTCCAGTCCAGCCCTTCCCTAAGCAGTGCCCACTTCCAGAATCCTATCATACCCTCACTCAGATTAAATTTTCATGGAGGCCAGGAAAAGAGTTTATCTTCTAGAAACACCAGCTTTCCACCAAGCAAGTGCTCCTGAGGCTAAGAAATATAGAATGGCCACTTTCCTGGAATGAGGAGGTGAAATATCCAGAAAACAAAACAGAATTAGCTTTGAATGTGACTGAGTGTGCGTGTATGTCATGAGCATGCTTTTTATATCCTGCACTCCCCTTCCCATACCGGCTGCAAGATTCTCTCTTTCTCCTCTGTTAATTCCAGCTGCCAAATCCAGCCATGCTACCAAAACCTGCTGAAACGCCCCTGGATGAAACAGGCTTGCGCAAAGCGCACCTGCCAAGAGTGCTGGAGGGAGTGGAGGTCCCACTGCAGGGGGGGTCTCTCACTGGGTGATTTTCCTACTTCTCAATACCTTCAGCTGTTGCCTTTGATCAAAGCCTCCTGTGAAAATGACTCCACATTTAGTGAGAAAGAATAGCTTTTCCTTTGTGTAAAGTCTCCTCCACTACCTTCCTGCCTACTGGGTGAGGGATGGAGAATGCGGTGATGTTTTGAAACAAAAGAGCGTTGGACCTGTTGCCAAGGCCCTAAAGCAAGCATGTCAAACTGGCAACCCGCTGGCCGCATGCGGCCCACAGCAAATACTCATGAACGATCACTCATTTATTTCAGCCCTTTGTATTCAGCGTGTCTCTATCGAAATAAACCTACGTTTCTATGAAAATTAAAGCTTTTGTTTTTTTGCGGCCCACATAAACTTAAACCTTGTTTATCTGGCCCGTGTTAGCCTTCGAGTTTGACATGCTTGTCCTAACGAGTGGAGAGGGAAAGAAAGTACTTAGAAAGAGGGAGGGGGCCATGGTTTTTCTGCTCTTGGAGAGAAACATGTGTCTTCAAAGTGCAATCTTTCCTTTCGGACCCAACCCTTTTGATGGTGTGCATAAGGACACTAATGTTAACAAAGATGTTACTCTTGTCTCCTCCTCCCACCTCCCTTCTAGAAAATTAACACTCGTGAATATTATGGGGAGGGAGAGGCAGAGCATTCCCTTAATCCCAGCCTGTCAAAAAGTCCCTGGCACTTACCTGGAAAGACACCTGTGCCACACAACCAGGCTGAGGGGGATGGGTTTCCATCCTTGAACATTTCCCGTCTTTCTAGCGACTTCCTATCTCTCTGTGATTGACAAGCAGTTTTACATGCCGGAGGTTGATTAAAAACAAAACCAAATTCTGTTCTGATCCTTTCAGAGCTGGACCCTCCATGTTCCATCTCTGAGTGAGTGGCAGGCAGGACCAGTGTGGTCAAAGAGGAGAAAGTTGAATATTCCATCACCCCTGAGGAGAGGAAGACAGAGTGAGGGGCCCAGAGCCTGTGCTGTGGGGCCCCAGCTCTGAGGTACCCCAGTCACAGGACTAGGAGAGGTGGGCCCGCACAGAGGCAGTGAAGAGCCCTAAACACCAGAGGAAGCCCAGGACGGTCCCTTTTATGGTCTCCCTTTTCGTCTCAGGTAATTTGGCTTGGGAGGGAATTCCCTGGCAGGATTGCCTTTGGCAAACCATGCATTCTGTCACCTCACTGTGCTCCTTTGTAAAGGGAAGGGGTAGGCAATAGGAACCTCTGAAATGCTGTGCTCCTGAGGTTCACAGGAGGCAGGAGGGGCCAAGTCTCAGGAAGCCACGCCTTCAAGCAGAGGTGGCCGCACTCTCTCTGGACCAGTGGTTCTCCAACTTGAGGAAGCATCAGAATTCCCTGGAGGGCTTGCTAAATCAGCACAGACTGCTCACCCCACCCCCAGAGCTGCCTTTCTGTAGGGCTGAGGTGGGGCCTGAGAATTTACATGTCTAGCAATTCCCAGGTGATGCTGGGCTGCACAGTCTGAGGATCAAGTGATGAGAGCCTCTGCTCTCGTCCTCCCCCGCCCAGTGGAAACAGGCCGCTGAGATGAGGATCACCTGGGTGGAGCCCCACCTGTAGGGGGCAGCCTGGTTCTGCCTCCGCCTGAGGAAAGGACTGGATTAACTGTGGAGTTAACATCTGACAAAATACTCCCATTTCCTGAAAATCCTAGATAGATGCTAAAGCTGCCTCATGGATCTGGGTCTGGACCTTGAGCTGAGAGTCCTGTTAGGCTGAGTGATCCCAACCTGGGCTTGCTAGGACTTTACTACCCCAAAGAAGGCAGCTTTGCTTATGCTGGCTTCCTAAGGGCAGGGAGTGTGTCTCATTTGCCTTCGTGTTCCCGCTGCTAGCAAAGTGCTGGATGGCTCAGTGATGGAGCCGAATAAATGTTCCACAAATTAAGACCTCCAGTATTTGTGCAAGAGCTAGTGAAAGAGAAGGGCGGAAAGGGATGGAACAAGTTCTGACATGATCAGTCCACAAAGGACACTGACCACTGTTTCTGAAAGCAAGAGTATCTTTTGAAGCTGGGTGATTCTCCCCTGTGGAACCACACAGGACTTCACAAAAGCAAAACAAAGCATTTTAACTGGCAGAGGGCTGCAGGGGCAAAAACGAGCCAGCAGGGGGAGCCTCTACCTTTGCTCCGTAGGCTCTTAGCCCCAAGCAAGGCACCCTCCACCCCCTTCAGTTTCTCTTCTTCTTAAAATAATTATCTGTTATATTGCAAGATGACTTAAACCTTTATTTAAAACAGGGTAAAAATAAATAAGCAACACACAACTAAATTCCCAAGCTAAACAAACACCTTCTATTTGTACAGCGATCAGAAGCAGACAACCTACACAGTCCACAGGTAGACTGTTACAACAGAGGACAACTTTCCCATTCACGAAGCTTCCCATTGAATAGAGTTGCCCAGTGTGGAAAAGAAGGCATCGTGACTTCATAGGAGGAGCAGCAGAGGCTCTGAGATGGGCAAAAGGTGTTTTTGGGGAAAAGAGAGAAGACATCCCTTAAGCCAGCTGGTCAGATTTGGACAGACACTCAAAGCAGGGCCTGAGGTCTATCCCAATAGTCAGATCACCTACCCTAGGGTACCCAGTTTCCCACTACCAACAGATTTCTGTCCAACCTCTAGATATTTAGAAGATGCGAAAATGGTACCATACTAGGCCACTGTCAGTAGGAGAAGCCTACTGGTTGGGTCTCTAGGGGTGGCCCTAGGCGTGTACTGCTCTGTTCCCACACTCTCTCAAAGTTCACCTAGTGACCTGACCATGCCATAGGGTCAAGCTGTGGTTGGAGGTCAGAGCACTTCACCCCATATGGCTGGAGATCAACTCACAGTGGTCCACTGGAGCGACAACTAACATTAGCAACGTTATCTGTTTCCTACACTGGTTACTGGACACATGATTGAAATCTTAGGCATCGTTATATGGCACTTTCCACTAAAGTAGTTCCTCAAGCTTTTTATCACCCCTTCTCCAAAACTAGTCTTCTTCCTGTATTGTCAGTCTGCTTTTAGTAGCGTCATCATTCACAAAGTCTTCCAAATAAGAACCTTCCTAGTTATATTTTACTTTCTCTCTACCATACACATCCATCCAGCCAGGAAATCCTCTTAAATAATCTATCTTCTCCCCTCCATGGCCACTAGTTGGACTCATCTGGATGTCTACTGGCCTTTTCTTCGATAATTCCATCTGTAACACTGATTCCAGATGATCAAAAAATCATATTAGAACATGGAGTTCCCCTGCTTAAAAACCATTGATAGCTCCCCACTGCCCACAGGGTATGAGGCTGCATTGCTTTCAGGAACAAGGAAGGATTTGAATAAACAAATGAGTGAATAAGTAAAAGCAAACTGGTCGGGGAGAGGAATTGGGGGTAAGAGAGTTTTTTGAATTCCTGTCATATAGGAGACCACCCATTGCGATCCTGCCCTAGAGTTGAATTCTAACCAACACAGGGGAATCAAAATTGTATTTAAGATCTTTTAATCCATTATTCACGGCACCCCAGTCAGGCATGCTTCTCATTTCTTTCCCTACTCTCCTTATAAATCCCTAAAGCACTTTGCACTATTTTCCTAAGACTTATACTAATGAGAAATGAGGTGCCACATGGTCAGCCCCATGTAGATAGCAGACTGCCCCCCAGAAAGCCTTTCAGTAGTCATTTGGATGGATTCTTCCAACTAGTTTTCCCTTCTAGCCCTACCCAGCCTCTAGCTGGAGAAAAGAATGCGGTCTCAGAAGTTGAGACATATCTCCTCCTTTAACACAGGTCCTTGTCTTATACTCACATTAGAAAAAAATATATATTTTTTTCTGGACATTCATGCACTGTTTAGCTTCTTATAAAAACTGCTGTTACTGTTCTCATCCTCAATATTTGCATCTTGGGGTGGTTGGCCCTTGCCCTGCACTTGACAGGAGCTGACAAGTAACCACTTGTGGGTGCCACCGATGCCATGTCTGGAGTCTCTCAGGGATGAGGTGAAGAGAAGCTGGTTTTATGTTTATGCACCCAGGCAACCTTCACGTTTACTGTCTCTTTGGTCGTCTTCCAAACCAGGCGCACCACACCCGTTACCATGGGCCTCCATGCTGGTTACTGACAGAATGGCCTGCCAGATTGTGAGAAATTGTTACTTTTAACTTGAGCAATTGGTGTTTTACCTGAGGAGCAGTTTTACAAACACACTCAGAGTTTCGCCTGACAAAAATCCCTAACGCCCAATGAGGCGGTGAAACCAAAAGGTGTGGCCATGTACCCATCGGACTGTTTGCTTTTCTTCTTAAGAGACTGGTAAATATCAATCCATGTAGATATGCTGAGATCCTCCTGTGTGTTTGACATAGATTTAGGCTTCCGAAACCCAAAGTTAAATAAGGTATGGTCTGTGAGGAGTGATAAGTAGGTGAGCAGGACAATGTAATGCAACATAGGGCTAGAAGAGCAGGCAGGAGTACAGTGATGTGGGAGTACAGAGGAGGTGGTGGGCAATTGGGAGAGTCTGTGAAATAGTGGCTATTTGACCTGGGTATAAGAGGCAAGGGAGAACATTTTAAGAAGAATAGCATTTTAAGAAGAACAGTGTGAGGTACTTTGCTTGGTGAGATTCATATGTGATGCTCACAAAAGCCCTGTGAGAAGGGAACTATTATTTACCCCCATCTTACAGATGAGGAAGCAGAGGCTTAGGGAGGCTAAGTCACTTGCCTAAGGTCACATACCGAGTAAGTCAAGGAGCTGGGACCTGAGATACTGCAGATACATAGTAAGCCCTCAGTAAACATGAGCTATTATTATTATTTTATGATGATGATCATTAAACCCAGGGCTACTTCCTCAATAGCCCATGCCCTTGATGACTATATTATCATGGTTGCAAAAACATGTGAAGTAAATGTGTCTGGGCATTACCCAGGATCACTAGAGGCATGAGTCTTTTATGGTGGATTCTTAGTGTTCTGAGTTAAAACTTGGAGCCTTGCCTACATTATGAAGAAGGCAGACTTGGTCTTTGTCTCCCTTGTATGCATGCCTCTTCCTTGAGGCTGCTCCTTCTTCACTTTCCCCAATTTTGAAAAGTCTATTTCTTTGTAAAGGATCAGACAGCTTAAGTAAGAATCTTAGAGCTTGGAGGATGAAAAAACACATACACATGGAGTCATTTAGCTCAGTTTCTTGATTTTACAGTGGTAAAAACAGAGGCTGTATTAACCAAGATTCTTTTCATTTTAAGAGACAGAATCTAATTTAAAGTGTCTCAAACAAACAAACAAAAAAAAACAGATTAGTTTTCAAGGATGAAACTCACTTTAGGGATTCAAAAAAGTCTCTAGTTTATTTTTGTTCTCTCTTTAATCTCAAATCTTTTGTTTCTATCTCAGAACGTGATGGCTTCAATTGTTTCTGGTATCGTTGGAATTCTTTATAAAGTTGGTAGGAGATAGGGCCATGGAAAACCCCAAGTTACATCATTCCATTTCAGTGATTTAAGATGAGACAGAGAGATCTCAATCTCCTTGTTTTAGTAATATAAATATCAGGGAAAGGTTCTGGTTGGCCAAGCTTGGGTCACATAGCTACTTCTTGGTCCAATCACTGTAGCCAACTAGATGTGCTATGATGATTGACCAGACCTGAGTTTCATGCCATCCCAGTGTGGGTGTGGGTGGGAATGGCAGGTATTATGAACATCAGCCCCACCAGAATCATATGTGCCTTTATAGAGGAAGGAGGATTGCTTTTACCAGAAGGGAAGTGAGGTAATCAGCCTTCTAAGGTGGTCCCTAGTGATCAACAGGCCTTTATGTAATCCCCTCTACCTTGAGTGTGAGCTTGACCTGGTAACTCACTTCTAATGAATACAATAGGGCAGATGGGAAGTCCCTTTCAACATTGTTTTACCAAAATCTGTGATTCCCCATCCACCCTGCTCACTCTGGTGAAGCCAACTCCCATATCGTAAGCTTCCCTGTGGAAAGGCTCACTTGGCAGGGAACTGAGTTGCCTCTGGCCAATAGCTAGCAAGGAACTGAGACCTTCAATGCAATGGCCCACAAGAAACTGCATCCTGCCAATGGTCACTGAATGAACTTGGAAGTAGATCCTTCCCCATCGTGCCGTGGCCAACTCTTTGATTGCAGCCTTGTGGGAGATCCAGTGCTGGATGATCCAGCGAAGCCACATGCATATTCCAGGCCCATAGAAACTGGGAGATAATAAATGCGTATTGCTTTAAGCTGCTAAATTCTGGGGTAATTTGATACAACAATAGAAAACTAGTACCGGGAGGAAGGACATGAGCAGAGAGAAAAACACAGAAAGCCACCGCAGAACCTACTGGAACACAAAATACCACCAGTGTTCTGGTTTCTGAATGCCTTGAGCTTTCCTTCCTTTTTTCTAAAAAAAAATTTTTTAAACGTATTTTTATTGATTTCACAGAGGAAGGTAGAGGGAGAGAGAGAGAGAAAATCATTGATCGGCTGCCTCCTGCACGTCCCGTACCAGGAGAGAGCCCGCAGCTTGGTCATGTGCCCTGATGGAAATCAAACTGTGACCTCCTGGTTCATAGATTCTCAACCACTGAGCCATGCCAGCTGGGCGCCTGAGCTTTCCTTCTCAGACGTTTCCTTCCAGCTCTGTCTTCCTCTCTGCCTGGATTACCCTGTTTTTCTTCATACCTTTTATTCCTTCCCATTTTCCATGCTTTCATCACAGCCAGCAGAACAGGGGAAGGAACAGGGAAGAGAAATATGTTAAGAAAGTGGCAGTGATGGGGGAGTTTGACATAACTTGCTCAGGATCACTTATCCAGGAAGTGGCAGTGCTGAGACACAGCCAAGCGTGTCCATGCCACGGTGGCATACTGCCTGCCTCCTGGCACACAGGTAATTGTTTTTATCCAATAATGAGTCCACTTGTTCCTGCCGATGGGGCATGAGGCGGACTCCAACATCAGGCTTTCATGCAGAGAGGGATGACCAGTCTGACTGTATGACTTTCACAGAATTACTCTGTTCTTTTCTTCCTGTGCCAACAGGTAAATTTCTAAACAGACCTGCTGCCAGTTAACCCAGTCCCTCGGGAAGGAATCCCTTTTTCACTCTCCAGGTCAGATAGCTTCTGTGTTAAACTGAAGGCTGAGCATGCCAGGGAGGACGCAGTGCCACCTGCTCCCACAGGTGCCTGGGACAGCCTTTGTTTACAGAGGGGGGCTGCCCGCCCCAGAGGGGAAGGCCAGCCAGGACTTTGGAAGCCCAGAGAGGATGTCCCAGGCCTCTGCACCAAGGGGTGGGAGACCTTAGTTTTGACTTCTCCTGCTACACCAATGGAGACACCTGATGGGGTGGAAAGCTACAATTCTGACTCCTTCATCAACACAGTGTCAGAAAGTCTCATCAGCTGAACAAGGAAAACCTATAACAGAGGCTAGACTACAGGTCTAGTTTCAGAGACAGAGAAAAATAAGTTCCCTGAAATGCTATCCAGTGCCATGTGAGTCATAGCTGGACTGCCAAGGGATGTGTTTTTAGAGCATCACAGAGTGGACAGTCATTAGTCACTCCAAACCTTTAAAGGAAATACATTTTTTAAAGGTCAATAGCTTTTTCCCTGGAGAGGGTCCTTCTAATAGGGATGGATAATTAGTAATTGTGATGTTGTGAAAGTGGCCTGAAAAAGGAAAAAATTACTGGGAACCAGCTTCTCACCCAAGACATGCCTCCTCCCTTCCTGCGTTGCTTCGATGTAGGGATGCAGGGATGCCAGGAAGTAGATCCCAGCTCTCACAGTATTGATAGAGTTGAGGTGCACATTTCAGCAGAGACCATTAACATGGAAACGTATCACAAATTCTCGTTCCTTCATTTGTATTTTCAAGATTCTTTATTAATTGCCATAACCTTTTTCTCATGACAAACATATGATGTATTTGTACATGCACCAGTACTGAACACATTCCTGGTGTGTAGCCTAATTTAAAAACAACAACTGGGGGAAGACATTAGTTGTACGACTTTTGAAGGCAGAACTGTCTCATCATTTCTGGGACACGTTTCCCATTTTTGGTTTTCATCCTCACTTTGAGAATTTCTCCCAGGCTAGTCTTCAATCCCAATTGTCCCCAAATTCCAAGCTTTTCCTTGAGCTGTTCTGCTGCCTCCTACCAGATTCTCGAAGGCTCCCTATCTGTTGGGAATATGACCTGCTGAGGCCACACCTTTTCAATATTGTAGCTGGCCCAGGAATGGATTAGATAATTTTTTTTTGCTCAGTTCCTGCTGTGTTCTTGTAAGACTTTTCCTACTCTAAGAGTCATTAATAATGAGTGCCCTTATTGAGTACTTAGTATATGCTAGGCTTATGCTAAGCTCTTTATATGAATCATCTTCATTCCTCACAAGAAGCATGTCTGTCTTGTCCTCTCTGCTTTGCAAATGAGGACACTGAGGAACAGAGAGGTTAAATAATGCACACAAGGTCACAAACCCAGCAGTGGTGCTGGAATCCAAAGCCAGTCAACCTGGCTCAGAGTCTGTGTCTTCACCATGATGCTGTTGGCTGGTTCCAGACCTGAGCCCATTTCCTGCAGGGCCCTTTGGGTCAGGTGCAGCTGCAGCATGAGATAAGGGTATTCAATAAATCCTATTCAAGAGTCATGTGTTGAACATCACCTGGGGACAAGGCACTGCTAACTCGCAGACCTGGGGTCTGGGTGTTGGTGTGGAAATAAAACATGCTCATCTTTCACGGAATGATTGGGAAGGGAATCCTTTGGTGTGCAAGAGTAGGAGATCTGACCTGAGGCAAAAAAAAAAGTGACCTGTCCATGTCCCATTGTCTAGCCCTTCTTGAACCCTGTTCTGCTCTTTCTTCAACTTAGGACGCTTCCCCTTCTCCTCCACCCAGCATTGTCTCCCCATGCCTCTGCACCCGGCACTGCACTCAGAAGTAGGTCAGGTGCTCCTCGGTGCATCTTTGATGTAGGCTTTATCTTCAGATTATCCAGGAGTGCATACTTCAACATTTGTTTAATTACCTGGCTCTGGAGAAGCTGTGATGGGTCAAGGTATCCCCAGCCTCACTGAGCTTATACTTTGGTAGGTGAAGGCAGACACAAGTCCATATAGGAGGGCAATGTAAAATAAGAACTCTGAAGGGGTTGATTAATAGAAGGCATTGTTCTTTCCCGGGGAGAAGGAAATGTTACAAATCTTCATGGGAGTGCTGGTGGCATAGGTAATATATTTTTCAAAGCTCATGAAATTTTGCACTGAAGATCTGTGCACATCTCTGTGTGTAAGTTTTACCTAAAGAAAACCTTTATTTTTTACTAAGAAATTTTAAAAGGCATAGTTCTGAAGGACACCAATAAGTAGACACAGAAGTATTTCTAAGTGTCATCGAGGTAGAACATCTATCTAACAGCCATTCATTCCACAAGTATTTATTGAGCACCTAATATGAACGGGGACTGTTCTAGGCCCCATCAGTGGAAAGACAACAGTCCCTGTGTTAGGGAGCTTCCTTTCCAGCTGTGAAAGAGTGGGAGGGTGGCAAGAGGGAGAATTTTGCAGTTTCAGCAGGAGCCACTGAGCTCTGCTCTCAGATGGGCTCAATGACCCATGAAAAGGGGGTTAATGGAAAAGACTCAGAAAGCAGAAAGCCCAAAGTCCTCACATGCTCTGGAGATTAGACCTGCTCTTTCAGGTGAGGCCCAGGGGAAGAGCCTGCGAACCTGCCAGCCGCGACGCCAAAGGCTCCCTGAGGCGTGGGAGGGCAGCGTCCACACCACCTCCCCACCAGCGACTCCAGTGGGCGGGGAGGAGAGCGCCTCCGCCCCAGCTCGCGGCTCCCTTCCACACCACAGGGCCTGGGCTCTGGCCAAAGCCAGCAAACCAAGGGGTTGGAAACTCATTTTCTGGGCACTGGAAGGGGTGGAGAGATGTCGATGCTTTTGGAAACCAAACCTGTGTCCTGTGAAACACCACAGAAGCGCCTGACCGCGTCCTTGGGAGTTGGGTGGTGCTGCTGGAAATCACAGGAATCCTAGGCGACAAGAGAGAGGATTCGGGTTTTTTGAAGTCTCAAAATGTTTGTTAAAAAAGGATCTGGGAAGTTTAAACACAGCAAAGTTTAATGACATTATACATAATAAAGGACAGTGAAGCAACATATAGTCATTACTAATTTTAAATAATCTAAGTTATATAATCTCTGAATGTACAAAGATAGCACAATTTAGGCAATAAGTCAGATTTTGCAATTAGTCTTTTTTCAGTGACAACAATAAGATGATATTAGAGGGGTAGAGTTGGGGCTATAGATTGTGAGACATAACATTTCTCACCGCTCTCTCCAGTTTTTGCTCTTCCTAGAAACCATTTTTTTTTGTCCTTTAATTGGCCACATACATATTATTTGCTTTCTGTTCTATTAATTGAAAACATATATGACACTTGCAGGTGATATGGAAATTTCATTTGGACATTGAATAGGAGAAAAGACTTAAATTCATAAAGAGTTTCCTTAACCCTAAAATCATGAAAAACTTCAGCAATGTTATGAAAAAGACCAACATAGACCCAAGGAATAAGCAAGCATCAGAGTTCTTCCCAGGCAGATTAGAACCCTTCTCTCGAGGTGTTCTCATCTGCTGGTTTCCCTGGGGGAGCAAGCTGACCCACAAGGGCAAGGAAGTCGGGGAGGGAAAGAGTCACTCAGTCAAGAGAGGACAACACACTTTTGGAATTTGGAAAGCTGATGCAGCTTTGCAGGAGTCATCACATTTTTTCTTTAAAGGCCCAGATAGTAAATAGTTTAGGCGTGGCAAGCTACAGGGTCTCTGCCAAAACTCTCCAACTCTGCCATTATAGCATGCAAGCATCCATAGACACGGCAAGTAAACGTGGGCCTGGCTGTGTTTCAAAAAACTTAATTTCCAAAAACAGGCCAGGGGTTGGATTTGGCCCACAGGCAGTTGTTTGCCAGTCCCTGTGTTATTGGTTAAATGCCAGCAGGCCAGAGACAACCAGAAACAGGAGTGGGGATGTGGGGCTGGAAATGGAGTCAAGGACTGCGATGTGGTCACTAAACCCCTTTACCCAGTCCTTATGGACACGTAGGGAGCCTATAGTTTTCCAGTCTTTCTCATAGTTTGACTGAGCTCCGAATAGTGAAATATGGGCAGAAATAAGGTATGCCACTTCCAGGCCTTGAAAACGTTCCAGGAGACCGCCATGTTCTCACTTGAGAAGTAGAGACCTTTATCTGCTGGCTGAGTACGAAGGACCCAGGAGGAAACTCTGAGGCCCTGGAAATTGCAAAGCCACTTGGTAGAAGGAACATAGGTTCTCAGATAATGAGGTTGATCAGAGCTTTCCTGCCAATGTCATCAGACTTTGACATGAGCTAGGCATTAACTTTTTATTTCACGAAGTCACTGAGAATTGGGGTTTGTTTGTTATAGCAGCCAGGCTTACTTATTGTAATCAATACAGATTTCAAGCATCATGTTATTTTGGGCCATAGACACCCTAAAAGCTCAAGAATTTGATGCAACATGTATTTTGAATGTGGGGTGCAGGTGGTGTTGAAATTAGTAGAATTGTTTGACTTGTGGATTATAAGCCAGTCGAATACTGAGATACTACCCTAACCCTGAAAAGTCAAGGGATGGCCTTTGTAAATAAGTTTCCAAATGTTTCCTATAAAATGTGTCTATTTGATTCTCATAGGAGCTTTATGAACAAGATTATTGGTTAGAACCCCATCCCAGGTTTGTGAATTAGTTATGAGAAACAAAGACCATTTAAGCTAGGGTAAGCAAAATTGGGAAATTTATGATAAAAACATAGTGGCGTTTCACCAGGCTTACCTTTAAAAATAAAACAGGAGTGAAGCAAAGAATAAAATTGGCATCTCAATCTTCAGGCATATCTTAGACTGTTTCCTTGGGGTAAGTTCCTAGAAATGGAATTCCTGGCTCAAAAGGCATATGTACTTTTGATGCATTTTGCCAAATGGCCTGCTAAGCAAGACCGCTCTGGCACACATTTCTACCAGCCCTGTTTGAATGTCTGATTTTTAAAGAAAGTGTTCTCTTCTGCCTTACCAAGTGCTTTTAGGAAGCCTGTCAGTTCTTCCTGTCCAGGTGATTCCTGACAAGAAAGACTGGCCTGGACATCCTAGTGTTTCAGGAGGCAGCAAGCTGGCAGGTACATGAGAAGCCTGTCAGGAGAGTTTTGATCTGGAACAGCCTCTTGGCCCAGGAGCTGCCTTTTGTTGATCAGACAAGGAGCAGAAAAAAGGAAGTCTCAGTGTTCACATACTCTGAAGTTCACAAAAGTGCTGTTTGACAAACACAGGGACTTCTTACAATGTTTTCACCAGAAACTGAACCCTTTTCAGACCAGAGGCCACAGATATGATGGCTGCAGGGACATAACATCAATCAAATGCAGTGTAGTGTGAGTCCAAGGACCACACAAGGCCTGGGTGGAGACGGCCCTGAGTCCTGCTTGACCAGGCTCATTATCAATGACCAGAGAACCATCAATGAATTCATAACCAAAATGTATTATAACAAAGCCTACATCTTAACGCACATTAACATTATGGATAATTCAATTATCACAATGACCAAAATCAAAGCCACAGAAACTGTTTTTAACATGTATAAAGTGTCGTAGGTCACAGGGCTAGTAACTGGCAGTTTTAAAATTAAGATTCAGTTTCCTGAATCTTTACTGTTGTTTTTTTCTGCTGCCCTGTGATGAATATTCTCATCCTCTTCCTCCCTGGTTACACCATCTTCAACAGAACCATACGATGGGGGGAAACTGACTCCAGAAAAAAACAACCCACCAGGTCCATTTATTAAGTGCCAGGGTGACAGGTGACTTTCTAAATGATGGAGCTGCTATCAACCTGAGATAGACTTGTAGCAATAAATAAATCTTCACATGTTTTCACTCAATAAAACTCAGGGGTTGATTATGACGTGGTATACTATCTAAAGTGAGGTGGTTGGAGAGTTTGAGGGGTATGAGGGAATGTTACCCAGCAGCAATTACCCAGCGATTCTTAGCACTTTTCCCCCTCAAGATCCGGGTTACACTTGGCTTTGATGTCTAATACCACCCAACACTCCCATGTTAAGTAATTGGTCAGTGGAAGAACTGGAGAGCCCATCCTCTTGGGAGTGTGGTGGTGAAGAGAAACTCAGAAACTAGAAGATCTGGCTATGAGAATAAATGTCCACCTCACAGAACCACAGATGCCCAAATAGAAGGCATGTGGAGCTGTAGCATCCAGTGCCCTCCATTCTCCTCAGACCTTGGCTCTGACTCTATGCTGGGCTCTGCAGTACAGCCTCCTGCCCACCAAGGAGCTAGATACCCCATGCTGTCCCACCCACACAGGGACTGCTCAGGGTGTGAGTGGGAGCTTCCATATACTTAGGAAAACGTGGGGTCCAGTCATCTTCCTTATTGCCCCCACTCTATATCCTCTTCAGGTCCATATTCCTATTTTCTGACTTAATTTGGAAGGCCTCTTAGAAACCCTTGCTCTTCCCCATTTCATAGGGATGAACAGTCTTCCACAAGGTGGAGACCCCATTGACTGTTTCAACAAGTCAATGCCTCCTGGGAGTGTGAGCAGTGGGCATGCCTGGCAAAGTTTGCCCTTGGCACCTATTTTTTGATAACTATGTCATTCTTAGGTATCACAGATGGTGAATTTATCTCTGTTCTCTTTTAATCTACAGAGATGCTATAGATCTGAACCATCTTCAATGCTTCTAGCAAACTACTATATTTGCACATAGCTTTCCAAGTTCACCTTCATCTCAGCCCTTCTTCTGTGGGGCATCTAAACTGAGTAGGCCCTCTCTCTTTCTGTATCTGTTCCTTACCCTTGAAGCAAAATTCAATTTCTTGGAAGGTCACCTTCATGACTCCCTAAGCTGGGATAATCCTTGGAAAACACGTGAAGTATTTGGAGTGCCCAACTCCTTTCCTTTCAGTGGCTCTCCAGCAGCCTTGGAAACTTTCATTTCAGCTCTCCCTCTTATGCTGTCTCTTCATGATCCTTGTTTTTCTCCTAGAGAGTCCTGGCATAGGAAGCAAGAGATCTGAATTCTATCTGAGCATCTACCTTTGACAAACTGTACTGAGTTTAAGCAGTTGATTTCATCTCTGAGCCTCAGTTTTCTCCTCTGTAAGATGGCAACATTAGATCACCTCAAGAATGAGCTCTATGCCTCTCTGTCCTCTCCCTCTCTCACTTTAGACGTGCCTTCTAAGTCCCAATCCACAAGGCCAATATGCTGTCCTTCCAGATATTTTCTTTGAATTCTTCTCAGGTGCCTTCTATCCAGAGTGTGACTCTCCTGATGGGAACACCACACCCTGCATCAGCCATAACCCACAGTGATTTTAGAGTATGATTTTGTGGCATCCACCACCCATTTCAGTCAGTCACTGAGAGCTCCTTGTCTAATTGGTCCTCTCTTGCATCCAAACACTTCACTTCTGGCAAACTTAGTGCATGAGTAGGAGCTTTCTTTTAGTCCATGGGGTGGGGTAGGGTGTATACAGAACTTATTGTACTACTAGAGGCCTGGTGCACAATATTCGTGCACTTGGGAGGTTCCTCAGCCTGGCCTGGGCCCTCTCACAATCCAGGAGCCCTCGGGGGATGCCTGGGAGCCCATGGGGAGTGGGCCTAAGCCAGCAGTTGGACATCCTTAGCGCTGCTGTAGAGGCTCCCTCCACCGCTGCTGTGCTCACCAGCCAGGAGCCCGGCTTCTGGCTGAGCGGCGCTGCCCTTGTGGGAGTGCACTGACCACCAGGGGCAGCTCCTGCGTTGAGCATCTTCCCCTTGGTGGTTAGTGCATGTCATAGTGACTGGTCGTTCCTCCGTTCAGTCGATTTGCACATTAGCCTTTTATTATATAGGATGAACACAGGTAAACTTTCCACTTAACTTTCATGGTGGGGGTGGCAGGTGCTGTCTCATATACAGAGTTTTTCATAAAAGGGGCAGAGCACTATATTCCATCCCCCAGACCTAAAAAGGGCTAGGTACTTCATTCATTGCTTTACCGAGGAGTTACTTTCTGTAGAAAAAAGAGAAAAGGATAATTTCTAGAGCCCTGGGTAGGTTGTAATAGGTTCTAGAATGGATTAAAAAAAAAAAAAAAGAAGAAGTGTGTGCCCTTTGGGCTAAAGATGGAAGACATTTATATGAATTAAAGGGAGATTGAAACCAGGCAAATACAAACACAGTCTCATAATCTTGCATTTGCAAATGACTGAAAATCTACCCAGAAGTAGGATGTGACAGTATGGATGACTAATCAAAGCAGGAGCCTGCCCAGTGAGGAAAACCGAAAAAACAACAACAACAAAAAAAACAACAAAAAAACAAACAAAAAAAGTATGACACCCCCACCCTCCTGCAAAAAAACCAAAGCAACAACAAAAAGATGGGATAATTAGTAAGCCTCTCAGGACTTTCCAGAATCACAAGCTCATTAAGGCCTAAATGGTTGTTTTCTCATCCGGTGATAGCTGCTGGATGCACTCAAGGGGCTTATTGGAATAAGGATGTCCTGTCACTGCTGCTTGACCAGCCACTAATTAATCCCCTCAAAAATCAAAAATTGCTAGGGGGTGGGTCAGGCACATGAGCCTCCCCTGAAGAATTAACCAAGACAGTAACCAGAGTCCCAGCTCACCCCAGGATGACCTCTGGGAGCCCGGATAGGCCGCTGCTGTCTTGGGCCACTCGTTACCCTCCCACGCTGCTTCCCACTGTGTCTCTCCAGAGAGCCCTGCCCAAGAGCCTGACAAGCAGTGAGGAGCAAAGTCACACCGTAGACAAGTCACCTAAGCTCTCTGCTCTGGACTTGTTTTTCTCCTCTGCAACATGATAACCTGACAAGTTCTACTATTCAGGTCACCTCCAAACTGCTAAGTTGAAGTCTAGAATATAAAAGATCAGGTGAGGGTATCGTCACTCCGATATAGTCCTAACAGCAACCATTCCATAAACTCTCATTACATGCCAGGAATTCTGCTAAGTGCCTATGGAGGGCTTAAACCTTACAACAATCTTGCAAAGAAGCTTTTTACAGCCTTATGTTACAGAGGACAAAAAGGAGACTCAGACTGGTCAAAACTTAGGGAGATCACAGAGCTGGCAAGTGGCAGGAGTTGAACCCCGATCTGTCTGTTCTTATGCTCTTTTCCTTTGCACATATCTCTGAGTGGAGAGAAACTGATTCTCTTCAAATACAAAGAAGGCATCCCAATTACCGAGCCCCAATCAAACCCTCAGATGAGTGCAGCCCTGGCTGACAGCTTAACTATAACATCAGGAGAGTCCCTGAGTTAGGACCACTCAGCTAAGCTGCTCCTAAATTCCTGGTCAACAGAAACGGTGTGAAATAATACATGTTTACTGTTGTTTTAAGCCTCTAAATTTTGGGATAATTTATTGCCTCGTAATAAATAATACAGCAACTTGGCTATCATCCAACCAACATCTATTCATTTTTTTATTGTGGCAAGTACCATGCCACATGTTTGGGATGCAGGGAACAAGATTAGCAAGGTACCTGCCCTGATGGAAATGATCATCTAGCTGGAGCGATGGTCATAAAGCAAGCAAACATTGAGAGGGAGGAGGCACCTTCTTTAAAATTAAGTTGGGGAAATTGAAGAGGAGATATTAATCTGAGTCTTGAGGATAGAAAGAACCAGGAGGTTCTGGCATTTTCCTCCTCACTTGTCTTGATGTCTTCGCTGCTTGCTGCCTTGTGATGCAGGGTGTTAAAGAAACTAACAAATAGAATGATAGACAATTCTTATTTTTCTTTGGGGCAGAATGTTCTCTCTAGAGAAAACGGCTTCTGCTGGTTAACTCTTTAAAAAGCCCCTGGCCGGGCGGCTCAATTGGTTGGAGAGTCATCTCGTACACCAAAAGGTTTCAGGTTTGATTCTGGTCAGGGCACATATCTAGGTTGTGGGTTTGTACGGGAAGCAACTGACCGATGTTTCTCTCTCATGGCTATGTTTCTCTCTCTCTCCTTTCCTCTCTAAAATAAAAAACATATCCTAAGGTGAGGATTAAAAAAAAAAAAAAGCCCCTGGAAAAGCTAGGACTGGTCAAATAGGTATCCCCAGAAGGGGAACTGGGGAGATTCAGAAGTTGCCTGGGAGGGGATTGGAGAGAGCTTGAAGCCAAAGAGGGACTTGGGGATGAAAACGTGTCTTTATAAATATTGGATATTAACCCTTATCAGATGTATCATTAGCAAATATGTTCTCTCACTCAGTGGGTTGTCTTTTCATTTTATTGGTGGTTTCCTTTGCTGTGCAACAACTTTTAGTCTAATGTAGTCCCATTTGTTTATTTTTTTCTTTTGTTTCCCTTGCCCAAGGAGATATATCAGAAAGAAATGTTGCTAAGAGAGAGAGTGATTTTACTGCCTTTTTTTTTTCTTCTAGGAGTTGCTCAGGGCTTCATTAAAGAAAGGGTCTCCTCTCTCTGAGAGACCCTTGTGTTTTGTAATTAAAGAACACCGAGTTCCTCCTTGAACTCTTCCTTTGGGAGGCCAGATTTAAACGTTGCCACTGAGCTTTGAAAAGCAGCATGTGGCCCTTCAGATCAAATCTGAAGTTGGTACATGCTGGGGAGTGGTGTTGCAGCACAGGGTGCAAGTGGCTCTCAGGCCTTGGAAGTTCAGCTGAAGTCCTTCAGACCCAGACATCCCCTCAAGGCACCCCCGTGACCAGCAAGCTCTGCCTCTGGAACTCCTGCAACAAGCAACGTCCTGCCCACTTGGTCTGGCCGTACTTATTGACATTCACCTTTATGTACACTTCATATGTACATGGCCGGTCTTTCCAGTTAGGTCACAGATTCTTCAAGGGCAGAAGGCATATGCCATCTGTCTCTTTTTATAATCCACAGTGTCTAATACTTTGCCTTCATATCAAAAGGCTCCATTCATATCTAGCTTCATTAGCATCCATTAGGAGTGATTCTCTTGAAGGAGAGAGGAACGATGGACATGAACTGACTATATATGGACATATTTTAAGAGCACAGACTATATACAAAGGCCAATATTTGCCCTTTCAACTTACCAAGTAAGATTTTAAAAATTGTTTACTTAATTTTTTAAGTTACTCAGCATTACAAGGGGACTTTCAAGTCAAACCCAAATTGTGAGGTAACCCCAATATATGACTTAAGTCAAAGCCTTTATGAGAGTGTGTCTATTTCTAACTTTCTCAAATAAAGAGACTGTGGTATTGTGCCCCGTAGTGTGTATAAGTTATTTTATTTGAGGATTCAAAAAAGTGGGATAAATGAATGGTTAACTAGAATCTTAGCTTAACAGACCACACTACTCCATGAAGATTCTCACTGAAAAAACATTGTTTTTGGCAGTTCCTCATTTTGTGCATATCTACCTTGTTCACTTTTTTAAAATAACATTAAAAATTCTCTTATGCTGAACTAAAGATCATTTTTTATTGTATTAGGGGAATCTGTGTTTTGTAATATTGGAACAGCTATAATAATTTGGAGTAAAAAAATTCCTAAACACATTTTACAAACATTCTAAATATTATCTAATACACTGTCAATTTGGGCTAGAATTTAAGTAAAGTAGACTTCAATGAAATTATGCAAAGAGCATATTTTAATGGATTAGACAGTCTCAGGATTTGCACTTTTCATACTGGTTCATTATAAAATTGTGGAGGATTATTATAGAAATTGGTATCATGATTATGATATAACTCTGGCCTTACCAGCTGTAAGAAATGTTTTATTCTTGTACAACCGGTTGTCACCCTTGGTTCTCCAAACAGGCCACAAGTGTCATTATTCCCATATTCTTTTAAGGCGGGAGGTTTGAAGTGCTCTCCAGACCATACACAGCAAACCCTGAGGCCCCGGCATCCCATTCCCATACCTTTTCATTCTCATAAAAGATGGAAAAGCTCACTGCTTGTCTTCCTCCAATTCCCAAACCAACTGCTTAGGTAGTAAGACTTGAGTTTTTTGCTTCTGTCTTTTTAGAATTAGTGACAGAAGGGAGGTGCTGGAGTTATTAGCACGTATTTGTTATCATTCTTACTCATACAAGCTTGGAAGGCCCCCCACACCCCACATCATCCCCACAGCCAGTGGCCTGCTTGCCGCTTTTCAGGGCCTATCAAACTGTGACGCCTCCTTCTGTTATCGTGGAAGTGGAGTTCTTGAGGTGCCACGGGGAAAATAATCTCCTGAGACCTCCACAGGAGGACTGGGTTTCATGGAAAGTGTTATTAATGATGTAAAATTAAGAGGGTTCCCACTTCAAGGTCCCATCTCTGTCCCGCCATGGAAAAAGTCCCACCGTTTATTCAGCAGAGTCAGAATTAAGGCCACTGCCCAGAATTTCTTCTCCATCTTAAAGTCCAGTCCAGTCCAGCATTTGACTAGGTTAGCTTGTGTTCCAGCTTTAGTCCATTGTGTGTGGGGTCCGCATAATCAGAGCCATGTGGCTGGTTAAGGCCACATGGCGGGCAAGTGAAGGTCATGGAGCAAGGGAAAGGAAGGGGGAACTCTTTGGGGATTTTACCTTTCCAAGATTTCACGTGCTTGCAGTGGCTTCACCCTCCTAGCCAATGGGATCTTTTCCCCAGGCTAAACTGACAGGCAAGCACCTTCTCTACATTACCCAGACTTCACTGCGTGTGCCCCATCTCCCCCTCTGTTTGATCCCTGATTCCTGCCCTGATCTGCAGGGAATGAACTGGTTGTTCCCTGGGGATGGTGAAACTGTAGCTTCTTGGTGAAGCTGCCCGGATGACCATGCTTACAACGTCTGGCCTCCCCTTTCCTCTCTTCCCATTATTAATATTAATAACTAGGCAATTATGGTGATAACACTTCCTTACCTCTGTGTTTGCTCACCTAGTCACCATCCTTCCCTAGGAGAAGGAAGTGTGTATCAAAGCAAGAGAAATCATCAATGGCTATTTCTTCCCCTTCTCTCAAGGTTGAGTATTGTTTTGGCACCTTGTGTATACACCCATTTTAATTATGAAGTGTCTATCTTGCAAGGCAGTTCTTTGCTTTTTGAAGACTTTAGGGAAAAATTATTGTAAAATTAACATGGTGAGTAGGAAGCAAGGCAAGCATAAAGTATCTTGTATAAGCTCAGCTGCCTTTTCTTGTGAAAGGAAGACTTTAAATTCATTTCCAAAATGCCATGAACAGCTCATTTGGGCTATTACCACTTGCCCTCTGTCCTCTTTACAAGTTATAAGCCACTTCGTGTATTTGCCTCATAGAACAATTAGGCTCCACCCTGCGGAGCCTCCCTGGTGATAAATAACTAATTGAAGTGTTTCCTCTGAGGAAGGCAGGCTTGCCCCAGAACTTCTCAGAGCATCCACTGTTTAAAACAGGTGTTAGAGTGCTACTGAGGTCCTAAACCAACCCAGACAAGGTGGACTTTTACAAAACTTGGCTGAAAATAATTTTCTTTTTCTACAATGTTTTCTATTTGAGACAGGAGCAGAGAAGAGGAAGTTAAATCAGCGATAATAACACATAGCTGTAACATTGTAATGACATGATTTTTTTTTTTTTGGCAAAGCAGGCTGTCTAGTGTTGAAATAAAGTTTTCACATAAAAATATCCACAAATCAGAATATTACAGCCCTGCACAATTCAACAGTTTGATTCAGTAAATGTTTATGGAATTTCCAAGGGCAGAGCTACTTAATTTGAGATCTAGGAAAACCCACAGCATCCAGGATATTTCTTTTTTTTTAAAAAATATTTTTATTGATTTAAGAGAGGAAGGGAGAGGGAGGGAGAGATAGAAAGAAACATCAGTGATGAGAGAGAATCATTGATCGGCTGCCTGCTGCACACCCCCTACCGGGGATCAAGCTCACAACCCAGGCATGTGCCCTTGACCGGAATCGAACACAGGACGCTCTATCCACTGAGCCAAATCAGCCAGGGCATATTTCTTAAAGATATACACTCCCAAGACCTACTGTAGGCCTACTGAAACAGAATCTTCCAGGGTGAGGCTGGGCTTCTGCTCTGTAAGGAGACTTCCTGGGTGATTCTTAAGCACATAAAGTTTAAACCACCAAATACTGTTGTCTGTTTTACTTACTGATGTATCCAGGTGCCTAGAACAGCAATTGACACAGCTCAATCAATTGCTGTTGAATGAATGAAGGTCCCAAGTGTCTGAGGCCCGTGGAGGCTACAGTTATGGATATCTTCCATACCATCTAATCCAACTGATGTCATAAAACAAGTGTCATGTGAAGGAGACACCAAAGTTTTGCACTCCAAAATGTGCTTTTTGGGATATTGATTTTTAAACTGGTTATTAAGGAACAAAAGACTCAGAACCTTTGACCCTTAACTGCTTGTAAAAACCTGCTTAAAGGAAGGGAACATCACTTAGCATCCTAATATCAACTAAAGAAATCTCGCAAAGCCTGTTAGCTGTATTTGCCGCTGTGTCCCATTGTTTCTGGGTGGTCCAGCAAAAATTTGTTTACATGTTTGCTCTTTCTCCATCTAGCTGTAAATTACCTGTTTTCCATCTGAAATCCTAGACCCCTGCCTCCTTCTCCTTTGTCCAAAATGGCATATGAACCTCAACTGCTCAGTGCATCTTCCGGTCCCATTCTTATGGCACCCCCCAACGTACATTCGTAGACATTGTCTCTTGTTAATGTTAATCTGTTTCATGTTAATTTGGTTATAAGTCCTGCAGAATTTAGAAGAGGAGAGGAAAATTATTTTCTTCACAAATGTCATATCCCCCAAGGGACCCTTCCTACCTAGACTGGGGGGCAGGGGAAGCTCTCTTATCTCTGCCCTACAGCCTCAGCAAATTGTCCCCACGTTAACAGACCTCTCCCTGCCTGCACTTAACTGCAAAAGCTTTAAGACTAGCCTCACAGCTTTGCACCCTTAAAACTTTAAAAAAATAAAGGGATTAATAAAATGAATTAAGAAAAAAATAGGACCCTAGATCCAGCATGTAAATATCTCTTTGCTCACCACCCAAAACTGAAGCTAGGCAAACTTCTATAAGCCGTATTTCACTTGTAGGTAGAACAGTCAAGGGATTGTTTCCTTCATAATCATTCAAACCACAGGAAAGAGAGGACAAGCGAAATGCGGTCTTGCTTTTGAATATACTGTGCTAAGACTGCATTTTACAATTTATTAAGAACCCACTGTATCCTTAACAGGTAAGAGGTTTAAAAAACTGGTAAATGTATACAATAGAAAGCTACTCCGTAACAACAAAGAAAAACTATTGATACACAAAACATGAATCTCAAATGCATTATGCTAATGGGAAAGTATGTAACCTCAAAAGATTCCACATACTGTAGGATCCTCTTATGACATCCAGGAAAAGGCAAAACTAAAGGAAGGGGGAATGAATCAGTGGTTGTCTAATCAGGGTTAGGAGTGGGGGACAAGTTTTACTACAAAGGTGTAGCACCAGGGAATTTTGGGGGATGATGGAACAATTCTGTATCCTGGTCGAGGTGGTAACTGCATGAATCTATGCATGTGTTAAAACTCATAGAACTGTACCCCACCCCAAATAGTGAATTTGCTGAATGTAAATTATATTTAAGAAGAATCTGCCTAGCCGACATAGCTCAGTGGTTGAGCTTCGACCTCTCAGCCAGGAGGTTACAGTTCGATTCCCAGTCAGGGCATATGCCTGGGTTGTGGGCTCAATACCCAGTAGGGGATGTGCAGAAGGCGGCCAATTGACGATTCTCTCTCATCATTGATGTTGCTGTCTCTCTCTCTCCCTCCCTCTCTGAAATCAATAAAAAAATATATATTTTAAAAATAATCCATTGCATACACAACATAAACTCATTAGGTCTCTGAGGGCCCTGAGACAATGTCCTTCCTTGATCAATCAGTTTGTCACTGTGGGACATACAGAAACACATAGTCTTGGAGTATGAGTGTGAAACTGAGGGAACACTGTTATTCACGTCTATGGTCAGTATATCACAACTGGAGCCAAATTTAGCATGTGATCAACTGGAAGCCACTTTGTAGAAAATTCCTTTATTATAGTGCAAATAACTTTCAGCAGTGACATAATAATGTAAGAACACATTTAGCACATTTTACACCACGCAGTAAATAAGAGAGTGTTTCTTTGAAAATATTTCATCAGAGGAACATTATTTCATTAATGCCAGAAAACGCCAAGGCTGTTTCCCTCTTTTTGGATATTTTCTTTTTAGTACAAATGAAAGATTTGCCACTTTAACAAATCACCATCAATTCTAAGAGTGATTTCTGAATTGAGGCTGGCAAGATTTAAAATGGAGTTTCAAGTAAAAATAATTTTAAGACAATTTTGGGTTAGCCCAGGAAGTACGAGTCATTTCTATTAACTTTTAAGTCTATACAAACATTCACTCCAATTTTGATGCAGAAATGGACAGATTGTCTAAAGCCTGCCTTTATTCCCCCAGAGCCTGATTGTTAATTCCACTCCTTGGTTTTGGTCACATTGTGAAATGAGGACTCTGGTCAGAAATAACTCCTCACATACCCAGTGCTTTCGTGTGAAGCTTTAAATTGCACTTTCCATACTGAATTCCCACCTTGGGCCTCACATGGCCATGAGAGGACATGAACATTGTTTCCAGTTTACAGCTGGAGTAGGCCCCTGCTAATTTACCTACAGCTGAACCAAACAATCACATCCTTTAGGTTAATTCCAATAGGCTTAACCAAAACCTCATAGAGAAACGGAAAGTTAACAGCCTGTCTTTACATTAAACTGCCCAAGGGTTTGGCTGCTAACCAGTTAGCCAATAGGTAGAAAGTACAGTGTCAATTCCAATCAGTTACACTCCCAACTCCTCTGGTTTCTGCTGAATTATGCAGTGGGTGGGAATGGATGACCACTCAAAGGAAACCTCCCATGGGTTCTTCCATCATAAGTAGAATAAAAACCCAACACATATACTTCAGAACCATGAGAAATTAACCACAGGCTTGAAAATACCTGGAGCCACAGACAGCCCTCTTGGCTGATTAAGACAGCTGGTCCATAAGGCTTTTCAATGCTCAGCCAGTCTCGTTGGGTAAAGGATCTTCTTATATAACACAATGGAACTGTGCTAAACAGTTTCAAAGGTTAGAAGAATCCAAATACATCGCCTATAAAAAAGTCACAATTTTAGTTTTCTTTTTCTTAGACTTTGGTACTGAAACACTGTCTACATTCTCGACACGTGAAAATGACATGGCCACTTCAGTGCCTCTGCATGTTGTGTAAAAAAAACGCAAAAGCAAAGCAGGACAAGGACATGTCATAACAAGACATGGTATGCTGTACAAACAAAACCTAAATTATATATAAATATACCCCTACCCCAGCACCCCGTTCCCCCCACCCCGTTCTACCTGACCAAGCAATGCCAAAGGTCCTTCTCTCTAGGGCCAACGGGGTTTGGGAAATTCAGCACCCAGGACGCCAACCATCCCTTGCCTCTCGATGACATTGATGGTAGTGCAGGCTCCTCCTGGAGAGGCACTGCTGTTTGATCAGTTCCCCAAGTGCAGGGGAACTCCTACAGCTTAATCGGGAGCATTCGCCCTATTGGTTGGCCTCAAAGACCCGGGGTTCTGGGGGTTAACCTTTCAGATAAGCTAATTGGATCATTTCCTAATCTGGATCCTGTCTTATCCTAGTATCTCAGCAGAGCCAACAAAGTAGGAAGCATTCTCCACTCTGCAGCTGCAAAGGCATTGCTTGGGGATACTGGTGAGGGTCACCTAATAAAAGTGATACAATGAGCTAATAGCTTAAGTTGATATAAATTATTTGCAAGTAAGTTATTTGAGGCCAGTGGCTCCTGCTTTACATTGCATTCCAGAATCATTTTCATATTGTACTCTTAAAAGTTTATATAATAGTCATTTAAAAATCGTCTATGCAATCACCTCTTATATGTTGTCAATTAGTTTAATAGCAACTTAAGGAGCCATTATGTAAATCTAGGAAAAAGTAGCTAGTCAGTCTTAAGGAAGCCAATACTGTGTTAATTCACAGTAAGGAGAAAAAGCAATGTAAGTAGAATTTTACATTAATTGTCAATAACTCCAAAACCAGTTTTACCAAAATGTTGCAGTCTTTCTAAAAGCACTTACAGCAATTTATATCAAGAGATCCTAAATATAGGGGTCTAGATGATATGACTCAATTGTTTAAGGTAGAAATTCACCTGTTACATGATTGTAATATGTATCTTTCCCCCCTTGGACCTAAGATATTTATACATTCAAAAGTTCCTAACTTGTTGTTCTTGAGATATTAATCATTTTCTAATACATATGTTGAGCATAAATAAATATGAGAAAGCTTTAAAAATCTGAATTAACATTATCCTGTGCAAACAAAAACAAAACAAAAACCCCCAAAACAAAAAAAAACCACCACACAAACCTTGAACAACCTACATTCTATGTTAATACCCTGACTAAAATGTTGGTTGTGCTACGCAATTCCACTTCAGTGCAGAAATGAGTTGATTTCGGTGTACCGTCTTTATTGTTGTTATTTTAAGTCTTTAGCACTTTTTGTTTCTAAACATCACCTTGCTTTGAAAAGATGGATAACTTGCTACCAAATCACAAATCATCACAAATCCAGTTCAGTTTAGTCTGAATAAAATCCAGCATAAATGTATTACTTTGTTCTGGGAATAATGGCTCGGTGTCTTTGTTCCAACAGCTTCCTAAGGGCAAACCTTGGTTGAAGTTGTCATTTTGGGTTTAAACTGCAAAGAAGAGACAGTGAAGCTTGCCTTTTGTTTTTGTTTTCTTTTTAAGTCTCCAGATGTTGTTAAGACACTTCTTCCAGACCAGCAGTCAGAATGTTGTGGCACCTGATCAGATTTGAAATGGAGGTGGTTTAAACAACATCAGCCAAGCTTAGTGATCTGGAGGTCCCCATTTATCTTTATGGTGTCAATTGCAGATAATGTTTGAACGCGGTGGTAAAAATCAAAAAGTTGATGTCCATCCACAAACACTCTGAAACGTGGGTGCTCGCAGAGAATTTCCACCTGGAAGAAACAAAATAATAAATCTCAGTTCACAATTTCAGTGAACCCTGCTAGGGAAAACAAACAAACAATCTTTCACTTTAAAGAAAGAAAGGCTTCAGTGGTTCTCACATGTTGGAATGCATTGGAATAATACCGAACGTTTGGTAGAACACAGATTGCTGGGCCCCACCTCCAAAATTTCCATTTTAGTAGGTCTAATGTGAGATCTAAAACATCTACATTTTCACCAAGTTGCAAGGGGATGCTGCTTTTGCTGGAAGGAGGAACACACTTTGTCAACCATTGCTCTACACTATTTAATATCCTTTAAAGATTTAAAGTTGCTCAGGCTTTAACACTCCAGAGAGCATAGCTTTATTTATATGGCACTTAATGCCTCCACTATCATCCCCCTGAACAATCCATCCCACCTTCAAAGGAGCCTCTCATAAGGCAGAACTGGTAGGCATTAGTAGCATGTAATATTAGTCTAGACACTCAAACCTGGTAAACACTAAAGCAAAGAGGTTACAGAGTAATTACCATTGGACCAAGGATGTATAATTAACAAGGCTTTGTTAAGACAAACAGAAATACTGATTCCATATGGTGAAAGGTTTTTCCTCCTCTTTTCCTTAAGTAATTCACCATGGAGTTTAATCATTGGTTCTATGCTATGTATTTATTAAAAGCATTGGTATTCACCATGCAAGAAGAGACTCCATATGTGATATTAGTCACATTTAATTCGTATTATTACCAAAATTATATCACCAAGGAGGGCCGACTTCATTTCAATTTTGTTGTTGGGAAGCATTATATTCCTCTTGGCAGTCAGAAGCTCTGGTTACTCACACTCCTGAGCTATGCATTAAGATTCTTAATTAAGAAACTGTCACAGTCAAGAGTAGCCAAAGGGGTCATTACCATTCTAGAGAAAGGGAGGGGCAGGGATAATGGGTGGGGGTGCCTTTCCCAGACTATGATTAGAAGGGCAACAATCTCAATTCTACCACTGATATGAAAAGTCATGGATTCTTATGTTCCCCCCAGAACATAATTACTTCTGCATAAGGCCCTTACAAATTTCTAGATGAAGAGCAAAGGTAAGTAGTTCTGCTTTGTTAGGAGTATATGCAACATAGAGCTTTCAACTGGTTGTCATTATTGTGACTTTTGTTAACAAGGTATAATGTGGACAACTTCATCACCAGGTCTCACATTTTAGTAAGTCCTTTCTTAACACATTACTGACTTGCATCCTTACTTGGTGTTGTCCTTCATAGAGGAAGGTGCTGCTAAGGCATCTTAATTGGATAGGAAGTTTGGGCTGAGCTTCCAGCCTGCTAGATATTGAGGAGCAAATCTATATTCATCCAGGTCCAAGGGAAAGATTTGTCAGCCACACAGCCTGTGACAAAGACATAGACTGAGGCTACTTAACCCATAGGGGGAAACAGAGACATAGCCAGGCCTTGAAATACCAATCACTACATTCTTTAAAGAGTTATAACTAATAAGATTCAGTGCTTCTTAAAGGTTGAGGAAAAAATGAGGAAAACTCATCTTTATTAATCAATCAACTATTTTTGAGACAGGTATCTATTATATACTTAATACTATGTTAAGCACTACATAGAAAAGTATTCTTAACATTCAGGACACATAAATATGGATTTACTTACTAAATGTATTAGCTAAGAGCTACCATGGCGAGTATTAATTCAAATCAGCAAACAGTTCTTTTGATCTTTTTTCACCCTCGGGTGACAAATTTCCTGGACATGCAAAAATTCTGGCTGCTTAGAGGGTTCTTGGCAACACCGGAGAAGGGAAACATCCTCACCCTGCCAGTGGTTGGAGCTGACGTACTCGAGGCACTCACCCTGAATGGCTGGTCTGGGATGAATGGAAAGTAAGGGATAGCTGATTGTTCTTCACCCCTTTCGCCAGATATACAAGAATTTCTGAGTAGCTGCCGGTCTGTGAACACAGCTTTGAGTTCAATTGCCACATCAGCTGGAGGATCTTCTGAGTCACCACAGGTCAAGCTGATGGCAAAACTGGTAAGAAAATCGTCTCATTTAGTCAAGATTGGACATAACGACATTTAACAACGACCCAGGCTCCCACATTTTCTCGTTCTTCTCAGGATTTGTCTGCTTTTCATGGGACACTACTCTTGACACAGGTTAGACTAGGTATGGAGAAGTAGGATTATAATCAAACCAGTTACTTTGTTACATAAAGGAGGCTCTGATGGAGTTGAAAATGACTAACATTGGGGATTTTAGATACCCCAAACCATTCACACATCTTCTATCTTAATCCATTTTAGAATTCTCAAAAACAGATCAGGGGAAATAATACCTTGTAAGTTTGGTTCTCATTTATATTGATAGTTTTCACTCCAAGCACCATGTTTAAAAACCATAAAAAAACCAAAACAAAAAACAAGTCCTTTGGCCTCCCTAAGGGTCAAAAGAAAAAATGATGTGGGCCTATATTTAAAATCTCTTGATATAAATAGCTGTCTGGAGAAATGATGGCTGGGATTCATACACATTCTTTTCATGGGAACATGGTACTTTCTTGGCACTTCCAACTAGCAACACTGGCCACAGGGAGAGGAAGAGGAGGAGCAGTACATAGGAATGGGCAGGGCCTTGTAACTGCCTGATAGCTCTGCCTTACCTCTCAGGGTTGAGGTCAACGATGCCCATCACTAACACCTTCTTGCCTGGTCTCATGCCACCTTTAATATGCCCACAAAATGGAACTATCTGCAAGGGGAAACAGGAAGTTTACAGCCTGTAAGGGAAGAGCCAAGCCCTCAGATCCTGAGGACGTGACCCATTAGAAAATGCAATTAGAAAGGAAGCGGGCACAGGCAGAGACACAGAGCACAGAAAAAAGAAAAAAAAATCATTTACCAGTCGTGGGAAGTACACGTCGGCTTGAACTGGAGAGCCCAAGGAGTTGTTTAAATGTCCATCATCTAGTTTCTAAAAATAGAAGCACATAGGTTGGTTTTTAAAGGCTGTTTTGTGGGGTGGGAGTTCAGAAAGAACCTACACAAATCTGGTGGAATCCAACAGCCCTTACAGAATACAGGCAGTGTCAGCAGATGCTGCCCTCTCACAGTCCATTGAATAACCACATAAAACCTCGGATCAAAACCGTTCTTTCCACCTGGTAGCTAAGTCTCTAAAGATCCCCAGACCCTTCAGATCTAGATCACAATCAAGGTCGAGGCACATCGGGAAGCCAGAGCCCAGCCCCGAGGACGGTAGGCCCCTTTCTAACCGCGAACGCATCTGGACGCGCGGTCTCTCAGGCCTGTCCTCCCGGACGTGGCTGGAGTGCAGCAGCCGCGCTTAACTTCTCCCGGGAGCCACTGACGCCGACCCATTTCCAAGGGGGAATCCCCGATCGGGGGCGGACGCGGGGTGCGCGCGCCCCGATACACTCACGCACGCGCACCCTCACATGTGCAACGTGCACACACCTGGCCGGGGGCTGCACGGCACGGAGGGGGCTGTCGGTTACCCGCATCCCGCCGTCCGCCCAAACAACCTCCCGGGGCCAGCGGCCCCCAGCCCGGGGCACCCCTGGCGCCCCCACGCTGGCCGCGCACAGCGGCTCCTGCTAACAGGTACCGGGCACCTTCCCACGCGGGGGGCGCCGGGCTGGGCCTCAGCTCCTCTCCGCCGCAGCTCGGGGGGAGCAGGGGCGCGGCGTGGGGACCGCGGGAAGGGGGCGCCTCGAGTGCGCCCCGCCACACTCACCACTACGGCATCACTGTCGGCCACCGATCCCGCCATCTTCTTGCAGAGTGCGGCGGTTGCACGGCTGGAGGCCGGTGGCGGGGGCCGTGGGACGCGGCGCGCTGGCGGGGATCCCGGGGCGGTCCTGCGCCGGGCGGGGGCGCGGGTCCGAGGATGGCTCGGGCGCGCACACCCACGCGGGCACGCGCGCGCGCGTACGCCGGGGCCCCCGCGCCGACCTGGCAGGCAGGCCCGGGAGGTGGGGGAGGGAAGGGAGAGGCGGCGCCGGTCCCGAGGTCGGAGGTGGCCGCAGCTGCCCGGACCGCGACCGACCAGTCGAGCTGCTTTCTGCCTCAGGGTGCTGCTGTCGCTGCGCGAAGATGAAAGGTGCCAAGAGCCGCACCGCGCCGGCCTTGGGCGGCATTTAAAGGCCGCCGGGGTCCGGCTCCCGAACCGGGAACAGGGCGGGGACCCGGCTAGGCTGCCACGGCTTGCTCAGCTTGCCCTGCCCCTCGGCCATTGGACAGTGGCAAGAGGCTGGGGCGGGAGGGACGGGCCTGTACGGGTTAGGGCTCGCTGGAGGGCCAGGACCTGGTCGGCCCTCTCGGGAGTGAAGGTGGGTGGGGCTGGGGGTGATGGGGAAGTGAGGGGGCTTGCCAGGTGACAGGTGCTTGTGACATCCCCGCCCCTCCCTTTCCAGCCAACCCCCTTCTTTCTCGGCCACGTCCTGGGGCAGGTGGGACAGTGGAGGCCAGGTCAAGGGAAGACTGGGTTTGGGGGAATTATTCCAGAGCTTGAGATTTCTTTCAGAGAATTCCAAAAAAGTGAGAGGAAAGAGCCATTGGGCTCTCTGGGGTAGAAAGATAATGAAAGGTCTCCAGGCTTGCATAAGTAAATCTTTGGCCCCGAAGCCAGAGGCAGGAGGATTCTCAGTAGGCACTTTATATCCCAGGAGATGAGCTGCAGAGCAGGCCTCTGTCCTGTGGAAGCATGGGCAAGCCTGGGGATCCTGGAGGCTGTCTCAGGCAGGGGTCTGGCTAAGTCTCACCAAAGTGAACTGCAGTGACTGTCCTCAAAGAGCCTCCACTGGGTCCTGTTTTTTTTATGAGACACCTGCCCAGTCTAGGGTAGTACATTTGTCACTGAAAATCTTTGTAGGAGTAATTTCCAGGGGCTGCACCCCTCTTTATTCTAAGGCACAAATTCCTTTATGGCATTTCCACATGAGGATGATTATGTAACTTCTCAGATGAAGCTGTATCAACATACCTCTATTAGGTGACATCTTGGTTTAAACATTCCATTGTGTGAATCATCAGGGTGTTTACACTAATAAGTAGAGAGCATGTGTGACCACTGCAATCCCAGAGGGGCCCTCACTGTTGCTGGCGGTGTGGCCTGGAACATCACCGAGGCTTTTGTGTCTTAGCTTTCCCTTTATGGACCAGAGCTAATTGTGGTAATCTCAGCCCAGTAGGAAAAATTACCTGCACATGCCCGTAAGCCACAGTCACGTGTGTGTTCTCTGAGTTAGACGCTGAAGTGCTGCACAGTTGTGGCTTACATTTTTTGCGTTTGTTTACCAACCTTAGCTTCAAAATCATACTTTATTGATTCCTTTAAAATATTAGGCGGTGATAGAAAGCTGTTGACATTTTGAAAGTGTATTCAGTATAATCTCAATTTCTGAAGAGTTTGGTATCATTGAAGCTGTCCTTAGCTAAGCTAAGAGTGATATAATACATCTTGATGGGTAAAGAGTGCCCAGGTTCAAATCCTGGCCCTGCCAGTGACTAGATGGGTGATTTTGGACAAGTTACTCAACTTCCGCATGACTCTGTTTCTTCATCTGTGAATCAGAGATGACAGTAATGGTGATGAAGATAGTGCCTATCTCGTTTATTGGGGAGATTAAATAAATTGGTTCCTGTATCTTCCTTAGAGTAGTACCTGACACATAGTAAGCACTTACTCCAAAAATATTGAGTGCCTGCCATGTGCCAGGCACTGTGGATCCAGCAGGGACTTTTTTGTTGAACTTACATTCTAGTGGGAAAGGCAGTGAATAAATAAATATATAATACATCTGCTGGTAAACATTTTAGAAAAAATAGTAAAGCAAGTAAGGTGGGTGAGAGATAGGAGGTGAGACATAGGGTGGTCAGGGAGGCCACCTATGGAAAAGTTTGAGAAGATTCCTAATGGTAGGGAGGGAGTCGTTTGGATGCCTGGAAGAATTTGCTGGCATAGGGAAATATAAGGGCAAAGTCCCCAGGGTGATGTATATGGGTGCAGCTGGGGTGCAGTGACTAAGATAAGTAATTAGAAACGGACTAGGCCATGTAGACCATGTGAAGATGGCTTTTACTCAGGAGAGCTGGGGAGGCATTGGAGGTTTCTCAGCAAAGGAGAGACATTGTTTGCCATCTGTTGTAGATGCATCCCTCTTGGCTGTTGTGTGGATTGACTGGTCTTTGTGGGGAGGGTGGTATGTGGGAGGCAGGGCAGAAGCAGGCCTGAGAAGGCTCCTGCATCAGCCCAAGTGAGATACAATGCCAGCTTTGACACAGTGGAAGTGGTGAAGATGTGAGAAGCCGTGGGTCCTTGGTAAGTCCTAGCTGTTGTCATTAGGTAGCATTGAGAGTTCATATCCACTTCTAAGCCTCAGTTTCCTCAGAAAAAAATTAAGGAGTTGGGCTCATTCATTATTCCTTCTTGGCTCTTACAAAATTCTGGTTTCTGAAATGTTGTGTAAGTAGCATCTACATTTAAATGGGTGAGAGTGGGTGCTGCTGAGTAAAAATAATCTTGGGTTCAATCTTTCGATAAATGGTTTTGTGGGGGTGAAGAATAACCCTTTTATTTCTTTGGTAAAATAGAGTTGCCAATAGATATTTGGATTGCTTCAGATAAGTTTCTTACATTTTGGGAATGTAAAGAATAGGAAAGTGCTGAACCTGCCCCGAATGGAAAAGTTTTAACATGGAAAATTGCCTTTTATTCCAAAAATGCTCCATTCCTTCTCAGTCTATAGAATGGTTCATCTTGAATATGGAAAGCAGAAAGGAAGCTTGCATGGATATTTTGTTATAATTAAAGCTGAACAGAATAAAACTACCCCTTACAGGGTGAAGTCATTAGCAGATTAATGAGTTATAGAACTTAAAAACTTTTTCCAGTTGTATAGTGAAGGCCAGACAAACTTTGTGCTTTGATTATAGGCATTTGTCTCTATAAAACATTCACTGAGATTGTGACTTTTTCATGAAATGGACTGCGTTACTACTGGAAACTGCTAAAAAGGCTAAAGAAGGGGGGGGGCAGTCAGATAGATGAGATTAGCACTAAAAAGAAAGCATGAACAGGTGTTTCAAGATAGACTGCCAAACGACCTTCCCAGATGAAAAGAAGAGATAACTTCCTTTTTCCTTCCTATTTAATATGTTTTATTCAAATGTGTACATACAGAATTTCTTATACTGGGAGGAGAATACCGCACTGACATCAATTCAGCAGCCATTCTATATATTGCTATGTGCTATGATACCATGGACCAAAAAGATATTTGGGGGTCCACAACGTTGTCCTGGAGGAACTTACAACTCACTCTGGGGCCAAGGCAGGATGTCGTGGTGGGTAAGATAATAAAGGCTTCAGACCTGTGGCCTGAGTACTGGAGAGAGGGGAGGGGATTGGAGGAGGTAGGGAGGATGACTCCCACTTGGAGGATTAAGGCTGAAGTCAGCTTTCTGGAGGAGACAGGTATCTGTGACCAATGCGTACCAGCATCTTCCACAGTCCCAGAGGAGCAAGTCTTCAAAGACCTCATTGTAGCTCATCATCTGAATTCTAAACCTACTCCTTTCTTGACCTGGGAACCCCGTCCCCATCTCCTGCCCTGGCCCAGGCAGACTTGAGCCTCCTTCCCTTGTCCTGTCACTGTGTTCTTAGGCTTCCACTGGGCCCTGATCCCCTAGGCCTGACTTTGACCTTCAGACCACCTGCTTTCTATCTCTGTGTATATATACGCATTGGCTAGAGCTGGGGTTCTCAACCTCAGCACTATTGACATTGAATTCTTTGCTGTGGGCGGCTGCCCTGTACATTATAGGATGTTGAGCAGTAGATGCCAGTAGTATCCCCCTTCCCAGTGTGACAACAACAAAAAATCTCCTCAGACACTAACAAATGTCGGGGAGAGGGCAAAGAACCAATTAGCTAGAAGTTGCTTTAAAATGCCAATTACTCACATTTATATGAGATATGAAATTCATCTACTAGTATTCTAATCTAGAGTAGAAGCTTGCTCATCAGAAACACCTTCCTTTTTATTTGGCACCTCCTTGTTTCCTGACACTGCATGAGCACTTCACAAACCTTCCACAGAGAACCCCCCAAATGAAGGAGGACCCCTCTGCATGTCATGTCTTTGTAATACCGAGACATTTGTGTGAATACTGCATTCTGTTCCACAATATTTCCATGTTTATTTTTGGCATAAACATAATGTTCTCTCCACACCCATGAATGCAGTAAAATTAAAGCATCCCAAACATTTACCTCCTTTATCCGTGGTTTGATTCCCTCCCCACCCCAGGCCCCACAGGGCAGTTGCAGCACACGTTGAGGAATAGGGCGCTGCAGTTTTATAGGCTTTCCACTTCCCATAATCGTTTTTGTCAGGCCCGTCTCTGCTCATGGTAAATACTCATGTAGGCAGCAAAATATACAAACTCAGCACTCTGGTTAGCTAGGAGGGCAAACATTTATCAAGTGATTTTTTTTTTTCTGTCTTTCAATTCATGATTAAAGTCCTTAATTGTTTTAGGAACTATAGTCACGGTTATCAAATAATTATGTTGGACACACACAAAAATTTGTGTTGTAGCAAAGTAATTAGGGGGCAGCCATAAAACTTGGCAGTCAATGCCAGTTCCTAACATTTCATTATTTTCCGTTTATTTATCAGGAAACTAGAACCAGCCTCCTGCTTGTGTTTTAATTACTTAGCACAGGCAGGATGGATTTCAGAAAGCCTCCTCACTGAAGAGTAATGAGCCCTTCCCTGGAGGAGTCCAGGCTTCAAAGGTATGGGCTGCTTCCTGCCCCGGGGACCTCACTGTGGGCCCTTCAGCACGACTGAGACAGCCACGCAGTGCACCTCCTCCCGAGAGAGCTCGCTCCTGTGAAAGGGGACGAGAGCCCTGGATGATGGGGAAGCAGAAAGGACTCTGCTTCCAGATTTCAGAACTGGCGACATGAGTGAAAGATATTTTAAGATTCTTTCAGAAGGGCTTTGTTCATCTAATGAGCGCCAAGGGCATACTGCTGTGCCTTCTCTCATCTGTAGGCAATTCTAACAGGCAGATCAGTTCTTCCGCCAGCCCTTTACCAGTGAGGCTGGGACTGGCCTAGGTGGCGGTGCCCCAGCCCTAATTTCACTTTTCTCATTATCCTTAACAGTTTCTGTTTTCATTTGCTGCTTTATAGTCCTCCTTTTCTATTGTCTCTGTGATTTTCTTGTTGTCAAGAGGTATAAAGGATTTCTTAGTTTTCTAGTTTCATGGAAACTTGCTGGGTGGAAGGAGAACAAGATTCAGAGCTAGCAGTCATTTGGAAATCCTGAGTAATGTGGAGGAAAACTCAGGAGGCATGCTGCCAGGTGGTAATTTGGTTTTTAGAGGTACCATGTTTGGGTGACTTAAAAGGTGAATGACACAGAGCAGGGATTAGCACCGCACAGTTTCTGCACCAGCCAGGAGAGACCTGGGTATTTAAACTGGCATCCAAATGTGACTAACCAACGTGATTCAGAGAAGACAGAGTTCATTTATTTATTTACTTTCTTAAAAAACAGCAACAGCCGTACACACACTTGAACTTAAAATATTTGCCTTCCATTAAGATAGGAGTTTTTTAGGGGTATCTCTACCCTTCTCCTATTATATATTCCTCCCTGCGCACTGCTACATTGCCTCTTCCATCTGACAATATTCAGAATGGGTTTAAGAGCTCCCCCACCAACATAGCAACATAGCCCAGAAAATAAAAATGCCATGTTTTGAATTCAGAGGCTGGTTCCATTCCACCTCCAATCAGATTACATGTTTTCTTATCTAAATTTAGTTTATCTGATACGCATTTATTTTAGGCCTGAATTGTTCAAATGATTAAATTATCTAATAGAGAAGGATTAAGTTAAAGAAATGTTTTAAATTGCAGAAGAAGTTCACATTAGCAGTCTATATTAATTAGAGTCATTAGATTTCATTCATTCACAACTTGGCCTTGCTTGGCTGAGCCCTGCTTCCAAACCCACCCCTTAGATGGAATTCTATAAGTTCAGGAGGGTTTGGCTGGGCACGACTTTTACAGATTGCCTGATGTGTGTGTGTGCGCGCACGTGCATGCGCGTGTGTGCATGTGCGTGTGAAGGTGGAGTAGAGTAGGGAGGGAGGGAAAAGCAATCCTCATTTTAATTACCAGGAATAAACAAAAGTAACTTGGGGAGAGGAAGCAAATTAGCTCTCAGTACTTGTTTTTGATCCCATCGATTTAATGTCAGGGAAAACTCCATCAAGAGAAAAACTCTTACCTTTTTTCTTTTCTTTTTTGAGATGACAGAGGCAGAGATACAAGTATTGACTATCTGTCCTTTAAAGCTTTCTCTGCTAACAGTTGCTCTCCTTGACACCAATTTGGAATCTTTCCACATGTAACTGGATTCCTGGCCCATTCTGCCCAACTTACGCATCAGTCCAATGGCACTTAATGATGCCAAATATCTCATTTTCCCCAGTAATCCCTGCTTTTCCCCTGGACAGGCTGGCCCCCTTCATTCCTGGCCCTTCAGACTTCTCCCTACTCCTTCCATTAGCTCTGCACTCTCCTCCACAGCTTGTCTTTGGTAAGTCAGTTCTCAGTCTGAAAGAGAAAATTGAAAACAAACATGTCCCATTTACATATGGTTCTTTGGCAGGAGTTTCTGTCTTTGTTGAGGCCACCACTGACAGACTGATGCTACACCCAGGAGAGGCCAAAAAATGAGTACCATCCCATTTCAAGCCAAAGTGATGTAGCTATCAGTTATTCTAGAGAAGCTATGACTAAGGGTTGGCTTAGAAGATTTATACAGATTATCCAATGCCAGACAATAAGCTATAAATAGAAATAAGAAGGAATGAGCTTAGTGAGATGAGAATGTGGGTACAATTTCTGAGTATGGGCAGAATGATTTTTTTGGGCGGTCTAGAGATGATTTTAATCAATGTGTACAGTGTTGTTTATTCTTAGTGGCCTGAGAGCAACTCATAAACCAGCCACAGGTTGGCCCCAAAGCCCTTAGACATGTTTATACAATGCTAACATAGAGCATCACCCAGGAATCTGAGAGTACCCACATCTTTTAGTAGATTGTAATTCAGTTCCCTTCTTCAATGTTGAGCTTGTGTTTAGTCAGTGTGATCTTTTTAAGAACATGAATTGTGTAATGTCAACCCTCCTTAAAATCGTTTGGTGGTTCTCATGGTAGTTAGAATGAAATCCTAATTGATTGCATGGATTTTAAGGCCCCTAGGATCCGGGCCTATCTCTCGAACTTCACCTGGGTTCCACATTCTCCCTGGCTTCCTACTGTTCAGCCCAGACTGGCCTCCCTGGTGTTCTTCTAACAGCCAAGCACACTCATTTCATTTGCTGTTCCACATGCTTGAAACTTGCTTCCCCAGGCACTTTTCTGGTTTCTCACCCTTAATTTCTTAAATCAAATGTCTTGCGAGAGGCCTTCCTTAATATAAGCCCTCGCCAGGGCTCTTTACTGTGTAGTCTTCTTCTCCACGGTATTTACCTCATCTCTAATTGTCTCGTTTATTACCTGGTGTGGCCTTTCCACACCAGAGGGCCAGAGCCTTGAGAGCAGGAGCTAGTCTTTCTTCTTCGTGGCTGTGAGAAGTGAAGATTTATTGACTGAATGAATGAGTTGATGAATAATGCTCAGCCACAGATCTGCAGGTGAAGAGCTGACGAGGTCTCCAGGGTCCCAAGGCCATGGTCCACTCGTTTTCCTCCTGTGACAGCCTGAGACCAGTCAGTCCTCCTTGGGTTGACATGGGAAGACTGAGAGGTCTGGATTCTTGATGCCAAAGGGGTTATATGTAAGGTCACGTTAGATATTAGCCAAAGTTGTTGAAACTAAATTTAAAATGTTAGAAAACGCCCTTGTAAGTGATGAGAAATTGAATTGGTACGATCAAGCACAGAAAAGATAAAAGTGAGGGGGAAAGCCCAAAGCACAAGCATAGCAATTCAGTGGCTATATTGGTGGTATTACTGTTGCCCCATCCCGAGTAGTAGACTCAGTAACCTAATATTGAACATTAGCTGTAACATCTTCTCTAAGTGGGATGAGTAATGAAGGTGCTGTCTTTCTAGGGTACCTATTTATCCTTATTTAACAAGATTGACGTCGTGTTCACTATGCTCCAGGTACTTCTCCGAACAGTTGCCAATGCCTTCGCAGGTTAAGGTCTCCGGAAGCAGTAGTTGGGACAGAGCTTGGGGTACGTAGTAGGGACTGCCACCTTTGAAGAGAAGGGAGAGAATGCAGTGAGAAGTCCAAGGGAGATGCAGGCTCAGCAAAGTCTCTGCTGGCCTGGCAGGAAGCTTGAGGGGAGCGCTGCCTGTCAGGGTGTTCTGCACCGGACCCGATCGCTCGCCTTTACACACCCACCTTGCTCAGTCACCAAACCTGGGCTTCCCCAGGAAGGGCTTGGCCTCGGGCAGCAAGGTCTCCCTTGAAGGGGAGTCAGGGCAGTGCACTTCTGTGTCTACTCAAATATTAACTCATCCAACCCTCATGACAACCTTGTGAGACAGGTCCTTTTTAAGTCCATTTGACAGATTAGGAAACTGTGGCATAGAGAAATTGGGTAATTTGCTAATACTAGGGCATAGCAGAGCTGAGATTTGACCCAGGCTGTGTGGCTCCAGGATGAGAGCTCTTCACTAGGCAGCTAAGCTGTGTTAGCTATTACTTCATAGAGAGGGCTGAGGATCGCCTGATAATAATAACAAAACAATATTGGTATTGCACTTTGACATTGTAAAGTGCTTTCACATGAGCGATTTAGTTTTTTTTATTTGGTATGTGTGTGTGTGGTGTGCATGCTTCACTTTGTGTTCGTGCCTTTATTAAGAATAACATCAAAAGATGATAATTTGGGGTTGTCTACTGCATTCAAATATTGATCCTGCCGGTAAAAATTTAAGAATCAGGTGTAGATGCTGAGGGGCAATGACTAGGCTTGAATTCCTGCATATGAAGAAAGAAGGGCTCCTTAGGAGTTCGGGGCAAGGAGCTAGTAGGTGGAAGAAAGGCTATAAAATGTAGGACAAGGCCAACCAGTTCTGTGCTCTGCCTGTCACAGGAGTGAGATGTTAAATAAAAGGGCCCAAGGGAAAAGCAGGTGGCACCATGGGAAGAAGGTAAAGGAGGAAGAAGAGGTTCAGCAGGTGTGAGCAGGGCAGGCCCTGGCCACTCTTTCGAGGGTCTCTAAGATAGCACAACACCGTGAGGAACCAGAGGGCACAAGAGCAGTAAAAGGTAGGGGCCCAGGCTTCTCCTCAGAGCGGGGTGGGTGGATGTGCGGACTTGGACAGAAGTGGGGAGGAAGGAGGAAATCCAGTGAGAGCAGAACATTTTTTCATCACCATTTCTGGAACTATGCATTTAAAAAATCTTTAAAGATATCTTAAAACCACTTCCTATATTATGGAATTAGACTTCTTGCTTCTAAAGATCAGGCTTAGGTAAAGAGGAAATCCAAGGATGGCAAGTTTTATTTTGGATGATTCAGAATACACATTTCCTCCTATTTAGCAATGCTATTGTTGTCTAGAAGAGTTCATGCAATAGAAGTTATTATCTTTAAGATCTTTAGCTCCAGTGGGATGAACTGGTTTCACATTCTTTTTCTGCAGTTTGGTGAAATCCCCTCTTTGAGTCCAATTGAGAAATTCTGTTTTAATCCCTCATTACCCTTATTTGTATATGGAAATATGGTCCAAAAGGCTGGTACAAAATCTTGGTAGGAAGTGCTCTCTGCAAAAACAGTCAGCGGGGATAAAATTCAGCAACATGACATCTAAACTTTCCAGCAGAGCAAATGTGTCCTGTGAGCCAGAGGGATTAAAGGATTCTACTTGGGATCTGAATAAAGGTCATTCTTGCTACTGAACTGATTATGTCACCATCACTGACCCTTATGTTAACAGGTCCTTTCCCTTGTCACATATTCTATTACATTCTCTTATGGATATTTCAACACGTTTTGCCCCTATTCGGACCACATAAAGCCATCTTAGAATCTTGCCCTATAAACCCACAGAATAACAATTCTCTAATTCACAAGGCAAATAAGAAGATGTTAAAATCTAATTTACAACTACAAGAGGACTATGATGCCACATACAGATCTTGCTTAGAAAAGCTACTCAAACTGATTTATTACACTAAACCAAATGGGGAGAATGAGAAGAGACGTTGGTGTGTCTGGAGCACAGAATGTCACTAATGCCATCCTCTTGAAAATGAGCATGTGTTCAATGAAACATAGATGTTTCCTGGAGTAAATGGTTTTTGTATTTGGGGTGGGAGACAAACGAGTTTTCTTTTTCTGAACTCTAGGACTCTATTGAAGAATCTTTTCCCAAACGTGACAGGCTTATGAAGGCAGAAGCAGCAGTAAGTGCAGAGGGCACTGCCTAGGGGTAGGGACTGGAGCAATGGTAGAAGGGAGGGGAGATATCTTGGAATCCATCAGGCACCTTATTGACCCTTTGCCAATTCTGACCTGTCTTTCTGCAGTCATTTTTCCAGCTGGTCATAGTGCATGGGACCCAGTGAAAATAAGCCTTATTTCAATAAAAAGGTGGGTTGTTTCAGGACTTTAAAGTGCCTATATTCAATCCTTAGTCACTGCCTTTGGAATTCATCTCAGCTTCTAGGACATTTATCTCTTCTAGAGCTGGATTCAGCAACAAAAAGAGTATTATTCATAGCATGCTATGAACAACAGAAATATCAGGACACATTCTTGTGAAAATCAAAGCATTTGAGTACTTAGAGGTGAAATTTCTGGATTATAGAATATGCACATCAAATAGTTTTATAGATACTGCTAGGTTTCTGTCCAGCGTGGCTCATTTTCCTATTCCCATGTGTGATGCGTCTCCACATAGCGGAACCAACCCTAAGAAAAACTCATTTACCCCTTCTAAATAACAAGGACAGAAAGGCAACACCAAGTCACCAAAATTCAATCTCTAAAAGATGTTTGGTCACAGATCTAAAATGAATTCGATGGGCACTTGATATAAACCCTGGTTCCTGTGCTTCTCCCCTGTGATGCGGGCCACACACGTACTCTTCAGCCTGCCGGTGTCCTAGAATTAACTGAACACTTCTTCTGCGAGATGACATTCAAGCCACACAAAGACAGCAAGGTCGGTGAGTGCTGGAAGGGAAAGCGAGCCTGGCTCATAAAACCAAGAGGCACTTACGATTTAACAAGATTAACAAGAGCTGTTGAAAAGAGCGGCCCGGCCTGAGTCACAGGGAAAGGATGCCAGCTCAGTTCTCTTGGCTTTGCCGTCACACCACACGAGCGGAAAGCTCTAGAAAGCCTTGCATGAAACTGCAATAAAGCTTTTTGGAAAATGATTGTATCTTTAATGATTATTTCTCTTACACCTTTACAGGAAGGAATGAGTCATTCTTTTTGTTGTTGTTAATCCTCACCCAAGGATATTTTTCCATTGACTTTTAAAATATATACAGATTTTTATTGAATTCAGAGAAGGGAACAGGAGACAGAGAGAGAGAAACATCGATGATGAGGGAGAATCATTGATTGGCTGCCTCCTGCACACCCCACACTGGGGATCGAGCCGGCAGCCCGGGCATGTGCTCTGACTGGGAATGAACCGTGACATCCTGGTTCATAGATTGATGCTCAATCACTGAGCCACGCCGGCTGAGCAAAATTGATTTTTAAAAAAATATGTTTTTATTGATTTTAGAGAGAGAAGAAGGGAGAGGGATAGAGAGATAGAAACATTGATGAGAGAGACACATCAATAAGCTGCCTCCTGCACGCCCTCCTCTGGGGATCCAGCTGCCCTAACTGAGAATCAAACTGGTGACCTCTTGATTCCTGGGTTGACATCCAACTGCTGAACCACACTGGCTGGGATCCATTGACTTTTAGAGAGTGGAAGGGACGGGGAGAGACAGAGAGAGAGAGAGCAATGTGAGAGAGACACATCCGTTGGTTGCCTCCTGCACACACCCTGACCAGGGCTGGGGATCAAGCCCTCAATGGAGGTATGTGCTGTTGACCAGAATCGAACCCAGTCCCCTTCAGTCTGAGAGCTGATGCTCTATCCACTGAGCCAAACTGGCTAGAGCAAGTCATGTTTTCCAGAGCTATTTGTTGTTAACATTTCTTTTGTCTGCCTTATTGGGAAGGTCAAGTCTGAAGCTGCATAGGTTCTTAGATCCAAGTTGTTAAATACATAGTAAACTCACACTGCACTCTTTTGGAAATATTTCTACTAGAAAACTGTAGTGCATTTCACAACAGCAAGCTGAGGAAGACAGTCCTTCCCTCTTCAGGCTGCGTGTAAAGGCATGAATTAATGTAATTCTCTAAAATACTCGTCACTCTGTCTATCAATGCTTTTGTCCCTGGGCGAAAGCAATTCTATCAGACCAGCTTTTATGAGAACTGCAGTTTTTAGAACACATGATTTATATCATATCTCATATATTGAAAGTTGACATAAATGCTTACTAACTAGACTTAAGAATATTGGGCAATCCCTGGGTAAGCAATTTGTTAAATGTTGTATATATATAGAAGGAACTCCCAAAGTTATACCTGATATATATGTGCATTGCAGTTCAGGCAGGTACATAGAGCACCGACATTTGTTTAGCTGCCTGTTTGTGGGGTCACATCCATATAGAAGCTATGGCTGCCAGCATTGGTAGGTTGGTGTTACCATGATGTCTGACATTTCATGTATAAAATGAGGATTACATTGTCTCCATGCTATAGGTAAGTGCCTAACGTAAAACGACGTAAAATGGTATATATATTATACTACATTATATATTACTAGAGGCCTGGTGCACGAATTCATGCTCGGGTGGGGTCCAGCTGGCCCTCCCCAATTGGGGCCGATAGGGCCGGGCCAGCTGGGGGGAGGGGCTTTGGGTAGTTGGCAGGCCAGTATAGTGGGGGGCCATTGGAGGTGGGGCCGCCCCTGGGGAGGGGCTGCTGGCAGGCTAGCCCCGTCCCTGGTCAAACTCCCTGTCAAACTTCCGGTAAAGGGGACAATTTGCATATTAGCCTTTTATTATATAGATTATCTTAGTGAGGTGTCCTTTGACTCCATTAAAAATTAGTTGTATAGGCAAAATAAGTGAAAAATATAAACAATTAACCATAATTCTATTATCTTAAAAATCAATTCTTTTAATTGTTCCATTTTAGCATCAATACAGTTTCAAAAGCCTTTAAACTTAGCATTGTACTCTAAGAATCTTCTCTCATTGTTACTTAATTTGCTTATTTATCTTTTTATTTACTCAACAATTTTCTAATTAGTGGACATTTAAGTTGTTTCTGATACTGTTTTTTGTTTATCTAAAATGATGACCTCATTCAGTGGTCGGCAAACTCATTAGTCAACAGAGCCAAAAATCAACAGTACAATGATTAAAGTTTCTTTTGAGAGCCAAATTTTTAAAACTTAAACTTCTTCTAATGCCACTTCTTCAAAATAGACTCGCCCAGGCCGTGGTATTTTGTGGAATAGCCACACTCAAGGGGCCAAAGAGCCGCATGTGGCTCTTGAGCCGCAGTTTGCCGACCACTGATCTAATTAACTTAAACACTAATATTGTCCTTTGGTTTTTATAAATTGTTTCCTCTTGAATGATCAACAGAATTATTGAGTCAAAGGGTATGAATAGTGAATGATTTAAAAAATGTACCTGTTAACAAAGTACAAGTGTACTAGACTCTCTGTGTCCTCACACGAACTAGTAATCTCATTATTTTTTTAATTTTTGCCAGTATAGTGGGAACTGACTCACAGAAAAAAATTTTATTGTTGCTTAATTTGTCTTTTTTTAAAATATATTTTTATTGATTTCAGAGAAGAAAGGAGAGGGAGAGAGAGATAGAAACATCAATGATGAGGGAGAATGATTATTGGCTGCCTCCTGCATATCCCCCACATTGGGGATCGAGCCCACAACCTGGGCATGTCCCCTGATGGAGAATCAAACCATGAACTTCTGGTTCAGAGGTTAATGCTCAACCACTGAGCTACACTGGCTGGGCTAATTTGTCTTTTGATAAAAAATGGAACTAAATATTGAATATTTTCCCATGTGTTTGCTTTATTGGTTGAATCTCTTCCTGGAAAAAAGTCCTGTTGATATTAATACAAAGGTAAACTTGTTGATGACAGTTGTTTACTTTTAAAAATTAAAGGCTGAACTATGGCAAATGGTATGGTGGGTCCTCAAAAAGTTAAAAATGTAACTGTCTTATGACCCAGTAATTCCACTTCTGGTCATTTATCTGAAGAAATGCAAAACAGGAATTAAAAAGAATATATGCACTCTTACGTTTATTACATTATTTACAATAGCCAAAATATAGAAGCAACCCAAGTGCCTCAGAATGGATAAATGGATTAAAAAGCTGTGGTGCATATATACAATGGAATATTACTTGGCCATAAAAAGAATGAAATCTTACCATTTGCAACAGCATGGATGGACCTAGTGGGTATTAGTGAATTAAGTCAGTCAGAGAAAGACAAATACCATGTGATTTCACTTAAATGTGGAATCTAAAAAACAAACAAAATTGAAACAGACTCATAGACACAGAGACCAACTGGTGATTGCCAGAAGGGAGAAGGGTGGGGGACTGGGTGAAAAAGGTAAAGGGATTAAGAAAGTACAAATTGGTACTTACAGCATAGTCACGGGGATGTAAAGTATAGCATAGGGAATATAGTCAACAATATTGTGATGACTATGTATGGTGCCAGGTGGAAATATCAGGAGGAAATACTCTGTAAAGTATATGATTATCTAACCACTATACTGTATACCTGAAACCAATACAAAGTATGTAATACTAAAAGTAAACTGCAATTGAAAAATATAAAAATAAATACATTAAAAAATGTTAAAGCTTATGGAGGTTGCCCTTGAAATGTTGAAAGAAAATGAAGAAATAGGTAGGATATTCTGTCAATCAAGGTCTTAAGTCTTGAACATGGTGAGGAGCATTTAATAAAGGGACTATTTACAAAGGCATGGTAATGTTAAGAGAAGCTAACAAGGGATGGCACAGTACCCAGGGCTAGCAATAATGGCACCATTTCTAGAACTGAAGTGTTAGAGAGAGGGCCCAGGTAATAAAACCCAGAACAATAGTTATAGGAAAGGGCTCCCTGAGAGGAGTTTCAGCCTTTGAAAGAGAGACACAGTCAACCTATAGTTACCTGGGAGGGAGGAACAGGATATGAATATCCTGACTTTGATGATTTCCTGGAGTGCCTCCCATTGGCCGAGGCCAACTGTCAGAGGGCAATCAATGTAATCCATAAAGGTCAGTCTCCTGAAGCCCAGAGCAGGATAAAAAGAGAGGTGAATGTATTTGAAAGAACAAATGGAAAATATTCAGCACAGATATTCTGGCATTACCATATTTTAAAGTGGCTGGGTTATCTGAGCCTTCACAAATTGATTCAAGCTTGTGGATCTAAGGTCTCCCTTAATTCACCTTTTGAATATTATTAGAAAGCTATTTAATTTACATAATTTAGTCTTCAACTAGAAACAAAACAGAATGTTAATGTCATTACTTGATCTTTTATTTTTTTATTTTATTTTTTAAGGAATCTAGATAGTAAGAATTTATTCCTTGCTTGAAGGAAATTTTATTGTATCAGAATCTCAAAAGCAGGTAAGAAAGAAGCATTACAAATCTCAGAAGTCAGTAAGAAGTCAAAGGGACACGCACAGGGGAAATAGTCCAGGAATGTTAAGAATGACAGGGATTATAGTAAGTTTACTCCAGACTTTCTGATTCAGTAGGTTGGGTGGGTCTCGGAAATCTGTACTTGTAACAAGGACTCCAAAGCATTCCAATGGAGCCAGCTGACTGTCATTTGGAGCAACTGGACAACAGGGCTTTAGAAAGAAGCTTCACAATCTACAGTCTCACAGACACTTAATGAACTCAACCCAAATGGAAATACAAACTTGAAGATGATAAATCAACTCACTGGTTCCCTTGCCTTGAGAACCAGTGTTTGGAGCCACAACTATATGTGACAGCTAATAGCAATGATGATCCCGGCACTGTGACAATTATTTAACCTGCAGACCAAGCCCTGTGACAAGTATTTAACCTGCATTACCACACTGAAGCCTCTCAACAACCTCATGAGGTACGATTAGTATCTACGTTTTATAGAAGAGCACATTTAGGCTCATAAAGATTAAACATATGAACCTCGGGCTCGGAGGTTCCTAGTCTGTCTACCTTCTTATCTATATTTCAGAGTTTCTTATATCTGTTTTATCCAGAGTTTTTAGTAGTATCTAGTGGGAGAGATAGAGACACGTATGTCTACTTCATCTTCCTGGAGGCAGAAGTAGTTTATAATAATTTTTAAACAAAAAGGGTCATTATATTTCCCCTCTAACAGAGTTACTATTCTCATGCCTCCATAACTCCCCAGTCTTTGGCCATTTATATAAATAGTTGTATGAAGTTATAATCACAGTTCATTGCATTATGATGGAGTACTTAAGATGCTGGGTTTTGGCCTGAGTTCCAACTCCACAACTGACTGATTATGTGATCTTGTGTAAAGACCATGTGGGGACCCTGGACTTCTACCTCCTCCTGCAGCACCCCTTCCCTCTTGCTGAGGAAATGGCTCAAGTCAATTAAGCTCCCCCTACCCCTCCAAACTAGAAAAAGAAGAGCAAAGCAAGCACAAGGAATAAATAGTAAAGGCAACAGCAGAAATTGATGATATTGGAAACAGACAATAGAGAAAATCAACACAACAAAGAGATTTTTTATTCAAAGAGATTTATAAAATTGGCAAACTTCTATCAAGACTGACAAAAGAAAGAAGAGAGAGAAGATACAGGACTATGTGGGGAGACAGCAAGAACACAGCCATCCACAGACCAAGGAGTGAGGATCCAGGAAAAACCAAACCTGGTAATACCTTGATCTGGGACCTCTAGCTTCTAGCACTGCGAGAAAATAAATTTCTGTTGTTTAAGCCACCCAGTCTGTGGTATTTTATGACAACCGTAGCAGATGAATACACCTGCCATCTGGCAGGGTCTCCCATCACCAATGGAAAAGACACCTTCCTATGCCCAGTAACTTGGAGGAACTCTATCTACCACGCAGGACAGACTCCTTCAACAAGAGCCCAGGTCCCTTGTAAGCTCCTCCACAACAGAGGATCCTTGGCCCCAAGAGGGGTGTGGATGGTGTGGAAGGGAAGACCCAGCAGAGGGACTTGGGTGGGGCTGGGCCATGGTGAAAACCTTGTAAGCTCCTCCACAACAGAGGGTCCTTGGCCCCAAGAGGGGTGTGGATGGTGTGGAAGGGAAGACCCAGCAGAGGGACTTGGGTGGGGCTGGGCCATGGTGAAAACCTTGTAAGCTCCTCCACAACAGAGGGTCCTTGGCCCCAAGAGGGGTGTGGATGGTGTGGAAGGGAAGACCCAGCAGAGGGACTTGGGTGGGGCTGGGCCATGGTGAAAACCTTCCTGGTCACAGGTGCAGAAGTTCCTCATGGTGGACAGAGCTGCATCTCTAGATCATGATGAACCTGCCTGCGACGTGGCAGAGCCTCTGGGAGACAAGGGCGAGGGGAAATTGGTTTCTTCTCATAGGATTCACAAGTTCTGTCAGTTGACTTGGTGGGGATGTGCCTTGTCTAACCAGACGCAGGTGGCCTGGAGGGCAGGTTATGAAATGACAAGTTACCAGCACCGCTCCTGTCAACAGCCATCCACAGTGAGACCGAAGGGTTTGCCTTCCTGAGGAGTCCCAGGAAGCCCTGGGTAGAGGATCCAGTGAAAGCCTGGCCTCCTGGGTCATGTGGTTCAGGGTCTCCCAGGCAGTGCTCGCAGGCATCAGAGTGAAGAGTGATCTCTGAATGTGGGGAAGTGAGCCATCTGGGTGAAGAGAGAGGCTCTGTGGTGGCCTGTCTTTTCTCACTGTGCTGTGAGCCTCAGCTTCCACAGCAACTTTATCCTTGGAGTTTTTAGATTTGGATTTGGAGCTCAAATTGAAAAATAAACAATGAGATTGTGTGTGCTACAGCAAAAGGGAGCCTGTGGTTTTATGCATGGGGATGGGCGGAAGCAACAGATTCCGTCCTTTCTTTACATATTTTTACTTAAGTCAAAACAACAGTTGCACAGGTGAGGAAGGGAAGGAGAGAGAGAGAGATGGAGGGGGGGGGAAGAGAGAGAGAGAGAGAGAGAGAGAGAGAGAGAGAGAGAGAGAGAGAGAGAGAGAGAGAGAGAGACTGGAGCCAAAATCTTAACCAACATAGATATTTCTAAAACTCAAGGAGAGGCACCATGAGGGTTTCCTTAGCACTGAGATCTGAGGAAAAAGCTCCAGCCTGGGGGTGAGAACACAGTTCCTCCTTTCAGCTAATCCCCAGCTTCTTTGCCTATAAAGTGGAGAGGCTGTAGTAAAAGATTGCAAAATAATATAAATGTAGTATTTGCACTTTTACTTAGATTATTCAAGTGTTTAAATCCAATCCTATCACCTGGTTCCTCCTCCTGAAGTTTAGATGGCTGTATATCTGTGTCAGTGTATGTGTGTGCATATGTAGTGTATATGTATAGTATGTATGTAGATGTGGGTATGTATAGTGTGTGGTATAGGTTATATGTGCAGTGTGTATATGTGTTGTAATGGGTATGTGTTGTGTATGTGGGTGGTGTGTATAGTATAGCAACCTCCCACATTGCCCCATCTATGCTGGATTTCTGGATCCTTCAGAAATCCTCCCTCATGTACCCAGCCAAATAAACAAGAACACATGTGGAAAGCCTTTCTTAGTTCAGTGTCCCTTGAGATGCAGCCAAACAGCTGGAATTATATGCTTTGTAGAGAGCCAGGGACGTGGCATGGCAACAGGAAATTCGGTTTGCATTTGGAAGCCAAATTCCTTTTCCCAAACCTGAGAGGGCCAGAGAGGGTAGAGGCTGTGTTGTCTCTTGCTGGCAGCTAAAGGTGTGTGTGTGTGTGTGTGTGTGTGTGTGTGTGTGTGTGTGTGTGTGTGTAGGGGTATCTTTCATTAAAATCTCCGTGTTTCACTATTTACACCTGCATTTACATCTCAGATTCCAATTTTAAAGTCAACCTCTTCTTTTCTCTGCATCTTTTTCTCTGGCTCTATTGCTCTTCATTTATCTCTCCAGCCCCCTTACTCTCTCTTTTTACTATGGACAGTAGCTCAGAGTTTTGAGCTGCTGCATGGAGGGAGCCCCAGATCAAAGCAGGGAAGACTAGGAGGCTGCACAGTTGCTAGGATGCTGGGCTTCAGAGTTTTCAATACTTCCACCTTCCTGGTTATGGGAAGGCTTCCTCTTGATTCTGGGGGCTCCAGGGTTACCAGGTCCACAGCTTGCCATTCCAGATCTGTTCCAGTCATGTATTGCTGCTGAACAAATTACCCCCAAACTAAGTGGCTTGAAACAACATTCGTTTATTTCACCCTCGAATCTGTGATTTGGGCAGGGCTCTTCTCCCACATGGATCTTGCTGGGGTGGTTTGAAGATGAGGGGTGATTCCACAATTGAGGGCTGGAGTCATCGGAAGCTTATTTACTTATGTGTCTGGTATTTGTTATGGTTCCTGGCTGGGACTTCAGCTGAGACTGTCAGCTTGAACACCTACATGTAGCTTTTCTATGTGAGAGGTGTTCTCACTGCATGGTGGCTGGGTTCCAAAAGTGAATGTCACAGGAGACAAGGTGAAAGTGCATGTTATTTTTATGACTTAGTCTCAGAACCATTTAGCATCACTTCTGCCATACTCTATTGGCTGAGGCAGGTACATTGTTTTGTCCAAGTTCAAAGAAGGTGACATGGACTCCACTACTTAATGAGGGGAGTGTTCAATGTCACATTGTAGGAATAATATGTGTAGTGTGTGTATGTATGCGTGTATGTAGTGTTCTACATGCACTATACTGTAGTAATGTAAAGTACATGTATACACTCTTATAGTCCTATTGGTTTAAATTTATAGACAGAGACACAATTTGTAGTAAGGATTGTTATCACATGGTGCTAAAGCTTGCAATTTTACTCTAAAAATATTTTGCAGAATGGCCTCAAGATGGACCCCAAGATTTCTGCCCCCGCTGATGTACACACCTGGATAATTCTCCTCCATTATGTGTGTGGGGCCTGTGAACCTGGCGGGTGTTTGGATGACATGAGATAGCAAAGGATAAGGGGATTTGCAAATGTAATTAAGATCCCTAATCAGTTACTTTGGGTTAATCAAAAGGGAGATTACCCTTGGTGAGCCTGAAGTAATCAGGTGAGTCTTTAAAGAAAGGTTCAGGTCTGCCCTCCGGAGAGAGATTCTCTTGCTGCTTTGACGAAGAAAACTGCCATGTGGAGAGAAGACCAAGTGGCTGAAATATGAGGGCAGCTTCTAGGAGCCAAGAGCAACCCCCCAAACAACAGCCAGCAAGAGAATGGGAACCTCAGTTCTGCAACTGCAAGAAAATTCTCTGGCAATCTGAACTTGAACTTGGAAGAGCTCCAGATGAGAACACAGGCTGGCTGATATCTTGATTTTATCTGTGAGACCCTGAGCTGAGAACCCAGCTACTCCAGACCAATAGGAACTGCGAGATAATACTAAATATGTATTGTTTCAAGCCACCACGTTAGCGGTGATGTGTTATGCAGCCATAGAAAATGAGCACAAGTCAGAACCATGAGCTACACTGGCAAGAAAACCACATTGAGTAATTGGAGAAATACAAGGCAGATCCAGTAGCAAGACTACACATGCTTTAAGACCCAGCTCAGATGTCTCCTCCTTTAAGATCTCTGTGGACTCCCTTCAGCTAGAAGTAATCTCCTGCGTCTGAAACCCTATAGTTTTGTTTGTACTTCTTTTGCGGTACTTCTATAGTCTACTTGTATTTGTCAGTGTACTTGTTTTGTCTCCATGACTGGATTGCGAGGTCCTGTGGATGAAAATGTCCCATTTATTTTTCTGGCACTGAAGTACTTAGCACAATTCTTTGCATATCAACTAATGTTTGCTGATAATTTATTAGGTCATTTTCTCAATTATAGAAATTCAACTTTTATTTGTTGAGGCAGTTTGAGAATACATTTTGATATAAGGCAAATCAATAGATGATCTTCATTATTATTTTAAGGGTGCTAGTTTAACATATCAAACCTAGTTAAGCATTTGTGTCCTCATTTGCAGTCAGCGAGAAAATCTCTGTCATTTGAGATTCTGAAATTAAGCCTATGAATGTTTATCCAATAGATTCTGGTTCCCAGACTCTGAAACTCTCTGCCAAGACAGAACCACAGATCTGAGTGATCTTTATTCTTACCTTTAAGACGAAGAAAAGCATTTCCTAAACCACGTGGATAAGCTGCCATGTAGCTATTACCTCTAGAAGCAGGACCGTTAGGTTTACAAAGATAGGGGTGACGTTTCTTCTTGGAATACTAAATCCAAGTCTACTTAGAGAGACAAGTAGCGTTTAGCTCCTCTTTTGAGTTTAGTTTTGGAACACTGAACATGGGAGAAGCAGAAAGGCCACAGAACAGAACATAGACATGCTTTTAGGATGGTGATACTTTTGTAACATAAGAAGCCAGCAACTCCTGGAGGCTAGTTGGTTTGAGCCCCAAGGAGGCCCCTTATGTCTCAGGGAACCCCACACAGAATTGTGCCTGAGGACCTGCACACTATAGGAAACCATTTTTGCAAGCTCAATTATTACTAACCAAGAGCATTGCCATTAATAATCTTCCTTATAGATCTTAGAAAAATAAAATAAATTTAAAATAAATTGGAAGGCCGTGAGGAGTTCTTTGGGGACCAGGTTATTAGGTCCCTGATGATGTGCTTTGGGGGAGCACCAACTGATTAATCCAGGCTCAAGAACATATTTTGAGGACTTCCTGGTCTGGACCTCATATAAATAGTGAGTAAGGAACACTTATTTCTGAGAATTTTCAGAGTTTCATATACATTATCTCTCTTTACCTGGGGGATAGGTAAAGACTGTCCTCTCCTAATTTGGGCTACTAGAGGCCAGTGAAGTTCAGGGGCCATTACTGTTAAGGCCTCAAATGGCACCCACTTTGTGTGTCCTGTTCTGGTTGTCAATCTCACGAGGCCTCAGACTTCTGGAGCCAACAGATCAGATCACCGGTAGTTAGTGTCAAGATGGTATTAAAGGCCTGAGTCAGAAATTAATCACACTAGCTATTTTCTGGCTCACCCTGTGATTATCCCCATGGCCAGTGATGAAACTGGATGTGACAGGTCCGAATTTTACATTTCATATGGAGCACAAATAAACATTTGTGAAATCTACCAGGAATTATTTTTTTAAAATCCTGGTATGTGACCAGCAGTCTATTTGCTTTTTAGACTCTAGGCAATTCTTGGGGTTCACTGAGTATTTATCTTTATAATTTGGAGGGAGGTGGGACTAAGGTAAGAGGCTAAGAAGTGCGCTGGTATCTGGCACTCCCTCCCCCTGTTTTATTGGGAGGTGGCGGGGGGACTAAGTGGAAGGAAGGATTGTAGGATTTGAGGAGTAAGAAGGCTGGGGTAAATTAGGTTGATTCATCTCTGCCTTAGCTTCACTTGGAGAGGATTTTAAAAACACCGATTTCTAGACCCAGCTGTAATGAAACCATCTCTGAGGTTTGGGCCCTGTAATCTGCATTTCAACCCATCAGGTAATTTTGATGCACTTATTGGTTTGCAAACCGCTGGAATAACGACAAACTAAAAGCATCTGTGTAAAGAGCCCTGGTCTAGGAGTTGGGGCTCTATATTTACGTTCTGCCACCAGCTTGCTTTATGATCTTGTGAAAATAGGTTTTCCTCTCTAGATCTGTTTCCTCATCTATAAAATGAATGGTGGACCCAAGAAATGCACCAGCACCCACATTATAATTCAAAGGCAGTCTATGACACAAATTTCTCTCGCCACTTAGGGATTCTGTGAAGATAGATCTCTTTGGAGGTGCGGGGAGGAGAGACGGTGGGAAAGAGAGGCATGAGTGTGAGAGGCAGGTGGGGAAAAGAATCCCAAGCAAGTAGCCTCTCCTTCAAGGTGGATCCTGGTTTTGTGGAGCCTGACACTTTTGTTGAGGGCTCTTCTTTAAGAAAAAGAATATAAAATTGCCATTAAAATTAAATATAAAAGTGAATATTTATTTAGAGTGATAAAAGAAATCACAAACGACCTATCTTATGAAAAATACCATAAATCCAGAATCCAGAAAAATGACAATGTTTTTATTAATTTGTTTCCTGACACACCTTTATACTTCTTTTTTTCCTCTCTAGCTTTGTTCTGCATACACTGATTTTCTCTTCATGTGGTAATAATTTTGTACTATCACTTTCTTTGGAGAGAACAGAAAGCCAATAATTCAGTAATTCCTCTAATGTGTTTGAAATTTGTTTTTCTAAGCTGTTGATAGTTCAGCAAAGTTTCTTTCTACATCACAACTCATTATTAGTAATGTATGTATTTTTTAAATTGTAGTCAAGTCTGGGGAAACTGTAATTGAGTTTCTTTAATACCAAAGCTGTGAAAGTTGGAAGAATTTTCCCCTACATTAGCTTTTGGATTTAAAATTCTATTCCTGCTGTGTGTGTATTTTTCTCCATCATCTGACTAGTTCTGATGCTGGGAGCCCAGATCACATTCATAGCACAACAGCCCCTCTGTGCCTTCAATCAGGACACTAGGTGAGCTGGCAGAATGGGCTGTCGAAGGCATTCCTACATTGGGGTGGCTGACTATCACTGAACTGCACATGGAAATGGCCACCAATATTCCCTGAAGCCCATTTCAACTGTATCCCCAACTTGAATTCTCCTTAGCTAGATTCCCCAATGCCCACGACCACTCCAGGGCTACTTGACCTGGGAGATGTGTGATAGAGGAGGAAGGAAAGTGGGAAGAGGCTGTAATCTTAAACTGTAACTGTCAGAAGTACAGTTGGCCCTCAAACAACATGGGGGTTAGGGGTATCAACCTGCACAGTTGAAAATCTGCATGTAACTTTTGACTCCTCCAAAACTTAACTACTAATAGTCTATCGTTGACCGGAAGCCTTCCAATAATATAAACAATTGATTAATGCATAATTTGTAAGTTATAAATATTATATACTGTATTCTTACAATAAAGTAAGCTAGAGAAAAGAAAATGTTATTAAAAAATTATAAAAAAGAAAATACTGTAATAGTATATTGCATTGTTTATTGATACTATAAGTTTACATCATCTTGGTTACAAGATGAATCATTTGTCAATAGTTACATCAGTATTGTCTTATATGATATGAAACACTGTAGATGCTATGTGTATTACTAATACTAAACATGAAAAGTGAAAAGATAATATGTAAAAACTTTTGTATTTATTTTTACAGGTATACTGATCCATGAAGTGATAATAAAGGAGCAGCAATATGATAGTTGTATGGTGGCCCACTGTAGTTGGTGGAATTGCTTCATGGTAGCCTAGCTTATACACTAATAAATGAACCGTTATAAAATTTCTATGGCATACAATATTACAGTTATATTCTTAATACAATATTGGGAACTTTTTTTTAAATCACATGCCTGTGATGGTAGGCTAATATTCAATTACCTTAATAATGAGAGAGGCATACTTTATAGTAATGTAATTCTTTAAAAGCAAAGTTAGAAAACAAAGTTAGAAAACTAACACGTTTTATATTAAACTAGAAGCCTAGCGCACAAATTCATGCATGGGGCGGGAGGGTCCCTCAGCCTGGCCTGCATCCTCTTGCAATCTGGGACCCCTCTGGGGATGTCTGGCCTAAACAGGCAGTCAGACATCCCTCTCACAATCGGGATGCTGCATGCACCAGTGACCATACTTTTCACACAGGTGAAAGACATCTTGCTGTTGTATGGGCAGCTACATTTTTTGCCCTTATTATAAAAAGTAGTACATAACATGATCCTTCTGAAGCAGTAGTACCGTTTTCCCCATCTTATGGGTGGAAAAACTGAAGCAGAGAGAAGTTAAGTAATTGGCTTTGTCACACAGTTATAAGTGTCAGAATGAGGGCTGACCACAAAATGTGCAAGCCAGAGTCCATGCATGTCATCGCTGCATCATCCTGTTTTTTCAGTGTCAGAGTAGCCTTGCTAGGTTTTATTTTTAAATCTAAGAGACTGTTCCCAATATATAGGGTAGGGTCCCTAGGCCTGGCTGGTAATCAGGGCCATGTGTGGAGTGACCTGTGGGCAGGGCAATCCAGTAGCCCCTGCTAGCACACACTTTGGCTGGTGGCCTGGTGCCACCCACTGGCTGGCCTCACCCCTCAATTGCTGCCACTAGTTGCCTCCCTCTTGGGGTGGGGAGGAGGGGACAGACGCTCAACGCAGGAGCTGCCCCCAACCAGGGTCAGCTCCTGCATTGAGCGTCTGCCCCCTGGTGGCCAGTGCACATCATAATGACTGGTTCTTCCACCACTGAGTCGACTTGCATATTATGGTTTTATTATATAGGACTAGAGGCCCAGTGCACAAAATTCATGCACAGGTAGGATCCCTAGTGAGTGCCAGCCGGGGCCTCCCTTCCCTGGCTGCTGGCTGCTGGCTGGGGCCTTCCTTCATTCTGCATTACCCCCTGGTGGTCAGTGCACATCATAGTGAGTGAACTCCTGGTCGGTTGAACTCCCGAAGGGACACTTTGCATATTAGGCTTTTATATATATAGATATCTCTCACCTTATACCTATATAGGGATAGGCTACCCACTTTTATACAAGTTTTACACACGGTGATGAAATGATGATACATGATGAATTCTTACTCAATGATGATGATGACATAAACACATCTCTTACATTTCTTGCCAATAGTTATTAGATTTTTACACAAAGACACACACATACACAACAGACATTAATTGTACAGCATGACAATTGCTGTTCATTAAGTGGAAGTGGATCGTCATAAAGGTCTCCATCTGCATTGTCTTCACATTGAGTAAGCTGAGGAAGAGAGGGCTGGTTTTGCTCTCTCAGGGGGTAGCAGAGGTGAAAGAGGTGGAGGAGGGGAACAGGGAGGCAGGAGAGCCAGAACACTTGGTGTAATTTTAAAAAATGCATCATAATTTCTGTCTGATTTTTTTTTTTTTTTTTTTGCTTTTCACTTCTCTAAAAGTCGTTCTGAATGGTACCAATTCTTGCACCATTGGTTTAGTTTCAGTGCTCATATCATAGAAGGGTCCATGTCACAAACGAAGGTAAAAGCAGTCTTGAATAACTGAAACCCTTCTGCCAGATTGTTCAACAGCAACTTGTTTTATGGCTCTGCTTCTTCTAGATCTTCCTCCTCAGTGTTTGGCACTGGTTTGGAAGCACTCATCACCATCAAGTTGTCTTCTGTACATTCCTTTGGCATGGTGTCTATTAGCTCTTGAATTTCTCCAAGATCCAGATCTTGAAACCATTCATCTTCCTACTTTTATTTTTCCCCCCCGTATTCACAGTCCCTTTTATGACTTCCTTGATTGTCTCTGTCATTAATCCTGTGAAGTCATACACAACATCTGCATATAGTTTCCTCCAGCAGGGATTTATTGTTTCAGGCTTGATGGCTTTTATAGTTTTTTCTGTAACAATGATGGCATCTATAATGATGTAATCCTTTCAGACTTTCATGATGGTCTCTCTATTGGGGTTCTCTTTCGTAGTCTTGACATTTTTTCCCATAGAGTACTATGTGGAATTAGCCTTGAGGGTCCTCATGACCCCCTGAATTAGAGACACTGTGTTTGGGAGCAAGTAGACCACTTCGGTGTCTTTGGTGGTGAACTCAAGGGGTTCTGGGTTGCCAGGGCGTTGTCGAGTATCAAAAGAACTTTAAAGGCAGTCTCTTACTGGCAAGGTACTTCCTGAGTTCTGGGATAAATCGTCAGTGGGACCAATCCAGAAAAAGGGTTCTCACTGTCCAGGCTTTCTTGTTGTACAACCGAAAGACTGGCAGCTGGTATTTATCTCTTCTCCTCTATGCTCAGAGGTTAGTTAGCAGCTTTATAGAGATGAGAGCCATTCTGATCATAAACCCCACTGCATTTGAGCAAAAAGTAGAGTTAGCCTATCCCTTCCTGCCTTAAATCCTGGTGTTTGCTTCTCTTCTGTACTAATTAATATCCTTTGTGGCATTTTCCCCTCAGAATAGGGAACTTTTGTCTGCATTAAAAACTTGTTCAGGAAGATATCCATTCTTTTCTATGATTTTCTTTTTCCTTTTAAAAAAATATATTTTTATTGGTTTCAGAGAGGAAGAGAGAGGGAGAGAGAGAACCATTGATCGGCTGCCTCCTGCACACCCCCACTGGGGATGAGCCCACAACCTGGGTATATGCCCTTGACTGGAATCAAACCAGGGACCCTTCAGTGTGCAGGCTGATGCTCTATCTACTGAGCCAAACCAGCTAGGACTACAGTGATTTTTTTTTAATGGCATCTGGAAACTCGTCTGCTGTCTCTTGGTCAGCAGAAGCTGCTTATCTTGATATTTTTAGAGCAAAACCTCTTTCTAAAAGTATTCAACCATCTTTGCTGGCATTAAATTCTCCAGCTTTTGATCCTTTACCTTCCTGCTGCTTTGTCATATAATGACTTTGCTTTCTCTCAAATCATATTGGGATGTATAGGCACACTTTCTTATGGGAATCCTGCACCAACATAAAAGCTGCATTTTCAGTATGCGAAAAAAAGGTATTTAGCAAAAAGTGCAAGACCGTCATGCCTGCTGGCGTAGCTGCAGCGATGGCTTCACAAATTTCCTTTTCTTTTTTACAGTGGTCCTTATCATGGGTTCATTTACCTTGGAATGGCTGGGAACAGCACCCGCAGGCCTCACTCTTTGGTACATAGCAAGCAATTCAGCTTTTCCTTGTCACGTCATGACTTTTCTCTGCTTCTTGGGAGCCCTTCCAGCATAACCAGTGGCACTTTGTATGGGTCTCACGGTGTGATTCAAGGTTTATGGTATTAAACTAAGCACAATGAGAAATACATGAGAACCACAAGAGATCACTTTTTATCATGATAGGCAACTTAGTGGAGAGACAAACTGCTCACGTGGAGATGATTAGCTTCACATGACATTTTAAGCGGATACTCACAACACTTGAGCTCATAGCAATAGCAACAGGGGGTGGCGATGAAAGTATTACAGTAGTAGAGTATGTGCTACAGTTAATTTTATGCAGTTTTGATTTAATACTGCATCTTTACTTTGGTTTATATTTCTCTTGACTGAAGATGGAGCCATGTATGACCTGTGTTTTTGTCTGTAAGTTTTAATAAATTTTAACTTTTTATAATAGATTTGTGACTATTTTACAGGAGTAAATGATGAAATAGACTAATACCTACATATATTTTATGCATTCATGATATACCTAACTTTTTCTTAAATTTTCAGTATTTCTTGGCTATATGGTTTGCCTGTGAGTTTTTCCAAGTTGTTGATTGAAAATAATCCATATAGAGAGGGGTGGTGAGGGGCAGTGGAGGAGGGTATAGGGGGGTAAATGGTGATGGAAGGAGACTTGACTTGCAGTGGTGAACACACAATATAGTGTATAGATGAATTGTTGTGGAATTGTGTACCTGAAACCTGTATAATTTTGTTAACCAATGTCAACCCCATAAATTCAATAAAAAGGAAAAAACATTCCATGTATAAGTGGATCCACTTAGTTCAAATACATTTCTTGAAGGGTAAACTGTATATACATTATATTTATATATGTACTAGAGGCCCAATGCGTGAAATTTGTGCAAGGGTAGGCCTTCCTTCCCCAGCTGCCAGTACTGGATTCCCTCTGGCACCTGGGACCCAGGCTTCCCTTGCAGAGAGAGGCCCTGTCCACCCACTATAGCACACCAGTTGGTGGCCTGGGCCTCCCTCTTTGGGGCGATCATGGAGCCCGCTGATTGATTGCCCCACCGGCCGGTGGCCTGGGCCTCCCACTGCGGGGTGATCATGGGGCAATGGCCGGGCTCCTGACCAATCGAATTGCACCTGCCTTGGCTGGCCTGGCACCAGGGGGTGTCATGACGTGGTCGTCCAGAAGGTCGTTTGGTCTAATTAGCATATTATGCTTTTTTAATTATATATAATATATGTTGTATAATATATGTTACAGGTAGACTTAGTGACTTGTACATAATATATATATCCACTCATATTATATATTATACTAGCGGCCCAGTACCTGAAATTTGAGCACGGCGGGGGCGGGGGTAGAGTTGGGGGTGTCCCTCAGCCCAGCCTGCACCCTCTCCAATCTGGGGCCCCTTGAAGGATGTCCTACTGCCGGTTTACAGGGATTGGGCCTAAACCAGCAGTCAGACATCCCTCTCGCAATCTGGGACTGCTGGCTCCAGCCACTCACCTGCCTGCCTGCCTGCCTGATTGCCTCTAATCACTCTGCCTGCCAGTCTGCTCGCCCCCAACTGCCCCCCCCACAAGCCAGATCACTCCCAACTGCCCCCCATGCCAGCCTGCCCACCCCCAACTGCCCCCCCTGCTGGCCTGCTTACCCCCACCTTCCCTCCCCACTGGCCTGCTCACTCCAACTGTCACCTCCAACTGACCCCCACTGACGGCTTTCTCACCCCCAACTGGCTCCCCTGCTGGTCTGCTTACCCTCAACGGTCCCTGCTGCCCCATCCTGGCCTGATCACCCCCTGGCAACCCAAGGTCCCAGCCCCTCCTTTTTTTCTTTTTCTTTTTTTTCAGCGCCTGCTTGAGCGGAGGCTAGGGCATGCTGGAAGCAAGTATCTGGGATTTATTTATCTTCTATAATTGAAACTTTGTATCCTTGAGTGGAGGCTAGGGGTGGCCAGGGTGGGTGGGAAGCTTGGCTTCCTCCATCGCCAGGGGCAACCCAAGCCTCCTGCTTGCTCCAGCTCTGTGGCTGGCTACCATCTTGGTTGGGTTAATTTGCATACTCACCATGATTGGCTGGTGGGCATGGCTTGTGGGTGTAGCAGAGTGATGGTTAATTTGCATGTTTCTTTTTTATTAGTGTAGATATTATATTATATCATACTACATACATATACTGTATACACACATACATATTGTCAATTTTACAAAGCTGTATGGCCATGTGAACCCATTGCTAGGGCCCTTCGAAAGCCATAGAGCAGCCAATGCAAGGAGAGTCCCTGAATCTTAAAGCTTCATTGGCTTTACAGTGGATCACCTCTGCTCTGATTCTGGGACAGAGTTCTGGGTTGATTGTGGAAATCATGGGCCTGAGATTATTCCCCTGAGGGTGCTGAGTGTTTTGAAAGGTTTGGGAACATCCCTTTATGGTGAAGTGCTATGACCATGGCAGTGGTCCAGGTGTGGGGTTCATCTGTAGTCTTTCCCTCTCTTCTGTTCGCTTCCAAATTCACTTTTCAAGAATCTTGCTTATTGATTTGCTAGAGCACCATTTAGAAGAAAGAGAAAAAAACCTACTGAATGTTAATTGTGTTTTTCTTGTTATATTTCTGTGAAGAGAATCATAATTCTTCTGGGCAATGTGCAGACTTCTGTTGGCTAGTGGGGAGGGAATAGAGGAAGAAAAGCATAGTGACTGACTTACCTAGGTTTATATGGGTGAAAGGTATATATGTGTGTGTTAAAAGTGTGTATATATTTAGAATATTTAGATATTTTAAGTGATTGATATTTATATGTATATATAATGTGTTAGTATATAAATATCTATTTGCTTGTGTGTGAGTTTATGTCTCAGATCCAATTATGTCATACCCAGCTATGAAAATCTTCCATAGCACCTTGCCTACTATAGGATAAAGGCCAAACTCTCCTTGGCACGGCCTCCACACCCTCTGGCCTCTCCACCCTTCGTCCCGGCTGCCTCCAATCAGGCCACCTCCACCCCTCCCTCAGGCTCAGACCATGGGAACCACTCGCTGGCCCTGCCATGAACATTGCTCTTTCCCACCTCTCAGCCTTGTACAGGCTGTTCACTATGACTACAGAACTCCCCCGTTCCCCTTCTACCAGGTGTGTGCCTTGGAAACATCTATTCATTCATCTTGAATGAGCTCAATGTCCCTTCTGAGCTAAACCCTTTGTGACCCCAGCACCTAGCATAGCGCAGCCAGCACTCAATGAACTTTCAAGGGCGCCCAACAGTGAAGTCAGAAGTGCCCTCCATCTGCTCCCAGACCACTGGTCCCTCCTGAGAGCAGTTCGCAGGTGTGTGCTGTTCCAGGTGATGCCTGTCTCTCCCATTACAACCCTCAGGGCAGGACCTATACCTCTCCCTAAAAGTTCATTCCCAGTGCCCTGCACAGGGTCTGGCACCTGGTTGCTACCCAGTGTATGTTTTTGAATGAATGAATGACTATGTATTTATAGATCATTATCCATGTGACAGATAAGCTGGAAGCAGAGAAATTGAAAGCAAAATGTTGGAGACATTGCCCAAGAACAATAATCAGGAGCAGGGAACAAGCTGCCTACCCCGCCCCCCGCCCCCGACCCCCGTCCACTAGTTCACTGTGGGAAACGGAATTTGATTTGCAGAGACATGGACATCAATTCAGCTCTTCAGGAAGGCAGTGGTTGTTTCTTTTTGGGTCTCCCTCACTGTCATTATCGGTGGCCTGAGGGTATAATAGTGTCACAGATCCTACAAAAACCAGAATAGCAGCACCAGGCAAGTAGGCCAAGGGCCCCTCCCTGAGCCTGAGGGAGGCCCTCTGATGGCCAGCTGCTCCAAAGACATCAGCAGAGAGGTCTACTGCTGCTGGGCCCCGGGCCCACCCCTCTGAAGCTTCAGATGGCTCACCCTCTTCCACATAGGTGTTGGGGGAAAATCCAAAGGCACATTTCCAAAGTCTCACTCCCATTAGCCATCGAATTCTTGTCTGTTTTTCTGACCTTCCTGATTGCCAGAAGCAGGCTTCAGGCCTGGTGAGCCCTAGATGCACCTGGGCCAGAAGCTATTGTCATTTTCTGGAACTGAGAAGCCTTTTAATTACTCTCTTTATTATCATTTTTTAATGACTTCCTAGTCCTTCTTTCCTTGTATTAAATTCCTAACATCTATCGGTACATAGGATTCACGAGGGCACAGTACTGTGAACAGTAGCTGATATGTCGTAGTTACCTTGTTGAATAGAAAATGAATGAATGATGGAGGTATGAATGAATGAACACCTTCTGCTCAAGGAGCAGTGTATTAGAACTAAATGAATAGAAGCTGTAGACACTCCTTTGGTTGCTTTATCAACGAGGATATCTCCCTGTAATCTGGGATGGTTTAGATCTGGCCTTTGTTTCAGTGAGGGCCTATGGCTAGAGGAGCTGGTCTATTCTGGTCTAAGGATTCTAGGACGTGGAGGCAGGGGGTGAAGGTAATGGAAGGAGCTGAAGTCAGAGGTGGCTGAATGGTCTTTTGGAAGTCTCATTGATTGCCCAGTGAAATTTCCTCTGGAAGCTTCCCCCGCATTGGCCCAAAGCCTGCGCCTACCCACCCCACAGAGGAAGTTGGCTATGGTTACACTGTCTGGCTCTGTAGTCAGGAACAGTGATGGGGGAGGGCCACTCCATGGGGCCAGGGATTTAGAGAGAGGGGATCAGAGGTCAAGGAGCCAGGGCTCCGTGTGGCATCCGGTTTTAAACAACTCTGCTTAGAAATAGAAGAGAACCTCTCAGGAAAGTGGGAGGACTCTGGCAGGCCTCCCAGGGCTGAGGCACGTCAAGTTCCTGCCAACTTGTGACGGAAGTGGGAGATTTGTGGGAAGGGAGGAGGGGCAAGGGCATCAAGGGAGTGGACACAACCCAGAAGCATTTTTCTTGGTTAAAAACCCTGCTCTGAAGTAAACATGTTTCTGAAAATCAGGACGGTTTTTATTCCCCCAGGCTGTTGTGCACATGGTCTACTTCCTGTGAGTGCAATTATTCCCAGGTGCGTGTGTCTGTTTTCAGAGAAGGAATATTAGAAGCTACTTGTGGTCTCTGCCTGAGAATGCTTTGAATAATGGAAAGTAAAAATAAGCTCTACCTCTTTGTGTTTCTGAGATTCTTTCTTCCAAGACAGAGAAGAAAAAAAAGTGGGAAACATTTTTTTCTTCGTGGAAGTTCCTTTTCAGTCCAGTAGAGCTGGAGGACCCCTTTCTACTCTGAAACATTATTGAGGACTTCAAATAACTTTTGCTTAGGTGAGTTATATTTACCATAGTAGAACTTAAAACAAAGAATTAAAAAAATTATTAATTCATTTAAAAGCAACAATACATACTAACATAAATAATATGTTTACGAAAAAATAGCTATATGTTCCAAAGCAAAACCGCTTAGGGGGAAGGGTGGCATCATGTTATAGTTTTGCAAATCTGACTTCATAGAAGACAACAGGATTCTCATACCTGCTTCTGTGCCAGTGTCTTGTGATATCGCATGTTCTGTACCTGCTGGAAAACTCCACTGTTCACTCTCAAGAGAAAAAGGCAAATAGCATCTTAGTATTATTACAAAAATAGTTATGGCTTAACAGAGACCCCTGAGAGGGTGTCAGAGGCACCCAGATGTCCTCAGACCACACTTTGGGAACTGCTACTCCAAAGAAGACCTCATGCTTCTTTCCCAACAGATGTGTACAAACATGTCCACAGTGATATTATTTATAACCAAGAAAACCCCAACTTAAATGTTTATAAATAGTAGAACGGATAAATTGTGGTGTACTCACAGTTATCAATGAATCTCACAAACAGTATTTTATAAAAATAATAAAATGTGATTTCATATTTATAGCGTTCAAAAACACATTAAATATATTATTTAGGGGTAGAAATATGTGGTAAAACCTTAAAGAAGAGCAAGGATAGTGGTTGTCTCTAGGGGAGAGGGGAAGGAGAACATTGCTGAGGGGTATACATGAAGAGGCAGAGATATTTGTTTCAGTTATGATGGGCTAATTATGTTCCAGGAACAAACAACACCTGAAGTCACAATAGCTCAAATACAGCAAAGGTGTGCTGTGGGCAAGCTAATAGGGCCTCTGTCAGTTGGTATGTCTCTAGTAGGTGTGAGAGGGGGGGAACATGGCAAATCATACACTGGTTCTTATAGGCCGCCCAGAAGAGGCACTTTTTTTGCTTCTGTTTACCCCATTCTATTGGCCAGAGCAAGTCACATGACCATGTGTAACTTCAAGGGAGTGAGGGAGTACAACCTGATCATGTCCCTAGAAGGATAGAAGGAGGGTCATTTGATATTGTTCTACTTCCCAAGTTGAGTGGTGGGTTCACAGGTATTTGCTTACTTATTATATACTATATATTTATAGATAAATAAATGTATGCTTATTATATATTATCTATGTGTGTACCTTATTTAAATATATACATTAGATATAACTTATTGGAATGAAAGAAAGAAAAGAAAGGGGGGAAAAAGAATAGGCCTTTAAATATGCTGAACAAATGCATGTATCTGTATTAAAAATATGTAGTGGCCAAGAGAGAAAAAGGTGAGAGCTGAATTGAGAAACATTTGGAATTCTTTGAGCAGTGGTCTTTAAACGGGGATAAGCATATTCCCAGAATCCATGAAGACACTCTAAAGGGTTGTAATGCAGAAATTCAAAAGAAATCAATTTCTAGATGCTCACAGCCAGATGTCCTCTTTACGGAAACCGGTCTCCCTGGAACACTCACCTGAGTGGGCTGTTCTCCTTTCCTCTTTAATAAATGCCCCTTTCCTGTGTTTTTCAGAAGAAAGATGTGGCCCATTCTGTCATCTTGTTCTTTGTAAAAATCCCCGGACTCCATAGAGTTCAAATCTCCGGACTCCATAGAGAGAGTTCAAAGTTCTTGGTTCTAGTCAAGAAAGTAAATTACTCTAAAGATTGGATTACAATTCCTTTTGCAAGTCAGATAGTATCTTATCATTTTAGCAAAGGTGCAGGAGAAACTAATGACTTTTAATATATGATGATAAATCACTAATAACCTTGTCATCATGTGTGACTTTTGTTCAGAGTCAAATAATATCACTACAATAAACCCCCTTCAATTTGAGCAAGTTTTCTTAGCACATACTTTTTAAAATGAAAATTAAAGGTAGAATTGGTGCTGAACCTAGAGAAAGTAATAGCCATACATACAAAAAAAAGGGGGGGAGGGAAAGAAAACAATTATATAATGAGGAAAAGCATTTCCAAGAAAACGTTACTTTTTGGATTATAATCTTATCAAATGGTTCAATAAATGTGCTGATATATCTATGTTATTTTTGATGAATTGTGTGTTACTACTAATTGTAATAACAACTAGTTCCAGATGAAAGTCTTTTCACACTATAAACTCATGCTGTAAAATAGGACTTTATGCAATGATGGACATGTTTTCTATGTGTCTGTCAATATAGTCCATAAGCCACATGTGCCATTAAGAACTTGAAATGTGGCTAGCATGAATGATGAACTGAATTTTAAATTTTATTTAATTAAAAATTTTAAATACTCACATGTGTCTACAGCAGGGGTCCTCAAACTATGGCCTGCAGGCCACATGTGGCCCACTGAGGAAATTTATCCAGCCCACCGGGTGCCACTGCCTGTCCTGCTTAGCAGCCGACTCGTCCTGGGCCCGCAGTGCGCATAGAAATTTGTTCATAGTTTTTTTTTTAAACTATAGTCTGGCCAATGGTCTGAGGGACAGTGAACTGGCCCCCTGTTTAAAAAGTTTGAGGACCCCTGGTCTATAGTATTAGACAGCACAGCTTTAGAGCTTTATGGCCACAGAAATGGAAGGAAAATTGAATGTGTATGCACTTTTTAAAAACTATATTTTTATTGATTTCAGCATGAGAGATAATCATTGATTGGAAATCAAGCCCGCAATCTGGGCATGTGGCCTGACCACGACCTCCTGGTTCACAGGTTGATGCTCAACCACTGAGCACACTGGCCAGGCTTTTGTATATACACTTTTAAAAGAACTATAATAAAACAATAAAACATTTTCATCATAAATTATATTGTCCTATCTAATATACAAATTAACCATCGCTCTGCTATACCCACAAGCCACGCCCACCAGCCAATCAGGAGTGAGTATGCAAATTAACCCAACCAAGATGGTTGTGGCCACAGAGAGAGTAGGAGGCTTGGGTTTCCCCAGTAACCCAAGCTTTCCGCACACCCTAGCCACCCCAGGCCTCCACTCAATGCTAAAAAGTTTCAATTATAAAAGATAAATAAATCCCAACAAAAATGGCTGCAGCCAGGGAGTGAGCAGGAGGCTTGGCTCTGCTCAAGGCTACAAAGTTTCAATTATAGAAGACAAATAAATCCCAGATACCAGGGCCTCTGCTTAGGTCGCTGGGGGGCATGGCTGGCCTGCAAACCACCACAGGCCCCTCGCCCAGGCCGTCCCACGCCCCAAGGGAACCCCCACCCTGATCCAGGACACCCTTCAGGGCAAACCAGCTGGCCCCCACTTGTGCACCAGGCCTCTAGCCTATCTAATGAAAGAGTAATATGCAAATTGACCATCACTCCAACACACAAGATGGCTGCTCCTATGTGGTCAAAGATCCTGCCCCCATGTGGACACAAGATGGTCACCACAAGATGGCTATCAGGGGAGGGCAGTTGGGAGGGACCAGGTCTGCAAGGGAGAGCAGTTGGGGGCGACCAAGCCTGCAGGGGAGGGCAGTTGGGGCAAACAGGCTGGCAGGGGAGCAGTTAGGCATCAATTAGGCTGGCAGGGGAGTGGTTAGCGGGTGATCAGGCTGGCAGGCAGAAGTGGTTAGGGGCAATCAGGAAAGCAGGCAGGAGAGCAGTTGGGAGCCAGCAGTCCTGGATTGTGATCCTAGAATCAGGCCTAAACAGGCAGTCGGACATCCCTCTCGGGCTCCCAGATTGGAGAGGATGCAGGCTAGGCTGAGGGACACACCCCCCATGCATGAATTTCATGCACCAGGCCTGTAGTTTTAAAATAAACATATAAAGGAGGAAAATGAAAATTCAAAGTCACATAGAAAAAAGAATAATATGATATTTGCAATTGTTAAAGAACAGCACATTCATGGTATTTTAAAAAGATTGATGGAGGATATCAATTGCTATAACACCTGAGTTCTATGTTTAAACTGTTAAAATATTTTAAAGTTACAATGAAATTTAGTCTCTTGCAGCTGTTTAGACTTAAGATGAAAAAGATAAACTTAAGATGAAAATTTTTAGGCACAAAAATGTTTGAGGGGAGTGCATAATATTTCAAACATTTTTTGAGGGTAATGCAAGCAAAATGCTTGAAAACCCCTGAATTTTATGGCATTCACTGTTCCTTTCAACTCTTTGGATTTTGTGGATGTGGTCTAAGAGGCCACTCTAGTGAGTGGACACTAAATATCATGGGGGAGCACCCTTAAATGTAAAGGTTCACTTACAAACAAAATTTTAACAAAAACAAAATCCAAACAAACGAACAACACCTCTCTCTCTCTCTCTCTCTCTCTCTCTCTCTCTCTCTCTCTCTCTCACACACACACACACACACACACACACACACACAGCCCTCCAACAGACCCCCTGTCTCATTCTACACTGGTGATTCTATTAAAGGTGGGTCATAAGCCACTTTTTTGAGTAACATGAGCTTTGCTAGTAATGTCCAGTGGTCTGGCCAGTGAGAAATCTCTGGACATCAGGGTAGCCTCAAAGAAGATTGTTAAAGATAAAAAATTCCATATGAAATTATTTGCATTGCCACAGTGTAAATCCCCTTGGCCTGAACAGCCTGGGCAGTCTGCGGCATACACAAAGGTCTTACATGGGAGTTTGGTTTTGATGGAATTCAAGACAAGGCCCTGAGTTCCACATCTGAGTGCAGACCTGGGACAGCACACACAGTTGGCAAAGTAACTCAAACGGAAAGAATCCAATGGAAGTGGAAACTAGGAGCCAGAGGTGATCCCAAGAACACGAGTCCACTCTCACCTGCCCCACCAGGAATATGCAGACACCTGGGCACATTAGCCCTTCCATGGAAGTGGACTTGTGTTTTGCAAGGCAGGGTGATCTCAGCTTGGGTATATACATTCTAGCATAGCTTCCCTGTAGTGTTGCTCAACTTGTGTGTTAGGAATAGCTCTGCCCATTCCCAGTGGCAGCAAGAGGGCAGGAGGGACAGAGGAGATTGAGCAGGCAGGTCTGTAAATGACCTCAAGTCACCACAACCACCAACCCACTCAGGTGCTGAAGGGAATGGGAAAATACTCCTATGACCCAGTGAGTGCTTCCAATAAAGGTGAGCACTGACAGCCAGGCAGGAGGCAGGTCATCCTGACAGCAAGTGGGCTAAGAGAGCATTGAGGTGCTGTGGAAACTGGGATTCTAGATTGGCAGCTCTGAGTCAGCTTCTGATTGGTGAGGGACAGGTCCCCCTTTCCTAAGGTTTTCCACTCCCCACTGGGCCCTGCTCAGATCAGGCAGCTGGAGGGGCTAGAGCTCAGCACTGGCCCTGGGGCCTTGGCACTATTTCCAAGGCTGGCTTCAGATGCTTATCAGCTGGCTCTTGCACAAGGTCTAGGCTGAGATTGCAGCAGAGATGTGAAAAATGCCAGGGAAGCCAAAACAACTTTCTTTAAATAGGGTTCAGGCAATAGGGAGGGTGCTTACACTCCACCTTGGCCTTGTGAAGGGAAATACAAACATTAGCCCAGAATTGGAGAAGGAAATAGGCACTTTAGAGGAAGATGGAGAACTGACTCCAAGAGACGCCAAGACACAGGGAATGCGAAGAAAGTCAGGATCTGCACGTTTTCTTTGAATGTTGTGCTGTTATCTCTGAATGCCCCAGAGCCTGGTGTCACATCACACAGTGAATGCCCAGGGCAAGCTAAGGGGAGGTAAGAGCCAACAGCAGTGTGATGACCACTGCCGGAGAGTCCTGGAGATTTTAAGCTATAATGAGGAAGAGAGAGGCAATCGTGCATTTAATAAACATTGACATTGAATCCAGGGGTAGGATAGGGGGTGGGAATCTATAAAGATCAATCATTCTCAATCTTTATTGCAATGCAACTCACATTACCATCACCTGCATGACTCACTCCTATGGGTCTTCCCACATTTTGACACAATTGTCAAATTTGTGTGCAATTCCTGGCTCCCTAGGCCTAACTCCATTGCTTCCTCTCCAGCTTAGGAGCACAGGAGGAATGCACATTAGAGTATTGTCATTATAAAGTAACCTGGAATTGCTCTAATTCAGCGGTCGCCAACCTTTTGTACCTCACGGATCACCAGTGGTCGGCGGACCACCGGTTGGCGACCACTGCTCTAATTCATTAAAACAATAAACTCTCTGCAAAATTAAGAATGAGATGAGGTTGTACGTCTGTTATCAGTTCCATTAGTTTGGATCCAGCTTCAGCCCCTCTATTGCAAGGACAAGGAAGGCCTTCTCTCTTTCCCAAGGTCATTGTCCTGTGATGAACCAAGGAAGTCCAGAGGTGTTCTTATCTGGATGCTTATCTGAAAGCTGGAGCCACCTCAGAGGCATGCCTTGAGGTTAAGGAGCTCCTCAGTCACTGCCAAATGCAGGGGTCTTGGGTTGCTGCTAAAGTCAGAGGGGCCAGAGTCTGAACAACCAGCTCCCACTATTGTAATTGCTGCCAGTTTGTAATTCCATGACTCCATTTGATCCCCAGAGCCTGCCCTGGTTGCTCCCCTACCTCAGGTTGGAACTCCTCTTGGTGCTAATCCTGGGGTTAGTGGCAGAGCCATCAGCCCTGGTGCAGGTCCCACTGGCAATTGTCCCTTGAGCACAAGACAGGACAATCCCTGCCCCCTTCAATGCTATGCTCAGCTAAGGCTGCTGCCCAACTGGAGCCACAGGAAGTCGCTTCCCCTGGGCCCAGGGGTGCTGAGAAGAGCATGTGGGGACAGGTTCCCATGTCTGCCCTTGGGTGTCTGAGGGCCACAGTTCCCTTCTCTTTCTGCATTTCTATACCCAGTTCTTATCACTGAATGGGTGATGTGTCTTCAAGGAGATAAACTCCCTTGGGTTTCCTTGGTAACAGAGTCCTTGGAATCCATTTCACAGTCGAGGATTCGAACTCAGTCTTTGAGAACTGCTGAACTTGAAGGTGGGCCCTTAGTGACAACGTCTCTTCAGCCCCAAACCAAGCCAAGCTCTGGAACTGTCCCTCACGCCATTCTCAGGGGACCATGTTGCAGTGTTAACATCCTGGGACATCAACCATCAGCATTGGCTGCAGGTTGTGTTAGAGTTCCACTAACTGCTGTAACAAATTAAACTCTGATTTAAATGGTTTCACACATTAGAAGTTTACTTATCACTCACAGAAGAGCCCAATGCCAGATTCCTAGTCAGCAAGTGGCTTGTGGCTACTTCCACTGTGTGGGTGTTTCAGTCTCTGGACCTGGAAATTCTCAGCATCTAACGGGCAGATGTAGAGAAGTCTCTCCTCCTCCTCCTCCTTCCCCTCCTCCTCCTCCTCCTCCTCCTCCTCCTCCTCCTCCTCCTCCTCCTTTCTTCTTCTTCTTCTTTATTGTGGTAAAATATACATAAAATTGACCATTTTAACAGCTTTTAAGTGTACAGTTCAGTGACACCAGGCACATTTACATTGTGCAACCCTTACCACCATCCATCTCCAGAACTTTCATTTTTCCAAACTGCAACTCTGTACCCATTAAACACTAACTCCTCACCACCCCCTACTCAGCCCCTGGCAACCACCATTCTGCTTTCTGTCTCTATGAATTTGGCTACTCCAGCTACCTCATATAGGTGGAATATTTGTTTTTTTCAATTGACTCATTTCACTTTGCATAATGTCTTCAAGGTTCATCCATGTTGTAGTATTTGTGAGAATTTAATTTATTTTTAAGGCTGAATAATATTTCATTGTATGTGTAGACAGTATTTTGTTTATCCATTTATCTGTCAGTAAATGCTTGGGTTGTTTCTATCTTTTAGCTATCCACACCCTTCTCTTAGTCATCTTGACCTGCAAATGACACGTCATTTCTGATCACACACTGTAGGATAAGATCCTGCATGGCTCCACCTACATGCAAGAGGAGCCAGGAGATGGAATCCTGTCTGGACAGCCACTTCAGCCTATGGAAAGTGAAGCACAATTTGTTAGTGGACAACTAGCTCTCCCTGCCACCACCCACCTTTGAATTTCCTGTCATAGTTATTTACCGTGCATGGCCCAGGAAAGATGTCTTTGCCCACCAGTTTCAGTTCCTAACAGGACAAAGGTTTTGAGATCTAAATGAACTATTAGTAAATGACTATACCTAACATTTATGTACTCTTTGGCAGTTTTCCATGTCCTTTCCATATAGAGTAGTGGTTCAAGTTCTGATTCTGTCTCTGTGGCTTTCTCACTGGGTGGTGTTTGTAGAGCCCTTAGAGCTCCAATAAATTCAGTAAATAGTAATTATTAATCTTCACAGCAACAAGGCCTGCATATTTTTTCATTTGTATAGAGGAGGGTATTCAACCTCAGAAAGATGAATTAACCTGTTCAAAGTTACCCTGATCATAAATGGTGACTCCATCTCTGTGTCTACTCCCCTCTCCAGGGAGCTATCATCATGGTTTTGAAAAGTAACTTTGATGTCCTTCAAAAGACACTTTGAGCCCTCAACCAAACTCTGACCCCTGAATGCCCTCCTTGTACGAGAGCTGTGGGACTGTCCTCTCCAGGGTCCGAGCTGAGTCCCACCAGAGAATGTGGTAAGGGAGGGAGAAGAGGTCCTGTCATTCAGGAGCTTGTCCTGTGCTCCTGGCCACAAGGAACTCCCCAGGACCTGTGGCAAAGCAAAGCAAAGCAAAACAAACAAAAACACCCTTTGCTGCTGCTGCCACTGTCCAACAATGTTCACGAAGCCCTCCTTTGTTCCAGGCCCTGGGGGTGTAAGAATAAAAAACAATCCCTCCCCTCCACAGAGTGCATCCTCCAACCAGTGAGATATGTGAACAAATACTCTCACATAGTGTGACAAGCAATATAGAGTGATGTACAAAGTGCTATGGGAATCTGAATGAAGGAGTAATTAATTTTGCCTAACATGTTTTGGCGAGCTGCAACAAGAAGGTGACACTTGAGCTGGGTGTAGACAGCAAGAGAGGATTGGGGGAGAGCTGTTTTAGATAGAAGAAACGAAAAAGTTTCAAAGGTATCAAAGAGTATGGTTGTTTGAGGATAAAGAGTAGGTACAGTGAGGGCAATGTGTGGGTGGATATAGGGTGGGGAAGAGATGGGGTGGGGCCAGAGGTAAAGGGTCATGATTCTGCAGATGAGATTGCCCCCCCCCTTTTTAAAGAAAAATTATTTTTAAAATTATAATGGACAGACAATATTATATTACTTTCTGGTATACAGCATAGTGATTAGACATTTTTATACATTAGAAGGTGAATTAGACATATATGTAATTAATCCTATCTAATAAAGAGGGAATATTCTAATTGATCGTCACACCCTCACAAAGATAGCGATGCCCACAGCCACAAGATGGCGGTGCCAGTCCCCTCAGCACTGCTGGGGTGGTAGGGGGGCACCTGCCTCTAGAGTCCCCCAGTCTCCTCAGCCCCCCAGCCACCCAGGGCCAGTCCGAGGTGCCAGCAAGCCTCAGGTGGTGGCTGCCCAGCTGCCCAGGGCTGCTTGAGGCTTAGGTAACCAGGCCCGGCCTATGCTTGCACTGCCCACAGTGGCAGCAGCAGAGTTGTGATGGGGGCATCACCTTCTCCTGATTGCCAGGTCGCCTCCCACCCCTGAGGGCTCCCAGACTGTGAGAGGGGGCAGGCTGGGCTGAGGGACCCCCCCTCTAGTGCATGAATTTTCATGCACTGGGCCTCTAATTATATATAATAGTGATTAGATATTTATATCTTATCTAATAAAAGAGTAATATGCTAATTGACCATATCTCTGCTATACCCACAAGCCACGCCCACCAGCCAATCAGGAGTGAGTATGCAAATTAACCCAACCAAGATGGCTGCGGCCACAGAGAGAGCAGGAGGCTTGGCTTTCCACCTGCCCTGGCCTGCCTTGGCCTCTGCTTAAGGCTACAAAGTTTCAATTATAGAAGATAAATCAATCCTAACAAAAATGGCAGCAGCCACAGAGCTGGAGAGAGGAGGAGGCTTGAGTTGCCCCAGGCGATGGAGTAAGCCAAGCTTCCCCAGCCCTGGCCTGCCTTGGTCTCCACTCAAGGCTATAAAGTTTCAATTATAGAAGATAAATAAATTCCAACAAAAATGGCTGTGGCCATGGAGTGAGCAGGAGGCTTAGCTCCGCTCAAGGCTACAAAATTTCAATTATAGAAGATAAATAAATCCCAGATACCAGGGCCTCCTCCGCTTGGGTCAGCAGGGGACGTGGCCAGCCTGCAAACCACCACAGGCTCCTCACCCAGGCCACCCCACACCCCAAGGGAACCCCCACCCTGGTCCGGGACACCCTTCAGGGCAAACCAGCCGGCCCCCACCCGTGCACCAGGCCTCTATCCTATCTAATCCTATCTAATAAAAGAATAATATGCAAATTGACCATCACTCTAACACACAAGATGGCTGCCCCCATGTGGTCAAATATGACTGCCTCCAGGTGGACACAAGATTGTCGCCACAAGATGGCCAGCAGGGGAGGGCAGTTGGGAGGGACCAGGTCTGCAAGGGAGGGCAGTTGGGGGCAATCAAGCCTGCAGAGGAGGGCACTTAGGGGTGATCAGGCCGGCAGAGGAGGGAAGTTGGGGGTGACTGGGCCTGCAGGGAAGGGCAGTTGGGGGGGACCCAGGCCTGCAGGGGAAAGCAATTGGGGGTGACCAGGCCTGCAGGGGAGGGCCGTTAGGGGCAAACAGGCTGGCAGGGGAGCAGTTAGGCATCAATCAGGCTGGCAGGGGAGTGGTGAGTGGGTGATCAGGCTGCACAGGCAGAAGCAGTTAGGGGCAATCAGAAGGCAGGCAAGTGAGCAGTTGGGAGCCAGCAGTCCTGGATTGTGAGAGGGATGTCTGACTGCCTGATCCAGGTAGGATGTAATTAATCCTATCTAATAAAGAGGGGATATGCTAATTGACCATCACACCCTACCTGGATCGGGCCCAAAGAGGCAGTTGGACATCCCTCCAGGGGTCCTAGATTGGAGAGGGTGCAGACTGGGCTGAGGGACATACCCTCCATGCATGAATTTCATGCACCAGGCCTCTAGTATCTTATAAAGAGACAAGGAGATTATTAATTGGGGGTTAATACAACCAGAACCATCTAACACAAAGCTTCCTCTGGCTGGGGTAGACATAGGGAAACTAAACGGATTAGCCCACTTTATTTTAACCCCACTCATTCCTACAGGGCAGAACCATCCCAGCCATCTGGGGGTCATCATTGATGCCACATAACTCTAGGCAAAGTTCAGAAAAGAGACCACCTGAGGACATCCATATTCCTGCAATGACACTTTCCTTTTTGTAGGTGTTGAGGGACTTGTGATAGACTTTCCTCTTTTTAGCGTATAGGGTCAGAACAAGCTGAACCCAAGTTGGTTATCTGGAAGTCAGGTTCTCTATCTGACACTTTCAAAGACAGAATTGAAGCGTGTGTGTGTGTGTGTGTGTGTGTGTGTGTGTGTGTGTGTGTGTCTGTGTGGCAGGACCACGGCCCTCTTCCCTGAGTCCTCCCCACATGGACATGGGCGGGCCTGCATTTGAAGCTAACTCCTCATCTCTGTGTGACTTCAGGAGACATTAACCTCTCTATCAGCTTTATTATCTGAAAAACACCTCACAGGGTGGCTGTTCTGATTAAGTAACAGCATTTAAATGTAGATCTCCTTGACTCTAGAGACTGCTGAATTTACAATATTGTGGTTGATATATTCTCAAGGTCAGGTACCCTGGGCCTTCATGTGCCACACTCTTCAGGCTTTGCCTGCCCAGAGCTCAGGAACATGCAAAGGAACTTACCTCAAGCTGCTGAAAGTCCTTCTTTGGTACTTTTCCTCATGGCCCTTTGATTTAATGGCACTTAAGCCAGCAGAAGTGTGGCAAAGGTCAAAATTGTGTCACAGTTGATCCCTCTACATGGGATATCACTTGTGGTACAAACTCCCAAGAATTGCTGATGATAGCTTTATCAGTTGGATTATTTTAAATGAAGGGGAGTTTATTGTTTAGAAGAGCTATGTGGCCAATCCTTTATATATATTATTGATTTCAGAGAGGAAGGGAGAGAGAGAGATAGAAACATCAGTGATGAGAGAAAATCATTGATTGGCTGCCTTCTGCATGCCCCCTACTAGGTGGAGGCGGGGGTGGTTAGAGCCTACAACCTGGGCATGTGCCCTTTGCCAGAATCAAACCTGGGACCCTTTAGTCTGCAGGCTGGTGCTCTATCCACTGAGCCAAACTGGCGAGGGCCCAATCCTTTTTAAGAGTAATTCTCTTGTATTGTAATTTTTTTCCTGATCTAGACATTGAGATTTTCAGTAGAGGATGTGTTCACTTATGAATGAATACAGGTGTGCTGAGATGCACAGTTTGTGGTTAAAGTCAGAATACACCCCTAATTAATTTTTCTAAATTGATAAAAAATCAGTAAGTGAAAACCTTTTTGTGAATCAATTTATCTAACAAACATTTGCTGAGAATCCACCTGTGCCAACTCTGAAGGCACAGTGAAGAAGGGGATATGCTTCTTGCCTCCAAGGACCTCACAGTCTAGGGGCAGACAGGCAGGTACATAGCTCCCTATAGCATAGCATCCCAGTGCCATGCATTGTGTAAAATGTGATTAATTCTAACCTGTTCATGTCTAATCAAGATAATGGGCTATCTGGCTTCCCTTTCTACAAACTGGTCCTCAGTGGGATCCAAGTCTATTATGAAAATCACACAATATTCTGAACCATAAATGACACTGTCAGTTTGATACAAAAATCTAGTCAGGTAAAAAAATTCAGATTCTCCCACCAACCTGTGTCACAAAAGCTCTAAGTATTTCATTTTCCTCTCCAATTTTGCTCTGGTCTTCAGAATGACTTTGCACAACAATGTGCTGGCTTCCTTAATTCCTCTGATCCTGCCAGGTCTGGGGTTGTGGTGGTGTTCAATGGGGTGGGGGCAGCTGAAGCATTCAAAAGTCAAGGCAAAGCCCGTGATTTGGTTTCATAAGAATCCACGAGTCTAAGCTGATGGTTAACATACCTCAGCACAGCAAACTTTTTGAGAACCAGAATTTATTTTGAAGGAGTGGAGTTGAAGAAATTAAAAAATGACATTGGGAGGCCTAAGGACAAAAGGGTCTTTGGATGAAAGTTACAGAAAAGGGTTTTAGAATAAAAACAATGAAGAGTTTATTATAGTTGGATCCATCTAATACTTGTGGAGGTAGTGGGCTTCTGGTGTGGACAGAGGCCAAGCAGTGGTGTGAGGACAGTCACGGGTTTGTCAACCGGGTAGAAGGTTAAATCAGATGAACTCACAGCTCTTGGTGCTGAACCTAAGTCCTGACTCTGCTTTCACTCATGGAACAAACCAAACCTGAGCCAGCAACACCACCTCACCTGGACTCCATATTATCATTGCTAAGTTGGAAAGAGGAAGCAATTATCAGAGCCCCCTCTGGCCACTGTGAGTGAACCCCAGACCCACAGCCTTGTAGCTCAAAGAGGAGTGAGCACCGTCTTGGGAGTTGGGCCTCTAGATCCATCAACTCTATCTGATGACTTGGAAGCTCCTTCAATCCCCAATATTGGAGACCAGCAAGACTAGTTTGTCTTGTTCTAATTATTATTTAGATGACTATTTGGCTCATTCTTGAGCAAAGCTTGAATCAAGTCAGACCTGTTAATTGAATCAAGATTATATAATCATATTTGGGCATTTAAATGCAAACCAATTATGTTGGAGCCTAAACATCTTATACACAAGGAGGGAGTTTTAGTGTTTGGAATGTACTAGTATGGTAATACACAAAGCCTAACCTTTAAAGTGGAGGGTGGAGCACTCCAGGGCACTCCTGTTTCGATGAAGTTGTTGTAATGGTTATTGCTCTGGGTACATTCTGGGAAGATGATGGAAACAACTCAAGCAAGTATGACATCGATGTTACCCCAGCTCATTGAACCCATTACATTCGGAACATGTCTCTTGGTAGCATTTGGCTTGGTTTATAAATGCATTATCAGAATCTGTAGGAGGCATTTGCAAGGAGGGCTCCCTTGACTTTTCTAGTTATCATGATTCCCTCCTCCTTTCCCTTGACAAACATATGCCACAGGCCATGAGTAGGCATTTAATTCTTCACTTGGACCTCTTTCTAGTTTCCAGTCTTAGCTCCAATGCCTCAATTCTTGCACTGCAAAGAGAGGAAAGCAGGTGGGAGGCAGTGGAGAAGTCATTGAGGAGTTGATATGGGGACTAGCAACATAACGCAACGTATCAGGAACAAGGCACCAGACTCAGGTTTGATGTTTGTCCCTAAACTCTCTAAGACCCATCTAGGCTGCCCAGCTTCAGGGGGGCCTCTAGCCTGCAGGCTCCCTGTATATTCTGCCCTTGCTGCTTGGAAGGTGACAGACCAAATGCCCAGTCTCTGTTTGTGTTGAGAAGGGACCTGGCAGGCTTTGTAGAGATATCCCAGCCTGAAAAATAACCAGATGGCATTGCTGGAGATGGCATGATCCCAGAGAAAGCACTTTCTGTTCTCACACTTTGTCTATGTCTCTGACATGAGATCATTAGGCACCTCTGAAAAGGGACATTCTAGGGAAGAGTTTCATCTTCACCACCATCCTGTGTAGGGAAGCCTTGCAAACTCAGAATTTCAAAAGTCAGGGAGGGGCAGCTAACTGGAGGTGGGATCCTTGGGATAAGTTTCATTGCAAACACGTGGCTGAAATGTGTCACAGGTGGGTAGGCATACTAGTGTGCCACAGCCTCTAGACAAAGGTCACTGACTTCATCAAGGCCAAATGAAACAGCAGGCTGGTTTTCTTCAAATAGGCTTCATTAGATCCACAGAAGACTAACTTTAAGCTTCATCTTCTATAACTTTTCTTCTGTTTTTTTTTTTTTTTTTTTTTTTGGTCAGGAATTCTATTAAATGAGTCTTTCTGGAACTGAAGGTCTAGCTTTTGAAGGTTAACTGTGAAGCTCATGTTTATCCAGGTCAGCCTTTCAGCCCAGGGCATCTGTGACACAGGTAAGCCCATGACATCGGGCAGGCCTGGCAGGAGTATTAAATTGAGATGAGAATGTGGGTATTAGCACATTAGAATAAATCTGAGAAACCATTCCAAACCAATCCTTACACCCTAGGCACTCAACCCTTAAGAAACAATCAAGATAAGAACAATAGTCTCACCTCTGAGAGAGAAGTACAGGGTAAAAGTCAACACCTGCTATGAGCTCTGGTACATAAGAGGACGGCTCAGCTGGGCCCAGCTCATTCTCTTGATGGACTTCCATAAACACCACTCTGGAGACCAGGGTGTGCAAAGGGGGAAAGAAAGCGCCATCCCTGCCCTGAGCTCTGGGATGGTGGCTGTAAGCCCCCAGAAGGCCTGCAGAGCTGAATGGTGGAGAGAAAAAAAAACAAAGCTGGAGGACTCACACCACCTGATATCAATACTTATTGTGAAGCCACTGTAATCACGATAAAGTGTTATTTAGGTAAGGTTACACAAGTAGATCAATTGAACAGAACAGAGAGTACAGAGATACAGCCATGCATACACATTTTATTGATTTTTAACAAAGGCATTATGGATTTTCAATGGGGGAAGAAAAATCTTTTCAACAAATGGTTCTGGAAATAACTGGATAAACTAAACTGGATAAAATGAATCTCAATCACTACTTCATACCACTCATACATTTTAATTTAAGATGGAACCTAGATGTTTATGTAAAAGCCAAAATTCTAATTGAGCTTCAAAAGAAAACTTAAAAGAATATCTTCCTGAGTTTAAGCAAAATTTTCTTAGATGGGACATGGAAAACAATAGTTATAAAAGAAAAAAGAAAGATCAATTAGACTTCATAAAATTTAAATCTTCTGCTTATTAAAGGGAACCATTAAGAAAATAAATAGGCAAGCTACAGAAACGGAAAAATATTCACAATGCATGTATCTGACAAAAGATTTATATTCAGAATATATGGAGAATTCTCACAGATCAATAACAAAGATAAACAACCTAATTTTTAAAAGATGGGCAAAATATTTAAACAGACAATTTATCAAAGAATATATATGAATGGCAAATGAATACATGAAAAGGTGCTCAATAATACTAGTTATCAGGGAAAGACACATTAAAATCATAATGTAATACCATATCAAACCCACTCAAACAGCTAAAATTAAAAGTCCCCAATGTTGGTGAGGATGTGGAGCATTGTGATTTTTCTTATATCACTGGTTGTAAAAATTGTACATTGAAAAAAACCATTTAATAATTTCTATATATAAAAGCCTAAGCAACCATTATGACCAAACAACCAGAATGACCAGTTGACCAGTCACAATGATGCACACTGACCACCAGGGGGCAGTGCACTCCCATAGCCAACCTCCTGTGGCCCCTCCTCCTCCCCCTGCCTGCTGCCCCCCCATCAGCCCTGATCATCAGGGGGCCGGCCAGCCAACCTCCTGCAGTCCCTCCCCCCAGGCCCTGATGCAGGGGGGGGGGGGGGCTCAGGCCAACCTCTTGCAGTCCCTCCCTGCAGATGGCCGGCCCCCCAATAGGCCTCAATCACCGGCCAGGTCAAAGGACCCCACCCATGCATGAATTCGTGCACCAGGCCTCTAGTCTTTCATAAAATTAAACATAAACCTACTGCTATTGATTGAATGTCTGTGGTCCCCCAAAATTCATATTTTGAAAATCCCTAGTGTGTTGGTATAGGGAGGTGGAGCTCTGGGGAGGTGATTAGGTCATAAGGGTGGAGTCCTCATAAATGGGATTAGTGCCCTTATAAAAGAGATCCCAGAGAACTTCCACACCCCTTCCACAGTGAGAAGATAGCCATCTGTAAAACAGGAATCATGCCCTTACCAGACACTAAATCTGCTGGTGACTTGATTGTAGATTTCCCAGCTTCCAGAACTGTGAGAAATAAGTCTCTGTTGTTTATAAGCTACTCAGTCTATGTATTCTATTATAGCAGCTAGAATGGACTGAGATGCTTAACCTATGACAAGCCAGAAGTTCCATAGAATCAATACCCCCCATTTCCCAGGCCACAGAGCACCCCTCCACCACAGCTACTCAGGTGGGACAACTTCGAGGTGACTGTCTTACTAGACTTCAGAGTTGTCCAGTGGGATTAAGCTCCAGCTGTGCTTGAAACGTCCCCTTCATGGATGTTTCTGACGCTAGACTTCTTCTTGAGTCTGGTTGGTCTCTTCTAACAATGGTACACAGGGAAACTAAGGGTTTTCTCGTGTCTGTGTAAGCCAACACGACTACAAGTGGACCCTTCAACCGTGGATCACACTACCAGAAAGTGGAGATCCCCATGTAGGTTCCACACTATCACAACACTCATCCTAGCACACAGCACAGTGCCAGGCCTGGGGAGACACTTAGTGTTTGTGGAATGCATAAATGTGGATAATGACATGCCATCTCATGTTCTTGAGAAGTATTAGCACTTTGGGGAGATTTTTCCCTGCAGGTTCACGCTTTAAGCGTAGCCAGGCCAATGCCCTCAGGAGTGGTCTTTTCTCTTGGTCCACACACCAGAAAGAACTAATTGTTTGGTGTGTATAAAAAGTTTTGAGTGTTATGACTGGATATAGCCACCTTAAGAAAGCTAAGTGGTCATGTGAATGAAAAGTCATGAAAATGTACTCTCACTCCTGAAAATTCATCCAAAAGAAAAAAAATATACTCACATAAAGGAGATTACAATGATGGGAATGAGAAAAGAATTTGTGTGGGGATGAGAGATTCCTTAACATAACACAGAAGAGCAGACTCTGAGTTCTCCTTGGACCCTCTGTGATGTCCAGCCTGAGAAAGGGGAAGACCATGTTTGGATACAGCAGAGGAGATGGCAGAGAGTGGAGTGAGGCTGGAGTGGTCAGGGCAAGCCAAGCATCCTGTGTTGGAATTTTCCTCTATGACAGCTCAAATCCTCACTTTATAAATAGACTTTCAAATTAAAGTAGAATGCATAATAAACTGCACAAACCAGAGATAAACTATATGGTATGTTTTTTCAAAGTAAACACACCTGTGTAACCATCTCACAGATCAAGATATAGGACATTACCTGAAACCCAAAGCTGCTCTTGTTCCCCTTCCCAGTCATCTCCCCCTAAAGTAACTACTATTCTGACACCTATCACCACAGATTAGTTTTGCCTGTTTGAGAACTTTATGTAAGGAGATCATAGAGTTTGTACCATTTTGTGTCTAATGTCTTCCACTCAACATGAGGACCGTGAGCTCTATCCATGCTGTTGTGTGAGCAATGGTTTGTTCTTTTTTATTGTTGTCTAGTATTCCACCAAATGATTATTTATGTAGCCAAGACTTCATTTAAGTGAATCCTTTACTGGTGTGGTTTGAACAGATGAGACGTACCTAATGAGTGTGGAGGCAGAGAGAAGCTTAAGGAAATTCATTGTTAGGAACTCACAGGATTGTAGGAGATGTTTTGAACTCTCAGGGTCCTTGAACTGAACTTTTGGGGAAACTTCAACTAACTCTCTGAGGAGAAGGGATGCCTCTAGGGTACAGTAACTATGTGGCAGGCACTCTGTTAAGCATTCAAAACTCTTTACTTCAATGAATCCTCTTAATGACTCCTCTTGGTATTAATGGCCCGTTTTAAAGATGAGAAAACTGAGGCTTTGTGGGGCAAATAACTTTCCCAGCAACTGCAATGGGTATGTAGAAATATGGGGAAGTATAATTAGAAGTGAAAAAAAGTTGAATAAATGTGTAGATAAACTGATTATGAATACAAAGACTAGAAGGGATGGCTATATAAAAAATTTTTTTAAGTTGTTAAAGATTAGTGAAGTTATAGGGGCTTAAAAAAGTCTTCCACTATTATATTGATTTTTCAATGAAAAAGTGATTTGAAAAAAGCACTTTGAATCCTTCTTTGTACCTCCCAAACCACCATGATCAAACCTTTCAACTCAATTTGGCTTCATCACTCTTTCTCTTTCCCAGAGTTCAGATCAGATTAGATTGCCTAACTAGTTTCTCCCATAATCTTACTTTCTCCAAATATACACACGCCCTGTTTTGTGAGATGAGGTCTCTTTGTGGAGTGTCAGCTCTTTGCTTAGGAAGCCTTGCTCTGGTTTGATAATTTTCTGCTGTGTACTCATAAAAACGACTGGGGCATTTATGGTTCTACATAAATAAAAACATTGCTGCCTAGTTGTCTTGGAGATGGGTCCCTCCTCACCTCCAGCCTGTGAGTCTGGTTTGTGCAGCCTGTGCACTAGTCTTCAGAAAGCTCCAACCTCACGGAGATTGGCCCCTTGGCATGTCCAAGCTGCAGGCAGCAGCGTCTGAGGTGGGGGCAGGTGGCTGTGCTGCTGGCAAGCCTCTGCTCTCCAGATTGACTTTGCCCACTGTATCATTACAGGTATTGATTCAGCTTTTTCATTAAGACCCCAGATAATAAAGGCTTACACCAAGCAGAAGTTAATGTCCTTCTCCTCTAAGCAGTCCAGGACTGATAGAGGGGCTCCCTCCTGTCAGGGACCCAGGTTTCTTCTATTTTGTTGCTTTGCTGAATTTCAGATATTGCCTTCATCTGTTTTCTCCAAGATGGCTCACCACCATACCTATATCCTAGCCAAAAGTATGGGGGAAAGGAGTAGGGAGGGCACAACCCACCCTTTAACATCTGACCAGGCATTGTTCCCATCAACCCTGGCATAAGGGGTAGGAAAATGGCCACAGAAAGTAGTAGTTAAGCATGTGGACTTTGGGCCAGACCACCTGGGTTTAAATTTTGGTTCTACCACTTACTAGCTAATTAACCTTGGATAAATTAGTCATCCATTCCATGCCTCCGTTTCTTTACTTGTAAAATGGGGATGATGATGATAGTACTATCTCTTAATCATTGCTGAGGCTTAAATGGGCTACTATGTAAAAATGGGAGACTTTATATTTACATATAAATTAAATTTATATGTTATATATAAATTGTAACTATTTTCTCTTTTTTCCCCATCCAGCACGGCTAGAGAGCGGGTCCAATTCCTGAGTAGAGTTGGCTGGGGATTGAGAAGAAAAAGAAAGAGACAAGACACAGAGATAGAAAGAAAAGCTGGGGCTGGGTGGACCGCTGCCCTCTTCTGATGGAGAGACAGTGACCCAGAGCTGATGCAGCATGTTTATTTTATACCCTCAAATACCAGGAAGTTTCATCAAAAGTCAAGACAAAGGAGATTATTTGCATTCTTGAGTAGGCCCTGAGCATTCCTGGTGCTAGGCTGGATTTAGATATCAAAACCCACTTCCCCACACCATGGGCTGAAATGAAGGTCAAGCTGACAACACCCTTGCCCTTCTGGCAAGGCATGTTCACAGGGCGTGGCTTTGTCAATGCCACTGGGGTCAGCTGACAATAATTAAAGAATGCCCATGTGCCTTCCCAGGGGGCCCTCTACAATAAATTTATATATTAAATGTAAAACATAAATAAGCTATTATGTGGAAAGTGCTAAGAGCAGTGTCTGCCATACAGTGGGTACTATATATATATATCACCATCACTACCACTATCACCACCACTTCATATTGCACCAAAAGCTTCCATAATAATTACACTAGTGTGTGTGTGTGTGTGTGTGTGTGTGTATATATATATATATACACATACACACACTATTATATATACATATATATATATACACCATCACTACCACTATCACCACCACTATACATATATATATATATATATATATATATATATATATATGACACAGGTATATATGTGTCATATATATATATGACATGAAGTGGTGGTGATAGTGGTAGTAATGGTGGTATGGTGATGGTGTTGATGGTGATGGTGATGACTATGGAAGTGGTGATGGTTGGTGAAGGTGGTGATAGTGATGCTGGTGGTGTGACTACTATAAGTGCTTATGAAGACCAGATTACAGTGAATTGAGGAATCCTATCTCCCTGACACATGGCCTTGTACTCCAGTGTTGAGCTCATTTGGAGCTCCCAGTAAACCCTGGAGGTGCCTACTGGTAATGAGCCCCACCTGAACTACAGCAGATCCTGGTACAGAGCCAAGCCAGGGCTGATGTTGCCAGTTCCTGGGCAAAATGACCTCACTGTGGGCCAAATGAAACCACTTCTAATTCAAAGAAGATGTCACCAACTCTCTTTAGGGTACAATATGACATAAGATGTTCCTGTTCTTGCCCTTTGCTTCCTGCAACACGGTGGGGTAAGAGGGTCTCTGGGTAGGATTCCAGAAAAGGGGGAAAGAGCAATTGTATTATTTCATGGCTACAAACACCATTTCAATGCTGAGGATTCCCAAATTTATAAACCCAGCCCTTAACTCCCCCAAACTCCAGATTAGGCCTGCCTCCCACTTTCCTGGCTGTCTAATAGTAAGCTCAAACATAACAAAGCCAAAAACAAACACCAACAAAAAAAACCCCTTATCTCCCCCCAACCCGTTCCACTGCCCCAGTGCTCTCCCTCCCATATCTTCTACTCCTGCATTAACAGCACTATCATTCACTCATTTTCTCAGGCCAAACATCTAGGAATCATCGTTAGTTCCTTTTGCCCCCCTCACTCCTCTACACCCATCCCATTAGCAAGGCTTTTGGGTTCTACTTATCAAATACCATACTTCGTTGATTCTAAGATATATGACAATATCTACAAATTCAGAATGCATCATGCAATCCATCGCATGCCGTAGTTTAATTAACAGTATTTTTCTTCCTTAGTAAAATCTGACTGCCTCCACTCACAGTCTGGTCCAACCCACCCCACACCATTGCAGGGGCTTCCTGACTTATCACCCTGTTTTTATCTGGCTCCACTTCAGTCTATTCAGGGTGCAGCAGCCAGAGAGATCTTTTACATTGTAAATCAGTTCACCCCACTCTATTGCTTAAAAGGTTCCATCAGCTTCCCATTATACTCAGAATAAATCTCTGCCATGCTTTACTGCAGCACAAGGCCCTACATGACCTGGCTTCTCTTCTCAGACCACTGCCCCTCTTTCTTTCGATGCTCCAGCCATTCCCTGAACTTTCTTACAATTCCCAGAATGGATCGAGCTCATTCTCCTCAGAGGGCCTTTGCATGCTTGTTCCCTTTGAAAAACCCTTCTGCCAGAACATCTTCTGGCTCACTTCCTTCCCTTGACTAATATTTTGTTTGAATATCCCCCTTCCTTGAGACCTTCCCTGACCATCCTAGCTAAAACAAAACAAAACAAAACAAAAAATCATCCTACCCTCATTTATTTTGCTCTATAGAAAGCTATATAAAATTATGTGATTTCCTGGTTTTGGTTGTGTTTTTTGGTGGTGGTGGTGGTTGTTTTTTTGCTTACTTGCTTCTCTCTGTCTCTCCTACTACATGTGGATTCCATAAAAGCAGGTACCTTGCTTATTTCCCCCAACTCCTGACATATTAGGTGCTCAATAGATACTTGTTGGATGAATGAATGAATGAATGATGATTCAGAGGACTGGTGAGAAGGTTAGATGGCATCACCTCCAGAGGCTCCTGTTTGCCCACTCTTTCTACAGGAAGAAAGAGCCATTGTATCAGCCACCCCTGCTGGGTGGGGTTACAGAAGAGATGTGGGTTGTTTTAATTTAGCTTCAAGGTCAGGCTTTATGCCTTTTTAATTTATTCATACCCCACCACATTCCACAAAGGATTAGATGTGGTTTATAGGAAATACACAGTGCATTGGGAGGAGGCAAAGGACCACCCAGAATAGATCATCCAGACAACAAAGTCTTATACATCCAGGGTATTTTGATGGCACATGTATCTCTGAGTTCAGTGGCCAAAAGCAAAAGGCACGGAACTTCCTATGAAACTAAGTGAGGATTCAGAAAGGAAAGTGTGACTGCGGCTGATGGGAAACTGTAGGTGACTCTCTGTGGATCTCTTTAGAAGAGCTGGATAGGTGAACCTAGTCTTAGTTTTGAAAGTGGAGAGGAAGGGATGGCTGGGAGGGAGGATTCACTTTGAAATTCCAACTCTGTGAATAGCCACACCTCCAACTCTGCAAGCTGGGCCTCAGCAAACCAGTCGATGGGCTCACGTTGAGAACCCCAGCCTTGTCATCTCCCCTCTTCTTCCTGTGAGGGATACATCACCCATATTCCACTCTGTGGATGAGTAAGTTGGAGACATTCAAGGCAGTTACATTTTGCATTATCCCCTTGTATTTACAGGTCTAACCTAAACTTTGAGCTTAGCCTTTAGTTGGTTCATTGTATTGGAACGTGGCAGATGGTTGGAGTCCAGTTCATTTTGTGAACTTGGTTAATTACAGAAGGGCCATTGCTCCAGGAACAGAGTTACTCCTCAGGATGAGCTGACATGATGGATCTGGACAGTTTATTTGGCAGTCATTTGTGAGGCAACTATGACTGCGCCTAGTTTACTGCTTTCTGAGTTACCTTAGTTGCATCTCCCTCAATGTGGATATTGCATCAAGGGTGCACAAACCAAGATGCCACTCCCAAGGCATAGCACCCAAGTGCTGCAGGAGTGGCATAGACGTCCTGTATCCTAACCCTCCTCATCACTGTTACCACACCTCTATGGCAGGCTCCAGGCCACAATCAGAACCCCTGGGTGGCCTGTCTAGATTGCTCTGGAATGCTAATGGCCTTTCTAGATCCATTTCTCTCCAGAAGTGGGTCTTAAGACTTGTGGGATAGGGGACCGACTTTGCGTGAATGAGACTGATCTGGATTCGCCTCTGGGTCCCTCACTCATCCTCCCTGCTGGTTGGTGGTGTCTGCAATCAGGGGGCCTTCTCCTGAAGAAAATCACATTCTAGAAACGCAGTGATTACAGCCTAATGAGTTTAAGAGAAGACAAGATCAGAAGACGTTTTTTCTATGCTTCAGCTATAAAATCCCTACCAATAAATTTAACATGACTAGAGAAGAAATTACTGTTTACATTTTCCTGCGCACACCGACAAAGACACCCATTTGTGGTCATCATCAAGGATGCCAAGAACAACCTTTGAGAGAGGGATTGGCAGCAGGTGGCATGATGGGTGATGCAGGGGCATGAGTAATGGTATAGCCAGTGTTAAATAACAGTAGTAAGGAATAGTGGTAAGTTCTATACTGTTAACTTTTTTTAAAACTTTATTTAAAAAACCTTCAGTGCGATAGTAAAAAGCCAGTGGGTGCAACAATGCTACTGTTTAATTACTAAGGGTTCCAAAGCACCACGGAACTGTGAGGAGCAGCAGCGTTGCTACCCTTACGGTGGTTGGACTTTATAAGGGATCTTCAAGTGCACAGGTTTATTGATCGACAAGAAACATGTACACAAGTCCCTGTTTTCTACCCACTATTCTAAATCTTTAAGGCTAAATCCGACGCAGACCCACACATTTAGTAATGCGTCTTAAAATCGTACAGTTTCTAATGACATAGGCCCCCCAAAAATATTTGCCCGGGACTCTGCACACCCTAAGGGCAGCCCTAGTATCTCCCCTTACCAGTGCCAAGGTTGTTCCTTTGGGTTCAAGAAACAGCTGCCCACAGCCAGGTCCCCAAGTCTCCCATGAAACCATTCCCCTCATCTCCTGCAACTGGTTCTCAGTATTTGAAAAGCCCATTCTGGTGGTGATAGTCCCCAACCAAGGAGTACCCTTCCCCAAGGTCAATAGAAGTATACACGTCTAGAGGCTAAAAAACCCCTGATACATCATTTTCCAGGCTGTTAGTCCCACCATGTACCCACCCTGCTTCCTTTCCTGTCATTCCAGTTTTAAAAACCTTAAGATCCAGGTGCCATCTAGCCACACTGTGTATAGCAAGTTTGTATCAACAAGCTTTGAAATCAAAACCGCTTATCTCAAAAGCTGACCACCTTCTTGTAAGATAGATAACCTTGGACAAGCTGCTTAACTGAAGCTTCAACTTCCTTTTATGTATAAGAACACGTCTCTTTATTTTGCACAAGTTGGTTTAGAATTCAATGTGTTAACACAGACAAACCCAATGCAGTGCCTGGCACTAATGCCACATGTGCAGTGAACATCACGTTGCTTGTCTTCTCTTTAGCAACAGCAACTTAAATTGCTTCTCAGCAGGTGATCTTTGCCTATTTGGTTCATGAAAACCATACTTTTCCTGAAGGTGTTTTACAAATGCTGGGTCCCCCTGGGTCACTTTCTGGTGCAAGTGTTGGGTTGCAGGATCGGAGGTATAGTTACACGGGCTGAGGGAGAACAAACCCAGACTGGCTGCTTTTTTTTGCTGAAGTACCCTAAGACAGAAACAAAAATGTCACTGCTAATTTAGAAGGCTAAAAGTGAAGCTCATGAAACATTCAAGCAACTGCTAATGAAGGCCCAGGGAGGAGGAAATCATGCTTTGGGAGATAGACTTTTCTGCTATTGGGGAGGTTCTCCAGGTTCATATTCTCTCCAGGATGGGACAGGATGGAGGCAGAACGATTACATTTATTGTAACAACAGCTCTCGTGAGTTCAGCACTTGAAGGTTTACCAAAGCGATTCAACCATATGTGGCTCTACAATTGCCTGAGTCAATAGATTGTGTATTATCTTCATCCCCAAAGAAAACTTGAGGCTCGGTGTCAAATGCCACTCTTTCTGCTCTACCCTCTGCACAGCACAAAGTTCATATTGTGTTAATCCGTTAGGAGGAACTGTTTTTTCTTCAATTGTACACCAAGCTCAAGAAGATAAACAGATAAAACATCCCTGAAGCTATCAGCAGGGAGAAGAGGCCTGGGTTTTGACTCCTTCATAAGCCAGATGCTCTCTTTCACCAAGACTCCATCGAAAACAAAGTAACACAGTGGTGAGAAGGCACAGTGAGAAATCCATCTGCTTCTTCTCAAGCTTCTAAAGGGGTAACAGGGAGATCAGCAAATCTTTGCAATGCAAGGAGCCCTGGGGGTTCTTCACTACGACCTCCCATGCCTTGGATGACATCCCTGAATACTTTATTGTGTATTTACTGAAAACAAGAACATTCCTTTACATAACCACAAACACCCATTGGAATCAGTAAATAAGATGGCTACATTACAATCATCTAATTTTTATACAATATTCAAGTTTTGCTGATTGTCTCAAATATGTTCTTTATAGTAAAAGGATTCATACCAGGATCATATGTTGTCTTAGTAGTCAAGTCTCTTTAGTCTTCTTCATTCTGGGACAATTCTTCCAACTTTCCTTAATTTTCACAACCTTGACACTTTTGAAGATCACAGACCACTCATTTTGTAGAATTTGTGTTTGTGTCATGTTTCCACACAAATAGATTCATGTTACACATCTTGGGTAGTCATGTCACAATGATGATTCTGTGTGCTTGCCATTGCATTTTATCAGGTGGCACATGATTTCAATTTGTCCCTTTACTGGTGATATTAACTTTGATCACTTAAGGTGGTGTCTTTCAGTTTCTACCATATCAATTATTATTTTTCCCTTTGTAATGAATAACTATTTTATAGGGAAATTCATTTATTTATATCAGTATGGACTCAAAGATTCCTATCTTATTAAATAGATTATAATTCATTACCATCATTTTTTGTATGCTCAAATTGTTCCAGATACATCCAATGGGAGTTCTCTAAAGTGGACTTCTGTGTCTTTTGTCACATTCCCATCATTCTTTGAGTGCCTTTTTGCTCTCCAGGACAAGATTTTCCAGGTTTATGTACTTTCTCTGCTCCAACCCTAGAATTGGCTATTATTTAAGAAACCCCGATTCCTCTTAGAGAAGAAATATATTTGCAAATCAAGACCTGAGTCATTCTGATTCTTGTCTCCCCTCCCTGTAACACAGTGATTTCCAACCTTTTCATTCTCCTGGCACACATAAACTAATTACTAAAATTCGATGGCACACCAAAAAATATATTTTTTGCTGATTTAACAAAAAAAGGTATACTTTTGATTAATTCACACAGACGGCTATTGTGTTGGCCATCCCCCCCCCCCCCCCCTCTAATTTAACAATCTCTAAGGACAAAGAGGTCAGTGCCCCTGACTCAATAGTCAGGTTTGTTTTAAAAATTGCATGTTTTAAAAATTCTTGCAGAATACCAGTGTGTAGCAGCACACCAGTTGGAAATTGCTGGTCTACATGATATAGGAACCTGCCAAAGCCTGGCTGTGAGCTTGGCAGAGCCTGAACTCAGGGCACACGAGCTTCTAGTCTTGCCATGGATGAGCAGTCCCAGGCCTTCCTGTGCCACTGGTAAAGCCTCTGATTGCAGGGTGGGCCCTAACCAGTAGGACCAGACCTGCTCCAAGTCCTCTATCTAACCTCCCACTTCTAACCCTGAGAGGGGCCAAAGGGAGGTCTGCCCACTTGGCGGCTTCAGAGCTAAACTTGAGGGGTTCAAACAACCCAAAAACAAATCTTTCATGTCTGCCTCCTGCAAATAGCTGAGGAGGGAAGTTGCAAAGAGAAAACTAGGAGAAAATGGGAAAGGGAGCATCTGAGATATAAGTGTGGCTTGGCTGCATCAGACAGACTAAAGCTGGTGAGGGCCATTTACCCCAGCAGGTGCTTTCCACAGTCTTTGCTCAATCTCTTCTCTGTGCCAGGCACTGCCTCCAGCTGGGGAGCTTTGTTCCAGCTTACAGCCTAGCAGAGGAAGACAAAGGGAAGAAATATTACATAGAAAAGCAAGGGGAAATTGGAGCCAGGCCTGGCCATGAGCTCCACCCGCCATTTCTTAAGGCTGCAGTAGGGGTGGGGGGGTCTTCTCAGGCTCATCCCTGTCATCTCCACAGGAGGAAGCCTCATAAAAAATGATCTTGCTGGGTGGACACTGTGGTAGGCAAAGGAGGAGACCAGGCCGAAGGGATGGGCAAACGAGCATGGACAATTCTGTCCAGACTGATTGCGGCTGCTGTCCATTGAGGACAGAGAGTTGGAGAGGGCACATGGATGTTACTTTCTCAATGGCAGTGATAGGCCATTAGATCCCTGATACTATGAGACCATCCTCAGACAGAAGAGGACAAGATGAACAGAGAAAGATGTTGCCTTTTGAGACGGCAAAAACTAGAACTTTTCTAGGGAAACGAGGGTGAGAAAAATAAGGTGGCCAGGTCAGAGGCTAGAGTATAGGGAGCTTTTGTATGAAATTGGAAACTGTGCCCCTCCTTGGGTACACAGCCCAGTGAGTGAGAGGTGCTTTGTGTTTATTTTTTATTTTGTTTTAAAAATATTTTTTATTGATTTTTAGAGAGAGAGGAATGAGGAGAAAGAGAAACATCATTGTGAGAGTGAAACATGACTGGCTGCCTCCTACATGTCCCCCACCGGCCCAAAACCAGGACACGTGCCTCCACCAGGAATGGAACCGGCAACCTCTTGGTGCACAGGCCGATGTTCAACCACTGAGCCACTCTGACCAGGGCAAGGGGTGCTTTTGTGTAAAGAATAAAAATGATGTATTCTGTCCCACACCAGAGTACACAGCTTGGCAAATGGAACTCTGTTGGAATTTCAGCCTCCACTCATCCCTCAGCAAGGTGCATTCGTGCCTTATATAACCCACGCAGTGTCCCCGTGGCCCCAAGGGTTCGCTGAGTTGCTGTTGAGAGACTGAATTTGCTGCTTTTCCTCCATGGAGGGAAATGTAGCCCCAGGAGTTCTGCCTCTCCTACTGGAGGTTTCCTCAGCCTGAGTTTGGTTGTGGGGAGAAGTGTCAGTGAAGTTCCGACAGAGGGAGGAGGATCTTCCCATACTGAGAGAAGGAAGCACATTCCTGGTTCGAAATGGACAGGACACCCAGGAGTGGAGGAGGAACTCCAGTGAGGACCACACCTGGCATGATCCAGGGAGGGAGACGGCACAAATTTAGGAATGAGGAAGAAGGAAGGAGATAGCATCCCATTGGGGCCAAGGGAGAAACTCCTTCCCACCAGAGGTGGGACAGCTGTTCTCCTGTGAAAGCTGTGGGGGAGGCACCTGCATTCCCCAGGCAGCCGGTCAGGTCACACTCTCTGAGCAGGAGTGGAGGGAGAGTTGAGGTGACGGTCAGGCAGGTCCCAGGGCCCTGGGGTGCTTCACTTTCTTACTCCCAACTCCACCACTTTTCCTGTGACATGCGCTGAGGGTTGTGTGTCAAGCTTCCAGCTAGGGCATATTCAAGCAGCACACTCCAGAGTCTAGATTCTGGCTTTGCAATAGGCCTCAAAACCTAGTCACCTGCCTTGGCCCCGAAGACCTTGGCTGAGATCAGTGAATGGAGGAGAGGATACAGGAGGGGGGTGTGTATGTGTGTGTGTGTGTGTGTGTGTGTGTGTGTGTGTGTGTGTGTGTGTAGGGAATAATGTAGACCCTCCATAAAGGGAGTCTTGTGCACTGTGTATCTACTCACTAGAGCATCTTCACCTGAAATTCAGGGAACGTGACTTCTCAGGTGAGATAATCCCCGTGGGAATCACCACCTACTCTCACCTTAGTGTGCTATGGTTTATAGGAGTAGGAGTTATTGAAGAGAAAGGGCTTGTATTCAGTGGCTATCCCAACCATGGGGTGAAGGCTCTACAGGTGGACGAGAGGGTCCGGCCTTCCGTGTGGGCTGTAGTGTGGTCCCAGGTCTGGCTCTAGTGAAGAAAGGAAGGCCCAAGAGGACTTCCTCCTTGTTGCTTATCTTGTTTCTTTCCCCAAGGATGTTCTCCCTCATCCTTTTACCTATCTTCCAGGAGCCACCTCTGTTCTCGATAACTCTAGCTCCTCACAGGCTTGTGATGTGGGAATGAGCAGGGCAGAGGCCAAAGTCCCATCTCTGAGAGTGAGGCCCACTGCCAGCCCAGAAGTCACTGAGTGTAGTAGGCAAGGCCGTGGGAGGTAAATGATGTCCTGTGGCCCTGCCCTGCCCTCTGGAATCTCTCCCTCTTCCTTTAGGGCAAGCATGTCAAACTTGCGGCCCACAATGAATATTTTTGCAGCCCAGCCAATGTAATGGTATATAAGAAAACATTCATTTTATCATTGCTCTTGTTCTATTTTATACTACACTTTTCTAAATAAATCTAAGTTTCTATGAAAATTGAAGCTTGTGGTTGTTTTGTTTTGTTTTGCTTTTGCGGTCCACATAAACTTAAACCTTGTGTATTTGGCCCGTATTAGCCTTTGAGTTTGACATGCTTGCTTTAGGGATTTGTTGACCCACAAGTGTCCTGCCACCTCAAGTTAACTCTCCCCAGAGATGTCAGTGGAATTTCACAGCTACACATCTAAAGTCTGGTTCCTGGGAGTAGACGCAGAGATGGGGTCTGTGCATACGTGATTAAGAAGGCGGGGCTCCCACAAGAACTCACAAGGGATGGAGGAAGCAGACTTAGTAGGTATAGTAGAAGCAGCCAAGTATGACTGTGATCTCAGGTGAAGTTTGGCATCAGCCTGTTTCCCTCCCACCCCTTCCCTCACCCAGCTCTGGAGTTGAAATTACACCTTAGCATTTGCACCACCTGGAGGGAAGGCTGCTGAGCTTTCATACTGCGTCAGTCCTGGCTATCGGTGACCTTGGGGGTTTCCACCTTCCCAGACACTTCCTGCTCCTGAAGGGGAAGGTGGCTCCATTAACCCAAGGCAGGCCTCTGCGGAAGCCACAGGTGCAGGTTGTTCAAAGCAAAGCACACACAGCTGGGAGGAGGGATCCAGAGGATGTGGGCAGGTTCAGGGGCAGCTAGCACCTCACAGGAATCCGCTGAGACAGGCTGGGCCTGGGAGCAGAAGACTAAGGGCTCCCACGCTGGTGGCAGAGTGGAGAGTCTTGGGACAGTTTTTGGCATCACTCAGGCATGCCCTCGAAGTCCTCTCAATATCAAGCTTTTAGTGGAACCAGTGGATTTTCATGGCAGAATTCAAGTCCTTCTTTTTTCAGAACATTTCTCCCTCCCTTTCCACTCCTTCTCCTTCCTTTTATTACCTGTCCTTCTGAATTCCTATATCCTCTACCATTTGTACCATTCCCAGGGCTGCTCTGATGCCTGGTGTCCGTACAGGGGTAGCTCACAGTAGCGGTTATGAGCACAGGTTTTGGAGATGACTTGGACTTGATGCTTCAACGTAACCACTTACTGTGTGACCAAAGGCAAGTAACTGAACTTCTCCGAGCTTCCCTTTCCTCTGTAAAATATTATAATGTAGCACCTACTCCAGGAGTCTGTGGTCGTTAAAATGGGTAATCCACGTGAACCACTTAGCCATGTATCGGGCATGGTCCGTGCTCCATAAATGCAGCTGCTGTTCTGAAACAATTGTTGTTGTCCCACACTGCATCTCCTTGAGAGCAGGCACCAGGTACCATACATACTGAGTATGTGCTCATAGATGGGTGGGATTTCCATGGAAAATTCTGGGCAAGGAAAGAAGACAATGGGTTCGGGCCCCCCCATCAGTTTCACAGCAAAGCTCATGATTTCCATCCTCCTTACACTGGAACTACATCCCTGAATTCAGGGCCAAGGAAAGTGCCCCCCGGTGCCATCTGACCTTTATACTACCCCAGCATCAGGAACCTGGTGAAGGAGGCCCCTGCTAGCTCTCTGGGAAGAAATACAAGGCTCTGGGGGAAACGGCAATGGAAAATAGGTTTGGAAGTCTCCTCATTGGGGAGGGCATTGAGGGAGGCCTCCCGGGTTACGCTCTCCCCAGGACAGCTGTGAGCCGAGTCCCACAGCAGAGAGCGAGCAGCCCAGCCCACGATGACTTGGATGTTACTCAGCTCTGGGTGTGGTCACTCCCACTTCGCTCCATGCCTTAGAGCCTTAGCAGCCCCTGGACTGGCTGACCTGTTTCAAAGCTTCCTTGTCACTGTTTCCACTGCCGACACTGCCGAGGGAAATGGAGTTGAGCGCGCACTGGGCACGCTGGCTCCACTGGCCGCGGCATCTCCAGGGGCGGGAAGGACAGCACTTCATCCTCAGCCACTGCTGGGGGCTGGGGACATGCATCTTGTTGAAAATAAAGCCGCCCTGGAGAAAGGGATGTCATAGGGGTTGTATGAGGAGGTTGAGGTGGGCAGGGGGTGGGAGTGTTGGTGGCAGGAGGTTGGTCTCCCTGAGGAGAGTCCCATCGTTTTTGAATAGCATCACAGAGCCCAGACAACTAGGACCTGCCCACAAGAACAGGCTCTGGAAAAATGAGACACGGCTGCCTGTCAGATGTGACACACATGCTCAGTGTGAGGAGAACTATAAGTCACACACACACACACAGTCTAAGTGTCCAAGATGGAGAGTGAAGGGTGGTCACTAACACACTTTTCCACCCTCCAAGTTCTCAGAAAATCAAGTAACCCTTAATGTCTTTCTATGTCCATGGAGGCTGGCCTAACCCAGACAACCTCATTCCAGATCTTTGTGGCAGAATGATGTTAGAACTCACCCTCTCAAGGCCTTCTAGGAACAGCAGGAAGTTAAAATTGTGGGGAGAACAGTAGGGGTTGATGGGCCAACATTTTTGCAGTTTCATGGACAACTTTAAGAATCTGAAGAAAATTAAAGGTCTCTCTCCTTGGAGAAATGTGCCTAAATAATACAGGTGCAATACTGTACATATAATTTGAGGGGGTTCTCCATCTTCCTCCCCAAGACCCATCTGTCAACCCTGGGTTAAGACACCCCATTCTGAAGGTTTCGGTCCCAAGGAATAGAGCTGCACAGGCAAATCTCAAACAATGCCGGTACTACCAGCCACCACACCCGACTCCTGAGCTAAGTGATGTCATCCAGAGACTCAGAGAATGACAGGTGACAATGTCAAACCAGTGACACCTCCCAGAGAAACCATTCCTCATGGAACACTCACTTCCAAGGCCTCCAGGAGCTTCCTCAGAACCATCCATTAGGTTCCAGAACTTCCAGCATTTAGGGTACCATGTTCCTGGGACAGTGGGAGAGCAGGCTTGAAGCAGCTGGGTAAAGCATTCTGGGATGACAATCCCCAGCTGTAGCAAATAGGGAACCCCCCTATTGTGGTGCATTTCCCCCACCCTGATGGAGGAGGCAGCAGAACAATGGAAGTGTGGAGGAGAGCAATCTCACAGTGCTCTGCATGGGAACCTGGGAGACAGAGCTTGGAATGCATGGTGACGCAAAGTGCACACCCAGTATACAGCTGATGTTGCAGAGTCTCCAAAGGTCAACACCAGGGCATGGGGATTGGTGCCAACTGCCTACTTCACCTTGCTTGGGACCTTCATGTTTTCAGTAAGCTAACAGTTATTGAGCTCCATGGTGCACCAGACATAGAGAAAAAGATGCAATGACATAGCCCAGTCCTCAAAGAACTCACAGTCCATTGCGGGGAAAAGATAGCTACCCTGGAGATTATGGGAAGATGTCATCTGATAGATGCAAACTTGGGGTTCTCTACAGCTGAAACCCTACTGCTGGAAATAAATTGCCATGAAGGAAAACCTTGGGAAGCTGATGCCAACATGGCCCAGAGTAAAGTGCTCAGGCTTGGCTCTGCTTCAGAATCACCTGGGAAGCTTTGAAAACTACCAGTAACCAGGCCCCTGACTTACCCAGAACAAGTGATTCAGAATCTCTGGGGGAGGTCTCAGCCATCAGCATTATTTAAAGCTCCCCCAGTAATTCCAAAGTGTAGCAGGATGGAGAACCACTGGACGGAGCTGCATAGCCCCTGTCTCGTGATCTTGCTCTAGAGGAGTTAGTACCTTGGGGTACAGCCAGGATGGGGGATGGACTGATGAGTAAGCTGACAAACAAAAACTTTTCAAATGTTGTATGTGTAGGTAACTCAGGGACCTGCTCACTAGCAGCATTGAATGCAGAGGGGGATTAGGATTCCCTCTCTCACACCTAAGGCTAATCAGCTCTCCCGGGATCGAAAGGTATTGAGAACATCTCTTTCCTTGCGGGGAAACCCTCTCCCCACCCCCACATGAAGGGATATGGCCTGACCCTGTGGCCCCAGCAAGTCAATCGTCATAGTTTATAGAACATTTCCCAAAATTCTAGGCAATGTATGGGATATGGAACTTTGTTGGTATTGGGGTCATGATTCAAAAATAACAGAACCAGTAGGAACAGGCAGATAGTTCAATTGAAATAAACCCAGGGAAACTGACACACAGCTGCCTATCAAGACATTGGACACATGGTGAGTGGGAATAGAACTCTTACTGCTGCACACATGTTCACACACACACACCCCACACTTCAAACACACACAGATTTTATCAGCAGGTATCATTACTCAGGATGAAGACAAGAATAAATTCCTTTAATTCTAAAATCCTCAGAAATTTATATTATCCCTTGTTTTGAATTGGTCAGACTTGAGACATTCAATGAGGAGAAGCCACATGAGCAAGAAGTTCTATGAACCAGTCTTGGGCTGAAGAATCTGGCTTGTGAGAGAAATTGAGGAGTCAACAGCATAAAGAGGGCATTTCAGCCTTGGACCACTGATGAGATGATCCATGAGAGGATGCAGATAAAAGGAGAGCAGATGCCCCAACAGTAAAAGTTGGGTACAGTCAACCAAGCAGATGTGGGCAGGGAGAGAGGAAGAATGCCAGGGGGACAGGCTGACCCAGAAGCCAAGCTGGGGTCCAAGAGGAGGGAGTGGTGAAGTGGAAAAAGAATTAAGACAGAAACCTGACCATGGGACTTAACAACTTGGCAGTCACTTGGAGTCTTCACAACGTTCATATTGATGGCCTGTGAAGTCAGAAGTCTTGGCCTCAGCCGTGGGCAGAGAAGTCATTCTAGAAATTGGGGATGTTGGGGAACAGAGAGGTGGAGTTATAGCCAGGGATATGAAAGATGGGAAATTTTTCATGTTTATTTTTTGTGTAGATTAGAATGACTCAAAAGAGAGGGGGAGCTATTGAGACAGCAGAAGGGAGATAGGGGGTATTCCAAGGAGTGAAGTCCCTGGGGGAGCCATCCTGCAGGAGGGGGGCACAGACATTTGTGAAGATGAGAGATATCTAATAGTAGTTCATGTGCAAAGGAAGGAAGTTAAAGTTTATTCAATTAAGCCATGCGAGAAAGTATTTCTTGGTTCTTCCCGCCCAGGTGGTTTGTGTTAATGGGATGGGCCTGGGAGAAGTCTCCTTTAACAGCAAGATTCCTGGCAGTGAAATGTAAACAATTCAAACTCCCCTGCCCTGAGCTAATCAGAATTTCAAAAGGCCTATTCAGATATACTATATCAAATCAGAAACAGTATGGGTGAAGTATGGGCTGCTTAGCACTATCTAGGTCACACTTATTAAAATATAGAAACCCGAGCTCTCTTTAATCTATAAGATGAAAATAAATACTTGCAGACAGCAGCAAGAGTACATAGGAACATTCTATCGTTGTGGCCCCAGATTCCTAGAGTTGTAGGAAAAGTACAGCAAGTGTCGCAAACAGTCAAGAAAGCCAAAGCAACACCCCTCTACTCCATACTTGTCTAACTTTATGAAATAATGATCTGGTTTTTACCCCACTCACTGACAGAAGACAGCCAGTAACCCAGTTGAGAACAGATGTGACGATTTGTGAAAATATAAAATGTTCCTTAGACATAGCACGAGAGAATTACTGTATTCCATCTATGGAAATGGACCACTAGCGGGGAAATGAGACTTCCAGAAAAAAAGTTATTTGGATTTTTAAAACCTTTTTCTCAAGACTTGAGGAAGAGCTATCTGAGGAGGCAGAAAAATACAGGGGTGGGCAAAAATAGGTTTACAGTTATGAGTATGCAAAACAGAGTTTATTCTCATATTATTATTTCTTATTACTGTATTATTTTCCTATGAACAACTGTAGATCTACTTTTGTCCACCCCCTGTATGCAGAGAAAGACATCATTTTAATGATTCTTGAGTGTCCATAATGAAGTGGGTGCAACTATGCACAAATGAAGGAAGGAAGAGGCTTCCTGGGTTTGAGGAAAGCAGGGAAAGTGCTTGGGATCCTGCTTCATCTAGTATCCTCCCTTCAGAACCCAGCCTGTGCTCCCCTTTCCTGCAGGCAGATTTCCTGCAGCATTTAAGCATTTGACCCCTGACAACTTCACAGGCTACTAATATCTCTCCAGAGCTCTCTAGACATTCCCAGTTCTCTGAACGCTGGCTACCATGCTTTGTCTCTCCTCCCCAACAGAGGATTCTTGCTCTTAAATTTGCCCCCCACAGCAATCGTTACTGTCCTGAAGACATTAATTAACACTGGTTGAAGTGAACAAAAACGTGTTTGCTCCATGCTAGGTAAGCAATGACATGCTGCCCAAGGGTGGAACCACAAGTTCTGTCTGGTTTCTCTTTACCCTGCCGTCTCCTGTCCTCCTAAATTCAAATTAGACAGAGGACCCAGAAAGAGCAATGGGGTCCAGTCTGCTTTCCTTGTCCACTTAGCTCAGGGAGTTCACACACCACTCGAGTTTTCAACCAAGTGTACCGGGCCCTGGGAAGGGAGAGAATGAGTGGAGAAAGCTAGGAGGGGCCGTTGGGCTCAAAGCCAGGTGCTCAGAGTCTGCCAGCAAGCCTTAGAGGGTGACTCAATGGGAAACAACTTTATAGAGAAGAGTGATGAGTAGGGATGTAGCTAAGAGAGGCACGAGGAGAAGACGCCTTTGGCACATTGTAAAGGTAATGTGGCATGGTGGTTCTGTCAGCATTTCTCCCCAGTTTGTCTTAAGATCTCTCCCAGTCCTCTTCTGTTTACAATCCAGCTCTGAGCCCATGGATCCTCACTCACAAGGGGATGCCTCCCTTTCACTCTCTCAGTGATCTCCTCAACCAGAACCAAGAGAGCAAAGGACATCAGTCGCCTTTGGAACAATGATATCTTGAGGGTACATGGTGACCATAAAAACAAAGAGTTGTGTTTGTGGTTTGGAATGTCATTCCGGCTGTGAGGATGTGTGTCATCCTGAGTATGCAGAAGTTTGCTTGCGGTTGATGGGGACAGATTACAAACTCTGTCATGTGTTTCTAGGAAACACTGATACCCTTTCCTTTGGGGATTATTATTAGACCAGAGATGTCACAGGAGGAAAACCCCAACCATGCTGACAGCCTCAGACCGATTCCCTGTTGGCTTGGCTCTGAGGTATTCAGTAGCACTGACACTAGCCACTGTGCCAATCTGCAAGGGAGGCCTGGATGCCTCTGCCTGTGGGCTCTGGCAGCACCCAAGCACGGTGCAGGCTTGAAATTACCAGTGCCAACCACACACATGACAGCTTTGCTCAGCACTCTGTACCAGCCAGATTATCTTGTCCAGAAAGAGTTGGGTGGGTCCTAATCTAACTCACAGAACCTATTTTAATTATGTTTTTTAATAAAGTCCCAATTGGCAAGAAACTACTAAAAGTTATTGCCTATATGTATAGAACAAGGGTGGGAGAAAGGCTTTTCTTTTTATATGTTTTTGAATTTTGAGCCATGGGAACATATTATATATTAAAAATACATGTAAGGGGAAAAAAACTCATGATCTTCAAGCCAACAACTTCCAAACAGTGTTTCTTAATGTTACCTGGTGTTCAGAATTCACAGGCATGGGTTCTGTATCAAAGATGTGCAATGTGCCCTTGGCCTTCAACTCAAGGTGACCCCTCCCCAGAGGCTAGAGTCTCTCACATGTCAAGCAATTAGGGTGGGATAATGTCATCCTCAGTTTTCAGGAATCTCACAGCCTTGGAGAAAGGTGTGACATGGAATGAGATGATTCCCTGCACCCCCAATCCTGAAAGGCAACCCCAGAGAGACAGACTTTTTTAGACGGAGGGGAGGAGTATCAGCAAGAACTTCCACCACATTTGACACAGATGCACCCATTTTCTGCCTGGTGACCATCTAATGTGGTTTATTACCACCAGAGCCCTGGGGGACCATGCTGGGGTCTGAAGCAGAAGGAAAGATATGCATCCCCATATGCAGTATTTTAATGATTATTTTTTTCCAAATATTAAAGTAGTGAAAAAAATGTTGAAAGATTGAAATGTAGGTATATTAAAACTAAGTTTAGATATTTGATCTATACCCAAGTAGAATTTATTATCATTTAAGTCTGCTTCAATGAATTAAAATGATTTAAGATTGGCACTTAGTCAAGAGAAACTGCCAGACTTGGCAATTCTCTAAAATAAGAAATAGATTTATAAAATATGGTTGATAAGGGGTGTGTGTGTGTGTGTGTGTTCACTAAAGCTAGGAGTTCACATTTTTCCTTTCACCTCAGGCTCCAATACAGCTCAGCCTGGCACTAGCCTTTATTTAAAATTTTAATATTTTGTTCACCATGAGGTTTTATTTCTTTTTTGCATTAAAAAATATGGCATTAACCTTAGCTGGTTTGGCTCAGTGGAGAAGAGTGTCGGCCTGCGGACTGAAATGTCCTGGGTTCGATTCTGGTCAAGGGCACATACCCAGGTTGTGAGCTCGATCCCCAATAGGAGGCACCCAATCAATGATTCTCTTTCATCATTGATGTTTCTCTCTTCCTCTCCCTTCCTCTCTTTCTAAAAATCAATAAAAATACTTTTTAAAATGGCATTAAAATATTTTCCTTGATTGCTGAGGCTTTTTTTGTGTCCCCTTAAATTTTGTACTGGAGGTGAGTACCTGGACCACGTCCTTGCTTCGTTGACCACAGTGACCCAAAGCTGATCTTTGCCCTGTGGATTGCTTCCGGGATCACTGTCAGACTTCTATCTTCATTCACATCTTGCTCAACCATCAGCAGTCCTTCATTGCCCATGAATGAGGAGCCACTTCCCCTCAGAGAACTGTTTTCTACATCACATCCTCATTATTCAAAGCCCTAAGCTCTGGAGCCAGCTTCAGCAATCCTTATTTTTCAGGAGTAAAACTAGTCAGAGAATTGCCAGCAGTTGTCCTTCAGCCTTTGGCTAGAGGGAGTTACACAAACGAAATTCTCTCAATCCCTTGCAAGGCCCTTCATCATCCATAGTGCACCTGGTGTGCTAACTGAGCCGCATCCTGATGCAGTAGGTACCTGCAAGAAGGGGTGACAACAACAATGCGAGGAGCAACCAACACCCAAGCCCCTCTGACTATCCCCATTCCTCCTCCAGATGCCGCCATGGGAGAAGGGCATTTCCCAGCTGATACACTCCCCGCCACCAGATGGTTTACAGCTGGAAAAGAGGTGGGCAGTTGTCTCCTGGGTGAAGAGCCGCAGTATGAATGTAATTTCCCACATGCTGACTCATGAGACTGTCGGTGCCCTGGACTCCAGCATATGGTTGCAACTCCTTGCTGATGTAGGGGGTGGGGGCAAAGAACTGACTTTGATCTAGTGACTTAATTCACTCCTTGCCTCGGTTTTCCCATAAGGAGAACTGTTTCTCCCTTTTGCAAGCAGGAGCCAGACGCAGTGACCTCTCACCGTCTCCTCCAACCACAGGACTCCATAGGGCTATTATTAGAGCCGTTTGAACAGAGCAGCAGTGTGACATGAGGCTTCTGGGTGTGCAGAGCCAAACGAAAATGTGTATGGGTGTTCGGGTGCACCAAACCACTGCTGTCTGTCTTTCTGGTGTCATTCAACTTTACCAGGGTCAATTCTCTGAGCATTTCTTTCCATTAAGTATTGCTGCCTATTTTTCTCCATCTGTTCGTGTCTCTCGTGTTTCATCCTGACTAGGTTCCACTGGCAGGAAGACAGGGGAGCCTCATTCCTGACAGTGCCAAGTACCGTGCCGTCCTGTGGAATGCAGCAGGTGAGAGCATGGCGTTTGCAATCAGGCAGACCTGGTTGGATCTCTGTCCTGGTGTTTGCTAGCTAGGTGAACAATTGGGCAGATTACCTAACCGGTCTTTAGATCATAGATTCTGCCTGTATAAAATGGGGTGATGTTATGCAACTCGCAGAATATTGTAAGATTGCATCAGACTAGTGCGGAGCTCAGTGTTCAGTTCCTAGCAAACTGTCACAAACTATTAGCTGTCCAGTGCATAAATGAAACTTTGCATGATAAAAAGTAGCTACACAAGAAATACCAGTGTGTGCCTGCCGCACAGATTCAAACAATACAGAAGTATACAGAGTAAAAAATGAAAGAGCCCTTTCATTGATTCTCCTCCCCATCTCCCTCCCTTCTTCAGCATTACTAATAGTTCTTTCTTTGTCTCTCTTCTTTTGGGGGGAAGGAGTTCATTATCTGATATGTGAATATATTCTTACTGTAAACATCCAAATGTTCAGAAGTATGCCACCTCCCCAAGTTTGAAGTTCCCCTTCATCATCTCTTTCACTCTTACTTCTGCCTCCAGAGGTAATCATTCTTTTTTTTTTTTTTTAACATGTTTTTTATTTCAGAGAGAGGAAAAAAGAGGGAGAGAGAGAAACATCATGGATGAGAATCATCAATCACTGCTTCCTGCACGCCCCCTACTGGGGAATCAATCCTGCAACCTGGGCATGAGTGTTGACAGGTAATCGAACTGTGACTTCCTGCATCTTAGGTCATTGCTTAACCAGTGAGCCACCCGGTTGGGCTGGAGGTAACCACTCCTCCCTCCCCACCACATTGCCAGCTCCCTGATGCTCACTGGTTTGTGTGGGCTGACCTTGGCAAAGGAGCCAAACGAATCTCCAGGACACAGGCCCTGTAACTGTTTTCAGGGATGGTATTTCTGATTCCATCTAGAAATGTGAAAAAGTGCAGGTCACCCAAGAAAACCATGGGTTGATGTCCCTGGCACTTTCCTTCAAGGGATGAGAGTGATGTTGCAATGTACCAAGGAACCAGGAACACAGTTATAAAGAAAGTAGAATTTCTGCATACAAACTTGGCTGTGCCCTTTTGAGGAGGGTGTCACAGGATGGAGCAGGTGGCCCAAGAAACCTTCCTGGGAGCTGAACTCTGATGAGCAAATGAGTAAGAGAAGGACATTCCAGGTAGAGGGAACGGCATGTGCAAACACACAGTGATAAGTAAACAAGAATAAACAGGAAGATATGAAAAAAAAGAGCAATGATCAATGGCTAGATCTAGGGTTCTCAAGAGGGGTCATTTCATCCCCAGGGGACATTTTGCAACATCTGGAAACAATTTTCTTTCTTTTTGCTCATCACAACTGTGTGTGTGTGTGCGCGCGTGTGCACGCGCGTGCATGTGTGTTTGTGTGTGTACCTGCCATCTAATGTGTGGGGGCCAGGGATGCTACTGTATATCACACCATGCACAGAACAGCCCTCCACAGCAAAGTATTCTATCTGGCTTAAGATGACAGTAGTGCTGAGGTAGAGAAACCCTGAACTAGGTCAACAAATATAAAAACATCCATAGCACTTTGATAATTAAAAACTTTATAGTACTAGCACATGAACAGATAGACCAATGGAACAGTTTAGGAAGAATATAAATATATTTAGTATATGATGAAGGTGGCATGCCAATTCCAGTTACTAATAAGTGCTGTTGAGATTCCTGGGTAGTCAGATAGAAAAAAGAACTAATTTGGATCCATACCTCACACCAAATACCAGACTAAATTCCAAACGGATTAAACATTTAACTGTAAACAATAAAACCACAACAGTAACAAGAGAAAAGGTGGATGAATTTTTTCATAATATTAGAGTGGGAAGCTTCGTCCTAATATGAGTCCAAAACCACAAGCTATAAAATAACAAATTGATAAATTCAGCTACTAAAAATTAAAAAAAAAATGTTTCAAGTTTGTGTATACCAAATAAGCAAGTAAGCCTGTATAAGCAAAGTAAAAAATAAATGAAAAGAATATATGCTCCTCAGCAGACAAAGGGCTAATCCCTTTAAATTATAAAGTTATACAAGCAAAACTCTAAAGAAAAGAACAATATAAATATGAGCAAATGATATGAAAAGACAACTCACAGATAAAAAAAAATTACAAATGTCTGTTAAACATATGAAAAGATGTCCAACATTCTTCGTAATAAGAAAAATGCTAAGATGCCCTTTTTATTAAATCTATCTGATTGGCAAAAACCCAAGTGTGAAAATACACACTTGGCTGTAATGACACGATATTCCCATATAGTCTAGTGGTTATGTCAACTAGCACAGCCCCTAGAAGGGCAATTTAGCAATGTTTATCAAAATGAATGCATATATCTTCTGAGCCAGCAATTCCACTTCTTAAGCCTACCCTGTATGTGGATATACTATGTGCCAGCATATGAAGTGACATATGTACATGCTTATACATTGCAGCAAAAGATTAAAAACAATTTAAATGTTCATTAATAGAGAACTGGTTAAATAAATTAAGGACTGCCCAATTACCACTAAGAGGCCACAGCTGGCCTTCTGCCTGTTTTTGAAAGGCCTGCAGCTAAGAATAGTTTCAACATTTTTAAATGGTTAAAAAAAATTGAAGAATTCTATTTTATGACACATGGGCATTATATAAAATTCTCACATCAGTGTCCATAAGTAAAGTTTTGTTGGAACACGGCCATGCCCCTTTGTTTACACATTATCTACTGCTTCTTTTGCCCTATGACACAGTTAAGCAGTATCCACAGAAACTGGATGGCCTACAATACCTAAAATAGTTTCTCTCTGGTCCTTTACAGAAAAAGGTTGCTGGATTAGAGTTTACCCATGCAATTTAATACTACAGAGACTCAAAAGTAATGAAACATCATTTCTATGGGAAGGTTTCTGAGATATTATTAATATACTTTTTAAAAGCTTTGTATAAAAATTACTGGGAGGAAGCAAGAAATCAGTGAGCAGCAGTTATCTTTGGGGGCATAGGATGTGTGTGTGTGTGTGTGTGTGTGTGTGTGTGTGTGTGTGTGTGTAGATGTGCTAGCTACTCAAAAAAGTAATTAGGCTGCTGTGAGTGGTTGGGCCTGGCTGGAACTGAACTTGTGAGTGGGGTTTGGGGGTGATGAGGCTAGAGACAGCTGTGGGACCTGATGGAAAGGGCCATAGCCTGGGCCAAAGAGTTTGCATTTTTGCACATCCTGAGGACAATGAGGAGCAAGAGGACCGATTTGTGGCTTAAAAAACACAATTCTGGAAACCAGAAAAGGGTGATTGGAAGAGGCTTGGGTGAGTAGGGAGAGAGAGGGGTGGACTGGAGGGTGGGGGGGTCAGTGGCTGCCTCTGGGGGAGGACCTGGCAGGCTGGGGACCTAGGGTGGAAGAGAGATTTACTTTCTATTATAAATCCTTTTTGTTAGATTTATGCAGGTGCATTCATCTCCATATGCATTTTTCTCCTATAAAAATAATGGTGTTTATTTTTAAAAGAAAAGCCCTTCAGGCCGGTGTGATGAGGACCAGAACTGTGGCAGTGACGGTGGGGGTGGGAGGGAGGAGGATAGTTAGGAGCAGGTGGCCAGGACTCAGTGACTCACTGGTAGTGGGAGGGAGGGGCCCAGAACTCTGCCCTTATCTCTGAGGGCCTTGGGGACAGAACTGGGGTCGGGGGGTGGTGCTGGAAAGTGAAAAGTTCACCTGCCCTTAGGTGATTTCCCTCTGACTCCCTGGACCACAACACAAGCATCCCATATACACAAACCATAACCCAGACACTCTGGGCCTTTGATTCACTCTGCCCCCAGCAGGACATTTAGAGCCTGGATGTGAGTAGGGGCAAACCTCATCTTATTAATACACTAGGGGCCCAGTGCACGAATTCGTGCACCTTGAAAGGAACTGTGGACCGTGAGGCTGTGGTGGGTCTCTTGGCCCATCTCCTGCACCCTAGCCTGGCCCCTCCCACCACGGCCCCCGGGTCCCCTGTCTGTCTGCAGCCCTGCTCCCGCCACCACTGCTCCCATGTGCTGACAGTGCCAGCCCCACTCACACCCGCTGATGGCATGGAGCAATTGGGGCCAGCACCAGCAGCTGGTGCGAGTGGGGCCAGTGCCCTGGGGGGTGATGGGGGCTGGCAGCTGCTGTCATACCCACTGATAGCATCCAGCAATCAGGACCGGTGCTGGGCACCGGCAGTGGGTGCGAGCGGGGCTGTTGCTAGCAGTGGGTGTGAGAGGCGGTTGCTGGCCCCAATCGCCCCTCAGGAGCAGGAGGAGGTGGGGAAGCCCTGAGGGGCGATTGGGGCTGGCAGTCGCTGTTTGCACCCACTCACACCTGCTGCTGGCACCGGAGCCACTGGCAGCGGGTGCGAGCAGGGCCAGCGCCGGCAGCAGGTGCGAGCACCAGGCGGGACCATGGCACAAGGGAGCAAAGAATTTTCAGTAATCACCAGAGGCTCACCCTGATGATAGCGACCAGCAACCCTGCCTTGGTCTGGTGCCCCTGCTCACCTGCTCCACCATCCCGCCATGGCCAATGCTCACCATGTTCCACGCCCGCCACCTGGTGGTCAGAGGCACATCATAGCAACTGGTTGTTCAGTTGTTTTGCTGTTTGGTCTATTTGCATATTAGAGTTTTATATATACAGATAGGTGATAAGGTGTAGCCAAAGCCACCAGGAATACTGACCAGTCCCTTCCTCCTACCCCCTCCCAGTCCCACAAACCCCTTCCCTCCTCATTGCTCTAAAAGGAAGATCTACACAACCAAACTTGGACATTGGGTTTCTAGACTCTAGCTAGGACTTCCCTGAGTCATTAATTTTCTTTTTATTTGTATATATTGTACTTGTCCCAGTGATACTGCATGTAAGCTCTTTGGAGCAAAGACTTAAAAGATCTTTGTGACCTCACAGAGGCACACCATTTCTTGTATATATGGTAGGTGTTACCCACTCAAGGTTTGTGTGCCCGATGCTTCAAAGACCAATTTTCAAAACATCAGAGTTAGGAGTCAAAAGAAGTTTATTGATCTCGATGGTGCCAGCTCTAGAAGATGGGGGGAGGGGAAAGGTGCCTTATAGCTTCTGCAAATCCATCCTAAGAGAGCCTAGAATTCAGGCATCTTTTATTCAAGAGAAGGGAGGAGGGGCAGGGCAAGAGGTGTGTGTCACCTGGGGGCCAACAGGGATCCAAGGAAGATCACCAAAATTCTAAATCTTTGTTCCCTGCTTTATTGACCTTTGCTGATTTGACCTGGTCGTGAGGCACCTGCAAGTCTTTGCCAAAAGCTCAAGCCTCCAGCAGAACTCCTTTGATAATGAGTATATCTATCGCAGGAGCTATTTCCCTGAAGGTCATGGAAGAAATACAGGCTAGAATTAAGACAGCAAGAAAGAGCATTTCATTCTGTTACATGGGTGCTCACGAATGTGTGATTGGCTGATTGATGGGGACACCCCATAGCCTTCTCAGCAGGACTGCCAGTACACCTGTCCTCCCTACTTACCTGCCCTCCAACTCTGCAGAGCCCAACCTCCCACCACTGGATACTCCAGCATGGCCAAGAAGTCAGGAGTCTGCTCATGCATTCACCTCAGGTATTCATTCACCTCCCCCTTCAGTGGTTCTCCACATTCAGCCCTTCTTTGTCCATGCGGTAACAGCCAAACGGAAACCCGGAAACCCGTTAGAAGCTGTCTTTACACCCTGCTCTGTTTGGCCTCTTGCACATCAAAGGGAACATAACAGTGAAAATGATAGTAAGCAACAATGATCATCATCATTTCAAAGAGACAACATCAGTGCCTGCAGTTCCAAGGAGACCCTGGGGTGTCAGTCACATGATCTGCAAACAGAAAATGCTGCATCTCCAGGAATAAAGAGCGCTCATAATGCTTAGCAAACTGGAAATCACTTTATAACTGCCACTTACTGTCACTGTTCATAAGAGCTTTGGGGTCACAGCCATGGGGATTCCAATATGCTCTCGGTATGCGCATATGAGGGTGTGCTCTCAGTGCAATGAAATTAAACGGGTATTGATGGCAACCTCAGCCCAGCTCCCTGAACAGGAAACAACCCCACAACTTGGCTCCTCAGGAGCACCAAGGCTCGGTCTCAGCCGGAGAGGGGGCAGGGCCTGGAAGGAAATGGCTTGGGGTCAGGGTGGAAGTCCTGTCAGCTCTGCCCCCAAGGGAAGGACAGATGCTGAGCAGCTGTCACAAAAGAGTCTCAAGGATCTGCCTCTGTTCTCTCCCACCCCCCAGCTCCCTACCTCCTTCCAAAAGGGAGAAAGGTCTTTTCCTTCCTGCCCCTCTGGGCAGAGCAGAAGTTGAAAATGGTTACTTGTTCCTAACGTTATTTTTAGCTCAGCCAATAACTGCTGGGTCTCCAGCCTCTGGCCTGGAAACTGCCTTCCACAGCTACACCCGCACTGGGCCCGGTTAGGGCAAAGCCAGGGGTGAGCTCCTCCCAGTGGCGCTTTATGCTTGTGGTACAAACTGAAATAGCGCTCTCCCATTTCCTCCCCTCTTCCCCGCGCCCCTGCCCCTCCCTCCCCCTCCCCCAACACACACACCCAGTCTCTGGTAAAGAGGGGACTTCACAGGGAAACATTTTTCCAGGAGAGGGTGCCTGGTTAGAGTTGCTGAATAACGTGGGGTCCAGCGCCATCTAGTGTCCTCTGGAGGGCCTGGCGTGCGTCCTGATGTCTTGAGATGGTTTGGAAACTGGCTCTCACCACCAGAGGGAATGAAATGAGGAAACACTCCTTGCGCACAGGGCTGCCCTCATTGCACAGGATGAGGGACTAGGATTTCGGTGGGAGAAGCAAAAAAGCTGCAATCCTAATGCGTCACAGAAGGGGTGTTGAGCGAGGGATGTGGGTGTCTTTCTCTTGGAAAGAAGCTGGGGTGACTCACAAGTAATATTTAGAGTCTTAGTCCCTGGGTTTGTCTGCTTGAATATTTTTGCTCACACTAAGAAAAAAAATACAGATGCTATTTTATGTCTTTTATGCTTTTCAAACTAGTTTCTCGACGTTCCCCCAGCACCAGCATATGGGCTATTTACAAAAGTCCGTGCAAGCTGTTTTGTCACTGAACCAATTGGCTCCGGCTCCTCGCCACTGTCTTTTCAGGACAAGTAGTCCCCTTTTTTCATCCTCCCACTCCTTGACTGCCTCAAACCCTCCACAGATTAGTAGAGGTGGTTTTGATTAAAGCCATCGCTTGCTGTTTGCTTTAGATGATTCACTTAAACTTCAGAACAACCCAGAGAGTGATATTAGTATTCTCATTTTATACTACATGAGAAAACTGATTCTTGGGGAGGTTAAGTGATTTACCCAAGACCTCTCAGCTAATAAGCAGAGGTGGGATTTGAACTCAGTTATTTAGCTCTAAAACGTTGTTCATTTAACCAGTGTATTCTACCTGCAACAAGAGAGGGTATTGCAGAGGGAGCTACAATATCCAGGAGACTCAGAGGACACGTCCTACTCTGGGCCAGTCCCTATGACCCCAAGGCTTGGCTGGACCGTTATTGTAAATGCCTCCCTTCCTCACAGCATCTGTCCCGCTATCCTCCCCACCCCCCAACACAAACACTTCCATCGCTTACACTCCTCCACGCTTGGAAACCATCCCAGGGGAATAAGAAGAGCAAAGAGCAGGGAGTTGGTCAACATTCAGAATGTCGAGAGAATCGTGGATTTGTCTTGATTCCCTGGGCCTTGGCCTCATCCAGTGGAAAACTGGAAACATTCCCTGCTGGCTCCACTCTTCTCTTCTCTCCCAACTCCCTCCACCGTTCTCCACCAAACAGACACACCTTCCTCTGGTATATTCTCGCTTAAATATACATATTCGGAAATAAAGTTTAAATGGGACAACTTGCTGCAGTGGATGCAGACCCCGACCTCCACAGATGGGGTAAATGTTCAGGCTGCCGACAGCCCACGGGAGGTGGTTTGTAATGGAAGGAACAGGGGACTGAGAGACCTGGACTTAAATCTCCACTGTCACCTCCAACTGAGTGGCTTTGGTCACGTCACCTAACCTCTCTGAGCCTCAGTCTCCTCCTTTGTAGAATGAAGGCAAATCTTTTCTTACCTTCAAGGTAATACACAATGCAGGGTGGGAGGTGCCATAGGAAAGAACAACAGGCATTTAAGATCTAGGTAGGAGATTTGTATTCTCTTTGCCCTTCCTCCTCCCCCCTTCCCCCCAAAAAGAAGTTTGTCTCCTACAAATTGGATCTTACACACACACACACACACACACACAACACACACACACAGTCTCGAATTCCCTGTGGGCTCATCACCTTTTTAGAGCTAAATGATCTTGGAAAACAACTTTTCCAATAAAGACCCAGTGGCAGGGACCGCTGGATGCACTTTCTTGAAAGGAGGCAGGAAAAGCAGAAGGAGGCACATCTATGATGATACCGGTTATTTGCAAGGGTAAGGCCCGAAAGGCTATCCTTTGCTGCCAACCAATAAAGGTGGACGTTTGTGGCTGGCACAGGTATGGAATCATTCACAACAGCCCAAAGAGCTAGTGTGTGCCAGGGGAGAGGGGAAATGCCTGATGGAGAGTGTTAGGGAGCCAGAGGTGAGTGTGACATCCTTTCTCTCCAGGGATGAAGCCAGTTTGAAACCCTCTTGATTTCCTCACCGCCCTGTTTCTAATTTAAGGTGTCTCCACCCGGCTTGGCAAACTCTGTGCCTCTGCACGAGGGAGGGAATAGCTTCGTCAGAGAGGCTCAGGAAGAACAAAGGCCTCATTAGGATCAATCACTTATTCCAAGTACATATTCCCCAGAATCTCTATTGATGATCTCAGGTAGAAATGAAGTGGTAATTAGGATATAATGCAAACGATCTTCAGCTTAGTAACTCTCCTTACTTAATTCAGTAATTGAAATTGACTAAATTAAGTCTGAGATTTTTGAAACCAGGTCTTTAAAAAAAAAATCTCCCCAATTATAATTATCCCCTCTCCTCCCTCCCACCCACCCCTCGGTAATGTAATTAGTTTAAAATAAGATCCGTGATGCAGATGACAGTGGGCGCTGCCTACAGATATGTTAAAGTGGTGCTCGCTCTCTGAAATGCTGGTCTCCTACAAATGATCCCCAGAAAGCAATGAGGAGAGGGTCTTGTGCCAGTCAGGCTGGCTGCTGTGTGCAGTATTGTCCAACACAGGAGCAGGAAACCGGACACGGGGCTGGTGGCATTGGCAATGCTGGGCAGGGAGAGGTTTCTCGGTTTTTCTATTCCTTTCCTCTGTACCCTGAGATCTGGTGTGAAGCTGAGGACAATTGCTCTATTGGGGGAGGAGAGAAATTGGAATCTTTCAGGGATCCTGACAAGATGTGGACACGAAAGACAGAGAGGTCAAGGGAGATCAGAAATCTGCTTCCTTAGGGGCCAGGGAGCCAAAGCTCGGACTGGAATAGCCCTGGGCCTCCCCTGAATCCTGTCTTTTGCCATCTGATGTGTCCATCACTGGCCTGAACTCATTTCTCCTGAATGGCCCCAGCAGAGGGCCACACCCACCAGCCTCAGCCTGCCTGGCTGGAACCCCAGAGGAGCTGTGTGGCCAAAAACTTGGACCAGGGGGTGCTCCAGCATCCTCATCCTCATCCCCAGTTTGGCCCCTGTTCAAACCAGAAAGAGGGCTGAAAGGTGTCCTGAGGATGTCTACCTCACAGAAGAGTACATTGGCCTGTTTCATTTAATCCAGATAAAAAGACCTGTGTGTCTTTGAAATCACACTCCAGCTTCCTCCAGCAATGAGCAGAATTGATGTGGGAGAACCTCCCACAGCCTGCCTCCTTCATTCTCTTCCCCTCCCCTCTTTACCCTACCCTCCCTGCCCACAGCTTCTGGAAACTGTTAGGTAAACATAGAAACACCTGGAGCTACTTGACCCTCTCATAGCAAGGTCAAAGGCTGCCCGGTCCACCTGAGAACTCAGTAACACAGCAGCTCTCTGGAAGGCAGCACAGACCTGAAAGAAAATGCCTTCTCCCACTAAGTCTCACCCCTTCACTTCTTATTTTTTTATTGAGATACTAGAGGCCCGGTGCACAAAAATTCATGCACTGGAGGGGGGGGGGGTCCCTCAGCCCGGCCTGCCCCCTCTCACAGTCTGGGAGCCCTCAGGGGCGGGAGGCAACCCGGCCATCAGGGGAAGGTGATGCCCCCATCACACCTCTGCTGCTGCCACTACCGGCAGCACAAGCCTCAGCCGGCTCTGGTTACCTGAGCCTCGGGCGGTTCTGGGCAGCTGGCAAGCCACCATCCGAGGCTTACCTGTGCCTGGGGCTGGCCCTGGTGGCTGGGGGGCTCAGGGGACTGGGGAACTCTGGAGGCAGGCGCACAGCAAGGCCTGCAGCCCCTGCTGGGCTGAGGGGACTGGGCGCTGCCATCTTGTGGCTGTGGGTGCTGCCATCTTTGAGGGTGGGACAGTCAATTAGCATATTCCCTCCTTATTGGCTGTGGGCGCCACCATCTTTTCAACGGCATGAGGGTCAATTAGCATATTTCCTCTTTATTAGATATGATAATTGACATAGAAAAGTCAATTAGTTTTGAAGTACAACAATGATTTGATACATGTGTATTTTGTGAAGTGATTACCACAATAAGTCTAGCCAACACCTATCACCACACATACTAGTAGTTATACCTTTTTGTTCTTGTGATAAGAATTTTTAAGATCTAAAAGTTCTCGGTGTGGCTTGGCTGAGCATCTTCCCATGCACCAAAAGCCCCCGGGTTGAATTGCCAGTCAAGGCACATACATGCCTGGGTTGCCAGCTTGATCCCCAGTAGGGGGTGCGCAGGAAGCAGCCAATCCATGTTTCTCTCTCCCCCTCTCCCTTTCTCTCTCTCTCAAATCAATAAAAACATGTGTTTTCTTTAAAAAAAAAAAAAAAAGCTTAAAAGAAAAAGATATCTACTTTTTTAGCACCTTTCAAATATACAATACAGTATTATTAACTATAGTCACCATGCTGTGCATTACATCCCTAGGACTTATTTATCCCATCAGTGGGAGGTTGTACCTTTTGACCCCCCCACTTCTTTCCATTCTGTGTGTGTTTGCCTGTTTTCCCTCCATCAGTTCACCTCACCAGTATTTGAAACTGGTGAAGGTCTAGCAGCAAACTTGCGATGGCAGAGACAAGCAGCAGAGTTGTTTATGGAGAGCACAATAGCGTATATTCCATTAGTAAATCAGTTAAAGCAAAGAAACAAACAATGACAGACAATAGCAATCCTGTCTCCAAATAAGCCTGTTCTTAAAATGCTGCCTTGAACTAATGTGAGTGTGTTTACTCTTGGACCCCAGTGCCCAGTGTGGGGCCTTGCATCTGATAGATGCTCAATAATTATTATTTGATGAATGAATGAATGGCTCTTGTTCAAACACTTTTAGTAGCTTCTCAATGCTATGGGGAAAATGCCCTAGAATCTGGTATTTAGGATCCTGCAATCGGATGCCAGCTCGGCTTGCCTGCCTGGCCCCCTCAGGCGCTGTTTGCATGTTGTCTGCACTAGGCCAGTCATCAGAATCACCTGGAGGACTTGTTAAAACACAGCCAGCTGGGTCACACCCCTAGAGTTTCTGAATCAATAGATCTGGAGTGGGTAGAGAATTTGCCTTGTTAATAAGTTCTCGAAGGATGCTGATGCTGCTGGTCAGGAACCACACTTTGCCCATACCACTCCATTTCCACAAAGGGCAACCCTCACCCTGCATCCCATTTGAGTTGGTCAAGGTCCAGCTCAAATGCTACCATGTTAGCAAAACTGCACCATGACCCTCCCTCACCTCCTAATTGCTACAGTTCCCTGTGCCTGCTGAGACACTTATTTTATCTGTTCAGTCCCATCTCCCTGACCTTGCAGGTCTAAAGCTCTTGCTACCTGAACCCACAGCTGCCTGATCTTCACTCCACTTTCCACATTCTGGAAACTGAGCCAGCCCCACTCTCACGGCCTTTCCAACCTCTCCGTGGAGAGCACCACCCATGGGCATGGAACCATTTCTCCTACTCGCAAGCCCCCAGCATATCACTTTTCTCACCTCCCTTTCTCTGGTGGGGCTCTTCGAAGGCAGGCAGGAGGCAGGTCTTGCATCTTTTCAAGGTGCCTCACAGGACCTCAAACAGCATGGCCTTCAAACCAGAAGGAGCTAAAGATGGGCCTGGTTAGATTCTATCCCCTTTACTAAGACCATCATAGAAAACTTAATAAAGTACAGTAAGTTATCACTTAACATCATCCATAGGTTCTTCAACTTCAAGGGAAATAACATATAACAAAACCAATAAATTTATCATAGGCTAATTGATATAAATAAGAGTGACGTTCCTATGGCATCTCATCAACATTATAATGAAATAACTTTATGATGAAACAGGATTATTGGAGGACCTGCTATACCTTATGCTGTACTAGGCCCCTGTTGGGTCCAAAGATGAATAGAACACAGAAACTGCCTTGGGGTTAATGTCTATTTTCCAGTTTACATCCACTTCTCATTATGCCCACTCTGGTTTCCTTCAGCCACTGGCCTGGGTCTCATCTAAACGAGTGAGAGGTTCCTATCACTAAGTCCCAATTGTAAGTTCTCAGCTTATTTGTTTTTGAGACTCAGAAGGCAAGTATGACTTTCGATGGTAAGCCACATGATGTAACCCAGCCGGGACACTTGAGAGGAGGATGAAAAGAGGTGCTCGGCAGCCTGTGTAAATGGCAGTGACTAAGACCCAGGGAATGCACTGAGAACATTCTCAGTTGTGGGCACCTGGGAGGGTACTGTCCCACCCCACCCTCCTGTCATGTGGACCTACAGCTTCATGCCCTCACATCTTCATGAGCCCAACAGTAAGTTATAGGAACTCAACTCAAACTTCTTGCTCACCTTTGTGATTTGGCCCAAGGTGCTTACAGAATTGAATAAGAAGTTGTAGGAACCTGGAGTTAGGGACTAAAGCTGTTTCTAAATAGGCCAGGATCCTCTCTCTGTCCATCTATCTCTCATCTCTGCATGTTGGCCTGACTCTCCTGCTACAGGTGGGAGAAAAGGTGCCATGACCATCCCAGTCTGGGTTCTACCAGTATGACCACCAAGGCCATGTGGTTTGGGAGGGAGACTGTTTCCCAAAGGAGATATGAGTGCCAGACAGACCAACACCAGGCACCCACTACAAATGGCTAGCAAATGTCTGTGACATGTCAGGCACTGGGGTCTCATTTGGTCCCCAAGCTGACTCTATGAGGCAAGTCCTAACTTACAAATAGAATGGCACGACACAAATTATACCTAGGTCCTTTTTGCCACCTCCAGTGCTGGGCCTGGGACACTCAGAAAATATAACCTGGATATGCTAACAAATTTTTTGGCAACTAAACACACTGCTTAGGAAGAAGACCTAAAAATACCTCTGATTGTCTTTATATAAGTAGCGAATAGGCTAACACCGTAAGTGTTGTTTAGCCTCTTATAAATGTTGTTGTACCTTTCCCATTGTTAATTCTGGGTAATTTAGATCTCTGTACTAATCCACCATCTCTCTGTGAATCTACATTGAAGGGAAATAAGTCTCATCATGAAAAATCAAAGGAGCTTCCTTTTCTATCCCATCTAGCCAAGAATACACATCTTTTGAGACAACATTTAAAAGGATGGACAATCAGATTAGATCAGGACAAGGCATACGGTTCTCCTTCCAGTTAGAGGGCATCTGCCTTTGGGAGACGTTTTCATAGGCCCTGGGATCCCAGCCAAAGAAGGACCCCTCCTCTCTGGTTTTATTTCTACCATCAGTTTTTGTCTTTTTTTCCTCCAAGAAGAAATGGACTTTGGGATTTTCTTACAGCTTTACCACTAAGAGAAAATGGATCATAACAGATCCTGGTCACCACCTGCCTGAGGAATCCCATGTCCCACAAGGGATGTGGTTCCTCTAGTGATCCCACTAGACTGAGAACTTAACACAGTTGTGGACTCTGCCTTTTCTGCTCACCATTATAGTCTCATCTCCCAGCACAGTGGCTGCCACACAGAAGGTGTCCAATAAGTGTTGAATAAATGAATGACAGTTTATTCTCAAGTAATGCCTCAGGTAAGTACTGCAGTTAGTTGGTGACAACAAGCCAGGGTCACTATGCTGGATACTGTAGTTGTAAGTAGCAGGGATCATCCTTTCTAGGTCTGAAATAAGGACCCATGTTTGTCAAAGACACCTACAGTATTTCTCCCTGGTCAGCCTACTTTTGGTTTTTGTCAGGTTAAAGGCCAACTCTTTAGGTAAATATTGTCATAAATTCTTCTATAATATTCTGCCACATATTTGTTCAATATAAACATACCAGACACAGACTTCAAATCTGGGGTAAAGAACATTCAACTGAAATCCGATGACCAAGTTCACCAGCTCTGGGCCACTAGCAAGAGCCAATATTTACTGAGCACTGACTATGTGCCTGGCACTTTTATGTATGATTTCATTTAATCTGTAGGAAAATGCTATGCAAATGGTGCTATAATCATTTTCATTTCACCTATAAGGAAACCGGAGTTTCTAGAGCATAAATGCCTAGTTCAGTGCACACAGCCACATAATAAACAGTTTGTTCAAGGCTCAAACCCATCTGTCTGACTTCAGTTCTAGTGCTCTCAAATCACTCCACAGTACCACATGTCATCTACTCTCCCAAGCCTCAGTTTTGTCTTCCTTTAAAAGAGGATAAAAAATCATCTCCAGGGATACATGTTATATTGCTGCAGGGTATATACTGTAAAGCACTCACATTCTGAGTTAACGCTGCTAATCCAAAGCAGAGTGTTAGACGTCAGTACTAGATTGATAAATGCTTTTTTTCCTTTAGTCATCTTCCCAACAAACTACCAAACACCTACTTTGTGTGATTCACACAAAGAGGCATCCTTGTCCCCAGGAAGCTCACCACCTTATGAGCATCTCCACGACTTACGGAGGCCGAAGGTTAAATCCACATTCACCGGGAGAGTCGCCACTGCCTGGTGGTACCTGTTCCTCTGGAAGAAAGGTGAAGGTGAAGTTTGAGCTTACTGGTCGAAGCTCTGGAACATAGAGATCAAGAAGTCAGGTAGAAAATGGAAACAAAGGCCACCCTAGCTTTGGGAGCCACGCCCCGGGGAAGAAGGATCCCCAACCTGCCCTCCTACAAATGACAGTGTAACAGAGTGGAGAATGGGTTCAAATAGCTCATTGTTTTTCTGGCCATGTGACTGCCGGTAAATTACTTGACCTCTTTAAAGCTCAGTTTCCTCAGGTCTTAAAAGGGGGTGTTAAGGGTAGTTTTTTGTGTGTAATATGTGTAAAGAGTTTAGTTCCGTGCCTGGCACATAGCAGATGCTGGCCGCTGTACAGCCAGAGGCAGAGGGAGCAGTTACACTGGCCACAGTGGTGATGAACACATGAGCAAGCGAGAGGGGAAACGGCAGCGTTGCTTGGAAGGAGGGAAAACGCTCAGGGAAGGAAGGAAGAAGGGAACCGTCACCTCAGTGAATTGGGAGGGGGCATCTGGAACCAAGCATCAGTGCCTTTAGAAAGCCTTCACAATCTAAAATAGCCGAGAGAAAAAAAGGTTCAAAGAACCAAGTAATGAAATCTGAATGCCTTTTCCACACTGAAAGCTCTTGTTTGTTTTCAGGTAAAGAATATCAGATACTTATGTTATGCTTTCAAGTTTATTCTCTCATTAGATCCTCAAAACAATCCCATGAGGCCCCCAAAAGGAAAAGGATCCATTTTACAGATGGTGAAACTGAGACTGATGAGGTTGAAGCCATTTGCTTAAGATCATACTGTTAGAAGTGGTAGAATTGGATTAACCTGAGTGCTCCCTGTAAGCAAATCTTCGTGGAGAAATGGAAAAAGCAGATGCACACCTGAGTCACCTGAAGAAGCTTGGACACTGCCGATTCCTGGGCCCCTCCTGCTAAAGGAGAATCAGGTACAGGAGCCCGGGAAGCTCCCTAGGGGGAACTGATACAATTGGGCTGGCACGGTAGACTGGCGTCTGGAAGCCAATAGCAGAAACAGTAATGCCCTGTTTGTAGCTGTAAGAGGGTTTGGAGGTGCATGCCAGGTAAGCCTCGTCTGCTCTGGCCAGGACAACTGCAATAGCCCATTAGCTGGGGGTGCGCCCCTCAATAATGCTGCCACTCCTCTTCCCCGCCTACTCCTCCCTCCAGCTGCAACCCGCATGGACACATCCCCACTTCCTACACATCCACACGCTCACAAATCCTGCTTAAGCCTTCCTGAGCTTTCTCAGACTCTTAAAGCCCGGCTGATAAGCCCTGTCTGATCCAACTGCAGTATCCGCCATTATCAGTTCCCCAGCTCCACAGGCCCCTGCAAAGGCAGAGCTTCCCTCCTTCCACGGGGCTTTCTCCTGCCACCTGCAATGCCCATGGCTCCCCTTCCCTTTGTTAGTGCTGCCTCCTTCTGACCTCAGCATTATTCCCTCGGAGGAGTCTTCCTCACTCCCACTATAGGGCAGAGTCCTTTGTTGTATGTTCTCTTGGTTCTCATCACTGATTATCACTGTGCTTTGAAGAGTGTGGCTATTTTACTTAGGTCTATCTCTTTCACCACTGGCAGTGGCGAGGGGAGACCACGGCGAGCAGGGACCATGTCTGCCCTGCTCACTGATGTCTTCTCAGTGCTTGGCACTCAGTGAACATGTATGGAGAGACAGCGCGTGACACGTCTAATAGGACAGGTCAGGAGCCTGCTGCCTCTACCTCTCCATTCCCAGGAGGAGAAGTGTTTGAAGAGGCCAGTCCGATGAAGCCATCTGGATATGAATGCCCCTGTCAAAGTGCAAGGTCACTAGGTTTTATTGCCAAGTGACATGCACAGCTGACACTCCTGACTTTGTGCTGCTCATAACCTCCACCCTGACTACGAGGGACTCACACACTCTTCTTGATCTCTGTTTTGTTTGAATTTTTATGAGGTGAATTATTTTTATAATCAGAAACGTCCATAAAGAGAATTTTTAAAGTCTTCTAGAACTGGATAAGATTCTAAGGCTACCTTAATTCTGTCTCTAAAAATCATAATTTGGAAGGAAGTATAATGCATTTAATGTGTGTCTTGAAATAAAAGTTATTTTTTTTAAAAAAAGCACTAGAAATGTCACAGGTATTTCTGGGCATTCTAAAATCAAGGAAAAAGAGATAATATTATGGTTCAGATGTCTTCATTGCCCCCAATACCACAGTGTGTTGCTAACTTTAAGGGATGAAGCAAAGATTTGAGAGGCAGGGCAGTAAGATACAAGAGAATTCTCAGAGAAGCAGCAGCCCCTGGCAGTCTTATTGATGGTACTTCCTCAAGTAAACACATGGAGCAAACACGGGAGCATGTTTCATCTGCCCCCCCTCACCCCGCCCTCCCCCACCCCACTCCCCCCTGCCCCCCGACTGCTTCCTTCCCTGACTTTCACACAAAATCCGGCCCTATGAAAAGAAGGCAAGGGATGGCGTTAGATTATTTGGTTTTGTACAGCACCAGTACTTTTTAAAACCCAAACATTTAGCAGATGTCTTTGTTTGGCCATGTCAAAGAATTACACATAAAATGGCTACCTTCGAATTTCACTTACCTGAGACAGTGCCTAACCTCTCTTTGCCATAACCCTAGATTCTGGCTCATTTTTGACTTTCATGCTGGTGAGAAACTCTTTGATCACGTGGTTATTAGAAAGAAACATCAAGTAGCTAGCTGTTAAAGAATCCATGCTTTGGGTTGGGTCTGGAGGACACAGCATAGCCTGGGTTGGCAGGGGCAGAGCAGCTAATAATGGCAAAAGAGCCAGGAGACCCAACCCCAACAAGGTCAGGTGATTGCCATCTCTTAACATATTCAAATTATTTTTCTCCCTTTACCTCTGGTGGGCCAGATCCAGTGGGATCCCATGACCCAGACCCACCTGCTAACCCACAATCGAGTTTTGAACATTGGCGTGGGGATGGGAATGAAACGAAGAAGTTTTCAGCACAACAAATTTTTGGCTAGTCAGAGGAAACAGTACTTCCTGGATTCAGTGACTGAGTTGCCCAGAAGGCAGATAGAAAGAAATGTGGTAGGTTGGTATACCCCCACTTCTCAGCAAGACCACTGCATAGAAATCTGCAAACGTGAATCAAGCCCTTATTCTGAATTGTTATGTGTATGCTGTTTGATCATCATTCTATTGTTTAGGATGGATGGTTAAAAGCTGCATTCTCAATATTGTCCATCTTGGCCGACGTTGTCAATGCCTTGCTCATGTTCTCTTTGCTCTCACTTCTTCATGCCAAAGGCTGCTTCTTTCACACACCTGCCCCTCTGCCTCTTTGAGTCTTTATTTACCTGGGGGCACGTTTTAGTTCTGGGAGCCAGAAAAGGGGAATTAATGTTCTGGAAGCAGCCCACAAACTGGTGGAGGCCCAGCTTCCTTGAATCTCAGTTGGGGTGACCAAGGATGTCTAGACAGTGGGATTATCCCCCAGTTGCCTTCAGTGGGATTAACCCCCAATTGCCTTTTTTGAAGAGACAGACTCAAATTCTCACACAGGTATGTGACTCTACAAAGTTTTAGGATTAGCAACTTCATGCTTTCTCCTCTTCCCCAAGAGCCCTAACACAGACATTCCTTATTGCCATTCTTTCTTCCCCTGTCTCCCTTCTCCTTTACCTTTCAATATTTCCTGGGATCACCTTCCAAATAAACAACCTGTTCACAAATCTTTGTTTAGAGCATGCTTCTGGGTACCCCAAACTAAGATACCCATCTCACTGACTGCTCTGTACCCAACAGTCTCCAGATGTCACCCTTAACCCTCTGTCTGCTTCCTATAAACAAAGATTCTAGTAGGAGGAAAAGTGACATTGAACTTACACCACATTGGGAGAGTATTAAACCCTGTCAAAGTGCGATTTCACTGGGTTTTATTGCCAAGTAATGAGCCCAGCGACATTCCCTACCTCGGTGCTGTCAGCAACCCCTCCCTTTTTATCTCTGTTTGGTTTGAATTTTTATGTGGTGCATTGTTTAACCCACACCTAATTGGAATAGAATTAAACTCATTCTTGATTAATTCTCTCTGGAAAATTTCATCTCATTAAGTATTTAACAGAAGTTCAGTTTCATCACCGAAGCTGCTCGGGTTCTGTTATTTAATGACTGAAAGGAGGACAAATGTCAGACCCACAAACCCATTTTTCTCATCAACCTCCTTTGACAATGCAGTTTTCCTAACTCTAAGGCAGTTCCTGTTTGTTGAAAGAACAGTCCTTCTGGCTTTTCTCTGATGATTAAGTATCTAAATTTTCTATAGATACGCAGAATACCTGCAATTGTTTCTGGCCACACTTTAAGGTAGTGGTTCTCTGCATTGAAAATACCTGGGGAGCTTCTATTTCCTGGGACTCCTGGGCCCCACTTCAGACCAGTCAAATGATGGTGTCCAGGCAACAGTAGCTTTAAGGTTCTCCAGGTAGTCCTAATGTGCAGCCAGGGGTGAGAAGCATTGATTTCAGAGGACAGAGCTTCTACAAGGCTCTGAACACCAGCTGCCCCAGGAACTGCAGCTCTGGATAAAGCAGAAGAGCTAAAAGTGTCATTGATGGCAGCCCCAGGTGACACAGCACATGTCATAATTATACAGTCACTGCATTTGCGGCCAGCACCACGCTTCACTCCACCCTCTACTCACGCTTCACTCCCTGCACTGGAGCCAAGAGGCCTCAGGAAGCCCCTCATCAACCCACGCTCTAATGAGAAAACATGAACCATGCAATAACCTTTTGTTCCCATAACATAGCAAAGAATTCTCCTCCCCAAGGAGATTGCAAATCAGGAATTTTATTTTCTCATTTGAAAGTTTGGGCCTTGAACCTCATGCATTTTCATTTCTCACGCATTTTCATTTTCTTATCTTCCAATCTGGGTAATGTTTACTCCTGGCTGAACCTTCGGGTATTTTCTCAGCCTCAGTGGATGTGGCTGCCTTCATCCCTGGGGTGTAATTCCAGAGAAAGAGTTCTTCATGTTCCCAGAAACAAAGAAATCAGAATGGAACCGACATTATGATGCTGTGACATCAGTTTACAACTGGCTTCTATTAAGCCTGGCCATTAACGAGCTTGGTGAACCAGAGAACTTCTTTAAGCCTGATAATGCTCTCTCATAAAACTTAAAGAAGCCACAGTGTCCATTTGGGACACCAAGCCAAATGGTAACATAATTTAATTAAGTGGGTTCATAAACTTTCTATGATGTTTGTATATTTTGGTGTGTACATGCATTTTTCTGGAGACAGACTCAAATTCTCACACAGGTATGTGACTCTACAAAGTTTTAAAATTAGCAACTTCATATTTTCCCCTCTTCCCCAAGAGCCCTAACACAGATATTTGACCTGAGGGACTAATGTTGAAATTTGTATGCACCCTTGGTTTCCTCCCTCATTCTATTCTATTCTATTCTATTCTATTCTATTCTATTCTATTCTATTCTATTCTATTCTATTTTCACTTTCACCCTTCACTGTCCAGGGGCTCTGGAATGTCACAGCATGTAAATTCTTGGTCTTGAGAGAGGGGATCTAAGGTCACAGGGCACCCAGAAGTCAAGGGTCAGGGAGACCAGGTGATCCAGCTGTCAGGGTCCAGTAGTTCTTCAAAATAAAGATAATGGCATGGGCCCTCATGACCTATGAGGTCCCCAGTAAATAAGACTAATGTGCCTATAGGGCAAGTGATGACTTACAGGTTATACCTTAAAGTAGGGGTGGGGAACCTTTTTTCTGCCAAGGGTCATTCGAATATTTATAACATCATTCTAGGGCCATACAAAATTACCAATTTAAAAATTAGCCTGCTAGTCTGGGGGGCATGGCTCAGTGGTTGAGTCTCGACCTATGAGCCAGGAGGTTGAGGTTCGATTCCTGGTCAGGGCATATGCCCAGGTTGTGGACTTGATCTCCACTGTGTGGCATACAAGTAGCAGCCAATCAATGATTCTCCTCATCATTGATGTTTCTATCTCTCTCTCCCTCTCCCTTCCTCTCTGAAATCAATAAAAATACATATTAAAAAGTTGCCTGCTATATTTGGTCAAACATTTCATGAACTCACTCCTAATGCCTTGGCAGGGCTAGACCAAATGATTTTGCAGGCCAGACGTTCCTGATCTCTGCCCTAAGGGGAAGAGGTGTGCCCTCCCTATCGCCTTCTAGTCCTTCTTGCTGGCCCAACTGGGATGTAGCCATGCACCATCTGGAACCAGGTGATGAAGACAACAACTTAGGGACAGCAGTGCAATAAGATAAAGGGGACCTGGGTCCCCAAGAATGACTTCAGACAGCAGTGCTCCAATTCTAGCTCTGACATCTACGGGTGAGAGAAAATAAAATTTCGTTTCATTTAGCCACTGTTATTTTGAGTCTCTGACAATGAACTGCATTATGCCCTTTCCTAACCAATATACTGTCCTCCTCTCTCTTACAGAGACTATGGGGAACAAGAGTCCTGTATGATTTTGACCATGTGATTTCAAAGCTTCTATCAGGTCTTTATGCAGCTCAAGAGCAGACCCCCAGAGTAAGAGGCCTTTGCTTAGCTGGTAGGTCTGCAAAGGTAGATCTGGTTTAGTGGGGAGGAGATGGAGAGCTAGATGTCATGTGAATTAGAATTTGAATGTGGAATGGGGGTTCCTGCCACTCTGTTTGAATGTTAAAGAAATGCATCCCCCCAGAAGTCTGTATAACCTGCAATATCCAGACAGCTGACACTTGGTTTTGCAATTCCCCAGGGCACCATCTTTCCTCCTGGCCAGCTCCCAAAGATCTGACAGCCAAGCTGGGAAGAGAAACAAATGTTTCCTTCCTGCTTTCTCTGCATTGGCCTGCATTAAAGGACATCTGCTCCCCTTAAATCTAGAGTACACCATCATCAGGAGAAGTGAGAAAATCTGTAATTGGTCAGAGGGTCCAAATGGAATGGTGAGCCTGGTGGTCTGAGTCATAGGGAGCAGGAGCTTGGGAATTCTGGGTTTGAGATGGGCCAGCAACCCATAGCTCAATTGGCTCCTGAGGCAGAGCATGTAACACTTGCAGGAAGGTGTTTGCTGACATTACTGCTAATAGTAACACTTGTGCTCAACATCCAAATATACTCTGTTTACACTTGCTCAAGTGATGGAATTTTAGGAGCTGCACCTGGGGCAACAGAAAAGTGACAAGCGTTTCTATGGTAACCCTCCTAATATGGTCTTATCACTTCTTCAGTCAGGTTAAGGCATAGATTGAAAGTTAGGATCCACTGGGAAGAGAACATCTATATATATATATATATATACAAAAGCCAAGCGACAAGCAACCAGAATGACTGGTCACAATGACGCACACTGCGGTGGCCAATGGGCCCAATGGGGCCCTGATCAGCACCCCCAACCTCTAGTGGCCCCTTCCCGCCCCTGCCGACCTGGCCCTGATCGACCCCCATAGGGATGGGCCGGCGGGCCCCCACCCATGCACAAATTAGTGCACTGGGCCTTTAGTTTGGGAATAATAATCATTGATGCTTATTGAATGCCTTCTATGTGCTAGCATTATGCTAGGCACTCTACGTTCATATGTTTTTCAAAACAATTCTGTGATATGACTTTATTTGCATATTAACAGGTAAGGAAACTGCAGTTAAAGAAGATTAACAGGTGGTCCAAAGTCACGCAGCAAGTAAATGGGAATTGAACCCAGGTCCGAGGCCATCAGAGTCCACTCACTTCACCACTACCATTTTCTACCTCTTTGGTCTATGGATGCATCAACTCTTCAGAACCACCCAGGGCCCTCCTATGAGCACAAAACCTAGAGCAGAGGACTCTTAACTGCAGATGGTGAACATCATGGGTTGAAACCAGCTATTAAGGTGCAGCCTGGAAGTTTCTGTTTTTGTAGTTACATATAACTCTTTAAGAACTTAGTTACTAGTCACATCATAAAAAAACCAACAGAATGTTTCTAAAACATTTCTGGTATTTGATGTTTCTAGCCATTTGGATTCTAGGCAGACAAAAATTGATTGTAATTTGAACAATAAAGGATAATTTTTTTCAACCCTAACTTTAACTTTACTAGTACTGAATATGCAACAGAAGTTTAACTTTACTGAACATGATCGTCATTGCCTGCCAAAATGACACATTTGTGCTAAATCTGGCACTTAGTGGGAACACTAAATTTCATTTAAATACACATGTATACTAGTTATAGTGAGTATAAACTTTAATGAAGCTCATTTTAAAACATAGTAGAGTATCTGGCTGAAGATTGTATGCAGTATACTTCTCTGTGAATGAATACCTAGGGGATGCGCTTAACTGCCAGCTGAACTCTTTTATTGCAAACCCTACCCACATAAAATAATAAATCTAGTGATTCTAAAAGAAGACAATTTCTTCCATTTTCAGGTAACATCTCCTAACTTACAACTGAGAATTCAAGGTCTATGTGATACTGACGTTACATGGTCAAAGATACCTTTTGTATTATGACATTACTTTTTAAAGGGAAAGGTCCATGATTGTCATCCTGTTATATAAACATCTGTATTTTAAATATCTGATGCATTTTTTATTCTGTTTTTTAGTGTATCTTGAACTCATATTGCCCCATTGCTAGAAAGCAGTGAGTTTTCAAACTTTCTGTTACGTTAACAGTTGCATCAAATGTGATAAGTCAGAAGATGAAGTTAAGTGGCTTGCAGAAGTACGGACTTTGATTTTCATTTTGTCAGATTTATAGAGCGATATTGAGGGTTAACCTTGTCCTGAAATGGTTCGTAAATATGAGAAGTATATCAGTTGTATTGAAAAGGGCATCAAAAGAGCCCCTCCCTGCAGGATTCGGAACTTGTGCAGCTCGTCTCAGTGCCACTGGTGAAATCTGGTTTCTCAGCTAAAACAGGATCCCGAGAAATGACATTTACAAAATGTGGGTCTAGCCATTTTAGAGCAAGAATTCTCACATTCACACTACAGTCCTCATTGCTGGCAGGGACCAAATTGTGAACATTCTTAGCAGGAAGAGCTGGCACTTGGCTCTGACCCCTGAGGCTAGAGCCTGTGGAGAAATAGATAAGGGGGTGTATGGTTTGCTCTTAATAACTGTGTTCTCTTGACACTTGTGAATTTTGGCACAGAATTACCCAGAAGGCATAATAAAATGCTCTTGACTTCAGTAAACCACTCTTCTGAGTGAAAAATATGTAATGATCATAGAAGAAAAATCAGTTTCCTTTTCCAAAGTTTTTGGAGCAGACTCTAAGTTTCTTCCCATGGTGTGTGTGTGGGGCAGAGGTGGGGGCGGGGAGAGATTATAATTTGTTTTCAATGTGAGTCATGACAAACCTAGGGATTAGAACCTTAGAAAGAGGAAAACTTACCTGGTTAAGGACAGTTGCCAAAAACTCAAAGCAGTATTGGAGGACAAATCGTGTTGCTCCAAGATGTGTCAGACTCGGTGTGTCGTGCTGTTGAGAGGTCCCCTGCACCCAATTACCTCCGCTGTCGGGCTGTTGATGCCTCAGACACTCCCACCAGTCTCCTAAGTGAGACACATCTCCACAAGGTAGAGTAAATGTTATCTGGAAGGAGGGATACGTTAATTCAACATTGCTCATTTTCCAACAACCGGAGTCCCTAAGGAAGAGACTAACTAAGGATGGGTAAGTTTGGGATGTGAGAACTGGGTGAAGAAGGGAAAGAGGATCAAGAAATGAGTTCAGCCCTGGCTGGGTGGCTCAGTTAGTTGGAGCATCATCCCATATACCAAAAGGTTGCAGGTTCGATCCTCCATTGAGGTGCAAAGGGGAGATAACTGATCGATGTTTCTTGCTCACTTTGACATTTCTCTCTCTCTCGCTCTCAAATCAATAAATATATCCTCAGGCAAGGATAAGAAAAAGAGAGAAACAGGTTCGGAGTGTGAGATGGGGCAGTGCTATGCATGAAAGGGGCTCTGGGTAGCCCACCTTTTGAGAATAGGAGGTGGGATAGAACAAAATAACCTCTGGTTGCATCTCCATTAAGTTCTCAGTGACTATGACACAGGCACACGGTTTTTTAAAACCAGTTTTTCATAAGCTGTTGTTATGCAACACTTGTCTTCATCAGTCACAAAGCCAGCAAACTGAGCTGCTTCATGTAGGCATGACAGCAGACCTAGCTGCTCCATGTAGGCGCCACACGGCTGTGGTTCCAGGGGTTCTGCCAATCAGATTGTTCATCTCCAGTGTGCTCCAGGCACATGAGCAGCGTGGGTGCCTGGAATCCACAGAGGGCGAGACCTCATTGGCGCGTCAACCCTGACATGCTCCTATGGACTTTTTCATTAGCTACATAGGCAGGTGGCATTTCCCGCTCTGGCCCTGCTCTGCCACCAAAGGGAAGAAGTCGGCAAGTCTTGATTATCCTCTACCCGGATAATAAGCCTTGGAATAATCAAGAACTGCTCAGCCGCCCTTAGATATTTGTTCAGCATCCTCCCCTCCTGCTCTGCTTTGCAGACCTCATCTCTCAAGGAGCCCTGAGTCATGGACAATTTACCAGCCGAATTACTTCACAGTGGGTAGAAGCTTCCAATTGGCCCGGAGCCCTCCAAAGCTAAAAAACAAGCCTATTTTCTACCATGTAGAGCTTTTAGGTTCTAGTCAGCCTTTAATATACCTGAGCACCAAAGGGCATCCTTAAAATAGGGGAGCTCCAGATAGCGGGCCTGACTGGTGGACCTGTTTCTTACTTAATGAAAAATGTGCAAGTATTTTTCCCCCTCTTTCTGAGAAGCTGACCTAAACAAGTCAGGATGTTTATAAATGTCTATAATTGTCTTTCAAGACTCGACTTGTAGGTTCCAATTATAATTAAGATGATAATAATATGACCTCCTATTTTCACTGCGCCTTTCTTCCAAAGTGCTCAGGGCACTCTCAGCGGCGTGAGGGCAGGTATGACACGTCCATTTGTGTCTACTTGCAGAGTCTAATTATACCTCCTTTTGATTCAGGTTCTAAATTAGTCTTCTTTCCCAGAGCCTGGGGCCCAAGGGTACATCATGGGGGCTTACTTTCCTGGATGAGTGATCTACCCTCCACCCGTTTCACCTCTTTGCCAGGCTCCTGGTGGCTAGGCCTGACCGTTGGGCACTATCAAAAGCCCAGCGCTGGTTCTGCCCTTCACTCCCTTCCCCATCCTTCCTGCCAGGAGCCTGGAGCTTCTCCCCCATCGTCCTCACTCCCCAGCTCCCGGGTGCCAGGGAGTGAGCTGGGCTTCCTGCTTCTGCCCCCAGGGAAGGGCCTGTCCTCTAAATGTGCTGGGGTCCTAAGCCTGCCCTCAGTGGACTCTATCCCTTGCCCTCGCCCTCACCCTCATTGTCCCAGTTCCAGATCAGGAACAAGCATGGGCATGCCTGTGTCCCTGCTAGGCGCACCAGGGTGAATGGGGCAGGTGCCACACACAAACTTCATTTTGTCTTCCAGGATGCCTTCGAAATGGCACCGTGGAGACCTGGAGAAAGGCACAGGGAAATTCAGGATGAACTTTCTCAAGATTTGCCCTGTGCAGTTTAGTCTTTTTCAGAGACCCCCTCAGCATCACTGATTCTCTCACCCTGGTCCCCAGGACAAGGGTCAATGTATCTAGATAGGAATGGTTGCCTATGCTTCCTTGGTTCTTAGAAATTTAGTGACATCTCTGCTTCTCTCAGTTGAGGTTCCTTTACCCCAGTCTGCTGTCCTACACCCACTTCTTTGCCCTGCTCCCACTCAGCCTACCCTCTCTACCATCAAGATTGCTAGCCAAACCATTTAGGTTTTCCATGCTGGTACAACCCACCATGTCTCCCAAACTGAAAGTGGCACGTTAAATTCTCCTTAATCCCCTCTCTTGTGAGGGGAAGAAGATGCATCCTTCATTTCTCTCACCTGTGTGCCAGGATGTTGGGGGCCCTCAGCATACTGTTGGCTTTCTCCAAAAATACTCAATGAAAATCTTGCCTCTCAACTCCCATTCTCAATTCTGTTTTTAAGTTGGATGCTGAGAGGGAGTTAAGAATAATCTGGGGTTGCCCTGGCTAGTGTGGCTCAGCTGGTTCAGCATCTGTTCTGTGCACTGAAAGATTGCTGATTGATTCCCAGTCAGAACATGTGCTCTGGTTTTGGGTTCAATCCCCAGTAGGGGGCATGCAGAAGGCAGCCAATCGATGCTTTGCTCTCAGGTGGATGTTTCCCTCCTCTCTCCCTCTCCCTTCCTCTATCTCTAAAAATCTCTCTCTCTCTCTCTCTCTCTCTCTCTCTCTCTCTCTCTCTCTCTCTCTCACACACACACACACACACACACACACACACACACACACAAAACAAAACACACACACACACAAAAAAACACTGAGGGTGTGACTGAAAAGAAGGAGAAGGAGAAAGAGAAGAAGAAGGAGAAGGAAGGGGGGTGTTTGTCTTTCTACTTCTTTAGACTTCAATTGTAAGCATTTTTGGTACTATGGATTTTGTCAGATTTATCCCAGTCTGGCAGGAGAGAGAGGCAATGAGCAGAAATCCTACCTGGCCTCCCTTTGGGACTTTAACATCATAGGCTCTCAAGAGCCCCGATTGTCAGAACACGGATTTTCCCCCACTTCCAAACTGGAGCTTTTATTAGCCCATAGTATTAAATCTCAGAATAGCAATGGAATTAAGATTTCTGTGTGTTTCCCTGTGAAAGTCCATAGAACTAGTCCTCTCTTTGAACTACTCCAAAATTTCCTTAGGCTTTCCAATAAGGGCCAGAGAGCCGTGATATTTGGGTTCACATTATGAATGCATCTTCTGGGTGGCTTGTACCCAGAAGGAGTTCATTCTACCCAATCCCAATCCACTTTCCTAATTAAGACAGCTATCGCCCTGTCTGGAAATGCCCACTCCTTCTATTAGTATCATCCAGGTATCTAAAAGAACAATTTGGAGAAGCATCTGTATATTTTGAAAAATAATGAACAAAGACACTACCCAATATATTACCTTATAAAGGTAACTGATAAAACATCAACTAAAATTCAGTACCAGGAGAAACCAAGATGGTGGCATAGGTAAACACCTAAACTGCCGCCACACACAACAATTTCAAAGCTACAACTAAAAGACAAAATGGACATCATCCAGAACCACAGGAGGGCTGGCTGAGTGGAAATTCGACAACTAGAAGGGAAGAGAAAAGCACACTGAGACTCAGAGGAGCTGCAGGAGGCAGAGGTACTGAGACGCGCATGCGGAGAGGACTGGTAACTGAGTGTGCGGCTGGCTTTCTCAAGTGGGAGGGAGACAAAAGCTCCCAGCTGCACTGAACTCCAGTTCCAGGTGAGACTCTGGGGACCCAGATTCATACGGGTGAAACTGGACTGTCAGGAAAGAGAAAAGCACACTGTGACTCAGAGCAACTGCAGAAGGCAGAGGTCCCGAGGCACATGTGCAGAGAGGGAGGGCAACTGAGTATGCGGCTGGCTTTCTCAAGCAGGAGGGAGACAAAAGCTCACAACTGCACTGAACTCCAGTTCTGGGCGAGAGTCTGGGGACCCAGACTCATTCAGGGAGAAACTGGACTGTCTGGCAGTGGGCAGAACCCGAGGGTGGCTTTCTCTCAGAGGTGCTTGCAGCGATTACCATGGGACACTGAGACTCAGGGGCCTATTAGGGCAGGGCTGACGGGAAACCAATGTTGTCTGCTCCACCCTGAGACTCTGCCCCATCCAAGCTGAGCACAGAGGCTTTTGCAAGTCTTGTCTCATAAGGGTGTCTCCAGCACAGAAGTTCTCCCAGCGTAGACACAGCTGATCCTCACAGCCAATTGGCCTGGAGGTCAATCCCTCCCAGTGATACCAATAACAATCAAGGCTTAACTACAAAAAGACTGTGCACACAGCCCACAAAGGGGTGCACCAAGAGTGTCCACCTCAGGTAACTGGGGAGGCTGAGCCACTGGGCCCTATAGAAAACCTAGCACACAAAGCCACTCTATCAACTCAGGGAAGCAGTCAAAATGTGGAGACAAAGAAACAGGTCACAAATGAAAGAAATGGAGGAAAACAAATGACTGGATATAGAGTTCAAAACCACGGTTATAAGGTTTTTCAAGAATTTTCTAGAAAAGGCTGATAAATTTAGCAATACCCTTGAGGATATGAAAAAGGACCAACTAGAAATTAAGCATACACTGACTGAAATAAAAAATATTATACAGAGATCTAATAGCAGACTGAGGATTGCAAGAATCAAGTCAAAGATTTGAAATACAAAGAAACAAAATCAACCAGAAAAGAAAAAAGAAAAAAGAATCCAAAAATATGAAGACAGTTTAAGGAGCTTCTGGGACAACTTTAAGTGTACCAACATCAGAGTTATGGGGGTGCCAGAAGAAGAGAGAGAGCTAGATACTGAAAACCTATTTGAAGAAATAATGACCGAAAACTTCCCCCACCTGGTGAAAGAAATAGACTTACAAGCCCAGGAAGTGCAGAGAACCCCAAGCAAAAGGAATCCAAAGAGGACCAATACCAAGACACATCATAATTAAAATGCCAAGGGCAAAAGACAAAGAGAGAATATTAAAAGCAGCAAGACAAAAACAGTTAGTTACCTACAAGGGAGCACCCATAGGACTGTCAGCGGATTTCTCAACAGAAACTATGCAGGCCAAACAGGAGTGGCAAGAAATATTCAAAGTGATGAATAGCAAGAACCTACAACCAAGATTACTCTACCCAGCAAAGTTATCATTCAGAATTGAAGGGCAAATAAAGAGCTTCACAGATAAAAAAAAGCTAAAGGAATTCATCACCACCAAACTAGTATTATATGAAATGCTGAAAGGTATTCTTTAAGAAGAGGAAGAAGAAGAAAAAGGTAAAGTTAAAAATTATGAACAACAAATACGTATCTATCAACAAGCGAATCTAAAAATCAAGTGAATAAAAAAATCTGATGAACAGAATAAACTGGTGAATATAATAGAATCAGGGGCATAGAAAGGGAGTGGACTGACAATTCTCGGGGGAAAGGGGTGTAGGGGGTGCGGGAAGAGACTGGACAAAAATCGTACACCTATGGATGAGGACAGTGGGGAGGGATAAGGGCAGAGGTTGGGGTGGGAACTGGGAGGAGGGGAGCTATGGGGGGAAAAAGAGGAACAATTGTAATAATCTGAACAATAAAGATTTATTAAATTAAAAAAAATAAAATTCAGTACCAGAAAATATTTTTATTCGTTCTCAAATTTGAATGTTTCCTTTTATTTAGTTGCCAATGAGAACTACTTAACTTGATGCATTTCTCATTTTGTTTTGCCTACCAGGAAGTTTAATGTTCCATTGCTATAACTAATTCATCATAGGAAGCCAGTATGTCAATGTCATTCCACTTTTATTTGGTTTTCATTATTTTTTTAATTTAAAAGTTTCAATATATTTTAACATTGTAAACCACTGCCAATATTATTTTTGGTCCTCTGAATAAAAATTCCAAATAAATATGCACAAAACTTATCTTTGTCCATTTCTTCAAAAATATTTATTGATCACCTCCTATAAATGCACTACATTTTGCTAGGTATTGAGAGAAATAATGATGGGCAAAGAGACCTTCCCTCCCCTCGTAAAATTCACAAAACACCAAGTTTACATGCAGGAGAAGGGACACTAAAACTCAGGGCACAGGGGAAGAGCTTGAAAAGGAAAATCAGGAGACAGTGGAGTGGAGCTATAAAAGCCAAAAGAAGTGAGTGTTTCCAAAGAGAGGATAATCCCCTACTTCAAGGAAACCAAGTAAAACAAGAACTGAGATGTGCCCACTTAGCAACAAGAAGGCTATTAGTTACTCTGCCCAGAACAGTTTCACTGGAATATTGGATGGGAGCTAGAACTAGGGACAGCAAGTGTAGACAGCTCCTCCTAAAAGCTCAGCTGTAGCAGAGAGAGATCGGGTGGCTGCTGGAAGAAGGTGTGATTGCTATGCTGAGAGTGGACTCAGCTCCATTAAGGAAGACCAGTTTGATAACTTCAAATAATCATTTAAATTTCTATAGACTTCTAAGTCTTTCTATTAGAGTCATCACTAATTTCCCAGAAAAGAGAGGGTTGCAGGAGGCCTGGGATATCAGGTCCAGGAGACAAGAAGGGGTGCAGACACAAACTTCTCCCTGGTTGGCTGTCTTCTCTTCTCTTAAATATCACTGTGGCTATGGCTGCTATCTTCCCAGTCCCGCAGGATCACTTAAATATCACTGTGGCTATGGCTGCTATCTTCCCAGTCCCCCAGGCCCCCAGGATCCCAGGATCACCCAGGATCACTATTCTCAACTCCGATGTCTGGTGTACTTGGCTGCCAGTTTACTGCTGGCCTCCATCCCAGCTTTCCAAAATCTGCATGATCAATTCCTCCACATGGCCGAGGAAGGGGGTTGCCAACAAGCCCTGTGAACATGGGAAATATATTCATATCCCACTTTTCCAGTTCTGGGTTCAAGTCCCACTTGGATCTCTGCTGGTTGGTTCCTTATTTACCCTGCATTAACTTGATTCATCTTAAGGATGGCTCTAACGACTTATGAAAGCAATCTGCATTGTGGTTTTAATGTTGTAAGCCTAAGAAATCAGCCAAATAGCTTCAAGCCAGACAGAGAGGCCATGTGAAGTTTTTCCAAATTTACTTTCCCATTTGATGAAAGAAAAGTGGCAACTTTTGCCAAAATCACAGTGACTCAATATATAATCATACGATATTGTGCCTACTCTTCCTTCTCTATCACATACTTAACTTGTACATGAGATAAACACTCAATTGACTCTCTCCTATTTTATGAGATTTTGCAATTACTTGCATTTCTTTATCGTGGCTGCCAGGAGGCTCATAACTGGATTTTATTTTTAGATACCGAAACCTTCTTAAATTTTTCAGTTGGCATATTCATTTATCCACTTTCTTTGACTATTATTTTTAATTTGCTTGCATTTTATCTACTTCCTTATATGACATTTTTGGAAGCTGCTTCATATTTTTAAAAAATAAAGTAGGGAATAAATAAAATCAATAAGCATTTATGCATTCCTCTGTTTTATGAATTCAAACTGCTTGCAGCTTACACTCATTTGCCTACAAGAGGGATCCTTAACCTGTTTTCAAAGATAAACTCCTTGCTATTTTATTGGAGACTTCATGTAGGGATCAGTGTACTTGTAATAAGACACATTATCACACAATAGTTGAGAATGCGGAACTCCAAAGACAAACTAGGTATTGAGAGAAACAATGATGAGCAAACAGACTTCCCTCCCCTGCTAAAACTCATAAAACACCAGGTGTGCATGCAGGAGAAGTGGCACTAAAAATTCAGGGCACAGGGAAGAGCTTGAAAAGAAAAATCAGGTTCAAATCCCAAATCCATCACTCACCAATGGGTGACTTAAAGCAAGTTCCTTAATTCTGTACACCTCCGTTTTAATTACGAGAGAAATAATACTTAACCTTATAATGCGATTGTGAGGATAAAATGTGAATGCAGTAATATGTGTAAAATGCTTAGAACAGGTGCAAATTACTGTTCATGGCCATTGCTGGTGGGGGGCAGGGGACCCTGAAAATCAAGTCCCTCTCCAGGGTGGAGAGGAAAAGCACTGGTAGCTAGCTGCCCTTCCTCTTTTGGGGACATTAGCCACACTGTAGAGAAGAAAGAGAGGGATGGACAATGGTAACTGGCTTAGAAATCACCCTGCTCTGCTCAGTAGGCCTTACTTTCCTGCCCATGGCCCTTGCTCTACACAGTCTCCTCCTAATTTTCCTGCGTTATTGGTTGGACCAAAAAATTCCAGAGGAGAGCTGTGACTATTTCTCAGTTTAATCCACCTCTTGAGCTTTTCATTACAATGGCTTTATTTTTTTATTCATGGATTTTCTTTGTTGTTGTTGTTGTTGTTAGTCAGCTAGAGAAGCAGTTTTTATGTTTAAAAAGTTATATATGCTCATCATTTAAAGAGTGAAATAGTCCTCTAAAGCAATCCTCTGCTCCCTCCTCAGAGAAGTTACTTTCAACTCTTTTAACTGATTATTTGGGATTTACGACTCTCTGTCCCAAATAACATAATTGTATTGTTTTTTCTTGTCTGTTTATTCATTTGGTGCCATTATATTGCAATCACATTATGGAAGTAAGAGCACAGCTCTCTTTCACCTTCATGCTCCACCACAGTCACCCATCCGTCCCTGTGTTTCATTTTTTAAAAGTTATATTCTAATTTGATTAGATCAGCATTCCGTGCTTAGATTGTTGTTATTATGTTAACACCCTGGATTGCTGGGCTACATAGTGTGCTAAGAATAATTTTCCTTTCCTGTAACAGTTTGTTTTCTATGGAATCAATAGTTATGGGTTTTTGTTTTTTTCGGTTGCTTAGTTTTCTATGAATTTATCACTAATTTAATCCCAACCCTCTGACAGTTGTTTAAACCTCCTCTCAGCCTTTCACAGCAGGTATCCCATCATCCTTCCCCTTCCTGGAGGACTTGCCTGGAGCTTCCCAATGTGCCTTAGCTGGGCTCCCCTCCCACCCTCACACGGGGATTCAGCTTATCTCTGAAGCTGAATCATTCATTGTCCTTTCTCTTGGTTTAGTCTCTGGTTTAGAAGAAGTGTTTCCTTTAATAGCTTCTTGAGAAAGGGCGCTTGGAAGATAAATTTTTGAGACCTTATGTGGTATCATAGAAAGATATTTGGTCTTTGTTCACAGTTTCTGACAGAGCTCCTAAATTCCTTGTAATTTCCTAAGTGATAGGGGTGATAGGAGCATCTTTTATTCTAATGAGGCACCTTTTGACAGACCCCAAGGTAGATTTAGGATGGGGGCTGATGGCCAGAAAGACCAAGCCTTGATGAGAAGCCTGGAACTTTCAGCTCCACTCGCAAACTCTGGAGCTGCAGATTGAGTTCATAATTGATCATGTCTATGAATTGAGATCTCCATAAAACCCCCTAAACAATGGAGTTTGGAAGCTTCCTTGTCAGTGGACACATCCTTGTGCCAGGAGGATGGATGGTGCATCCTAACTCCACAGGAAAGAAGCTCCTGTGCAGGGACCCTTCTGGACCTTGCCCTATGTATCTCTCCATCAGGCTGCTCACTTATATCCTTTAAAATATTCTTTATAATAAACCAGCAAATGAAAGTAAAGTGTATTGCTGAATTCTGTGAGCCATTCTAGTAGATTATTGAACCTAAAGAGGGGACTATGGGAACCCCCTGTTTATAGTCAGTTGTCTGAAGTATGAGGGGTGCAGACTTCTGATGGCATGTAAAAAATCCATATCTTAAAAAAAATAAAGATAAAGTGGGGGCAGTCTTTTAGGACTGAGCCTTTTATCTGTGGGGTTCATACTAACCCATCTCTCTATATAAAAGCCTAATATGCAAAGTATTCCCTCAGGAGTTCACCTGACCAGGAGTTCGATCACTCACTATGACGTGCACTGACCTCTCATTCTGGTAGCTTAGGCCCTTCAGTTTGGAGAAATAACTTTACATTATTTCTTCCTCATTCAATTTTTCTATTGTCTCTTTTTGGAAACTCTCCCCCTCCCACTCAACTCCCACCCCCACCATCCTTTTTTCTTTTGCAGATGTAGGATCTCTTGAGCAGGCCCTCTCGATTTCTTATTTTTTTCTTTTTCATTTTCAAATTCTTTGTCCTCTTGTTCAACTCTTTGGAAATTTTCCTCAAATTTTACCTTCCAGTCTTTCTTCTGAATTTTTCATTTCTGCTACTATGCTTTACATTTTCAGGAGCTCTTCTTTTTGTGTGATCTGAATGTTTCCTTTTTATAGCCTCCTTCAGGCTGGTCAGATCCTTGACCCTCAACCTTGGCTGTATATCAGGGCCACCTAGGGAGCTTTAAAAAATTCTAATGCCTCATTCACAGAGATTAATTGGTTTGGAATTAACCTTAGCATTTTTTAAAGTTTTCCAGATTATTCTAATATTTGGCAATTTTTGAGAACTAGTGATCTAGGTCATGCTGTGGAAACAACCTCAAATAATAGTAATTTTCAACAACAAAAAAAGATTATTTCTCATTCATGCTTATTTTATTCACCACAAATTGGTTCAGCTTTGTCACACAGCTTCTTACTCAAGGATGGAGGCTGACAGAGTGAGCCTCCATCACCTGAAATATCACCAGTTGGTATGCCATGGGTAGGAAATTCTGTCCAGTTGTTGAAAAGAGAGGAGGGTTTGGGCAAGCAACTGCTTAGAGAAATGTCAAGCTTCCACTCACATTTCATTGGTTAAAGCAAGTCACATGTTTAACCTCTACCGTGTGCCCAGAGGAAGAACTGCAGTATTTGTCAATGACTTGATGACTCCAGTGTTATTCCTCTTTGTACACACTTATCAGTCATTTTGTTTCCTCCTATGAAATGATATACATGACTTTTGCTCCTCTTTTATTATGTTGTCTTTTTCTTATTAATTCAGAGAGGTTCTTTATGTATTCAAATGACTAACCTTTGCTGGTTATGTTTGTTTCAAATATCTTTTTTCTCTTATTTTATATTTTATTTTTCACTCCTTTAATGATATTAGAATAAATAAGTTTTGTATTTTCATGTATTTAAATTATTAATACTTCCTTTTATGTTTTTACACATTTCATGATTTATTTATGAAAAGTTTTCTTACTCAATGGTCATAAGAACATTCTATCCTATCTAATAAAAGAGAAACATGCAAATTGATGGTATCTCCACTACAGCCACAAGTCACGCCCACCAACCAATCAGGAGCAAGTATGCAAATTAACCCAACAAATATGGTGGCGGCCACAGAGCTGGAGAGAGCAGGAGGCTTGGGTTTCCTTGGTGATGGAGGAAGCCAAGCTTTCTGCCCGCCCCGGCCTGCCCTGGCCTCTGCTCAAGGCTACAAAGTTTCAATTATAGAAGATAAATAAATCCCAGATACCAGCGCCTTCACTTGTGTCGCTTGGGGGAATGGCCGGACTGCAAACCACCACAGGCCCCTTGCCCAGGCCACCCCACACCCCAAAGGAACCCCCACCCTGATCCAGTACACCCTTCAAAGCAAACCAACCGGCCCCCACCCATGCACCAGGCCTCTATCCTATCAAATAAAAGAGTAATATGCAAATTGTCCATCACTCCAACACACAATATGGCTGCCCCCATGTGGACACATGATGGCCGCCACAAGATGGCCAGCAGGGGAGGGCAGTTGGGAGGGACCAGGCCTGCAAGGGAGGGTAGTTGGGGGCGATCAAGCCTGCAGGGGAGGGCAGTTAATGGTGACCAGGCTGGCAGAGGAGGGAAGTTGTGGGGGACCAGGCCTGCAGGGGAGGGCAGTTAGGGGTGACCAGGCCTGCAGGGGAGGGCAGTTAGGGGCAATCAGGCTGGCAGGGGAGTGGTTAGGAGGTGATCAGGCTGGCAGGCAGAAGTAGTTAGGGACAATCAGGAAGGCAGGCAGGCAAGCAGTTGGGAGCCAGCAGTCCTGGATTGTGAGAGGGATGTCCGACTGCCAGTTTAGGCCTGATCAGGATCGGGCCTAAATGGGCAGTCAAACATCCCTCGAGGGGTCCCAGATTAGAGAGGGTGCAGGCTGGCCTGAGGGACACCCCCGCCCCCTGCATGAATTTCATGCACTAGGCCTCTAGTATTTTTAATAAAATATTTGCTTTACCTTTTGACATTTAAGGAATTGAAAATGTATGAGGAAATAACTCAATTTCTCTCTTTCTTTTCTTTTTTTCTTGGTATGGTCAACCAATTGTCCCAGCTTCATTTTTTATTGCTGCCTCCCTTTCACTTATCTGTAATGCTTTCTGTTATGAATCAAGTTTTTCTCCTATGGTGCGTTTATTTCTAAGCTCTCTTTCATTCCATTGGAATGGGCTCTTTGTCTAGTCCCTCTCCCATCCCCCCACCTTCCATCAGTTCTTCTCTCCCCCATGTCTTAACTTCTAGGGTTTACAGTAAGTTCTTGATATCTGGAGGGCAAGTCCTCTCCCATCTTCTTCTACTTCTTCAGGACTATCTCCTCTTTCTTGCTATTTGTCCTTCCATATATATTTTTTAAACCACTGGGATTTTTCTGCAGAATATCCACAAAATGTTTTCTTCTAACTTTTGATTGAAACTACAGATAAGCTTCACAATATTGGGTCTTCTTATCCTTGAACATAATTTGTATTTCATTTGGAGTCTTTTTAGCCTATCTTTCAATGAACTCATATTTTTACATCAAGGTCAATATGAGTTTTAACATTAATATTACAGCTTGGGCTTGAACATTCTACAGATAATGTGAATTTAGATATCACTTTACAAACAGTACAACTCCTATTCATCTCTGACTTTGAGCTCTTTTTGCTTCCATGACAATGATTTTCCTTTCTTGACTTCATGCTTAGTTACATATTAAAAACATTTTTATTGTATTTTATCCAGCAGTTCTTAAATGATTGGAGTGAGTGAAAGGCTTCCACTTGTGTTTTTATCATCTTTAGCTGAAGTCCTTCCTAACTCTCTGTAGAATATCAACCCTGGTTTCAGAAATGAACCAGAGCTTTGGAGAGCGTGATAAAGAAGTGTTGTGTTTTTCTATTATTGGCCATGTCTGTCAGAGCTATTCCAATCCTTCTTCACCTTTTGGGCTTCCTTATTTATTTGGATTGTCAACAGGGGTACATGTACTTCTTTAACACTGTGATGATTTTTAATAATAGCAGAAATAAACCTATTAAAGACTACAAAGTTTGCATATGTTTTATTAGCCAGTTCCTTCAAAGATGGAAAATTTCAGAAAGATCTGTGGGGATAGCCAATAGCAGAACTTTTCTGGATTGCTATCTCAGGTCTTCATCCCTTACTCTCTTCCCTTTATCAAAATAAACAAATATGCTCATTAACTCCAGAGGCTCTCAGACAAATGTTCATCATGCTGACCTTGCTTGACTCATTTGAGAAAAACTGCATACTGTTAGAAATAATTTGCAGAGTTGTGATCCCAGCCAGCAATACAATGTCAGTTTTCAGCGAGCTCCTGCTGAGTAAGAAAACAAGATTTAACAACATTGGTTAGAAAGTCAGATGTTTTACACAGAGGCCACATGGTTGCGTTGCTGGCTGCCTTCTGCAGGAAAATCCCAGGGAAGCATGTTTTCTTTCTTGAGAGGGTAGACTCAAATAGAGCCACTCTTTCTCCCCAGTACACAATACAGTCAAGTGAAATAACTTATAGGTGAGTTATGAAAGTTCTCTAACAGAGAAGGGTAAGCAGAGGATATTTCACCAAGAATAGCAGTGAAGTTAAGAACTGTGCTATCTTGAAGGGAGTAGGAAACCATTAAATTAAAACAAAGAATTAGAAGACAGAGCTCTGCTTCTCAATGGACCTGAGCTAGTTTCTGCTCTATGGGTTTAGATCTTCCATTGGTGTCAGATTGAATGGGACTCTGAGAGTGTTCGTGGCTCTTAAAATAAAAAATATAACAAAAGAGCCCTAAATTCCAGTGATAAGATGATATCCTGCTCAAAAATAGAGTTGGTAATAGAATAAGAAAGTGAGTTAAAAAGGAAATGGCCCCCATTGGAGGGAGATTACTTGGTATTTGGAGGAGTAGGGACTGAAGCAGCTCTCTCCAGCTCCCTCGTCCCTTCCAGGGAAAGGAGACCATCTCTGAGATGGAGAACAGAAGGAAGGTTTGGGCTCTGGGAGTCCCAGAGGCTCTCAAGTGGTAGACACCCTACTTCTTTGCAGTCACCCAGATAGGGGACTCAGTCTCAGAGGAGAGTAGCTAGGTCGTGAGCTGAAGGACTGAGGAGATGGTAGACCCGGGTGCTGGGAAGTGTAGCTTCCAGCCACCACAAACACTGTGAACTAAGTAAGGAATGGAAGCAGGAGAGCAGCCCCTTCTGGGTGCTTGGACAATGAGCACATTAGTGAGTGACCAATGTGGGCTGAAGGCCAGAGAGCATCCTGAAAGTTCTGTTCTGTGTAAGCTTCATCAGACATTCTCATGACTTGAGGGGAATATTCCAGACCCAATAATAAATAAGATGTAGAGAGAAGAAACTCAAGGTAAGATGTAATTTGGTTTAGAAAGGAATTAGTCAATCTTTGTACCCAAGTGAGGTGTTTGCAAACACATACCTGTCACAAAGCCACTTCTTTCCTTAGCACTTATCTGCCGGACATGGAGCTAGGTATTTTTATGCTTGATTCTTACAAAACTCATTTCAGTGCCTATATTAGTATCACTTCAGACATAGCTTTGAGGGGGAGCAGTGTCTGACATCCCACATCCTAGAGAACAAAAATATTTTATGCTGTTGAAAAGAAGGCAGTGTATGGATTTCATTTATGTAAGTAAGGTAACATATGTAATAGGAGTCACATTTCTACTTGTTCTTTGAGTGTGTTGAAATAGCAAATTTTCTATTAAGGTAAAATATAAAGACTAAAGAAAACAACAAATACTCTCCTAGGAGAGGTTGAACAAGAGTCAGCAGGATCCTGGGTTTTAGAATGGCTCCAAAGAAGGGAGTGCTTAGACTTCTGGACAGAGAACAGGTCATGCAGGGGCTGCCCTCCACCAAAATAAAACTAGCCATAGGATTATCTCCACTTTATAGATGAGTATTTCAGTCATACTACCCATAGGATTATCCCCACTTTATAGATGAGGGAAATGATTGGGCAGCTGCTCAAGGTCACACTGCTGATATGAATTAAACTCAAATTCATCTGATTTCAAAGTCAGATGAAATTTTATAGTAGTTGAAATCAATCCTTTCCCCTCTCCTGCCTCCCCATGATGTTTTGATGACTTTGTTTAAGATTTGACCACTTTTAGCCTGGCTGGCATGGCTCAGTGGTTGAGCATTGACCTATGAACCAGGAGGTCACAGTTCAGTTCCTGGTCAGGGCATATGCCTGGGTTACAGGCCTGGTCCCCAGTGTGGAGTGTGCAAGAGGCAGCTAATCAATGATTCTCTTTCATCATTGATGTTTCTATTTCTCTCTCCCTCTCCCTTTCTCTCTGAAGTCAATAAAAATATTTTTAAAATGTTTTGATCACTTTCCTTAAGATTATTCATTCTTTAGTCATATTCACCATCAGGAAGAAGAACTGCATCTTGGCCCCTGCAATGGCATTCCAGATATGAAGCAAGAGAAACAACCACAGAAGATACACTGATAGCCCTAGGGTTTTTGTTCTTCGGTTCCCTTTGAGCCTAGTGCTTTGAAAGAAAGGCAGTGTTGGAAGCACACAGAGCCACAGTGTCTTCAGCTTACTGCTCCAAAAATGAGTTTCAGAGCCCCTTCCATCATCCTCATCCCCCCCACCCCAATCAGCCAGATGTCCTCCCACCAACCCAACATGTACTGGCCATGTGCAGTCAAGCTGTCTGTCCCTAGCACCTCTGCGGGGTGGCAACAGCTTGGTCCTATCAGCAATCAGCTGCAGAAGCCCCATTGCTCATCAGCACCCCTGCATCTTGAGCTAGAAATAGCTCTGGAGTTTCCATGCACCATGAAGAGTACCAGTAGAATAGAGGTTGATGTAGATACTTTTTAAAAAGCTATTTGGTACTAAACTGTTTTTCTATTAGGCTGTGTATACGAGTAGATCCAGTGTCAATAGAGCCTATCCACATTCCAGGAAAGCAAGCTTTATATTGCCAGCCAGTATAGAGACCTAGATAGACAGACTAGTAGCCCAGTTGCCTGCCACCCCATCCCCCTTCATCTTAAGGAAAGCAAGGTATCTCTTTTCCTCTTGCTGACAGTTTTGGTCTTATATGTCCTCACATTTCTCCTGCTATTACTGGAAGAAAGTCCTTGTCACTCTGAGAATTGAATGTGATGGAGAGAAGTATAGGGGTTTGAGTGGGTGAGGGGGCAATGGTTCACGGAGTAGGGCCATTACAGTGGGCAGCACTCCACCTCACTGCTTTCTGATTGAATGATAAGTGCAGGTTCCTTCCACACCCTCCCTCATTGCTTTGCCAGTCTTCCTAAGAACCCGAGGACTCACTGGGCCACCTCTGATGCTTAGGGCACCTTTGACACAGTCTCTTGCCAGGGTTCATTGCCAGAAAGGAGAGCCTGGCTATATTGCATCCCCTCTGTACTCCCTTAATTGGGTGCCCATGTGCAGGACACAACCTGAACAGCTATACCAGGAGTTTCTTTTCTCTCTGCCCACTTCCACCTGCCAGTGTAGAGATCATCATTTCTTACATTCAATTCTGTTTTCCATGGTCAATTTCCTCAAGGTCAATGGATCAGCTGCATTTTATGCACTTTTTCTCCAGAGCAATTTTAATCTGAGAGGCACCAGAAAAGGAAGATCCCTAGACATTGAAGATCTACATTACAGGGAGAATTTTTAATTACCAGGTTCTGTTAGCTTAGGCGCCTGTCACAGAGCCTACAATTTTCAAACATTGTGGGATATTAGTCACCTAGCTTTCAAAATGTACTATTTCCTGATTCTCTATAAAGATCTCCTTTTATGGGGCAGGATATAATAAGGGTTAAGCCAATTCTAAGTCTTAAATAGACTGAAAACCCTTTGTTCATCATTTGTTCACCAAATATGTATTAAGTGCATTGTGTACCAGGAACCCAGACAGGTGCTGGGATACAAGAATGGACAAAATACATATTTCTGCCATTATACAATTGACAGAGTGGGAGGGGGGGGGAGAGAGATTAAACAAAGGATCTCACAAATTCATATAATTATAAGTTGTCAAATTTCTATGAGTGAACAGTACTCACTGCCCTGTCTTATTTGTCTTGGCATCTCCAATGCCTGTTATTTTTTAGGTGCTAAATAAATATTTGCAGGATCAATGAATGGATGGATGACTACATGCATGAAAGAATTATTACATAGCATAAGAATTATCTAGAGGCATATCATCAATAAGAGGCTGTGAGGATTCAGAGACATTTGCCCCAGGTAATTTTCTTACTTTGGTTACTAAACTTTCACTGAAATCTCAGATTTTATCAAATCTCTGTACAGGCCAGCTATAAATTGGAGTGGTACATGGAGTTCCAGGCATGCAGCATCTCCTCACCAGACCTTGTTTGCTACTCTCTGGAATTCATAGACTCTAGATTAAGTTAAATAGTCCTTCAGTAAGGAGGGGCAAAACCTACTTCTACCACATTTACTCTTTATAGCCCTTTTTAGGTTTTCCATGGGCTTATGGCTTCAGAGATCTTATTTCCTACTTGTCTTGGTTGAGGAGTCTTTGGTTACAAGATACTAAAACACACTAAATGGACTAAAAAGGGAATTATACGGAGAGAGTGGATCTCATGGAGCCACTTTAGAAAGTAAAGTTATGTTCCCCCCTGCTCCCCTTATTTATCCTCTCTGTAGGTTAACTTTTTTTTTTATCAAGGCTTTTATTAGGATTACATGACTCTATAGGTCAAGTTGGGAAGAACTGACATATTGATAATATAAATTCTTCCTATCTATGAACATGGAATATCTCTCCATTCATTTAGTTCTTTGATGTCATTCATCAGAATTTTGAATATATATCTTGTATATATATTTAATTTTTAGATTCATACCTAAATATTTCTTTTGGGGATGTGTTAAAATAAATGATATTTTGTTTTTAATTTCAAATTCTACTTGTTCATTGTTGGTATGTAGAAAAACAATTGACTTTTGTATATCAACCTTGTATTGTGCAACTTTGCTTTAAATACTTATTAGTTCTAGGAGTTGTTTTGTCTTTTATTGTTGTTGTTGTTTTTGGTTCATTCTTTTCAATTTTCTATAGAAATGGTCATGTCATATATAAACAAAGACAGTTTTGTATCTTCCTGCCTAATCCATATAATTTTCCTTTCTCTTCTTACCTTATTGCATTTCCAAGAACCACCAGTGTAATGTTAAAAAGGGGTGGTGAATAGGGACATCCTTGCCTTGTACCTGATCTTAGTGGGAAAGCTTTCAGTTTCTCGCCATTAAGTATGGTGTTGGCTAAAGTTTTTTGTAGATACCTCAACCTTTTCAGGTTGAAGAAGTTATGGCTTTGTTTTTTTTTAACACGTCACTTTTTTCTACTTTTAATTATAGTTATTTCTGTTAGTATCTTTTCTCCCTTGGCTTATGCTGTTCTCATTGGGCCAGGTGCAGAGGCTGGTTCCCATTCATTCTTGGCACTCAAGAGTCACTTATGTTCTTTGGGAGCACATCCTTAGGCCCGGAGCTCTGAAGTTCTTTGCTGAATCAGAGTCCTTTGGGACACTTCCTTCTTCACTTTGGTCAGTCACTTCCACCCAGAACATTTTATTGTAAATGAGGGTTCCAAAGGGAAGGTCTGCTATTGTTCTCTAGTGGCTAAGGAGATAATACTGACCTACAAAAGCTAAGATGGAAGGAAACACTTCGACAACAGAGGATGTGAAGAACACATGAATGGAGTAGAGGAGTTCCTTTCAGACCTCTAAACTCCTATGGACAGCATATGGATTAGAGGATGCACAAGTTGAATCTAAAATAAAGGATTGTTTTGAGCATTCTTCTGGATGCCAAGCCTGTGCCTGGCCAGCTAAAATAAACTACGTTACACATCTCTTCCTCTAATAGTCAGTAGATTTGTTCCCATTTTCCTAGGAAAGGAGGGAGAGACCCCAGGGAAAGGGGTAGGAGGAGGAAAGAGAAAAAGTATATTTCACTACATACATACGCAGGGCATACAACTTGCTCAGTTATGTGAAGTGTGGCCTACCAGAGCTGGTTACCCTGATTACCACACCAGGATGATGGCTGCTGTGTGCTGAACCCTGGCCAGGGAGTGGGTGCCACAAAAGTTATAGATTGTCTAATGCTGTCTCACACCTCCTTCTCCTTCTGCAGTAGCCACCTAGGCCTTTAGTCTCCCAATATGCCATCTTCCTCCTACAGTCTAGCCTTTTTTACATGCCATCCCTTTCTCTCCCATTTTCCTCTCCTCTTCACCTAGGTAACTCCTACTGTTCTCTTAGATCTCAGCTTAAATATCACTCCTCAGGCAAGCCTCTCTCTTAGAGACATCCTTGGCACTGTGCCCTCTCCTTCCCAGCACATATGACTGTAGTCATTTTACATTAGTTTGATCACTGTCTCTTACACCAGAATATAAAGTTCCCCACAGGCAACGACTATTTTGGTTCACAGGGCAACCCCTGCCCAGCACAGTGCCTCACACCTTGGAGGCCAATATTTTCACAAGGTCTACATAATAGATCTGGAGGGTGGGATGTTAAGCAGGTAGCCAGTATTGGAGGGTGGGGGAGAGGCTGATGTTGAGATAGGGAGTGTGCACAGAGCCCAAAGTCAAGCCAGGGTATGGAAGCATGTGGAGCAAGGCCAGACCACAGAGAAGAGGGTCCAACATTTGGTGAAACTCAGAGGAGCCCCAAGGCAGCTCTGGGTAGGCAAAGAATAAATGTAGGGGGTCAAACAATGACAGCAATAAAAGGGGGGAATTGTAGGCTGAGCAGCCAAGTGGGAGTGGTCAGCAACCAGAGGCCACTGCCCAAGGCAGGTTTCTACATGCCTGGGTGGGCAGACCACATTTAATGGGTGAAGGTTAAAGAGCAGGTGGAATGTTATTGCGAGACTGGCTAGAGCTGGGGCAGCACATTTGAATCACTGGAGTTATTTCTAAAATACGAAGGCCCCAGCTTCTATTTCTAGAAAATCTGACTTTTTGTTTGTATTCTAAAGGCAAGAAGGAGATATTGAAGACAAAGGATGCATGTGGGCATGCCTCTGTGTGTGTGTGTGTGTGTGTGTGTGTGTGTGTGTGTGTGTGTGTGTGATGACAGATTGGGAAGACCAGTTTGGAAATCATTAGGCATGTGACTCAAAATAGGTATTTTGTAAAAGCATCCCATGAATTTAAAATATGCAGTAGGGTTGGGAACCACTGTTCTAAAACAATAGTCTTCAGTCTTGGCTACATATTGCATTCATTTGGAGTGTTTTAAAAACTGTTGATGCCTAGACTTTACTCCCAGAAATGCTGATTTAATTGGTGGTGTGTTGCCTGTGTATAGGGATTTTTCAGAACTCCTACAGAGGTTTTCTAATGTGCAACCAGGATTGATAACCACTGCTTTGGAAACTTGCCACTCAAAGTGCAGCCTAAGAACCGGCACTATCCACATCATCTGGGGACTCGTTAGAAATGCAGAATTTCAGGTTCCACCCCAGACCTATGAATCAGAATCTTCATTTTAATCAGATTCCTTGGAGTGATTCATGGATATAATAAAGTTTTGAGAAGTAATCATTGTCAAAGTGTGTTGCCTGGATCAGCCACAGTCAGTATTACTTGAGAACTTTTGAGATGCAAATTAATGGACCACTGAATCAGAAACTTTGGAGTTTGGGATCAGGATTCTGACTTAACAAGCTGTCCAGGTGATTCTAGTGCATGCTAAAGTCTCAGAACCATAATTCCAGTGGAATGAAGCAATCATTTCAGAAGGAGGATCCACCAGGAAATCTGGCCAGCTGAATATTGTAGAGGTTTGGGATTAACTCCCTTCCCTAACCTCTGTGTGCAACTTTGGCTTCCAATCAAAAAGACTGGGAATGAATAACAGCTTCTCTTCTGTGAGACCCACCTTCCTCCCATCTTGGGACACATCCGGTCGGAACAGTGGCTTGACATTTTTCTCACGGCCTCTCTGATCTCCCACTCAGAATCTCTGCCAGAAACTACAATGACTCCTGCCCGAAGCCTGACTTCCCAATAAGTTTCATATGAAACAAAGAGAAGATGGGGCAGAGGGAGCCGGGATGGGGAGCAGCACAGCTGTGGAACTCAACAACACAGCCCAATAAGAGCTAAAAAGCAAATACTCTCTGCTCACAGAAAGGGGGTCTGCTCTTTGTGGCTCAAATGCACAGAGGAAGGCACAGACTTCAGGAAGGAGAATTCTCCCTCCAGGTGCATTTCTCTGGCTGCTGCCCTCTGTGTAACCATGTGCAGCCACAGGTGTGACTTGCCCCTGTGTATCCAATTCTTTTCTCTCTATCCTTTGATGTAGCCAGGCTTCGGGAAAGCGGTAGTAAGAGTACAGATTTTGATGGTGAATGGAGGGGTTGAGCTTTCCCTCTGTCCTCTGTTTTAGTGGATTTTTAAGCAGTGTTCTAAAGGATCTGTGGAAATGCTTCAGGGACAGGCAAGAGGGCCGAGGCTCTACTTCGTGTTTTATGTGGGACAGGAAGAAGTTTAGTGCCCTTATCACTCCCCACCCCCTCCTAGGAAAGGGGAGTTTTTCGTGAGGCAGAGTAAAGACATAATACTTTGTTCATATAATAATAAGGTCACATTAACGGGGGTCATATGTTTCTGGATTGGGATAATTGAGATATTATTTTGAGGTTTGTTCTTGCTATATTTTCCCTCTCCCATTCCAAGGAGGTAATTTTAAGCAGGTAATATTTTTCTGCCAGAAAAATTGTCCAAAACTTGGAAATAGGCCCCCCAATAGTTAGTACTAGATGTTATTTTAGTGCACTGTTGGATTTGACTTTCTATTTACTAAGGCTATTTTATAACTCTATAGGGGTGAATTTAACATAGACATTTGCTGGGTAGAGATGCAAAGAATTTCTGTCCAGCGGAACAGATAACCCCCAGAGTTATGGTTTATGGCCCTATTGGACATTAACCAGTTTTTCATCTAACCCAGCAATCTACTAAGTTGCCTAATATACAAGATTCTCAAATGCCCTTTGGACCAGTTTTAATGTCTTACCGGTTCCCTCATAAACTGAGGTTGAATACAGACTTTGGCATGTGTTCATTTTATATTTACATGAGAGCCATGCTTTTTAACCTTTTGAAAATTTGACACTTCTTCAAAAATGGTTTATGTTGCAGAAAACCTCTCTTTCTGGCTTTTGAAAGACTGCTTCTTGGCAGGTTTATTCAAAGTGAGAAGGGAAAGAAGGCACTGGGGTTCCCCAAGGCTGGGGAGGTGATGGGCTCACAGCTCCTAGAGGGTGTGCTGACCCCTAGCCTGCTCTCACACAGAGTCCTGGGAATGTGGCAGATTTCCAGAGGAAGGTGCTGAACAGGACACCTGGGAGGCTGGATCCTACGCCAGGCGTCCCCAGCCTCCACAAAGAGCCAGGTACAGAGCAGCAGCTCTGATTAGAGTCACTTGATTCAGGCGGCCTGGACAAGGGACCAGTGTGAGCTAAAGATCTAAGGGTCTTCAAAATTTCACACGGTCCTGGAGGAATTAAGATCGCCAATAATAACTGCGCTCAAATTTCCCACCAGTCTTATGGGCCAGAGACTTAAAGCCAAATGTAAAGAAAGCAAATTCATGTGACATTCCTCAGGCCCCTGGATAGTGGAACAAGAATCCTGCATGCTACATTAGCAGGAGAAAGGGTTATTTGTCTTAAGACTTGGAAGTGTCTGAAAGACCCAAGCACCTGCCCACTAAAGAAAGAACAGAGTAGCTAGTCGGGAAGTGTTCCTAGTACCCAGGATCAGCCTGTTCAAATCCATCACCAATGCTTGAAAAATGGCTCTTACCTCCCCAGTTGGTCTGCTGAAGGCTAGGGTCCATGGAACAAACATGCAAAGTAATCACACTAGAGAATGTTTGGGAGGCACCAATCTCAGCACCTAACCTTCCTCAGCCACAGCTCCGTTGCTTCAAGTCCTCAGATTTTTCAGATTTCAATACACAAACAATGAACCTAGGTGTTTGTATTTGTGTTTCTCCGGTGTGCTCAGTGAAACTACCTGGGTCAGAATCACCCGGGGAGCTTGAAAACGTGTATCCCTGCCCCCTGCTCCAGAACTATTGAATCAGAGCCTCTGGAAGTGAGCACCGGGGAAGGATATCAGCATTTTTAACAAGTATCTTAGATGATTCTGATAGCCTGTGAATTCTGAGACCCTCTTAGGTAGGGTTGGGGAATGGGCAACAATTTGACAATAAGCATGAGGGGTAGGTGCCGATATCCTGGGGTGGCAAACCACTAGGGAATGGCCTCCCACATGGTATGAAGGGGCTCTGGTAGATCTAGGAGCCCAGGTCTGCTCTTCTATGTGGTCTGTGGCTCAGTCAGCCTGGGCTTCACACGGGGCAACCAGGACCATCCCCTTGTCCCTTTGCTTGGGGCTCTCAACCTCCAAGGGGAGGCCAGCATGGGGGCTGCAGAGCCCCCTCAGCTGCATTATCGCCCTAGTTCTTCTTCCTGGACAACTGGCAGCTGTGCCTATCTGTCCCTGCAGAAGGGACACCCTGAAATGGCAGAACTGAGAGGTGAAATAGGACAAATGAGTTCAATTGCAGCCCTACCCCTTTAGTTGCAAACTATGTAGGTAAGAGAAACAAGGGGGAGGCTGGGCTTCATCTCCTAGGTCTCTCCCTGCAGTCTCCCACTGAGTTTGCTCCTCTGAAGTCAGTCTTGGCTGCCCTCCCACTGCTCAGCGCTCACCCACACCATCCTTCCTTTTCAACAGCGCCTGCCAGGAGACTTGTTACTCCGGTCCCAATATGTGGCTGGCCAGAGGCCAGGGTCTGGCTGCCGACAGACTGGCTAACTACTTAGCCAGAGTTATGGCTTCCTTCTCCATAAGCACAGCTGACATCTCCTCTCTGCCCCACCGGCTGTACGTCTTGATCTGGGCATGGCTGGGGGCTGCTCTGGAAGTGTGTTTCAAAGCCTTCTTGGTTTCATTCTCTGTGTTACCACTTTCCTACCTGCTCTCTCCCTTCCTTTTCTTTATTTGTCTCTAATTCTTCTGTTTTTATTTCTCCCATCCCACCCCTCAAGCCATTGTACCCATCTATACATAGATACACTAGTACTTCAGTATCACATAGCTCTAAGATAGCCTCCTTTAACCTCATCTACCTTTCTAGGTGCTGCCCTGGTTTTCTCTCCCCCAACAGCCTAACTTCTTGGAACAATTGTCCTCACCTATTATTTCCCATTCCTCCTTTTCATTTGTGCCTTTACTCTCTGCAACTTCCCTTCTATCCAGACTGCTTCACGCAAATGGCTCTTACAAAGCATCCCATGCACACCATGTTGTAAATTCTAGTCATTTCAGTCTTTTTGTACTCGAGTACTCAGCAGAATTGACACAATAACACATCAACAGTCCTGAAACATGATCATCTCCTGTCTCCTGAGGTATCGAAGACTCTCTGCTTTCTTCCTAGCTCCTTCTTGTCTGCCTTTGACTCTCCCATACAACCCATAAATGTGGCAAATTATTTGCACTCAGCTCTGGGCCCTCTTTTCTTTTTCTGAAATCTGGAGCCCAAATGATTTCATTATAAAGTCTTTTTTTTTTTTTCTAGAGCATCTCAATGTGGACTGAGATTCATTTGTGAAGAACAAACAAACACAAATATTTAACTTCAGACCATAAGTGCTTTAAAGGAAAAATTTAAATGGAGAGACAGTCTAGTGGAGGCCTAATTTATAATGATTTATATTGATGGAGAGGGAAGGGGCCTCTCTGAGGAAGTGACATTTCAGCTGAGACCTAAATGATGAATGGAAGTTGGGCAGGTGCAGAGTCAAGGGAAGCAAACAAAACAAAAGTAGCAAAGGCTATCTGATGACATCCATATTCTTACCTCCAACCCATACCTATTCTCTGTGCTCTAGACTCCCTATACTTTCTGGACATTTCCATTTGGTTGTCTCTAAGGTATCTCAAACAAGTATTATATCCACAACAGAAGTGTGGATTTCCTCAGATGTACTTGTTTTCTACCCAGACTTCCCTGCTTTAGTAAATGGCTTCATTTTCTATTTGCTCACATAGAAACCTGAGTGTTCTTACTGACCCCTTACTCCCCCTTGCTTCCCAAACCCATACCAAAGGCAAGACCTGTTCATTCTACCACTAAAATATATCAAGAATCCATGCACTTGTTTCACTGGTTTGAGCCACTGTCTTCTTTCACCTGGAAAAGACTACAATAATCTTTCCACCATTCTCCTAACCTGAAGGCAGGCCACCATCTCATCCATTCTCTATGCAACAACCAATGTGGTCTTTAAAACATGGGACTCGCTTAACATCTTTCACTTAAAATAAAAGTTATCTGACATGCTCTACACAGTCCTGCATGAGCAGGCTCCTGATCATCTTCCAAACCTCACCTTGGACTATCTTCCCTCACTCACTGCACTCCACCCTCATGGCTATCTTTCAGTTCCCCAAAGCCATCCCACTCTTGTATTTGCTCACCACAACTCAGGTGACTAAGATATGTGGTTTTTTTCTCTCTCAGCCATTCTGTAGTGTTTTTGCTCCATGGTGGTATGGAGTAATGACAAGGCTAGAGACCCCCTCAGCATGGCAGTCATGGTCGCTGTGGAATCCCTGGGAGACCAGCCAGTCAGTTGCCATGTCCTAATGATGCTCCTGAAGGCCAGATGCTCTATTGCCCAGGGATACAGTCTATATCTGCTAGCTGTGTCTTTGGAACTACAGATGTATAGGTGTAACTTACAACCTCAGATCCCTTCTACACAGAATGAAGTACAGCAGTGAAGATATAGTCAAGAGATTATGGGATCAATCAAGTAGGAACCAGAGGCCAGTACTTTAACCATCTCTGGAAGCAAAAAAATGGGAATTGAAGGCATAGTTAATAAAAGGCAATAGCTACCAGGATCAATGCACAATCACATGACTCTCTTCAAGGTACACTCTGCTTTGAGTGTTTTAACTTACATCCTAAGGGGCAACACCACTTCTGTTTCTGTTATACTGTATGTAACCAAAAAACAAGAATCAGGTAAGTCTTGTTTTAGATTTCACTCAGAATCTCCCATACCTTGCTTACCTGATAGTGAAATTTATAGACAACACTAGCCTAACACCCTGATGTCTAGAACACAAGCATGATAGGAATGAAAAGATTATAAATTAAGGAAACGGAAGTTCTTGATCAGATGATGCCCAACTTTATTGCTTCTCTTCCAAGGAACTGAATTGAACTATTTTTTTAAGTTGTGTTTTTTCCCCTCTCATTGTTATTAATTTTGCACTCCTGAATGTTCCGAGGATTTGAAAGAATTGAACTAGACAGGTTTTAAATATCCAAAGGTTGATGGATCAATGTGGTTCCACCTTTGACCACCTAGAGGAGCGGGCGCCTTTGCGTTCTGTCCCAGTAAAAGCGAAGCAAACCATTTTACCTCTTCCACTTTCCCTCTCCAGAATTCTGAAGACTAAATACAGGTTCTTTGAAACAGTGTAGGTCTGATATTGAAATATAATATTTATTTCTTGGGTTTAGGTAGGAAATGAATTTATGAATTGTCTAGTCTTTTTTTTTCTTCTTATAAATCTTTATTGTTCAGATTATTACAGGTGTTCCACTTCCCCCCCCCATAGCTCCCCTCCACCTGATTCCCCACCCCACCCCATGCCCTTACCCCCCGCCACTGTCTTCATCCATAGGAGTAAGATTTATGTCCAATCTCTTCCCGCACCCCTCACACTTGCTTCCCCTGAGAATCGTCAGTCCACTCCCTTTCTATGTCCCTGATTCTATTATATTCACCAGTCCATTCTGTTCTTCAGATTTTTTATTCACTTGATTTTTAGATTCACTTGTTGGTAGGTATGTATTTGATGTCATTTTGTTGTTCATAATTTTTATCTTTATTTTTTTCTTCTTCTTCCTCTTCTTAAAGAATACCCTTCAGCATTTCATGTAATCCTGGTTTGGTGGCGATGAACTCCTTTAGCTTTTTCTTGTCTGTGAAGCTCTTTATCTGACCTTCAACTCTGAATGATAGCTTTGCTGGGTAGAGTAATCTTGGTTGTAGGTTCTTGCTGTTCATCACTTTGAATATTTCTTGCCACTCCCTTCTGGCCTGCATAGTTTCTGTTGAGAAATCAGCTGACAGTCGTATGGGTGCTCCCTTGTAGGTAATTAACTGTTTTTCTCTTGCTGCTTTTAATATTCTCTCTTTGTCTTTTGCCCTTGGCATTTTAATTATGATGTGTCTTGGTGTGGTCCTCTTTGGGTTCCTCTTGTATGGAGTTCTGTGTGCTTCCTGAACTTGTAAGTCTATTTCTTTCACCAGGTAGGGAAAGTTTTCTGTCATTATTTCTTCTAATAGGTTTTCAATATTTTGCTCTCTCCCTTCTTCTGGCACCCCAATAATTCGGATGTTGGTTCGCTTGAAGTTGTCCCAGAGGCTCCTTACACTATCTTCATATTTTTGGATTCTTTTTTCTTTTTGTTTTTCTGGTTGGATGTTTTTTGTTTCCACATATTTCAGATCTTTGGTTTGATTCTTGGGGTACGTTGATCTACAGTTGAGTTTCTGTATATTTTTTATTTCAGACAGTGTATGCTTCATTTCTGACTGATCCTTTTCCATTTTTTTGGCATTCTCATTAAGGTCCTTGAAGGTCTTACTAAGCTCCTCAGAAGTGTCATCAAGTTTCTCAGCGGTTTTTAGAAGATTCTTGAGTAACCTTATACATGTGGTTCTGAACTCTATGTCATCCAGTAGTTTGCTTTCCTCCGTTTCTTTCATTCGTGACATGTTTCTTTGTTTCTGCATTTTGGCTGCTTCCCTGTGTTGATGGAGTGGCTTTGTGTGGTAGGTGACCTATAGGGGGCAGTAGCTCAGTCTCCCCAATCACCTGATGTGGATGCTCTTGGTACACCCCTTTGTGGGCTGAGTGCAAAGTCTTGGTGTAGTTAAGCCTGAATTGCTGTTGGTACGCTGGGAGGAATTGACCTCCAGGCCAATTAGCTGTGAGCACTCCCTGTGTCTATAATGGAAGAACTGCTGTGCTGAAGACACGCAGGACTTGTTTCAGTGGGGCTTCGGTGCTCACTGAGTTTGCCTCTTGAATGTGTCACTTATGGATGTGAGGAGTTGAAATCTGGTGTCTCACACTGACCACTAGGTACACTGGCTTCTGGATCTCCAATGGGGTGCAGGTCAGCTACTGTCTGAGGCCACTCAGCAGGAGCTACAGTGAGAGCTGCAGTTTTCTCCTCTTTGCTTGGGGTTTGGAGGTTTTGGAACTGTCTGACCCGGGCTGCAAGTTTGCTAGGTTAAGCTGCGATAGGGCAGGCTTTTCTTATGCTAACTCGGTTGCTTGGAGCTTGGGTGGGTTTGTAGGTTGTGCAGGGCGGGGCCTCAGGGCGTCACTAGGTTAGGGCGTGGCAAACAGCAATGGCTGCTAGTTAGCCGGCTCTGTGTCCCCAAAGACATCCGCGAGTCCCGTGCCCCAGTGCAGTAAACAATTATTCCTGAGGGAGACAAAATGGCGGCGGAATAGAAGGACGTGTCCTGAGCCTTCTCCTGGAGCAAATAGAGGAGGCAGCTGAGACGAGCGGAATCCAGCCCGAATTGGCGAAGGAGGCACAGCTGGTGAGACAGTTTGCAGCTGGGAAGAGCAGGGATCCCCCGGATAAAGGTAAAATCAAAGATCTAGGCAGTAGAATCTCCCGGACCTCTGTGCCCAGAAGGTCAGGGAGAAACTACACAGTGCCAAGCCGCGTCCCTGAGGACAGGCAAGGTCTGAAGGATTTTAGACCATAGAGTCTGGATTTGGGATCTGAGCTCAAAGGCAGCCTTTAAGAGCTGCCGGACCGCGGAGTGCCGGCAAGAGAGGAACTGGCAGAGACGCGGTCCTTCCTCGTGCTGGGGCCTGCGCTTTTCTCCACTGAACCTAGCTCGTGGGACCTTTTGGAGACAGGCGCTTACCTGTGACAGAAGTGCGGGAGAAGGGGTAGAGTTGTGGAACCTGGGCAGAGTGGGCAACGGACGGTCCAGGAGAAGTGGTAGCAAGTCTGGTGCTGAGTCATATCTAAGCCCACAGAATCCATTTTCTCCTGAGAGATAGCCCCTCCCCCCAGTCTCCAGGCAACCAATATAGCCACACCCAGATTCCACCCTGATTAACACCAAGGAATCTGAATACTCCCTGAGGCCATAGGATCTACTCTAAAGAGAAATCTTTAGAAGCTAAGCACCTCAATTACACTAGATAACCAAGCCCAGGAGAACAGATTTCACCAGTAGCACCATCACCAAAAGAACCTGGGTAGCAAAGCAATTGGATCTACAATTAAAACATTTCAGGAAAACATGGGGAGACAAAAAAGCAATACCCAAAGGAAAGAAAAAGAGGAATCACCAGAAAGGGAGTTAAATGAAATTGAGGCTAGCAGCTTAACAGAGAGAGAATTCAGAGTAATGGTTCTAAGGATGTTTAAACGGATGGATGACAAATACACACAACTCAATGACAAATACACACAACTCAATGAGAACTACAAGGAACTGAATGAAAATGTCACCAACATGAAAAGAAACCAAGAGGAGATGAAGAACGACATAGCTGCAATAAAGAACACATTGGAAGGCTTAAACAGTAGACTAGAAGAGGCTGAGGACCGCATCAGTGAATTAGAAGACAAGGTAGGAAAACACACACAAACACAGCAGCAAATGGAAAGAAGACTTAAAAAGCGAGAGGAGAGCCTAAGGGAGCTTTGGGACAACACAAAACGAAACAATATTAGAATAATAGGGATACCAGAAGGTGAGGAAGAGAAGCAAGGAATAGAAAACCTGTTTGAAGAAATAATGACGGAGAACTTCCCTGATATTGGCAAGGAAAAAACTATGCAAGTCCAAGAAGTACATAGAGTCCCAAACAAGTTGAACCCCAAAAGACCAACACCAAGACACATCATAATTAAATTGGCGAATACCAATGACAAAGTAAGAATCTTAAAGGCTGCCAGAGAGAGACAGAAAGTTACCTACAAGGGATCTCCTATTAGAATATCAACTGATTTCTCAACAGAAACACACCAGGCCAGAAGGGAATGGAATGAAATATTCAAAGTGATGCAAAGCAAGGGTCTGAATCCAAGAATACTATACCCAGCAAGGTTATCATTCAAAATTGAAGGGGGAATCAGGAGCTTCACAGACAAAAAAGGGCTAAGAGAGTTTATCACTACCAAGCCAGCAATGCAAGACATGCTGAAGGGACTGCTGTAAAAAGAAGAAAGAGAAAGGCAAAAAGAAACACAAACACTAAGGGGGAAAATATGACAACAAACATGTACTTGTCAATAATAACATTAAACGTAAATGGATTAAATGCACCAATCAAAAGACATAGGGTAGCTGAATGGATAAGAAAACATGACCCATATATTTGCTGTCTACAAGAGACTCACCTCAGAGCAAAGGATTCACACAGACTGAGAGTGAAGGGATGGAAAAATATTTTTCAAGCAAATGGAAATGAGAAAAAAGCTGGGGTAGCAATACTTATATCTGATAAAATAGACCTCAAAGTAAAGGGCATAACAAGAGATAAGGAAGGCCACTACATAATACTAAAGGGAGCAATTCAACAAGAAGATATAACTCTGGTAAACATATATGCACCCAACGCAGGAGCACCCAAATACATAAAAAAACTCCTGGAAGAGATCAAGGGAGAGATCGACAACAATACAATCATAGTAGGAGACTTTAATACACCACTGACATCACTGGATAAATCCTCCAGACAAAAAATCAGCAAAGAAATAGCAATTCTAAATGACACACTAGATCAGATGGACCTAATTGACATCTTCAGAGCATTTCACCCCAAAGCCTCGGAATATACTTTCTTCTCAAGTGCCCATGGAACATTTACAAAAATAGACCACATATTGGGTCACAAACAAAGCCTCCCTAAATTCAAAAAGATTGAAATACTATCAAGCATTTTCTCAGACCACAATGGCATAATATTAGAAATAAACTATAATAAAAACATTCCAAAAAATTCAAACACGTGGAAACTGAATAGCATGCTATTAAACAATGATTGGGTGATCAACGAGATCAAAGAAGAAATTAAAAAGATCCTGGAGAATAATGACAATAAAAACACAACAATGCAAATGCTATGGGACACAATGAAAGCAGTCTTGAGAGGGAAGTTTATAGCTCTACAGGCCTACCTCAAAAAACAAGAAAAAATGGTAATAAATCTTCTAACTCAACAACTCAAAGAATTAGAAAGAGAGCAACAAAAAAAGCCCACAGTGAGCAGAAGGAAGGACATAATAAAGATCAGAGCAGAAATGAATGACATAGAGACCAAAAAAACAATACACAGAATCAACAAAACCAAGAGCTGGTTCTTTGAAAGGATAAACAAGATTGATGAACCTCTAGCCAGGCTCACCAAGAAGCAAAGAGAGAGGACCCAAATAAACAAAATCAGAAATGAAAGAGGTGAAATAACAACAGACCCCACAGAAATACAAAGGATTGTTAAAAAATACTATGAACAACTCTATTCTAACAAACTACACAATCTGGAGGAAATGGACACATTCCTAGAAAAATACAACCTTCCAAAACTCACTCAGGAAGATTCTAAGAATCTCAATAGGCTGATAACTATGGAAGAAATTGAAGCAGTCATCAAAAAGCTTCCAGCAAACAAAAGCCCAGGGCCTGATGGCTTCACAGGGGAGTTTTACCAAACATTCAAGGAAGAACTAAAACCTATCCTCCTCAGACTATTCCAGAAAATTCAAGAAGAAGGAACACTTCCAAACTCCTTCTATGAGGCCAGCATCACCCTAATACCAAAACCAGACAAAGACAACACAATGAAAGAGAATTACAGGCCAATATCCCTCATGAACATAGATGCCAAAATCCTCAACAAAATTCTAGCAAATCGAATCCAGCAGTACATCAGAAAGATTATACACCATGACCAAGTAGGATTTATCCCAGGGATGCAAGGATGGTACAATATTCGCAAATCAATAAACGTGATACATCACATAAACAAATTGAGAGATAAAAATCACATAGTCATATCAATTGATGCAGAAAAAGCATTTGATAAAATCCAACACCCTTTCTTGATAAAAACTCTCAGCAAGGTGGGAATAGAAGGATCATACCTGAACATAATAAAAGCCATATACGACAAACCCACAGCCAACATCATACTCAATGGGCAAAAACTAAAACCATTTCCCCTAAGAACAGGAACAAGACAGGGATGCCCACTCTCACCACTCCTGTTTAATATAGTGCTGGAAGTACTAGCCATTGCGATCAGACAAGAAGAAGAAATAAAAGGCATTCAAATTGGAAAAGAAGAAGTAAAACTGTCCTTATTCGCAGATGACATGATACTGTACATAGAAAACCCTAAAGACTCCATAAAAAAATTATTAGACTTAATAACTGAATTCGGTAATGTAGCAGGATACAAAATTAATGCCAAGAAATCTATGGCATTTCTATACACCAATAATGAACTTACAGAAAGAGAGACTAAAAAAACAATCCCATTTACCATCGCACCAAAAAAATTAAGATACTTAGGAATAAACTTAACTAAAGAGGTAAAAGACCTATACGTAGAAAACTACATGACACTGAAAAAAGAGATAGAGGAAGACATAAACAGATGGAAGAACATACCATGTTCATGGATTGGTAGAATCAACATCATCAAAATGTCCATACTACCCAAAGCAATCTATAAATTCAATGCACTTCCCATTAAAATACCAACAACATATTTCACAGACCTAGAACGAAATTTCCAAAAATTTATCTGGAATAAAAAAAGAACCCGAATAGCTACAGCAATCCTGAGAAAGAAGAACAAAGTAGGTGGGATCTCAATACCAGATATCAAGTTGTATTACAAAGCTACTGTTCTCAAAACAGCCTGGTACTGGCACAAGAACAGACATATAGATCAATGGAATAGAATAGAGAACTCAGAAATTGACCCAAATCAATATGCTCAATTAATATTTGACAAAGGAGGCATGAACATTCAATGGAGTCAAGACAGTCTCTTCAACAAATGGTGTTGGGAAAATTGGACAGATACATGCAAAAGAATGAAGCTAGATCACCAACTTACACCATACACAAAAATACATTCAAAATGGATAAAGGACTTAAACATAAGACGGGAATCCATGAAAATACTAGAGGAATCCACAGGCAGCAAAATCTCGGACATATGCCGAAAGAACTTCTTCACTGATACTACTCCTAGGGCAATGGAAGCTAAAGAGAAAATAAACAAATGGGACTACATCAAAATAAAAAGCTTTTGCACAGCAAAGAAAACCATCAATAAAACAACAAGAAAGCCCACTGCATGGGAGAACATATTTGCCAATGATATCAATGATAAGGGTTTAATCTCCAACATATACAGAGAACTCATACAACTTAACAAAAAGAAGATAAACAACCCAATCAAAAAATGGGCAACTGATCTAAGTAGACACTTTTCGAAAGAAGACAGAAGGCAGGCCAAGAGACATATGAAAACCTGCTCACAGTCACTACTCATCAGAGAGATGCAAATCAAAACAACAATGAGGTACCATCTCACACCTGTCAGAATGGCTTTTATCAACAAATCAACAAACAACAAGTGTTGGCGAGGATGCGGAGAAAAAGGAACTCTTTTGCACTGCTGGTGGGAATGCAGACTGGTGCAGCCACTGTGGAGAACAGTATGGAGTTTCCTCAAAAAAATAAAAATGGAACTCCCATTTGACCCAGTGATCCCACTTCTAGGAATATATCCCAAGAATCTAGAAACAGGCATCAGAAAGGAAATATGCACCCCTATGTTCATAGCAGCACAATTCACCATAGCCAAGATTTGGAAACAACCTAAATGCCCATCAGCAGATGAATGGATTAAAAAACTGTGGTATATATATACAATGGAATACTATGCTGCGGTAAAAAAGAAGGAGTTCCTACCATTTGCAACAATATGGATGGAGATGGAGAATATTATGTTGAGTGAAATAAGCCAGGCAGAGAAAGATAAATATCACATGATCTCGCTCATTTGTGGAATATAATTTACGACATAGACTGATGAACAAGAACAGATCCAGAGGCTGAGAAACGTCAATCAGAAGATCATACCTCAGGTAAGGTAGGGGAGGGTGGGGGTAAGGTGGAGAGATCAACCAAGGGACTTGTATGCATGCATATGAACCTAATCAATGGACACAGACAACAAGGGGGCGGGGCATTAAGAGAAATTGTTTCATGTGACAAAAATTTTTAAATGAAACTCTGTAGACTGAAAATTATTTTGGAAGGAAACAAAGAGAAGTTTCCTTCAAAAGTCATAAGGATTGTAATTGAAAGTCAATATATTTGGCCGCTTGAACTAAAGTAAGTAATTTGTGTTTTTGCCTCCCTGACAAAGTTTATATAAAGCTACAAAAAGAAATTGACAACCAGTTTGAAATGGAATTGCCAGGGCCTAGGGCAAAGAATATCCTTACATGATATTATTCTACAATCTCATTATAATCTTAGATATTTTACAACAGCATACTTTACAATTATCCCAAACAAACTTACAAACTAATTCTTTGAATGGTGGGCAGCAATTTAAAAAGAGGGACATGAAAGGATTTAATCCCTTGCAGAAGGAATTAAGGCACTGGGAAGGCACTTGAGCATCCTATATTGGCCCCTCTTGCCCTTTGTGCCAAGAGGGACCCTCTTCTCACAATCCAATTGCCCTCAGCTGTTACCTGAGCTTTCTGTTCATGCTGAGCTTGAAGCCTTGTGGGGGCTGGCACCAGGGATCTGTCTCACATCCAATTGTGTGAGCTGGGCCCTCACTGGAGAAGAAACCCGAGTTCCCCGAGATATGTGATCAGCACCGGGACCCTGCCAGCAGGCCAGGGGTTCCCAAGGCAGGTGCTGGGTGTGGAGGCCACGGGGTCATAGGCTACCAAGGAGACAGAACTGAACCTCACAGCACCCTGCTTGGCCCCGGAGGATGGCTGGTTAGCCAGAGACGGGTAAGATTCCTCAAGGAAGGAACAACCTAAGACAGGCACAGTCGCAGAGGGGCCATCAGGAGAGAACTTGGGGGGGCAACAGAAGTGGGGCACAGACCCTAACCCCCCCAACATTGCAGGGGCTTGAACCCTCACCCCCTTCTAAAGGAGGTCTCCTGCCCCCATGGCTGCTTCGCGCTTCCCACACCCAGCTCAGATCGGGACCCAGGCAACAGAAAGAGACCCGGCCCAGCTCACATCGAGATACAGGTGACAGACAGAGACTTGGCCCAGCTCAGATCGGGACCCAGGTAACAGACAAGAGACTTGGCCGACAGCAGTTGCCCTATATCTAAATTCAGCTGAGCATTTGGAATGCTCAGGGCCCACTCAAGAATGCAAATAATCCTTCCCACTAATATTTACAGGGTAAACTAAGATTGTTGGTAGAGTATTAAATTTGACAGTAAAATAGTAATCGAGTTTTCAGATTAATTTAAATAGGCTAATTGAAATAAGTGGATATTCAAGTACTGGACAAAAAGCTATTCTTAAAGTAATAACTAAAATTTCTATTGGTAGTTCATCTCATGGTAAAATTCCTGAATATGCAATGAACCTAAAGCAGTCATATGTGTGGGGGAAAAAAAATTTTTTTTTTAATTTAAAGTTATCAAGACTGCATTATAAAATTTACAAAAACCTCCATTAAAAAAAAAAAAAGGTGGGGGGATAGTAGGGCAATATCATGTAAGGAAAAATATCCTATAAGTAAATTACATCTAGAAAATTTTTACTTTACCAAATTAAGGTTCATTTGCAATGCTAACAGCAAGACGGCCATTAAAAACACACATGGTGTCTAAATAAGACAAAGGAAAATCGTTTGAACAAAAATAAAAAGGATCCCAAATCAATTATATAGAAAAGATTCCTTTATTAACTTGTGGTCGAGAATATATTTGTATATTTTCAGAAAACAACCCCAAGACCAGATGGATTCCTGCAACAGAGAGGAATTGACAGAAGTGCTCCAACCACGAAGACAAGAGGAAAAAACAGTCCAGAGATGGAAGACGCTGACAACGCCTTGCCATGGGAGCAGTCAGCAGCTGTGCACCACTGCAGGTTACCTAGGACCAAACCAGAGAGGGTCGGACCTGCATTGCCACCATGTGCCCACCATCCAGATATCACTGCTGACATGTACACATAAGGAACTGTTGGACATTGAAATTGGGACTCAAACATTTTTTTGTTTTGTCTTGTTTTGTTATTATATGTTTATTTCCAGTATGCAAAGGCAAAACTTTTTAAAGGAAAGAAATGGTGGGAAAAAGATACAGAGGCAAAGAAGCATTGAACAGACTGTCAAACTACATTGGGAAGACAGGGGTGGTTGGGCGAGGAGCGCTGTAAGAGACCAACCAAAGGACTTGTACGCATGCATATAAGCACAACCAATGGATATAAGACACTGGGGTGGGGGGGGAGGGTGGGCAGGTGAAGGCATGTCCTGGGGGGTAGGGGAGGTCAGGGGGAGATCAAAGGGGGACAAAAAAGGAGACATATGTACTACTATTTGTAATACTTAAAACAATAAAAATAAAATAAAATTAAAAAAAAAAAAACAATTATTCCTGCGCGCAGCTCTGCAAGCAAGCCACCCTCACTGGCAGACAGTCCAGCTTCTCCCCGTAGGAGTTTGGGTCCCCCGCGTCTCCCCAGAGACTGGATTTCAGAGTAATCGGGGGCTTGTCTCCGTTCGGGTTGAAAAAAGCAACGCACCCAGTCGCCCGCAGCCAGCCCGGATCACGCGCCTCCGTACCTCAGCTTTTCAGCGCTCGTGCACGTCTCAAAGCTCTTTTCTCTTTCCTTCTAGTTGTAGAACTTCCACTCAGCCAGCTTTCCCGTGGTTCCAGGTGATAGACGTTTTGTCTTTTAGTTGCAGTTTAAATTGTTGTGGGAGGCAGCAGTTTAGGTGTTTACCTACGCTGCCATCTTGGATTCTGTCTGAATTGTCTAGTCTTAAAGGTAAATGGTTTATACAATTTAAAGAACATTCTAATAATCAGTAATGCATTCCAAATTACAAGAACAATAATACTAAATAACAAAAGACATAAAATAGCTACAAATCTATTGGCTAAGATAATTATAAAAATAGTTTAGAATATAAAATATTCGTATGACCAAAACTATATAATTTCTATAAATAATCATTTTAATATGTTTAAGTGATGAGGCAAAGAGCTGATCTTTAGTATGGAATAGTAATTCTAATTTGTTTTCCTAAGATTGTAGCAAATTAAGTCCTTTGAATGTCTTTATATTCACAAATGAGAAATGTATGATAATGTATCACATCACATATATTCTGGCTCTGCTCTTAATAATGAGTATGACTAATTTATTAAAATCACTCTTTTTGGATGGTCTAGTGTTAGGAAGAATGGTTTCTGTTAATGAGGACAGTTAAGAGTGCTCTGGGGTGATGTTTGTAATAACATGCACCCTTTTAGTGGTGACACCTACATAATCTGTTGCCAATCAAAGAAATTTAGAACTGAGTAATAGTCCACTATTTAAGCATATTTGAAAATATTTTATTTTGGACATAAATGGCTTCCCTTACCTTCCGGCACCAACATATGAAAATTTGGGCAAATATTTTCATGTCAGCAAGTTGACTTCTCAAGAAAAACAACACACAAAACAGTTAAATTCCGAATTGTTAGAACAGTACTGGCTCCAATTAAAATGTAATACCCATAGTTTTCAGTTTTCATCCACTTAGGGAAACAATAGCTAATGAAAAACAATCTCAAAAGAAAAAAGAAAAACAATAAGAAAGCCCCATTCAGAATGGAGCCAAGTCATCTGGAATCGGGTTGGGTTCATGCTGGGTGGGTAGCTCTCCCAAATGCTGCCTTTTCATCTCCTTTTGCACTCCATAACTCCACTGGGAGCTGGAAACTGAGGGAAAGTGGGAATTGTGCCCAGGGACTAAGCACTGAAAGAATCTGTAACATCTAGTATAGAGAAAGAAAAACCCTCAGTATTCATGCTGAGAAAATTTTTTGAGATGAGCCACAACTATTGATCTACCAAAACAGCTCAAGTCTTATTTCCCAAGACTTCTTCTTAAAAAAAAATGATAAAATGATGAGGTACAAGGTACACCCACCAGATGCCAAATTCATTTAGCCAGTAAATCTGAGATTAGTAAAAAGTCCTGCTGTTCTCTTCTGTGTCTGCCCTGCCTCAAGAGGTGACTCACTCAAATTCACACTGAGCCCAATCACAGAGGAGCCAATCAGTGGCTAAGAGTGACTACACACTTTAGGAAATAAGCATTCTGGTTTCTCAAATGATGGGTCTGATGACATTTTCATATCTTGGGACCCACCTCACTGTTGCATAGCATCACCCAAAATCCCCCTCAGAGCTGGTGTGGGGCAGACACAAGAGGCTCCCCAGCTTGGAAAGGACTTTAAGAGGCTAATTGTCTATGGAGATGAATGGTTACAGTCACTGGGCTCTCGAGATGGAATGCAGTTTATGAAGCAGAGCATTATTATTCCCAAACCCACATTCTGCAGAGGAAGTGGAACTTCTCCAACTGGTTGGTGAGCTTCTCAGTTGTTTACCTCCCGGCTCCATTTCCAAGAGTAGCTTATTTCCTAGGCCTCGCTGGCTAAAGGGGAAAAAATCAAAGGTCCAAGTTACAAAGAGGTACTTGATTTTGGGTACCACCTGGTTCCCAAGATGACAACACTCACTAGAGCTCAGGGATTCCTGCCTGGGGTCTGAACTTTCTGTCCCAGGGTAGAGGCACCCCTCCCCACAGGCTTCTGAAAGCATAGACCTGCTAGGTTCAAGTCTACTGTTCCATTTGATGATCACTCAAGGCAGGTTCCCATCACATAAAGGAATTTGAGGGAAATCTTATCTTTTTTCTTCTCCTTTACATGAGAGTTCTAACCCCAAAGTCCAGGACTTGGAGAAAGGTCTTCCTTCTTCAGAACCTCTTTGTTTTGTTTTAATATATATACTAAATATATATATATATATATATATATATATTTAATTGATATATTAATATATATCAATTAAATATATACATTATATATTTAATTGATATTATACATTATATATTTAATTGATATATATATTATTGATCTCAGAGAGGAAGGGAGAGGAGAGAGAGAGTTAGAAACATCAGTGATGAAAGAGAATCATTGATCACTGCCTCCTGCAGGCCCCCTCTAGGGATCAAGCTGAGACCCGGGGAATGAGCCCTGGCCTGGAATTAAACTGTGACCTCCTGGTTTATAAGCTGATGCTCATCCACAAAGCTACATCCATCAGGCTTTGGACCCTCTTTAGAGCAAAGCTCTGGTGATCGTTTGGATGTCCCAGGTGCCTGAACCAGGCAGGCAAGTTAGTTCTGGCTGCTACCCTCACTGTAAACAGGTATTTAGGTGCCCCTTTCGTGACAGCAGTTGTAGTTAAATACAAGGCATCTCATTCAAACAGGAAATTCACATTTTTCACATTCTTTAGCCAGAACTAACATGCTATAGAAACAGCAGTGCAGATTAGGAATTTGTGGAATGTGAACATTCTTTATATTTTTCCCTCTGTTGAGAACAATGCTACTTTCTCCATCCTTTTCAGCCCTAGGTGTGTCAATGGCCGACCATGCAGAGCCTGTCACCTGGTAACTCACTATTCACCTGGTAACAGCTCTGAGAGGATGACAAGGTGCTTGGCATTTGAACAGACCCACTTTCAAGTCTCCAGGTCAATCCATCATTTGAAAAGTAGGGCTTGAGGAAGACTAATCAAGGGGGAAAGAGAAGAACCAGAAAGGCCTGGTATTCATAAAGCCAAGAAAATGATAGGGTCTGCTGCAAAGTGGACAGGTAAGACAGGTAAGTGGACAGGGTCATGAAGAAATGGGCTTTCCAGGAGCTTGGCTGTGAGGGAGAGAGATTTTTATTTTAAGAAGGGAGAGACTTGGTCATGGTTCTAGGCTGCAGGGGAAAGTTCAGAAGTGGGGAGAAGGAAAATCAGAGAGCAAAGGCCCGAGAGTGGTTGGATCCAGAGTCCCAGAGGAAGCTCTGGGAAGGAGAAAATGCAGCTTTTCCTTTGAAAACTGAGGAGAGGGCTGGAATGTGAGTTCGATTGTAGAACAGTTTGAAGTTCTAAGGGTGGAAGTTCATGAAATAAAAGCTGTTATGGACTAAATGTTTGTGTCCCTCAAAAATTCATATATTGAAGCCCTAACCCCCAATGTGTTTCTATGTGGAGGTGGGGCCTTGGGGAGGTAATTAGGTTTAGATGAAGTCATGAGGGTGGAGCCCCCATGATGGGATTAGCATCCTTACATGAACAAGAAGAGACCAGAGCCATCTGAAAACCAGGAAGTGGGCTCTTACTAGATATGGAATCCAAGACACCTTGATCTTGGACTTCTCAACCTCTAGAAATGTGAGAAATAAATGTCTGTTGTTTAAGCCACCCAGTCTATGATATTTTGTTATAGTGGCCCAAGTGGAATAAAGCAGAAGCCTTGGTCATCTGCTGAGAGAAGTGTGATCATGGTTGGGGAGGGGTCACGTCAGTATAGTGGTGAAGGTGGCAGCTGGGAGAAACAGGGAGGAAAGAGCCTGTGAAAGGATGGTTGTCCTGAGAGCCCAGCAGAGGTCTGAAGACACAGGTTGCTGAACCCAAACCACAAGAGTGTGAATTCCTCTGGCCACATTCAGGAGCCCACACATAGGTACAAAGAAGAAAAATACAATTAACCCTTGAACAACATGGAGATTAGGAGTGCTGATCCCCTTTGCAATTGTAAATCTAAGCATAACTTTTGAATCCCCCAAAACTTAGTTTTCCCTTGGTGTCTATAGGGGATTGATTCCAGAATCCCTGCAGATACCAAAATCTGTGGATGCTCAAGTCCTCTACATAAAATGGCATAGATCAATGCATACTGTCAACCCTCTGCATTAAGAGACTCCCAACCACTAATTGAAAACAGTACAGGTATTTACTGAAAAAAAAATCTGCATGTAAGTGGACCCACACAGTTAAAACCCATGATGTCCAAGGGTCAACTATAATTGGGTTGATCCATAGAAAAGGGTTTGTGGGATTCACACAGTGAAAAAAGGGGAATGAGAAGATTGAGGTTGATGGTAAGACAGTGACAGAAGAGTTATGTCCTGGGATCCAACCATGATGTCAGTGATGGGCTAAAAGAAGAGTGGAGATGAATGGCAGATGGACTGGGGAAAAAATGGGTGATGGAGCTGGAAGAATAAGGGATAGGTGTGAGGTTAGATGATAGATAGATAGATAAACAGAGGCAGAACAGGTCTGGGTTGCTAAAGTGGAATAGAGTTGAAGATTTTTGATAAGACAATATCAAATAATGCTTTTAAAAGATTAATTTTCTTTTTCTGGAGGAAAATAGAGGTCAGCATATCACGTAGAATGCTAATGTAATGGTTCCGATCAGAATGCATATTGCAGCTTCCCTTCTATGCCCACAGCAATCACCATTTATGGACAAACATGCTCTCCTTCTAAACTCAAAATTATTTTCAACATAGGACTCCAGGAGCCACTACTAATTATTTGGAATTGGCCTGTGAGGTGGAATCATCTTTTAGTTCTGCTCCAGATGAAAAGTAATAAGCCTTCGTTAGGTTTTCAGCACCAGAGATCAAGTGACAGAGGAGACAGGACATTTCACAACCCAGCCTCAGTTCATTGGTTCTCAGAACCTGAGAGAGCCAAGGGACAACCCCAGAACTCAAAATTGCCCTGAGGATACCCATAAGCCCAGTTTCTCTTAAAGCCCCAGCACTTACCTGGACTGTTCCTCATTGTCCCAGATGGAAATCCCAAGTGGGTTAGCTTTGGTTGGCTTCCAGAGGTGGAGAATGAGGCAAACCACAGGTCTCATGACTAAATGATCTTCCACATAAGAACAGATGAGTGTTTCTGGCTCCAGCTTTGTAGAAGCTCATGGGAGGATGCAGTTAATTCATTTTAGTCATTCTGGGTCTAAGTGTCCTACAAGCTAGACCCAGCCTGAGGCTGCTAGAACCAGAACCAGCTTTGGGCCCACCTCTGAGAAACTCCTTTCATGTTAATTTTTTTTTCTTTTGAGTTGAGAGCCTTTAGCTAGAAGGAAGCCTTACTTCCCTCCTCTCTGCTGGAACTCCTTGCTTTTAGGCCTTAGTTTTCTTCAGCCATTGCAAAACTCATCTCTGATTACCCAATATGGGCAATGTGCAATGCAGTGACCTGATGACAGTGCCCAAGACTATGGAATCGCATTAAGCCCAGTGGTGGTAATACATCAGATATTCATATAAGTAGTTAGCAATACTAATCCCTGACTTGTCACCACAACTTCCTTTAGACTGTTACTAATATTAAACAGGATCAGTCATCTATATGCCATTCTGGTCGCCACTCGTTAGGACTTTTTGTTGTTGTTACATAAGGAAATACCTTCAGCATAAAGGCTTTAGGGGCTGTGTTTTTTTCTGTTTGTCTCTTTGTTCATGTTTGTTTGTTTCTCTTTAGTCACTTATCAGAACCAAGGTTGGAGATAGAGGAAAACCTCTGCGTGTTCAGTGATCCAAAAGGGACTGGCATTTAACTAAAATATATAGATGTGTAAAATATATAGATGTGTAAAAGCTATTGAAAAAGTTAACAAAAGAAAGTAAACACTGCGATTGTGTGTGTGTGTGTGTGTGTGTGTGTGTGTGTGTGATGAGAGAGAGAGAGAGAGAGAGAGAGAGAGAGAGAGAGAGAGAGAGAGAACAACAGACCTCTGCCTCTCTGGGCAGAATGAGAGAGGATGAAAGAGTAAAACAGTCTTGAGTGGGAAGGTGGAGGTGTGACCTGAAATACTTGTGACCAGACACATATCTGGCAGGTTTGCAGCCTGCTATTTATAGACTATAGTACATTTAGAGACTTAGTACATTTGTATCCCCCAAAATTTAAGTGTTGAAACCTAATCCCTAATATAATGGCATTCAGAGGCAGGGCTTATGGGAGGTGATTAGGTCATGAGGGTGAGGTCCTCATGAATAGGATTAGTGCCCTTATAAAAGAGGCCCCAGAGAGTTCTCTCACCCCTTCTGCATATGAGGACATAGTGAGAGACAGCCACCTAGGAAGTGGGCTCTCACCTGACACCAAATAGGCCAGCACCCTGATCTTAGATTTCACAGCTCTAGAACTATGAGAATAAATTTCTGTGGTTAATAAGGTAACTAGTCTATGGTATTTTGTTACAGCAGCTGAATGAACTAAGACAGCACCTCTGTAAATCTATCCACAGTTACCAAAGAGCATGCCAGATGTACTAGAAGGAAACCTGTGAAGTCCAGAGTAAAATTAAAATTTTTTTTCTAAGAAGATGAGTTATGAACTGATTCTAAAAGCAAAATAATCCATTGTGTTGGGTTTTAAAGTAAGCTTTGGAATTTTTAATTGCAAAACTAATAACTTTAGTTTAGAAAATACAGGTTAGAAAAAAATAAGTTTAAACTCACCAACTTTCCCACTACCAAGATCTAACTGCTGGAGCATCACCCTTCCATCCTCTTCTCCCTTTCTATCACTCTGGTCTGATTTACTTCAGACCTAGAAAGCATCCTATTAGAATTCATTTCACCAAAAGTTTCTATCGGTAAAGCAAATTTAAAAATGAATGCTAACTCCCAGGCCAGGTAAATATCCCTGAATTCTGCTTTCTGAATCACTTGCTTTCTGATCAGCCCTCTTATCTTAGTCATTCAGGCCCTTTTGCTTCTGGAAACAAACTAAACCATCACCCTCCTACAAGATCCTGTTTCTAGAATACAATGTACACATTCCTACTCCCCATCTTTTGCTCACATCTTTCCACCACAGTATGGGCCCATCTCTTCTCTTCCAATATTTGCATTCAAACTTTATAACTCAAGTTTGTCTGGCTTATTGGCTATGAATCACAGCAGTAGCAGCACCTTACATTGCCCCATCTCAGTGACCTAAGAACTCCAGGGTCCCTCAAAGTCACACCCAGAAATTTCACCCCAGTCAGCATTTGACATGTACTCACAACATACCACAAATATGTGGCCCTTGCCATGTTTTTCATTTCCTGCTCCAGTCACCCTTGTGCCCCACATTTATGCTTCTGAGACTGCCACTTCTGCCCATGCCCTCCATGGATACTGTAAAGTTTTTTCTTCTGACCCCAAGACTCAACCCTCAAGGCACCAGCACTGAGGCCCCTGGAGTCCTCAAAGCATAGGTGTTAGGCCAGCCTCTATTACCTGAAATCCAAGGGACACTACTCTCAATTTCGTGACTCAGATTCTTCCTAAAATCATCCCTTTGGGCATCTTCCCTCTTTCACAGGCTCAGACCAGAGTCCTTCTCAGTCTCCTAACCTGATCCTCGACAGAGGCACCCCTGACAATTTACTCAGGCGAGTGGACATCTGAGAGCTGTTTGTCCAGCTGGCTCATCAGATGTGCTTGGAAATATTCTAATCTTATTGGTGTAGAGTTTAGGTTCAAACAAGAAATCCCACTTGTTCCCTTTAAGATCCTTCATAAAGTCTTCTCTATCTCGGGCTAAACAAACCCACAGGCTTCTGTAGCAGTCATGGTTGTACAATTAGTTTGGTAATTAACCATGCATTTCCTTGGGACAACTCTGTGTTCTCTCATCAAATTGGTGCTAAAATTTTCATTGTACTAGAAAAAATATATTTGAAAGGAATATCTTTCTGATTCTGAGGAAAGAATGGAAAATCAAGAAAGATACCTCCATTCCCTATCAATCCTTAAGAAATAGCTTGAATAATTAAAAAGTATCATCAGTGCTTCATCATTGATGTAAAGACCATGGTTTTCACTACTTTGTATTGGTAACAATTCTGTGTTTGTGCAGGATATTGAGCAGGCACTCAAACACCAATTGGTTCTTTCATTTTGGGGAGGTTTAGGTCATTATTCGTACCTGAAGATAGTAGGGAGAAGAAGACAAGACAGAGTAAAGTAAGGCAGAAGAAATTATACAAAATAAAATTGTCCAGAAAGAATAACCATGGAAAAACTTTTACCATTTTGGTGATAGAATAAAAGATTCCTAAAGTAATCTCCCATTTTATAGGCATTGTTTCAGGTACACATATCTCATTCACCCATTCAACAAATACATATTAAGCATCTACTGTGTATCTAACAAAACAGACAACATCCCTTCCAGTTTGGTGTAGAGAAACATAGTCTAAAGGATTAGATCATTTTAGACTATGATAAGTACCATAAAGGAAATAAACAGAATGGGGAGTAAAGGTGCAGTTCCTTTGGATTAAATGGCCAAGGAAGCCTTTCTGAGGGGGTGATATTTGAGCTGAAGCAGATGGATAACAAGGGCCCATCTACACAGAGTCAGTAAAAGAATGTCCAGAGGACCACCACATGCAGTCCTACAGGTTGAACATGGCCAACTATGGTGCTCCCTAGAGTTGTGTGGTGTGGTAGTGCAGAATATTCCAGGCATGTGTAAGTCAATTCACTTGTATAATTAATTTCTTTTTCTCAAGTAGACTTGCACATCTATTGACATGAACTTAGTCCATCTGAATACAATGGCAATCAAATTAACCATGTGGTGATTCAGACAAGTCAAGAAAATGACCCTCAGCAAATTGTAGGCTGGAATTGATTGTTCAATTTATGACTACATGTTCTTCACTTCTGGAGACATGGGAAATGAGTCTAGAAATTGACATACTTTGAGTGGAAAAAGCTTGAGATTATTTTTGGAACCAATCCATGTCTATTCCTATGGTCATAATGCCAGGAAAAGGAAATATGAGTAATTGCTGCCCAAGCCTATAGCTGGCTTTCATGGTGAGAAATCTTCCCTCTTCAGGATCAAATGTGGAGTTTTGAAAATAGCGTTTATAATTACAGACTATACTATTAAAGGTCTGCTACTCAACCATTTGACTCCATGGCCATGGTGATATCCATAATGACAGGTTAATGGATTTCAGCCTTAATAAAAACAAAAGGGATCATTAGACTTCTAGTAAAGTCAACACTGTAATTCTCTGCTGGCTAAAAATCCCCTATTAAACTGGCTTCAAAATCAAATGCATAGAGAACCTTTAAGCTTCCAAACTGGTTTAATGGCTTTCACCGTAAGTGACAATTGACAATTGAGGCAAGGGAGACTTAACCAGAGGTCAGATATTGACCTCAAATCACTCCAGAAGTGAGACATCCAGAACTGACCCCCTTTTCCCCAAATCTCTCAGCTGATTCTACTTTCTCTCTGAACTGTGCTCATCAGTGTTTGAATCTGTCAAAGTCAGTTCTAAGGAGGAAGTTTCAGTCACTCCTTCCCCCATATTCTGGCATGTAAACCCCAAGCGGGAGGGGAGCTGGCAGGAACGCAGGGTAGGATGGAGCAGAAGTAGTGCTCCTGGGGAGGTGCTGAGAACAGAAACTCAGGGGAGTGAAAAATGCAGGCCAGTTTTGGCAGGTGGGATTATTCAAGGGCCTCCAATTGTGGGAAGCAGGATGGAGATGTCCATCCACCAGTGACAGGTGGAGCAGTGTTATTCTGGAATATCAGATTCAAAATAGGTGGAAAGATGGCTCAGGGCTCAAGACCAGACTTGTGAAGGCAGAAGGACTATAGGCTCTGGAGCATGCTTTGCAAACTTTACTATACATATGAACCTCTTGGTATCTTGCAAAAAATGTAGACTCTGATTCAGTAGGTCTGGATTCTGCATTTCTAATGAACTCTCAGGTAATACCAGGGCTGCTGGTTCATGCACCACATTTAAATAGTAAGGGTCATGGTCCCTCCCCCCACTTTCTCCTCACCATCATGGGACCAAGAGGAATGGAGAAGCCTGGTGCTCTAGAAACTGGGCACTCATTCCACAGTGCTGACAAGACATAGCAGCCCACGGGTTGGGAGAATTCAGAGCTCTCTCATTAATTCCAGGGCGGGGGCTGAGCAACTGGCTGCTAGATGAGGCTCAGAGCAGAGAGCCTGAATCACTGGGCATAAGAAAATTATCTAATTTAGAAACAAAGATGGGTCATATTAGGTGAATCAAAGGGAAAGACTTAAAAATCTCTGATACTCTATTTTCCTTTTACAGTAAGAAGTAGGCTAGACTAGGTAGTAACTGGAATGCATTTCAGCATTTTTAATGCAATTTGGATGATGAGCCCCAAATTACTTTTCCAACATAAACCAATCAAGCATATTCCAGTTGGAGTGTCTTTACCAAAAATAAACTTCTTTATGAATGTATAAAAAGGTAATTAGACTGTCTCCAAGGCATTGAGCTTATTCCCAAAGGTGGAGCGAAGCCAGGATGTCTCAGAGTAAAATGAGGATGCCAATTTAATGACTCCATGCCCCGCCCCCTCCCACTCTACCTGCTGTCCTCTCTCCACCCTAGTGGTCAGCTTTAGTCTTCTCAGAGGCTGTAGTTATAATTCCAGCCTGGTCCACCGCTGCAGGCTCCATTCCTAATTCTAAATTTATCATCTTCCATGCCGCACTGTTCGTCACTGGAGGGACTGGCAAAGAGGGGTAATGTCTTAGGTCACATTCTGCCCAGCTCCTGGAACACCGCCCAAGCTCACACCTTAGATGGTGCGGGTAAGCAGTGCCACCTCTGTGAGGATCATGCACTTTCCCCCATGGGCACACTCAACACCGGAATGAGACTTGACAAGGCTTACAAGTAATTCTCTTTTTATTTCAAGAACATGTCACAGCTAAGATTAAGCACCATGTCTCAGCCACCATTGATTCTGAAATAAAATGCTGTCTGGTTGAAGAAAAGGAAAAGCTTCTTTCACGCTCAACTTGAAGGAAATCAGAATAGCATTCACTTCTCAGACCATCCACAATGTAATTCAAGTGTCCAAAGGTGTTCAACGCAAACAAAGGGAGTGTAGAGCATAATACAATTTGAAATCCATTTGTACTCAACAGTGTTTCCCTTTTAATGTTTAGTAACTTCCATGACGTGAGTAGTATTCTAAGCTATTAAATGGTAGAATGGGAGTGGCCTTGTCCCTTGACTATTAAATTGATATACTGAATAACAATGATATACTAAATGACATAAAAGTGAGTGAAAAATTGTGTCCCCTATTCACCAAATAAAAATATTGTAGAAATTTATATCGTAAAGAAACTGATTGAATAAAATAATTTTAATTCAGAAAAAAATGTTTAAATGTCTAAACAGAACTAATTCTTAGGAAGTTTGATTTATGGTGTTCACTTCTCCCTATGGCTCTTTGATCCATCTCTTTACACCCTATTAGTTACCTCCCCTTCTCCCACACCAGGTGCCAACTAGTTGCTCCCTTTGAAAGTTTCAGTGAAGTCATGGGTGAGAAACTATAGCCCACAGGGAAGACGCAGCCTAACTTTTCTTTACAGAAATAAAACTTTATAGAAACCTGCCATGATCATTCCTTATGTACTATCTATGGCTGACTTCCCCTACAGCGACTGAGTGCAGTAGTTGCAATAGGAACCTCATGGCACACAAAGCCTCAAAAAGCTACTGTCTGATTCTTTATGTAAAAAATTGGTTGATCTCTGAACCAAGTCATTCACTCTAGGGCAGTGGTCGGCAAACTCATTAGTCAACAAAGCCAAATGTCAACAGTACAACGATTGAAATTTCTTTTGAGGGCCAAATTTTTTTAACTTAAACTTCTTCTAATGCCACTTCTTCAAAATAGACTCGCCCAGGTCATGGTATTCTGTGGAAGAGCCACACTCAAGGGGCCAAAGAACCGCATGTGGTTTGCGAGCCACAGTTTGCCGACCACTGCTCTAAGGTATGACAATTTTAATTATGTTAATCTTCCAGGGATCACTTGAGTTTTGATAGGAGGTAACTTCTTAGTCTAAAGGAATTAATGGCTAATTACAGGATTTCAAAAAATTAACAGTGGGATACTCAAGATATTTTGGGGTGGGAGTATTTCTTAAGTTCTTAAGTTCATTTATTATGTACTCCATTTACCTGTCAACCCAGGATTTTAATAAAATCCTTTATTAAGGATTTTAATAAAGCTGAGAGGGTCACAATGGCATGGAGAAAGGCTTGAAAGAGAGACTGGTCTGAAAGAAGTTGGAGAATGTTGCAGATGGCATTCTGGAGTGGGGAACACACACTGGAGAGATTGTAATTTGTCTCAGTCTGACTCAAATGTTTATTCTCATCATTTATAAATTAACAAAAAACATTTAAAGAGAGTCAGATTCCTGACTGGTTGTCCCCTAATCTTTTGCCTTTTTACTTTTCATGGATCTTCAACTTCACAAAATAATTTTTTTTTATGGCACATCAAAGATTTTCTCTTTGAAGTTCCCATGAGTAGTATTATATATTTCTAAAGAAGTCTCCAACACCCTGGCTTAGTAGGTTGGAGCATTAGCCCATGCACCAAAAGGTCATGGGTTCAATTCCTGGTCAGGGCACATACCTAGATAGTAGGTTCAATCCCTGTTCGGGACGCATACCAGAGACAACCCATAGATGTTTCTCCTCTCGTTCTCTCTCTCTCTCTCTCTCTCTCTCTCTCTCTCTCTCTCTCTCTCTCTCTCTCTTTCTCAAAACCAATAAAAATATATCATTGAGTCAGGGTTAGAAAGAAAGAGGAAGGAAGGAAGGAAGGGAGGGAGGGAATGAGGGAGGGAGGGAGGGAGGGAGGGAAGGAGGGAGGGAGGGAGGCTCCTACAGAGTTCATGTTGCAGCCTTGCTTTCAGAACTTGGTGACTATTTGCATCGGCATTATTAAAGGCTTACCAAGGCTTTGAAGTGGCCACTGTACAAAAGGGGAACAGGAACATCTGGTTTCCCATCCCGAGGTGAATCAGAGGCTGAGCTTGCATGGGATTAATGATCCCTCCTAACATTTGCATATTTTTAGGATACTATATCCCAAAATGTTCTCCAGAACATTCTCTGTTTAATCCTCAAGGCAATCCCTTGATGTGAAAATTGTCATCCCCTTTTTTAGAGGTAAGGAAACGAAGAATCTGAAAGGTTAAATGACTCACCCTAGATCAAACAGCTGTTGGAGATGGATTCAAGTGGAAATTTTAGGTGTTAGGAGTCCTCTCATGGTAGAGGGTTTATTCTTTGAATCCATGTTGGAGGGAGCCTGGGACCTCATCGAGAGCAGTTAGAAGCACAATCACTTATGGAACTCTTAGAGGTCAAGGTTTTGTCATTGTTCAAGCACAAGAAAATTAAGTGACAACCTAGAGGTATAGCCTTCATTCGGATGTGCCCATGAGCTACTCATGTTGAATACCAGGATGCCACTGCACATGGCTCTTGGACCCTCCTGAGATGGTGGTCATGTACCACTAGCACTTTAAGGGGGCTTTGTGCAAGCCAGAAAAATTCAGACCAATTATACAAAGGTGTTCCTTCCCCAGCTGACCCAGCCCTGGGCCAGGACTCAGCTCATCAAGCTGAGCAGTCCAGATCCAGGCCCTGCTCGAGCCCTTCATCCAGACAAGGCATCATTGTCCAGCTACAGCTGGTTCAATCATCTTTTGCCATCCACTTCAGAGACCTCCCTTCACCAAGAAGGGACTTTTCCCAAAAGAAAGAAAACCTGACTGAGAAAAACTGAATTCATATGGGACAACAAACACTACATAGTTTACCAAGAAGGTAATAGTCACAATCTAAACTCAGTTTGTTAGCAATGGCAGTCTCTGAGCTGGAGAACTGGAGCCAGTCATCCTCCTCTCACCTGATTCTCCCCCTTGGCTAAGCCTCACACGAGCCCATTTTCCCCACTAATTCAGGTGCTGCCATATTTAATGGGAACGTCCTTGAATCAGAGGGAACATACAGCTTGCAGAGGGGTGGGATTATTCTTTGTGATGGGTGAGCAGCCATCCTCTTCAGCATGTCTCTGTCACTCCATGACAGGCAATCCTGCTGGGATAGGACACCTCCTCCAAACCTACACATTTCCAAGAGTCCAACCACCATGCTGGGTCTCCCCTATTCCTCCTCTAAATGTTCTGGGAGCTAACATCATCTCACAGGCCAATGGGCAAAGCCCCACTGGGCTCATTAATCATATCATAGTCACCTTTCCTGCTCAGAGATCAAAGGCAGCAAGAGCTCACAATCTTCTTTTGAGTTGTGTTTTTATAGGATTTGAAGGAAGAATGGACCCAAGAGCAAAATAGCTCCAACTAACCCTGAGAGAGACTAGTAAGGTCAACTTACTAGTTTGGAGCTACCAACCCAGGAAAGCAGGAGAGTTAGCAGTGAGCATAGCTAATCCTAGCCATCCTTTTTCATATGCCACAGCCAAGCAGCACTGAGAACAAGCTATAAGGCAGGCATACAAATGGACCCTCAAACTGAAAGGTTCAATTTCCACTAAATACATTCAACTTAAAGATGCCTTGTCTTGCATTCATACAGTGTGCCAAAGGAGCACTGAAATAATTTTCAGTCTTATGCTGACAGTTACTACCACCACAGTCCACATAAGAAATTGGTTAGCAGGTGTGTTTGTTTCAACAACTTCCTGTCACCTTTTGTACACCCTTCCCTTTCAAGCTCTATTTTCTTCCACATTCAGATTTGGGTTTTAATCATTTTGTTATATGGTTTGGGGTTTAGTTACCATTTTCATGACACAATATTATATGGTGCATATAGCTGCCCTGGGTCTCTCACCATCAACTTCTGACAAATAAGATATCTAGAAAACTTTGACATTCTAACATGTTTTCAGGAGTATATCCTACTCCAGGTTAGAATGTACCTTTATGGTAGTTACCTGAATCAATTCAACCATGATTATATAGGTAAAATATAGCAAACATATGTTTTCTGATGACATAAGAGTTTGTTAAAACAATTTATAAGAGGGTTATGGTTTTTTAAAATTATTATACAAAAACCAATCTTTTGATATTATGTATAAACAGAGTAGAGTCACCAATGGACAAAAAAAAAACACACCATACACTCTATTCCCCTTGCTAGTAAATGATACCAGCTGCCATAATTATTGTGCTGAGACTGTAGGATAGATGAGCCAGTAGTGTTCCAATCGCCTAGCAGCAGACTATGAATTGAAGGCTATATTAGAGAACAACCATCACTAGAAAATTACTGCCTGACAGAGTCTAAATGTAAAACAGAGAATTTTGGCATGGTTGTTGCTTTATAACCAACCAAAAAATAAACTGGAATTTACTGATGTGCTGTTACACATCACAAAATCCTCTGGTAGGTAGGAAAATAGGTAAATATGTGGTTCTGGAAAATATTGCCACTAAGATAGTATCTTATTCAGTTTCAACTTCTGTAACAAAGAACATAGACTGGGATGCTTATAAGTAACTAGAGGCCGGATGCACGAAATTTGTGCAAGGGGTTTGGCCCACACAGCGGCTTGCCTCAGCCCTCACAGTCCCGGCTTCATCTGGAAGGTCATCCAGAAGGACATCCAGAAGGTGGTTTGGCTGTCCAGTATAATTAGCGTATTACGTTTTTATTATTATAGATAAAAATTTATTTCTCACAGTTCTGAGGCTGGAAGTCTGAGATCAGGGTGCTAGCATGGTCAGGTCTTGGTGAGGGCCCCCTACTTGGTTGCAGACTGTTGACTTTTCCTTATATCCTGACATATCAGTGAGCAGAGAGAGGAAGCAAGCCTTTCATGACTCTTATAAAGGCACTACTCCTGCTCATGAGGGTTTCATCCACATGACCTCATCTAATCCTAGTTATCCACCAAAGACTCCACCTCCTGATACCATCCATCACATGGTGGGGGATAGAGGGTGTGGTTTTAACATTTGAAATATGGGGGAGGGGGGGTTTACAAACATTTAATTCGTAAGAGAGGGATATTCAGGAAGTTACAATATGGCAAGGAAGGTTTGATCTTTTCATCCCAGGCATAATGGACAAAGAGTAGGTACTCAGAAAATGGCTATTATTTTCTGTAAATGGTGTGGTTATACATCTACACATTGGCTAATTTGTGTGATTTAGAGGCAGATCATATTTTGTTGTCAATTGCCTTCAAAATATGTTAATAATTATTTTTAGCCAATAGAATGGGTTTCAGATGAATGGATTTATACCACCAAAAGCCACCAATGGCACAAAGTTACTTAATTTTTACTGTCCCCAAGGAAGAGGCTTTTAATTTTCCACAATGGAAACTAAGAAAAAAAAAAACTCTTTCAAGACGCTTTTTGGTATGGGAAGAAAGAGTCAAGCAGGGTAGAGGTGGGGGAAGCCCTGCCCCAACATTGACCTTAATGATCACTTCCTGTAATTCACACAGTTCACAGACTTTTCTCTCCTGCAGGACAGTCGCTTGCATGTGAGGCCTGCCAGGTTCTAGGAAAGGCTCGTGACTGTGCTCCCGTGGCCGGGTATCCAGTGGTGACAGCGTAGTGTACAAAAGCTGTGCCCAAACAGCAGGGACTCTGCTCTTGCTTTCAAGCTATTTAGGAGTTAATGCTGACGTCTCCCTACCTCTTTTTCTGTCTTTGTCTTCCTGTTGATTTGCGTGTGCTTTTGTGACCTCCTCACTTATGACTCATTCTATTTTATCCCAAAAGAATAATGAAAATGAATAACAAATTCAAACTATTAGTACCAACTGAGGTGAACTCCTTTTAATGAAGGCAGCCCAGAATAAATAACCCAATAAAAAAATGATGGGACAAATTATGAGGTGATTATTCATACTTGCAAAAGTCTTAGAATCCAGAAGGGTAAAGCTGAAAAGGAGTCTTAGGAATCCTTTGTTGTACTCACCCTCTAATTTTGTAGATGAGAACACTGAGCTCATAGAGGAAAAATGACCAAGTCAATGACCACCTCATTCCTAACTTATACTTTTCAGAAAGGAAAGTTTCACCACAGGACTTTTAATTTTTTAGAGCAATCAAAATATGATTTTATCTTTAAATGTTTAATGTATACACATATTCCTGAGAAAATACCTATATATAGTAAAGACAATGGCTCATGAAATTGAGTATAAATTTATGTGGTAATACATTTATATAGTTCTATGTAATTCTAAACTCTTGAATAATGGATTTTATTTCATATCCAAATCAGTTTTAGTAATTCCTATTAACAAGTTGTGTTTGGAATAAATACGCATTATGAACACATCCAGATGGTTAATTAATAAATGTTCTTGAATTACACAGTGACACAAAATACCTTTTAACCTTGAGAGGAGGCAAATTATTCACAAAGTCAAGCTCACCTCATTTGCTTTTGAAAACCTTTGTAGATGCCCTCTCAGCTGCCTCCTTAGCAATCTCTATCATCATTTGTACAACCTGCCCATGTGATTTTTCATGTAGCAGCTGTGTGAAACTAGTCGTGCACACATGGCCCCCCACGCACATGCACATGCACACACACAGGATGCTCCTAGGAACAGAAGCTGGCACAGAACATTAACTCAATTCAGTAGATTTTTTTAATGCCTTTCTTTTTTCCCTTCTTTTTCTTTTTTTTAAACCTTGGTGCAGGCACCTTTCTTAGAGGCATGCTATCAGTCTGGGCTTTTGTCCTGGCTGGCTCCTGATTCTTTAATGCATGCTGAAAGTCACTCCTACAAATGCATTTCATGGAGGCCACTTTGGATTGCTGCCACCTGCCCTCACTTTATTAAGGAGCTATTGCTATTATGGAGCCTGAAGCAGAGCCAAGAAATCCTAAAGGGACCCTCTCCCCAGACATATGTTAGTGGAATGAAAATGAGAAGCAAATGATACAATGAAGCCTCCAGCACTCTTGGGGCAAAGTGAGAGGCTGTGTTGTAGGCCAGGAGAATGTTCCTGTGAGAGAAATGAAAATAAAACATGTTATCCTTTATTTATGAAGTTCCTTCAGACCTATCATCAACAGGGTGCCTTTTCCTGTTTCTCCCCACCCCACCCCAAGGCAGACATTCAAGGGTAGACAAGGTTGAGAGGTGTTTCCATGAATTTCTAAGTACCCAGTATCCCCATCCTGCTGATCACATAACAGAGGATGCAATCAAATAGACTTATTTATACTAAAGTGTTAAAGACTTGGTGTGTTACTTCTCCCAGAGGTATCTGCACTTCAGAGGCAGTTGCTTTCCAGAGGTCCGTGAAGAGCAAACAATATTTAACCTAAAGAAATATACAGAACTAATGGTAGAATTTCAGACTCCAGAGCTTTTAAATCACCCTTCCCAGGAAACCATCTATTAATACAAGGGTGGTTCTAAATATATCTGTCTGATGAAGTGACAGGGAAAAATAAAAGGAGTGTCATACATAAGAAACCTAAAAGTTTTCTAAGTCATGACTTCTAATATTTTTTTTCCCTCCTTCCCTTACCAAACATTCTATCCCTTATAATGGTTCCTGCAACTTCATGCCTCCAATTCCACTGCCCTGTGACTAAGCCAGAACTGATGGGTCAGCAAAGCATGTCATGTTTTATCAGCAAAGATAAATGCTGAATTCAGCGCAAATGAAATTAGGGGTCAAAAACAATGCCACAGAATAACAAAGCATTCCGGTGGAAGCGGTAGGCCACATAAGAGCTAGCACAAACAGCACACAAAGCTGCAGAAAATGCTAATGTTTTTGTGAGAAGAGAACACTTAAACTAATGATGCTTGATTGTTTTTTCTTCTTCTTAGGAGAGTAAGAAGGGGAAAAAATCCATTTAGTAGTGTCAGGGTCAGAGTCAGAGAATTTACCAGATATTTGATGACCAACAGCCTCCTGGTGTCTCTCTGTCATCCCTTCAGATTCATACATTACCACATTTTACTACACTCTCCAGCTCCAGCAAGACACAATTAGTGGTCCTGTTTCAGAGTGGTGCCAGAGGAAGGGTGGGAGGGGTAGTCCACCCTGGGGACAGGCAACCCAGGGGTGCGTGGCCTGCAGAGGACTCAAAAACAAAAATAAATCCAACTAAAAAGCCAGTCTGCTTTCTATTATCACCATGGCAAGCAATTCTAAACAATGTCAGTAATCAACTACTCTCCTGCAACCAAAAAAAAAAAAAAAAATCTCTTGTTGACCTAGGCTTTAAACAACTTCTACCATTGCTGTTGAGTTTTAATAATAATAATGTGCTTCAATCGAGAACATTTTTCTATTGCTTCTCCTTTAGTAACACATTCTACATGGAAGTTTATTCAGAGAATTAATTCTGTGCATTTATTTTGAGAATAAGTACATAACAAAGCTTGCTTAGGTTCCCCAATCTCTCTGGTTTTACATATTCTTGTGTTCAAATGACTGATTTGAATTAAACAACGATAGCACAGTCATTGTAAAGACAAAGAGAACTTGAGTTGCTTTAATTCTGTTATTCTATGTGATCACTTAGAGTTTTTAATTGTGTTTACATTTTCTGGAATTTATTGTGAAATTGGATTTTTATGCATCTCTGACAAGCATATCCCCACATTTAAGACTTTTCCTATCTATTTAATCTGTTGCTTCATGTGAAAGAAGCCTTTCAAAATTAAAATTAATAAAAAGTGTCAAAGAACCCTTTATGCATATGAACAAGTTTGACAAAGTTGCTGAAGTTAATTACAAAAACCAAACTGTAAGATTACTATTTGTTTACTGCAAAAGACCAATATGTAGGTTCATCTCTTTCTTTAAAAATATATAAATGAAATTAAAAGTATTACTCCATAATTTTTTCTTTTGGAGGTCATACTATTTATTTAATTTTTAATATTTAGTTGATGTAATACACAGTTTTATAAAAGAACATTTCTTTTCTGCCCATATTATTATTGTTTTCATTGCATGATTGTTACTAAAAGTAATTTTGTCATATAGGAATGTTAGTAATGAACCACTCTGGATTTTAAATATTAGCCCTAGCATCCTAATTTATTACCTATTTTGTTTTGGAGCTCCCTGATTCTCTCCCTTCCCTACCGTTTCATCCCACACCCACCACCCCACCACCCCACCACCCATCACTCCAAACAGGACTTATTAGTCAAATGTTAAAAGACCTAATGCACTTAAAATAATTCATCCCTCCTCCAAGGTTCTTCCAACTTTCTTCCACTTTTTTTGTAGAAAGGTGAGTTAGGCTACAAAATTAGAAAGGTTTAAACCTATTCTTCCACTGTTTTCCCATTTGTTGAGAGTAGAGATGAGCAGAGGCCTGACTCTCCAGGACCTGCCTACCCACCTGGTGAGACTGGGGATGGGGTGGGAGAGAGGAGGATTCAGCAGCCCTCCTTGAACTCTCAGACCCCTCAAGTCATCTCCAGCCAGCAGCAGTCAGAAAGGATTCCTTTCCTTTCTGGAGGAATCCTATGACCGAAGTCTTAGCACTCTCCTGATGCCACAAGAACACCTGAGATGCAGTATTAATCAGTACAGCCTGGAGCCCATGTCCCTCCTGCCCTCCACACCCAGCCCCCAGCATCATTCTCAATCCCACAGGGAGAAGGAACATTACATTTTAGCCCATGCACACACACCCCCAACTCTGGTCAGCCTGGCACCCTTAACTCTGAATAATCAACTCAAAGCAGGAGGGAAAATATTTCCCACCCAAATTTAGCACAAGATCATTATTACTCTTCAGTTCTCAGAAGGTTCCTAAGTCATCCAGCTGTGATTCATTATGTCATTATAAGTGTCACATTTCCTTCATGTTGGTGACTGACCTGAAAAAGGTATGATAAATATCATTTTTTATTTTTACTTACAGAATATAATGAATTCCACTGATGACCTATTTCTGAAATCCACCAATCAAAGGAAATTGTAAAGTTCACCATAGTAACAGCTCTGTGTCAGTCGCTCCAGTGAGAACCACACAGCATAGGAGGCCCCGGCCAATCACAGAGCAGAGTAATGTTACCATCTCATAGCAACCAAGAGATCTGCATGGCAACATCAGTTGCTATATAAAAGAAAAATTAGAAACACTATTCTGCTAGGGAGAAATAAAGGTATTAACTGTTAAGTCATACTTGAGTCATGGTTGTGAGGACCTATTCTAAAATCCACCTAAACATAGTTCAGATAATACCTTTCAAATCCAGGAGTCCCTGTGCCAGAAACCCTTCACCCACCCCTAGAACCACCTGAGTGAAAGAAAGGAGAATATGCATTGAACAGACCAATTCAGAATAAGACCACTTCAGAATAAGAAGGGAACGAGTCTTCAAATGCCAGGAACAATTAGGCATATTTAGAGGGTAAATTACACATAAATCATCACATTTAATTCCATGAGGGAGGCAAGGCAGATATTATTGTCACTAAATTCTCCATCTCTCCTTCCCCCATCCCAGGTTTGTTTCTCCTAGCTTTCCCATCCTGGTTAATGGCAACACAATTCTTCCAATTGCTCAGAACGCAATTGGCCTCCTTGATTATTTTATTTCTCTCACATTCAGTCTAAACCATCAGCAAACCCTGTTATTTCTTCTTTCAAGATATGTCCAGCATCCAACCACCTCCCTCCACCTCCACATCTTCTCTTCTTCCGGGTCCAAATCACCATCATCTCCTGCCTGGGGGCAACAGCACCCTGACCTGTGCCTCTGCTTCCTGTCCTTGCCCACCTACAGTCTATTCTCAGCACAGCAGCCAGAGTGAGCCTTCCTTCCAAAACACAAGTCCGAGGCTCACAACCCTCCAGTGAATTCTCGTCTTCTCTCGGGTTAAAAACCTAAGTCCTGTCCAGCCAGGTATGGCTCCGTGGTTGAGCATTGACCCAGGAACCAAGAGGTCACCAGTTTGATTCCCGGTCAGGGCATATGCTCGGGTTTCAGGCTTGATCCCCAGTAGGGGGCATACAGGAGGCAGCCAGTCAATGATTCTCTCTCATCATTGATGTTTCTATCTCTCTCTCCCTCTCCCTTCCTTTCTGAAATCAATAAAAAATATATTAAAAACAAACAAACACACAAACTTAAGTCCTCTTCATGGCCTACAAGACTACACACAACTTAGTTCCCTCTTGTTCCCCTCTGACCCCATTTGCCTCTATTGTCTGCTTTACTCACTTGCTCCAGCCACACTTGTCTCCTTGCTCTTCTTTCAGCATACCAGGCTCCCTCCTACCTGAGGGCCTTTGCACTAGCTATTGCCTCTGTTTGGAACAATCTCTCCCCAGGTACCCCATGGCTCACTCCCTCACTTCCTCCAACTATTCGCTCAAAAGTGGCCTTCTCAGTGAATCTTTTTCTGACCTATTTTAAAATTGGACCCTTTGTACCCAACCCTTTATCCACAGCCCCTACTGCCCTTTCCTGGCATAGTGGACACCTAGAACAATGCCTGGAATTAGTAAGTGCTCAATAAATATCTGGTTATGAGTAAAAGAAGCACTGTTTGACCGATAAAGTAATTGTACTCCAGAAGCTAAATGATTTACTTAGAGGCTCACAGCCAGAACATATAAGAGCCCAGACTTGAACTCGGACTTGCCAGTGACTCCCCAAATTGTGTTCTGCCCACTGTACCATATTTCGGTTTCCTTTTCCACATCTATTACCTCTTCAAATAAGTGCCATGAGCCTCATGATTCCCTGGGAAGTGGAAGAGGGACTGCCGGGCTGATGGGATGTAGTGAAAAGGCCCCTGGTATCAGACAGAGAGAGGCTCAAACTCTAGCTCTGAGATTTGCTAATTGTGAGCTTTTTGGCAAATTACTTACCCTCTCCTCCCTACAGCTCTGTCACCTGTAAAATGAATACATGGATACTTGACTTACAGAATCTTTTTGGTGAGAAAGGGCCTAGTATCATGCTTGGAACATAGCAAATATTCAATTATTATTTTAAAAGTGAAATACATAAACAAATGAACCAAGAGGTGGCCAAAATTAGAAGATAGCATTCTAACTGGATCACAATCCTTGCAGAATTACCCTAATTAATGACATAGGTATTGATTTATCAGGAGAGAACTGAAGTGCAATTCACCCTACCTCGCAAAGGAGACACCCCTGGTCCCCAAGTTTTGAGACAAGTCAGCTACATTTCTCTTAAAATGGAACATCAGTTTTCTTCTCAACATATTCAGGACCAAGCTTTTCAATCTAATGATATTAAATAGTACATTTAGGCCCAAGGTTTCTCTTCTGATTGTTACAACACTTTGCTTCGTCCCACCCAAATCATGATAAAGGCCAGCGTCACCTTTGTCTCCGTGTCCACACATCTTTTGTTAACCACGGAGTCCATGAAACTTCTTGTATAACCCTGGTGTGAATTTCAGGCTATAAATCCTGTTTAAATGCACATGCTTAACCTAGAGATGGTTGGAAGAGTCTTTTGAAAGATGAAATCCTAATTTTTAAATAACAAATACAGCCCCCTCCCCTTCTTCAGACGGTCTGCATAAATTATTTGGTCTGTGTAAATTATTTGGTACTGCTCTCAGGTGAATTAGGTGAATGCCCTCTAGCCATGGGAAGAGAAAGACAAGTGTCTTTCCTAGTGCTTATGTGTGTTTATCATCAGGAGCTTAAGATGGCTTTAAGAAGTAGTTGGACCTGTTGTCTGACTATTGTTGGAAAGTAGAGCTGAGCATAAACGGTGGAGATGGGGATTGGGGACAGACAATGCTGACCGGCTGCCCAGCTCAGGTGGTTGACTACGAAGGTGGGTAGCAGGAGGCCTATTTATTTGCTGGAGGACTCAGTGGGCCTTGAGGGAAAAGAATAAAAAAGAGGACTTTGGAACTGAAAGGGGTTAGGGGATGAGATCAAAGATCCAGATGCCTGAATTTTGCTCAGAGGCTCTGGCTGACTATTGATGTGGAAGGATGCTTTCAGATAATACACAGGCTAATGCTATCCAAATATCCTCTGAGCCAACTCTGGGGCGCCTTTCATGTTCCCCAGAAAGAAGTCTATTAGGGAATAGAAAAGATAAGTCTGTCCATTCAGGACACTAATGAAAGAATCATTAGAAAGAAAGCTCACCCTCAGTCAGAGCAGATTAAGTCTGCAGTCAGCAGAGCAGGAATGGCTCCAGTGACAATTACAAGAAAACCTTCATGGCTTTCAGGGGGAATCTGCAAGACATACTGTCCTTAGATGCAGGCAAGAGGGGACCATGCTTTGGAGGGCCCCATATGTCACAACCACAAAGAAGAAAAGATTGTAAGGAACACATGGACAGCTTTGCCGTGCAGGCTCTGGGTCTCAGCTGGAGCACAATGAGACCCTAACCCTAAACATCTGCTCTCCTGAATTACTCTGTTCAGGCCCCAGAGAAACAATCCCCTACATCTCTTGCCTTGCATCCAGATGCCATCACAGATTGTGGGTTTTGCTGCTATGGACCTCTTGGAGATGAACATTCCTTGAGGGGGGTGGGGTGGATTTGAGCAGCTAAAGCACTTAGGTAAGAGAAGAGGATAATTAACGTGCCCAGTCTTTCCTTTCACCATGAATGGTTTAGATGACTGCATAACAAAATACTGTTTTTGCAATAATGCTGAAAGACAATTTTTGTGTGTGTGTTCCACTTTTGGGTTCAAAGAATGGCATATTCTATATAATAAAAGCCTAATATGCAAATTGTCTGACCAAGAGTTCCACCAGAAGTTCAACTGCTCACTATGATGTGCGCTGACTACCAGGGGTTGGCGCGGAACATGGCAGGTATTGGTGATACGGCACTGGCAGTGGGTAGCAGTGGAGATGCTGCAGGCCCCATGGGCCCCAACGAGAGCAGGACCGCGGTGGGATGGTGGAGAGGTGAGCAGGTGGTACCAGGACAAGGTGGGTGTGATCAGGGGCTCGATTGCCCCACAGATGGCAACCAGTGGCAGCGGGGGGGGGGGGGGAGGTAGGGGGGGTATGAGGGATGAGGGGATGGGGGGTGGGGGGCCTGGTCCCGATCGATCGCCCTGCAGGTGGGATGGTGGAGCAGGTGAGGGGGCGGCACCAGGCCAAGGCAGGGTGCCAGGCAGAGCTGTGGGCCTGCAAGGCTGCGGGTGTGAGCTGGGGCCCAGTTCCCACAGGCCACCCCAAGGGACCCCACCCATGCACAACTTCATGCACCAAGTCTCTAGTATTTTATAATTGACTATCTTGATTTAAAACACTTAAGTAACTTTATTGATACTTTTGTCTCAGCCTCCACAAATGTTAGGGGCCTGTGTGTGAGTTATCTGGATTCTGTCGCAGGAACGAACAGGACCGGAGCACTGATGGCTGTGATTCAGCTGCATGGGGATTTGTTACCAGCCCATCTATCACCCAGTGCTCATGTGTTCTCTCTCAGAGGGCGTGGTCTGAAAAGGCCAGGATTATCCAACACTGAAACCAAAGTCATCATATTTGGCAAACGTTCTCTAATACTGATGTGGATGCTACTTTTTGACTCATTCAACAGATCAACTGAGGGAACACATTTATAGAGCACCTACTCTGAGCCAGGCCCTGTTCTAGGCACTGGTGGTAAAAGAAAGACAAATCTGACTTCATAAAAACGTCCCTGCCAACGTGGGGGAAAATACACTGTGTACCTTCTAAATCCTAATTAGGAGTAGAGAGAATTATCAGTATTTTAACTGTTAAAACGATGATTTAACTTAAATATGGTTTTGGTCCTTAAACATTAAGAGGATTTAGTCAATGTAGTTTATCAGGAAGATTTAGGGAGCACAACTCCATCCTAAAATAACTCTCTGAAAAGAGAAAGGGCCTTCTTAAGATTTTGGCTCTTCTGTACACCAACCCCAGTGGCAACCATTGAGATTTCCTCTTGGTTTATGGCCAAAATCTAAATACTGTCTTGGCTATTCACATCTGAAAAAACACAGAAACCAACAAAATAATAAAGTCCTTAGAAACAGACAGTGTTTAGATATTTCTTTTGAAAAAAAGCACTAGAATAGAGTGTCTTAATCTTCTAATTGCCATTGCTGATGTAGTCTATTGTAAAAATACAATAGTGAATAGGCAAGGACCGGAAGATTCCAAATTGTCAAACATCAGAGAGATACTACAAATCATCCCTGTGGGAAAAAATATGGCTGTCAGAGCCTGTGATCCTGAATTGTGAAGACATCTGTGACTAAATAATGCCGGTTATGGAAATTTCTGAGAAGTTATAAATAAAACATTAAATAATCTAGTGCAAGTAATTCTATTGTTTTTATTCTCAAGTAAAGATCTGCGTGAACCATGTGACAGTACAGCTTTCCTGTGGGTGTAAATCTCTAGAGATATTGTTCACTCACATTAGCTTATGTCCTTTTACTCTATCAGTCTCAGAAACATTATTATTTCTTGCTTTGTTATTTCTTCTCTCCAATACACATCACTAGCCCGTGCTTATAAATAATTCAGCATCTGTCTGGGCATTTGTTTGCAATATTATCTTACACGATGTTATGTAGGAGGAGGGAGGGTAGTATTGCTTAAATATGGGAAAATAATGTTTGCAAAGTGGTTCTGTCACATGCCTCTGAACTTATACTGAACTTTCTCTTTTAGAAAGTCTGGTTTTTATGGACTCAAGCCTGTCAAACAATTTGGTATAACTGAAACTTTATAAGAGGGTCTATTCCAATCAAGTGCACCTACAAAATGATCTACCATACCTGTAATTCCTGATGAACTTGCATCTATTTTTATATTGAAACGGGCTTCAAAGAAAGCAAGTCAGATCATCTGTACGCACAATGGGCAAACAAAACCTCCCCCCTCCCAGAAAAATAATGGTGATTGAATGCTGTCCCATGTTCAATTAATCCCACTTAATACCAAAATTTTAGATGTAGTATGAAAGATTAAGAATATTGAGGATTTTATGAACTCAGAACTCTGAATTCAATTTGATTTTATTAAGACAGAATTTGAAGTAACACTATTGAAATTTCAAGGACAACTAAGGCAGTTTAGAACTGAGAGCCAGGTGTTCAGATTTGAGATTTGTAGTTGAAATCTTATTGGCCTACTTCCCACACAATACATTCTACATATCCTGGGAGGTATTGGGAAGTTCACTATAATTGCAGCAGACATCCATCTTCTGTTTCTAAATACAGTTAAGAAAGATAAACTTTGAAAACAGAATGAAGTCCATTTTGGAGAAGTTATACTTACACCTCTCTTGACTGCCAATGACTAAGAATATACCTTTCCTCAATGACAAAAACCTACAGGAATCCGGGTCAAGTGTCCACTCAGGGCCCTTTGCACATGCTATTCCCTCTAGTTGGAATGCTGTTTACTTTCCATCCACTCCACCGTCCAATCTAATCTCAATTCACCTTTAGGCCCTAGTATTCATGATACCTCAGAAAAGACTGAGTGGCCCCAATGTATGCTTGCATGGTGCTATCTCCACTGAGTAGCACCATCCCCTTTTTTTTCTTTAGTGGCTGACTGATGTCTGATTTCCCCCACTAAGCATAAAGAAGCTGAAGGACAGCAGACCCCTATCTGTCTTATTCACCACTGACTAACCATGTTCAAGATAGTTGTTCAATAGGATCTGAGTGGATAAATCTTGCATGTGAACAAAAACAACAGTTATCACTTACACATTTGTTTATTACATGTTCAGGCTCTGCACTGAGTGTTTTACATGTGAAAATGAATGAATGAATGGCCATCAAGATGAGCACTAAGAACATTAAAATCATCTGCAAGGAACAGTAGATTTAATCTTAAGCAAGTTATGCATGAAACCTTTTTGTTTACATAAAATGTAAGGGAAAGTTTCAAAGTCCAGTATTACATGATATACCTAACTTGCAAACCATGGAGAAACTCAAGTTTTATGGGTAAACTAACAGGAGCAAAGCTCAGAAAAGATCACCCAAGATGAAACAGTAAGATGCTGACAGTAGCTGGGGAAAGGAGAGAGGAGATAGGAAACCCAAGGTAAACATTTTACTCAGATTCTCCAAGAGTCATGTAACCCAAAAGGGATTAAAAACTAATGCTTTATGTACTATTTTGTGAACTGCATTTTCCACTCAGTACATTTTGATCATCTTATTATGTCATTAAATGCTCCTCTGCAACTTCTTTTCAAGTGGCTACAAGAATTCTATTTTATGCATGTGCCATTATTTATTTAACTATTCCTGTAAGGTTGGGAAACCTAAATGTTAGGTTACTTCCAATTTTTTGTTATTATCAACTTGTAGCCAAATGTTTGCACATGCCTTTAATTATTTGCTTGGAATACATGTAATATATTGAAGGGAACAAGCTATATGGACCAATCTTTCTATTTGATAAAAAAACATGGATTCACACATATTTTACCCTACTGTGATCCTTAAATTCACAGAGCACAAAGTTAACAACTTTTTAAAAATTGGCAACATTTAATAGCATTTGTATTTACTTGCACTGAGTTGCAAAGCAGTAAAATGTTAGCAATGTTAAATGGAAGGAAATTCTAAAGGTGCCATCTGGAAATGGCAGGACCTTGGTCCCAGGGTGCATTCCTGCCAGTGAAAATTTAAAATACTTGTCACAGTATTTCTTCTAATTCTGTGGTTGGGGGAGGAAGGGTTTTAAAGTGTATGAAATTGAATGATGATTTTATAAAGCATTCATGGGCCTCTCTGCTATATTTCTAAGAAAATTCTCTAGTTTTCTAGATTAGTTAGAATTTTAAAAGGTCAAACTAAATGTTTTTTATTTCTTTTTTTAATTTGTACATTTTTTAAAAATACTTTTGATTTATTACCTCCCCAAAGGCAAACCAGGCCATTTGATGACTTGTCTGGTCCAAAGAGAAAAGAGCTTCTAAAATTAGCATGAAGCCAGTCCTACAGTGACATAATAATGAATAAAATCGCTGATTCCATAAATAATAGGACTCAGGGTCTGTGGGAAAGTCAGCTTGGCTGACATTCCTAGAGCAGTAGAAGCTCCTCCAAAGCAAATGCTGGAAATAAAAGATGAGTAACCACACTGTTTCATCTAAAGGAAATCTTATTGTTCAGGATGCATTTCAGCCAGTAGTGGTCATTCTTACAGTGCAACTGCATCTCAGATAATGAAATGCTCTGGTAAGAAAAGAAAAAAAAAGTGCAGCTAATGAACCTCTTGAACTGCTTTGTCTAGGATTGCTATTTGTGACTCCAGGCACTGTTCTAGGCACTGGTGGTAAAAGAGTAAAAGAAAGACAAATCTGACTTCATAAAAACGTCCCTGCCAACGTGGGGGAAAATACATGTCAGTCATGACTTTGAAAAGCTTTTTTAAAAAAGTGATCCCAACCAGATCAACCAAAGGACTTGTATGCATGCATATGAGCATAACCAATGGACACAGACAGGGGTGGAGGGGTGTGAGGGAGGGCATGTGCTGGGGGTTGGGGGCAGCTATGGAGAGGTCAATGGGGGGGGGGGGCGGGGAAAGGAGACTTATGTAATACATTAATCAATAGATAATTTAAATTTTAAAAATAAATAACCTTTTTTTAAAAAGTGATCCTAATCTCAGAAAACGCTAATACATTCCCAATCCGTCAAACCCTCCCCTGATGGCTTTAATCTTTCAAACCTACTTGTGTTGGACGAGTACATTTTATAGAGAAGACAAAGCCCTTGAGATGTATTTGGATCTGATAATTCAGGGATTATGGATGAAAAAGTCCAACAGACAAGAGCTTGTCTCAAAAGTTTTATCCCATTTTCATATTTCTAGTGAAATTTGATTTCCAAAGATGATATCAGAAGAGGAGAAATGGCTTTGACAGTATTGTCCCTACGTTTTTTTTTGCAAGTTCAGTTGTTTGCTATCTTTCTTCCAAAATGGTAAATTTTTCTCCCTTTAGTTCACTGCTTCAAGTCATTGGGTCTCACCTAGCACAGGCCAAAGCTTCATGAAATGGATACTGCTTAAACTTGATAAGATGATGCATTAAGACTCACACTTCCCTTTCCTTAGACGGTCAATGAATCCTCCACCAAGTCTCCCCAGCAGTTTTGCTCCTGACACCCAGGGTTGCTCATTTCTAGCACACACTACCTATCCATCTTTGATTATGGTGCAGATTCTTTGAAGACCTGCCCCTGGTATCCCTAAGGCAGTGGTCGGCAAACTGGGGCTCGCAAGCCACATGCGGCTCTTTGGCCCTTGATTATGGTTCTTCCACAAAATACCATGGCCTAGGCGAGTCTGAAGAAGTGGCGTTAGAAGAAGTTTAAGTTTAAAAATTTTGGCTCTCAAAATAAATTTCAATCGTTGTACTGTTTGATATTTGGCTCTGTTGACTAATGAGTTTGCCGACCACTGCCCTAAGGTAACTAAGAATCTGAAACATTCACTACATTAATTAATGTCTCCAAAATAGTAGAAATTAAATTATCCCAGGCTTCCAGCCACATGTGCTCTTCCCTCTGATAGTTCACACACACACACACACACACACACACACACACACACACACACACGGAATAGAAGAAAATGTACACACATGTAAAAACATCCATCAACTCCATAACTGCTCATAGCAGAGTCCCAGAAACCTGCCTTGTTACGAAAAGATCCCCAATGAAAATATAAGGAAACCAGTTCGATAGACTAGGGGAGTGGTCAGCAAACTGCGGCTCGAGCCACTGTTTGCCGCTCTGTTGACTAATGAGTTTGCTGATCACTGGGATAGGGGCTTAATCACAAGAAACAACAGCCTGTAATTATTGGAATCGAGAGTCAAGGGTAAACTTTCAACCTTTGGAGAGCTGGCTCCAGACAGGATAAACCCAATCCTGGATTTGTTCACAGCATGCTGCTATCTCAAGAGCTGGCACAGAGACCAAGGAAGATCTGACCTGGGAATCTCAGGAATGCTGTCTCTCAGGCTTATGGATATTGGAAGTACTTGTCAAAGAGCTCCAAACACATGCCAGTTCTATTGCCACTATCATGATCTCACTGTGGGAAGACTCAATGTTATGTCAGATGCATTTTTAAAATAAAAAATAAAAAGTATGCTCCTCTGGGCTAATAGTGTAGATCTGTATGGACCATGGCATGCTCCAACCCAGAGAAATAGAACCAGTTTAATAGAGTAAGAAGAGGCCATTGTCCATACTGGTTGAATTCTAACAAAATTTCCTATAGGACAAGAAGGAACTATGCTATAGTTCTCTGCAAACAAAGTAGAGTGGGCACTCAGGAGTAAGTCTTGGCACAGAGGAATTAAATAAACATGTAGGCGGAGATAAAGGCATTCTTAGAGGTGGGCTGGAGTCTCACAGAGATGCAAAATGAAGGGAATATTTAGAATAGTGCTGCAGCAGGTCAGGAACACCATGCCTCCACTTGGTCTGCACACTGAAAGCACTCAATAAGCGTTTATTGACTTGAATAAATATGCTTCATGGTTCTAAAATGTAGCCCCAGGCCTAATTAGCTAGGCAGTGGAAGCCCTCAAGAAAGGTGATTCTTAATATGCCTCCATTTTATATTTGGAGAACGAGTGATGTGAAATGGTTAAGTGACATCTCAGATCACCCTATGAGTTAGAGGCAGAGCCAAGAAGAGGGCCCAGTCACCACTAAACTGGTCAGCCACGGACAAGGCTAGTTGCTAAGGCGGCAGAAACTCCAAGATAAGTGGAATTGGTAGTCTAGGGGCAGAGAATTTTCAAGTCCCTCAAAATGAACTCACCAAACTCTGCCAAGGGCTGGCTCATGAACTTGGAGCTTCCAAGCACATGTGAGAAGCTATGAGGAAGAACTCTAAGGTGGCAGAAGGAAGACTAAATGAGAAGTATCAAGGTCTCACAGAAAGGGCATGAGCTCTGGAGGCAGACAGTCTTGGCTTTGACTCCAACTCTATCACTCACCAGCTGTGACCTGAATCAATTTACTAACCTCTCCAAGATTCAGCTTCCTCACCTATAAAACAAAAACTATAATGACTATATTGTAGAGTTGATGTGGAAACTGAAGATGTTATGTAAGCCCTGATAAGACTAGTTTGTAATAGGCAGAGACACACTGATAAACAAAATGTTAGTTACAGCAATGATTCAGCTATGAATAGCAGAGCATTATACGTTTAGAGGACGTGTGAAGGTTTCCACCACTTGATGCAATGAAATGTAAAGTAATTAATAAACACATGGACAGGACATTCAATCTGCAGATCACAAAGATACTTTTCCCAGTATGAGAAAAATGCTATCCAGCAGCTCATGAGCAGATGTCACCCTGGAGTGGTGCCCTTGACACAAAGCAGGCTGCCTTTCATTGTCTGTTCTCCTCTTTTTTTCTCTCAATTAGGGCTTTTAATATATAATGTTCATCAAATACATTACATGGTGGTATAGTTATATACCATATAAACTGTGATTTTTACGACAGACTCCTAAGATTGAGGACAGATGTCATACACACTTAAATTTGCCCAAAGACTTAAGAAAGAGTTAAATTAAGTGCAACACAGTTTAATGCATTTGGAATTTTATTTGACAATGTAATTGTTGATATAATCTCTATCTTCGTATCAAAGGGAAACCGTCCTTTCTTGACAAGGAACTGATTTCAAAGGGAGTTACACTTCCGAGAGAGAGCTATTCCAGAGACCTGGACCTGGGAGCCGCCAAGGCTATAGATGTTAAGTAGTATCAGCATTGAAAGAACCTTAGTGGTTTGCCTTGAATTACATTCCGATTATACCTTTCTTGACCCATGACAGCAATCCAGGTGCCATTTAAATATCTGTGGTATTATAGTGACTATTTAGAACAATTTAATAATTACCTCCAAAAAGCAATCATATGATGAAAAATACACAAAACAAAATAGAGCGTAGGGACGACAAGTTAAAAACCCTTGAAACTTTCTCAGTCAAGTTGATATAAGTCAGAAGACTAGGTTGAGGAAAGCCAGGAATGAAAAAGCCAGGGTAGGCTTCTAAATTAAATTTACCAATCTATGCTTTCTTTTAACATGATCAAAGCTAAACTTTCACAGGGAAGTTTTCTTAATTATAAAAGCAAGCAATTCCACCTTCGAAGACATTTTCATGTCTTCGCAACAGCTGTGATTGCACAGTACCCTGTTTTCTTCAACATTAAACGTAAGATTTGTAAATTTTGATCAATAATATAGTCCTAGTTTTCCAGAGTTTGTGCTTAAATCTAAATAGCCTGCAGGGACACTGTGAAGTTAGGGAAGTTTGTAAGGGCTCTGCTTTTTCTGCTTTTCCCTCGATGTTGGGATTTCCCTACGTTCCATCTTCTCGTCTTCCATCCTCTTCTTATCTTATTTTACAGAGTTTCCCTGGGTAAACGTGTCCACTTCTCCCTTGATGCTGATGACTCCCAACTCTCTACCAGCCTTTAGCTCAGGCCTCTATCCTTAGCTGCAGACTCATATATCTAAATGCCTTCTGGACATCTCTGCCTCAATATCCCATTCTCAGATTCATTATGCAAATTAGGAAGCTCTTCCTTTCTATCAAACATACCCCTCTTTCTTCTTTCTAATATTCAAGATCCACCCAAACACTCAAGCCAAAAATCTGAGCACAGTGCAATAAGAGCACAGGGAAGATTTTTTAAGGATAGTAGCAATTTACTGCAGTGTAGGAAAGCAGGGAGGCATTCCAAGTGGCATAATGTAAATATAGAGACACCAAAATGAGAAAGAGCATGGCATGTGTATTATTAGTCAGTAGAGGATATGCTCTGCTGGGACAATAAAGAAACCCATAATTTCAGTAGCTTTTTTTGGGGAAAAAATAATAAGCCCACACCTTTATGGTCAATTAATATTTGACAAACAAGGCAAGAACATACAATAGGATAAAGACAGTTTATTCAATAAATTGTGTTGGAAAAATTGGACAGATACATACAAAAATGAAACTAGACCACCCTCTTACACCATACACAAGAATAAACTCAAAATAGATTAAGGATTTAAATGTAAGATTTGAAACCATAAAACTTCTAGAAGAAAACAGTAAAATCTTGGACATTTCTCATAACAATATTTGTTCTGATATAGATCTTCAGGCAAGAGAAACAAAAGAATAAATAAATAAACAGAACTATATCAAACTAAAAACTTTTTGCACAGTGAAGGAAGCCATCAACAAAATGAAAAGACAACCCACTGATTGGGAGAGCATATTCACCAATGATACATCTAATAAGGGATTAATATACACATTTTATTTTTTTTAAAGTATACAACTGAACACCAAAAATGACAAACAATCTAATTTAAAAATGGGCAAAATAGGATATACAGATGGCCAGTGCTTCCCCAGTGGCAATCCCTTCTCAGCTGCATCCCAGCTCCCACTGCAGGCTCAGCTTCCTGTTCTCTCTGGGTTCAGCCTGACTTTCACCTTGACTTTGGTGAATGCAATTTCTTTCACACTTTGCTTTTGATAGGACTCCACCTCCTTCAGTACCTGCCCCAGCTAATTTCTACTCTGTTTTACACTCAGCTGTCTTCAGCCAGTCTTATTCAGTCAAAAGATAAAATAATAACAAGCCCGGCTGGTATGGCTCAATGGTTGAACGTCGACCCATGACCCAGGAGGTCACAGTTTAGTAGGATTCCCGGTCAGGGCACATGCCCCAGTTACAGGTTCGATCCCCAGTGGACAGGTGCAGGAGGCAACTGATCAATTACTCTCATCATCGATGTTTCTATCTCTCTTCCTCTTCCTTCCTCTCTGAAATCAATAAAAACATTTAAAATAATAATAATAACATTTATTGAGTGTTTAAAACATGCCTGGCACTGTTCAAACATTATATATATTTGTAAAACACATGTGACCACCATACATTAATACATTATATGATTAGTATTAAATTATATAATAATTTACTATCATATAACAGATATAGATATAGATGTAGGTCATTTCATTCTTAGGCCAACATTATGTGATAAATAGTATTATTACCTCCAATATGCACATGAAGAAGCTAAGGCAAAAGAGGTTGATGTGCCACATTCATACAGATTCTAAGTGGTCAAATTGGAATTTTAATTCAGGGTGTTTGGCTTTTAACCACTATGCTATACTGCTAAATGAAGAACGATGGAGAGGAGGGGAGATAGAAATAAGATGGCTTGATGATCTTCAAAATAAAGAATAAAAAAGTGAGGAGCCACTGTTATTAACTCTGGGAAGGCAGAAGAAAGTGTCTGCATTGGAAAGAATTGCCAAAGAAGAGGCGCCACCAGAGGATAAGAAGCCTGCGATTACTCACACAAGGGGTATTTGTTTTCTTTAAAAGGGACAAACTCCTGGAGAGGATAAGGCCTGAATTTTTATCAGTGGAATTTCACATGCCCCGGCAGGTGGGTGGCGGGGAGATTTAAACCCCTCGAATTTAGCTCCCGTGCCCTGCCTCAGAAAAGCCCATTCGTCTTGGCAGAGCCCCTTCCACACATGCACAATGTGCGGTCTCGAGTAGGCTCGAGGCTGGACAGCTTGTCAGCCCAGTACACAAAATGAGAACTGTTTTCTCAGCCTGCAGCTGGCTTGCCCTTTCAGCTCTCAGCTGTCAGGAGCCGGGTGTGCAGCGGAGCCACTCCCCTTATGAATATTCACGATACCTTGGGGTTGGAGATGGTATTTCAAAGCCTCTAAACTGGGTTTAGCGGACCCGTAGGGTCTTCTGGAAATCGAGTTAGAAGGTAGGAGGGAGCCTGGTTTTGCCAGGGCTTGCTTTTGAGGACTACAGGGAGGAGGGAGCACATGGAAACTGAAATCCAAAATTGCTAATCTAGGCAAGGTCAGATTAATAAAGGGACATCGCTGCTCCTTGCAATTTTTCAAGTTTTTAAATGTCCCTCTACAGTACACCAACAACATGCAATTACTGGTGCCTCATTGACAAGCTCTCTTTCAAACATTGGGAAACATGAAAATGACCCAGAGTAAGCTATTAGCTGGGTATTAAGTGCATACTTTATAACTTTTATCCAGGTAAACCTCTATGTTAACTGTGAGCCAGAAGAAGGAATTATCTGCCAAGAGGGACTCCTTGCAGTTAATTGGGCTTAAATTCATAACCAGAGTCTAGCAGGCATTGCTCTCAGAGGCTTCTCACGAGACACACTGTATTTCAGGAGAAAGCCATGGGCTGAACTGTGAGCCTGCCCTGTGCTCCTACAGTCCCAACCCACCCTTTTAGAGGGCTTCCTGGAATCCGACTTTGACTAACATGATGAGATCTGACCTCCCCAATTGGAGCTGGGTAGCTATATTCTCATGTGCATCTTTACCAATCAATCAGAACATTTCTATTAATGACCAATCAGACCAATTAATACAGTGCTATTTGGACCAATCAAACCAGCAAATTTGGATTCCTCATTTGCATAAAATTTGACGAATCAAGGACCAGAGCAGGCATTTCCTCTCTATAAGCAGGCTTCCCCTTTGTCTCAGTGGAGTACACTTGCCATTAAACCAGAGGCTGTGTTTCCCCAGTTTGCAAATGGTTCATTTACATGCAGTTTCTCCTCTTCCCGGACCCCAAATTGGGAATCCTATTCACATTAGATTGGTGATAGCAAACATTTGTTAATACAAAAGTTTTGTTGAACTTTTGTTGGCATCCTTCACACACTAATCTATGCAGGTATGTTAATTTGTGTGATCTTATGATCTAATTCAAGCCTGTCAAACTCACAGCCCACAAGCTGCATGCCCCATGAGTTTGACATGCTTGATCTAATCTATGATTTTTGTATGGGTGTCAATCTGTGTCATAGACTAGAAACTTCAAAATACATTTGTAATATGCATATACCCTTAGATCTCAGTAGGACATAATCAGGGGATTAATTGCACCTATAAATACTCATATTTGGCTCTATTATTTTTATTAAAAATAAAAATAAAATAAAATAAAATAAAAATTTCCCAGCACAGATCATCCAAAAGAGGAAATACTACCCAAATGCATTTCATTAACTAATAATACAAGGCAGGCTTTGGGGGAAGTGCGTTCACGGTCTTTTGTTGTTGTTGGGGCCGTAAGAGGTCACTTTGGAAGTCACTTAACAGAAATTACTAGAAACTTCGTTGAGTACATCTATTCCATTAATCCCTCCATTAAAAGGCATTCTTATTTACAACTTGAAAATAAAAGTAATAACATTAGTGGGAGCAAATCAAAGAATAAAACGAGGGACTATAGTGTGAAAGCACTTACTAGTAGCTACTTTAAATGAAAGCAGACTCTTCTCCACTTCCATCCAAGGACCTGAACAGTGAAGCTCTCAGTGCCTGCAGCTAAGTGACCTGAGTAAGGAAGAAGGAAGGTGTGTGTTGCTCATCTCATGAGCTAAATTCTTGGACATTAAATGATGACACCACTTACAACATCCTCCTTCATCAGGATCCAACTAATATGTCAAGAATTTTCAGACTGGTGTATAACAAATATTGTAACCACCCCCCCCCCCCCCATTGATTTTCTAAGAGAGTAACAAATAAAATATTCCTTTCTTCTTTACTCATAAAATTCTTATAAAGGCAATGCATTGTAAAGCTTGAAAGCATTAGCTATGTTGTTAAGTTGCCTGGGTTCAAATCCCAGCTCTGCCTCCTATTAGCTGTGTAAACTTGGCCTGGTTTCTTTTCTCAAGCTCCCTGAATCTTAGTTTCTTTTTTGTAAAATGGGGATGGGAAAAAAATCTACCAGAGATTAGATGATAATACATGTGAAGGTGTGTGTTGCATGGTGCATTCAGTACATAATAAGCACTCAAAAGTTACAGACCTGGGAAGGAATTTAAAGATCATCTAACACTTCTTATCTGCTGTACTATTAGAGCAAGGCCCAGAGACACCAACATCCCATAGCTAAATGAGGGGCAGACCTACTTTTCAAACATTAAAGTCCTGTTATTTCTTGCTACAGTTTCCTTTTCTCTCTTGGTGGTTAGGATCATTTTCCTGGTATCTCTTCTTCCTATGCCAGGCTTAGAACAACTTGCAGCCTATTTCACTCTGATTTCCATGGCTTCACTGTGACCCGACATTTTTCCAGCACTCCTACATTGTGAAAGCTGAACACCATCTGTCATCTGATCAGTGCACAGCAGTCCCTCAAGAGCTTAGTAAATGCCTTGTCTATGAAGCATCCTTCCCTTTTAAGCATAATGCGATGTTATAATTTAACTTTCAAGATCCACTCAGGAGGGAAGGGGTGATAAAACAGGTCCATACATAAAGAGTTTCCTCCTGGGCAGTATCACTATAAATATACCAGGATGTGTCCTTCTTGAGCTAACACCAAATTACCTAATGATCTGCCACTTTCAGGCTTTTAAGATACCTTCTTTCAGAAAGAAAAGATGGTGTGTTGGTTTCTATACCATCTCTTCATTTAATGGGCATATGCTATTATTCCAAAAAGGTTATCTAGTCGCACAAACTCATGCAGGTGGGAATCTCCTTTGCCCTTCTATTTTCTCAAAGTCTACAGGATAGAGTCATAAACTACAGCAGGTTTTACTAATAACAGCTCACCAGAAGGACAAGCTATTTAGAAATTAGGTCACATCTTAGGGCTTTCTGCCAGACTCACACAAGAATAGTAACATCATTGCCAAAAGAATCTTTGAACATGAAGAACAATGGCAGATAATGTTGTTCTGCAGGGAGATGCTGGTTCCTTACAGGGACTCTTGGAATAGAAGTTACCTGCCAAAAATAAAAGTGTTGAGGGGAATGCTTTCAAAGCCTGCCTTTCCAGAATAGGCTACTTCTCCATCCATTTTATTATTCTAGTTTATAGTTCCTGTGCTTAAAAAGTCTGGCACAGAGCAGGGGATTAAAATGTGTGGGCTAGAGAGATGAACAATCTCTTTTTCTTTCCCTTCCTCTATTATCCCCATTTTGCCTCCGAGAAACACATAAATAAGGACCAGTGAAGAGCTCACATTCTCCCTTCGGGTTCTGTTCCTGACGCTTGTGGAACTCTTGGTTGGGGCTTCATTTTCTGAGTGCTCAGCACACTGCCTCTCACACCACCTGTCCTTCCTACGTTGGAGAGGGATGCGTTTAAGGTTTCACTCCAGGTAACACCTGAGAGCATGTCAGAGCTGTAGAGTCTCAGGTCTCACCCCAGAGTCAGAATCTGCACTTTAATGGTGACCCTCTGCCCCCCGCATCCAGGAGACTCGTGTACACATTCAAGTTTGAAAATCACTAGTATAAAGCCTGCTTGATGGATCTTTCAAATACCAACTGCTTGCTGGACTCGAGATGGAGAGCCTCAGGCTGCATTTTGAGTATACAACTGTCTCCAGAAAGGAAAAAAGATGAGGCGCCCACCAGACTTCTGGTGCTTGGAAATTCACAGCAGTCCTTGGATACATGGCCAGGGACAGAATATCTGCTTCAGGGGCCCGAGGCTCATAGTCGGCACAGGCAGGCAAAGAGCAATCACCTCTTTGCAACTCAGCAAGTTTGAAACTAGCCAGGCCTCTTGTTATTTTTCCTGTGTGTGTTCCATAAAAAATGTTGCCAAAGCATCTCAAAACTTAAAATTACAACTGATTGCCTAGTTGTCTATTAAGAGAATAAAGTTCCTTGGGTGGCATAGATCCCCATTGCAGGAGAAATCAATAGAAAATTTTAATCTGTCAGTGATAAATTATTGTATGTATTGATTTCCATGGCTTTCAGGGCTCTTAAGAGCAACAGGGGAAAAGCTAATCTTTTTGGAATGTGTGTGCACTTGGAGCATAGCCCCAGGGAGCAAGGGAGCTTGCCCATTAGTCAATAGTGTATTTTAAACAAATTATAGGCAAAAATTCCTTTAACGTGATAGAAGTCTCCATTTTGGTTACTCTTTAGCACTTATAAGGCAGACAATACCAGGGATGGAACAAATATTTAACAGCCATCTGCTTTGCATGCAGAATTGGACAGACTAATTTACATGTAGCGTGGTACTTTAATCTTCCTTTTAAAATACTGCCAACAGCACTGCTCACTGAAACCCCCTTTTGCAAACTCAAAAACCATGCCATGCCACTATCATACTGGTTATGGTTTAAGAGACTGACACATGATGGATAAAGGATGAGAGGAAATACTGGAAACAACTATATGGGTTCCTTTGTGGATTGAATTTCACCTCTATATATTTGTTCATGGAGTCCCTACAATCTACATGGTTCCTCTGCCCATCTCCACTGGTAAAATCATGCTCATTCTTCATAGAGCTCTTCTGTGTTGCCTTCTCAGAGCTCATAAACTTGAGTTCTCTTTTCTTCCTCATAGCAAGTTATGTGACCTCCTAGGACATCATGGAACTCTTTCTGCTTTACATTATAGTTATTCGACATTCTTTATCTCTACTGCGACACCGCATGCTTCTTTAGAACTATGCCTTATTGATATTTGTGGGCTTTCCACCTAGCACAATGTTGGCATATCGTGTATAGTCCATAGGTAGTGATTGATTTGAACAAATGAGGGTTTATTGAGTTCTCATTATCCAGTACCTCATAGCCCAGTGTAACCACAGAGCAATCAACACAGAAAAGCAAATATTGGCTTGGGGGGTGGGGGAAGGTCCAAAGTAGTGGCATTCCACTAATGTCTTAATCCTCTTTGTCAACAAATTTTTAACTAGCACCTATAGCGTACTTGGAAAGAGGAAATTATAAAACAAAAAGGAGGAGGTAACAATTAGGTTACAAAGACAAAATTTTCAGGGCTGATAAAAAGCAAAAATATGAAGCAGGCAACATTTTATTCATCATCTTTTCTGTACCATCTGTCTCCCTCCCTCCCTCTGATTTCCTGCTATTTTCAGTTTTTTGTGTCTCCTTTGCTATGTCCCTCTGTGTATATAGTGTAGTTCTTATCACTTTATATTATAATTAAGTCAGTAAATTAAGTTTAGGTCTAAGCTATAGTTGGGGTTCAAGTATGTCTATTTCCCAGCAATGACCCAGGGACCAGGCCCGAGTTCTTAGAGAAGGGAACTGGAAGAGAATTTGAAGAAGGCTGTGTTATCAAGGACTTGGGCAGAAAAAGCATCCAGGTAGAGGCATTCTCCCCATGGAAGACAGCTGGGTTGCAGTGAAGTGTAGATTGAAGGACTAACCCTATTTTGGCATCCATTCATTCAATGTTAACATATGTGTTGAGTTGCTAGTAAATGTCTGGCACTGTTCTAGGCCCAAAGACTATGACACTGAAGAAAACGGACAAAGCTGTGTGATGACCATCTGCAGAAATGTATGTTCTTTTCAGATCTACCCCAGAAAAGGGGTGGGGAGGAATGGCTGAGCTTGTGAAGAAAGTGTAGTCTCAGTTACTCCCCTGGCCCATTTTCCCCTGTCTTGTAACTCTACACTGCTTACTGGGTTAAACTAGCCTTTTCTTTTTTGGATTAGGCCAGCCTGGAAAACAATAGAAATGCTTTACTCTAAACTGTTCTAGAGACACTGGCTGCCAGTCAGGCTGCCTACTACAGAGATTTTCCCCCTGTTAAATTGTTTTCTAGGATTATTTGAAAACAACATGAAAAGCTTTAAATTCGTCTCACAAATAGCATTGCTTTCCTCCGCCATTATATAAGTTTTGAAAGTAAAAGCAACAACAAAAACAAAACTACACCACCAAAAACCAGACACTTGGCGTCCTTGAGCCTGAGAGCAGCACATTTCAACAGGGTAGACCTGAAATGGAAAAGCATGTGGTCGGTCTGAGAGCCCATGTGAAAAGCCTGGCAGGAGGCTAAGTTCGTACGCATGTAAATGGAACAAAGCCTGCAAACTCCAGGCTGTTTCTCTTAGGAGAACCATGCTTGTACTCATGGACTGGTGAAACCTGAACAAATTTGGGTTCTGTTATAACTTATTTTCTTATTTTTCTCCCCTTTTAATCTGTGAACATATTGATAATAGAGACTTTATCTCGCGCGCACCTAGAAGAGTGATAGGTGCATATTAGGCTTAGCTTGGTGCCCAATAATTATGTGAGAAAGGAAGGAGAAAGGGAAAATACTCAATGATTACAAATATTAAGATGTATCTATATTTTTTACAAATGGAAGAAATCCATTTGGAGCTGAGCCTGGTGTACACAAGGGGCAAGGGCAGAAGCAGGGAGACTTGTTAGGAAGTGACTGCAATGATCCCTTGTCTTCATAACCCAAGATGAGAGCTAGAGCTCCTGCTAGCATGTCCACAATTGTAGCAACAGGATGGAGGAAGGGACAAAGAAAGGGTGATCTATACCAACTGTCACTTAGGAAAGTTTCAATCTATACCAACTGTCACTTAGGAAAGTTTCAGAAGCTGCTATATAATACTTCCACCTAGTCCTTTGCAAGAAAAACTGGGAAATAGCCCCCTTTTTTTCTGGACATCTATATTCCCAGCTTGAAAGTCAGAGGTTCTGTTACTATGGAGGAAAAGAGAATGCATAATAAGGGACAAATAGCATAGTGATCAGAGTCTGTATAGTGTTCATTCACTTTTAGAATACACAGGCTTTCAAGCTAAAAAGGTTTCTTTCTAACTCAGAAAGAAAAGAAAATAGTCATTATGAAGGAACATAAAGGAGAGTTTAATAATACAACTCATGTCTTATACTCCCATAATTGAAATTTAAATGCTTTAAAGAAACAGAAAAATACACAAACACAGCCATTATTTGTTGTGTGTGTATGGCCTTCAAATACAGGCTGTGCTGTGTCCTAATGAAGAACTGTCTCCCAGGCTATGACAACTAGTTCATGTCATTTCAGACAAAATTCTATGGAATTCTATAGTTGTTGTGGTATAAAAGGAGACAGATTACCATCCCTTAAATTCAGACTCAGACTTAGAATCATGAAATGCTGGAAAGCTATTATTTAAGCCCAGGAACCTTGTCCCACTAGCTAAACTATCAAAATAGAAATGTCCAAAATGACCAGGTGTATTTGTTCAACAACAAAAAAACTGTTCCCAGTTCTACTTGCTGCAATGATAGCTTATAAAGTCTCTGTCAAAGGATTTGTAATTTGAAAAAGTTATGATTGATGGGCCTACCCTTTTCATGGCCAGCTTCCTGGCTATTAAAAGAAGATTCAAATAATATTCTCCATGCTACCATGGTCTGTTCTCAATGGTGACTACACAAGCCTGACTCAATCCATTCAGATTTAGAAAAAAATAACAAAGCTCAGGTCTCTTGAATGGGGCGTGTTGGGGGGGGGGGGTCAGGAAAAGGGATTTTTTAGTACCCAAAAAGTTCCTGCAAAACCAAGCCTCGCTTGCAGACAGTGTGCCAGCTGTCAGGGCAACACCCTTCCTACAATTCAGGAGTACAAGAGCATGTACTCAAGTATTATTTGGAGACAAGAATAGAACATTATTCTGAGCAATAAAGTGTTGTTCAAATTCTGTCAAAGTACACAGATGATGTAACATGGCAATTATTCTAAGACAGGGTGTTTAATTTAGAAATTGCCCAACCTTTTGGGTTTCATTTTTTATGACATTTGTAATCTAAATTAGCAACAAACCTCTTTCATCAAACTCCAAACCCAATTTGCAATTTTATTTTAGGATCAGCAACCTGTTTATTAGCATTCAGTCTGTCTAAGAGATTTAAGGCCACTCTAGTCCCAGGTAATCTGCAGATAAAGAGTGAAGAAGTGAAAGGAATTAGTGCTGCTGTTTTCGAGCAAGGCAGAAGAGTAACTGTGTCACCGCTGGACTGTCCCACCCCTCCCCCCACCCCCTGTGCTGCTCCTAGAGGTCTGAGCAGAAGAGGAAGTCACTCAACAGCTAATGTTTGTCAAGTGTTGGGACTTTGGCCTCTCTCTGTGAACCAACGAAATAATTAATTCAATGTTTTAAATCCTCTGCAAATCCACTTATTAATTTACTCTTTTGGCAATGGTTTTTTCAAACATGTGTCTGTACTAGGCTCTATGCTAAACAATGAGTATATACAGCATAATCAGAAAGTGTCCCTATTGCAAAGGGTTCCCATTAACATTCAGGGACAGTGATATTCCTTCAGGTATAGGAATAGTTGTATGTACACAGGCAATGATTAGCAGCAAATATGTAGAGATGAGCATAACAGTTAGATGGAAGTACAGGTAATTTTAAAAAATTGTCCAAACTTCTTATATATGTTATCATACTCCTATAATCCTATCTAATAAAAGAATAATATGCAAATTGACCATCACTCCAAGACACAAGATGGACGCCCCATGTGGTCAAAGATGGCTGCCCCCATGGGGACACAGGATGGCTGCCACAAGATGGCCTGCAGGGGAGGGCAGCTGTGGGCAGTTAGGGGTGACCAGGCCAGCAAGGGAGGGCAGTTGGGAGAGACCCAGGCCTGCAGGGGAGGGCAGTTGTGGGGGACCAGACTGGCAGGGAAGGGCAGTTAGGGGTGACCAGGCCAGCAGGGGAGGGCAGTTAGAGGTAATCAGGCTGGCCAGGGAGCAGTTAGGCGTCGATCAGGCTGGCAGGAGAGTGGTTAGGGGCAATCAGGCAGGCAGGCAGGTGAGTGGTTGGGAGCCAGCAGTCTTAGATTGTGAGAGGGATGTCCCAGATTGGAGAGGGTGCAGGCTGGGCTGAGGGACCAACCCTCCCCCCCCCCGTGCATGAATTTTGTGCACCGGGCCTCTAGTTATATTATATTCCTCTAATACTTTTAATCAGAAAATACAAAAGTAATTTCAAGCCCTAGAGTTAAAAGTGGAGTGATAAATTTTGATCCATTCAAATGAAGTTATTTTAAGTAATAGAATTGCCATTACAAATAATAGTTGCTTTTTAAAAAATGTAAATCAATTAATCATGATAACAAATTCTATCTAGCATAGGCATAACACAGTTATTTCAGCAAATCCACTTAAGGTTTCCCTGGCATAGGGAAAGGAGCATGGGGGAAAACTAGAGGATAAAATAACTTATACTTTTAGACCTTCCAACGAGAAAGACAGTGACATGAAGGACCCTTCTTTAACCTCTATACCAACCATGTTGTCATTTATTAAGCACTCATGATGTGATCAAGAAAACACTCTTGATCAGCCTCAGGAATTTTGTTATTAACACATGGTGTCTACCTCATATTACCAAGAAAAGTGTTTCTTTAAATGCCTCAAAAAGGGAAGTATTAACATAACATGTAACAGCTATGGTGATCATCAGATCTGGACCAATGGTGTCAGTGGTTTTACCCACAAATCAACTTGCTGTCAGAATCCCACCCACTTTAGGCTGAGAAACAAGGTCACACAAATTCAAAGCCTCTCACAGTGCTATGAATGCTGAGCGCTATCCAGGCTGGGGCTAAAAGTATTATTCATCAAAGACAGTACAGAATAAATATTGAGGAGTTTGATTTTACCACAAAGTCTGGTAAATTCTATCTTTCAGTTATTTTTTTTTAATGCCTTTTTGATGCCTTCAGAGCAGAAATACCCTAGTTCAGTGCTCGGCAAACTGCGGCTCACGAGCCACATGCAGCTTGCGAGCCGCGGTTTGCCGCTCTGTTGACTAATGAGTTTGCCGACCACTGGGATAGGGGCTTAATCACAAGGAACAACAGCCTGTAATTATTGGAATCAATCCAAATGTTTAAAAGGAAGCTTACCAAAAAAGGAGGGATAGAAGAATAAGATGCTTATCAAGTTCTTCAAAAGCAATAGTTGAAGTGAACAAACTGTAAGTCCTTTAAATATGTGAGTTGACAAAGTTGTATATTCACTTTCATCATCAGGAAAAGATAAAAATACCTTTTAAAATAACTGACTCCACCCAGATATGATCTTTATATATTTTTCTCATTTCTGTCATTCCTGTCTCTAAGATTTAAACTTTCATTCATTCAAAAATACTTATTAATCCCCTACTCTGCAGCAGACACCGATCTGGTGCTTAGAATAGATCAGTGAACTAAATATACAGAGATTCCTGTCCCTATAGAGATTGCATTCTAGGCAGGAAACAGAAAATAAGCCATAAGCACAATAAGTAAGTAATTTTAATAGGCAGTAGAAGGGATAAATGTTATAGAAAAAGAAAATATAAACAGATGATCAGGAGTGCTGGGTGTGGAGAGATAGGTAAGTTCAATATAAATAGGTGGCAAGATAAATCCCACTGAGAAGGTGAGACTTGAGGGCACATATAAAGAAGGTGAGGGAGTGGGCCAGCTGGCTATTGAGTGAAAACATTCTAGGCCAAGGGAACAAACATGTCTGGGGTGTTTGAGGAACAACAAGGACACCAATATGGCTGGAGTGGAATGAACAAAGATGAAGTTAGCAAGTTGAAGCCAGAGAGGTCATCTGGGTTGTGTGGGTCTTTGTGGGGACTTGTATTTATTCTGAGTGAAGTAGGACACCTATTTGTATAATTTGAGCAGAGGAGTGACATGACCTGTCTTGCATCTTTTGGAGTATCTCTCCGACTAAATTCTTGAGACTAGACTGTAGTAGAAGCAAGGGGCAAGGGCAGAAGCAGGGAGACTTGTTAGGAAGTGACTGCAATGATCCAAGAAAGAGATGCCAGTGGCTCAGACCACAGGCCAGCGGCAGTGTTCATGGTGAAAAGTGGTTGGATTCCAGATATATTTTGGATGAGGAGCCAACAAGATTTGGATGTGAGAAAAGAAAAAAAGAGAGAGAGGAGTCAAGAATGACTCTAAAGTTTTTGGCCTGAACTAATTAAAGATAGAGGTGCCATCATCTGAGGCAGTTTAGACTATGGGTGGAGCAGACCTTGAAAGGAAGAATGGGAGTTAGAGTTGGGACTTGTTAAATTTGATGCATCAGGTGGGCAGTTGGATGAAGGTCTAAAGTTCAGGAGAGAAGTCTAAGCTGGAAATACACATTTGGCCGTTTATAGATGATACTTAAGACCAGGAAACTGGGTGAGATCACCAGGGAAGTGAATAAGGAAGAGGCTGGAGGAGAAAGCCCTGGGACCTTTCAAGATTTTGAGATCGAGGAACAGAGGAGAGACCAACAATGGAGACTGAGAAAGAATGCCCAGTGAAGAGGAGGAAAACTAAGCAAAAGCGGGTCCTGGAAACCAAGTGAGAAAACTTTCAGAAAAAAGGGAGTCATCAACTGTGTCAAATGTTACCAACACACACCTAAGCTATGGACTGAGAACGGACTGATGGACTTAGGGAAGTATAGGTCTTTGGGGTCTTTGAAAAAAGCAGTTCATATGAGAAACACATGCATGGAGCAAGTTTTAAAAAGTGATAATAAGAAATCCATTAGAGGCAGCAACTATTGCCAACCCTTTAGAAAAAGTTTGTTAAAAGAGAACAAAAAAATAGGGCTATAACTCTTTTTCTTAAATATTTTCATGTATTAATATGAAAAATATTTATTACCAAATGAATGCCCTATTTTTTTTTTCAGTCAGGCAAACATGTTCTGTACATGGTTATTTACTATGGAATTAGTTAACAAACTGTTAATAATGTTTCTGTACAAGGTTTGGATACTATGAAATCATCTCCACTATGAAAGATCCTTAATGCAAAAGACGCCTTCTCCAATTAATATATGCTTCGGTGTTTCTTACTCCCATCTCTTCTCGAAATGCCACCATTCTCAGGTGGAATACCACAAGGAAGCATGAGTTCAGCTCCTTTGGCTACTTTTACCAGGACCTTGGGAAACTCTCCTTACCTCCAATGCCTCACTTCCAATAATACTACGGAAAAGGAGTGAGTGAGCATGTGGACACCATGAGTGTTGGGAAGAAGGGGGAAGAGGGAGAAGTGTCTTAGAAGTCAGATCTAACTACAATCACTAATTTGACTCAGATGTTGGTATTTTGTTTTAACAACTAAGGCTAACGTCAAACCCAAACGTGTGTGTGTGTGTGTGTGTGTGTGTGTGTGTGTGTCTGTTTTTTCTTTTGGAGAAGTAGGAACAGCAGGAATTTCTTTGCTATTCTGAAATTTATCACATTCAAACTATTGTTGCTGATAATAGTTTGATACCTAAGGCACTGCTAATATCTGAAACACAGTGTTAAAATCTGATTTAACTTAAGGAGTTTTGAAAACATCCTCAAAGAGATAAAATTCAATATTGATTCCACAATCATAGGTAAGGATCAACTCTAAGTAAAAGGAATATGTTTTATATCTTTTTACTGACATGGATCATTCCAACTCAGCTAGCTATAGAAGTAGTTTCATTTTATAAGAACAGATGTTAAAATCATACTCAATACATTACAGAGAAAAACTTACAGCTAATGGCAATTTTTAAAACTACTAATAACTACTAGTTTTCAGAATTATAAAGCATCCATTAGACTAAAACACTATGAGGAAAACTCATCGCTGTGCTAGCAACATGCCAGTCATATTAAGCAGAATGACCAAGAGCACCAGCTCTGGGGCTGGCAAAGACTGCAATGACCTGGGAGTGGCAGTGAGGAGTGGGCTCACCCTCCTAGGTCCATCTGGGCCTTGAAGAGACAGGCACAGCACCGGGCTGCAGCCTGGAGGCGGTGGCTCTCATGCTGAAGGTTCTGGAAGGACCAAACGTGAGGAGGGTGCAGGGCCTCGTGCTCCCATGCAGCACCAGCTGCGGTGGGGCAGCCAGGCCTCCATGCGCCAGAAGCACCAGTGCATAGAGAGCTGCCGTGCTCAGGCTCTGGTGACTGGTACTTCAGGAGAAGTTCCAGGACCAGCCAGCCTGGTGCACCTGCATTGCAACAACAAAGCCAAGGACTAGATGGATGCAGGGGGCAAGTGTGCAGGTGAGCACATAAACCATACCACTTCCATGCTCAAAAGACAAAGGGGTTTCACTCTGTCATTCACTGGAAAAATGAGACTCTTTGTCTGTGGCCACTAGGGATGGTGGCAGGAATCTGCTTAAAAGAATGGAAAGTGTTGTCTTTTAAGCAAAATTTAAAAATGAAGAAATCGAGAATTGCGGTAAGTTTAATGTGGCTTGCCACTGGACGCTTGGCTCCATTACACATTTTAATTTATAGAAACAGAAATGGAAGAAAGTGGTGCCAAATTATGGGACAGGGGTAACGCAAGGTTTTTCTAGAGCCCAGATTTCATGCAGGGAGAGGTCATTTTGGTGGTATGGATCTCCCTTGCCATACCAAGCCAGAGGCCTCTGAGGTACCAAATGGCTCTTGGTACATGGTAGCAATAGGCTGGCAGGTTCCCCTACTAGTAAACTGCCTGTGGTCTGATGCATTTATGTTTGTTACCAACCTCCCAAATAACAGGAGTAACACTACACCATTTTCCATAGGCTATAAAGCAACAGCCATGAGGTCATATCTAATTTGAAAAGAAAAAGTATTTGGGGGGTATTTTTGTTTTGCTAAGTTTTGTATTACTATTCCAGGGCCTGGAATTGATTAAATTGTGGAGCTGGGAGAAGGATAGTGGAGATTAGGACTTTGAGAAGATGAGCCTTTCTTTCCACGAAGACACTTGAGGTTTTTGCACATCACATCTTTCAGCCTGGACCCCATGTGACACCTGAGAGGCACAGGCCACACACACTGCATTTGGGAAGCAGAGCTTCCCTCTCACTGGATGCCTGCTGTGGTGGCCCCTCAGGCTGTCTTACTCTGCTCTTCCTCAGGAAACTGGTAGGAAGAGCAGTGACATTCCATCCTTGAAAGGAAAGGGGATTTTGGTTACAACATGTACCACTGTCTGGGAATGAACACTGAAGGAGAGATTCTTGGGTTAGAAGAGTTATAAAGTACTGGATTTAGAGAGACCTGTTGTTGGGGGTGACCAGGCTGGCGGGGGCGGGGGGGGGGGGTGCAGTAAGGGTGACCAGGCCAGCGGGGGACGGGGGGCAGTTATGAGCGACCAGTTTGGCAAGGAGGAGGCATTTGCTCAAGCAAATGGCATGAAAGCCTAAACCTAGCATTGCTTACTTAGCCCCTGAAATTTCAGAGCCCCTGAGAAAATGCCCTGGCAGTGGTAAAGATAAGGAAGCCACCTTCCTTCCTCGGCAATGGCATCATGCTGATTAGAATCTTGTTCTCTTTGTACTACCTTATTACTTGAAATGATAACATAGCCTGTATGTTTGTTGCTTTAAGGCTATATTTTCCTGGTGATTAAAAACTAAACAAAATGAGGCTTGCTTTCCCCTCCCCCAAAGCCACAAGGAGGAATCAGGCAGAGCAGTATTTGAATCTCAGCCCTCAGCTCACTACCTAGGTGGTTTTGAGCTCATTAGTAACACTCCAGAGCCTTGGTTTCCTCACTGGTAAAATAAATAGGAATCATTTTACCTACCTTCATGGGTGAGGATCAAGTGAGTAGTTGTAGGTAAGTCATTCGGCGGCTAGTAAATTCTCAACAGTTGGTAGCTGTCAGAGTTCACTATTGGGATGAAGGAGATTGGGTGAGCATTCCTCCTAGCCAGATCCTGGAGAGGAGGAGCTGAAGCAAAGAGCAAGGGACATCACTGCAGCAGGCACATCTCCCATTCCTTGGGAACTCCCAAGAACAGCCACATCAATGTGGCTGGTGCACCCTCACCTGTACTAATAACATCTCTGGTGGAGCCAAAAATATTGGGAGAACCCTGAATAGGTCATCTGTGGTAATAATCTATCCCCCTGAGAACCTCTTACCATAAGGACACACACAGAGACACACACAGACACTGACCTGGCTTAAGAGCAATCAAGAATCAAAGAGGTAGGTCAATTCTAGAACATTATTTTCCCTGGGCCAGAACAGGGTCAGAGATAATCGGGGACCTGTCCTTGTGGGGGAATTATTCCTAAGAACCTTGGTAAAATGAACAAAGCTAGGGTAGGAAGCAGCAAGTTGAAAGCAGTGGTTAAATAGAAGGGTTCTTTAAGAAAAAGGACTAATTATTTGCTTGATTGTAGTTTCTTTTGTATATTGACTAGAGGCCTGGTGCATGAAATTCATGCATGGGCTGGTGAGGGGGGGGCGGGTCCCCTCAGCCCAGCCTGCATCCTCTCCAATCCGGGACCCCTTGGAGGATGTCCGACTGCTGGCTTAGGCCCAATCCCGGGAATCAGGCCTAAACTGGTAGTCGGACATCCCTCTCACAATCCTGGACCACTGCCTCTTAATCACTCACCTGCCTGCCTGCCTGGTCGCCCCTAACTGCCCCCCCCATGCCAGTCTGGTTACTCCTTACTGCCCCCCCCTGGCCTGGTCACTCCCATCTGCCCCCCCCCCACCAGCCCGGTCACCTCTTACTCCCCCCTTGCCAGCCTAGTTGCCCCCAGCTGCGCCCTCCTGCCAGCCTGGTTGCCCCATGCAGCCTGCTGTTCAGTAATTTGGTCATCTCTCACTAACCCCCCTGCCAGCCTGGTTGTAGGCAGCCATCTTATGAGGGCGTGAGGGTTAATTTGCATGTCACCTCTTTATTATATAGGATTCCTATCACCTCCCAGGTCTGCAGTTCTTTCCAGGTCATGCTAAAATGGTAAGCATATAGCAACAGGGCTTGGCAGGTGCACAGTGCTAAGCTAACAACCATCAATACTTGCCCCTTAAAATATTTTCACCCCTTGTTTGGGATTTGGGGGAGGCTGCTTGTTCTCAGGGTCATCCTCACTACTTTGCTGGTTATAGTACCTAAAAGATCTATGAAACAAATGCCAAAATTTGGTACAAACTTATAGCTGAATGAATATAGACTGGGCTTGGAGCTCCCAGAGCCTTGAAGGCCTACCTAACACCAGCCAAGAAAATTTGGCTAAGTTACCAAACCTTGCAGACTCTCGGTTTGCACATCTGTCACATGGTCTTAATAAGTCCTACTTCTCTGGGTGTGGCCAGGATCAAATGAGAAATGCATGCAAAGCCCTTAGCACCATGCATGGCACACAGAAAGCACTCAAGAAGTGGTGGAGCGTTGTCATTAAGTAAAAGAAGTAATGATTCTTTAATGGCTTCTTTTAACAAAAGGGTTTCTATCCATTTCAAATACAGGAGAGGTATTCTAATACACCAATCATTTTGAAGATTTGCTGTCCATCCCAAGTTCCTGTGGAACATGTAGTGTAGTCAATCTGAACCTGGGTCAGTAAGTTCCCTGGGCCTGATCTTCAATCAGATGTCACTATAGCAATGAACTGGAGGAGGGGAGAAAGCACCGCTTCTTCCCTTTTTCCTAAAACCTATTTGTCCCCTTGATAACTCTTCAGTTTCCAGAGAGCAGAGGCTCTTGGGAAACAGGAAGTAGCAAAATGCCTGTGAGAAAATCCCCAGATACAGATCAGTAGTAAAGTCTTGCCAAGCAACAGTTCGGGCAGAAGAGGGAAATTCCCCAACAGCCCTCAAAAACAGTCTCTTAAGAAAGCTTAGAGAAGGTTAATTTGGGAAATCCCCTCAGAGGCAACAGAACAGAAACGGAAATCTGCTTCTTAAGAGAAATCTGAACTGGAGTAAGCCAATTAGTGGCTGCCTGGGGAGCGCTCCGTGTAAAGCCATACTGCTGCTCCTGCCCACCTTCCCCTTTTCATCCTGATCCTCAGGGTAACCCTCAAAGAAACCCAGTGCCCAGAACCACTTGACACCCAATCTTCCCAGGCTCCCAACCCAAGGAACGTAATGTCACAACTCCTAGCCTCTTGACATAAGCTGCTGCTAAGCCAGACTCACTTCCCGTCTGGACCTCCTGTAAACCCGCCCCTTTCCCTGCCCCTCCATGGTAGAATACCAAGCCACCAGGTTTTACTGAGTTCTAATCTGAATGTGACCTTGGGGGTCACATTTCTTAGCTGCTGCTAAGCTCCAGTAGGCAGGGAAAAATTCTTCCCACAGGGAAGAAAAAAGTCACATTAACCTTGTCCTATGAAGGGCTTAGAATGGAATATCCGCTGACGAGTGGTAGCAGAGAAAGTACATAAATGCCGTTGCAAAGAGGCGTGGTGGGAACTATTGGCTCTGTGGCTCCCTAATCTCTGCATGTAATTAAGGCCCAGGTCAACCAGCTCTCCACCAATCATTCCCAGCCTTCAGAAGACTTTCACCTATTTCATAGTGTGTGTTTTTTAACATTGACTTAATATGACCATTTCAGGAAGATGACAAAAATGAGATTTTAATGGGAGAAAGAGGAAAGTAGACCCCTCCAGGACAGTTAAATTTCTCTTACTGTATACTTACCCAGAATAAGTATCAAGTTTTGGCAAAAGAGGAGCTTCTAAAGGAGAAAGTACTCTGGGTTTAAAACCCTATAAAATATTATGCTTTACTAGAGTGTGTGCCCTTTTACGTAGTCAGGACTCATCAGTGTATGATTCACAATTGCAGATTCCACTTTCAAATACTTTTGACTCCTAGAAAATAACTCTGCCCAAAATCACTTTCCTGGTATCTTCAAACAAACATGGTTCTTATTGACTTCAATTCATGTGGCTTTTTGTTAGGATTCTTTTTTCCAAAAAATTGCCAAGATTCTCAGCCACCTACTTTTTCCCATGCTTGGAATAAGTAAAAAACTCCTGGTTTTGGGTTTGTATGTTTCCAAGCAATTAGAATCGTCTTTAAAATTATTCTGTATACACAAAAAATGATTATAATACTGATTATATTTAAATGATTATCAAAGTCTCCTACACTTACAAATTCTACATAGATTGCCCACATACCCTCAAGAGGTTTTATTCCAATGTGGGGGTGAGGGGGGGAAGCCTAGGAAACATTTAATTCTCAGCCCCTACCAAGACCAAACAGTATTTCTGATTTCAAGGGGAAATTTTCATTTTCTCTCAGCTCTATTGTAATTATAAATATGAAATCAATTAAATAATAATGCATACCAGAAAAAAAAAAAAGAAAAACACCAAGCCCTTTAATGCAGGCACAAATTAACCAGATTCCAGCATGGAACTGAGAGTAATAAATAAACTCATAAAAAAGGAGAGCATAGAGCAACTTTGATGGAAGTAAGCTGTTTGCCTTTGCCCTGGAAAGTTTATAGTGTTTTAAACAATTGTAAACATGTCAGTATACGTGGATACTGTTTCCATAGCAGCATAGCAACAGTTAAGAGTTTCTCCAAACATACCCAAAAGGACACTAAAAATAGCTTGTCTTCAATATCAAAATACATACATATACATATTCAGACAACAGTACAAAATGATGTGTAGTTAGAAGTTCTACAGGTACGAACCTTTCACAAAAGCACATCACAGGTAGCATTAAAGACCAATGAATGAGTCCAGTACTTTTAGAAATGGGGTAGAGAACCAAGAGTCCAAGAGAAGGAAAGACAGATGCCACCTTGAATTCTAAGATCAGAGGCTTGTGACCTCAAATGCTTCCAACCATTGTTTTGACTCTTCCACCTGACAGTCCCTTGCAGGAAAGGCCCTGCATCCTATTCACCTTTGGTTCTTGCCAAAATTTGAATTGAGGTTATGATGCATACTATTATTTCCACTTATCATAGTATTTATTCATCTTCTTAAATTTTCTAGCCAACTTATTCCTTTCTCCCTAAAAAGATTGAACAGTAATTGCATTTTAAAAAATAATGTAAAAACAAATGTTACACTTTCCCAATGAACTTACTTCAACTGTGACAGAAATAGTGATTCCAAAATGAAGACAGAGTGTCGGTACATTTTTTTGGACCTTCATGGTTTGTACTGTTTATTTATATCCAAGAATTATAAGTATTTCAAACACATCATCTAGTGGGATATATTGTTTTGAGGGTTTATATAATTTTATTTTCCAAACTGGGACACTTTTGAGTATGAAAGGGGGTGCTATTTATAATTACATTGGGAAACAGGTGTAAACCAAGACTGTTCCAGGCAGACCCAGACGAATAGTCACACAATGTCACACACAAGAGTATAAGTGCCTTGAAGGCAGGAATGATGTTTTATTTCTTTTTGTAACTTCATCACCTATTGCAGTGCTTTATACCTAGAAAGAATTCAATAAATGCTTGTTTAAATGAATGGATTTTATAATTAGATTGTGTTTTGCAAAACTTTTTAAAACATTTTTATATGTAATACTAAGCTAAGCAATTTTTTTTTTTTCAGTCCACAGTCCATGTGTTGGGGTTAAATAAAATCCCACATAGCTATACAGGGTGGATCTTACTTCATCATCTAATCTTCTCCTTGAAAGTAAAGAGGATAAAAATGGAAAAGTAAAATATATCTATGAGTCATAAAAATAATTCTATCAGTCTGGGGTGGTTTATGAAAACACTAAAGAAAAGCTAGAGTATGCATTCAGATAAGAAGTAATTTCACAATCTCTACAATGGTTATTATCCTGGTTTCATTTTCTCTGCCAGGAATGTTGGCCCCTGGGGAGAAATGCAGAACAAGTATGGAATGAGTACACTCTGACTGGGAAGAACGCTATTTGTCTCTCAAGATGAGGCATTGAGAAGAGTACTAGCTATTGGTGAAGTCCCAGGAGTGAAGGTAAGAGCCTCTTCACTTTCTGCCTGGATCTCCCAAGAGCACAAGGAATGCCTTAAGCAAGTCACTTACCTATTTGATGGACCACCGGTTCTTGTTTTATAAGCTGCATCGAAGGATTGCCATGGGAAGTAATCATTACATTCAAGAGGTGCTCTTAGCCATCCTCCTATGAAAAGCACTATCAATCTCCCCACTCCAGAGGCAGCAGAGCTTGGGAGGCGGTGTGGCCTGTCCTTAGGATCTGCAGTCATGCAGTCTGGGTTTTCAAACCAAATTGCCCTAGAGGATGTTGCCTAAACTTTCTGGACCCTCTTTTTCTTCATCTTTTGTGAAGGAAAACAATCACCGTAGCTCTTTAAAGCGTTTGTGAAGGTTAAATGATATTCATGCAGAACACCTAGAATATGAATGTACGCTATTATTCTTATCCAGCCCTATATTTCTTTGGGCACTTGTCAAGAGGACTATTGGAAAAAGATGTTTAGTTATGGCAAAAATTATGCTTTCATGTTTCCAATCCAAATCAAACCAAATGTATGTACCTAGTGCCAGAAGGAGTCTGGTAGGCCTATGCCACGTATAAACTAGATCCATATCCTGTTTTCATCTTTCTCCCCAGGATGTAGTTGTTTTTTATTCTAATTGGGCTTTGCATTTTATTGTTATTATTATTATTATTCATTAAATTTCATGAAACCCAAGCCAGTTTGTATGCTGGGTCATAACTAGCCACTCTGTTTCAAGGAAAGCTGAAAGCTTGCACCAAAAAAAATCTTTTCTTTAATATCTAATTTAGATGCTAGGAAAGTTCCAGAGAAGTGTTTCTTTATAGAATTATGCAAGGCTTTATAGTTAATGAATTTCTAGTGTCTGAGTGGAGGGGGTGGGAAATGGGCCTTTTATAAATATCAAATCATGTTGCTATCTTACAGAGAGTCCACCAGTTGGTTAGAGCCCAATTCTGTTCAGTGTGATAATTATTGAATTTGCCATTCATAGAAGGTTTGTTTTTTTTTTAAATTCTGGGAATAAGAAATCTACAAACTCATTAAATTATGGAATGTTTTATCCTAATAAAGTTACCCCGTGGACTATACTGCTATGGGAAATCTTTGGGACAGCTCCTAAAAGACTCAACAACAGGGATTCAATTCATACAAAAGCCACCACAGTATAGTTTTAAAAAATGAAGCACCTGATTTAGAGTTATAGTTAATGATTCTAAGGAAAGTTATTGTTACTCCACCGAAGAGTCTTCTGTCCAACAAATCCGTACTGGCTTTCAAAATGAAGAAGGGCAAATAAACGTGTTTAAAAATATTTGGAGGCAGGAGTTGGCCATAACCGCTGTTTCTTTTGAGTAATAATAACAATAATTCTTTTATCTAGCAGTATTACCATTTATTCCTTAGCCACATCAAAGGAATTCTAATTATTTCCCACAAAATAGGGGTATCTAATGACAGTTTTAATATCCAATGCATTTAATAAGCAGTAAACATCTAAATAGCTCCTATGTTTTCTTAGTCTTTAGAAACTCTGGATTCTTCATATCCCACCTGAAATGTCCATGTGTTAATGAATGAAACAGGTATGGTGGAGTGAAGTACTTGGGATGGAGAAATAGCTTCCTGTTAAAGTTATGTTACTTTCTAGCTATGAACTTGGACAAGTCGTTTAGCAGTGCAATGTTGTTAGAGAACAGAAAATTCACATGGTCTCAAAATACCACCCCACAAAATACTTCTTCATTACAAAGGGACAACGATACTTATAAAATGGAGAAATCCATCAGACACCACCTTAATCTAATGATTAAACTTATCATCAATAATGGGAAAACTAATATTATGTGACCCCATTCCATGCCCATAACAGGCATCATTAATGATTCTTAGCATGGTTTCCCATGAAGCCAGGGCACAGCCTCAGAATCTTTCTTCAAGACTGATGGCATCATCCTGGAGAAGAGCTTAAGAACCTAGCAGGATGCTGATGCCATTCCACTTTATCCTGCAAATAATGGATACGGCATAAAGTAGTGGGAACCTGATGGTGTCATCCATGTCCTTAGTCGAGGAAGGATTGAAGATCATGAGGCCTTGCAGATGCAACAGTCAAGATGGCTTTATTGACTGTGTTTGTTTAAGCCAAAAAAGAAAAGAAAAAATAAATCTGTTACCACTTGATCAGGGCTGCCAAGTGAGATCCAACCTATTCACTATCACAGGTTATTTGTGGTAACTGATACCACTTTCAAGGCCACTTTGCTGATTAGGGTCATACTCCCATATCCTACACATAGAAAGAAAAAAGAAAAAAAAAACATTGCTGGGGAGAAAGTGGGCTCTGCCCAGTTCACTCTGGCTTCAAAATTATCCTCCAAAATTTAAGCTTATTCATTTGAAGACTCCTAATGGTGACAAATAGACATCCCATAACGCTGAATTTGTGCTTGGATGTTACCTTTCCCATGTAACAGGCTGGTTTCTTCTTGTTTATTTTTATTACTCTAACTCAGCTCCTTATCTGATTCCCTTATACCACTTATCCCAACTGGCAAGTATTTTTTAAATTTGTTTGTTAGCATGATGTTGTGGGGGTGGTTTTGGTCTGTCTTTCCAATTACAACATCAGCTCCAACAAAGCAGGGGCTGTTACTGTCTTGTGCATCACCGAATCCTCAGCTTCTAACACACAACCTGGCACACCGGAGCACTCCATGGGTATTTATTAAATAAATGAATGGATGGATGAATGTATAAATGAGTAGATTTGATTTTTTTAATATCCCAAGTTTGGAGTTCGGTCCAGGGGGGAGAAAAAAAATAAGTGATCAACCTTGTGTGTCATGGCTAAAAATTGAGGTGAAGGGCTAAGTTGTGCATGAACTCCAACCCTGGTCCTAAAGGCAACTCTAAAATAAAAAGTTCCAAAATGCTTTGAGCAATGGCATCTTTATTAGAATAAGTATGTTTCCCGATATGACTCCTTGAAAGATAATACTAATTTGAATGTGTATATTGAATCTTTTTTTTCAGTTGTGTCATTTTTTTACTGCAAGTTTTATGAGTTGCCTCAGAGCCCTACGTACCCTGCATATTTTACATAACACATGGGGAGGAATGTGTGCTGGAGTCCCTATAACCTTCACTTTAGAAAACTCTCTGCTTGTCAGCTGAAGCCCTTGAACAAAGTGTTCTTTCAATGCTGAGCAAGACCACAGCTGAATTGCAGATCAGATTAACCAATGCCACCACAGCGATAATGACATCCTTAGGAACACCAGAGTCCTCAGTCTTGCTGAAAGAACAAAGGTCAATGTTTAGTTTCTTATTTCCCTTTGGGGTGTTCCGTCACTTTTATGGCCTTCTGTTCTGCTACTTTCCTCACCTCCAGTTTGCTCTTCTGGGAAAATAGAGAGGTCAGACTAGAAATATTAGTAATACAAATGTAGAAGGACTTTCAACAAAATATCAAGTTTGAATCACAATACTTGTGCTTTTGTTGACATCAGGGTTTGTGATTTCTTTTCATTTGCTGCTGTATTTTCAAACATTTCAATATATTTTTGGTAGAAACCAGATGCACTTTACTCTTTATTAATTACCTTGCAGGTGAAAGAAAGGAAAGTTGTTACCTAATTATTTTATGTCCATTTTATTCACTGAAACCTGCAAGACTAAACAAGGCACAGTTTAATTCTTGCCTTCAACCAAGATATTCTCAGATATAGTCTTTACACACTGCTGCCAAAGTTTCAGCTCACACAATACACCAACCTCCTAACCTTCATACTTAGGATTTAATTTTTAATAAAACAAAGAGGAAATTAAGACTAATTTTGGAATAGTAAAATTTAAACTGCCCACCAAAATATTTTGAGTTGGGAGCTGATGGTATAGTTTGGGACTGATGGTAGCCAGGGTAACATGACGCAATACCACATGCAGAGAGAAGCTAAGCCAGGTCCTGGTTTTGCCACACACCTTTCCTGTTTAGAAAACATTAACTGGTTCAAGGACTCAGTTTCCAGTGGCGGGGAGGCAGTTTCACCCCACACCAACAAACAATTCTCAGACACCCTGCTGATGTCCAAGAATTCAACCCAATTCTGACACTGTCTACCCAGAGATAGAACCAGATTCCACAGGTGAAGGGTTTAGTCCTACAAGACTGTCCCCACTTTTGATGCCAGTCACAAGCCCAGGTTGTTACCTACAGTACTTCTGACCCAGCTGCTGTATATCAGATGTTCCCACGCCCCCTCCTTGGGTTCAATTAATTTGATAGAATAGCTCACAGCTGTCAGAGAAACATTTTACTTACTAGATCATTGGTTCATTATAAAAGGATAATTCAGGAATAGCCAGATGGAAGAGGTGCATAGGGCAAGGTATGTGGGAAGGGTGTAGAGCTTCCATGCCCTCATTAGGCTCACCACTCTCCCAGCACCTCCAAGTGTTCCAACCTTGTCCAAACCCTATCCTTTTAGGTTTTTAGGAAGGGTTCATAACATAGGTATGAATATTAAATCATCAGCCATTAGCAGTTGATTCAACCTCCAGTCCCTCTGTCGCTCTTCCCTCCCTGGAGGTGGGTGTGTATGTGTGGGTGGGTGGGAGTGGAGGCACTGAAGGGTTCATCCTTCTAATCACATGGCTTACTTCACTGGCAACCAATCCCATACCTAGGTAGGGTCCAAAAAGTTGAACATTAACATAAGACTTTCCTTGCTTTCCTCTCTTATAATATTCCAAGGGTTTTTGGGAGGTAAGAGCCAAGAACTGTGGACAAAGACCAAATATATATGAGCAAATATATTTTGGTCATCTGAATGTACTGCATACATCTATTAACAACACCTAGAGGCTACCAAGCCAAGAAATACCCTTGGCCTGTTTGGCTCAATGGTTAGAGTGTCGGCCCTCCGCCTGAAGGGTTGTGTGTTTGATTCCCGGCCAAGGGCATGTACCTCAGTTGCAGGCTTGATCCCTGGCCCCCAGTTGGGGTGTGTGCAGGAGGCAACCAGTTTATGTGTCTCACATTGATGTCTCTCTCCCTTCCCCTCCCCTCTCCCCTTCACTCTCAAAAATAAAAAATAAAAAATCAATGGAAAATATATCCTCAGGTGAGACTAAAAAGAAAAGAAATAGCAAAAAAGTGGGAGTTATCTGCCAAATGGAATATGTTGAATGTATGACCAATATCACCTGAGCAAGACTACAGCCAGAGGGTGATGTGACAGAGCCAATCAGACTTTTAAAAGAGCTCATAGCACTGAGTATAAGACCTGTGGTTCCACATTCCTGTGGTGGATTCGGCGGAAAGCATGTAGAATGGCTGTAACCTATTGCCTTCCACAACTCAGTCAGACATTATCAAGAACGATTTTATTCTCTGGTTTGTGAATAATCACCTTTATGTCTTCACTAGTGTCCATAAACTTCTGGTTTGTGGAAAAAATTTCTGATCATAATAAAGAAATAACTCCCACCTCCAAAAATGACAGACTTTTGTTCTAAACTACTGGAGCATATTTTCTTTCTTCTTCTTTTTTTTTAATGACCAAACTCATTTTGATGTTTTTAAATTACTCAGTTCTCAGAAGTCTAATCATCCTGTTGAGCAAGAGAGAGATAACAGTTCCATGCCAAGATGCCTAGGAATTAGCTGGTGGGGCCTCTAGGCAGTTGTATCACTTTGGCTCCAGCACAAGCTTTCCTTTCCTCCCTTTCCCACATTTCAGCCCCACACACTCACCTAGCAAGCCTGTCTCCAAGCGTCCTGGAGCTCCAAAAAGGATCCTCTTTCTCCTACTGCCTCGTGCAAAGGGAACAGTCATGTGGGTCTACACTCATGCAAAAATGAGAAGTTGAAATGTTCCTTTGTCTCTAACCTGCCTACACCCTCTGGTGTCCCTCTCCTCTGATATTTCATCAAGGCAGAGGGTGGAGGCAGAGGCAGGTGGTCCTGGGGTTACAGGAACACAGGAAACTTTGTGGGATCACCTGTTTCTTTGGGCCTCAAAACCTATTTCTTCAGAGTCAGTCAAGCACTTTCGATTGGCAGGAGCCAGAGAGCTCCTTTGGGCCAGAAGCTGGTCCCATGGCTTAATGATTTGTTTCCAATTTGTGTTTGAAAATGAATTTATGGGTTTGCAGTTTCACCTAGTTATGAATTGTCAATTAATATAGACTTTTAATTCCATTAGAGTATTTGTCTCTAGATGTACTTTTTTAAAATGTTTTATCTTCTTCACTGTTCCCACTCTCCAGTTTTCTACATACTTAATTCTTCCAAATTCAGAGTGTATATTATGCTATACTAGATAACTATCAAAATGGCAGTGTGTTAGCACAAAATATTGGTCAGCCTTTGCTAGGTCATTCTTCCATGACAAGCAATTTCCACATCGACAGCAAAGGCTTATTTTTTGCTCATGGTATATGCTGGCTGGGTGTTAGCTGCAGCTCTAGGCTAAAGAAGCAGCTTCTCTCTGAAGCTTGCTGTTCTCAGGACAAAAAAAAAAGGAGAAGAATGGTGGAGTCATGCCACAGCTCTTGACTCTTCTGCTCAAATGTGGTCTATGTCACTCTGTTCATAATCCACCAGCCAATGCAAGGCCTATGACCAAGCCCAGTATCAATGTGCAGGAACTATACTTTTCTTCCAGGGAGACTGACCACCAAAGACCCCTGTAGCAGTACAGGCAGCAGATAGTTGGGAACAATACAATCTACCAAACAATAGAATTTTGTTTCTCGCTCATGAAACAGTTTGATACAAGTGTTCCTGGTTTGTAGGCAGTTTCCCTCCTCGTGATCATTCAGACTCAGGCTATTTTCATCTTGTGGTTCCACCATCTGCATCCAGCCAGCAGATGGGCAAGAGAGAATGGAGAAGCCCCATTCATGTCTTAAAATCCTGGGCCTACAAGAGATGCATATCCCTTCTGTCACATTTTATTGATGATCACCTGGATGCAAGGAGTCAGAGAGATAGGGCATGGTGAAAAGGATAGCCTCTGCCTAGGCAGCTCCTCCCACCAACAACTCCACTATGGAAGCAAGAGGACAAAATTTTGGTGATCTCTATATCACTTCTGCCATACAAAATGTCAAGTTCCATGTCCTGGATACGCTTAGGGTTTATTTCTAGACCCACTTCTACTGAAATTGGAAGAGCCAAAAAATATGCAGGATCTCATGGCTTGGTTTTATTTTTGTTGTTGTTATATTAATACAGAGCCTATTTACTCAAATAACAAGGCATCAGCTACTTAGAAAATTGCTCTGTTCCTGTCTAAGATAGATGTTTACCCCATCTATCATGTTCCAAAGACCAAGTATATAATTTTATTTCTTAATAGTTCAGAAGGAAAACATTAGTAATGATCTTCACAGGATGCCTATTAATTTTCCATTTCCAGTTTGGGTTTATGCAACCACTAATACAGTTGTTTTTGTCTCCAAGCCCCTGAATTTGCATATGCAATCGCTTAGTTACTTAACTACCCAAGTGAAAAGAACAATGGGTCATTTACAAGCCCAGATTTGCAAGAAAGAGGGACCTCACCAAAATTAGGGATGCAAATCTATAGACTAAAATGGAAAATTGACCTCAATGATCACAAATAACAAGTTAGAAGCAGTTGCTTCTGCAGTCAACTGATTAACCTCTTTATTACCATATCTCTCAACTAAGTGCCACCCACTCTCTATCATGGGCCCTCTCCTTTGGCCTGCTCTGAACCTTCTGATGGTGGCCCAGATGCACAATATATTGGCCAAGAGCTCATTTGCAGCTATGCATAGCCCAGGGTTCCCACAGAGCTCTGTTTTTACCTCTAATACTACAGTCGCATTCTGTCTTGCACCTGAGGAGTTTATATACAGCCCTTCTCTCTGCTTTTAGATAATAAGCTTCTTAAAAGCAGGATTTGTGCCATGTTTATCTTTGCATTTCCCACAACACTTTCCTGGCACATAATCAGTGCTTAATATGTATTTGTTGATGTGAATCTGGTCAAGTTTCAGATGACTCTGAAGCCAAAACTACAACTAAGGCCACATTCAGATGGTGCTTGCACTAATTAAAACTGCTGGATGCCTACATTGCATTTGCTAGGCAGGGTGCCTTCAGGCTGTTAATTCCCTTCTCACATACCTTCCACTTCTGTGTTCCTTTTCATCAAAGATGTTGATGTCATTGAATTTTGGTTTTACATCTTCGATTGCTAGAAAAGGAACTCGAGAAGGAAAGGGAAATCTTTGTCCAGACCTGACCCTTAGCTTCCTTTTTTCCTTTCTTGGTTTCCATGGCAGTCATGTGGCAACCATAGGAAGGTGTTTTCCAGACTTCACTCTGAGATTCCTGAAAATATGGAGAAGCCTCCTCAGCCTCTGAGCCTTCTCTTTGGTCTCTCCTCATCCTCACACTTAGAAGCCAAAAACTCTGTTTCCCTTAAATTTTCAGAAAATTGAGATCTAAACCCAGACAGACCTTTCAGATTTATCTACTGTGAGACTTTACACATCTCAGTAGTATCTGTGAAGAAACCAGAATCCTTACCTTATAACAAAGGAAAAGGAAGAAGCCATAGGGAGCAGTAATGATGTGGTGGAAAGAACCATCTAGGCAGGAATTAGAGGACCTTGGGTTTGACCTCTGGCTCTTTTCATTTTCATCTGGCCGACCATGGACAAGCCAGGATCTCACCTCTGGGTCTCACTTCTTAGTGTAGAATGGGCAGGCTTGATTAAGGCACCTCTAATGACCTTTTCAGGCCAAGGAGTAGGAGTCACTAATTTGGCAGGTGATAGCCATTAGAATGGAGCCACCATGTAGCTTTCAGTCATTACAGATGTAGCTTTCAATTCAAGCACCTGTCATCTGCCTTTATGAGGGTTGGCTACCAACCCACCACCACCTGGGCTAGATATGAAATTTAATCCAGTGAATTAACTGATGTTTACTCCATTTTCTATTTAGGCACAAATATACATATCCCCTCTGCCCAAAATAGATTTCCATTTTTTTAAAAAGTGTGACTACTTTTCCAGTACCACCACCTGATAATCTCTCTCCAGGTGTTAATTCTGGATGGGAAGAGAACAGGACGGAATGTCCTCTTTTCTATGTAGAGCTCAATAAGTAAATAATGGCCCCATATAACGAAAAAGCTTTAATTTCCAAGCTCTAGTCACAGCAGAGGGTTCTGTTGTTTGGCAAGATGTTCTAATGGGCTTCTCACAGTGGAGTTAGGGTATTTCCTGGCAACAAGAGAAAGAAACTGAAAAGTATTCTGTGTAAGAAGTGTAAAATTCTTATTCCTTTTTGGACATAGGGATTTGGGGATATATGTTGTATTTTGAAGAAAATGAAAAGGGTTTCTTGCTCTTGATTTTAATTGAGACTACTCGGTCTGTAAGTTTGTTGCTGTGTGTGTGTGTGTGTGTGTGTGTGTGTGTGTGTGTGTGTGTGTGTGTTGTGGAGAGGGAGGGAGCCTTGCAGGGGGGATAAGAAACTTTTGCACCTCCCAGAAGTGAAGAAATCTTGGAGGGAACCTTTTCTGAAGGACTGGAGTCTGCTATTGACTGTCCTAGCAAAGTCCCCATGCGACTATTCTTGACTGAATAACTCAGGCCTTAGGAAATGTGGTTGTGCTATCGTCAGACTACCTGGTCAGACAAAAGGAAGCATCTGGTACTGGGTTTTAATAGAATTTCCCCTTTGGCAGAGAGTTTCACCCCTGAGGCCAGAGGTACAGAACTAAGACGGAAAACAGAGGGTTGTAGATCTACGAAGTGGTATTATTGTTCCTCTTTCCTTTTTTCACTTTCTAGACCTGAGAGGGAGAAATGGGATGAGGGTTTTCCTAAAAAGAGGAGTGGCAAGGAAGAGCAGGACATAAGTACTAATAAATTAAAGAATGGGCCAGTTTCAGAGAGAAGAGGCAGAGGAGTCTTTGAAATGATAGATCCTCCCTTCCCCCAACTGATGGACAGAGAATGATGTAAACTCCACCTGCAGCCCGAACATTCCTGAACACCTAACCAGGCACCTTATATGGACTGTACATTGAACCACCAATCAGCACCTGCCAAATACCCTAAGCCCCCCCCCCCCCCCGATTTCTAAGTCCCTAATTATGTGTCTTATATGAAACCACCAATCAGCGTGTGCCGAGTACCCTAAGCCCCATCCCTTCCCTTTCCTCCCCTCAAAAGGCGCCTTCACCCGGCACATGTGCTCTTTTCCATCTGGAAGATAGCCCGGCAGGGGTCCTATCCTCTAATAAAGCCTGCGTCCTGGTCTCCGGCCCTCTGTCTCATCTTTCATGAAACAGTAGAGCAAGGTTAAGAACTAAAAAATGTGTCTACAAAGGGAACTTATAGTTTAAATTCTCTTAGTGATGTTACCTTACTCTACTAAAACATGCATTTTAATGGAGATGATACCCCCTTCCAGGGGGGCAAAATTAGGTCTTGGTGGATGAAAGAAACCTTAGCTATTACAATGGTTTGTTACCTTCCAAAAGGCTATGGTAAATAAACAGAAATACATTATATCTGTGGTGTTTACTTCTCAGGATCCAGGATGAGAGGTGGGATGGGGTGTAAGTAGGAAAAAAAAGTTCCTTTAGGGGGTGATAATGAAAAAAAGGTTAACAAACTGTGTACTAGAGCAATCATATTTAGCTTTAGTTTCACTTCATCCATGTCTGTTTGTAATTCCCTCTAATTATTTCTACCATTTTGTTTTTAAAAAACACATACACAAGTCTCGTATCATAGGGGGTGTAGGGAAGTTAGGCCTCCTTCACATCACCTCCCAGCAGGGCCCACCCAGAGGGAGCAGCTAGAGGCCAGGATTGTCATCGATGACATGCAGTGACAGAAACAATGGCCCAAGGCAGAGATGAAAGCTTGGGGAACGATGGGGTGGTAGGTATATGGAAACAATAAGGAGCTGACAGGAGTCCAATTCCCTCTGTGGTTCTCAAAGTATGGTCCCAGGACCAACAGTGTCAGCCGCACTGGGAATTTGCTAGGAATGCAAATTCCCAGCTTTGACTCCATACTCACCGAATCAGAAGTGAGGTCCAGTCATCTGTTTGAACAAGCCCTCTAGGTGACTCTGAGGCTACTCAAGTGGAGAGCTACCTGGCCAGAGGCAGGTGACCCAAGGGAGTGGGGAGCTGCCCTTTGGGTGATAGAAGGAAATAGAAAGTGAGGTCTCAGTAAACAAACATTTTCCACTCTCTAGTTTCAGTTATCTTTAAAAAAAATTTTTTTAGACCTTAGTAATATAAACATTGCTCATTTTCACAGGAGAGGAAAACAACTCTGCAGTCAAATTTGCTGAGTATAAAGTGAAGGGAAGTCTGCACTCAGCTGGCTAATTAAGGCCGTGGAAGTAATCAAGGCAGTCAAGTCAAGGACAGCAAATGTGACTTCTCCTGGCTGGCTTTGCTATCTTCACTGGTCACCTAAACCCAATAATCAGCAATCGCTTCTTTATTTTTTGCTGTGTAGACATTGATGCAATGTTCATAATGTATTCCTAATCTATATCAAAGAGATTAAGTTATTTCCTCAAGTCCATACAGGGAAACTCAGTTACCGCTTCAGGATCACATCATCACTGACGGGCAAGATCCAAACTACAAGGTTCTGACTCTAAACATGCGAATGTCAAGTTCAACTTTTTTTTCTTTCTCTCCTTATGAACTATGGCAATTTATAACTTCATTTTTTCTATTTATGAAGCATTCACAAGACTTGTCCTAAAAACATATTTTTTTAAATAAGGTAAGAGGAAAACTAAGATTGAATACAAACAATTTGATAACAACCCACTTCTGTTTATCCTATTCTGCTTCCTTAGTTCACACTGCCAGTGATATACATTTGCAAAATCCTAGATTAAACACCAGGTTTCCTATGATGTTTTCTCTGGGTTAATTTTCATCAGAGACCTATTATCAATCATAGACTAATTGTAGAAGGAACACGATGAAATAATGACTTTCTAGTAACTCTAATATTAGTCTCTCTCTTAGGTTACCTTATGAAGGTAGACTCCAGTGAAAGTATACCAAAAAAATTTTTTCCTGACCAAAACTAGCCAAGTCTCTATAAAACTTTATTTGCAATGATTTATGTTTTGGCTATAATAATTATGCCTCCATATTATTCCTAGTTTATACTAAAATGACCTTGTATCAAGTGTTTTAAATGCTCTGATAAGGAAGTAGTGAAAATTAACCTAAAAAATTGTTTAGGTTTCCCCTCACCCCAGGATTTAAATAAGTTTTTAAAAAAAACAATTTGACTTGGCATTATTGTCCCCCATCTCCTATTGGGCCAGCTAACATACAACACTCACAATAACTTCTCCTCTGTGTGTTCTCAAAAGCATGTTCTGACCTAGATCACACATTGAATTTCAGGTTTTACGAGTTCTTAACCATGTAGTTATCTGGAAGCACACAACATTTTCTTCTTCTCATTGACTTTGTAATCAGGTCCCTTTGTAGATTGGTACAAAGGTCTGCCTCAAGCTAGCACCCTCTCTCAAAGCCCAGATGCAGGCTGACCCAGGACCTAATGAGAATGTGTCCTTACAGAAGAAAGAACTTGCTCTTGAAATGTGCATTGTTTCTTCAGGATTTGCAACTGAATGTTTTGTGAAGTTCTTTAATTGCCTTTTTTTGAATAGGTAAGCTTAAGCCACTAACTGTCTTATGTTATCAAGTGAGCACACATGTAAGGAGAACCTTTTTTTTCATCCTCTTTGTTGTTAAAACACTGAACTAGACAAGTAATTCACACTTATTTCTTAAGGATTTCCAACCTTCCCCAGCACCGGCATAAAGGATTTTATTCAAACTATGAAGTGATACCCATGGAACCTCTATGTTTCAAAACAACCCTGTCTTGGTACAAATTGCAGAAAACTAATCAAAAACTATCATAAAAACAAGCCTGAGCTACAGATAATAAGAGTTAATGTTTATTGAGTGCTTTTGACCAGATGCAGACCTAAATATTTTCCATGTACAGTAGTTCCCCCTTATCAGAGGAGGGTACATTTCAGGACCTCCATTGGGTGCCTAAAAACCACAGATAGTACTGAACCCTATATGTGTGTACTTACTATATTTTCCCCTAAACTTTTCACTTAAAGGAAGCACTTTACATTTTCACTTTGGCATATTCGAATTGCCAGCATCACTACTCTTGTGTTTTGGGGCTATTATTAAGAAAAATAGGGTTATTTGAACACAAGCACTGCGCTGATATAATAGTTGATCTGATAACTCTAACGCCCACTAAGTGACTAATAGGCAGGTGTCATATACAGCATGGACACACTAGACAAAAGAGTGATTCACATCTCAGGAAGGACCAAATGGAATGGCAAAGAGATTTCATCATGCTACTCAGAATAGTGTACAATTTAAAATTTACACATTGTTTATTTCTGGAATTTTCCAGTTAATATTTTATGACCATGGTTGACTGCAGGTAACAAACCACAAAAAGCAAAATCATGGATACGAGGGAACTACTGTATTCATTTGGGATTCTTAACAACCTGATGACATTGGTGCTTTCATTTTCCCCATTTTACAAATGAAGAAAGTGAGACCTAGAAAGGTTAAGTAATTTGCCCAAGGTAACACTACTGGTGAGGGCCAGGCCAATTAATAAGAGCTCAAATGTATGGCTTACAAAGAACTACCCTCCCCTCACTCTTTTCATCCACTGCCTCCTACTCGCCCTCCTTCCTAACCCTAAACGGTGCATTTTCTACTGTGGGGTTTCCTGGAACACTGGTTGCCTTCAGCCTTCTTTGTCTGCCTGAACCTAGTCTTCCGGATAGCCACATGCCTGTCCCTGGCTGGAGTCACACAGAAAGCCTGAATATCTGACACGAATTGGTCATGCCGCCTCCATTTGGGGACTAATTTCAGGCTGTACTTAGTGATGCATGCAGTAGCATTATTATCTCAAGCAGCCCCTAGGGTAGCAGTGTACTCTCTGCCCATGGGGAGATAGACACTTGGGGAAACTGAGGCCTTCTAAGCGAAGGAACAACTTAATTCTTCAAATGCTTACATTAAGGATGAGACAAGGATAAGATGAATATAGTTGGACGTGCGTTTCAATCTGGTGACTCATTTATCATCCTGCCCCTACCTCGAAGCCATTCTCCTACCATGGATGACCACTTGGTGAGGACTTGTGCAGCCCACACCCAAGCCAAAGCAGACTGACTGGTAGAGCTCAGCCAAGGTACCAAGAGCCATTTCTAATAAAGGCAGGAGGCTACTGCTTCTTCCTCTTTCCCCTTATCTGAGTGGATCAGAAATCCAGGTACCCGACCAGGTATAGGGTATCTGACCTGTGTCCTACCTAGAGGACCTTGCAGTAATGATTAACTAGAATTAGCTTCCAAAGACTTGAGGATTAGAAAAAAAAAGGCAAAGATCTTGTCCATGAATAGCAAACGTACTGTCCTCTGCTCCCCACCCCACCAAATACTTGTGTCAAAAGCAACTGGAGGTAGTAATTGTTTTTCTATTCAACATTTGTTCAGCTAAGACCACCTTAGGGTTGGCTTTATCTTTGCCAGTGTCCAAATCCTTAGGGAGTTGGATAATACTAGAGTAGGCTTATGTTTGCCACGTACAAATATCTAAGTTAATATCCAAAATGTATTTGAAGAATATTTACTATAATATCCAAGAGTTTTAGAGCTTGCGTAGGGAAAGCTTTAAGCTTTAAGAAGAAGCACAAAGCCAGGCTGACGCTATGGCTGAACTGTGGCATAAATAATTTCCCCTCATTCCACAGTCAGCACAGATTTATGGCACCTGCCAGGTGCCAGGCCCTGAGCAGGCCAAGGTGAGTGGCACAGACAAAGATCCTCGTGAGACTTCACAATGGTTTATTCCAGGGGATTCTTGGACACTCACTATTTACTTTCTGAAGATTCAGTGGAATTATTTTAATTTAAGAAATACTCATGACAGCCGGTTTGGGGGCAACTTTTCCAAACATGCTGTAACAAAATTGGCAATTTAAACTAAATCACACCCTGTTCTTCAGACACTTGACTCAGATTTTTCTTTACTACAGTAAACCTGTGTCTGGAACGTGGAAGTTTGGAAGGACCTGACACTCCAGCTCAACCTTACAGAAGGTTTTCAGGCTGGACTGCATTTTCTAAAACAAATCCTTTAAACATTTTTTATTTAAAGAGGACAGTAATGAAAACCTCGAATAGCCAACCAGAATATTTTAATAGAAGCCTTTCTAGGCTTTTGTATTGGGATAGCCCATGGAATTAATAAATTCAGGAAATGCCATAAATTCTAAAGAGAAGGAGAAGAAGAAGAAAGTATATACCCTCTTCGAGGTATGCCAGACTGTTTTCCTTAGACTTAATTAAGCACTGGACACCACCTTGGATTCTGAGTGACTTAATATACTGGGCATTTTACACCACATTCTTCATGTTTTCCAGTGAATCCCTATTCCATATTCATCAAATACCATGCACTGTTCTAAACACTTTACTAGTATTACTTTTCACTTGTGATTGTCCAATGTATGTATGTTTTATACCCTTTTGATGCTGCTTATTTCTATCAGTGCCTTATGCAAGTTGTGCCTTTAAGTATAGTTGCTTAGTATGTCACTAAAATCATGTTACAAAAAAAGTCTCTGTATTTTCTATATCCCTTAAGGAAATATATTAATTTTCTATCAGATCACTAACCTTATAAGTATTTAAAATAAATATGAGCCCTGGCTGGTTTGGCTCAATGGATAGAGCATCAGTCTGCGGACTGAAGGGTCCCAGGTTTGATTCTGGTCAAGGGTATGTACCTTGGTTGCAGGCACATCCTCACTGGGGTTGTGCAGGAGGCAGCTGATCGATGTTTCTCATCAATGTTTCTAACTCTCTATCCCTCTCCCTTCCTCTCTGTAAAAAATCAATAAAATATATTTTTAAAGAATGAATATGGGCTTCAAATGTTCATCTTTTCATTATCAACTCTCCCACGTTCAAATTCCCAATTATTCAAAGCTGCATATTTCTCAGGTTCTGTTACATATGTTTACAACAGCAATAAGTGAATGAAAGAAAAGACATCTTCCTTAAAGTTTTAAAAAGCTCTTTTCTCTGCAAAGTTTCAAAGGAATTTTAATGAAAGAAAGTTTTGTGGCACAAGAATTATAAAGAATTTCTCTTTCAAGTAAAAAAGACCAGGTTCAAATCTCCAAACCCCAGCTCCACTTCTTACTAGTTATGTGTTATATGACCTTGAGCAAGTTACTTAATTTATCTAAACCTTGGTTTTCTCATCAACAAAAAGGAAATATTGCCTGGCCAGCATGGCTCAGCTGTTCAGTGTCAACCTATGAACCAGGAGGTCAGGGCATGTGCCTGGCTTGCAGGCTTGATCCCCAGTATGCCTACAGAAGGCAGCTGACCAATGATTCTCATCATTGATATTTCTCTCTCCTCCTCCTCCTTCTCCTCCTCTTCCTTCCTTTCTGAAGTCAATAAAAAAATATATTTTTAAAAATAAAAATATCAACACTGCCCTGAAAGTTACTGTGAGATTAATTAGAAAAATACTTGTGTCCTGCTCAGTTTAGTATAAACACTCAGTAAGTGGTTGCTAATATTATTACCAACACATAAGAATGCCAACTGTATGACAGGCAGTGCTGGGAGGTTTCACAAATGTTATTTGATTTAATACTTCAGAATCCTATGAAACAAGGAAGCATTCTTCCATTTTTATAGACTAGGAACGTAAGAGTCAGAGACGTTAAGTAACTTGCTCAAGGCAGGGCTGGGATTTGCAGCCAGGTCAGCCTGACTCGAAAAGTCCATTTTCTTCCCCAGGGAAGAAATTTGTTCTTTCCCATTTTCTTTTGCTATTTCATGCAAAATGTGGATGGACCATCATCTTCAAGTTAGTACTAATACATCGATAGCTACATGGAACCACTTCTTTTAACTACATTATCATAACTAGCAAATACATCCCCTAACATGTTTAGCTCCTTTAACATATTTTGTCTAAAGGTTGCTTTGGCATTTGGAAGAAATTCAATGTCTATACTTAAGATCTATAACCAAAAGCCAGATCAAATCACAGAGTAAAGAAATGTCTGTTTCTTTTATTCCCAGGGCTGGATGTGAACTATCTTGATCTTTGGATTTTAGACATTGTAAATCATCCTTGTACATCTCTTACTTTATTCAACAAATATTTAATGAATGTTGTTTGAATTAGTCCAAAGTCCTGTGTTCAAGGAACCAAGGGTATAATAGGAAAGATAGGATGTACAAAAGGACCTAAAATTCCAGACAAGAAGTGATAAGTGCTAGAAGAAAGAGATAAAATGCTAGGGAGACTCAAGGATCTGAGTTTCTTCCTGCAAGAAGAGGAGAATCAAAGCCGGAAACTGCTTCATCCAGGTGCAAGTTATTCATGAATTCGCTTTAAAATAATACAGAAAGGGGCAAGTGGGTGCAGGTGTAGATGCACTAAGACTGGCCATCAGTTGATCATATGGAAGCAGAGTGGTGGGAGTACAGAGCATCATTATGCTAATGTGCCTGATTTCAGATATTTGAAATTTTGCATTACAAAAAGTTAAAGTATTCCACAAGAACATTTGCTTGTGTAGTAAACCACATGCAAAAGGCCTCAAAGTGTATAATATAATGGTATGAGTCTGGAGGACTGACTGGACAGAGAGGCATGAGTGACCACCAGTGAAATAAACTGAATTCTCCTCCCCCAAAGACTACTCCTCCCTACCTCCCCATCCATACACAGAAGCCTACACAAGAATTCTTCAGTGTGAAACCAGAGGTTAGAAAGACTGAGCATCTATATATATCTATATCTATCTATCTATCTATCTATCTATCTATCTATCTATCTATCTGCAAATTGTCCCCACGGGAGTTCGACTGGGAGACCAATCACTCGCTATGACGTGCACTGACTACCAGGGATGGCATGGAATGAAGGAAGGCCCCAGATAGCAGCCAGCAGCCAGGGAAGGGAGGTCCCAGCCAGCAGCTGGAAAGAAGGCCCTGGCCAGCAGCCAGAAGGCCCTGATAGGCCCTGATCGCTGGCCAGGCCTAGGGACCCTACCAGTGCACCAGGCCTCTAGTAGGGTAATAACAGCCCAGGCATTCCTAGCTGCAATGCCTACCTCTGGGGAGGGAGTGAGCACATATCTTGATGAAAACATAGCCAGTGTGGGTTTCATAGAAAATTTAACTCAGCACAATCCACAAAGTTCAGAGGCTTCAGGCTGTCTGTGGACTATGCAGCAGGGTCCCATCACTCTCATCACTTATGGAGATTTTACATGTAGGCTCAGGGAAGGATATGTGTCGATATTTGTAGGGGAGACAAAAGCATGCAAAACTGCATTGACCCAAAAGTTCTCAGTGGCTCTATATAGCATACTCTCTCCCCCTGCCCCCCCACCACACACACCAAGCATGTTCCATAGGTATATTATGTAGTGATTACTGTTAATTAAAAAAACACATCACAATATGATATTTTTCTTTTTTTCTTCTTCTTCTCTTTTTTAATGTATGTTTTCATTGATCTTTAGAGAAAGAGGAGGTGAGAGGGACAGAGAGATAGAAACATTGATGATAAAGAAACATCATCCATAGGCTGCCTCCTGCACGCCCCCTACCAGGGATCGAGCCCACAACCCAAGCATGTGCCCTGACTGGGAATCAAACCAGTAACCTTTTGGTTCATGGGTCAGTGCTCAACCACTGAGCTACACTGGCCGGGCCACAATATGATTTTGATGTGGGCATGCCTCTAGCCTAATTCAGTGCTCTCAAGCATACCAGAGCAAGAGGGGAATGTGAGAGGATAGCGCTCAGCCATCTGGCAGCATTCCATAAAACTGAACAGATTCGTGAAATACTGCCTGGGGGGAAAGTGCTAGATACACTTTTTATGTTCTTTTAAAGATGATCGAGTGTAATCTTTTAGATATTCTGTCTGAATATTTTACCAAGATTAGGATGTTTTGAAGAAGAAGTGCCACCCTGACTGCAAACCCTAAATTAAAATTACAGCCGGTAAAATTAGAGTTTCACATGCTACTTTAATTCCGTGCTGTCACACTTTAGTGGCTTCTCATTTAAGAGTACATAATTATTTTCAAATTATCATATATCATTTCACAGATAAATTAGATTATCGGAACTCCCAAGGAGATTTGAATTCTACATGAAACTAGCTTCTGATCACTATTTATGCTCCTTTTTGATGGTTTTGTTTCCTGAACCCTAAGATCATCTCTTCACAGATAACCGCTGGGAAATGTTTAAATGGAAGAGATTGGAGCTGTTTCATATGCCATGTTTGCAAGAGAGATAGTTTGTCAATATAAGAAACTTAGGTAATATTCAGTAGAGGTGTAGATTTCCAAGAACATCAAAATAGTTCTTAAAGGAAATGTAGTTCACCCAGCCTCTTACTTCTTAAGTATACATAGGTTTGTATGTGTGTTGTTTTCTATATTTTATTTCAATAAAAGACAAGCTCTTAAGAGAGTCTCTGACTTTATACACTGGGAGACAGAACGACTTGGTAATTCCCTGGAAGTACTGTGATCAACTGCTCTGCTTTCAGTTTTGACACCAGGCACATGATCCTCTTTCTAAAGAGAAACAATGATTTTGTTTCCATGTGTAATCAGGATGATAATTATCTAAATTTGTTTCTACCATTCTTGCTGGATCCTTGTACAGTCAACTGATAAACTCTATCCCTTTCATTGAGCCAAACAGCTCTCAGATTCCAGGTCAGAGGTCACTCTCTTGGGGAAAATCAGAAGATTTTAAAGAGCTCAGAAAACCTGGATTTACTCACAGAAATCAGCTACATAGGATAATCTTATAACTTTCATGTTCTACTAATTCCCACCAGCTGTGTTTTTTTATTTGATTGATGCTCATCTATTCCATGAGACAATATAGTTCCTTGAGGGTAAGGCCTGGGTAAGTTTTGCTCACCATTATATTCTCAATGCCTGAAACAAAGAAGATGCTTTAAAAAAATTGTGTTTAACTAATAAGTGTAAAAGTATACATAAATGAGTTAATTAAATAAATTGCTCAAAGAGGCTTTATTAATAACACTTTGGAACTGCACTAGCCACATGTAGCTATTTAAATGTAACTTTATACTAATTAAATTTAATAAACTTTACAATTCAGTTCCTCAGTTGAATAAGGACTAGTGCCTACCACATTTGACAGTGTAGATTATAGGGCATTTCCATCATTGTAGAAAGTTCTACTGGTCAGCACAGCTCCAGTAATTCTGAAATTCTGGCCCAAGGAGAGTACTGTTTTCCCAGGCTCACTAAGGTCATTGTTATTTTTGCTATTATTAATATTTAACTGTATGACTGAATCCCCTTTCCTATGAAACTATTTCCCACTCATTAATTGAGTGTAATCTGAATGTTTTACTATTTTTTCTTCCAACATATTGACACATCATTTGGCTGATTTAATTGTAAGGGTCCAAGGGCTTATAGTTCTATATACTTTCCTGAGCACACAAAACAACTCTTGAAATTGAAAAAATCTACTGTTCTAAAACTGCATTTATTACACAGGCCAGGCCTCTATGTGTTATGCAAAGAATAAAAATAGGAAAGATATAATGTGTTTTAGAAGTCACCATTAGAGTATAAGGAATTTGAATTTGTACTGATTTACTTATGTTAACTGCATAATTGCACATATTCTGAAGTTGTCATTATGTGTTAAACTGGTATAGTCTTCCAAATAATAATATCAGTGTGTTTACTGAGGTCTTTTTACTTCAACAATTTAAACATTTTTTAAAACACAAGACTCTAGTTATAATTGTCTTATTTTATGCACTATAAGCATATACTTTGTTTTTGAGGACAGAGACTATAAAGTTACCAGGGCTAAGAGAACAAAGCTATAACATTTATGTTTAATTAAAAGTAATAGTTTTATTTAAAAACCCACACAAGCCCTGGCTGGTTTGGCTCAGTGGATGAAGCATCGACCTGCGGACTGAAGGGTCCCGGGTTCGATTCCAGTCAAGGGCATGTACCTTGGTTGTGGGCAAATCCCCAGTGGGGGTGTGCAGGAGGCAGCTGATTGATGTTTCTCTCTCATTGATGTTTCTAACTCTCTATTCCTCTCCCTTCCTCTCTGTAAAAAATCAATAAAATATAAAAAAAATTTAAAACCCACACAAACAAAAGCATCTTCAGTGATATAAGTGTTAGAAAAAGGATAAGAGAATGATGAATATGATATGATGCTTGACTCAGGTACAGTAAGTCCTCACTTAACATTGGCAATAGGTTCTGTAACTTCAAGCAAAACAACATGTAAGAAAACCAATTTTACCATAGGCTTATTGACATAAACAAAAGTTAAGTTCCTATCATGTCTCATCAGTGTTATAAGGAAACCACATAATTTGAATACCTGCAGGAAAAATTTGCAAATTTGAATACCTAGGAAGCTTTGTCTCTCTTAATAAAAAGCAAGGTTCTATGTCTTCTTTTAGCTTGCTACACTCTCTATATAGTGTGTCCCCCCAAAAGGCATACACACTTTAAATAGCTATTAATTCCAATGGGTTAAATCTGAAGAGAAAGAAACATCAGTTGGGCTATTAGCTGTTAAATTGTGTATACATTTTTCAGGAACACCCTGTGTAATCCCATTTTTCTCCATATTTTTATAAAAACAAAGAAGATTCTATCCAGCAAATGCTATGGTTTACCTTAACTGTACCCACATGTTTTAAATTACATATCACAAACTTTTGTCAATCTAGATCATATAATACCAAAACCAGCTTTTGAGCCAAATATATTTTACCACACCATCATTTTCATGTCCCAGATTTCAATGACAGTTCATAAAAGCAGCATTATTTTGACAGGTAACCACCTCAATGCCAAACATGCTTGTTAACATAGCTAAAACATTAGTATTCGGCATATTTTAGTACCATCGAGTTTTCATACCACAGGTGTTCCAAACCATAGGAAGTCAAGTATTTCCCTAATAACACACTTTAAAGTGTTAAAACATCAAGCCCTACACTGAAAAGTGCACAACCCAATTTCAAGTGCATTTTCAAGGATTAACTTATGCCTATCTTGGAACAATCTTTGGTTTTCTGATTCACTCCATCAGTGCTTAGTATTTATGTCTAAGTACTGAATGTCACATTTATAAAACACATGTCACATTTGGTAAAGGTGAAATTGTATGGTTCCACCGACTGGCTTTTGAGCAATTCAGATCTTGCCTCTTAGAAGGGGTTGTCAGAATGTCACACAGGAAGTTTACTCATAAAGAACATTAAGGAAGGGGTTGGAAAGTGAGTAGAAAATAGAATTGGGAAGATTCGTGGCCTTCATCTCTGCTGATTTTATATGGAAATCCAAGACCAGCCAATCCCTTTGAGATCTGTCCTCCTGACCATAAGATAGCAGGAGTTAGAAGCTCAAATGGCTTCCAGACTGCGGCATGTAACATCAATGAGTGAAGTAAGGCTATGACAGATAAATAAGAAGAGATGAGTGGGAACTGTGATAAGCCCCCTATGAAAACATTTAAGTTTTTTTTTTTTTTAAGTAGTTGAAAGATAGCAAAAGCCCATTGAGTACAATGTGTGGGGTTGCAAATTTGGAGTTTTTGCTTCCGGAGACAGCTTGAGATTGGGGAAGGGGTTACTGACTGAAATAATTTAAGGAAGTCCCTGTTCCATTGAAAGTTATAAGGTCATGCTTTAAAAAGTGCCAGGGCATAGATTTAGAGTAAGTTTTAGGTTGTGAAGTTATGTCTAATTATGAACTAACTTTAACCTTTCTTCAACTTTTCTCCATATCCCTCCTCCAATGCTTTAATTTTTCATTGGCTTGATCAAAGCTACTTTGCCCAACACTGCCACATATCAAATTCTTTTAAAAATATATATATTTATTGATTTCAGAGAGGAATGGAGAGGGAGAAAAAAATAGAACCATCAATGATGAAAGAATCATTGATGGGTGGCCTCCTGCATGTCTCCTATTGGGGATCAAGCCACAACCGGGTATGTGTGCTGACTGGGAATCGAGCCAAGACTTCCTGGTTCATTTGTCAACACTCAACCACTGAGCCACACTGACCGGGCCACAAATCACATTCTTGCTGACCACTGATTTAAAACCCAACCAAAGGAGAGAAGACTTACAGTTCGTCCCAATTTTGTGTAAAACAATAACAAGTGGCAAGTTTTGAAGGTGCTATATTTCTGATGATCATCCTATAGGTGGTATTCCCACTCTTAATGGGAACAGAGTTTTCAAAATGGTTGGGCTTCCATGACTCCTCTGTAACCTGGCACTATGTTTAAATCCTGTGCAATTTAGGGCAAGTAAATAATCTCTCTACTTCTAGTTCTTCAACTTTTAAGGTGATGATATCTAGCTCATAGGGGTGTTTAGCATCATATGTGTTAATACATAAAAAGGTAGAGTCACCTAGCAAGTACTCAATAAATAATATTTATTTTATTGTGACACCTCCCACATCATTTATTAATTATCCTGAACATTGATGATACAGTGACAATGACATTGAGAAATTTGGTAATAGTGTTTAGGTAGAAATGTGCAACATAAAAGGAAATGGATTAAAACAAAACTTAATTATAATTAATTACAATTAATATTTCTTGGATGCTTACAAGGTGTCAGATACTGTGATAAGTGCTTTCTTTACATGGATTAAATCTCATTTATTTTTTACAATATCACCATTAGTTATGAACGCTTAGTAATTGCATTTGGAAAATGGTAGTTTGTACTGTGAAAACCTGGTTACGCTAGGTCTGAGTTCCTCAGAATTCTCTTCCCTGTATGGTTCTGGGCTTGATTTTGCTGGAAGAGGAATTGGATGAGATTTGGAAGGCAGAAGTAAAGCAGTGCCATTACTCTCTGATGGTCATCATGGATAGATGCAGTTATGGGCAGACATAGAGGTGTCAATAGGTTCCAGCTGTGTAAACTTGTCTGTTCTCCTCCGCTCTACCTCCTGTTCTTTTTGGAATATCTCATCTCACCGATCACATGCACATCATTAGATGCTTGAATGTGAACTTCTTAGGCAAGAGCTCCCCACAGATTTCTCCACCAGCAACCTATGCATGATCCATTTCTGCAATTGGACATGCATACCTCCTCAGATGGACTAATGGGTGACATCTCTACTCTTCCAATTCCCCCTGTAGACCTTCACTTCCCCAGTGCCTCCCACAATAGTGGTTCAGCTCCCTCATTGAATCTTGACTGATACTCATGAGGAGATTACGTAGTTTACCCAGGTCACTCGGTGTTTGGTGAAGCCAGAATTGAAAGCCCTAATCTGCTTCCAGAGTCCATGCTCTTAATAACAACTATGTAGCCTTGCCTTGAAGACAGAGACAGGAATAAGAAATAAAGAAAAAGAAAAGAAGTGAGGCTTAAAGATTATAAATAAGGAGAGAGGAAACAGAAGAAAAAAGCCTAGGAGGAGTGAGAAGGGTGCAGGGAGGAAATTGGAACTACATGGCATAGTGGCATTCCCAGCTCCATTTGCTCAGCCAGTACTTCCTTTTTAGCACAAGGGGGAATTTTAAGTATGGTTCATATAAGCCAGAGGACTGCAAAGTTCTAGTGCTTAATTGTTGAGGAAGCAAATGGCCTTTTATTAGAAACCGAATCTAAAATTTTATTAGAGTTTTGTTTTTAAAAAGAGTAACTAATAACTTTTCAAATTATTCACTCTTTTAGCCTTTGTTAATCAATTTTTTACAACCTTGCATAAGTCAGTGATAAATATCAAGTTCTAAGCCAGCAACCTTTATTCAGATTTTGTCCGTGAGTGAAGAAATCAAATATGTATATGCAGTAGAGCAATGACTAGTAATTAATTATAGATTATCATGTTCAACTGGGGTCATAATCAACTTACCTGTGATATTCAACATAAGGGGTGTGACAAATTTTATGCATAATTCCAAAATAGAGGTGTGAAATATTTTCCCATGTGACTACTTGATTTACCCTAGATATTTACTATGTATAATATATACAGCTGCCAAAGAGGCACAGAAATTCATTTAAAATCTTGTTGGATTTTAGTTTCTATTATGAGGCAGCTAAGATCCTAAAAATATCCTGTCTAGGGTACAGAAGGAATTCTTCAAATGTCCTGATGTGCATGGAGGTGAGAGGACATTATACCTGACTTACAGTAAGGACAAATCATCTCATCCTCACCACCATCCCACATGACTGCCCATGAGCTGCTCCTGACTTGCATTTTAAGTATTGGTCAGTATACTTTGGGCAAGACTATATTGGAGAACAGGTTTTGTAAGAGGATGGTGATAGAAGATTTAATAATCTTGCCACAAACCATCCATCCTTCCTCTAAGTTCCATGATGTCACAGTCCCTAGTCAAGGGGTTAGGCCAGAGGTTGGCAAACTGCGGCTCACGAGCCATATGCAGCTCTTTGGCCCCTTGAGTGTGGCTCTTCCACAAAATACCACGGCCTGGGTGAGTCTATTTTGAAGAAGTGGCATTAGAAGAAGTTTAAGTTTAAAAAATTTGGCTCTCAAAAGAAATTTCAACCATTGTACTGTTGATATTTGGCTCTATTGACTAATGAGTTCGCCAACCACTGGGTTAGGCTATAAAGGGACAAGAGCACACCATACTTGTTTTTACAACCAGTTGTCCTTTTCTTATCTCTTTCCATACACACTGAGTGGCCAGATTATTATGATCTCTGAACGCATAATAATCTGGCCACTCAGTGTATATCCTATATAATAAAAGGCAAATTGTCCCCTTCACCAGAAGTTTGATCAACAGGCAGGCCGGCCAACCACCCATGTCCCTTCTCCATGGCCAGGCTGGTCAGACCCCACCCATGCACGAATTCATGCACCGTGCCTCCAATATATATGTGTATATGTATATGTATATGTATATGTATATGTATATGTATATGCACACACACACACACACTGAGTGGCCAGATTATTATGCATTCAGAGATCATAATAATCTGGCCATAATAATCTGGCCACTGATGCAGAGTGTGAAACAGAAGAAAAACAGAATGTGTCCTGAGTGGCCAGATTATTATGATCTCTGAATGCATAATAATCTGGCCACTCAGTGTGTGTGTGTGTGTGTGTGTGTATACATATACATATATATATGTATATGTATGTATATGTATACATACATATATGTATATGTATGTATATGTATACATATACATATGTATATGTATGTATGTGTATATGTATATGTATACATATGTATATGTATACATACATATATGTATATGTATGTATATGTATACATATACATATATACTCTCTGTCACACTTCTTTTCCTTGTCAGTTCTCTGCCCATCCAAACTCTGGCCTCCTAGGTTGTTTTCCTGTTTGTAGCCTCAGGCATGACTGTAGTTACCACCTCCCTGATGCTAACCCCTGCCTCTCCCTCTTGACCATATACTTCCCATACTTGCTTAAGAGACAAGTTATCAGATGCAGAGTGTGAAACAGAAGAAAAACAGAATGTGTCCTGATGCCAAAATCAACTCTAACAAGAAGGAAAAGTAAGAAGGCAGTTTTCTTTGTAATAGATTTTAGTTTAGATCACCCATGCTTCCACAACATTATATAAATCATAGAATGTATTGGAAATATAACTTGTTTTTAAAAATTGTTTCTTCAATGGAAATGTTCCAAATTGTTAAAGAATACTTTAATACTTCTCATTTATTTGCTTACATAACTTTCTTTCCCTACAAAGTTCTGTGATCCATGGAAATCCCATGTCCTATTCTTTTAATCCTCATTGTCTGAGAAAAAATAGGCACTCAAAAAATAATGCCTGAGTGAAGAAATGAATGAAGGAAGAAACAACAAGCAAATTATTATCAAGTCAACAATAAAGCAAAGAAGATTGGGCCTCCAAGGCTGAGGCTTTTCTCTCCCAACCGGAGAGTTCTTTCCAGTCCTCTAACAATCCACTTGACACAACAGGAATCTCTTTCCTCAATTCTACAGGGTGCTTAAAAGGCAGACTCAAATTCAGCAAACACCCACTGAAAACCTGCCATGTGTCAGGACCTTTCATGTACAATGTCTTATGTAAAACATCCAACAACCCTGTAGTTTTTATTAGGCACCACTAAAAGGGGTAGGATTGAAAGCCAAACCTGGTCTCACTGAAAGTTCAGTGCTTACTTCACTCCCTCACTGCCACGTTCCCCCAATACAACAACCCAAAGTCTACCATATAACATTACATACTTCACTAGTATTTATGGCACACCTTTTCACAGCTTAACATCCTGAAATAGGATACATTTTATAAATGATAGCCTCCTAAATTACTTGAAATGTGGTAATAATTTTCAAAAAATATTAAATCTACCATCTCTACCGTGTGTCATTATCTCTGACCATGAGCTAGTGTTGGAGAACTCTTATTTTGTTTGTAGAGTCAAAAGGACACTGAAAGAACTGTGATAATATAAAGAGCAGTAGGAAGATATCTCTGATCAAAAAATGTGTTCTGCATTTTTATTTTGTCACTTAACTACTAGAAAGTGTTAGTTTAGTTTATAGGAATTTAATTGGCTTATTTTCTCTTAAACCTAACTGAGATCACCTCAGAGGCAATGAAGGTTTTGATTGGTAGTGGAGGAGAAGGCAGTTAGGGAGTTGAAGCCATTTGACAGGGAAGATAAGATGGTGCCTCGGGGGAAGGGTAAGCAATAGTGGCTGAGTTAAGGAATGGAGTTTAAAATGGAATAAACATTTCAAGAAGGTAAATAAATAAATTCCAACCATAGAGTACCATATCTTTAAAAAGAGTGTTTGTAAGAGACTATGGCAGGTAGAATGGTGATGTTAAAAGCAAAGGGAAGCTTTTATTTCATATTTATGAATAAGTTAACCAAATGCCCAGGGTGAAGTGAAATAGTTCCTAATTTATATTTTTACATCAAACCCATATTTAAATCACTGATTATTAAACTTCCCTAAAAGAACTATTGCCTTTTGTGCATCTTATCAACTAAAAACTATTTTCAAAATCAAATAACTAGTTCTTGATCAACAGGTACCTAAAAGGTCAAAAATCTCCTGCATTTGACCCAGTTTTCCTGATTCCTCTACGAAGTGTAGCTCAACAAAAATTTTGTCCCAACCTGGAAGTCACAGGTCAATTGCTAGTTCAAGGCCATGACATTCGTACAACCAGTTCTATACCCAGTGAATACAATAATGGGAGCAATAGCCTGACACTAAGGATCTGTATCCCAGTTTCCTGGACAGGCCAATATGGTGCCTACAATATCTACAGCACCTATCTAACAGGAACCAACCCACAGTTCCTTACAGTGAGGAAAGGCCCCAAGCTTTTCCTTAAGCATGGGTGGCCATGTTTTGTATTTTATGACCTAATCCCATTGTTGTTGCTAATTAGACCGGGGTAGGCATTTAATTCATGGAAAAGCAATTTGTCAGCTGCGTAGCAGCCTATGAAGTAGTCTGGTTCAAGAGCACTTTCTGATGTTTATCCAAATTGGACCAACTACGTTTTATCTCTTTGAAAGATGAATTATGCCGAGATGCAATGAAGCAGAGAAAGACATCTGGCAATTGGAAGTGAGAGCAGAAGTCTACAGACACAGAAAAAAGCTAATTCAAATGGAGAAGCTAAATTCCTTTAGTGGTGGGACAGTAGAGATCCACAACAAGGGACCTGAACAACCATCCAGCTCTATTTTCTGGGATAACTGGCTATGGTTCCTGTTATTCCTGGGATGCTTTGTTTATTCAGATTTATCTTGAGTTCTTCTGAGCCTTAATGCACAATACTTAAGACTAAGTATTGTGATGGCAACAAGTAGCATGAATATCATAGCTTAACACAACAAAAGAGCATTTCACTTTTTGCAGAATCTCCTCCAGATCTGGAGACTGTCCAGGACATATGTCCTTCAATATTCCAGACTTCTTCTAGCTGAGGACTGATCACCTACTCTTAAACACTTCTATATATGTGATCTATTAATTCTACTCCCAACTATTGGCTAGAGCTTATCGCATGGTTAACTGCAAAGAAGCTGTGAAATGTGATTTTCCAAGCACGAGAAGAAGACAACTGGAAATATGTGTGAATCAGATATCTAAATTAGGGATATCTTACTATCACATTTTTTATCCTTTTCTGGGTACCTTATGCTAGTCATTTTAACCCCTACTATGCTTCACTGAAACCTATCAGGTAGTGTTACATTCATGTTATTTACTCACTTTGATTCACTCTTAGACACACCTAGCCACACCTCTTAACACTTATTTTTTGATACCTCACAAAAAATAAAACTTGTAGCAAGCAGGGACTTGCGTTGTTGAGTAGATGCTTTTGACAGTCCTTTTTTTACCTTCTAAAATAAGAACAGTAGCAGATAATGACGGATTTTTGCCAGTTGGTTGGCGGGGGCGGAGGAGGTAATGAGAGCTAATGAGATAATCTCAATAGGACCAATCTATGCAATTTATTTCTTTGGAAATTATTATTTAATTTAAACAGAAAAGAGGGGAAGATAAAATGTACTGAGTATCTACTATGCACCATCACTTCCCACAGACATTTCATTTATTTATCACCAAGTAGTATCTATGAGATAGATATTACTATTTTCCAGTTGATAAAAGCAAGACATGAAGAGATTATATGATTTGCCTAAAGTTACACAACTATAATGACTATGAAAATTCAACCTAGGCCTCCAGACCTCCAAATCCAGGCTTCTCACAATTTCATGAAACAGGAGCAACAATAAACCTAAACTACATCTTGGGAAAGACATCCAGATTTTCTGGGACTATTCCTGAAAAAAAATAAGATTCAGAAAGGATTCAATTGATTTTATAAAAGTTCCCAAGGCTTTTGAACATGGTGATCTCTTATGCAATCATTACACACTCATTTTATTTAAAAAGATTTAATGAGTGAAGACAAAAAAGACAAGATTGAAAATCCCTGTTCTCAAGTTACTCACTATATTTAGACATAGACCCACAAGTAAGCAAGACAATTATGACATGGTGGAATAAGAGTTACAGGAATAAGCAAGTGGTGTTGAGGGTCCTAACCAGTGTTGCTATTCAGTTCATTGTGAAATAGAGTCTAAGATGGAGATTTGTGTGCAGGAGGCTTGCTATCAAGATCAACACCTGTAGGGGGAAGTGAAAGAAGCTGAACTGGCCAAAAGAAGTTGAGTTGTGATGCAGTTGCAACAAAGACCTCAGCCTTTCTCGGGGAGAATTATAGAGGTAGGGTGACATGCAGAATTGTCCCACCTGAGGCCATGGGGCCAGGCCTTTATAATTCTGTATCAATTACTCATTGCATATGGGCTGCTCCTAGGCAGGAAGGCATGATCTTAAACAAGTGGCTCTCTTCAATGAAGGGCAATCTCTAAAAATGAAATTTAGCTGAGGTCTATCATACTCTCAGTAGTTGTGGAATGAGTGTGTGTTTCAGTTTTGGGAGGTAGAAGAATCCAAAGCATACCATCACATCCATTATATTCACCTGCAGAGAAGGTATCCTGGAGAAGATGTCCCTGGAGCTGAGTCCTAAAGGATGAGTAGGAGTTATCCAAGTGAGAGTCTGAGGAGAGCACATTCAGGGAAGTTTGTAATGCCTGTGGGAATAAATAATGCAAAAGGAATGCAGCAAGTACTGAGGTTTGGTGTGGAGACCAGATCCTACAGAGCATGCATGCTGTGCTAAGGAGTTTGGACTTCTTCCCAAAGGCAATGGGAAGGCATTCAAAATTTTATTCAGAGAATAAGATAATCAGATTTGCTTCATAGAAAGATCATTCTGGCAACAGGTGGAGAATATATTAGATGGGAATGAAACAGAAGAGAAGCAGATTGATTATGATTCTGTGGCAGCAATCCCAGAGAGAATAATAATGCTTGAATTGACAAGCAGCAGTAACAGTGAGAATGGATAGAAGAGGACATAATATTACAGGGATATTAAGAGGCAAAACTGAGAAAATTTTAAAAATCGATTAAATGTTATGACTAGGGAAAATTAAAAGGTCAAGAGTGGCTCAGAGAATGGTTTCATCCTTTTGAATTTATAGGTATTCCATTCATAAATCTGGAGGGAAATGTGGTAAATCCCATTTTGAACATATTGTCTGTGGCACATTCATGTAGAGAGCTCCAGCTGCAGATATTTGCCCTCCTCTGGAACCCAAGGGAGAAATCTAAAAAGTCAGAGTCACACATCAAAAATAATGACCAAACATTATACTGTATTTGTTTCTGTCTAGACATAAAAAAATTACGAATTACAAAGGTAGAAATCTTTGATATATCTATTCATGAACATAATGCACACTCACAAACACTTGTGGAAGATTTGGCTGTTGTCCATGATTATGTGAATTCACATCATTTCTTAGTTATATAAAGACACAGCACCAGGAACTCAAATACAAACGAAAATGCTCTCCCATTTCCAGTCCTCTGACCTGAATTGAGTTTTGTGCTTTTTGTGGCAGCTTTTAGATCTATTCTATATGAGTATGTAGACTGTCTTAAAGAGCTCTCCTATTTGGTACCTGTGTCTGATCTTGTCATTAAAAATACCTTCAAGGTCATAATATGAGAGTAATAATGACACTAATATGTAACTTTTTGTGCAACTATATGCATTAATCTCAAAAAAGGAGAAAATTTCAAACCTTTATTTGCTACATAAGAAGTATGTCATAACATCACAAAGGATATGTAACACAAATATGACACCAAAACAAGTATGTCTTAGGAGCCACTAATATCATACTATTGTGTGTGCATGGGCATTAGGATACACAGGATATGTGACATTAAAAATGAAAAATGGCACTGTCCCCTGAGGTCTGGGACATGTGAACCAATTAAACTTTGTAAGGAGAAAAAGGAAAGGAAATTAAAAGATTGGTCCTTTCTGAGAAGATGTCAAGCAGGTGGAAATAAGCTTCCCTTTAAACATTCTTTTTAATAAGCAAGAAATAGGTACATCCTGTCTTCACATTGCTATTGCTAAAATGTTTTCTTTCCTGTAAAGGGGGAAAAACAGGATATTATGTTCTTTTAATGAGTCTACTATCTGAGATTCATCTAAGTGTGCAAAGTACTATTCTAAGCCAATTACTCAATTGTTGCTTTGACAAGGCCTGTCATACTAATTCAATATATAAATGATTTCTTAGAAAATATAATTATAGTAAATGTTTTTAAAAGGAGAAATACATTCTCTTCTGTGATTGAAATGCTGTCCTAATAATATGACGCACTCTTTCTAATTTACACATTAAGCAGTCTATATGTGCTATATGAAGCCTTAAACTAGAAGAAAAAAAACTTCAGTATCTCTAACATAATAAATCTTCATGAATAGATCTCCTTCTATGTTGTTATCAACTCATCATATTTTATAAAATTTCTGAAGCCAATCAAAAGCTCTACCCCAATCAATTACTCTTTATTAATTAAACGCTAAGTTTTTAATGAGTGTGATATCCACCTTTACAAAACTCTCTGATGTACCTAAATGTCATTTGAAATAAAAGTAAGGTTTTCCTAAAAATATTAGACCATTACTCTCTATGATGTCCAAATATTTTGAAACAAAAATCAAAGTGAATGGTTTAAGATGGTTGCCAAATAAAATATTAAAATTGGAACTGTCTTGGAAAATCTAGAAAAAGTAGTTGTAGCTACACATCTACAATGTAGAGGCTCAGGCAGAAAATGTTTTCCTTTCTTGTACTTTAAACTATAATCATTTGTTTGATTTTTAAAAAATCCCTACAATTAGCAGAAGGGTTTAAACAAAACTAATCTAATCTATATGCATAATTATTTTTCTTGAATTTATTGGGGTGACATTGGTTAACAAAATTATGTTGGTTTCAGTGTACAATTCCATAATACATCATCTGTATATTGTATCATGTGTTCACCACCGCAAGTCAAGTCTCCTTCCATCAGCATTTATGCCCCCTATATCCTCTTCTACTTCCCCACATTCCCCTTTCCTTCTGGTTTATGCATAATTATGTTTTTGTTATTGGCATAAAGCACCACCTTTGAGTGCACGTATATAGGTCTAAAATAAGTAGTTATCTACCACACAAAGCTTTTTTGCAACAAAAGCAAAACCGTAACAAGTGGCATTATTTGTTTGTTTGAATGTTGTCTGTGATCATTAACCAATTGAAAACCTCTTAGTAGCTATTTTTTAATTATTAAAAATATATCAGACACCTATGCAGGACATGGGACTTTGGAAGAAGATGCAAATCAACAAAAGTAATGTGCAATGGTCAAAAACACGATTTTCTTATATTTCTATACTTTCCATAAACTTTTTTAAAATGTTCCCATAAACAGGCTGGAAAATTAAGTTTTCTAATTAATATTTGAGTTATCTGAAAGGTACTAGATCAGCAATAGTTGACTCATTTTTTTAATGAGAAAAAAGGAAATTACTCTCAAAATTAAATTGAATGTAGGTTTTAGCAATTTTGTCTTTATAGTTCAGAGGGGACATTATGGATCACAATTATCATTATGAGACCACTAATAAATGAAGCACTATACGTGAGAAAAGTGTAAGAAATGTAGTTAAACATAGCTTTATACTAAATCATTTTTAAAACTTTTCTCCTCCTCCTCTTCTTCCTTCTTCTTCTCCTCCTTCTCTTTCTTCAGCAATTCAGGAGTTTTACCACTGGGTTAGCGCATCCATTTTGATTGCTGGATAAATGATCTCAAGATAATTAGGATTTTTGCCATATAGGACCCTGAGATAACCTATTGTGTTTCTTACTATGTTATTTGAGTGCATTTTCTGTGTTACATTTATAATGATAGATTTTAAGTTTCTTCTAAGCTAGCCAGTGTGCTTGTGTTCTCACATATAAATGTTTACCTTTTATTCACAAGTGGCCAACCATATCAATAGCCAAGGCCACAATTCAGCATATTATCAGTAAAAATTCAAAGCAGTTGTATTTCTAAATCTTAACACCTAACTGATTTCATAATCAAATAGAACTGTCAAATATTTATATTATGTATTTCATTTCCTTGTGTTCACTAGTAAGTATCACCTATTTGTCCTTAATTCCTGGCTCAATCTAATCCTCCAGTTGAATAATCTGTTGGAATTTGGAAATGGGGAGTAAAAATAAGGGTAGATAGCTATTGTTGAGGAATGAATAGCAACAAATTATTTATAATAGCAAAATCTATAATAATAATAAAAGCATAATATGCTAATTAGACCGGATGTCCTTCTGGACAAAGCCGGGCCAGAGGGAAGCCATTGCCAGCAGCCAGGGGAAGGAAGGCCTACTCTTGCATGAATTTCAGGCATCGGGCCTCTAGTAATGTCATACATGGTATATATTCATGGTTCAATTAAATCTAGAAATTTAATAAACAATATTTAACAGAAAGTCAATTTATGAAAGGGTTTATTTTCTTGTTTTGTATCAAGCTCACTACTCTATACCTGTAGAACAGGTTTTTACAGTGCTCCTTTTTATGCTTATCAATCAAAATATAATATGACTATGTTTTGAATTGAGTAGATTTTTTTTTAATCCTTACCCAAGGATATGTGTTTCTTAAACTTGTTTTAGAGAGAGGAAGAGAGAGAGAGAGAAATATTGATGTGAGAGAGAAACACTGATGGGTTGCTTCCCATTCCTAGGTATGTGCCCTGACCAGGAATCGAACCTGCAGCTTTTTGGTGTATAGGATGATGCTCCAACTAACTGAGCCACCTGGCCGGGGCAAAACTCAATAGAATTCTAATGGCAAATTCTTCTCTCTGTTTGTGTTAAGAGTCACATATAAGCTCTAAACAGGCACATGTTATCAACAATGCTCTACTTTTCTTCTGTTCCCTGGACATTTTTGGTCACCCAAGTGATCTAAGGGACCTCTTGAATCACATACTGGTTAGGTTTGGTTGGCCAGGATTTAGGTGTGGCATGTTAGAGACTGGAAATTTGAAAGCTTTCCCAGGGAGTCGATGAGAGCTTGGGGAGGGGGCATTTTCTGGTGAGATCAGAACATCCCAGGTGGTATTTGGCATTTGCTCAATGATTGCAACATAACAGACATGTTTTCAAGGAGGAAGGTGAGAGGCAACAGTAACTGCCAGCTAAAGACCATTCCCATGCTTAGATCTAACTGTAATTTAACATTACACATGATCACTAATCAGGTCCTTTGTTACCTTTCAGAACTTGACATCAGGACATGTCTTCAAAGTAATTTGACCTGTTCCAATTTTATTATTACACTAGAGGCCCAGTGCACAAAATTCATGCAAGAGTAAGCCTTCCTTTCCCCAGCTGCTGGCACCGGCTTCCCTCTGGCACCCAGGACCCAGGCTTCCCTCGCAGCCCTGGCTTCATCTGGAAGGTCGTCCAGTCTAATTAGCATATGATGCTTTTATTATTATTACATATCTCCTAGTTATCTGCAATCCCTAGCCCACTCTACCCCTCCATTTGAATTATCTGCAGTAATTTGGAATTAGAGAGTAAAAGATGAGGGTAGACAGCTATGGTTGAGCAGTGAATAGCAACAAATTGTTTTGAATAGCAAAATAATCTCATAAGTAGTATTATATGGTTCTAATTGAACAAGGAAATTTAGAAATTGAATAAACAAAAGTTCAAGCTGACCCTGCAATTATGAAAGGACTTATTTTTTTATTTTATATTAATTCAACTACTTTAAGTAAACAAGACAAGGGTTTTACTGAATTCCTTTTTATTCTTAACAATCAATAAAACTACTTCTGAATGACAGAGTTTTCTTGAATGCTTGTCTTCTGGAAAATAAGAATTAATTCCCACAGTTTTCCTAAATAAGGTTAAGTCTGGACAGTCAGCAAATAAAGGGTTGGTATCTATGATAGTAATGGGCTTTTTCAGCACCTTTTTGTCCTCTATTTCAAGGGATATTTTTTAACATCCTAGATCGAATCTTTGGAATTCTTAAATCCAGAGGGAAACCAGTGAGTGCAAGCAAGATGTCCAATAAACAAAAAGAAACCCAGGCTAGCAACCCATGGTTTAGGACATGTTATTATGAGAGTATCTTAGGAGAGAGAAGTATAGAAGAGTTTAAAGAAGTCTGGTTGAGACTGGGAAGGAGGCTGGAGTCTCTCAGTATCAGGATACAAGGGTTATGGTGAGGGTCCCAAGATAACACTAGAATGTCTCTGTGACTTGACTCCAAGAAATATCTGAGGCTGGATATCTGACCTAGAAAGAAAACTTAAGGGTCAGTCTGAAGCAAAAGTCCCATAGTATCTTTTCTATTGTTGCCGCCCCAGAGAATAATACTAGGGGTTGGAAGTGGGAAAGGTACTTGTTATGTTAATATTTGGGGAATAGTCCTTTATCTTATGTGTCTCCAGTAATATTCCTCACCCTGTTCTTGACTCCAGCATTTGCTTAGTAATAAAGCAAAATGTATGACTATAATTTACAGAGTTCTTAGCGGGCATCAAATCTGTCAATATGTAAATCATGGACATTCAGTTTTCTTTCTTTTTTTGGCTCTTTATTTTTTTTTTAATTTTTATTGTTGCAAGTATTACATATGTTCCTTTTTTCTCCATTGACCCCTTCTAGCCTGCCTCCCCCCACCCCAGACTTTCAACACCCTGTTTTCTGTGTCCATAGGTTATGCATATATGCATTCAAGTTCTTTGTTGATGTCTTTCCACCCACCCATCCTCTCCTGCCTTCCCTCTGAGACTCAACAATTTGTCCCACTCTTCTAAGTCACTGGTTCTATTTTGTTCATCAGTTTATTTTGTTCATTAGAGTCCACATATGAGTGAGATCATATGACACTTGTCTTTCTTTGACTGGTTTATTTCACTTAGCATATACTCTCTAGGTCCTTTCATGCTGTCTTAAAGGGCAAGCCATCTTATTTCTTACACTAATTTGATATTGCTCAATTAATCAGACTCTTACATTGTTCTCTAAGATTCACACCCAGGTTGAGACAATTCTTTTTACCCATATTCTGGAGTTAATTGGTCTAATCTTATTAGAGATTCCCACACATACACCCTCAAATCAGGATTATTTTCCTTTTCAGTGGTGAGGCAAAGTCTGTTCTGTGTGTTTGCACCACACCTCTATTTCTCAGCTCACGGGTAAGTTGGTTCTTCTAGTCACCAGACATCTTTGTTAGGTAATATGTCTCTCATTTTCATTCTCTGGAATATCTTAAAACTGGATTCTTTGCCTTTATTAAGGTACACAGCCCTCAATCTTCTCTTTCTTTCTAGTCAGATTGTTAGTTCTCTTAGACACTTAAATGTATTTATGTTTCTAGACCTCATGCAATTTTCACTTCTACATATCATATTGTTTTTCCCCCTAGGCAGGGTTCTTTCTTAGTAAAAAGTTTAACATATCTAATACCCAATTTTCCTTACTTCTTCTCTGAACACAATAACTCATGACTACCCTTAAATCTACACATATTTGGAGTCAGAATACCACACCAAACCCAAGTTTCATGGGAATATAGTCCCATCAAATGTACTGAAAGTAATAAGTTCATTCTTCTTTTTAGTTGCCCAATTTCTGTGGATTGGGAACAGATGAGAACCCTGTTATATATACACACAGTTGGTCCTTATTATTCATGGAGTACATATTTGTGAATTTGCCTACTCACTAAAATGTATTTGTAACCCCAAATCAATACTTGTAGTTACAGGTCATTCATGAACATGCACAGAAGAGCTGAGATTTGAGTCACCTGACGCTCTCATTCCTAACTAAGGGTTGAACAGGCAGTGCTCTGCCTTCTTGTTTCAGCTCTCAGACAGTAACTAAGTGCCTTTTTTTTGTGGTCCATTTAGTGCCATGTTTTTCGTGCACTTTGTTGGCGATTTTATTGTTCAGAGCTAAAGGAGTTCATCACCACCAAACCAGGATTATATGAAATACTGAAGGGTATTCTGTAAGAAGAGGACGAAGGAGAAAAAGGTAAAGATAAAAATTATGAACAACAAAGTGGCAGCAAATACATATCTATCAACAAATGAATCTAAAAATCAAGTCAATAAAAAATCTGATGAACAGAATAAACTGGTAAATATAATAGAATTGGGGGCATAGAACGGGAATGGACTGACAATTCTCAGGGAGAAGAGGGCGTGAGGGGTGCGGGAAGAGATTGGACAAAAATCTTACACCTATGGATGGGATAGTGGCGAGGGGTAAAGCCATGGGGTTGGGGGGGAATCAGGTAGAGGGGAACTATGGGGGAAAAAAAGAGGAACATCTGTAATAATCTGAATAATAAAGATTTATTTTTAAAAAATAAAAATAAAAAATACCAAAAAAAAAAAAAAAGGAGCATGTTGAACATCAAAGTATTAATAAAGGAAATGTTTACCTAAAAAAAAAAAAAAGAGCCCACAAATGCACTGTGATTTTTGCTTTACAGAAAAGTGTGTTAGATAAGTTTCATTCAGGCATGAATTATAGTGTTGTTGATTGTGAATTCAATGTTAATGAATCAACAACTTATGTTAAATAAGGTGTCTTTATTTATTTCTTATGAGAGAGAGAGAGAAACATCAATGTCAGAAAGAAACATGGATTGGTTGCCTCCTAAACATGCCCCGCCTGGGAATCAAACCCACAGCCTGAGTATGTGCCCTAATTGGGAATCAAATCCACCACTTTCTGGTGTATTGGATGACGCTCCAACCAACTGAGCCACACTGCCTAGGGTCTAAATAAGATGTCCTTAAATATATGTACACATGAAACAAGGTTATGTATTGATCAGTTAATGAAAATGTCATAACCAGATGCTCCTAGAAACTTACCCCTGTATTTTCTCTAGGAGCAATGATTCAATATTTGTAATTCAGTGTTCTCAATGACGTTATAGAATCTAACTACAACAGATAATGAGATTTGACTGTGCATGTGTGTGTGTGCATTTCCATGTAGCAAAACTACTGCAACTGGCTAATACTGCCTTAAATAGCATATTATAGTTATAACTAGTAGCCCTGCGCACAAATCCGTGTACCATTAGCTTGCCAGCAGCTTGCTGCTGCCCTCCAGTAGCTCTCCGCCTGCTGCCCCACTTTCCTGTAGCTCTCCGCCACTCGCTTGTAGCCAGTAGCTTGCTGCCGCCCTCCTCTAGCGCCCTCCACCCTCATAGCTTGCTGCCCTGCTCCCTCCTGTAGCTCTCCACCACCTGCTTGTAGCTCGCTTCCCCACACTCCTGCTAATCCGTGATCCAGTCTTTATGCGGTCAGTCATCATGCTTCACGGCACAATGACCATTTGCATATTACATCTTTATTATATAGTATGAGCCCCTAAAATCCTATAAATTAAATCTAGTATAATTATATATACATTTACCCTTTGATCTAACAATTGTATTTCTGGAAATCTACCACAAAGTCATACTGGCAAATAAAAGAACACAAATCACTATGAATCTTCTAATGGAAATACACAACACCACCTTTGAAATGGTCTTGCCAAAACTGACCTTTAATCTGATTATGTGTCTAGACTTAACTACTAATTTACAGAAAATTCAAAGGAAAGGGAAATATGTGAAATATGTACATGCAATCAGCAAAATCCAGATCAAAAATTCTACTGAACAACTACCTCCCTCCCCACCCAACACACATGACTTGGAGCTTAAAAGAGAACTAAACACTAACAATACCAAATGTTGGCAAGAATATGCAGCAACTTGAAATTTCATATCTTACTAGTGATAATGTAAAATAGTAAAACTTCTTTGGAAAAGTTTCTTATAAAGTTAAACATCAACCTACTCTTTGACTAAATGATACCATTCCTAGAAATGTATCCAAAAGTAATGAAACATGTGTACAAAAAGATTCTCATATTAATGTTCACAGCAGCTTTATTCTCAATAACCAAAAACTTGCATTGACACAATGTCCATCAACAAGAAAAAGAATAAACATATTTAATAGTGCTAGCAATTATCAGAAACAAACTAATCCAACAGCATGGATGCATCTCACAGGCATTATCCTGAGAAGCTTGATATGAGAGTATAAAATTTGGGAATAGGCACTAATCTAAGATAAAACAAAACAAAACAAAAAATCAAAGCCCGTGGTTTCCTGTGAGTGGATAAGAGGCATGAGGAAACCATTTAGGAAGATGTAAATGTCCTATGTGATTATAGGGTTGTGGGTTACATTGGTTCATTCATTTGCAAAAATTGTACAGCTAAGATTTGTACATTTTTTTTGTTTTTGTTTTGTTGGGTTTTATTATTATTTATTATTTTTTAATTTAATAAATCTTTATTTTTCTGATTATTACAATTGTTCCTCTTTTTTCCCCCATAGCTCCCCTCCTCCCAGTTCCCACCCCACCCTCTGCCTTTACCACCTCCCCACTTTCCTCATCCATAGGTGTAAGATTTTTGTCCAGTCTCTTCCCACACACCCCACACCCTTTTACCCCCAAGAATCATCAGTCCACTTCCTTTCTATGCCCCTGATTCTATTATATTCACCAGTTTATTCTGTTCATCACATTTTTTTATTCACTTGATTTTTAGATTCGCTTGTTGATAGATATGTATTTGTTGTTCATAATTTTTATCTTTACCTTTTTCTTCTTCTTCCTCTTCTTAAAGAATACCTTTCAGCATTTCATATAATACTGGTTCAGTGGTGATGAACTCCTTTAGCTTTTTCTTATCTGTGAAACTCTTTATCTGCCCTTCAATTCTGAATGATAGCTTTGCTGGGTAGAGTAATCTTGGTTGTAGGTTCTTGCTATTCATCATTTTGAATATTTCTTGCCACTCCCATCTGACCTGCATAGTTTGTGTTGAGAAATCAGCTGACAGTTGTATGGGTGCTCCCTTGTAGGTAACTAACTGTTTTACTCTTGCTGCTTTTAATATTCTCTCCTTGTCTTTTGCTCTTAGCATTTTAATTATGATGTGTCTTGGTGTGGTCCTCTTTGGATTCCTTTTGTTTGGGGTTCTGTGCACTTCCTGGACTTGTAAGTCTATTTCTTTCACCAGGTGAGGGAAGTTTTCGGTCATTATTTCTTCAAATAGGTTTTCAGTATCTTTCTCTCTCTCTTCTTCTGGCACCCCCATAACTCTGATGTTGGTACGTTTGAAGTTGTTGCAGAGGCTCCTTACACTATCTTCATATTTTTGGATTCTTTTTTCTTTTTGCTTTTCTGGTTGTGTTTTTTGCTTCTTTGTATTTCAAATCTTTGACTTGATTCTTGTGATCATCTAGTCTGCTGTTAAATCTCTGTATAATATTTTTTATTTCAGTCAGTGTATGCTTAATTTCTAGTTGGTCCTTTTTCATATCCTCGAAGGTCTTGCTAAATTTTTCGGCCTTTTCTAGAAAATTCTTGAAAAACCTATAACCTTGGTTTTGAACTCTATATCCATTCATTTGCTTTCCTCCATTTCTTTCATTTGTGACCTGTTTCTTTGTCTCCACATTTTGGCTGCTTCCCTGAGTTGATAGAGTGGCTTTGTGTGGTAGGTGTCCAATAGGGCTCAGTGGCTCAGCCTCCCCAGTTACCTGAGGTGGACACTCTTGGTGCACCCATTTGTGGGCTGTGTGCACAATCTTGGTGTAGTTAAGCCTTGATTGTTGTTGGTATCACTGGGAGGAATTGACCTCCAGGCCAATTGACTGTGAGTATCAGCTGTGTCTACGCTGGAAGAACTTCTGTGCTGGAGACACCCTTATGGGAGAAGACTTGCAAAAGCCTCTGTGCTCAGCTTGGATGGGGCGGAGTCTCAGGGCAGAGCAGACAGTATTGGTTTCCTGTCAGCCCTGCCCTAATAGGCCTCTGAGTCTCAGTGTCCCATGGTAATCACTGCAAGCACCTCTGAGAGAAAGCCACCCTCGGGTTCCGCCTGCTGCCAGACAGTCCAGTTTCTCCCCGAATGAGTCTGGGTCCCCAGAGTCTCACCCAGAACTGGAGTTCAGTGCAGTCGGGAGCTTTTGTCTCCCTCCCACTTGAGAAAGCCAGCCTCATACTCAGTTGCCCGCCCTCTCTGCATGCACACCTCCGTACCTCTACCTTCTGCAGTTCCTCTGAGTCTCAGTGTGCTTTTCTCTTACCTGACAGTCCAGTTTCACTCCGTATGAGTCTGGGAACCCAGAGTCTCGCCTGGAACTGGAGTTCAGCACAGTTGGGAGCTTTTGTCTCCCTCCCGCTTAAGAAAGCCAGCCGCACACTCAGTTGTCAGTCTTCTCCACGCACACATCTCAGTACCTCTGCCTCCTGCAGCTCCTCTTAGTCTCAGTGTGCTTTTCTCTTTCCTTCTAGTTGTAGAATTTCCACTCAGCCGGCCTTCCTGTGGTTCTGGATGATGTCTGTTTTGTCTTTTAGTTGTAGCTTTGAAATTGTTGTGTGAGGCAGCAGTTTAGGTGTTTACCTATGCCACCATCTTGGTTTCTCCTGCTAAGATTTGTACATTTAAAAATATGTACATTTTACCCCAAAAGACTGTAAAAATAATGCAATGAAAATTGGGGAGTAGGTGGCAGTATAGCTGATAAAGAATGACAGACTGTTGATCATTGTGAAGCTGAGTATTTACTATATCTATTGTTCTGCTTACTTTGAAGTTTTTAATAATGTATAGTTGTTTGTTTGTTTTTTAAAGAGAGAGATTAAGAGACATAACAACCAATGGCATGTATATTCCTTTTGGATCCAAATTTATAAAAACTGTCTGGATATTGGAGGATATTAAGGAAATATTCAGGGTTTTTATTTTTACATGTGATAGTTATATTATAGCTATGTTTTTGAAATAAAGATACCCACTTTTTAAGAGACACATATGAAAATACATATGAAATTATGTGGCATCTGAGATTTATTTTGAAATAGGCCAGTGGGTGTGGCAGGGTAGAGATAAAACAAGATCTACCAGGAATTAAAAACTGTTGAAGCTGAATAATGAGTACATGGGGTTGGTTTATTAGAGAGTTCTCTCTCCTTCTGTATATTTTGAAACTTTCTAAATTATAACGGATTTTTAAATAATACATTTTGGAAACGTACTCCCATAAATTGAAAAACTGCAGGCTGGCTAAGTCTAGTCACATGGATGGGACTGTATCTCTGCTGATGAGCAATGCTGATTTTATCTGAGAAGAGAGGCTGGGGGCAGGAACCTGGGCTGGTAACACTAGAAGGGGGCGTGTGGTGACTCAGGTTGAGAGGCTGGGAGCTTCATACAGTGACACAGTGGGGTGGGGCTGTAAAGAAACTGATCTCTGAGAGGTAACTGTGGAGGCAGTACAAGCAGCAGGAGGGGACAGATGAGTAAGGCAGGATATGAAACTGCATGGGGGAATTATGAGAAAATATTAAAGCAGGAACAGTTTGGGAGAGCTAGTTGTGAGGAATCAATCCTCAGAAAGGGAAAGCGCAAATAGAAAAATTCTATTGGCAAAGTCCAAGATTTCTGTAGTCAGGTCTACCAAGAGATTTTTAAAAACTGAGGAGTTTAGCCCTAGCTGGTTTGGCTTGGTGGATAGAGTGTCGGCCTGAGAAGTGAAGGGTCCTGGGTTCAATTCTGGTCAAGGGCACATACGTGGGTTGCAAGCGGATCCCCAGTGGGGGCCGTGCAGGAGGCAGCCAATACGTGATTCTCTTTCATCACTGATGTTTCTCTCTCCCTCTCCCTTCCTCTCTGAAATCAATTATACAGCATATATATATACTGAAGGGTTTAAGGAGTAACTTGCTACTTTACTTACTAAAGTAACTCAGATAACTAGAGATAACTAACAAGGAAAGATTGAGAGGATGAAATAGTGAGAATTAAAATGGGAATTGTGTTGCTATCCAAAAGGCATGAAATAAATGTTTAGGATTCATCCAATCACTAAATCCAAGAGTGTGGATAAGATCACCCAGGAAGAATGTGTAGAGCAAACGTGTCAAACATGTGGCCTGCTGGCCACATGTTTGACATGCTTGTAGAGAAATAATGATGATACTAGCTAACATGTATCACATTATGAAGATCTTACTTGTGCTAAGCATCTGCTATGAGTTATCTCATTTAATCTTTACTACCACCTTATCAGATAAGTACTTGTGGTAGTAACATTTATGTGTTAACTTCATTGGACCATGGGGGGCCCAGATATTTTTCAAACATTATTCTGGGTACGTCTGTGAGAATATTTTTTGCATGAATTTGAATTGGTGGAGTAAGTAAAACAGATTGTCCTTCCTAATAGGAGTGGGCCCCATCTAATCAATTGAAGACCTATTTAAATAGAACAAAAAGGCTGACCCTCCTGCAAATAAGAATTTCCTTCTGCCTGACTGCCTTGAGCTTGGAGATTGACCTTTTCCTTCCTTTGGACTCAAACTGACACATTGGCTCTTCCTGGATTTTAAGCTTGACAGCTTTCAAACTGCAACCACACCATTCCCTCTCCTGTGTCTCCAGCTTGCTGACTGCATATCTTGGGACTTGCCAGCCTCCATAATCATGTTAGCCAATTCCTTATAATACATCTTTTCCTTTGTTCTTTCTTCCTTTCTTTCATCTATCTATCTATCTATCTATCTATCTATCTACCTATCTATCTATCATTTATCTATTTCTCCTGTTGGTTCCTTTTCTCTGAACAACCCTGACTAATATAGTATTTATCCCCTTTAACAGTTGAAGGAACTGAGAGGACTGAAATTACTCAACTACAAAATTGTGCCTCGATCCAGAATTCAAGTCCAATTTATTTTACCTAGAGTTTGATCCACAAAGTTGCTTCTCCTCTAGTGTTTACTTTATTAATGAACAACTCCGATATATAATGCTCAGTTACACACTCAGGAATCTCAAAATTATCCTTCCCTCTTCTTTTCCTCACTTCCCACATCCAACCAGCAATCAAGTCCTGTTTATTCTACCTCTTAAACATCTTCTTTTCATTCTCCACAGCTACTTAGTTTGTCCATCATCTCTCACCTGAATTATTGCATATTCTCTTAACTGATCAATGAGTTCAAATCTAAATATGACTTACGTCACTCCTCTGTTTGGAATCTTCTGACAGTTCCTCATTTCCAAACTCCTTGGCACAGCATGACATACAAGGACTTCTGTGATCTGCTTCCAGTAAATTCGTCAACCTCATCATTCAGGGTCCACATCACACTCTGACCTGGCCGTACTGAATTGTTATAGGTCTCTAAAGGAGCCCAGCTGTTTCACTCTTCATGTCTTTTCTCACAGTGCAAGCTCTAATGAAATACCAGGCTCTCCTGGTGAGCACCTACTCATTTTTCAGGACTCAGCTCAATCACCATCTTCTCTTTGAAATGTTTTCTGACTGTATACTCTTGTAAAATTCATTATCCCCTCTATATTTCTACTATTTCTTGAACATACTTCTAGAAAAGCACCTATAAATTATATTGCACTTATCTATTCACTTGATTATAAGCTTCTTGAAGGCTGGGAATATGATCAATTAATCTTTGTGTCCAGAGCATAGCTCCATAAGCATTCAATGAAAGAATAAATGGACAAAATTTGAGATGCAAAAATATATCATTTTTCCATGAAAAAATAAATAGGAATGGAAACACAATCTTCTTTTTATGAGTTTTTTACTTATCTTATTATTTTTTAAAAGTTCCAAAATAATTGCTTACACACTTGTTGGTTGTACTAATATTAAGAATATATAGGCTGCATTCTTTGGTATGCTGGCATATTTCTTTAAAACATTAAAATCTTAACTAGCTTGTCTTTGACATTTTCCAAATATATCTAAAATGTCAGAGCCAGCATTTGGGGCCTACAAATCTTTTGAGTGAAAGCCCAGGACTTCAAATTATGTGCCATTCACAGGTTTAAAATAGGAGCATGTTCCATGTTGACTGTGAGCTATTTGGAGACTTGAGGACATTAAAAGATAATTTTATTTTGTGGAGGAATGCTTGGAGGTAAGAGTTCTGAGAGACACCTACCTATTATCTGAATATTAAAATGAACACACACACACCTTTATTACTCTCAAATCTGGGAATCTCAAGAGTCTAAAAGACAGTTTAGGATTTTCCCAATTCCAAAAAGAAATCTGCCTGAACTTTTAGTAAAACAACAAAACAAGAAAACAACTTTTAGCTCATATGAACTAATTATTTGTCAGTATAAGATGTGAAAAATTTTTACTGAAATGAAAAGATATATTTATTTGCAGCAGATGAAACATTTTTAATAAAAGGAGAAAAATAAGTTTGCAGCAGTTCTTCAAATTATAAGGTTGGTGTGTCAAATTTCCTCTGCATCATTTACTAACAAATTAGATGTATTGCATGATATTTTGAAGAAAATTGTCAATATTGTGATTTTTTTCCTTATTTTATATCCTGAGTACCTTTTTTATGTATGTTAAGAGGAGAGTACGAACAGAGTTTTCATGTAGTCAGGTGGTGGAGGAAACTTGTTGCAATTTACTGAGCAACTTCCCAAGATTAAAAACTTTTTATAATTTAAAAGATACAAAAAAAAACAAAAACACTAACTTATTAGTCCCCCAGGATTCACATTCTCACTGAAATGACTATACCAAATTTGAAAATGTAGCTAAGCCCTGGCTGATTTGGCTCAGTGGATAGAGCATCGGCCTGCAGACCGAAGGATCCAGGTTCGATTCCAGTCAAGCACATGCCTGGATTGTGGGCTCGGTCCAATGTATAAGAGGCAGCCAACCAATGATTCCCTCTCATTATTGATGTGTCTATCTCTCTCTTCCTTCCTCTCTGAAATCAATAAAAATATATTTTTTAAAAAGGGAGTGTAGCTAAGCAACAACATAGCTGCTTTGGTCAAGGAAGTAGAGGTGTTAAATTAGATATGAAGATAGAGCTGGTGGTAATTAGAGCCTTATTCATTTTTCTTACCTGAACAGTCCTGAATTCAAAACACTGCATCTTTTGAATATCTATGCAGAACTGTATGGTGGAGGTAAAATGGTAATTTCAAAAAGAGATCCACAGCTTTTGATATAAATGAATGCCACCTTGATTTTCTACACCTGACTTTGGAGTACAAATGGCAACATACAGGGCTGGGCAAAGTGGGCTTACAGTTATGAGTATGTGAAACATAGAGTTTATTCTTGTATTATTATTAATTATTGTATTATTTTTCATGCAAACAACTGTAAACCTACTTTTGCCAACCCCTGTTTGTCTAAATTGATATATATCTACATTATTGTGGCTCAATTTCAAAATATATACACTGAGTATTTATTGTATTCCCAGGACTGCACTAAGCACTTTACATATATTTACCTCTTGAAGAAAAACTTATCAAACTAATAATAAGTGAAGTTCATCCAACAGATGGACTAGCCCTGGAATTTTAGTGACAAATACATGAATCCCAGGAATATTCTCAATTTCATGAAGCTACTATAGATTTGTGGCTGTTCTGATTAGGTTCAGCTTTACATAACATAAGAATACAAAATAACAATGGCTTTAAACAATATAGATGTTTATTTCTTTCTCACTTAAAAGAAGTCAGGACACATAAAGTCCAGAAACTTTCTGTTAGCTCCATGGTCATTAGGGACACAGATTTCTTCTATATATCTGCTTCTCTGTTCTAAAGCATATATTTTTTTAGGATTTCACTTTATCTCCACTATAGACTTACTAGCTATAACTATTTGTTTTATTTTTGATGGCTGTGTCAGGTTTAGAATATCCATTTCTAATTTAAAACAATTTACTTTCAAATATTAGTATAACACTTCACATATAATGTAAATTCTAACAATTCCATTTCCCCCTTCCTTCCTTTGTACTATTGTCAAACATTTTACTTCTGTATGTCATGAACTCTATTTCAGTATTATAATTTTTGCTGTAAATAGTTACTTATCTTCTTTAAAAAATTTAATGAGGGGAAAAAAGTTTTATATTTACCATAGAATTATCATTTTGGGCACTCTTCATTCCATAGTATAAATCCAAGTTTCCATATAGTATTTTTTTTTAATGCTAAAGTAGTTACTTTAACATTTCTGTAATATAGTTCTAATGGCAACATTCTCTAAGCTTTTGTTTTCTTTAGCATTCTTTTTTTCTTTTTAAATAAATCTTTATTGTTCAAATTACAGGTGTTCCTCTTTTTGTTTTCCCCCTATAGCTCCCCTCCACCTGATTCCCCACCACACCCTACCCCATGCCCTTACCCTCTGCCACTGTCTTCATCCATAGGAGTAAGATTTTTGTCCAATCTCTTCCCGCACCACTCACACCCGCTTCCCCCTGAGAATTGTCAGTCCACTCCCTTTCTATGTCCCTGATTCTATTATATTCACCAGTCCATTCTGTTCTTCAGATTTTTTATTTACTTGATTTTTAGATTCACTTGTTGGTAGGTTTGTATTTGATGTCATTTTGTTGTTCATAATTTTTATCTTTACTTTTTTCTTCTTCTTCCTCTTCTTAAAGAATACCCTTCAGCATTTCATGTAATCCTGCTTTGGTGGCGATGAACTCCTTTAGCTTTTTCTTGTCTGTGAAGCTCTTTATCTGACCTTCAACTCTGAATGATAGCTTTGCTGGGTAGAGTAATCTTGGTTGTAGGTTCTTCCTGTTCATCACTTTGAATATTTCTTGCCACTCCTTTCTGGCCTGCATAGTTTTTGCTGAGAAATCAGCTGACAGTAGTATGGGTACTCCCTTGTAGGTAATTAACTGTTTTTCTCTTGCTGCTTTCAAGATTCTCTCTTTGTCTTTTGCCCTTGGCATTTTAATTATGATGTGCCTTGCTGTGGTCCTCTTTGGATTCCTTTTGTTTGGGGCTCTGTGCACTTCCTGGACTTGTAAGTCTATTTCTTTCACCAGGTAGGGAAAGTTTTCTGTCATTATTTCTTCTAATAGGTTTTCAGTATTTTGCTCTCTCTCTTCTTTTGGCACCCCAATAATTCGGATGTTGGTTCGCTTGAAGTTGTCCCAGAGGCTCCTTACACTATCTTCATATTTTTGGATTCTTTTTGTTTTTCTGGTTGAGTGTTTTTTGTTTCCTCATATTTCAGATCTTTGGTTTGATTCTTGGGGTATGTTGATGTACAGTTGAGTTTCTGTATATTCTTTATTTTAGACAGTGTATGCTTCATTTCTGACTGGTCCTTTTCCATTTTTTTGGCATTCTCATTAAGGTCCTTGAAGGTCTCACTAAGCTCCTCAGAAGTGTCATCAAGTTTCTCGGCGGTTTTTAGAAGATTCTTGAGTAACCTTATAAATGTGGTTCTGAACTCTATGTCGTCCAGTAGTTTGCTTTCCTCCGTTTCTTTCATTTGTGACATGTTTCTTTGTCTCCACATTTTGGCTGCTTCCCCGTGTTGATGGAGTGGCTTTGTGTGTTAGGTGACCTATAGGGGGCAGTAACTCAGCCTCCCCAATCACCTGATGTGGACGCTCTTGGTACACCCCTTTGTGGGCTGAGTGCAAAGTCTTGGTGTAGTTAAGCCTTAATTGCTATTGGTACACTGGGAGGAATTGACCTCCAGGCCATTCGGCTGTGAGGACTCGCTGTGTCTATAAGAACTGCTGTGCTGGAGACACACTTATGGTGCAGGACTTGTTTCAGTGGGGCTTTGGTGCTTGCTGAGTCTGCCTCTTGAATGTGTCACTTATGGATGTGAGGAGTTGAAATCTGGTTTCTCACACTGACCACTAAGTATACTGGCTTCTGGATCTCCAATGGGCTGCAGGTCAGCTATTGTCTGAGTCCACCCAGCAGGAGCTACAGTGAGAGCTACAGTTTTCTCCTCTTTGCTTGGGGTTTGGAGGTTTTGGAGCTGTCTGACCCAGGCTGCAAGTTTGCTAGGTTAAGCTGCCATAGGGCAGGCCTTTCTTATGCTAATGCTGCTGCTGGGAGCTTGGGTGGGTTTGTAGGTTGTGTGGGGCGGGGTCTCAGGGCGTCACTAGGCTAGGGCGTGGCAAACAGCAATGGCTGCTAGTTAGCCAGCTCTGTGTCTCTGAGTGCATCCCGTGCCCCAGCACACCAAACAATTATTCTTGCGCGCAGCTCTGCAAACAAGCCCCCCTCACTTTCCGACCCGGTGGCAGACAGTCCAGCTTCTCCCCATAGGAGTTTGGGTTCCCTGTGTCTCCCCAGAAACTGTATTTCAGAGTAATCGGAGGCTTGTCTCCCTTTGGGTTGAAAAAAGCAATGCCTGCCGCCAGCCCAGATCATGTGCCTCCGTACCTCAGCTTTTCAGCGCTTGTGCACGTCTCAGTGCTCTTTTCTCTTTCCTTCTAGTTGTAGAACTTCCACTCAGCCAGCTTTCCCGTGGTTCTGGGTGATAGACGTTTTGTCTTTTAGTTGTAGTTTTGAAATTGTTGTGCGAGGCAGCAGTTTAGGTGTTTACTTACGCCAACATCTTGGATTCTCTCCCCTCCTAGATTCTAGCATTCTTTTTTTTAAAGATATGTTCTCTAAATATGGGATTCTATATAACAGATTTTCTTTTTCTCTCACCACTCTTTTCTTTTTTTATTTAAATGTATTGGGGTGACATTGGTTAATATGATCATTTGGGTTTCTATGTTACAAGATCTGTATGTTGCTCTGTATGCTCACCACCCAAAGTCAAATCTTCCATCACCATATAGTGGGACCCCTTCACCCCAGCAATTTCATTGGCTTCTGCCTTGCAGAGTTTCTGATTAGAAGTTTACTGAATTTTTGTCTTTGTTTCTCTATGTACAGAATATAGTTTTTCCCCACCACTGACTGCTTTTATTTTCTTCTTATCACATTTTCCACAATTTAATAATGATGTTGTTTGCAGTGGTTTTTGTGAATGTATGTGAATGTGTGTGTTTACCTTGCTTAGGGCTCAATGAGCTTCTTGAGAACCTGGGTTATAATTTCCATCAAATATTTTCAGCTATAGCACTTCAAATAATTTTTGTCACCTCTCTCATCTTTGTCTCATCTAGAACTCCAGTTACACATATATCAGAATAACTGCTGTTATTCCACAGATTACTGAGGCTCTGTTTTTTTGGATTTTCAGATTTTCTTCATGTGCTTTATTTTGGCTGGATTTCTATTGCTATGCCTTCAAGTTTACTAATCTTTTCTTCTAAGTGCCCAAACTGCTTCTAAGTGTTAATCCCCTCGCAGTGAAATTTTTATTTCAGAAGTTGCAATTTTTAATCTGTAGAAATTCCATTTTTTTGCCTGTAATTTCTCTCTTTCAGCATATGGAGCATATTTATAATAATTTTTTGAATGTTGACTGTTAATTCTACCATTTCTGGCTTTGTTTATATTGACTAACTTTTCTCCTGGTTATAGATTATATTTTCCTACTTCGTTGTTTGTTCTAATCAGCATGCTAGTTCCCAGGCATTTTCAAGATTTTCCTGCCTACTCCTTAAGTGCTGGTGTTCTCCAGGGTACTATTATTGACGCCTCCTTTCCTACTGTGCCTATAATCTCTGGGTGCTCTCATGCATTCTCTTACTTCCAACTACCAATCTTCTGCAGTACAGATCTCTCTTTAGAGCATTAGTCATATGTCATATATATATATATGTGTGTGTCATATATATATATATGTCATACACACACACACACACACACACACACACGCACGCACACTAGTGGCCTGATGCACGAAATTCGTGCACGGCGGAGGAGGGGGAGTTCCCTCAGCCCAGCCTGCACCCTCTCCAATTGGGGACCCCAATTCCTATGTGGGATAGGGCCTAAACCAGCAGTCAGACATCCCTCTTGCAGTCTGGGACTGCTGGCTCCTAACCGCTCACCTGCCTGCCTGCCTGATCACCCTTAACTGCCCTCCCCTGCCATCCTGATCTTGCCCCTAACTGCCCTCCCCTGCCAGTCTGATATAGCCCCCAATGGCCCTCCCCTGCTGGCCTGATCTCGCCTCCAGCTGCCCTCCCCTGCCGGCCTGATCTCACCCCCAACTACCATCCCCTGCAGGCCTGATCTCGGCCCCAAGTGCCCTCCCCTGCCAGCCTGATCGCCCTTAACTGCCTCTGCCTTGGCCCCCACCACCATGGCTTTGTCCGGAAGGAAGTCAGATGTTGGAAGATGGCCAGTAGACCTGGTCTAATTAGCATATTACCCTTTTATTAGTATAGATTATATAGGATTGCTTAAATGGGAGGCAGGGTGGAGGGTAAAGCCTTTTTCAGCAGGAGGAAATGGTCTTGGCAGACAAAAATACATAATCCCTGTATCTGGACTGATAGCCTGCCATATGCAGTATACTGCCAAACCAGTCATTAAAAAATTGAACCGCTTTCTTACACCTTACACCAAACAGCTGTTGCCCTTAAAACCTCTCCTCAACCCCCACCTGAGGTTCTGCCTTCGCAGTTCACCCAGATTAGGTTCTGATTGGTCAGTTTCTATGCCAGTGAGCATCAAAAGCTCTGCCTCCTAGGCAGCCATTGGCTCCTCACAGTTCACCCAGATTTGGTTCTCATTGGTCAGTTTCTATGCCAGTCAGTGTCTCTGGGCCTATCTCCAGGCCTGATCAGAGAGGTGGGGCTGATCAGCAGTCCCTGCAGCTGCTGGCAAGGACTGGAGAGAAAGAGGGACAAGGGCTGATCAACACCTGCCACGGAGGCTGCAGATCAGACCCTGCTTCTCTCTCTGGGCCTCTCTCTGGGCCTGATCTACAGCCCCCTCAGCAGTCAGTACTGGGTCACTGTGGTGACCCAACACTGACTGCAGGACTGATTTCCGGTGTACCGTCGTTACAGACCCTGGCTCTTTACATATATATAGATGTCATATGTCATATATATGTATATGTCATGTATATATATGTAGATGTATATATATATGACATATGACTCTAATATATATATGCTAATCATGCCACTTCTCCACCTAGATGTCTAAACTCATCAAATTCCCCCTCAAAAACTGTTCAATCTTCTGTATTCCTTAACTCAATGAGAGCAACACTAGCTCATAATCAGAAATCTGTTATCCTTCTTCCCTGTAGCAGATATTGTGGTCCCCATCTCCAACCCACTCTCAGCCTCAATTCTTCTTCTTTTGGATAATCACTTGAACTTTCATTGGGATATCCACACCTCCTCAACACAGCTTTGTGGAAAGCTCCTTCGGGTCTAGGAACAGGGCATATGTCTTTACCCTAGGACAGTGGTCGGCAAACTCATTAGTCAGCAGAGCCAAATATCAACAGTACATCGATTGAAATTTCTTTTGAGAGCCAAATTTTTAAAACTTAAACTTCTTCTAACGCCACTTCTAAATAGACTCGCCCAGGCCATGGTATTTTGTGGAAGAGCCACACCCAAGGGGCCAAAGAGCCGCATGTGGCTCGCGAGCCGCGGTTTGCCGATCACTGCCCTAGGACAATAAGCCTTATACCATGCCCTGGCCACCATTTTTAGGTTATGGAGACATGTGAATCAATTCTTGAGGCTATTGGGAAAGTCATTTTCTCTTCTTTCTAAGAAAGTTTCCAAAAATGACTCTGTTCTTTTCTCTTCTTGGACCTACTGGCAAAACTTGCAGCCACAGGAATTGTTGGCAACTGTCATTTGACCATAAAGTTGATACTAAGGAAGGGAAAGCAATAAAACAAGAAATGTGTCCTAAATGACAGCACTGAGCTGATGAATTATTCAGCCCTAAAGCTTATCTTTTCTCAAGACTTTTTTCTGGACAGGTCAATACTGGTTTATTGGTTAAACTAGTTAGAGTTGGGTTGTTGTTTTATTTTGTTTTTGCTGCTGGCAACCAAAAGCAGCATAATGGATAACTTTCCTTCACTCTTTATCTCCAAACACTGGCAGTTACTCATTAATTCTATCCCTCAAAGAGTGTTTGATTACCCTAGTTCTGTCTCCTGCCAGTGCCTTAGGTTCAGGCTCTCATCTTTCTTTAAATGTATAAAATGCATTTCTAAAATGCATATCTTATCAAAATTTCATCTGTTCACAATCCTGGCAGAGTTATCTATTGCTTCCAGAAAAGAGTATACATTCTTTAGCATGCTGTACTAGATTCTTCATGAACTAAGCTGTCTCCTTTACTTTTTCTGTGTCTCCTTTTGCCACTCTTCCCAACCTAATTCTACCACCAGCATTGCTGAATTCTTTGCTGAATCAAAATACTCTTCGGTCTCATGACTTTGCTCTTGCTGCCCTCCACAACCCCCTCAATGCTCTCAATCACTTCTCTCTTCCCCCTCCTTCACCAAAATATACAAACTCCTAGTCATCCTCAAGTTCAAATGTTCTTTGAAGCATCCCCCAACTTGCCTGAGTTTGGGATAGCTGTGTATTAAAGCACCTGATGTAATTTCCTATTACATTATTTATCTCACCAACTCTATTTATTAACCTGTCTCCTTCTCTGCACAGTAAGCACTTTGAAAACAAGGAGTGGTTTTTTTACATTCTTGTATCCCTGTTTTGGATTCTTATATAGTGCCTAGTATAAACTCAATAAATATTTTGAATGAGTAATTATGTGGTCTGCAAAACATAAAGATTTCTGATCTTGAGACTCTGTTTTCTAGTAAAAACCTTGCCCTGGCTGGTTTGGCTCAGTGAATAGAGCATCGCCCTGCAGACTGAAGGGTCCTGGGTTTGATTCCGGTCAAGGGCACATGCCCAGGTTGCACGCTGCGCTGGATGCTCAGTGGGGAGCGTGCAGGAGGCAGCTGTTCAATGATTTTCTCTCATCATTGATGTTTCTATCTCTCCCTTTCTCTTCCTCTCTGAAATCAATAAAATTATATTTAAAAATAAAATAAAAATAAAAACCTTGGCTTTTCCTACTTTAAATGTGTTTCTGATTTCTAAGCATTATTTTTTTTTCTTCCAGGGTATGAGGTTCTAGGTAGGCAGAGAAAGAAAACCAAAGAGCTTGAGACAAGTTGACTGTAGTCAGTCCTGTCCTGCCTTTCACCACCTTCCTCCACCATCTGTGGGTGTAGACTTAGCTGACCAGCCCAACAGCATACTCAGCCCTTGGTTCAGACTTCTCTTATTGCCAAATGAGTTTGCCAATATATATATAGCAAACAATTTTCAACTTTCCACCTATCTTCTGAATCTGCACTTTTTGAAATTTGTATTTCTTAAAAATTGTAGCCCTTAAAATAATCTGGACTATTTGACACCGATCAAGTAAAATACAGAGATCTTAATCATTTGCTGGCCTTAAAATTAGAGGTGACGACTTAAGTAAAAATAATTACTCTGGGGGCGAACCTCTGATAGTGATGATGTTCCTAACAGTTTTATAACCTAATTGTTAAGTTAGTAGAAGGCGCTACATTTCTACAAGTTTTAAGATGTGTGTGTGTGTGGGGGGGGGGGAGGTGGGTATGTGTGGGGTGAATGGATTTGAGGCAGAGTTTTCACTTGAAGGCGGGGAAGAAAATGGGTATTTTGTGATCTAGGATTTGTGGAATAAAATTAAGCAGCAGGGAAGACCGAAACATGGGGAGGAAATCAGATTTCACTGGGCACTTGTGAGTAGTGAGGCTAGGAGTTGGGGGTGGAGCGATGTAGGAAAGACTGAGGGCGGGATCTCTAACAGCACCATAATACAAGAAGGGCCTTGTTCAGTGAGCAGCAGCACTAAACACGTTCTCTTCCTTAGTGTGTCGGTGACCATAGTAACAGTGGGGGCCGCCCCCCGCCCCCCACCCCCCACCCCAGCATGCGCAGTGCCCAGCGAGCGGAAAGCATCCTCAACAATGTAGCCCTTCTTGCTTCTGTGGGAGAACTACAACTCCCAAGAGACCACTCGGCGTCACGGCACCGCCTCCCGCTGCGGCCCAGCCCCGGTCACTCCCTCAGGCCCGCCCTTCCCCTAGTCCCTCCCCTCCCTCCGAGAGCGTGTCAGTGACCAGAGGCAGTGTAAGGCGGAGGGACCGTCGGGGGGCGCCGCCGCCGCCTCCACCAGCAGCACCCGTCGTGCCGCGCGCTCGGATTTGCGTCGAGCCCTCAGAGAGCGCACCACAAAGCGGCCCGGCGCCAGTCCCTGCGCCCGCGGCACCTCTGCGCTCGGCTTGGCGGCCAACTTCCCGTCGCCCGGCTTGGCTGGCTGGCGAGGAAGGCGGCGGCGTAACGCCGCGCTGTCTGCTCGCGCTCCCAGCGCACGCACACTTCACCCCCTCGGATCTCCGAGCTGCGCTGCGATTGCGGCCACCACCAACTGTCCGGTGAGTGGGCTCGGCGCGCCGCGGCAGGGCCGTTGAAGGATGCGGGCGAGGCGGGCGCGCAACTTCCTCGGTGGATTCTTCGGGCGGCGGGCCAGCTCCCTCTCCCTCCTACGCGGCCCCGCGCCGGAGGCAGCGGGGAGTGGAGTTTGCGGCGCCTGCATCCCGCGCCCTCGCTGGAGGAAGAGCCTTTGTCAGGAGCTGGCCCGGCGAGCCCTCCCCCTCCGCCTGGGAGCGGGGCGCGCGGTGGCCAAGTCCGCGCCCCGCGCCCGCCGCGTGGTGCGGGAGGGGAGCTCCGCGGGGGCTGGGAGGAAAAGAGAAATGAAAGGGAAACAAAGGGGGCGGTGGGCTTTTCTTTTGTTCGGGCGAATCTCCTAACTTCTTTCGCCTTTCTTACGTAACGCAGACTTCCAAGTTAGTCATTCTTTTTATTGTTATGATTATTGTCATCATCTCTGCGTGTCTCGCATTTCTTTTCATCTCTGGATCGCAGAGCATTTTAAAACATTAATTAATGACACTCCGGGGCCCCCTACGAAACAAGTTAGCACGCCCGTTTCTGTAAGCGGGTAAACTGAGGCCCGGAAGAACACTCTAATTGATGGATACGCTTGGTCTTCCACCGCGCCTGGTGTCTGAGGACCTGAAAGCATTTATGAGTTGGAACTCGTCCTCCGATGCCCCGTGGAAAAGTTAAACATGTTCATTTGACTTACATGTTAACTGAAGTCTAAAAGAAGTCTGGGTAATTGTTAGGTAGTTCAAACAATAACTCTTCTTACATAGTGTTTAAGCCTTAGAACCTCAAAGGACTCTTTAAAAATGCCCAGAGTGGGGAAAATACAGTAAATCATAAACTCATTTCACCATCTACTTTTATTTTTGTACAGGCAAGTCTCTTAAAGGCAAGAGAGCAATGATAAAGGGAATGGGAGGGCAGAGATTTTTAAATGCAGGTTTAACAAAACTGAATCACTACAAGGAAACGTGTCTTGGTTTTAACATCACCAGCAACCATCAAACAGTCTGTCAACAAATTATCAAATGAGTATTTTATCCATAGGTGCAGGTTGTGCTAAGGACTGAAGCTTTAAAGTGCATGAAAAGGTTATCTATCTGTTTTGGTTGAAAGACTATGTATTTACTCTACAAAACGTTATTTTGTTAGCAGCTGATCTTTTGTTTCAGAGCTGGCTTTGTCTCTTTCTGCATTGAATATGTATTACTTTTATGATTGAGGAGAAACAATTATTTTTAAAAATTATTAATTTGCATAGTAATGTGAATTAAAATTTTTAAATTGTGGAAGAGATTCCGCTTCTACCGTTTTGTATTAGTTTATGATTTTTTATAACTAATAGAGAAAATATTTTCTCAGAGTGATCAGATTTACATCTCTCAAAACCTTGTCCTTATTGTGCAAATACAACATATGAATTCCTTATGTTTTTTATTCATACCAACAGCCTCTTCTGGAGGAAAATACTAAACTCTGAGGACAAGTTATGTATTTTTGGTAGTTGAGCCAAACTAGAAGGTACCAAAAATTTAAATCAAGCATCTTTTTTACTAGTTATTTCCTGAGGTGAATGATGATCAGAACTGTAGTAATGGTGTGTGCTTTGACTTATCCTGAATTACCTAGTTGCCCCCAGATTTTAGATTCTGATGTTTCCATCAGAAAAGGAAAGTGAGACGTTTGTTATTTTTATAGTTTTCCCCAACCACCTAACCAATTCCCTTTCTGTAGTATGTTAAAAGAGAACTTGAGTTTAAAACAAACGATTGGAAAATAGAACAGTTAAATGTATGGAAAGTTGCATGTAGTGAAGTGGTTATAATGTCATCTAATAAATATATAACTTTTAAAGTGAAAACTCTAACCTAGGTTTTTATTACTCTTACAGAAGTGCTGTAATGTAATAATAGTATTTGAGTTGGGGAAAAAGTGGGCTGGAAATTGTGTCTTAGTGGCAGATTTGGGGTTGGGGTGGATGAAATCTGTGCTCTCCTTAAAATTGTCATTTAAGTGATCTTACAGTTGGTTATGTTGCACTTTTTCTGTAGCATTTATAAACCAAATTTACCCAGAGGCATTGAACTTTAAGAAGCTACTAACATAATACCTTTGCTCAGTTACTAGAGTCCATGTGCAGAAATTAGTGTTGACCGGTGAAGGCTGGCTTTGAAGGTTCCTGATTTCTTTGGGACCCCTTAGAAACGACTGAAAAGTACAGGGCAGGGACCTGAGTCTCTAGTACTGCTGAATGGTAGAGGAGGAAGAAGTCCCAAGTATGTTTCCATTTGACTTTGTTTCAGCTTCCTTTCAGGTTTTCAAAACCTCACTTGTACATTAAAGGTTCTGTTGTTTCAGAATATACCTTGTCCAGTAGGTCATATGGCAAGGACTAGAGTAATCCTACTCCGTGAATGACTATTTTCTGATAGAAGCATCTGTAGCTGATAAAGATTTTAAGCCAAAAGACTTAGAACTGAAAACTATCTTTCTAACCTTCTCTCTCTCTCCCCCCCCTCTCTCTCTCTCTCTCTCTCTCTCTATATATATATATATATATCTATCTTACATGGCGCATGAGTATGAACCCACTCTAGTATTCTTTAAATCAGAAATGCTCATGTGGATTATCAACCATTTTAACTATGTATTAAAATTTCATTATGACAAGTATATGGCAGCATTGAGATGGTTTTAGGAGTTTCTTTGGGAAAAAATCATGTTATTCCAAAAGTTACTTTAATGTCTTTTAATTGAGGATAATAAAACAAATTTAAGAGTGAGCCAGTAGGAAGAAAGGAGAAAATCAATAAATGAAGGAAACCTAATGAAGATGTTTTAAAAGAGTACAATATTAAAGAGTCCTGGCAACATTATATAAAATTCTAGCTCAAGTCTATAAACAGTAAATTCCACTCAGCACTTTTTGTTTATAGATTTCTAGCCATTTTTTTTCAGATTTGCTCTAAATAGATCACACAGGAAAAGATAATAAAAGTCATTCTTTCCAGGGATTTGGGGTTGTTGGAGAATTTTTTTACACATGTGGTAGTGGCCATTTACTGTTGTATTTCTTTAAGCTTCACCTTTGCCAGAGAAAAATTTTCCCAGATTAATACGTGGGAACCTCAAAACAAAAAAAAATTGATCATGGAAAGAACTAGATATAACGTCAGGTTATATCATTAGCTTTTAAAATGTTATCTTTTTTTAAATATTATCTTGAAAGACCACTCCTAATAATTTTTCTCTAAAGGTTAAAAATAATTGCCTAACATTACACGTAGTAGGTTCTTCATAGCTTTTGTTGTTGCTGAGTGAATTTGCAAGTAATTAAGAGAAAGCACAAGATTTCTTGAGTGAATGTCAGGAAATTTCTGCTTCCCCTCCCCCTTTTAAATAGAAATAAGTATTGGAAACAGGAACATCTGATTGGAGCCTTTAAATTAACATGGTTTCCTTCAGAAATGAACTTAGAGGAAAAGAACTTCATCAGGTAATTGAAGAGAAATGAATTATAAATGAGTCTAAGAAGACCTGATTATTTTTTCAGAATATTGTACAAGGTGTTTTAGTTTTTCGAGTTTCCCCCTGCTCCCCACAATAAACTCTTTCAGAAAAATAGGGTTCTGCATAGCAATTCTTGTATCATTCCTGTAATACTTTTATACACCTTAAAATACCATTCACAGGAAAATAGATTATGTTCCTGGTGCCTATAAGTGGGACAGTCCTGACATTGATCATCCCCCAGTTAATCTGGACCATTCATATTGAGTGTGTTTTTAAGTTTTTAATTCAATACACATGTAATTTATTTCCTTTTCAAAAAAATGTATTGCTGGTTTTTATTTTATAATGAATCTCTAGGGATGTTACTAGTTCTGCAAATATGTGGTACCCCAGTTTTCCACCATCTTCTACAGTTACTTTCCTTTTTTTTTGGCTACATTTGCTTTTTTCCCCTCTAAATTGTAAAATAAGCTAAGAAATGTTTAAACGTACTTGACAAGGATGGCAGTCAATAATTTATTATTCTAAACTTCAGCTCAATTTAAACATAAAGGTATATATTGAATCTGGAGATAGAAGCACACTTATTTTGAAGAAGACTAAAGCAGGGCTAGCAAATAGATTTCTCCTTGGTACCAAATCTGATTGCTTGGTGGTGGCTGCCTGAATGTTTAGTAAACTGGGAGTCCTAAGTCAGACTCAGCAGGAAAAGAGAAGATTTTGCTATTGGATGGGCAGTAGACTTTTGGCATTAATGCCACATCCTCATTTGATAAGTATTTATTGGATATCTTTTATATGTCAGGCACTTGTCTAGATGCTGATATCACACAGACTAAAATCCCTGCCTTGTGATGTTAATATTCTAATAAGACACACAATAAATATAAGTAAAATACTTAATTTTTAAGGGCAAATGACCTGGATTCTTCAAGAAATAAACAGCAAGAAATAAGAGAGGGAGAGGAAACTGTAAGATTGAAAGAGACTTAAAAGGCATATTCACCAAATGCAATAGGGACTTTATTAAGATTTTAATTAGCAAACTAAAGTTGTGGAATTAGGACATTGACTGGATATTTGATGACGAAATTGTGAAGTTTTTAAGATTTGACAATGTATTACAGTTTTTAAACAGAGTCTTTACCTTCTAGAGATATAATGTACTTATGAATTAAACTATGATGGCAAGATTTTTGCTTTAAAATAATTTCAAGGGGAAAGTATCAGAAATAAGATTGGCCATATTATTGAAAATTGTTGACGGTAGATGATAGATACATGAGATTTCTTATGTTCTCTCTACTTTTGTGTATGTTTGAAAATTTCCATAATGAAGAGTTTTACACACAGACACATGCACGAAAATAAAATAGAGAAGGGGAAGAGAGGATATGTGTATGGAATGGGAAGAGGATGCAGAAAAGACCTCATTAAGAATGTGATAGATATTTGAGTAAAAGCCTGCTGAAGGTGAGGGAGTAAGCCTTGAAGGTAATCTTGGGAAACACATTCCAGGCAGAGGGAACAGCAAGTACAATGGCCCTGAGACAAGAGCTTGACTAGAATGCAAGAAACTACAAGAGCAGTGTGGCTGGGTTAGAGTGAGAGAGTGTAGCGGCAGATTAAGTCAGAAAGATAAAGGGTTGGTAGAGGAGAACAGATTGTGTAGAGCCTGGTTATCCATCTTTGCTTTGAAGTAAGGATATTTAATTTATACATCTATTTAAAGTAAGTCTACTTTAGTCACCCTTGAAGCTATACCTTATTTAAACAATACTAGATTATTCAAAATATTTTGGAACTTTTTTTTTAATTGGCTTCTAAACCAGTTTAAATGCCACACATGAAAATAGCTCATTATTCTATATACTTTATATTTGCTCCTTGTGTTTAAGGAAAAGTGGCGGGGGGGGGGGGGGGTGTGCGATTAACAACATGCTATCTCATTTTATTTGTCAGATATGACTCAGAAAGGATTTTGACAGAAAGAAAAATAGGAAACAACTTCAAGCTATTGCTAAAAATCAGATCCACTCTGAAAAGACAGTGTTTCTAAAAATCAGATCTACCCATAGACTGAAAAGGAGTTTTAATAATGTTTGGGACAATTGTAGCATCATTTGGAATAAGTATATTGACTGATATGGAAGAGATTATACTTATTTGGATACTTAATTTAAGTTCTGTCTGATAACATTGAAACATGTACACTTATACACAAGAAGACCATGCACATTTCTTAATACTTAAGTACTCAAAACAGTTATACAGATAAGTTTCATTTGTGTCATGCATTCAAGACTGAAAAGGTGGCATTTATAATGTAATGAAACTGTGTAACTTCCTTGTTGCTATCATATCCCTGGGGAACTGAAAGACTTGCACACCTTTAGCAAAATGAATCTGGCTCTCAAATCTTGTATTTATGCTTCAGTTCTCAAGTTAGTAGTTGTTTCAAGAACATGCTGATTTCCCATAAAGAACTATTCTTAAATCTTTATTATTAAAATAATAGAAAAACTGGGTCTCTTGCTCCAAAAGTTTAAAAGTGCCCCCCCCAAAAATCATAAATATGGATTTTTTAAATCTCATGGGACAGTGTACATGTAGAGATTACTCATTTTGAATTATTTTTATAGGAATTATTATTTTTTAATCCTCACCCAAGGATATGTTTTGATTTTAGAAAGAGAGGAAGGGAGAGAAAGAGAAACATTGACGTGAGAGAGAAATATCAATGGATTGCCTCTCAGATGTGTCCCTACCGAGGATCAAACCCACAATCTTTTGGTGTACAGGATGATACTCCAACCAACTGAGCCCCTCCGCCACGGCAGGGATTCTTTCTTATAAGAATAAATTTTCTAATCTAAGAAACTAAATTTATTTGAATGATTTTTACTCTACTGATAACTGAATAAGGAAAACCATTTTTAGTTAATTATGCATAATGAGAGGGCAGTGTTTTCTTCTGTATTTTTAACCAATAATATGTAGAATTTAATGGAATTAAGTAAATTTTATTATATAAGACATTGCATAAAGTGACCACTGAGAGCATAGGTTTATAACTATATAAAGACTACTTTAACAAAGCTTCCTACTTGAAACATTTTTTTCAGAAAATTGTTAGGTATTTAGTTCTTTAATTTACTCAGAGTTGTTATCCCTTTGGTGTACATATATGTATATGCCTATGTGTGTATGTAGATAGATATTTAGACCCTTTCTCCATATATTCCACGTAATATCAGGATTGAGCTGTTAGGCTGGATTATTTAATGTGCTTTAAGCGCTAACCTATTAGCATAGAACACAAAGCCCATGTTTAATTCCTGGGCTTTCCTTTCACTCTGGAAAGTCTTTAACAGGCTATCTTTGATTAATCTGGAAAATTAAAATGACAGCAGTTCTTCACGAAGGACTTTGAAATTTTATGATGGTGACCATACTGATGTGTGGTTCATTTTAGAAATAGCCTTTAGTCTGTTGATTTGGTGGTAAGATTATGAATCTGGTTTTCATTTCCAATTTTGTAGAATAAATAACTTAGGATGGGGAATGAAAAGATAGGAGGGGAGCAAGATACTTGTATTACACATTCCTGCCTCTCACACTTCTGTCTCAGGTTCATCTCTTCATCACTCTGCCACTAGCTCTGTTCATCTTCCCTTGCCAGCTTAGCAGTGCCCATTGTTCTTCCACGGTACTTTCTACATGTGCCTGCCATTTTATAAACTTATAAACTAGGCTTGGAATGAATTAAGGCAATAAAACAGTCATATGTAAAGGGCACTTTTCTTAGTTGTGTCTTAACTGTGTAGCTTCTTTTTATCTTTCTTGCCCTTATTATTGGTGTGTGCTCTAGGTGAAGAGATGGTGTATTCCATCCAGTCAGACACCAATAACTTTGTGACCTATAGGATGCAATACTTTTTGAACTGAATAATGTCAAAAACAGTAATAAACTCATTGATTTGAAATTCTCATGACTTAATCCTGCATCTATCCAGAACCTATATCTAAACCAGCAAATTTGGGTAGTGGAATTAACACCATGGTGGAATTTCAAAAGCTATTTTCAAGTCTTGGTGGACTAGTATGTTGTTTTTTTCCAAAAATGTGAAATAGGGTCTTCATCATCACTGTAATATTAGCTTAACTGTAAATGGTCTTGTAGATAAACTGTGCCTGGACTTCTGTTGAGCTTCTTTTTGACAGTCAAGAGGAAAGGACGGAAAGATGTAATGTGGTGAAGAAATTTATAACTTCTCCTTCCTTCCATGGAATAAATTACAAGTTGATTGGACCTGATTTTTTGCTAGTTGGTAGATGCTCATTGTAATGTACCAAAAGGACCAAAAAGTAGTTAAATTACAAAAATCCAAATTACAAAATGAATTAACTTTATCATTCATGAGCAATTCTGTTAAATGTATGTCTGTTTAAAAATACTGACTGCTTTTAATTAGAAAACACAATCCTATAGACAGGCTTCATGTAATTGAAAGCTTTTTAAATTTATGTAATACTTTACTGTAATTTTCATTTAAAATGGGATGATTCAGTCTCTAAACTAGTCCTATCAGTTCACCAAAGGAGCAATGAATTGTAAGGTCTGTGACTTCAGTCATACCAGACTTTTTTTTTTTTAAATCCATCTTTCACACTCATTCAACAAAAAGAAAATCACTGTTTGCTAAAGCTTCTTTGTTGTGTCTCTTTTAGAAATGGCATGCCAATTTATTTGCATATAGTTCAGCTCTTATATACCAGTCTTTTAAGGTTTTACCCATAATTTGCCTCCTGAAGTTGTCTTTTACATGGCTTCCAGAAAGGATTTGCTAGGTTTTAGAACTGAGTAGGCTGTTAATGATTCAATATGCCCCCTCATTATCCTCCCACTTCTTAAATTGAGAGCTCCTTCATAGCATCTAGGTGCCCTGAGTCATCATGGCTAAACGCTCAAGAAAAATGGTCACATGGAAAAACTCACCATGAAGTAAAATTGTCAGAAAACAATTTGAATCAGTGATCATTGATCACAAAGATACAACCTATAGTTTTGGGCTTTATTTAAAAATTTTAATGTATTTACAAGTACATGTAAGTCTTTATTATAGGACTTGTGAATTCTGAGGACTTGTTTACCTCCTACTTAAATTTTAATTGGGTTGACTTTTATTATCTATTACATGAAAATGTTCTTTTAATTGATTTTATAGAGAGGAAGAGAGAGAGAGAAAACATCTACGTGTGAGAGAAACATCCATGGGTTGTCTCCCTCATGCACCCCCACCAGGGATTGAACCCACAACCTAGATATGTGCCCTGACCTGGAATAGAACCTGCCACCTTTTGTGTACAGGATGAGGCACACCAGCCAGGGCAAGGATTTTATTTTTTGATTGAACAAATATATCAGAGAGGAGAAGCAGGGTGATTGAGGATAAAAACCACCATACCAGAAATCAGGAGACCTAGAGTTCTGGTCCTTACCTTTACAAAGTTAGCAACTTTATGATAGCCCTTTTTGGAACCAACTAATGGCAGATATCGCTAATAACTGACCCCAAACCAGCTTCAGACTCTTTTTTATACAGCCTGGTCAACGGATATATGGTTGGCATTCTAGAAAAAATTTACCTGTCATCTCAGCCTTATAAGGTCTCTTCCAGCTCCATGAGTCCATCTTTAAATGATTTGCCTGTAGAAAGTGTCTCTCTGGTTTCTTTGTCTTTACTCTCTCTTCACATTGATCAGTCAGGGTTCAACATTACTGTGTGAATTGAAGAATTCTTTATAGTCAGGGATAGCATGTTTGCATTTCATGTAATACTATAGACTGACATTTGTGTCCTCCCAAAATTCATGTTGAAACCTAATCCCCAATATGATGGTATTTGGAGGTATAGAGCCTTTGGGAGGTGATTAGGTCATAGCCCTCATGAGGGAGATTAGTGAGTTTATAAAAAACCCCAGAGAGATTCTTTCATTCTTTTGTCATGTAAGGACACAGGCCTTCACCTGACAGGAGTTTGCCAGTGCCTTGATCTTGGACTTCCCAGTCTCCAGAACTGTGAGAAAGAATTCCCTATTGTTTATAAGCCATCCAATCTATAGTATTCTGTTATAGCAGCCTGAATAGACTAAGACATGTTGTGATAAAAACAAATGAAAGGAGAAAATTCATGGGGTTCTTTAAAATTCCAGATGGAGTGGAAACAAATCAAAATGGTCAGGAAAATTTTCATTTAAACTTATTTCAACTCCTAAATGTTTCTATGGCAAATCCCTTAGATTAGGGAAGTTCAGAGATGTTGTGTCTGTTTGGAGGGCACATAATGAAGCAGAACGAATACTAGACTGAGAGACAAGATGTCCAAGTTCTATTTGAACTTGGTTAGTGTCTTCATTATTGAAATGGCGTAAGATCTGTGCTTCTCAAACATGAATGTATTATGTGAATTACCTGGGGGTCATATTAAGATATATATATTCTTTTAAAAAAAAATCCTCCAGTATAAACTAATTTTTATTTTTTGTTAACCCTCACCCAAGGATATTTTTCCATTGTTTATATTTTTTTATTATTGATGGTATTAAAGATATCTCTTATATTCCCCCTCCTCCAAGCACCTAAGATACATATTATTTTTAAAAATTTAAGTATATTTTTATTTATTTCAGAGAGGAAAGAGAGAGAGAGAAACATCAATGATGAGAGAGAATCATTGATTGGCTGCCTCTGCACACCCCTTACTGGGGATCAAGCCCACAACCCAGGCATGTGCCCTAAACAGGAATCGAACCATGAGTTCCTGGTTCATAGGTCGACACTCAACCACTGAGTCATACTGGCTGGGCAAGATGCATATTCTGATTGAGTAAGTCTGTGTGGGCCTCGAGATTCTACATTTTTAACAAGCTCCTAGATGTGCTACTACACATTATGGTATGAGGCTCCTTCTGGCTTAGAAGGTCTTTAAATCATAACTCCACTTCTTTCTCTCTAACTCCTTTACATCAAGTTTTATTAAACTTGTTCTTTTTGTTGCCTCCTGTCCTAGACTCATTCCGTACCCTCTCAGTCTGATAGCTCCTTTAGTTTTCTTTTTCCTTTTTCAGAACCGACTTCGTGGGTCATTCAAGTTAGAGGTAAGGTAGTATAATAGAAAGAGGTTTTAGTTTGAAGAAGACTAAATTGGTTAGTGGCTCTGTTCCCTTGAGCACAGTTGACTCAGTTTACTTAACTTCTCAAAGCTTTTGTAGAGTTCTTGAAAGGAAAAAGAAATGATATATGAAGCCCTCAATGTCAAGCGTAAAGTAGGTGCTCAAAAATTGGAAATTATTTTTAACTATTCTTTATTTTATTTTTTATTCTTTTAAAAAATATATTTTTATTGATTTCAGAGAGGAAGGGAGAGAGAGAGAGAGAGAGAGAGAGAAACATCAATGATGAGAATCATTGATTGGCTGCCTCCTGCACACCTGCCATTGGGGATCTAACCTGCAACCCAGGCATATGCCCATGACCAGAATTGAACCCAGGACTCTTCAGTCCACAGGTCGACGCTCTATCCAGTGAGGCAAACCAGCCAGGGCTTTTATTTTTATTCTTAACTTGAGGCCTGGTGCACAAAATTTGTGCACGGGGGAGGGGGAGTGTCCCCCAGCCCAGCCTGCACCCTCTCCAATTGGGGACCTTTAAAGGGATGTCCGACTGCCCTCTCACAATCCAGGACTGCTGGCTCCCAACTGCTCATCTGCCTGCCTTCCTGATTGACCCTAAATGCTTCTGCCTGCCAGCCTGATCACCCTCTAACCATCCCCCTGCCAGCCTGATTGATGCTTTAACTGCTCCCCTGCAGGCCTGATCACCCCTAACTGCCCTCCCCTGCAGGCCTGGTCCCCCCCAACTGCTCTCCCCTGCAGGCCTAAGTCCCCCCCAACTGCCCTTCCCTGCAGGCCCGGTTGCCCCCAACTTCCCTTCCCTGCTGGCCTGGTCATCCCTAACTGCCCTCCCCTGCAGGCTTGATCGCCCCCAACTGCCCTCCCTTGCAGGCCTGGTCCCTCCCAACTACCCTCCCCTGCTGGCCTGATTGCCCACAACTGCCTTCCCTTGCAGGCCTGGTCCCTCCCAACTGTCCTCCCCTGCTGGCCATCTTGTGTCCACATGGGGGCAGCCATCTTGTGTGTTGGAGTGATGGTCAATTTGCATATTGCTTGATTATTAGTTAGGCTAGAGGCCTGGAGCACGAGTGGGGGCCAGCTGGTTTGCCCTGAAGGGTGTCCCGGTTCAGGGTGGGGGTTCCCTTGGGGTGTGGGGCATCATGGGCAAGGGGCCTGTGGTGGTTTGCAGGCTGGCCACGCCCCCCAGCGACCCAAGCAGAGGCCCTGGTATATGGGATTTATTTATCTTCTATAATTGAAACTTTGTAGCCTTCAGTGGAGGCCTGGGCCAGCCAGGGTGTGCGGAAAGCTTGGCTTCCTCCATTGCCGGGGAAACCCAAGCCTCCTGCTTGCTCTGTGGCTGCAGCCATCTTGGTTGAGTTAATTTGCATACTCGCTCCTGATTGGCTGGTGGGTGTGGCAGAGTGGTGGTTAATTTGCATATTACTATTTTATTAGATAGGATGGCATCCTGATTGGGTTTGGTGGAGGAGAAAAAAAGAGAGGGAAAGATCTGACCTCAGCCTGGGACCTCCTTCCTGCATTTCACATTTAAAAATCCAACTGCCTGCTAGACATATTAACTAAAATTCTTCAAACTTACCATGGTCAAAAAAGACCTCTGTTTTTCTTTCCTGATCTGTACATTCCTGATGGAAGTTAATGTCTCACTCTCTACCTGCCCAAGTCAGGAGCCTGTTGGTTCCGCTTTGGTTTTCCAAGTACTGCTTTTCTCTGTGCTCAGTTCTACCATCTTAGTTAAGTTAAGCTCTTTATAATCTTTCATTGAGGCTGTTTTTATCTGATCTAGCTGGTATTAGTCTGCTCATGTTACTCATGTCCTCCTCCTCTTTCTCCTCTGCACACATCCTCCATACTGCTTTCAAGCTTATTTTCCTAAAAATCCTTTTTTAAAAAGACAATATTTCTTGAACATCTACTATGTAGAGCAAGCATGTCAAACTCAAAGGCTAACATGGGCCAAATAAGCGAGGCATGTGGCCCGTGGGCCGTGAGTTTGTCATGCTTAATGTAGAAGGTACTGTGCAGGCATTGAGTATACAATGAGAGAACAAAATAAGACTATTTCTTCCTAATGAAAATCCCTCATTAGGGATGGAGATAGATACTAAAAACAAATCAGGACAAGGTGCTATGAGAGAAAATAACAGGATTATATTGGGTGGTCAGAGAAAGCAGTTCTTAACACTTGAATGCTTAAGCTACTATCTCAAGAATGAGATGGAGACAGCTAAGCAAAGAGCAGGATAACATTGTTTCAGGCTGAGGATACAGCATGAGCAAAGACCCTGAGGTGGAGGAGTTGAGTATGTTTTAGAAGTGAAATGCTAGGACATAGGGATGGTCCAGACATCAAGGATGAGAAGGCAGTTTTAAGACTTTCAGGTTTCTAGTATGAGCAATTACTGGGCTAATAGTGCTATATTTACTAAAACAGAAAAGATTAGGGGTAGGATAGGTTGGAGCAGAGGGTGGAATCATAAGTTTAGTTTGTCAAGTTTGAGAATGTGAAAAAAATAAATGTAGTTACTCAGTCCTCTTTTTGGGTCCCCATTTCCTATTAGTTCTGTTTCAAATTCTATCTTGGCTTATAAAGTCTTCAAATAATGGGACTTGTGACCCTAACTTAACATTTCCAGCTGCTTCCTCACCTCCCCTTCATTATTGTGCTTAAGCAATAATGCATTTTTTTTCTGTTCTCAAAACAGTTTTGTTTAGTTTTTTTTAGAATATTGTCGTTACTTTTTAAAAATATTTTTTTTATTGATTTCAGAGAGGAGGAGAGAAGGATAGAAAAAAAGGCTCGTAGAGCCTAAGACCATCGGAAAACACAGATATTTACATTACAATTCGTAACAGTAGCAAAATTACAGTTATGAAGTAGCAACGAAAATAATTTTATGGTTGGGGGTCACCACAACATGAGGAACTGTATTAAAGGGTCGTGGCATTAAAAAGGTTGAGAACCACTGTTCTAGAGTGTCTTTTCCAACTTTTCCAGGTTTAGGTTAGGGTCTCAGGCCTTTTTACTGTCATTTGGTTATAGTACTTAACACATTGTATTAGAATTTCTCTTTTAACATATCTGGACACATTTTACTAAACCATGAGTTATGTGGATATAGATATTAAAGCTTATTGTTTCTGTGTTCCCAAGATTTAGCATACAAGGAATGTAGGAGCTACTCAGGAAGGGAATGAATGGATATTGTTTGTCCATGAACAGTTTAACTCCAGGCCCTGAACTGGAATGAGTGTTCTTTGCTTCCATAGGATCCAGATACTACTTTTATCATATTACATTGGCATTAAATTACCTTACATAAGTTTCCTAAGGATAGAAACTGAATATTGCATTTCTTTGCCTTCCTCGTGCCAGTACAGTATTTAACTTTCAATCAGGAAAATGCTGATGGTAGACCATAGTTTCATTATGGAATACCTCACCAATAATACCCTTGGTGGTGGGTATTAAGGGGGCCTGAGATAGTAGAAAGGGAGATCCAGTATCAACATATCTCAAATGCTTGCTTGCTATTCTTGCTAAAAAGACACATAAGTATACTAAAAATAAAAATAATAAAATTATTTCTTTGAAATGGCTGTGGAAATCACTTATTATTTCCATATTGCAAAATCCAGTAACCTCTTACTTGACCTCTGAGCAGCATTTGACATTGTTGACCACATTGTTTCCTACTTTTGGAAACATTCTTCTTCACTTCCAGGATACCATACACCATAACCATAACCAGCACCTTGATGCTGTTATTACTTTTTTTATTTTAGGAGTTGGTGCTGCTCCCTTCATAAAAATTCATTTCCAGCATTGTCCCCCTATCCAAAACATTGTTTAGCAGGAAATAGTTTCCATACTAAAGTAATCATATAATAAAGAGGTAATATGCAAATTAACCATCACAATATGGCTGCACCCACAGCAGAGACGGGGTTCCCATAACACAAGATGGCTGCGCCCACAACAGAGGTGGGATACCCATAATGAGCAATCAGCAGGGACCGGGACCTGAGGCTGCGTGGAGCTGGACCGGGGCGGGGACCTGAGGCTGTGCCCCCCGCCCAGCAGGGCTTGACATGGGACCTCAAGGCATGCCTACTGCCCCAGTGCCAGGCTGGGGGACCTCAGGCCGCACCTCCAACCTCCACCTGGCGGGGCTTGATGGGGCACCTCAGGCCGAGCCCTTTGCCCCATCCTGGCGCCAGATCGGGGGACCTGAGGCTACATCCCCCACCCGGTGGGGCTTGACAGGGTATCTGAGGCTGTGCCACCCGCCCAGCGGGGCTTGACAGGAGTGGAGCCAGCCAGATCTGGATCTCACCTAATGTGATTTATGTACTCTGTTAAGTCTTATTTTCCTAAATGGGAGTGGGGCCAGCCGGGTCTGGGTCTTGCACGATTTCAAGGTGCTCGTGGGTGGGTGGGGACTTGACTCTGGATCCCATGGTGCGCCCCAGACTCTGACAGGAGGAAGATTTTCATATACATTTTAATAATTTTCTTTCAACACTTCTATTGTAGAGAAAGGGCAAATAGCAGTATTAAAATATTTCCTCTAATTAATTCACTTTTAATGTGCATGAATTTCATGCACCGGGCCACTAGTTTCTAAATAATTGATAATATAAATATTCAAGTAAATAGAAAGTGACTATCAGAAGTACTGTAACAATAAACCTTTATTGAGCTACTATTATGTGCTAGGTACTTTCTTTCATTCTTTTAACAACTCTTGAGGTAGGTAATTTTATATCAGTGAAAAGTAATCACCTGTACTGATTATAAATATAGACTCTTAATCAAGACTTCTCAGATTCCTATCCCAAATGCCAGCCCTACCAATTACTAGCTGTGTGACCTTAAGTAATTTACTGATCTGGGCCACAATCTCTTCATCTATAAAACAGAGATGGCCCTAGCTGGTTTGACTCAGTGGATAGAGCATTGGCCTGCAGACTGGAAAGTGTCAGGTTTGATTCCAGTCAAGGGCACATGCTTGGGTTGTGGGCTTTATCCCCAGTAGGGGGCGTGCAGGAGGCAGCCAATCACATTGATGTTTCTATCTCTCCCTCTTCCTTCCTCTCTGAAGTCAGTAAAAATATATTTTAAAAAAACAACAACGGAGATGAGCCCGGCTCGTGTTGCTCAGTGGTTGAGCATCAACTTAGGAACCCACAGGTCACCAGTTCGATTCCCGGTCAGGGCACATCCCAGGTTTCTGGCTCGATTCTCAGTAGTGCATGTGCAGCAGGCAGCCAATTGATGATGTTTCTCTCATCATTGCTTCTATCTCACTGTCTTTCTCCCTTCCTGTCTCTCTAAAAAAGCAATTAAAATATTTTTTTAAACCAGAGATGATAATATTTATCTCTGAAAAATATCATTGGAAGTTAAAAATTAATATGTAAAGATCTTTGTAAAATGTCTGGCACCAATTATGAGCACTGCATACATGTTAATATTATTACTTATTATCTTAGGTTTACAAATACGGAAACTGAACCTTACTGAAGTTGGTCCAAGTCTCACAACTATTAAATGACAGTGCCAGGAGACAAACATAGACAGTCTGACTCCAGAACTCCCTTAACCACTCTATTTTACTTTATTTCAACTAATAATTTATCTCATCCTCTTGCACATAGACAGACTCCATATTAATGGTCTCATTGTTATAAGTCTTGTAATTCATTACAGTGTGGATACCTGGTGTTTAAAATGAAGATCTCAAAATAGGTAAAAGTTCACTTTAGTATGATCTGAGAAGCACAAGGATATACATCTTAATTCCATTTTATTATTTGTTCATTGTTATTCTCCCTTTCTTGTTAGCAGTTAAGTCATCAAAATCCCTAGAAAATGGAAGTACTACTTTTGTATTACTCTTAAGTGTGATTTATGTACTCTGTTAAGTCTTATTTTCCTAAACATTTTCAGAATGACTTGAGGGCTCAGTATTAATATAGAGTGCCTAAAATAAATATTTTTGATATGTTTAACTATTACCTCTTTTAAAATTATATAATGATTTGTCCAGAGTCTAAGATGTTTCAATTTCCCAAAGAGCTTTCCTTTGAATTTGAATTCTATTAGCTTCTTTTAAAATAGGATCTTTGATTTTAGTATATTGGTGCCTTTGTATTAGAGTCTATATGTAGTTGAATCTGCTTAATTTTATAAGATTTTGTCTTTGACTCTCATTGAGGTCTTTAGTAAAAAAGCACATCTGGTTACTATTTACAGCTTCTATAGATGACTCCCCTCACCAACCCCATACTTACTTCTTTTTTCCACTGTTGATTTTTTTATTCTTACTCATTTGTGGCAAAATATATATATATATATATATATATATATATATATATATATATATGTATATATATATATATATTCATTCTTCACATTAAGGCAAAAGATATAAAGTCTTGTAGCATTTGAATTTATCAGGGAGGAGTTCTTCAGAAAGTGGATTTGAAAACCAGAATCGTGGGGGAAGAATCTGTTTTACCTTTTCTGGAACTGAATTCTGTGACCTAGTGTACTTACTCTTGTGGAAACAAATGCACTTAAAATAGTATTTCTATCAGTAAGATTCTTTCAGTCTGGCAATAAAACTCCCCTCAAACTAGCTTAAGTGGGGAAAAGACATTGGTTTGTGTGAACTGGTCCAGGATAGATGTGGCTTTAAGAATGGCTCCACCCAAGACTCAAACAGTGTTACCAAGACTTCATTTCTGTACACTTCTTAGCACTGTTGTCTTACTTTGGCTTTATTCCTCAGCCCTATATGAGCAAAAGATAACTTCAGTCCCTTCAGTCCCTAAATCCTCACAGTGTAATGTGTATCTGGAAAGAGTGAGGATCGTTTTGCTAGAAGCCCAACAAGTCTCACTGCATGTCATTGGCCCATTCCCCTTGTAGGGAGGGGAATGTGAGGCTCTGACTGGGACTGAGCCTTATGCCCAACCATCAAGATTGAGGGTGTAATCAACTCCACCATGTACTATAAACTGTTTCCAAAAAGGAAATGAAGATGCTGTTATACCACAGGAAGGGTGAATGTTTTCTGGGCAGCAGAAAGTAGTTGTCCTTAACACATGATAGTGTTTTCCTTTTCCATTATAAGGGTTAGCACTTGTCTAGGAAAGAGCAGTTTGTATGTTTTATTTGTTTAGTGTTTAGTGCTAATTTGAAATTTGTATGAGTTCACTTCCAAATTACTGTTTTAAATTAACATACAAATGGGAATTGCTAAGACTTTTAATCTCTGAAGAACTTTGAGAATATAACAACATAAAATTTGGTGCTACTTTAACAAATACCATAATATTAATTTTCCTGTTAGTGTAGTAATCAAATTTGTTGATAGTTATTGTGACATAAGGCAGTGTCTTGAAGGGTTAACATGTTTTTCCAGGTTAACACTTTGTTTAATGCCTTAAGCAAACTGGGCTTTTTGACCAAGAAACTTATAAAGAACCATGAAATCTAAGGTTCTATTCTAGATACTCAGGGTCTTGGGGAGAGATGGAGTAAGTGTAAGGGGAGATGATGGACACTAACAAAGGCTTTGTGTATTAATTTCTGTGACAGATTTTAGTCTGAAAATGAAAAGTCAATTTTTACTGAAAAGGAAAATTAAATACCTCATATGGGGTTACTCTTCCTTTCTAACACCAAAAATATGAAATGAAGTAGAAAATGACACATATGTTTTAGTCTGATATAGTCATTTAGATAGCTCCTTCTATTTTTATGTCAATATATATGAACAGTCATTCATATATTATTAAGAATTTGTCTTTTTAAGTATTAAGAATATCAATTAGACAAAACCTACTTTAATTGCCGTTTACTGAGGTATTATTTTTATTGGAAAAAGTGTCCAAATTAGTTTGAACAAAGAAGGTCTAAATTTATGGTATTCTGAGCCTAGTATTTTTCATTGAATGTCAAGGGTGTACTAAAGTGCCTACATTTATATTTCTCTATGAAAGATTGTTCTGACAGTAAGTTTAAGTCATTTTCACAATTTATTGCTGTCTAAAAATTTCCCTTGACTTCACATTTTGTTCTGAATGTCTTGGTTTCTTTCCTCCACCTACACAATGTTGAAGGAAAGTGAAGCAAGAGTTGCAAAGTAACACAGTGAATTTGAGAACCCTGGCTTTTTTTCCCCAAAACAAGATAAACCTTTATTATAAGATTGCTTTTTATTGATACAAAAAAAAAAAAAAACACAACTTTTGGCAAATGTACAATAAGTGTGTGAATAACCTAATTGATTTAGCTAGAATGAATAGGAAGCTTTGCTCTTTGTCCTTGTAGATAAATTTGGCTCAGTATACACAGTGATAGACTGTGGTCAAAGGTATACAAACAACAACAAAAACTCCACCAAACATAGATTTAAATATCAGCAATTTTATATCCAAGTCAGGGCCTCAAAGAGAAAGAACAATATGTTAATTAGAATCTTATTTATTTCTATTATGAAAAATAATGATAGCTTACATAGAATCCAGTGCTTTGACAAATGTTAATATGTGAAAATATTAATAGAGAATTTTAAGCTGAGAATTTTAAGCTGTATGAAATTCAAAGATAGGTGTAAAAATTTAAACATTCTTGTATACTCTACAATCAAACTCCAGTAAAGGCAGGAGACATAATTAGGACAAAAAATTAAAGATAACATAAAAACAAGTTAAGAAATAAGAAACAACTCATTATGAATGTCACATTATGGGTTAAAATATAAAATTTTAGGAAATTTTTGAGGTACTGTTTAAAACATTTTTTCCTCTTAAGTGGGACAGGGGGAAAAAAGAAAAAAGCTTGATCTCTTTTCACTGGCTCTTGAGACCCATTATATCAGGCATTTCTTTACCTTTCAACTGTCTCTCATTCTGTTATTAAACACTAGAGGCTCAGTGCACAAATTCGTGCATGGGTGGGGTCCCTCAGCCTGGCCTGCAATCGGGGCTGATCAGAGCTGTCTTGCCCAGTCCCAATCAGGGCCAGCTGGGACTGCGGGACGTTGGCCAGCCGCAGGAGGTTGGCTGTGGAAGTGCATTGACCACCAGGGGGCAGCTCTTGCATTGAGTGTCTGCCCCCTGATGGTCAGTGCACGTCATAGTGACCAGTCGTTCAGTCAGCTGGTCGTAAAGGTCACTTAGGCTTTTATATATATACTAGAGGCCCAATGCACGAAGATTCGTGCAAGAATGGGCCTTCCTTCCCCTGGCTGCCGGCACCACCTTCGCTCCGGCCGGAGCCTCCTTTCCGCCTTCCCATGCTGCCCAGAGGCCCTGAGTAGCTAGGACGGTGCGGAATGCCTGCATCCACTTGGCACCTGCAAATGCAAATTAACCCACCATCTTTGTTGGGTTAATTTGCATACTCCAGATTGGCTGGTGGGCATCGTGAAGGTATGGTCAGTTTGCATCTTACTCTTTTATTAGTGTAGATATTTATTTGGTGCTTGCTGATATGCATTGAGCTTAGAGACATGGTCTTTGATTTCCACAGACTTAACAGTTTATTGAGGGAACCTACTAACTTTACCCTTTCCTAAGCACATAATATGTTTTTTCCCCCTTGCCTTTTTTATCTTGATGTATGTTGTTTCTAACACTTAATCAAAATCTAGTCTATCTCTCAGGGCCCAATTCAACTATCTCTCCTTCTCTGAGGCTTTTCCTGGATCCTCTTCCACCAAAGTAGTATCACTGTTCTTTGGAATCTTACAATTATCTATAGTATTTGCTTTAATATGGTACTTATCCTATACTGATTTGAATTGGGGTGATTGATGTACACTTTTTTTTTTTTTTCATAACTGTAAGCAAGCAAGTGGTGGTGGAGGAAATCATACGTTTTGCATTAGTTTGAATACTCCCATAGCTTCTGGCATTGTAGTGAATGCTCAGTAATATTTTTTGGATTAATAATTACATTATTAGTGACTAGATGCACAAAATTAAAAGTAGGGAGACTACAGCCCTCAGTTTGAAAATGGCTACAATACCTAAATTAATTAAACTGCAAGGGAAACCCATAATTGTTGTTAGAAGAGATCTTTAATAAACATTTAATGGAAAGTACAAATCTAGAATATTGGAAGAAGGATGGCTCTTCCTAATACTAGAAGTATTAATTTTTAAAACTATTTTTAGCTATTTAGCCAAGTAGGACTATAAGCTAATAATTCACTTTATAATATACTGGGAAAATATAAGTAAAGTGTTTTTCTGAGTTGTGTGAGCTGTACTAGTCTATTACAGAACACGAGCGGGGCAAGGGAATTCCTTATTTATAGCCAGTCTGTCAGAAGTAAGGGTGGCTTGGACGTGCATTTGGCATCTGAAGTGGGGCAGTCTTGTGGGACTCAGCTCTTTAACTTGTGGGATCTGAGCTAAGTCCAGGTAGTACCAGAATTGAATTGAGTTGTTAGACACCCAGTTGGTGCTAGAGAATTGATTAACTGGTTAGTGTTAGAGAAAATACCCCTCAGTTGCATTTATTGAAAGTGATGTAAGATGTTGGCAAAAACATAAAGCAAAAATTCATGTCTACAACTAAGGCTAAATTGAAACAGAATATGAGATTAAAAATTCCAACTCTAATTCTGATTTTTGTTATTTCAGTATAAAAAGCAGTTGGTTTGGAAAAATCTTCACCTCTTTGAATACTTATATGTCCTGTGAATGTTCAAATGACTTTTCTCTCAGTTTTTCTGGTTCTAGAAGTGGGAGCTAATGCAAGTTCTAAAGCTGCATAAGTTTTTCTGATCTCTTGTTTTAAAAAATTGGTATTTGAATTCCAGATGTATGTTAGCAACCAGTGAATGATCTTGAGTTTATGGCAGGTTGTTGTTGTGGTTGTTTTTTTTTTTTAATGTAGTTAATGCTTTGTTTATTAAAACAGCTTTATTGAGATATAATTTACCACTCAGACAGTGGTTTTTAGTATAGTCACAGAGTTGTGCAACCATCATCACAGTCAATTTTAGGACATTTTCATCACCTGAAAAAGAAACCCCATAGCCTTTAACTGTCACTTCCCAAACCCCCCAGTTTCCACACCCCAACCCTAGGCAACCACTAATCTTATTTTCTGTAGTTGCTTATTTTGGACATCTATATCTACACTCATAAAAGAGAAGCATGCAAATTAACTGTCACTCCGCTACACCCACCAGCCGATCAGGAGGGAATATGCAAATTAGAAGGCAAAAGATGGCGGCCGACCAGCTGCTCCAGGCACGTAGTGGCCAGGTGGTGCAGGACGCCTGCTATGAGAGGGAGGGCAGGGGGGCGGGGAAGGGGTCTACAGGAGCAGCACTCTGGCCACAGCAAAGATGAAGGCGGCAGACTCTGGCAGGAGTTTGCAGCAAAGGCGGCAGACTCTGGCCAGAGCGAAGGCCTGGGTCCCAGGTGCCAGAGGAAAACCGGTGCTGGAAGCCAAGGGAAGGAAGGCCTATTGCACAAATCTCTTTGTGCAGTGGGTCTCTAGTATATATATATAAAAGGCTAATATGCAAAGTGTCCCCTCATGAGTTCGATTGCTTGCTATGATGTGTGCTGACAAATGGGGGGCGGTGCAGAATGAAGGCCCTGATCACCAGCCAGGCCTAAGGACCCTACCCGTGCACCAATTTCATGCACCGGGCCTCTAGTTTCATATAAATGGAATCACAAATATATAGTCCTTTCATTTAGCATGTTTTCAAGGTTTATCCATGTTGTAGCATGTATCAGTATTTTATTTTTTTATTGCCAAGTAATATTCCATTGTATGGGTATACCACTTTTTGGCTTTTATGACTAATGTTCACTGTTAACATTTGTAGACATGTTTTTATTTCACCTGGGAGTGGAATTCCTGGTCATATGATAACTTTATGTTTGATCATTTGAGGGTCTGCCAAACTGTTTTGCAAAGTGACTATACCATTTTACTTTCCTACCTCAAGATTCCAACTTTTCCACATCCTTGCCAACACTTGTCATTATCTGTCTTTTTTATTATAGCCATCCCAGGGAGTGTGAAGTGATATCTCATTGTACTTTTTATTTGCATTTCCCTAATGGCTAATGATGCTGAGTATTTTTTCATGTATTTATTGGCTATTTGTATTTCTCCTTTAGAGAATCTTTGTTCAGATCCTTTACCAGTTTTTAATTTCATCATTTATATTTTATTGTTTAATTTTGAAGGTTCATTATATATTTGTATGTAAATATAGTTATACCTGTATCAGATGATTTGCAAATTTTTTTAATACTCACCTGAGGATTTCTTTTTATTGATTTTAGAGAGACAGAGAGAGAAACATCAATGTGAGAGAGAAATATTGATCCATTGCCTTCCGCATACACCCCAACTGGGATCGAACCCAAAACCCAGGTATGTGCCCTGACCAGGGATCGAAGCCCCAATCTTTCAGTGCATGGGACAATGCTCCAACCAACTGAGCCACACTAGCCAGGGCAGATGCAAATTTTCTTTTCATTCTTTCGGTTATTTATGGCAATACTTTTCTTTTTACTTTTTAAAAATTTTATTTTTCCATTGTAGTATACATTCAATATTATTTTGTACTAGTTTTAGATGTATGGCATATTAGTTAGATAATCATAAACAAAGTGTTTCTCCCAATTTTTCCGGTACCTATCTGGCATGATATGTAGTTATTACAATATTATTGACTATATTCCCTATGCTGTTCTTTATATCCCAGTGACTGTTTTGTAACTACCAGTTTGTACTTGATCTCTTCACAGTTTTCACCTAGTCTGCAAACCCCCCTCCCCTCTGGCAACCATCAGTCTGTTTTCTGGGTCTGTGAGGGGTTTTTTTTTGTTCTCTAGATTCCACATGTAAGTGAAATCATATGGTATTTGTCTTTCTCTGACTGGCTTATTTCACTTAGCATAATACACTCTAGGTCCATCCATACTGTCAATGGTGAGATATCATGCTTTTTTATGGCTGAGCAATATTCCATTGAATATGTACCACAACGTTTTTACCCACTTGTCTATTGATGGGCATCCTATCTAATAAAAGTGTAGGATGCAAGTTGTCCCCTCAAACGGGAGTTTGTCTGGGAGTTCGACCAGGGGACGGGGCTGGCCAGGGGAAAGGAGGGAGGCCCTGGCCAACAGTCAGTAGCCGCTAGGAACCCTACCAGTGCACGAATTTCACGCACTGGGCCTCTAGTTGTAAATAACACTGCAATGAATATAGCATTTCATATATTCTTTTGAATTAGTGTTTTGGGTTTCTTTGGATATTTACTTGGAAATGGAATCACTGGGTCATAAGGAAGTTGCATTTTTAACTTTTGAAGGACCCTCCATACTGCTTTCCACCGGAGGATGTGGAGAAAAGGGAACCCTTGTGTACCAATCTGCATTCCCACCAACAGGGCACAAGGATTCCCTTTTCTCCAAATCTTCACCAACATTTGTTTGTTGATTTATTGATGATAATCATTCTGACAGGTATAAGGTGATATCTCATTGTGGTTTTAATTTGCATTTCTCTAATGATTAGTGACTTTTAGCATTTTACATATGTCTGTTGGTCATCTGTATGTCCTCTTTGGAGAAGTATGTATTCAGGTCCTCTATGTGGCAGTACTTTTGGTATTTAGATTTCTTTCTTTGGGTTAAGGAGATTTCTAGGTTAGCAAAGTCCACAAAATGGGAGTGTGAACCACCAATTCAGGGGGGCATGGCCTATCAGGTGAGCAGAAAGAAACAAATCTCCATGATATGCCAATCATCACTTTTATTTGTCTGATTTTCAGTTTTCTTTTTATGGTATAAAATTGGAACAACAGCCCAGCCAGCATAGCTCAGTGGTTGAGTGTCAGCCTATGAACCAAGAGGTCATGGTTCAATTCCTGGTCAGGGGACACGCCCTGGTTGCAGGCTCAATTACCAGTAAGAGGCATGCAGGAGGCAGCCGATCAATGATTCTCTCTCATCATTAATGTTTCTATTTCTCTCTCCCTCTTTCTTCTGAAAAAAAACAACAACACACAAAACATAAAAAATACGTAGAATTGCAACTACACACAGCAAAGAATAGAGCTAGAGGTGAAGATTTGGCCATCTCATATGATAATACTTACATAATGCGACATATGAGTTACTTGTTGGCTGACTGCTCTGTTCTTTAGCATTTGTGGTATTGTCTCCGAAATAATGAAACTAATGAAGAAATCAAAAAGATCTACTTAGCCCCGTGACCTTCATCCAATAACTTACCCTCCCTGGATATAGATTTTTTTCTCATCTATAAAATGAGGGAATTGAAAGGAAAATTAAGCAAGTTGAATAGGATATTCTTTAAGGTTCTTTCCAGTTTTAAAATGTGCTTATATGATACAGTAGAACCAGTGATTTTTTTTTCCTTCTTCCTGCCTCCAACAAGGAAGAATTAGGCCTTGTTGGAAAATCTTAGGCTGCAATGTACCTTTTCCTCAAAAGGATTGAAGTTAGTGGGTTGGGCAAGTAAAAACCTGGACACATGTAGATAATTCAGGAAAGAATTATTGTAGAATAGCAAATGCCTTCTGTGTGAGTTTGCCTTACGGTTTAGAGGAACATGACCTTAGTATTACCAGTGAGGTGCAACTAAAGGATGAAATAATTTACACACCTGCTGTGGGTGTGGCTAGAAGCAAAGGGATTGTGAGGAATGAGTACTTCATTGCTTCCTTAGAAGTATTCAGAGATCATTAGAGAAGAAGCAAGCTCTGGGAGGTCACTTGTGTTGTTGAAATCAAAACCTAGGCTACAACTAAATAAGAAGAAAAATAGGACCATAAGAAAAAGATAAAGAGAAACAACTGAAAAGGCTTAGAAATTGAGGTAAGTGCACTTTGTTTTGTTTCGTTTTGTTTTTCTGGAATGATTTTTAAACATTTTCAGGGTATTGGAAGTTTAACATTGGTCCCTGACCTCAACTGAGATAATTGCCAGAAGTTCAGGCATTGTAAACGAAGACAAGGAAGTTTTAAGCCAAGCCAAATATGGAATAAGAGTAGGGGAAAGGTCATTTAGATTCAGGTTCATTTGTCCCATCAGCCAAGAAAGCTAAGTAAAGTTTTGTTTTTGTATTTAAATGGCCTCATGGTGTTATTAACCAGACATCATTGTAAATAAGGCACATGTGAAAAGCAAAAATAAAGGAAGTTCTTTACAAAAAAATCAGAATTCAGATTAGGAAAGAAACACTTAAAAAATTTAATTCTAGCCCTTCTCTCCCTTATGAATATGGGTCTTTGTCCTATAAAAATAGTTCATCATACTTGGAAAATATAGAGTATTTTTGTTTGTAATGTCTTAGAACTCTTTAGGAAAAATATATTTCCTCAGGAAATTATTTTGTATAAATACAGAGCTTGATATAAATAAGGAATTTTTATACTCAATGCTCTCTTAATCATTAAAGTAGTTCATGATCATAGCATAAGAGCTGTTGATAACTTGGTTGCTCTAGGAGTTGAGCAAGAAATACACTCCCACAGTTAATAGGAGAGTCAATATGTTGGTCTAAAGAATGGCAAGTCCTTGGGTTTTGTTGCGACATAGTCAGTCACAACTACATTCTGCTTAGTATGAGTATTGGACCTGTCATGTCCAGCTTCTTGAGCAGTTTCATCAGACTAGAATCACATGACCAAGGCAGGCTCACCAATTAGCAAAATCTTTAGATAGAATATGCCCAGATCATTTGTATAGATATTTTTCCTGGACTGGATGTGTATCTATATTGGACGAAAGCAGGATACCTGAGCAGATTATGTCAGCTATGTGGGCCTGCTGCCAACAGAACAAGCAAAAGAAACATGCAGATTTACTGAAAAACAGATTAAGGGGGGTGTGGCACAGTTGTGGAACGCTGGGAAGCAACAGAATTAAACTTGCTGCTGTAAGTAGAGGGCAGTTCATTGTAACTTACGATGAATTTTAAGTTACTTGCTGCTGTAAGTAGAGGGCAGTTACCTGGTAACAAGGTATTATTAATGACTTAGGACCAACAAAAGTGTTTTTATATAAGAGAATATTGGCCCTGCCCTAGCCATTTGGCTCAGTGGACAGAGCATGGGCCTGTGGACCGAAGGGTCCCGGGTTTGATTCCAGTCAAGGGCACATACCTTGGTTGCAGGCTCCTCCCTGGCCCAGGCCCTGATGGGGGCACATGCAGGAGGCAACCAATCGATGTGTTTCTCTCACATTGATATTTCTATCTCTTTTTCTCTTCCACTCTCTAAAAATTAATGGAAAAATATCCTCGGGTGAGGATTTAAAAAAAGAGAAAGAAAATATAGGCCCTAGACTCAAGTTGAGTGTCAGTTAATGAGTGGGTAGTATAGATCAGCAATTTTCAACCAGTGTGCCAGAGAATTTTTAAAATATGCAATACCTGACTATTTAGTCAGGGGCACTGACCTCTTTTCCCTTTTCCCTGGACCATAAATATATATAGGTCATATAATAGAGTTGCATCTTACTGACCATGTCACATAATAAGTTTACATCTGTTTGGTTAATTCTTGGTACTAGAAATCCTTACATACTAGTAAACAAGTATAGGCATAGGCATCTGATTTTTTTTTTAAGTCACTTTGCAGCAAAGAGGCTAGTAATTACTATTATTAATTTTTGGTTAATGTTTAGCAAAATATACAATATTTTTTTGATGTGCTGCAGAATTTTGTAATCAGTTTGTGTGCCATGAGATGAAAATGGTTGAAAATCACTCGAACAGATGGTTTACCTATGCAGCTTATTGAACAGGTATGAACTATCGTTTATTCTTGTGACTTGAAGTAGCAAGTGTGTTTTGTTTTTATCTTAAATGTAATTAAGCACAAAGCAAGTTCATCTTTGGCTGTGTAGAGGAATAGACTAGTTCCAACTCTTCACCATAATAAAACACATTGCTTAAAAGAAGATATGGGGGCATTTGGAATAGTAGGCAATGACTCCTCAAATGAAGCTTACAAGGAGCATAATCTAAAAGCAGCTAAGTTCAGTAAGCATGGTACCTTCAGAAGCTTATTTGATGAAGCTTTGTATACTCCCAACTCACCTCCAGGTACTGCTATCATTCCTCCATGTTAATAAGCAGCAAATTAATCTGATTTTAAAGTATAAAGCTGGGAATAAACAAGCATGATCACTTGAAAATGTGATTGAATTTTCACCTGTTCTTATCCTGTAAATTCTGTATAGTGTTTTAAAACAAAACAAAATATCTGATGTATTTGAGTGCTAAAAGGGCACTTTTTCTTCACATGAATTAAATTGATTCTCCTGTGTTTTTTTCAAAGGAATGTTCTTTAACAGATTATTATACTAAATCTATTCCAATAGGCTATTACACCATAATGAAAAGGTAGTTTAGTATCTCAACTCTACTTCTGACATTTATAGAGCTTTTATATAGTTAATTAAGTTAGCCTTTTAAAACCCCCTTTTGAAGTACCTAATTCCATAACTTGAAAATAAGCCCATGTTAGAATTTTTTCTGTGCTTCTTGCTTACTTCCGTTTCTTCCCTTTTGGGCTACAGACTTCCTTAAGGAGGAGGTGAGAGAAGTGAATTCTTACTTCAGCCAATAGAATCTAGAATTATATAGTGTTTACCTATTTTGCATAACACAGGCTCACCCACACACATTATGAGATGCTTAAGTGAAAGAACACTGAGCAGACAGCTATTCAGTGTGTGATTCCAAGTGTAATTGGGAGATGCTTTAAATACTATCTGGATTTTATCCTCTGGTGAGAAGGTTGTTTGTCTAGCTTGTGGTGATAGCGATGGAATAAAGAGGTAGGTGTTCTGTGGCTTAATTTTAAGTGTAACATTGTCAGAGCTTCAAGGTTCCAAGTAAGTTTGTAAAAGGAATGATTTGAATCATAATTAATAAGACCATTTATATTTAATTATTTCACTTTTTTTTTCACATTCAGCTTTAGACATGTGGAATGTATGAATTACATTTTCCGTTTTAGGGAAAAGATTGAATAAATCTCAAGTTCTAAGGCTTTTGTGTATTTAGGGAGGCTTTATACTGTTACTCTCACCTCCATAATTAGTCTTAAAGAAAGCATAAGAAAAATAACTGGGTGTTGATTGCCTGTGCCTGTCAACAGAAAACTGAAAATCTTCCCTTGTAATGTTTTTCCATTCCAAGCTACAGTATTTGGTGTGGGTTTTGTTTTGTTCTTTTTTACATGTTTTAGAACTTAATGTTATCTGTTGCTTTCTTTTGAATTATTAAATTGGAGAATTACATTGCTGGAACCTGGTAGCCAGAATGACTGATGGTGCTGTCATTGTATTTTGGCTAGTCATTAACAGTTTATTCAGAGTCTAGTTTTTTTAACCATAAATCTTCTCCTGAGTTGCTTTCAAAGAGATCTAGGCCTTTGGGATAACTGCAGTTTACTATTTAAACATTTTCAGAAGGGAGGGAAAAATATAAAGAATTTTTAAAATATTGAGAATCTTGCTTTATATAAGGATTTTATGTGATGTTTCTACCTGAATATCTTGTTGGTCTGATATGGTGGGAAGAGATTTAATGATTTTTAGATCTAGTGATTTATGGGGGCAGAGGGACCATCTCTTCCTGCTAAAAAATGAACAATGATCATTCCCAGCAGTATTGTTATTTTCTGAGTCATTTTATTTTGATTAAAAGAAAAGATATAGAATCTTTCTATAGGAAACTCACGAAAAACTGAATCTGCTTACTAGAATACTGACATGTTGCCCAGTATTGTGTGTTTATTCTTTACCATTTTCTAATCAATTTGTGAGGGGGAAATACTCTCTTTTGTATATCTATAAAATGCAAGTTGTCAGTGACAAGAGAAAAGTTGCAAATTACGATCATAATTTAAATTGATCACTATTTACTTAACTGGAGTGTTTGTAATGTGAAAATACAATAATTAGAGTGGAGAGAGAGCATTTATAGAAATATCTAAGCTGTATGTATGTACCGTTTTCCTAATGACAAGAGTTAAATGGGAATACCATACTGAGTGATTTAAAATATTCATTCTGCTAAAAAATAGATGTTCTAAGCCTCCCACACACAATATCTCCAAATTGCTGCTATAAAAATTTATGGAGAAAACATTATGATTTGGTCAAAGAAAGATCAGCTGCTCCTTTTCAGAACATTTCATGAACCAAAGAGAAAACAGAACTCGCGTAAGAGGAAACTTGTTCATTGGTGAGATTAGATATAGTTATTATTCTCTTTTTTTTAATCCTCACCCAAGAACATGCTTAGAGAGAGGAAGGGAGAGAGAAAGATGAATATGAGAAAGAAACATTGATTGGTTGTTTTCCCTAGGCACCCTGACTGGTAATAGAACTTGCAGGTGCACAGGACGATGCTCAACCAACTGAGTCACTCTAGTCAGGCGAAAAAGTTTTTGTTTGTTTTGTGGGTTTTTAAATCCTTCTCCAAGGATATTTTTTTCTATTAATTTTTGAGAGAGTAGAAGGGAGGGAAAAAGGGTGAGACAGACACAGAGAAACACTGAGATATTAGACTCATCGATTGGTTGCCTCCCGCACATCCTCCAATCAGGGCCAGGGATCAAACCTGCAACCCAGGTACATGCCCTTGACTGGGAATTGAACCCAAGATCCTTTGGTGCATGGGCCAACGCTCCAGTCACTGAGAAACACGGGCCACGGTGAAATAGTTATTTTGTTATGGTGATTTCCCTGTCAGTAGCTAACTTTACTGTTAGAAACAATATTGGAGATTCAATTGTAATTTGAATTTTCAACTACATTTCCCCCCATACCTTTTAAATAGAGTTTATAATGGAATTGTGAAACTATAAAAGACTTAATGTTCCTGTAAGAGCAGGGACTGTATATACTAAATCTTATTTTATTTAGATGTGCTATCTTTTCCCCTATTGAGAAGCAAACATTTATGTAGCATTCAACCTTTAAACAAATTGCAGTGATTTTTAGTCCTTTGGTTATATTTCAGGGCCTGTTATATATTAAGAGCAGTAGAAAAAGTATAATTAACTACATGGTGTCGAAGTTACTACAAAGAATAGATTATAACATTTGTTTAGATACTGAAAAATAAAGATGAATCTCTGAGAAAATAATTAAATTTTAAGTGACCACTATAAATTAATGTATTATTAGGACCTATAATACTTTGTATGCCTAGCTAAATATATATTAGGTATTTTTTAAAAATACTTTTTTTTTGTTTTATATTACATTTGTTCCTTGAAAATCACTTGCTTACCTTTCACAGTTTGAATAATTTCAAGAGACCCAAAAGTCTCTGTATGACTTGTGTATTTAGTGAGTGGACCAAGCAGATGGCTCAACATCCAAATTTCAGTGCAGCTTTGTTGTTCTCATTCAGGCCTCATGACAAATTCTATGAGGTGTGGGAAATACTGTCATTATTTTATAAGATGAGAAAATCATGTGCCTACAGAGCTAATTTTATAGATCTGATAATTCAGAGTTGGCCCTAGGTACACTCATAGTTACTTAGTCCTTCATAAGTGTCTCTTGTAGTTTGAAGAAAACATTATCACAAATAACTAGTGAATAATTCAGAAAAGTGTTTTACTTTCTTGCTTTTTAAAATGAAAGGTATCAAAGTTACCCAGGGCTACTGCTTCCTCACTCTTCTTCCTCCTAGCTCCCCTTTCCATTCCCTTTCATAAACTTTAAGACTAGGATTCATGTAGTTAGGTAGATGGAACTCAAATAAATTCAAATACTGTTAAAGAGTTCAGTATAGAGCATTAATTCAGAAGCTGTGATATAATTGCATATACAAAGTGTTTTCTAATAAAACTATCTACATCACTCAATAGTAAAACTGCCCTTATATCATAACTTTTTTTAATTCCCCAAAGAAAAACCCATGAAGCATGGTTCTATCAAATTCTCCTCGGTATGTTGATGAATCACTTTTGTTCAGGTGTTGCTCAGTCCAGTGAGTGGCCACTCTTGTGTAGTAACACTTCTGACCAAAGGGGCAGTGGAAGGTGCAGTTTCACATCAAGAGAGAGGACATGAGACCTGGCAGGCACTGTGATTTGACAGGACCAAATACTAGCTTGGAAATCTTGAACCTTTAAGCAGTGAGAAGGCTGAAAGGTAGCAAACTTTGAATCTTAAATTCATATTTTAATGCCTTTTATTAAATTTAAAAGGCTATTTTGTTTGTTTCCCATTATTATTATTATTACTTTATATTTTGAAATAATTTAGCCCACAGAAAATATGGGGAATAAAAGGAATTAAGTACATGTGTACATATCTATATCTATATATCTATATCTATATAGATAGATAGATAGATAGATAGATAGATAGATAGATAGATATATAAAAAGCCAGTGGCTGTAACACTGTGATGACCAAAGACGGGTCACCAAGAGGTGCATGGAGCACCTCTCGGTCTCGCGGCCCACAGGCTCCAATCACAGCAAGGCGGGCAGTGGGCGGACGGGGCTGCATGGTGAAGAGGGCGCAGGAGATGGGCACCAGGAACACAGAACGGGTCCCAAGGTGGCAAGCGGAGCGGGGGGCGTGGTGTGAGCACACGCGGCAGGGGGAGGTGGCATGCAGGGGAAGGGCACGAGCTGGGAGAGGAATTGAGGCAGAAGGTAAAAGCTGTTACTAAGGGAAAGAGCCAAACAGTTCAGAGCAGCCAATGGCTCAGACACTCAACACGGGAGAGAGGAATGGGGACCAGCCAGGCACAAATGAGCTCGCAAGGCCCGTGGCAGTGGAGTCTGGGGTCCCAAACTCCCTTCCCCTCCTCCCCCCACCTCCTGCCGGGGCACTGGCAGTGTCGGTGGAGTGTTATGGGGCAGCGGACATGGCCCTGATGGCAGGCTAGGCCTAGGGGACCCTATATGCACACTATTTAATCATGCGCTGGGCCTCTGGTATGTATATATGTTCTTAATTTGTGCACTGACGGAGTCCCTCGGCCTGGCCTGCGGGGATCAGGCTGAAACCAACAGTCCGACATCCTCCGAGGGGTCCCAGATTGCGAGAGGGCACAGGCCAGGCCAAGGGACCCCACCAGTGAACCATTTAAATTGATTGGAAACAAATTTATTTCACTCATTTTTTCCAAGTTCAAATTTTATCCAAGGAACTTTTTAAACAGCTTCAAATGATTGATTGATGAGTTATTGAGAAGATTAAAATAGTATTACAGAACTTTATTCCCATGTTAGGGCAATAACATTTATGTAATCTTTTGCTCTTTAATACTTTATACATAGTAGGAAAAGAATTGGGGTATTTTCTTGTTGTTTAATTTTTCAAAGTAGTTCTCTCCTCTCTCTCACACTCCCCACTACTCATATTTTCAGCAGTTCCAGAGTGTTGGCTAGAGTTCGAATTGTGAATTTATGGTTTTCTTAATCTATAAACTGAGGTTTATAACAGTTTCTGTCTCATGGTCATTCTGGGAAGTAAATCAGTTAATACATGTAAAGTGCTTATAACAGTGCTTGGCACAGACAGAACCCAGTGTTAGCCACTATGAGAAAAGGGTAGCATAAGCAACGCTCTGCAGTTTTGTCTTGGCTGTTACTTCGCAGGGAGTACATGAAGCCTTCTGTTCCTAGACTGCCTGGACTCAATTCTAATAGGTGTTTCTTCCTGATGGTACCCAGGAATTTGCCTTAGTGTAATGCCCTGCTTTTCCTCTTGAGTTCCTTTCTCGTTTTTTAAATGAACATGCAAAGTCCACTTCATTTACTGAAGTTTTTATTGTTGGTCACTACCAGGAAACAGGGTTGACAAATACAAGGAACATTGAGGAAGTGACAAAGGTTGAAATAATCTCAAAAAGCACTAGTCATACTAGTAGTTAAATAGTTGTACTAGTCTATGCTGGAGTATAACTTGATTAGGGTTTATTTTACACAGATATACTTGCTATTTCTAGTTTCTCTCCTAAATAGTCCCTTAATAGGGTCTCTTCTTCTTAGTATGGAATCACCCCCACCCAACCTTGTCTAGGGTGTGATTAGTGATATCAGAATACCCAGACTACTTCTAGGAGCAAGATAATAATTATACTTGATGTAGTTGTGATAGAAATTAAATGAGTTAATGTATGCTGAATCAATATGTGGGATTTAGTTCTAGCTCTGCCAGATATTACCTGTTTGGTCTTGAACTAGCCACTGGCCTTTCTGACTGACACACTTTGTTCCTTTATCTGGAAAATTGAGTTAATAAGACTTTCTGACTAATTCACAGGGCTATTGTAAGAGTCAAATAAAATAATCGTATGTGAAAGCATTTTCCTAAATAACATTCTGTGCAAGCACACTATAGACCTGTATCCAAGATTGATTCAGATTGACATCCCTTTTTAATTTTTCTAGACATGGGTCCCCTAGGTCAAGAAGATATTTCCTTATCTGGCCTCCAAAGGTTAACACTTCTCTAAACGTCAGACTACCCAGCATTGGCTTATAGCTACTGCTACAGTCACTCCAGCTGCAGTCCCTTTCCTTCACTTGAGAGGGGTTGTTTCATTATTAAAATATCTAAATGCATAGAAATGTTAATAATTAACCACCATCATGGTATGATGATAGATCCAATTCTCTCTCCCAGCCCCTCTTATCATTTATAATGAAATACTGAAATTGCAGCTACGTTTAAAGCCATTGCCTTTACTGACACAGGGTTAATAATAGCCCTTTAAGACATCAGTATGATGATGTTGGTAAGAAAACATTTGTTAAATACCTTAGTATGCGGCAAGCATTGTGCCAAAAATAGGGCAGATTCCCTTCCTAAAAACAAGTTGTCATCCCCAATTTGAGATTTAAAGCAGTGATTCTCACAGGATGAAGGGAAGGTGAAACTATTTTTTTTACTGAGTTTGTTGGGGTGTCATCTATATATATAAAAGCTTAAGTGAGCAGCTGACCGTTCAACTGGCCAACCAGTAGCTATGACACGCACTGACCACCAGGGGGCAGACGCTCAACACAGGAGTGGAAACCACAAGCATGGAAACATGGAATAGACTGATGAATCTTGGAGGGAAGGCGGGAAGAATTAACCAAAGATCTTATATGCATACTAGAGGCCCGGTGCACAGATTCGTGCACTGATGGGGTCCCTCGGCCTGGTCTGCGCCCTCTTGCAATCTGAGACCCCTTGGGGGATGTTGGAGAGCCGGTTTTGGCCTGATCCCCGCAGGCCAGGCTGAGGGACCTCACCAGTGCACAAATCCATGCACCGGGCCTCTAGTTGGTTAATAAAATTATATAGGTTTCAGGTGTACAGTTCTATATGAGATATTTTTTATGGTCACAACTAGAGATGCTATTGGCATCTCTGGGGTATAAAGGCCAGTGGTACTGCTGAACTTCCTATAATCACAAGCCAGCTCCTCACAATGTTGAAATATTAGTAGTGCCAAGGTTGAGAAACCCTAGTTTAGAGGAACAAATACTGTCCTTAGGTAGGAAAGATGTTAATTGCTTTCCTATCAGGATGAAAATAAGTTATCCTTGTAGGTGATAGAATATCACAATAGCCCTGTTAATTAGTAGGAAAGTCTTTACTAGCATGTCATTTGGCTACCCTAAGGGGGAGGCTGGGAGTTTACCCAGGGAGTGCCTTGTATCATGGGAATAGGAGCATGGACTTTACTTCCTTCACTGCTGTGTTGAAAAAGCTAAAAACACTGACAAAAGTAATAATCTCATAATCCTGCTTCTGACACTATTGTTTCTGTTATCCCTTCTCTCCTTTTATGGAAAGCTGCTGCTTATTAATCCTGCTAATTGTGAAAGAAGGAAGAAGGTGTTTGGTTTTTCTCTCTTATGAAGAAGCTGCTATAAATTTAACTCCCTTCAATCATCAGCTAAATTGGTTTCATAAAATGGCTTCACTACAGATATACCAAAACAGTTCTTTCTGTTTGAGTCGTCTTTTTGAAATCAACCACAAAGGACCTCTAGTATAGATGGAAATCTGTTTCACCAGGATAATATATGCAATCCACATTATATTTTTCACCATAAAGCATCATAACATTTCCTAAAATATTTACCTTTTTTTTTTTCTCAACACCTCTTTGTGCCTACTCACTTGCCCACCAAAAATAGAAGTGTTAAAAATGAGTGTAAATATCTACATAAGGTCTGTTTGTCCCTTGTTTAATATTTGTTTAGTTTTTTATTTTTCCAGGGCAGGAATTTTGTGCTTGTGTTTAGTAGGTAGTAAGCAAAAGGCTGTGTGCAATGTAAATAAAAGAAAATGTGTTATGTTGAGGGAGAAATTTGGACAAAGATTCATTTCCCAGTTTTCCTTTATGTAAAACAGACATCCTAATATATAAAGAGCCAGGGTCCGTAACGTCCAAAATGACTGAAGGGACAACAGAACGCCAGGCTGTGCGCACAGCAGGCTCAGGTGGGTGAGGACTGGCGAGCGGGCTGAACTGCTGACTTCTCAGTCTCTCCTGGGTCGCAGGCACTGCGTCGAGCCAGCACTGACTGCCGCCGCCAACGCAGGTGTGATGCGATTGGTCAGGGGGCCCCACAATCACAGGGCTCCTGGACTGCAAGAGGGTACAGGCCAGGCTAAAGGACGCCCCCCCCCCCCCCCCAACGACACATACCCAAATGCATGAATTTCGTGCACCGGACCTCTACTATATTATAAAAAGTCTTTCCTTGAGGAAAACTTGATATGAAAATAATCACTGGCCTTTAAGAGCAAATGATGAGAATGTCACATTAGCCAGCCCGGCCAGTGTAGCTCAGTGGTTGAACATTGACCTGAGAACCAGGAAGTCATGGTTTGATTCCTGGACAGGGCACATGTCTGGGTTGCAGGCTCAATCCCCCCAGTGTGGGATGTGCAGGAGGCAGCCAATCAATGATTCTCTCTCATCATTGTTGTTTCTATCTCTCTCTCCCTCTCCCTTCCTCTCTGAAATCAATAAAAATACACTTTTTACAAAAGAATGTTGCATTAGTCAAATTAATGAGACTATTTCAAATTAATATATATTTTTTTTATGGCTGACTTTTCATGTTTTTTCTCCACACACAGAAAATAACACCTTTCCAGAATATACTTCCTTAAAAAAATTTTGTTTAACTTGTGAAGGTTCCTGCTGATAAGAGCAACATACTTAATTTTCAAGGATCAAGTAAAGCTTCAAAGTAACAGATATTATATAGAAAACAGCCTTGTTAGCTTAGGAAGATTTTCTCTAACATTTTTCCTCAGTTTCGGTTAGAATTAATGGTGCTATTTCACGTTCTTTATGCTAGATCACATCGTAATGGAACTAAGTATAGAGGTGGGGGTCTGATCAACTAACTTAATTGAATACCAACAGCTGGGGCCAGTAATTGAGGCATTAGAATAAATTAAATTGATACACATGGCCATTTCAAGTCCTCAAGTGCATGGCTTTAAGAATTGATTTTGGAGATTTCTATATCTTAACAGATTTTAAAACATAGGAAATATGCACTGAGTGGCCAGATTATTATGATCTTTGAACGCATAATAATCTGGCCACACACACATACATATATATATATATATATTTTAGAGACCCGGTGCATGAATTCATGCATGGGTGGAGTCCGGTCATTCTGGCCAGGGGGAGGGGACATGGGCGGTTGGCCAGCCTGCCTGCTGGTCAAACTCCTGGTTGAGGGGACAATTTGCATATTAGTCTTTTATTATATAGGATATACACTGAGTGGCCAAATTATTAGGCGTTCAGAGATCATAATAATCTGGCCACTCAGTGTATAAAGAGAGTGAGTGCTAGAGCAGTATCTAGCTATTAGGCTTTGTTAAAGATTCCACACCAATGTGAAGAGCATCTTTCTTCAAAATACAGAGTTTCAAACTTCTTTACAACAGTCACCTGTCAGTATGTATTAGAACCTGCAATAAAAGATTCAAGGAGAAATAGCTATCAAGGCACATTTTATTCATATTTGAAAACTGCCAGTTATATGTATATTGATTATATGCCTTTTAAATTGTGTTATTTTAACCAATTGGTTATTATAACCAATACTATTCAATATCCAAGTGTTTTACTATAGGTTTTCAATTTTTAGGTACAGAAATAGAATCCAGCTTTCAATGTGTTCCTGTGATTGAAACTTGGAGATCACTGATAAAAGATCCCAAGATCAGGCCTTTTAAGGACCCAATCAGTAAGAATAAGTATATTTAGAAATACATTGTTTTTCTTGGCTAATGTGGCCAAGGGCTCTAGTGGGTATATGCCAGCCCTACTCTTAATTCCTTGTCTAAGGTAAAAGTTGTTTCTTTTGCTATAGTGGCAATAGGACTAAATCTATAGTGCTATGTGCACATTACTTGTAAATACTTATTTTAGGACCATATGGTCACATATATTTCTAGTTCCAAAATTGTCTTCAGTCTACTTTAATCCCTTAATTTTTAGATATGAGGAAGCAGATTGCTTTGTTCAAAGAGAGCTAGAACTAGAACATGAATACTTGCTAGCCATGTAATATAAAGGAAATTATTTGCTACTATAAATGAAAAACCATAACTTCCTAAAAATAGAAACTCTATATAAGAATGCAAATCAAAATGAAGCAGTGTTGTTAAAATTTAAGTTTAATTAATTCTTACTAAAATTCATGGGGGAAGATGAGATGATTTTATAGTGTATTTGAATGAATGTGAAGTTTTTTCTTAAAATAATTCTTGCCCTGGTCTGCGTTGCTCAATGGTTAGTGTCGGCCCACACACCAAAAAGTTGAGGGTTCCATTCCCAGTCAAGGACAAGCACCTAAGTTGCAGTTTTGATCTCTGACGCTGGTTGGATGTGTGCAGGAGGCAACCAATCGATGTGTCTCACTCACATCAAAGTTTCTCTTTCTCTCCCTATCCCTACTCTCTCTCCCTTCCACTCTCTAAAAATCAGTGGAAAAAATATCCTCAGGTGAGGATTAAAAAGAATAAAAATAAAGCAAAAAGAAAATAAATTTTAAGTATGTTTTACTTTAAAATAATTTAGTAAGCATTTTTTACTTTACTTACAATAAAAGGTAGTATGTTTGTCTGAATTGCTAGCTTAAATGTTTATGTTAGTTGATTATAAGGGATAAAAAGAGGTCAAACTGGCTAGCTTTCTCTTTGTTCTTGTTCATTGGGCTATAAATATTCTGTGTTGCTTTCTCTCTGAAAGTGCTATTGTATACAGGCTATATTTTACTGTACTGTAGGAAAAAAATAAGTAGGTATTTTTCATTTATGAGTTTCCTATGAAACCTACTGGTGGAATTACAAAATCAGGAGACTTCGTAAGAATTTTATTGTTTTGAAACCTTTGTAATAAGGCTAATAGGAAGACCAGGGAAAGAAACAGATACAGGAAATACCTAGTCCCATTAAACTGCTAATGAAATAGAGATGAGAGTATTGTGGAGATTGTTGATTATAGTGATTTTTCTGACTTATCAAAAGTGTCAGGCTTTTGTTTTCCATACCTATGTCAAATTTATACTTTTTAGTTAAACTTTATTTTGAGATAATTGTAGGTTCACATGCATCTGGAAGAAATAATACAGAGATTCTGTGTACCTTTTACCCAGTTTGCCCCAATATTAATATCTTACAAACCCATGGTAAAATATCACAACCAGAAGATTGATATTGATAAAGGACTCTTCACCACAGGAATCCTTCCTATTGTCCTTTGTAGCCACACCCACTTACCTTCCACTCACCTCCCACTCCTGCTCCCTCCTTAACTCCTGGCAACAACTAATCTGTTTTCATTTCAATACTTTTGTCATTTCGAGAATGTTATATAAGTGGAATCATTTATGTAACTTTTGGAGGTTATTAGCTTTTTTTATTCAGCATAATTCCCTAGAGCAGTGGTCGGCAAACTCATTAGTCACCTGAGCCAAATATCAACAGTACAACGATTGAAATTTCTTTTGAGAGCCAATTTTTTTAAACTTAAACTTCTTCTAAGGCCATTTCTTCAAAATAGACTTGCCCAGGCCGTGGTATTTTGTGGAAGAGCTGCATGTGGCTCACGAGCCACAGTTTGCCCATCACGGCCCTAGAGAGTCATCCATGTCATTTCATCCACCAGTAGTTTATTTCCTTTTTATTGCTGAGTACTAGTCCACATAATATGAATAAAGCTGCTATAAACATTTGTGTATAGGTTTTGTATGAACATAAGTCTGTTTCTCTAGGATAAATGCCCAGGAGTGCAATATATAGTAGTAATTGCCTTAAATATTTCCTTTATAGACATTGGAACCACATGAGACAATGTTATATAATTTTTGCTTTGACCTTCAGGCAAATGCAGAAAATTCAAGAAAAGGAAAGCTTATTGTATTTACCATATTTTTACTTACCATATTCTTTCTTCCTTTCTGATGTTCTAAGTTTCTTTCTTTTTATCATTTATTTTCTGCTTTGAGAATTTCTTTTAGTCATCCTATTAGAATAGATATGCTGGTGATAAATTCTCCTAATTTTCCCTCATCTGAGAATGTCTTGATTTCCCCTTGTTTTGCTGGCTGTAGGATTCTGGGTTGACAGTTCTTTTCTTTCAACACCTAAAAACAATATGTCACTTTCTTCTGGCTTGTATAATTTTGGGTGAGAAATCCCCTGTCATTCTAATTGCTTTTTCCCCATAGATAAGGTATAGTTTCTCTCTGGCTGCCTTCAAAATATTTTCTTTGCCCTTGGTTTTCAGAAGTTTAATTATGATGTGTCTTGGCATGGATTTCTTCAGGTTTATCCTGCATAGGGTAATTTGTCAATTTTCAGTCATTATTTCTTTGAGTACATTTTCAACTTCACTTTTTCTCCTCTCTTTCTGGGTTCCAGTGGTACAAATATTAGATCTTTTGCTGTAATCCTCCAGGTCCATGAGGCTGTTTTTGTTGATTTGTTCCTTTGGTCTATTTTTCCTCTGTTCTGATTATTTACTGTGTCCCTTCCATTCTGCTGTTGAGACCGTCCAGGGAGCTTTTCTTTGCTGAGATTTTTTTTCCACTTGTCCACACATGTTTGTAATTGCTTATTGAAGAATTTTTATCATGGTTGGTTTAAAATCTTTATCAAGTAATTCTAACATCTCTGTCATCTTATAATTTTGCATGGTTTTAAATATTTCAGTTCTTAATATAATGAGTGATTTTCTATTGAAACCTGGACGTTTTCATATTATGTTCTGAGACTCAGGATATTATCTAAATCTCCATTTCCACTGATTTTTCCTGACACTACTTTGGTAGGAGAATAAGAGGTACCTCCTTTTTACTGCCAGGTGGACATAGAAGTCGAGATTCTCTACTCAGCCTCCATTGACACCCAGGGAAAGGAGATCCTTATTATTACTGCTGGATAAGGGTGGAAGTCCAGGCAGACTCCCCATGTAGTCTCCCAGGGCACTGCTAGGGTAGAAGTGGGGGCATGTTACCAACCCTCAGGGGTGAAAGTCCTGGCTCCCCACTTGGCCTGCCCTGACACCGATTAGGAAGTTGGGCCTTCTCTTTATGGCCTCATGAGGTCAAAGTCTAGGCTCCCACTCAGCTATTGGTGCTGTGGGTAGAGGTAGAACCACAGTTTTCTGTGGTTTGGCTGCAGGAGCGTGGCTATTGTCAAAAGTTTCAGTCTTGCTAAGGCTGCTCCTTTCTTGTTTTTGTTTTTTGACTAGAGAGACTAGGCTTTTGTTGGGACTTTTTTTTTTTTTTTTTTTAATCTGCTAGTTGACATTTCAGGTTGCTGGATTCATCAGCTCCAAATCTGGGATATATTTGGCAAAAAGAAAACCCGGGTAACTCACCACTGGGTCATTCCTTGGACCCTGAGGTTCCTAGCTGGTCTGCCTTCTCTCTGCTTTTCAGAATCTTCTTATGTTTATTTGTTTGTTTGTTTGAAATATATTTTTATCAATTTCAGAGAGGGAGGAAGAGGAAGAGAGAGAAACATCAATAATGAGAGAGAATCATTGATTGGGTGCCTCCTGCATGCCCCACACTGGGGATTGAGACTGCAACGTAGGCATGTGCCCTGACCAGGAATTGAACCGTGACCTCTTAATTCATAGGTCAACACTCAACCACTGAACCATGCTGGCTAGGCTCTTCTTATGTTTTATATTTAATGTCCAGGGATTTTAGTTGTACTTAGTGGAAATAATAGGGAAAAATATGTCCACTCCATCTTCCTGGAGGTGGAAGTCCCCAAATGTACATTTTAATCCATTTAAACAGTTGTATCAAAATATAACCATTATTGGGGGAAATGTTTCATGCTTTGAATATTATCTGATAATTTGCATAATACTGTATTCACAAAGTCAGCTGGAAAGTAACATTATTTAAACTGAAATTTATTGTTCATATTATTAATGAAAACTTTTACCCTCTAGGAAATAATGCAAAAGGTGTCCCAAGGCTCCTGACCAGTGAACAAAGATTTGAGAAAGACGACAGCCAAGCTCATGTTTTCTCCTGATCAAGAAAATCATCCATCCAAAGCACCAGTAAAATATGGTGAACTCATTGTCTTAGGGTAAGGTTTCCCCATCTGATGACATAAAATTGAATAATATATAGTAACTTTACAAGTATTTTTTTAGAATTTATATCCTACCTATTTCCAGAAAGGACTTAAAGATACAGGTTAATATTACCAAATCAGGAGACTCTTTTAATTGTCAGTTTTATGCTTTCACTTATAAGGGTACAAATGCTGCATAAACTTTGCCTCACCCTCACCCCCAGAAAGGACAGAGCTTCTTAAAGATAAAATGAAAAATGTATTTGTCTAGAGTCACATAATCATTCCATTTGTCTTTCCTGTTCGTTGTTTTAGAAAAATTTGCTTTGGCTGACTTTATAATTTTTTACAATCCTGTATAATAAAGAGGTAATATGCAAATTGACCATCACTCCAATACACAAGATAGCTGCCCCCATGTGGTCAAAGATGGCCGCCCCCTTGTGGACACAAGATGGCCACCACAAGATAGTCGGCAGGGGAGGGCAGTTGGAAGGGCCCAGGGAGGGCAGTTGGAAGGGACTAGGGAGGGCAGTTGGGGGCAATCAGGCCTGCAGGGAGGGCAGTTAAGGGTGACCAGGCTGGCAAGGGAGGGCAGTTAGGGGCAATCGGGCCAGCAGGGGAGGGCAGTTAGGGGCAATCGGGCCGGCAGGGGAGCAGTTGAACGTCAATCAGCCTGGCAGGGGAGTGGTTAGGGGGTGATCAGGCTGGCAGGCAGAAGCAGTTAGGGGCAATCAGGCAGGCAGGCAGGTGAGCGGTTCGGAGCCAGCAGTCCCGGATTGTTAGAGGAATGTCCGACTGCCCAGGATTGGGCCTAAACGGGCAGTCGGACATCCCTCAAGGGGTCCCAGATTAGAGAGGGTGCAGGCTGGGCTGAGGGTCACACACAACTACCCGCCCCCCCCTCCCCATGCACGAATTTCATGCATCGGGCCTCTAGTTTTTTTATAAAGAGTCAGTATAGCTGGATAGAGCATTGGCCTGTAGACTGAAGGGTCCTGGGTTCAATTCCAGTCAAGGACATATGCTCAGGTTGCAGGCTCGATTCCCAGTAGGGGCATGCAGGAGACAGCTGATCAATGATTCTCTCTCATCATTGATGTTTCTATCTCTCTCTCCCTCTCCCTTCCTTCCTCTCTGAAATCAATAAAAATATATGTATTTTTTAAAAGTCAGTACAATTTTTACATATGGCAGTTTTTGAGTAAATTCCCTTCTCCTCCTTGTTAACCACTAATGTAGGCCATTTTACAATCACATTCTCCTCCAACCTCAAAACTGTCTATTCCTTGCCTCATTTCCCCCCAGATTGACCATGATTTCGAGGTGGGAGGGAGCAGTAAAGAATGAAAAAAAGCATGACCAACACCTGGATCCAAATTCTAGCTTTGCCAGTGTACATGTGTGACCTTCAGAAAATACCTTAATTCCTTTGAGTCTCTGAGGAACTTCATTCCTCTGAGGAATAACTTAATTCCTAACCTGTAAAAATAGAGAGTGATAATCAGTCTCACAGAGTTTTTTATGAGGATGGATTAACTGAGGTGATGTATGGGGTAGAACCAAAGAGTGCGTACTACATAGTAAACACCCAGATGTTTTGTTTTGAACTTTTTCCCTAGTAGTTCAGTCCTTGCTTACTTTTTTACCTACAGAACATATATGTATCTTGTCATGAAGAAATGGTCATAATGTCTGAACAACAAAAGTATGTTTAACTGCTGCTTAGCAGGCATCTCAGTTGGACAGGTTTTGCCAACATAATGTGAATATATATGTGTATATTCAAGTGACTGAGACTCAACAAACAAGCCTAAAAATACCATATTTCAAAAGTTCAGGTATTTAAAGTGTTTGGTTCAAAATTAAAGGTGATTCTGTTTTAAACAATTTATATTGTATTTTTAAAGGTTAGATTAGCACATGCAAACATTAACCTTTAGAAAAAAATAGAATGAGTCATGAGGAGTCAGATATGCCACTAATCACCTCTTTGAAGACAAATATAGGTAACTTAAAGTAATAATGAAAAAAAGAATGACAAATACCACAATCCAAATTCTAGCTTTATATGTATAATACAAACAGTAGTTCTATGTGACTTAGAACATGGCCAGGAGGAATCTCATTTTGTTTTATACTCAGGCAATTGGGGATCAGCAATTGCTAAAAAGAATTTTAGATACTAACATTGTGCTAATAGATAATTGGGGATTGACCCTATAAGGCAACGTATAACACATTTGTTAGAATTGAATGGTTCTTACAAGAGGTCACATCATCTTTTTTCTCTCCTAATCAGGTATAATGGGTCTCTCCCAAACGGTGATCGAGGAAGAAGGAAAAGTAGGTTTGCTTTGTTTAAAAGACCTAAGGCAAATGGGGTGAAGCCCAGCACTGTGCACATTGCTTGTACTCCTCAGGCTGCAAAGGTAAAAAACAAAACAAAAACTGTAAATTAACTTGGAGAAATTGAAAGACTTGTTGTACATGTAGTTTATATTCTCTAGCATTCCCTTCATATTCTGTACCAGAAGTTTCCTTTGTTTGGATGGGAGAACACATGTTGGAGACATGATATTTTAAGGGCTTCCATATGAAAGGGCATCAACTTTTTTTTAAATGACAAACGAGCATCAGTAGGTGGAAATTAGAAAGAAACATCTCTTAACCAGGGCAGGGTTGGGTTTAGGGCTTTATCTAATATTTAGAATTGTGTAGCTGTCAGCCCTGAGAAGTAGGGTGTTCCTGCTGTTACTTCAAGGGCCCTTGCCTAGGCTTGGCAAGGAATGTAGTATAGAAGAAGTGTATTCAGGTACTAGAAGCATGTTTAGATGAGGCAAATTTAGAGAGGGAGAAAGAAATCGAAACATTAATGATGAGAGAGAATCATTAATGGGCTGCCTCCTCCATGCCCCCTACTGGGATCAAGCCCACATGTGCCCCCACTGGGATTAAACCATGACCTCCTGGTTCATGGATTGATGCTCAACCACTGAGCCACACTAGCTGGGCTGGATGAGGCAATTTTTTAAATTAAAGTTTTTTTCAAAGATTCTGTAGATGCTCTTACTTTTGTTTATTTATAATTTTGTTTTATGACCTTCATAGGTTTTAGTATAATGTCTTGAAAAAAGTAGACATCCATAATTATTAAATTGAACCAAAGCTATGAAAAAGCAAATACTCAACCTTATCTACAGTATAACGTCTCTATCTACTTGCCTAATGCTTTTAGCCCCTTTTTCTTTCCTTATCAAAATCTCCAGAACCTGGGCCACCATTTCAGGACACTTGGACTTTGCCTAAAGTGATAGACAATTAGGGGGCATTTTAGATATCCACAGCTACACTAATAAAAGAGAAAGATGCAAATTACTATACCTTTGTGACGCCCACCAGCCAATCAGGAGTGAGTATGCAAATTAACCCAACAAAGATGTCAGGTTAATTTGCATACACAGGTGTCGAGCAGCAGGGGTGGGATGCTTGCATTGTCTCCATGGCAATGATGCAGATGTTCAGCACCGCCCCAGCCGCTCCAGGCCTCTGGGCAGCATGGGAAGAAGGAAAGGCGGCTCCGGCAGAGTGAAGGCCATGCAGGCAGCCAGGGGAAGGAAGGCCCATTGCACGAATCTTCGTGCATTGGGCCTCTGGTTTCCTATAAATTCCTGTATTTCCAGTTGTTTAACACAGACTGAACTTGATAATATGATGAATGAATAAAAATTAAAGAGATCCTTGACTTATGGAAGTATCTATATCTTTAGCCAAGGATCCTCAGGATGTACACCAATATTATACCATCTGAGGTATATCTTTGTAAGTTAAATAACAAGAGACAGAGAATTGAGTATATAATGCCTTGGTTTAGGTCATAGCTCCAGTCCCTGGAGTTAGTCGGATTTTTGGCTTTGTTTTATAGTCAGTGTGGTGTTTAAAACAGTCCTTATGCCTTGTCTAGGCCTCCTCTATTACTATTTGAGAACCAGTGGATGTAGAAAAGAGATAGTTTCTTTTATGTGTTTCTTTTTGCTCCTTGAAGAGAACAGATGTGTTAAGCAGCTGGTGGAAGTTGAACAACTTATTGATCTAATCAGAGGAACTTCTTTTCAGTATTTCCCCACTGGAGTGCTTTGGAATTTTGGATGTACCAATTATTCTTTGTTCAGGACTGTATCACATATTGCAGGACAATAACTTTTAAGCCCACAAATCATTGTAACAGCCCAAAAATGCATCTATGTATTTCCAGATGCCCCTTACACAGCTAATATGACCTCTGGTTAAGAGCAATTATGGAAAAATATTTCTAATTCCTACATCTATAATATTCTATTCTGTATTTTTCTTTGCATTTTTAACTGTCATACTTCTCATGTTTTCAATGTTAGCTCCTTCTCATCTTTACTGGACAACAAGAATTTTAGGGATAAAAGATGAACTCTTTACTAGTTCAATTTTGGAGGGATGTCGTATGAGGTCATGAAGAAAACTGGTTAGTCTGGCAGTCATCTGGGATGAATGGTTAAACCCTACCTTCCAGTCCAGTGGGAACTTAACTCGACATAGTTCTTGTTCTGAATCTTAAGAGTAGGTTTAATAGCTAAAAAAAAAAAAAAAAAAAAAAAGTACACAGGGATTACAATCTCAAAGTACACAAAAACCTGTTTTTTAATCTCTTTAGCCATTAAGAACTTCCAAAATACTGAGCAATTTTGTGATTGATTAGCCAGTTGTTTAATGCTGAGTTAAAGTAATTGTAAGTTTTTAAACCTATAAAACAATTATACAATATTTATGAATACATAAATGTATAGTAAAAAAGAACCACATGCATGGGAATGATCTATGCTGCATTCTTGAGGTTGGATACCTCTATCAAAAAGGGAGCCCTAGCTGATCTGGCTCAGCCAATAAAGTGTCAGCTTGAGGACTAAAGGGTCCTGGGTTCTATTCCAGTCAAGGGCATATTGCCCGGGTTGCGGGCTCAATCCCCATTAGGGAGCATGCAGGAAGCAGCCAATCAGTGATTCTCTCTAATCATTGATGTTTCTATCTCTCTCCCCCTCTCCTTTCCTCTCTGAAATCAATAAAAATATATTTTTAAAAAAAGAAAGAGCGTGGTGAGGGACATGCAAACAGCCTTGATTGTATCTGTAGAGTTTAATTTCTTTAAAAGATCAGAAGCAAAAATGACATTATTAAACTTGGATAAAGCTGGCTAGTTAGTACCCAGGTATCTGTTTATTCTCTTTATATAGTATATGAAAATTTCACAGTCTTATTTAATTTTATAGCTATTATTTTAAGGCTTTGTTTATTACAGATTAGCTACAAATTGAAACCAATTAAAATTTTAAAATGCCAAAGCTCTAATAAACTTTTTTTTTTCCATTTAGCCTCTATATGTATAATCATTCTTTGTATCTCTTTTTCTCTTACTCAACCTGTTTCAACTTCCTTTGTTTGGGTTTTCCCCACTCTGAAATTATCTCCAACTCATATACATAGAATATGCCTGAAAACAAAACTGAAAAGTTCTTTTAAGCAATGTTTTTCGTTTGGGATAAGTCAGTAGTACAGTTGTACGCTTTATATCCATTTCCTTTGGTAATGTTTAATCATTCTATGAATCTCTCTGTATCTAGCCCAGCATATGACAAATATTTGTCATCTGTAGTCACAGAATGGTTAAGTAAACCAGTTAACTCTCCTTATTGGTTAGCATTATAACTCTTAGACTTACTTTAAAAATAAAATTCCTCTAATCTTACAGGATTTTATATTTTCTTCTTATCAGAGCAGTAATGAGTACTGTTTTCAGATTCTACATGGGATTTGATTTTGATTTTGATTACTTTATAATTTAAAATACAAGGGAGACTCAATTTTATTCTTTTTATACAATGAAACTGTATTCTTACTCTATAACTACTTCAAAGTATTCTTCTATACCCTACTGAACCTGAGAAACTACTGTCACAGCTGAGGTTATACAAGAGTTATTAATTTCTAACCTAAATTGTCGAGGTGGGGGGAGGGCGGGGGGGTGAAATATATCATATTGATAGGTTACCCTTTTTTAAAAAATCTGATTTGATTGACCTGCCCACTAGTTTTGCTATTAATCTTTTCTTTCTTAGGCAATAAGCAACAAGGACCAGCATAGCATATCATATACATTATCTCGGGCCCAGACAGTGGTGGTTGAATATACTCATGACAGCAACACTGATATGTTTCAGGTATTAAAATATGTGAATTCTTTTTTCATAAAAAAGTTTAAGCCTATTGTCGGTGACTTTTGCTCTGTTGAGATTAAGGATGATCCTATTTTCATATGTCTTATTTATATATTGTTTTCTAAACCCCGTATATAGAAGTTAGTGTAGCATAGTCAAGAGATGGTCTCTGAAATTATAATTTCTGATAAGCATTATTTAGCCACTGTATGCCATGGTTTAGTACATGTAAAGTGGTCGGAGGTATACCAGGTAGATGGTAAGTAAACACTTAGCTATAATATAGATGTTGTAGTTCTATTAGCTATTATTATCCCCAAAAAAGGAACCAAGAAATATTCTGCACATGTTTATGACCTTTTTTTTCCCCCACTACTTTCTCACCTTCCTCTATATAGGCAATAAAAAGTACAGGTAGTTCTAACTGTTTCTAACATATATGACTTGTTTCTCAGCACATATTTGGTCAATAAAAGTTTTTTTCATTCTTTTATACTAATTGATGGTATACGAATCTATAATAATAAAAGTATAATATATAATTAGACTGGCTGCCCTTCCGGACGAAGTCAGGGCTGTGAGGGAAGCCCGGATCCCAGGTGCCAGAGGGAAGCTGGTGCCGGCAGCCTGGGGAAGGAAGGACTGCTCTTGCACAAATTTCATGCATTGGGCCTCTAGTGTTTTTATAAACTGATAGATGATAGAACAGCCAAACTCAAAGATGTAAACAAAATTTATGATATCTTCTCCCTTAATATGTGTTTTGTAAAGGCTTAGGTTTTTCTAGGGGGCGGGGAGGAAGCAAACAAACAAACAAAAACTTAAGTACCTAATAATGTTGCTTTTACAGTTATTATTTTAAAATGACTTTTTAACTTTTCCTTTATTTTACAAGATTAAATGAATGTGAAAAGGTCTGGAGATGTCTTTAATTATAACCAATAGCAAATATTTCTTGGAATTCACTCACTCCCCCCAGCTCTTTTAATGGGATACTGACTTGTTTTTTTTAGAATAGTGTGTCTGATATTAAAATATGGCTATTGCTTTTACCAAAAAAATTTTTTTTTAATTAACAACTTTAATGAAGACGAAGGTTTGGATTTTAATGAGAACCTAACATAAGCTTTAGGATGATTTTCCACATTTCATTTTACTGACAACCAGTTCAAATGAATGTGCTTAATTAGCTTTTTAAAAATCAAAATGCTACCTAGATATTTGATCATAAACTAGAATTGTAGTTTTAGAAATTCCCTTGTATTTGTTTACTCCTTATCTTTTGTCAATAAAGTTACTGAAACCTTGTGAATCAAAGATTATAAAGTTAGTTGGGGGCAAAATTGTGATTAAACCAGGCATCCTGACTTATGGAACAGTCTCTTCACCATCTTATAAAGGTTTTTAAATAGATTAAGGCCTTTTTTGTTTTGTTTTGTCTTTTTCTTAAAGAAATAGAGTTTCTCCCCAATAATAGTAAACTCATGATATCCTTTCTACAGGCATTATACTTATGGATGATACAAACATTTCTACATAAAAAACCTGAAATATATCAGAAACTACCTCGATAAATTAACCAATATTTGAGGAACTAATTTTGTAAGCATTCAAGGATCCACTTACCTTCTAAACTGAACAAGAACCTTTATTGTTCAAGACATCAGATATTCAAACTTCAGCTCTGTGCATTGCTTGACACTCTGAAGTAAATACAGGGGACATTGCAAGTTGATTACATACAGGTGCTACATTGGCAGTCTAAGAAGTACAGTCTTTTAATTGGGTTGAAGAAGAGTGAGGAAAGGCTTTATGGCAATGCCTTTTTTTTTTTTTTATCAAGTTGAGTAGGATTTTGCCAGTCCAACCAGTAGAAGCATTCTGACAAAAGAAATGACAAAGAAGTACACCATATGGTAGAAGATTGATGAATAAGCGACTGGTAGCTAGAATACACTTTTAAAGTTCATAATAGCAATTAGAAAGAGGAGGAATTACTAAAGTTTATCTTAACACAATTCTATGTTGGCATCTGAGGATAATCATGTAGGTTTTCTCTTTATAGATATTTCTGACTTCTTCCTTCTTACCTGTCATTACCAATATTGCTTTGATGTCTCAAATCTTCTCTAAGACCCAGATCAAATATCAGCTCTTCTGGAACAATCTCTCTTCCCAAATAAATGCTGCTTCTGAATATCAATTCTCAATCCATTCCTTGGTCTACATCTTTTGGCTCTAAAACAGCCTTTTTATTTTTGGAACTATTTCAAAGATTTGAGACCATTTTCTTTGAATATCATTAGCTTTAAAACAAGGAAAAGGGACATTCAATCTTATATTTGTTAACCAACCAATTTCCCCTTAAAATTCTCTAAACTAAATAAAGACTTTATACTTGATAATAGGAACAAAACACTGAAGAGTTTTATCCGAAAGTATGCTGATAGGAGGAATTCCTGAGGCTCAACTATGCAAAGAATGACTTTTAAAAAGTCATCATCTTTTGTAGAGGGTCTTTTTTTTTTCAGTACTCACAATCTTTAATTTTATGATATTACTTTATAATAAAAACATTAATGAACTGGTCATTTTAAATGTTTACTGTGACACTTGTTCTGTCATCCATCCCACAGATTTCGTTTTTTCTTTTCAACTTCGATCTTTCAAAATGAAATTAATTCATTTACTAGCTAGTACTCTGAAGTTGTTTTTAATTCTCTGAGACTTTACCCACTAGAACTCTTTATCTGGGAATCATGTCTCTGAAATATGGCCAAGAACAAGGAAAAAAATTACAAGGACATCTAGGCATATAAAATAAATGTCAGATAGGCCAAGCACTGACATTCCTTTCTCTGCTCCCTGGAGAATCCCTTAAGCTCTTAACAGTAACCTTTTGAAATACTATTCTTTGAAGTTTGGTTATTTGATTTCTCAACCCATATAAAAGTAGCTGGGTAGAGGAGGGGGTTATGGTGCTGGAGACAAATATGCCCAACAGCAAGAAATGATAACTGACAACCTGGCAGAAAAGGCCAAAAAAAGAAGTATTAGTATATATAAGACCTCAAAGCAAGACTATGTAAGGCCTTAACATAAGGATCAGTGTTCTTGTACACCTTTATAGCACTTAAAGATATCATTAGTTCAGCTGAATATAAATGGTATTCTTAGTGTAATATCCTGGAGTCATCATAAACGATTTACTTATATGTTAACTATATTCTGTTAAAAAAGGTAGAGTAGTATATGGTAGACATTTTCATCCAAGTGGGTTAAAATTAAAATCTGCAGCCATCTAGAAATCTCAGCCATCCAAAACTCTTTATTCCCTGAGGGTTTCATATATTCTGGGTCATAACTTCTCACTTAATTCTACGCTCTAAGTGACTATTATAGCAGAGCAAGTCTGTTAGATTAGTTTTCAAGGGTATAGATGTCTCCAGAGTTAAGTATAAGTTTGAGCTTTAGAAGTTTCAGAAGCGTAATGATTTCACCTTATTGTGCCTTTTTTTGAATGGGTTTTCCACTGTGTTCCTTTGAATAGGTTTATAAACATTTCTTTTTCCCTTAGATTGGTCGGTCGACTGAAAGTCCCATTGATTTTGTAGTAACTGACACAGTTCCTGGAAGTCAAAGTAATTCTGATACACAGTCAGTGCAAAGCACTATATCAAGATTTGCCTGTAGAATTATATGTGAACGGAATCCCCCATTTACAGCACGAATTTATGCTGCAGGATTTGACTCATCAAAAAACATCTTTCTTGGGGTAAAAAGCTTTTTTCCTATATGATGCATTATTTTATAATCACTTGTATTTCCAAATTACAAATAAGCGGAAGCTCTCACTCTTCTTACTCCTACTAGGAGAAGGCTGCCAAATGGAAGACATCAGATGGGCAGATGGATGGTTTAACCACTAATGGCGTTCTTGTTATGCATCCACGTAATGGGTTCATGGAAGACTCCAAGCCTGGAATATGGAGAGAAATATCAGTGTGTGGAAATGTATTCAGCCTGCGTGAAACCAGATCAGCTCAGCAGAGAGGAAAAATGGTAAGTATTGAGATGTAGCTCCTTATTTAGCTACAGTAAATACATAGGGTGAGTTGGACTGAACACATTACATATTCCCAAAAATTGTTAAATCTCTTGTTGACACATAATACTAAGTCTGATTATCATACACTGACTACTAAATACTGTACTATAAGATAGTATTTTAATATTTCAATTAGGACACTCAGAGTTTATTTCTATATTATGTTAATACTAGGGGCCCAGTGCATGAATTCATGCATCTTGAAAGGAACTATGGGCCTGGAGGCTGCAGTGGGCACAGGGCGGGTCTCAGCCCATCCTCCATGCCCCCACCCGGCCCCTCCTGCCGCAGCCCCCAGTCCGCTGTCAGCAGCCCCGCTCCCGCTGCCCCCACCCCCACACGTTGACGGCCCAGGCCCAGCCCACACCCGCTGACGGCATGGAGCAATTGGGGCTGGCACCAGCAGCAGGTGCGAGTGGGACTGGCGCCTTCAGCAGGTGCGAATGGTGGCTGCTGCCCCAATTGCCCCTCAGGAGCAGGGTGAGGTGGAGAAGCCCTCAGGGGCAATTGGGACTGGCACCCATGCCATGGGCGCTGCTCGCACCCATGACGGCGCCGAGCGATCGGGACCAGCACCAGGCGCCGGCAGTGTGTGCGAGCGCTGAGCAGGACTGAGGCACACAGGAGCAAAGAATTTTCAGTAACCACCAGAGGCTCACCCTGATAACAGCAACTGGCGCCCTGCCTTGGTCTGGCACCCCTGCTCACCTGCTCCATCATCCCGCCTGCTGCCGGTGCCCACCATGTTCTGCATGTGCCCCCTGGTGGTCAGTGTCTGTCATAGTGACCGGCTTTTCTGCCGTCTGTCTATTTGCATATTAGCCTTTTATTATATAGGATATTTTAAAACGTAAGCTTTCCTAAATTAAACAGCACTCTGCATTTTCTACTTATATCTGTATTATCTTTGGCCATGATATTTATTGGATATATTTGACCAACTGATTAGCCTCGGAAAATAAACCTGTGTGGACACATGTGTTCAGAAAAGACAACTGCCTATTGATCCCTGCTTTTTCATGGTACTTAAACTGTTCATGCAGCCTATCTCTTTTGTTTTAATCATAAATTATCCTATATAATAAAAGGCTAATTTCGCCCTAACCGGTTTGGCTCAAGTGGATAGAGCGTCGGCCTGCGGACTCAAGGGTCCCAGGTTCAATTCTGGTCAAGGGCATGTATCTTGGTTGCGGGCATATCCCCAGTAGGAGGTGTGCAGGAGGCAGCTGAATCGATGTTTCTCTCTCATCGATGTTTCTAACTCTCTATCCCTCTCCTTTCCTTTCTGTAAAAAATCAATAAAATATATTATAAATAAATAAATAAAAGGCTAATATGCAAATCGACCGAACCGCAGAAAGACCAGTCACTATGGTACACACTGACCACCAGGGGGCAGATGCTCAATGCAGGAACTGCCCCCTGGTGGTCAGTGTGCTCCCACAGTGGGTGCACCATTCAGCCAGAAGCCAGGTTCACAGCTGGCGAGTGCAACGGTGGTGGCTTCTCCCACCTCCACAGCGGTGCTAAGGATGTCCAACTGACAGCTTAGACCTGCTCCCCCTGGGGTGCGGGCCTAAGCCATCAGTCGGACATCCCCCAAGTGCTCATGGGCTGAGGGCGCAGGCTGGGCTGAGGGGACCCCCCCCTGCCAAGTGCACGAATTTCATGCACCAGGCCTCTAGTCTTTAGCATAAGGCTGAAAAGAAATACATGTAAAACCAACACTTTTATGCAAATATCTAAAGCACAATGGTGAATTTTTTTTTTAATTCTTGTTTCCTCTAGGTGGAAATTGAAACTAATCAGTTACAAGATGGCTCATTAATTGACCTTTGTGGTGCAACATTGCTGTGGCGTACTGCAGAAGGCCTTTCCCACACTCCAACAGTGAAGCATTTAGAAGCTTTAAGACAGGAAATCAATGCAGCACGACCTCAATGCCCTGTAGGGTTCAACACGCTAGCATTTCCTAGTATGAAGAGGAAAGATGTTGTTGATGAGAAACAACCATGGGTCTATCTAAACTGTGGCCATGTGCATGGCTATCATAACTGGGGAAACAAAGAAGAACGTGATGGAAAAGATCGGGAATGTCCTATGTGTAGGTCTGTTGGTCCCTATGTCCCCCTGTGGCTTGGATGTGAAGCTGGATTTTATGTGGACGCCGGCCCTCCAACCCACGCGTTTAGCCCATGTGGGCATGTGTGTTCAGAAAAGACAACTGCCTATTGGTCCCAGATCCCACTTCCTCATGGTACTCATACCTTTCACGCAGCCTGTCCCTTTTGTGCACATCAGTTGGCTGGTGAACAAGGCTACATCAGACTTATTTTCCAAGGACCTCTAGACTAACAGACAGTTGTCCTCCAGGACTGCATTATACATTTATAAGCTAAGTGAGTTGGGTTTTTCAACCTGTTGTCCATGTCACGGTTTCTCTGATCTGGTCATTTGCATTAAGATGAAGAATTTTTTTAAACATTTATAATAAATTGTAGCAGTTTTTGAGCAAAAAATGTGGGAAACTCAAGCAAAGGAATTTCCAAAAGTACCTAACTTCTGAATTCTGAGTTTTTTAAAATCTATTTTGAGGAGAAAAAGACAGTCTAATATGATGCCTTCATTTTAGTGTTTTTGAATCACCCATCCTCAGTGTTGAAAAATTGTTTTGTATAACTGAGGGTACTGTTGGTTCAAACTATGTTAGTTTACAGTTTATTGCAAACATTGTAAATTACAGCGACATGTATATTAACTTTTTTTCTATTTATCTTTATTATAGAAAATAGAATGTTCTTGATAGAGTAGCATGGTAATGATGGTGTCACACTCTTGGTGTGAATGGTAGGTTAGTGAGCATAGCTCAAGGATTTGCAAAGTTAGGAAGATGGGCAAAAGAGTCTCTTTCCCCACCCCCATCTAAATATGGACTTTGGTAAATTAGAATACTTTGTAAAATGAAATTTATATTAATTTCCATTGTGTAAAAGGTGTTTGTTTTTAACCACATTGAAGATAATTGGGAAAAGAGTTTTTTTCCTTAATGTTTCTCTCAAGTGTAGTACTATAACAAAAACTTAATGCTAAGAAACATTTTATATGCTCCTTTTGAATATGCAATTTAATCTAGATTATCTATTTTTCTCCCGTGATAACTAATCTGTTTTTAGTATCAGCAACATTTGGCAAGTTTATTTTTTAGATATAAACTGGTTCATCTGTTCACTGTTTCTAGAAAAAAAGTCATTCTCATGAGGAAAAGCATAAATCAACAAGAAAGGAGAGTGACTTGATTTGCTTTTAGAAAAGGAAATGCTTAAGTAATTAATTATTCTGTTTTGGGCCTTATCCAGACATTAAGAAATCTAGAGAGATATAAAGGGTTGAATAGTAATAGTGCACCCCCTTTTTTAACCTCACAGATCAGCCTTAGCTTCTGGCTTGAATCCTAAGGAAAGCTGCAGTGTTAGGGAAATGTTTGGTTGGCAGAGGAGCACCATCGACAGCAGAGTGGAGGGACGTATTTGCATGATCTGTTTAGTCCCTAATTCCAATAAATTATTTTCCTCTCAGAAACAACAAGAAGTTTCTTCTCCTCCTATCCCTCCTCCGCCCCCCCCCCTTTTTTTAATGCACCACAAGGAAAGTACAGACAGTTGCACTACATCAAACCCTCTGTGGCACTTACAGAAATCAATATACTTTTAGATTAGACAGAATCATTATTTTAATCTTTTTATTTGTTTTCCTTTAATTTGAAAAGTTGTATAATACTTAATTGACTCTAGCAAAATTTTGTATGTGGTAGCATAGCTTTAATTTATCCTATTACAATGCTGTTCTGAATTTTCTTTCGGTTAAAAAAACAACAACAAACAAAACCTGTTGCTTAGAAGCCATGAACTATTTTATTTTACTTCAACTTGTCAAAATTTCCTTGTTTTTAAAAACTATCATGTGGACTCACTCAGGAAATGCATGTCAGGAAATTTGTATTATAAGTTTATTAGTTGTAATGTATCAGTAACTGCTGTTACCCCCTTTTCAAAGAAATATAACTAATTTTGAAGTTTTCTAGCTTGTCACATGCTTTGTGACTAATGCAAGGAAATCAAGTCCTGTGTTGTATTTGTTCTTGTCATTTCTATTCAGTCTATATATTGTAGCTAATTTTTATTTGCAATTAATTTATTCAAACTAAGTAAATACTTTTCAAAATAGATATTTGAATTTGTCTCTGTGCATTCGTTTTTGTATAACTTAGAATGGGAAGTCAGAAGTGATAATTTGCAGACAAGACTACTGCATACTTCAAAACTACTCACTTGAAATAGATGAGTTTGCATTTGAGGTACAATTTTAAATCTCTGGTTCTCTTCGGAAAGCATCTCTTATTAATGATTGAATTGAGGTCCTTCTCTACGTCAAGTCTTACAAGAGAGTTGGCTTCTTGCAAGTTGCATACTAGGCTGTTTAAATAGTGCCTCAATGACCAGAAGAGATTCATGTTCATTACAAAGTGCCTAAATTCCTCTACCAACTGGAAAAAATCTGGTTCATGTCGCATCAAATTCATGTTTTCAAAACTCAGGTAATTTAAATCATTAGTCAAGTATTTTTCTGTTTAAGCATTTTGAAAATTTTGTTCTGTCACTGTCAATGCCAAATGGAACACTTTTACTTACCGGTTTGTATTAGGGCAATGCCAATATTCTGGCCAAGGGAAAAGAGTTGTATTCCGGTTTCCTAAGTGCACTCTCAAGAAAGATATTCTTTATGGCTTAACTCTTTTATAAATATCTAATACCTAAACGTCTTAATATCTAAATGTTCCTTAATTTGTACAGAGGATTAAACTTCCCATCATCTAAAATGTTAGGGTCATGAAGCAAGACACAGTAAGTAGCCAGAGGAGGAGTTTTCACCAGGTTATCTTCTTGAAGCTGAAATTGCTCATTTTCATCATATAAAAGTCTAATACATGTAAAATAGGATAGGAATAAGTAATGATGTAAACATATAATTACATCTAACATGAGTATTCCCACTCCACTCTTCCCTCAGGATACTTCAAGAACCATGTATGATGCATGGCCTTCTAAAACATAGAATGAGTAAGGACACCATGGAAATTCATCTTTATAAGATAAATAAAATTCTGACACTTTGGCCCCCTTATCTCAAAGGATCAGGATCATCTTGTGCTACCCTACTATAGAGACCACTGGCCAAAAGATCTGTGACCCACTCTTGTGTTTATGTTCTAAGTATTAATCACCAAAATAATATACTATAATTGAACAGTATTATCTCCCACTCCCACTTTTGGAAAAGTATACTTTAAGGCCACATGCCCTCAAATTTTATCCACACATTCTTACAACAGTTATTTGAATATCCACTATGCACCAAGCCCTATTCTAAACACTGATTGATGGGGGTGGGGGGCGGTGGGGGGAATTCCCTCTCTTCATAGGATTTGTATTCCAGTGGGGAAAATAGAAATGAATAAGAAAAATAAAAGGTAAAGCAAGATAGCAGTTTTGAAGGGACAAATAAAGCAGAAAGGGAGATAAAAAGTGTGTGTGTTTTTGTGTTTGTGTGTGTGTGTAGAGTGTTTGCAGTATTAAATAGGGGAAGAAAAAGCCCCACTGGAAAGGTGGTACTTGAATAGAGATCTGAAGGATGTGGCTACTTAGGAGCAAAACATTTAGCCAGAAGGAACAATAATTATAAGGGTTCTAAATTAGAAGCACGCTTGGAATTCTATATAATAAAGGGTAATATGCAAATCGACCAAACAGCAGAATAACCGGTTGCTATGACATGCACTGGCCACTAGGGGGCAGACGCTCAATGCAGGAGCTGCCCCGTGGTGGTCAGTGCACTCCCACAGGGGGAGTGCCACTCAGCCACAAGCCAGACTGATGGCTGGGGAGCGCAGCGGCCTGCCTCCGTGGCAGTGCTAAGGATGTTGGACTGTGGGCCTAAGCTGTCAGGCAGACATTCCCCAAGGGCTCCTGGACTGCGAAAGGGCCCAGGCCAGGCTGAGGGACACCCTCCCCCACACCCCCAAGTGCAAGAATGTCATGCACCAGGCCTCTAGTATTTCTATAATAGCAGAGGCCAGTGTGGTTCTGTCCTATGAAAAGAAGAGCAGTAGGTAGAGCGACAGAGGGTAAGTGGGGCATGGGGATGAAATTAAATCTTGGAGGATCTTCTGAGACTTTTGGCTTTTATTTTGAGTAAGATGGGGGCCATAGGATTTTGAACAGGGAAGAGACGTGATCTGACATTTTTAAAAGATTTAAATAGACTGAAGTAGGAGCAGGGAGACCAATTTGGAGACCAGTGCAATAATCCTGGAGAGAGATGACCAGGACGTGGAGTTAGTTTGAAGAGTGGTCAGAACCTGGGTATGTTCTGCAGGTGATAGGAGCTGACAATATTTGTTGGCAGATGAGATATGGGAGTGAAAGGAGAGTCAAGGGTTTTCTCAGCTCCACCTAAGCAACTGAAAGGATAAAATTGTCATTTATTGCAGTGGAGAAGATTGTGAGCGGAATGGTTTGGGGGGAGGGTACACTGCTTGTGGAATTGGGAACTTAGCTTGGACGTTAGATTGAGACTGCTTTTAGACAAGATGTTTGCCAAAAGTAAACCTCTGCATTTTTTTTTCTTTTTATTATGATCAGTATTCTCCATATATTCTATGCTTGCTTAGAAACAAACAACTATTCCTCCTGATTAGTGGTATACTTCCTTTCATTGAAATAGAGTTGGGACTGCTCTCCAGTTTCTCTGTGTTTTAGCGGCCCTCTCAGGAAATGAAGTTCTGTTTTCCACTGAGGTAGTAACTTCCTTTAGCCAACATGCTCTGATACAGTTTTCTTCCCTTCTCACTCACGGACACCTTTTTCTTTAGCTCATTCATTTATGTTCTTAAAAGTCCTCAGTTTTAGTAAATCTTAATATTTTGCTACTTCAAATCTTTATTGGCAGTGGCCGAATACATGTGTTTTATATTTTTATTTTATTATTTAAGTATTTACAGAGTTCTTAAGCCTATTATATAAGCCCAGATTTTAATATTCAATTTCTCTTAAGGAAATATGCCTGTGTTTGATGTTGTCAGCAGAAAAGGGAGTAAATAAGATAGAAATGAATTTTCCTAAAGTAAAGTATCATGTCTAAACATTCTGTTAGGTGATATGATAGGAATGCTGATTCGACTGTAAACCCAGCTATGTATGCTAAAGGATAAACTACAGCATAAGCCCTAACTGGTTTGGCTCAGTGGCTAGAGTGTCGGCCTGCAGACTGAAGATTCCCGCGTTCAAATCTGGTCAAGGGCACATGCCCGGGTTGCAGGCTTGATCCCCAGTGGGGGGCGTGCAGGAGGCAGACGAGCAATGATTCTCTCTCATTGATGTTTCTGTCTCTCCCTCTCCCTTCCTCTCTGAAATCAATAAAAATATTTTTTTTTAAAAAAACTACAGCATAAAATAATTCCTCGTGACTAATGTTTTTGAGTGTTTGCTATGTGTCAGTCACTGTTCTAAAAGCACCATTCTAAGTACAAGGTGGAGCCAAAGTAGGTTTACAGATGTGAGTGTGGGAACGTTTATTCTTTTATTATTATTTAGTTATCATTGTATTATTTTCCATACAAACAACTGTAAACCTACTTTTGTTCCACCCTGTATATTACGGATATTATTTAAAACTCAACACTATGAGCTATGAACTGTTCTCTCCATTTTACAATAGAAACCAGACACAGCAACGTCTAGTAACTTGCCCAAGGTTTGTAACTAGAGGAGTCAGTTTGAACCTTTGAAGTCTTGCTCCATATCTGTGTAGGCAGCCACCACATTTTGCTGCTCCTCCCAACCCCCACCCCTCCTTTATTTTTTTATTTGATTGAAATTTGAACTCTATTTCTTTATCCCAACTTTTCAAAAATGATTTAAGGTGGCTTATAAACAAAAACTATAAGATGTGAAACTTCAACAGCAAAAATCTTTGAAAGGAAAATAGTTTGGTATTCTAACAAAATAAGATAGAAACAGAGTGGCATGAGTACATAAATAGATTTAATGAGAGCCTGTAAAGTTGCTATAGGTAAGTCACAAATCTAGCGTATAGGTGTTTAGTAGATTATTCAATAAGGGAACATGATCAATTACAAGATCAGTGTAACTGCCAGAGAAAGTAGCAATGGATACATTGCTGCAGCAACTCATAATCAATTCTGGTCCTGCAACCAGAGAAATTCACACCCAGGAAATAGTGCCATTTCTTTATAAGTGGATTCATGCAGTACTTGTCTGCCTGTGACTGGCTTATTTTTGTTTAGCAAATATCCTCAAGTTTCATCTATATTGTCACATGTTGCAGAGTTTCCTTCTTTGAGGTTAAATAGTATTCCAATATATGCATACTAGAGGCCTGGTGCACGAATTCATACATGAATTTGTGCACGGGTGGGGTCCCTCGGATGGCCTGTGGGGATTGGGCCCCAGCTCGCACCCCCAGGCTCACAGCCCTGCAGCCCCGCCTGGCACCCCGCCATGGCCTGGTGCTGCCCCCTCACCTGCTCCACCATCCCGCCTGTGGGGCAATCGATCAGGGCCAGGCCCCCTTCTGCAGCCACTGGTTGCTGTCTGTGGGGCAATCGGCAGGGTGATCAGGCCCCCCACCTTGGCCTGGCACCGCCCACTCACCTGCTCCACCATCCCACCATGGTCCTGCTCTCATCAGGGCCCACTGGGGCCAGCAGCGCTTCCACTGCTGCCCACTGCCAGCGCTGTGTCGCAGACGCCCACCGTGTCTGAGCCGCCCCCTGGTGGTCAGCGCACGTCATAGGGAACAATCAAATTCCCAGTCGAACTCCCAGTTGAACAATTTGCATATTAGGCTTTTATTATATAGGATTCTATTTTCTTTTTGCATTCATCTCTTGGACAATTAGGTTGTTTACACATCTTCGCTCTTGTGAATAGTGCTGCAATGAAGATGGGAGTCCAAATATCTCTTTAAGATTCTGATTTCAATTATTTTGGATAAATAATCAGAAATGGGATTGCTTGGTCATATGACACTTCTATTTTTAATTTCTTGAGGAACCTCCGTATTATTTTCCATAGTGGCTACCCCATTTTGCATTCCCACCAACAGTGTGCAAGGGTTCCAATTTCTCTACTTCCTCACTAATACTTTGTTGTCTTTTTATAATAGCTTGACAGGTGTGAATTGATATCTCATTGTGGTTTCGATTTGCATTTCCCTGATGATTAGTGACTGAGTATTTTTTTTCATATATTTATTGGCCATCCGTATGTCTTCTTTAGAGAAATGCCTGTTCAAATCTTTAGCCAATTTTTTTTAAACTGTTGAGTCATAAAATTTCTTGTGTATTTTGAAAGTTAATCCCTTATCAAATATATGGCTGGCAAATATTTTCTCCCATTACATAAGTTGCCTTTGCAGTGTTTGTTTCCTTTGCTGTACAGAAGTCTTTTAATGTAATGTAGTCCCACTTGTTCATTTTTGTTTTTGTTGCTTGTACTTTTGGTGTCATATTTGCTGCTTCCCCACTTTAATGATGGAACACATTGAAGGAATTGTTTCCCAAGTTGATAAAGGACTATCATGGTGCCTGGCACATGGTAGATATTCAAGAGCTCTTTCTTAGATAATTATAGAAAACTGTTAGAACTCTGAACCATTTAGATACCAAAACAGTCTCTGAGTAGTAGCATTAACCAAAATAGTCAAAAGAATGGAGATTACTAAAGCTATTTATGTGATCAGAAAATGTGTTTTCATTGGCTGAAAAGACAAAAAATGGGAAAAAGGTGGAGATACTGCAAAAAGTGACAATAACTAGAAGGTTGACTGGGCTATAGGAGAAAACCCATGGGTGGTACCAGAAAAGAACAAAAGGATTATCCTAAAGAAAGAGAAAAAATATCAATTATAGCCCAAAAGATGTCATCCACACAGTCAAGTTTTTTGTTTGTTTGTGTTTGTTAATCCTCACCCAAGGATATTTTTCTTCATCCAAGTGGAAGAGAAAGCGAAAGACAGAGAAAACATCGATGTGAAAGAAGCACATCGATTGGTTGCCTCCTGCACACTCCCTGACCAGGGCCAGGGCCAGGGAGGAGCCTGCAACCAAGGTAGGTAGGTGCCCTTGACCTGAATCGAACTCAGGACCCTTTGGTCCTCAGGCTCTATCCACTGAACCAAACTGGATAGGGCCATACAGTCAAGCTTTTGAGCTTGTTAATGGTTAGGAAAGGCACAGAAGGCAGCCATGTTTGAAAGGAAAAATTAAGGTCCACCCACCTTATAATTTCCTAAAGTTGTACCATATCGTTACTGTATAACTATTAATAAAAATATAGGATAAAAGCTAGAAGGGATCTTAATGTAAGTTACAGATGAGAAACCAGGGCTTAAGATGAAGTGGCTACTAATTGATAAATCTGGTATAGAAGCCCGGTCTCCTGTGTCTATCCTAATACTCTTGATTATCATGAACCTGAGTCACCAAGATTACATTCAATCCCATGTTTTGTTTGTTGAAACAGAAGTAACTACATTGCACTTTAACAGTTTTTGTTTTTAAATTAGAAGTGTCATCAGCTCTTGTCATATAAACAATGGCTCCCAAATGTAGGGGATGGTCTGCTTCAGAAGCCTTTGCACTAAGCAGCTGCCTAGTTTGGAAATGAAAGACAGGAGTAGGAAGAGAGAATCAAGAGTTGTCCAGCAGCCCTGGCTGGTGTGGCTCACTGGTTGGACGTCGTCCCATGCACCGAGGTCGCTGTTTTGATTCCCAGTTGGAGCCCATGCCTTGGTTTCAGGCTCGATGCCCACAAACAAACAATCAAACCATAAATTAAAAAAAAAAAAAAGTTGTCCAGCAGTTTCCCTTAGAGCTCTTCTGTACTCTACATGAGTCATTCAGCCAAGATGAGTGCTCACTCAATGACAAAGCTCTTATTTTACTTTTCTATTTACTGTGAAGTTAGCACAGTTGTTTTGCATATCACTCTCTGCAGGAATGCAACACATTCAGATACTCTACCTTCAGTTGGTTTCTTTGTCAAATGACCTTCAGAAAATGAGTTATTTGAAATATGGTGATTGTAATGCTTTGCTAAAATTATTATGTTGTCAAGCAACTCAGAATCTTTATTAATCCACAATATAATTGAACAATAATAGTAACCTGAACACCAAGTGCCCACAAAGTTGTCTAAATCTTGAATTATGATGGGCAGATCCCTAGGTGGAGAGACAGGAGTTGAACTGGGCTAGGCATACAGAGGAATTTCCTACAGAATGGATCCAAGAGGACCCAAAGCAGGGATGGGCCAGGTGGCATTTGAGGAGTAATGGTAGGAATTCCTCACCCTGGGTCTTAGTAACATGACAGGTGCCCTAAAGTGATTACTTCCAAAGTTGAGGTGGCAGAGGGATTGGAGTTGGAGTGCAGGGTTAGAGAACTTATTGTGGCCCCATAGTAATTATCCAAATGTCCAGGTGTGGAAATTATAGGAAGGAGTCATATCAAGAGACAAGACAGTTTCTTGGAGATCTCTCTCTCTCTCTCTCTCTCTCTCTCTCTCTCTCTCTCTCTCTCTCTCTCTCTCTCTCTCTCTCTCTCTCTTTCTCACACATACACCAAACAGCTGCTCCTAATTTTGGAATGAAGTATAGCTTTTCAAGATGACTTTTTAAAAAGAAACAGTGTTTATTTGAGTATGTAAATTCTAACAAGTTTGTCAGTGTAATTTCTATATCAGTTACACTACATGAATGCAAATGTTAATTATATTTTTAATTAGTTTTATTCCAATAGCTCAACCATGGCAAGAATCCTCGAATTGGGTGCACCATGCAAAGTTGGTATCTAGTTGCAGAGGTAACACAGCTGTGACGTGATACTTGTGATGTGATGAAATGAAAGGCAGAGACATTACTCTTGGGATGTGGCCTTTTGCAGCGAAGCAGTAAAAGAATGTTTACGGCTTTGGTATATAGGCTATAGGATTCTGAAAGTTTGAGAGTTAACAATCAGGAGTTTGTCTGAAGATGCTTTATGGTTTCATTATTGCTACTGACTTCAAATATGGCCATATTTATTTACCAAAGTGTTTTAATTCCTCTTTAAATACAAAAGGACCATTGAAAATGTCTGGGTGGAATTTTACAAACAGAAGGAATTCTTCAGACAAGGCTCAAGTCCAAGCCTTAATTCAGTCTGGCCTCTGATACCAGTCCTTAGATGTTCCTTTATCAAAGTAGGTAACAATAGGCACTTATTAACTGTAAATAAACTAGAGGCTAAGTGAGGGAGTTAGAAAATAGCAAGATAAGCAATCCTCCTTCAGAAAGGATCCAGTTATACTGAGGCCAGCATCTCCTGTAATTTTGTAGCATACTGTTATGTTTCATGCCTTGGCTTTATCTGTGGTCATGAATCTCATTACCTGCTATCCTATGGGACCCATATAATCCAACTCTTTGGAATCAATGAATTAATACTTGTTCTACCTCATTTTAGTTTCTTAGGACTTTGGTGCTGGTCCTATCTAAAAGCAGATGGTCTCAGACTAATAAAGTTATGGCCTCTTCAGTTGGGGAGCTCAGTAGCCTCTTTACAATACAGCAAGTCCGGAGAATCTTAATTATAAAATTATCTAAAAACGTCTAAGGACATTTTTAATCATTCAATGACTAATGCAAAAGATATTTCATATTATTTATAGCTGAAACACTTCTGAAAAGACGGAGTTTGGGAGACAAAGCATTTAGAGCAGTGACCCAACATGTCAAATTCCCTAGCAGTTCCTGTTTACCTGTATTGGAACTTAATTATATGTTGAAATGTGGCACTGGTTTGAACATCTTTTTGATCTGCAAAAATGTTTGATTTAATGGGAATTCAAATAGAAAGTTGATCTTAACCTTTTCATGCATTTCTTCATTATGATGAATTAAGCCTGTTTACCAATGAAATATACTACAAGATGGGAGAGACATGAATTAAAGGTTTGATGTTACATGTAGTCAGTTAAATTTTTACTCTGAGAATATTACATTAATTTTATGTTAGTCATTATCATTGCTCGTCATGGCTGACACTTTGAGCTACCAATTAACCTGGATTCCCAAATACCCTTGGTCTGATTTGTAAGTAGGCCTGTAACCACAAGACCCAGCATTTGCTAGAGAAGATTTACACACAAACATGAGGCTCACATCTCATCCTATCTAATAAAAGAGTAATATGCAAATTGACCATACCTCTGCTACACCCACAAGCCACGCCCACCAGCCAATCAGGAGCGAGTATGCAAATTATTCCAAGATGGCTGAGGCCACAGAGCAAGCAGGAGGCTTGGGTTTCCCCAGCAATAGAGGAAGCCAAGCTTCCTGCACACTCTGGCCGCCCCAGGCCTCCACTCAAGACTACAAAGTTTCAATTATGGAAGATAAATGAATCCCAGATCCCAGGGCCTCCACTTGGGTCACCAGGGGGTGTGGCCAGCCTGCAGACCACCACAGGCCCCTCACCCAGGCCACCCCATGCCCCAAGGGAACCCCCGCCCTGATCCAGGACACCCTTCAGGGCAAACCAGCTGGCCCCCACCCATGCACAAGGCCTCTATCCTATCTAATAAAAGAGTAATAAACAAATTGACCATCACTCCAACACACAAGATGGCTGCCCCATGTGGTCAAAGATGGCTGCTCCCATGTGGACACAAGATGGCTGCCACAAGATGGCCAGCAGGGGAGGGCAGTTGGGAGGGATCAGGCCAGCAGGGCAGGGCAGTTGGGGGCGATCAAGCCTGCAGGGGAAGCAGTTAGGGGTGACCAGGCTGGCAGAGGAGGGAAGTTGGGGGCAACTGGGACTGCAGGGAAGGGCAGTTAGGGGGGACCCAGGTCTGCAGTGGAGAGCAGTTGGAGGGGAACCAGGCCTACAGGAGAGGGCAGTTAGGGGCAATCAGGCTGACAGGGGAGTGGTTAGGGGGTGATCAGGCTGGCAGGCAGAAGTGGTTAGGGGCAATCAGGAAGGCAGGCAGGCGAGCAGTTGGGAGCCAGCAGTCCTGGATTGTGAGAGGGATGTCAGACTGCCCGTTTAGGCCCGATCCCAGTAGGGATCTCAGATTGGAGAGGGTGCGGGCTGGGCTGAGGGACACACACACACACACACACACCCATGCACGAATTTCATGCACTGGGCCTCTAGTTAAGTATGAACATTTTCAGAAAAAAATGGTTTGTGACTTTGTTTCTTTAAAGTTTCTTTTTATGTAGAAAGGTGATAGAAATCTTTATTTGGGGAACTAGCTATAATTAAACAACATGGAATCTTCTGTGGCAACACCACCATCTTCCTGGCTAGTAAGAACACATTGACTTTTCTCTTGCTTCTGTTTGCATGGTTCATTTCCAGCTAACACAGTGTGTTTGAAATGCCAGCATTTACTTTTTGTTTTCTGGTGTTTTGTCTAAGCAAACTAAACTTATATGGGTGCCAACAAGGTAATGCTATGTTTTTGTGGAATTTTAGGATATCAGTTCTCTGAGCAAAATTGGAGATAGTAGAGTAAGTTTGTTAATGTAAAATTTGATCCCCTTTCTGGACCAATTATTTTCTCATGGAGGAAAACTATTCTACGAGCAGCAAACATGTACTAGGGACTAATATATATTAGAATGAATGGATATGAGAGTATAGTGCAATAGTGCAATGCATCATGATCAATATGACTAGAAAAACAGCTAAGAGCAAAATTATTTTGCGGGTCTTAAGTCAGTAATGTGGTTTGAACCTGTATGATTGGGACTGAAACTACTTATCTGAATTCATTCTGCTTCTTAAAGACTAGGGAGTCTTTGGCAATAGAATAAGGAACCCTCCTTAAAACAGGGAGGTCTATGTGAGAAAATAAAGTAATTGCAGAGCCCCAGCTGGTTTGGCTCAGTTGTTAGAGCATCGGAATGTGGACTGAAGGGTCTCTGGTTCTATTCCAGTCAAGGGCACATGTCTGGGTTACTGGCTGTATCCCCAGTAGGGGGCGTGCAGGAGGCAGCTAATCAATGATTCTCATAATTGATGTTCCTATTTCTCCCCTCTCCCTTCCTCTCTGAAATCAATAAAAATATATTTAAAATAAAATAAAATACTTGAAGATTCTTTATAAGACCTGAGAAGATTGTAAAAAATATGAGGATATCTTGCATATAGTCAGCCTTCAGTTAAATATTCATTGAATATTTGAACAGAACTGGACTCTTCATCCTTCATGAAGGATGAAGAGCTATTTTAATTTTCTAGCAACCTTGAGATCACAAGATAGGAGAGAGGAACTCTTGAGTGGAGTAGGAAAATAATGAGTGACAGTTTGATATACCTTTTTCACTCTCTTTGTCCTGTGGGAATCCTGGGGAAAGCTCAAAGAAGAAAGCCTGTTGACGACTTAAATTGGACAGTGAGAGCTGATTTTAATTTGATCTTTTTCCCTACATGAGCACCACAGTTTATAGTGCTCTGGTAAACTTAGTGATTTTTTTAAAATTAAATAAAGAGATCGGGAGAACAGAGTTCTTTTTTTCTTTCACCATGTCAGTGGTTGTTCCACTGACTTATCTCTTTATTATTATAATTACCTTCATTTTTTATATGTTTTTATTATTTTCAGAGAGGAAGAGAGAGGGAAAGAGAGATAGAAACATCAGTGATGAGAGAGAATCACCAGTTGTCTGCCTTCTGCACGAGACGGGGAGAGGGAGGTGGTGAGCCTGCAACCCAGGCATGTGCCCTGACGGGGAATCAAACCATGACCTCTTAGTTTATAGGTTGACGCTCAACCACGAGCCACGCCAGCCGGGCAAAGACTGAGAATCTTTTTTTTTTTTTTTTTTTAATTCTCACCCAAGGATATTTTTAGAGAGAGTGGAAGGAAAGAGAGAAACACATTAATTGGTTGCCTCCTGCACACACCCTGGCCAGGGCCTGGGCCAGCCTCCCTGGCCTTTGGGCCTACATTGAATGACTCCAGCTACTGACAGCCACAGTCCCTGCCATCATGCTCAGTGGTCAAGCACTTGTACATTCTTGATGCAAGGCCCAGGCCTCTTCCAGCCCATTCATCCTGTCAGCCTTCATTTTGTCACTGGATCTTCTACAGACCATGCACAGACCTCCAGGGACTGGAGGCACAGTCTCAAGGCCTCTGGTTGCCTAACCATTGCATTTCCCCTTCTCTGTATTTGCCCTAGTTCCAGTGGAAAACCATACACACTTCTGCTTTAGGACGCACCCGCCCGCTCGCCCCCCCCCCCACTACCACCACCACTCAAAAGGGGCAACCCTGTGCTTATACCCTTTAAATCACCCCACTTCTTGCCTGCTGCTTAAACTTTTATCTTCCTTTTGCAGTCATGGGAAAATGGCTCTGCCATCATATCCTGTGTTCTTCCTGGCACTATCTAAGATCGCTTCAGGGGCAGTCCTCCAACCTCTGTCTCATTGGTGTAAAAATACATTTTTTTCTCTGTTTCATCAAAGTCTAGCTTTTTCTAATCAAAAGCACTTGATTTCAAACTCTTGCTATGAATTTTTTAAAATCACATTTTGAAACTCAAAGCCAAATGATGACTAATGCGTTCTTGGCTGGTTTTTTTCTCTCCCCATGACTCAAAACATGCCATTGACTCAATGGGTGGGGAGCCAAGGACAAGGGTTTACTGAGAAGGTAAATTGTACGTTGAATATCTCACAACTGTTGTTTCCATTACATCAGCATAAGGTTTCCAGGGCAGGCTGAAGGGAAGCCAATATCAGCATGGTAAGTGTTACTAAGTTTTTATGTTGTGACACAGGTACACCCACTTCATGTGAGCATTTCATGGCTCAACGTAAACATGATGAAGACTGAACTATTGATTCCACCATTATCCACGCAATTATTCAGATGCAAACTTGAGTCATCCTGGATCCCTCTCTTTTCTTCACACCCCACATTTAACCCAGCTGCTCCTGGGGACCACTAAAGGGAAGGGGAGACATCTTCTAATTTTTACAAAAGCTTTGTATGGGCCAGCAGCGGCCTCATTGCTAAACCCCTAGGCCAAGCCACCAGTGTCTGTCACTGGACTTCTGCCCTGGCCTTCTTTCTGGTCTCCCCATTTCTATGTTTGATCTCCTACAATCCATTCACCACAAAGTAGCCAGACTTGACCTTTTTTGGTTTTGTTTTTGTTTTTTTTGTTAATCCTCACTGGAGGATATTTTCCCATTGATTTTTAGAGAGAGTGGAAGGGAGGGAGGGAAGGAGGGAGAAGAAGAGGGAGAGGGAGAAACATTGATGTGAGAAAGGCACACTGATTGGTTGCCTCCTACACAGACCCTGACTAGGGTCAAGGATCGAATCTGCAACCCAGGTACGTGCCCTCGATCTGGAATCGAACCCGTGATTCTTTGATATGTGGGCCGACACTCTAACCACTTGGCTACATTGGCCAGGGCTGGACCTGTCTTTTTAAAATATAAAGTAGATCATATACTTCCCAGCTTTCCTGCTTTAAACTCTTCAGTAGCTTCCCATTATTCTTTGACGTGGCTCTGTCTCCTTCTTCAGCCTCTTCTCATCTTCCTTCTAGGCCTTCCCACTTATTCTGTTCCAGCCACACTGCCCATTTTTTGCCAGGTTCATTTCTACCCCAGGTCCTTTGCACTTACTGTTTCTTTGCTAGTAGAGTCGTTCCCTAGATTGTCATACTGCTGCCTCTTAGCCTTCAGGTCTGTATTCTGATGTCACCAAGGAGACACATCACACCCCCAAGTATCATCCACCAATTACCTTATTTTATCTTTTTCGTATCACTTTGTTCCTGAAATTGTATTATTTATTTGTTTACATGTTTATTACCAATCTCCCCCTCACTTGGAATGGAATCGCCTTGGACAGGAACTCAGTTTGCCTTCTTCAACACTTTATTTTTTGCATTAAACAGTGCCTGGCACATAGTAAACACTCAGGAAATATTTGTTGGACTGAAACCAGCTAATTTCCATCAGAGGGGAAAAGGAAGGCTTCTTTTTAACTCCACAAGCTCTAGTGGGTGCCTTTTTATTAGTTTGCTGTTTAAAAGGAACCATTCAATTCTACTAGCTTCTTTGTAAGAGAATTATAAATTTAATTCGACTTTCTAGTGAAACACTTGGCTGTAGGATAGAACTATCATCTACATTTAGGCCACAGAAAAGCAGCTTTTCTGAATAATCATGTCCGATCAAAGTATAAATTGTTAGTCTTATTTGCCAGGTACAAAATTTGGATGATTGCATGTGTGTTGGCGTGTGCTTACCCTGCTGCAGATCATCTGCTATTCTAGGGTCCCTGATTGCTAAAAGTTGTTTACTTGATTTCTTTCATTTTAAGTGTGGCTGAAGAGGCAGAGCTGATGAGAGGCAAGATGTAAAAAGAGAGGCAATGTTAATGATTTTTCAGGCACACTGTGAAACAATTGCCAGAAATCTTTAGGTGTGTCCTGTACTTTCAAAACTGAAAACTAAGCTCTCCTTGATAGGTGCTAAAAATTTGAATAACTGGTTCACTGGAGAATCCTGAATAGCTGCACAAACACTGAAGCAGGGACTTCAAAACTCTGCTGTAGGTGATACGTTTTAGAGCAAAGATGCAGGGAAATGAGGCCTCGTCTTGGTCAGAATAGATGAGGTCAAGCATTCTTTACCATTCCTGCTGTCACAGAGTCTGAAATTTCTACCATTAGCGCTTCATTTTTTATCCTGGAGTTCTCTTTTTAAATGCATGCATTCCTGGACATACATTAGACTAATTCATGAAGATATTGAAAGTAATTAGATCCATGCTCCTTCCAGTGGGAGAGATTACCAGTAAGAGAGCCCTGAAAGAGAGAGATGCATCGGGGAAGACTAGAAACACCAACTGTAGTTTTTCTGAACCTAGAATGGACCAGCACAGTACCGTAGTTGTTGAATGACTTTGGACAATAATATTGTGGAGCAAATTATTTAAGAGGAAGTTTTGTAATGTGAGTTACTTAATTTGAGAAAATAGATTTTTTTTTAACTTCAAGTGTTGCTATGCAATATGAATTTTAATGAATTTTTTTTCTACTAGTAGTTAGGGTCCTAACAGGAAACAGATGGCATACTTAAATTAGGATAATTTAAGGAGAGTTTTTTCCAAGAGATTATTTACAAGGGAGTTGATGGGGTGTAATGGAAACCAAAGGGATAGTCTAGGAACTAGGGGTTAGAAGCAGCAGCATGGGCTCTGGGGGAGTGATTATCAGAACCTGGAAAGGGGGTATTATTTGGAGCAGACCACCGTGAGAGGAGCAATGACTGACACAGCCAACCAGAGGCAACCTCACTGGGAAAAAGCCAAGGATATGAATGCCATGACCTCTTCTCTCTTCCTCTGGTCTTTGGCAAGGACTCCCCATCGGCCAAACCCAACTGGAATCGAAAGGGAAAAGGAGTAAATCGATAAAGTTCTGCTCTCTGGCAGAGAGGAATGCGGAAAAGGGTGAAGAGGGGATCTCAGGAGCAAATGGAAGATGTCCAGGATTCACCTGACAAGAAGTGCTGAGGAAGAATTATCCAACATGCCTTCCCCCTCCCACCTCAACTTCTCAGAGAAAAGCCATTTGGGGCTGGAAGAGTGAAGGATGCGTCCTAAAATCAGATTTGGGGTTTTGATTAATACGTTGGACTTACCTAATTTCAGCATCAAGACTGTGCTTATAACTAAAATCGATGTCAGAGTGGCTGGAAAATTTGAAGTCCTGTCAGAATTTTCATCCCAGAGTAGAGAAAGATGAACTTGCCACCCGCCCCCCCCCCCCCCAACACACACACACCCTACTTTATATATATGCAAAGGAACAGTGGGGACAAAAATAAATGAATAAGGTTGCATTTGTTTTTTTTTAATTGTTTTTTTTTCATATTTTTATTGATTTCAGAGAGGAAGAGAGAAATAGAAACGCCAATGATGAGGGAGAATCATTGATCGGCTGCCTCCTGCATGCTCCCCACAGGAGAACCAGCCCGCAACCCAGGCCTGTGCCCTGGCCAGGAACCAAACCATGACCTCCTGGTTAATAGGTCGACACTCAGACACGGAGCCACCTTGGCAGGCAGTAAGGCTGCGTTTTGATTAGATCAGAGAACTGGGCTTCTTCGGCTTACCACTCACATACTCTTTACCAACTTTCTCCCTTTACAAGTAACAAAACTGAATTCCAGAGAACTTGATTCACATGCCCCATTTCCGCAAGCCGTTTCACACCCAAATCCAAACTGGAAGCATGAATGGAGAATCTGTAGGCTGTGCAGTGGTGGGCTTACACAAGCAGTTTGCACTGGGGCACATTTCAAACAAGATGACTGACATTGATTAGCAGCCACTATCCTCACAGGGCACAGTAAACGGTGAGTGAAGTCTCCCTGGCCAAGCCAGGCTTCCTCAGCATAGTGACTTGTACCCCTTCTCTGAGCTTTGTGATTCAAAAACTCAACATCATTTATCCAGCCAAGAATAACCAGGTCCTGCTGAGTTCATGTATTTGTCAACCTCACAGCAGATTTACTTATAAATAAAACTGTCTGTTGAATTACCCTAAAAAAACGAACAAACACCATTGTTGTCCAAGAGACAAGCCTGGTGTCAACATTCTATAACTGAATTGTTTGGAGAAAGAATATCGATAAAGAGATAAAATAAAATAAAATAAAATAAAATAAAATAAAATAAAATAAAATAAAATAAAATAAATAAGAAAGAGCTCATGTGGATGATCATGTGAGGCAGGTGATTAACTCAAGTCTTTGCACTTAAAGTTCAAAAGAAAAGAAAAAAGAAAGATCTAGATTTTATCTTTCTTAAAGTTTTTCAATCCATAAATGAGATGCAATACCTGCTTCTTAAGATCATGTAAACAGCTGTGTGAGTAGCTCATCCATGTAGCCAGTCCTTCCAGGTCTCTGGGGACATGAGCAAGACATACACCCATGAAAAACCAGAGGGTGGAAATAAAAGAAAGTGGAGGATACACGTGTAAATGGAACTCTAAAAACCAAGGCCTCAATACAGCTCTCTTTATAAAACTAGAAGTGCAGTGTGAGACCAAGAATGAACATGCTGAGGTATCAGATCAGGACCCTGGCTTGGTTATTACCATCAAGCAAAAAGGAGAGTTATTTGAAATATTATCTAATTGTGAAAAGCAGAATAGAGACAAGTAGCTCCAAGACATCTGCAAAAATAATTTAGTTGGCAAAGGTGGATTATTTGGCATCATCAGGCAATAAAATTCATTCACGTGTGTGTGTGTGTGTGTGTGTGTGTGTGTGTACATATGTACATTTTTTAAAAAGTGAATTGATCTCAGGATTCTATTTGCTTCAAAATGCCTTCAGTCAAACAGAAAGCAAAGCCTGGTTTGATTCCAGGACTCTTCCTTTTTAAGACTGCCAGGTCTGTCCTCTTGCAGAGGCTGAGCGTGAACAAGGCTGAATATTTCTCTGTGTTTCTGAGAAGGGATTGTCTCACCCGTCCTTGCAGCTGCAAAAACCACCTGTGGAATGAATCTGGTGCCTTTTTCAGTTCATTCTTTCTTATCTCCAACTGCCTGCCTAGACAGATGATTGCTGGGAATTCGCCTGTCTTGTTTTTCATGAGCTTTAAAACTATAGCCACCTAATTTAAATTACTTTCCAAAGTTAGCGGAAAATGCTTTTAAATGGAAGCCTGAGAGCAAGCAGGGACATGAGGGAGTGAGGACTGAATTCTTCATTCTTTGGTGTTACATTATCACTTGATCCTTCTGAGTTGTTATCTTTTGTAATTAAAAATCCCTTTATATTACCATTAAAGTGAATGATTCTATAAACTGTATTCAATCAGGACATTAAGATATTTGAAAACATTTTGGGCTACCATTTTACTTGGCTATTATTTCATAATGGACTCACCTAGAGGTTTAACTAAAAAATAAATTAAGTCCTGGCTGGTGTGGCTCAGCATCATCCAGTACACCAAAAAGGGGTGGGTTTAATCCCTGGCCAGGAGGCCTGTAGGAGGCAACTGATCAATGTTTCTCTCTCTCTCTCTCTCTCTCTCCTTCCCTCCCTCCCTTTCCCTTCCTCTCGCTAGAATAAAAAATAAAAAATAAACATTTATCAAGATATCCTTTAGTAGCACACCAAATATTATTTATTTTTAAATAAAATTAACTTTAAAATGTACATACACTGAAAAGAATATAACTTTCTAAAAGTATATAAAGACATACTGTGAAAGTAAAACTATCAGAGTCTTAGAATTTTATAGGGGAAAAGAACCTTACTTAGTACTCACTGACCAGCTCTCAACCTTTTTATTTTTTCCTACCTCCATTCCACCATGCACAGTAACATCACTCCTACATAATGAGTCTCACCTGGGAAAGACAAATAGTATAGTTTGAGAAGATATTCCTTTTCTTTCCCCAAACCAAGATTATTTGTTTTTAGAGACCATTTTGTGCTTATTGATGATAAAAGTAATACATGCTTACCTCATTTTATTGTGCTTCTCTTTATTATGCTTCACTGATGTTGCATTTTTTTCACAAATGGAAGGCAAGACCCTCCACCAGCAAAAAGATTATGACCATTTTTATCTCGATATTCACTTTATTACGGTGGTTTGGAAGCAAACCCACAATATCTCTAATTTTGCCTGTAGAGTTTCCGTTTTATCGACCAGACTGTGCCTCACTTTGAACTGGGTGACTTAAGACAGCCGTCTACAGTGCCGTGGACACAAAACAACTGAGGCCCCATCTGTAGGGAACTGGTGAGTACCTAGACATTGTTTAGTGTCCTTTTAACCTTATCATTAAATTCCACATTTTCTCTGCCATTGACTTGAGGTAATCAACATTCCATTTAAAAGGTTTTCTATTGGCTATTAGTATTACAGTATTTGCTATATTATCAAAAGCCTAAAATATGGTAAATAATTAACAATTTTTACAATGAAGTATCTGGCTTTGCTTTTTAAAATTTTATTACACATATTCCTGTAGAAAAGTTACAAAATACAACTGAACAGAAATGGAAAACAATTTTTGTTTTGTAATCTTACCATCAAAGGAAAACAGCATTTTTCCATATGTACTTCTAGTCTTCATTTTCATCTCAAACAATAATGTTTTACTTCAAGATTTTCACCCAACTAAACTTGTTTCTAGAAAGGTGAGCTTCTGAGAAACCAACGTCCAGATTTTGCTTGGGGGGGAAGGAAGTGGCTCACATCCTGGCTAACAGGGGCTCATTGTTCCTCTATCAGAATTGGCATAAAGCCTTCTTCAGCACGAAAGACAATTATGTGACAGAGAATCCAAGATTTGGGCCTGTCTTAGGAGAAAATGGCTTTCAAGCAAATTTTACTCACACAGAGTAAATTTTACTCCTAGTGTGCTAGGCATTTTCCATGTCTTCTCTCTAATAATTACAACCCAGAAGAACATGTGTTTGAATCTCAGATGAACCTTACCAGCCAGGTAACCATGGATAAATTGCTACAGTTTCCTCGTATGTTAAATTGTGACAATAATAGAACCAGTCTCACTGGATGCTTGCAAAGAGTTATTACAACAGTCCTTAGTGCCAGCCTGCGGTGAGGTTTCAACAAATGCTGGAAGCAGTGTTGTTAAAGGCATAAATTGTCATGAGGATTATATTAAATACTCCATTTGGAACTGCTGCCACACTTAGAATTATTACTACAATACTTAGTATTGCAGGAAGGGTTTGTTCTCACCCACCCACCTTTTCACTTGGCAGTGCTCCCGGTTTCTTCCTCCAGTTCAAAGCTATTCAGTAGACCTTTCGGTGACCATAGAAATGGGCAATAATCTGTACTCTTCAATATGGTAAACATTAGCCATATTGAGCTTAAACTGAGGCATTTAACTCTTAGTTTTAATTTTGTTTAATTTTAATTTAACTTAGTCACAGCTAATCCCTTGATTTCTGTCTGTTCTGGCCACCGTCTCATCACTCCAGTTGTCTTTAGGTGCAAAGCAAATCCGTCTGTAGGGGCTTCAATAAATGTCTCCTCATTCACACTAAGTTTTGAATAATGTCATTTTCCACATAGTATCTTCTTGATAGATGATAAAATAGAATTCTACAGCCCTGGCCAGTTTGGCTCAGTGGATAGAGCGTCAGCCTGCAGACTCAAGGGTCCCGGGTTTGATTCTGGTCAAGGGCATGTACCTTGGTTGTGGGCACATCCCCAGTAGGGGGTGTGCAGGAGGCAGCTGATCAATGTTTCTCTCTCATCGATGTTTCTGGCTCTCTCTCCCTCTCCCTTCTTCTCTGTAAAAAATCAATAAAATATGTTTTAAAAAGTAAAAAATAAAAGTCTTCTCCATTTAAAAAAAAAATAGAAGTCTGCCATTAAGAAAGTAGAAACAAACTGTCTATATTTCCAGTGTCAAACGTCTCTGCCAAGATTGGCTTTCCACTAAGCACGTTGCAAACGTGAATGAGAAGAACTTATAACCTTTCAAAACACATTTGGCAGATTAGTTTAAAAGGCTGCTTTACAGATCTGCAGTGAAGAAGGGGTACGTCTGCTATCAAACACCCTCCCTCACAATACACAGCAGGGTAATTCTTGCTCTGTTCTGATTCTGTGTTTTGGGATAAATTCTGCCCCTCCCTGCAGACTCTTGCTCAGAGCCCCTTCTGAGCCTCAAACGGATGCACCTTCACCCACCACACTTGGTGCTGGATCTGAGCATGCCAGGCTCCCTAAGGGCAGCTCCTAAGGAACTCAGAGCCAGCGGCTATGGGGTTGGGTCCAGGAAGTGAGCCCAGACCCCCTTTCCCAAGGCGCCAGGCCCCTGCTCCTCTTCCCTCTGTTGTTAAGCCACATCCAAGAAGAGCTATAAAACCAAAACCAATTTTGCATTAGGTAAGACTGGTTCTTTCTTCTCTCCTGAGGAAAGGCTGCCACCTGCTGTAATACATTAGCATTGGGCTTTCCCAAGGTCACTGAACAGCCACTTCCTCTGTACAAAATTAATATATGCACAACCCCACTTACCTTCACCTGTGTGTCAGGAGTGTAAAGAGGAGGGCAAATCAGGAGGCATTCCCTTTAATTCCCTAATGTAGGGCAAAGAAACAGACTCGTCCATATCAATGGCGCTCAGAAGAAACTGGCAGCACTCTAACTCTGAATATAAGAGCACCCTTTCTTCACCGCTCAGGAGCACTGTTCATAAAAATCTCTGCTAAGAGGCTTATTATATCCTCAATCCTTCTGATTCTGTAAATCTTTATCTACTCTCCACAGCCCTGGCAATTCTTTGATAGGTAAGAGGATGAGAGAAGAATAAAAATTGATATTTTCAGGGCAGCATTCCTGCACCTTGCACTCTGATTTTCTGCAAAAATCCCAAAACTCTCTTCCCTTTTCTTCACTCTCCACCCCCACCCTGCTGCCATTTATCACCCACCAGCTGCTGTGGTCTACTCGCGCGCGCGCGCGCGCGCGCGCGCGCGCGCGTACACACACACACACACACACAACTTTTAGTGGGTTTTGATCACTATTATCTTCCTGGCAGAATGTGCTCACCACTCCTATTCCCTTTCCCTAAATTATGCCTTTTTTGTCTGGGAATGTACCAAATTTAAAGAATTGCTTAGGGATTCCAATGTTGAGTAAACTCCAATATAAACAAGCTCACATTTACAACTAAAAATCCAATATCCAAAACATTGGCAATATGAGGAAAATAGAGAGGGGAACCTATAACTTTTAAGCAAAAGTAACTGAAAGAATACCTGGTTTTAGCTTTGTAGAGTTCATGGCATTGACACCACTAATGCAGATATAAAATGTCTGCATAACAGTTGCCAACCTCTTCAGGAAACTGTTATTTTCCTCACTGTAAATCACTGGCAAGCTTTAAATTATACCCCTCCCTCCCCCCCTAACCCTCCCAAAACCCTCCCCCCCCCCCCCAATATCTCCTGCCTGCATTTACTGGCAAGAAGAAAGAAGCAGGCTTTGAAGCCAGGAAAGGACAGAAATGTTTTTGTTGGTGTAAGAGAAGGCCTAAAAAAAGTTGCATCAATAGCCAAAGAATGAATCCTTATAGTATCTGATATTTCTACATATTTGTGTGGGTGTGTACTTTTTTTTGAAATACGTTTTTTAAGGCAACATTTTATTTATTATAATACTAGAGGACCGGTGCACAACATTTGTGCACTGGAGGCAGGGTCCCTCAGCCTGGCCTGCACCCTCTTGCAGTCTGGGACCCTTTGGGGGATGTCCACCTGCTGGCTTAGGCCTGCTCCCCGCTCCCCTAAGCTAGCAGTCGGACATCCCCTGAGGGGTACTTAGCGCTACTGTGGAGGTGGGAGAGGCTCCCGCCATTGCCGCTGCGCTCGCCAGCTGTAAGCCCAGCTTCTGGCTGAGCAGTGCTCCTCCTGTGGGAGCACACTGACCACCAGGGGGCAGCTCCTGCATTGAGCATCTGCTCCCTGATGGTCAGTGCACATCATAGCGACTGGTCGTTCTGCCATTCGGTCAATTTGCATATTAGCTTTTTATCATATAGGATTATAACAACACTAAATGTTTAAAATTCCACTTCCCGAGCTTTATTTTATTTTATTTTTGCTTCTACAGGTTTTTCTAACTGCATTCCTTTTACATACAATTTTGTAATTTACATAGAATTTGTAATGTCTTGAACTATTTCTTTGAATTGCTATATCAAAATTTACATAATTATTCAACACTTATTAAAGATTTAGTTTCCAAATTTTTCAGTTTAGTTAATTCTGAAATATTTTTGTAGAAACGTTTTTTTCCTACTTTTAAGTTAATTCACCACTCATTTCAGTGAGGGGGCATGTAATACATGCTCAGCAAATGTTTGTTGTGTGACTAAATTATTGATAATAAATTACCAAGAATGAGAACATAAGGGTCAAACATTAAAACAATTCTGGTGTGTACAAACTTCATGTTTCTTTCTTTTCTTTTTCTTTCTTTCTTTCTCTCTCTCTCTTTTTTTTTTTTGCAAAGTAGTTTTATGTACTTGAAACATAAATTTAATATCTCTTGATATAGATTGCTACACAGCTTTCAAAAAATTTACTTATTTGCAAAGTCATCAATCATCAGATAAGTGTTCAGCGTATCATTTCTATCAATACATCTTTGGGGTTTTTTAAAATATATTTTATTGATTTTCCACAGAGAAGAAGGGAGAGAGATAGAGTTAGAAACATCGATGAGGGAGGAACATCAATCAGCTGTCTCCTGCACTCCCCCCCACTGGGGATGTGCCCGCAACCCAGGTACATGCCCTTGACTGGAATTGAACCTGGGACCCTTCAGTCTGCAGGCCGATGCTCTATCCACTGAGCCAAACCGGTTTTGGCACATCTTTGTTTTTTTAATTGATTTCAGAAAGGAAGGGAGAGGGAGAGAGAGAGATAGAAACATCAATGATGAGAGAGAATCATTGATTGGCTGCCTCCTTCCCACCCCCACTGGGAAGCAAGCCTGCAACCCAGGCATGTGCCCCGATGGGGATCAAACTGTGAACTCCTGGTTCATAGGTCAATGCTCAACCACTGAGTCACGCCGGCTGGGCTATCAATACATATTTTTAAATATTGTTAATTAATAAGCGGTCAAGGTGTGAGTAACACTGCTGAAATCAAAGGACATAAAGAGTCTGAATCAATAGGGAGAGTGTGGGCCACATTTTCAATTGTTGTTTTTTGTTAATCCTCACCGAAGGATATTTTCCCATTGATTTTTAGAGAGAGTGGGCGGGAGGGGTGGAAGAGAGAAAGAGAGAGAGGGAGAAACATTGATGTGGTAGAGACACATGGAATGGTTGCCTCCCACACATGCCCCAACTGGGACTGGGGATCAAATCTGCAACCCAGGTTATGTGCCCTTGACTGGGAATCCAACCCACAACCCCTTAGGTCTGCAGGCAGATGCTCTAACCACTGACCCAAACTGGCCAGGGCTTAATTGTTTTTTTAAAGTCTATACTTGACTATAGTTTAATTTTTCATTTTTTGAAGTCCCAATTCTAACTTGCAAGGCAGAACATGTAATGGGAACAGTTAACCCCTGAGACTTGAAGATCTTAGGCAGTTTGGAGTTATTGACTTGAACACGAAACACTAAAGTGTGATGGAATTTGTTATAGGGCGAAGTATGGGCAAGAAGGACAAGAGGCCCTAGAACTTGGCTACTCAGACTGGAGTCCCCAGACCAGCTGCACTGGGTAGTTAGAAATGCAGAAGCCCAGATCTACTGAATCCAAATCTGCATTTTAAACAAGAGCTCCAGGTGACTCTTCTGTACATTAAGTTGGAGAGGCAGTGCTCTTGACAATGGAAATTGCTGCTGCCAGTTGTCCATGAGCTTTCACAAAGCAGAGAACCACCATGAATAGTAAGAGCATACATCTGAAGGCAGCAAAGAGCCCTCTGTAATTTTAATTTGGGTGGTTCTTTTGAAAACACCCTTGATAGTGTAACCTGGCTTTTAAAGAAATCGAATATTTTTTGGAGAGCTTTAAATATAAGCTTATTTAGTGTCTCATAGCACTTCAGACTTTTTCAAGTACAGATTTATTTAAATCATCCTAATGGATAATGGATTATCTGATTTCTAAAATCCTCTAGAGGTAATATTTCAACACTCTTTGCTAAAATTCCTGCTGCCACCAATTAAAATAACTTGCTTCTCTATGAGATTTAAGTTCCATGAAAGCAATGAACTTGTTGAACTTGTATCAGAGAGTGTCATACTTAGCTCTTTGATACACTTGCATCAGAATAATCTATCCTGGGTGGCTGTTTTAAAAAGTGCAAAGATTTGGATCTTAACTCAGTCCTCTAAATTAGAATCTCTGGGTTTGAGGCTTTAAAATCTGCATTTTAAATAGGCTGACCAGTTGATTCTAACGTACAACAGTTTGAGGATCATCATCTTTCAGGTTTTAGCAGAAAGTGGAACACCTGAGCAATGGTTCTTAAACTTGGGTGGACAATGGAATCTCCTGGAATACTTCAAAGAAATACTGATGGTTGGGTCCCACTCCCAAAGATTTTTATTTAATTGGCCTGGGGTAAATAACTTGGGCATTGAGAACCACTAACCAGGTGCTTTAATAACTATTTTATCTAACTGTACTTGTCCACTTTATGTGGAAAGAGAGGTGGCCAGAGGTTAGAATATGCATAGTATCATAAGCAGTGGCAAAGGGCTGGGCCAAATGGTCAGGGCTTTGGAGAAGAAGGAGTGGAAGATCAGGTATGAGGACATCTGGGATGGGAAGGTCACATGGCAGTGGGTTATAAAGTAGGTATGAAGATTGCTTGTTAGCATCCACTAGAAAGCATCTACCACAGAAGAGACCTTAAACAATCCACAGAAAAAATGGTTGTTTTCAGTCATCCTCCACCATCAGATTTAGAGCTAATATAATGGGCATTAAATAGAGCAGCCATGGTGGCCCAAGGGCATGGGCTCTCTGTGGGGTCAGCTGAAGCAGCTGAAACTGCACCACGTTCCACTTCTCCCTTTGTCCCGTCCTGCCCACTCTCTTTCCCTTCTGCACATATTGATCCCAAGAGCACTTCCTGTGTTGATCCCAAGAGCATCTCCTAATAAAACTCCTGCATGATAATCTTCTCAGAGTCTATTTCTCAGGGAATTCAACTTGCAACAACTGCGGATGCCAAGTGTTGATGATGTGGAACAATTGTAACTCTCTTACATTGCTGTGGGAGTGTAACTTGGTACAGACATTTTAGAAAACTGAGAGAATCTACTAAAACTGAACATAGTCAGACCTTCCCACCCAGTGATGCTACCCTTAGGTATGCACACAAGAGAAATACAGACATATGTGCAGCAAAAGACTTGTACAAGAATGATCATAGCAGCACGATTTGCAATGGCTAAGAGTTGGAAACACCTCAAATATCCATCAATAGAATTGTTAAAAACCTAAGGAATTTTCATACAATGGACTTCTCTATAGAGATGAGACCAAACAAACTACTGATTTATATAACACGGATAAATCTTACAAGCATAACGTTAAGTGAAGTAAGCCAACAACAAATAAGTTGCTGCCATTTATATATTTAAAATTTGTCATGTAATTCTATGTATATAAAGTTCAAAAACAGGCAAAACTGATTGAAGTTGATAGTGGTTAACTTTGGGGGTAGGGAAGTGCAGGGGTTCAGGACACTTTGGCACCTTGGCATATTGAATATTTTAAGCTGAAGGTGTTTGAGAAAACCCCTCCCTCTGACCTTTGCCCCCTCTCCCACCCACCTTTCTCCTCTAAAACAGTCATTAACACTCCTGTGAGAGGTGCCCTCCCTATACCCAGAGGAAAGGGCCATTGTTTTTTGGAAGATAAAGGGATTCCAAGAAGAATCCAACAAACAGGCCTTGCTAAGTTTCTTCCTGTTTACTACAGTTACCTCAGGCTCCCCATCCTCTGCTATCCCTCCAGGACTGGCCACTCTTCATCACACATAGCATAAAATACTCAGGTTTGTTTGGGTCATCACTTCCTTATGAAGGCCTCTCTGTCACCTAAAACTTATATCAAATAGATTTGTATTCTTTTTGCCTTACAATCTGTCTTTGTCAGTTTAGCTTTCAGACCCAGCCATGGATCCAAGAGTGTTGAGGAAAATATTTTCCTCCCCTACAGTAGTCCTGAAGAGGACAAAAAGGGGGGCTTTTGGAGTGTTGGTAATGTTCGATGTCTTGATATGAGCTGTAGTTATAGGAGTGTTTTCTTTTTGTGCAAATTAATTGAGCTATTAATTTTACTGTGTATATGTTATGCATCAATAAATAGTCCTGCCCTAGCTGGTTTGGCTCAGCGGATAGAGCATCAGCCTGTGGACCAAAGGGTCCACATGGCTGGGTTGTGGGCCCAAGGCTGGGTTGTGGGCTTGATCCCTAGTAGGGGGCATGCAGGAGGCAGCAAAATCATTCTCTCTCATCATTGATGTTTCTATCTCTCCCCCTCTCCTTTCCTCTCTGATATCAATAAAAATATATTTAAATTTTCAAAAATAAATAATACATTAGCTACATATGTAAGCAATATAAATCAAAATATCAATGAGATGTCATCTATTTTTCATCTAATAGATTGGTATAGATCAAAAAGTTGGTTAATACCAAGCGTTACTGGCTGTTTGAGAACCCAGTTGTTCCCCTACACCCGTGGTCGGCAAACTGTGGCTCATGAGCCACATATGGCTCTTTGGCCCCTTGAGTGTGGCTCTTCCACAAAATACCACGGCCTGGGCGAGTCTATTTTGAAGAAGTGGCCTTAGAAGAAGTTTAAGTTTAAAAAATTTGGCTCTCAAAAGAAATTTCAATTGTACATTGAAATTTGGCTCTGTTGACTAATGAGTTTGCCGACCACTGCCCTACACTATTGATGGAAATATAAATTTATATAAAAATTTTGGAAGGGTAATTTGGAAATATCTATCAAAATTCTCCTGAAAGTAAAAACAACATTTGAGCAGGTATAGAAAGGAGGAAAAGGTATAAAAGACTAGAGTCAAATATAGTCATGCCCAGCAAAAGTATGGGGATAAGTTCTGAGAAATGTGTCATCTTTAGACTAACATCACAAGGTGCACTTACACAAACCTAGATGGTTTGCCTCCTATGCCCTCAGCTATATGATGTAGCCTATTGCTCCCAAGCTACAAACCTGTACAGCATATTACTGTATAAAAACAGCATGAGATTAAATCAAGCACAAGAGAAAATGATGCAATTAAGAGATAGTAAACACAAGATATATGAGGCTGCTGATGGTGTAACAAGGCATACTGCTTTACAGTCAACTTTTTTTTTCATAAGAAGAAAGAGCACATTCTAAAAAACAATAAAAAATATAGTATAGTAAATACATAATCCAGTAATGGTTGTTTATTATCAAGTATTCTGTACTGTCCATACTAGTATGTGCTATACTTTTATATGATTGGCAGTGCAGGTTTGTTTATACTGGCATCACCACAAAACACATGAGCAATGTGTTGTGCCATGACATTATGACAGCTACGATGTCATGGGTGACAGAAATTTTTCAGCTCTATTATAATCCTACTAGAGGCCTGATGCACAAAATTCGTGCGAGGGGCTCACCCTCACAGCCCCAGCTTGCCTTGGCCCTCACAGCCCAGGCTTCGTCCAGAAGGTTTTCCTGAGTGTCATCCAGAAGGCCGTTCGGCCATCTGGTCTAATTAGCATATTATGCTTTTATTATTATAGATGGGACCACTTTAGCACATGCATCTCCTTGTCAATTGAAATGTTATGTAGTGCATTACTATAATTACATGGCTGACTAAATGTGGAGAAAAGGAGCCAAAATTATTAGAGAACCAAAATGTTGTTATGTAGCATGTGACTGTAATTATATGACTGAAAAAATATGGAGGAAAAAGGTCAAAATGATTAGGACATTAATAGAAATAGGAAGTGAGTGTTTTGTGTGTGTGTGTGTGTGTGTGTGTTTACAAATAATGGGGAAGTAGCTGTGAACAAACCAGCTATCATCATCATCAAAACAGATTTGACATATTGACCATTTTGCTCACCATTTGAATTTGCTTCTACCCTTACTTATTATAATAACTATTATTGTGTTCTTCCAGCAGAATCTTCAGTATGCGCTCATGAGTTCTTGGGTTCTAATCACCTGAAATTTGATTTTGTTGAGTTTGTCATTAAATGCTAATGTATATGATTACTCGGTTTAAATATATCTTATTTTAGCCTTTTTCTCCATGCCCTCCTTTGCCATTGTGAACAGTACCCCTTTAAAAATGCTGTGTGAGCCCTGGCTGATGTTGCTCAGTGGGTAGAGCGTCAGCTTGCGGACTGAAGGGTCCTGGGTTCGATTCCAGTCAAGGGCACATGCCCAGGTTTCGGGCTCCATCCCCAGTGGGGGGCATGCAGGAGGCAGCCGATCCATGTTTCTCTCTCTCCCTCTCCCTTCCTCTCTGAAATCAATAAAAATATGTTTAAAAATATATATATATAAATTCTGTGTGAAATCATACTTGCTTCTCTGGTATTACCATTAATATTAAACTTTATTTGATGTTGCGGTGTTGTTTAACCAGATTACAAGGAGGAACAGATCAATTTTCATGTGCCCTCTGTAATTGCAGTTTTCAGTACCTCAATCATGCCCCTCTATAGTCTTTTCTCTTTTGCAGGCTCAATAATCACTTTGAGTCAGTGGCTGCAGTGAAACTTGAGACCTGATCATTGGAGAACCCTGCAATTTAACAGACTACACAGGGCACACACCAGAATCTGCTCCAGCTGCACATTGAGGATTCTGGCCTTTTTTTAAAATGCTGTACAGTTCTAGTTAGTTTCGTTGTCTAATTCTTTCCTTGAACAAGTGTGCAAAGTTGGTTTTTAAGGACTATTATAGTTACCGCCAACCCCTAGGCTGCTCACCATAGCACCGTTTGTGGGAAATGACATGTGCTGATTAAATGAAATTTCTGGTTAAGCTATTTTATCTTTCAATCTCTTTGCATGATTCAAATTTGAGTTGCTTCATTTCTGGAAATGATGTTGTTATTGAGAGGAGAACACATGTGCCAGTTGCTATTTTGAACACACCCCTGATAATATTTTGTTGTTGTCACTTGTCTCAAGCAAATCCTCTCGCTCTCCTTTACCAAGAGTATGTAATTGGGGATGCCAATTAATATCAGTTAACTGGGTTCCTGTTAATTTGAGGTTTTACTGTTAGCAGACCAAATTACCTTAGCTCTGGAAACACCCAGAATAAATTTCTTGTGCTTTTTTTTTCTTGTCCTTTTAAACTAAAACATATTATTCACAAAACCATATTCTCAAACTATTTGTGAAACCACCTTGTTAAAAGCTATCAAAAGCCTCCTTCTATCCTTCAATTTGCCCACTTGATGGCTGGTGGTTCTGAATATTCCTCTTGAGTATCAAGAGAGAACATAGACTATGGGATCTGTGGAGTATAGGGGATATGAGGTAGATTTAATAATGATTTGCACAGCCCTAAGCCCTAGGGCCTAGACCCATGGTCGGTAAACTGCGGCTCGCGAGCCACATGCGGCTCTTTGGCCCCTTGAGTGTGGCTCTTCCACAAAATACCACGGCCTGGGCGAGTCTATTTTGAAGAAGTGGTGTTAGAAGAAGTTTAAGTTTAAAAAATTTGGTTCTCAAAAGAAATTTCAATCATTGTACTGTTGATATTTGACTCTGTTGACTAATGAGTTTGCTGACCACTGGCCTAGACAGTGAGGGAAATGAGTGGCATACCCAAAAGGCACCACTACCATCATTAATTCATCCAGCAATTTTTTTTAAGTCTACCACGTGCAAGTCACTGTACTAGGAGCCATGGAGAGGACACGCCATGATGAAGTAGTCTAATATAGAAACAAAAAGTACACTGATATCTTGAACAGGAGCTAGTATGTAAAAAATGTCTTGTCCGTGTTTCAGGAAATAAATGACATGAAAATTTAGAGGCTGTGGAAGCTGTCACTTCTGGCTAAATGAGAAGGGGAAATTTTGTAAAAGAGATAACATCTGAGCTATCCTTGAAGAAGTGATAAGATTTTAGTAGGCAGAGTTGGCAGAACCTCGCATAAACCTGAGGCAGGAAAACCCAAGTCTGTTCAGGGACTGTGATGAAAGGTGCCTGAACTTGTATAATGGCAGAAAGGCTTAGAAAAGCAGGTAGGATCCATTTAGGGAAAACTTTTGCAAGCTAGGGTTTGAACCATATTCCAAATAAATAAACATTTTTGACTAATGCAGTGGCCAAGAGCTCAGACTTCGGCATCAGATAGATTCAAGGTCAAATCCTGATTCCACTTACTGTGTGTGATCCTGAGCAGGTCACTTACTTCTAAGCAGCAGATTAATCATCTTTATCTTACAGGGCTGTTACCAGGATTACATGCAATTGAGATAGGAAGCACTCAGTCATTCAGAAAACATTTGTTGATCCTCCACCAGGTATGTCCCAGACAATGAGCTTTGTACTGGCGATACAGAGATAAAGGCTGAATGAAGGCATGGAGCAATGGGTAAGATAAGTAAACAGAAAATCGCAATACGGTGTGAGCCCAGAGTCAGAGGCGCTGAGGAACTCAGATCAGGAAGCGGGTGGTAAGGAAAGCTTGCTAGAGGAGGCAGCCCCTGAGCCACCTAAGAGGAGCCTCTAAAGGTGGGTAGAAATAGAACTTATTTTCCAAGGTTTGCTTATCTTTATTACTCTTCTTGTTACAGTGTAGTTTTCAAATCCAGAGAAACAGAGATGGTGTCGGGGAGAGTGCCTTGTTTCCCAGCTGATTCCATTTGCAATCACATTAGCAGTGGAAGAAGTAAGCAAGTCAAATCACTAAAACACATGTGGTAAAATGAAAGACATTAAAGGGAAGTTGACCTAATGTGAAGTAGCAAATCTGGGTTTTCATTTGCAGAAGACCAGTTGTGGACATGTCAGCCGACATTTATTTCCTTTTCTGAAATGGAGCCCCACTTCTTCTTCTTTTTTTCTTTTTCTTGAGAACCACATTTTTCTTGGCTCTTATTTATGTGTTCTGGTGACATTGACTCCATTGCATTCTGGTTTCAGGGTTGGTTGTGATTTAGTCCTGGTTGATTGGACCCTTACACTGGCCTCAGTGACTGGGATGGGTGCCTTGCCCTATCAGAACAAGAGAGAGACAACCTGGGACTTCTGCTGAGCCTATAAGTATGCTTTGGTTACTGGTTTGAACATGGGAAGTTGTAGACTAAGAGCTGCTGAGACTAGAACCTAAGACTGAAGGCAGCCAGCATGGAGGAGAGCAGGGATCCTCACAGTAGAATATGAAGCCCATGAGGGCAAGAAGCTTGGCTTTATTTTTTTAAATCTTTTTTATTGATCTATCACTCACATACATAAAAAATGCGAAAAACATATGTTTGAGTAAAAAATGTTTACAAAGTTAATGCGTGTACTTAACGGCCATAATTTTGAGTTTTTGAATTTTCTATAAATGGAAGTATATAGTATACATTTTTGCGTGCCTGCCTTCTGTCCCTCGAATTTATTGTGAAGGTGTTTGATGAACATACACATGCATTTCTAATGGATATATTCCTAAGAGTAGAATTGCTAGGTCATAGAGTGTAAACATGTTCAACTTTAGAAGATAATTACCAAATTATGTTCCAAAGTGATCGTACCAATTACTCTTCCACCCTGGATGTATCGGTTGCCCCACGTTCTAAGCAACATTTAGTATTTTCTGTCTTTTAAGTGTGGATATGTAGTATGTCATGTTGTACATGAGGCTGAATACCTTTTCATATGCCCATTTGGAGATCCTTTTCTGAGAAGGGCCTATTCAAGTGTCTGGCCCATTTTTCTATTGAATCACTTGTTTTTTCTGTTTTGATTTTTTTTTTTTTTTAAATCTCTGGCTACTACACTAATACCATACTATATTACATTTGTAGTTTTATAATGAACTTCGGTAACTGGTAGACTATATCCTCCTATCTTTCCTTCTTTCTATGAGTGTTTTGGCTATTCTTGGCCCTTTGCATTTCCATATACAGTTGACCCTTGAATAATGTGGGGGTTAGAGGAGTTGACCCCTGTACAGTAAAAAAAAAAATCCATCTATAATCTTTGACTCCTCCAAAACTTAAGTATCCCCAGTTGTCCCTCAGTATCTGTATGGGATTGGTTCCAGGACCACCCCCCCACCCCCGCCCCGAGATACCCAAATCTGAGGATGCTAAAGAACCTATAGAAAATGATGTAGGTTGATGCATATAGTCAGTTCTCTGTGTCCATGGACTCCCAATCATGGATCAAAAACAGATATTTAGTGAAATATAAGTGGACCCACACACAGTTCAAACCCATGGTGTCCAAGGGTCAACTGTACATTTTAGAGTCCAGTTGCTATTTTCCAGTTGGGATTTTCACTGGGGTTGCACTGAACCTATAATTAAATTGAAGAGATTGACATTGAAACTTCTAATCCATATGGAATAATGCATAATCCTAGTGGAATAATGCACATATTTCCATTAGTTTACCTTTAATTTCTTTCAGTAAAATACTATAGTTTTCTGTATAGAGCAGTATTGCATTTTTTATTATATTTATTCGTCTGCATTTGATATTTTTGTGCAATTGTAAATAGTAACAATTAAAAAATTTTGTTGCTAATATATAGAAAAGCAATTTAATATTTATATATTGACCCTATATATTAGTTTGTTATTGCTATATAACACATTTTCATAAACTTAAAAAACAAAATTATTATCTTGGAGTCCCATGAGTCAGTAGTCTGGATACAAGTTAGCTGGGTCATCTGCTCAGAATCTCAGGAGGCTGAAATCAAGGTGTCAGTCAGGCCTATGATCTCATCTCAGGCAGTGGGTCTTTTTCCAAGCTCACTGATTATTGGTACAATTCAGTTCCTTGCAATTATAGGGCGGAGGTTTCCTTTTCATTCTGTCATCCAACAACCACTCTTAGCTACTAAGGCCACTGCAATTTCCGGTCATGGAGCCCTTTCTGGAACATGGCATTTTGTTTCTTTAAGACCAGCAGGAAACCTTCCTTTTGCTTCAAATATTCTGAGATCTAATATCTCTGACCTCTAAACTCTCTTTAAGATGGCTTACCTAGGCCCTGTGGGAGTGGCTCAGTGGTTGCATGTTGACCTATGAACCAGGAGGTCACAGTTCGATTCCCAGTCAGAGCACATACCTGGGTCTCAGGCTCGATCCCCAGTGTGGGGCATGCAGGAGGCAGCCAATCAGTGACTCTCACATCATTGATGTTTCTATCTCTCTCTGCCTCTTCCTTCCTCTCTGAAATTAATAAAAATATAATAATAAAATAATAATAATAAAATAAGAAGGGCTTACCTGATTAGGTAGGGCCACTAGGATGATCTTCCTTTTGATTAACTCAGGTTCAATTGGTCTTATTTACATCTTCAAATTTCCTTCACCTTTGCCATACACCATAACCTAATCACATGAGTGAAATCTCATATTCACAAGTCCTCTTAAGGGGAGAGAGGACTACATAGGGCATGTGCACCAGAGGACTGGAAATTTGGGAGGCAACTTAAAATTCAGAATTCTACCCACCACACCTTGTATCCAGCAACCTTGCTGGTTGATTTCAGTCCACTAACGCATTCTCCACAGAATAGTCAAACAGATCTTTTAAAAACATCTTATGTTATCTACTTGCCCAAAGCCCTATCATAGCTTGTAATAAAGTTCAAACTCCAACGTGACCTATAACTCCCTGACTTTGGCCTATTCTGTTTCATTTCATGCCAGCACATTGGCCTTTTCTCTCCTTCCTCTGCTCAGCTACAACCTTCATGCCTCATTACTTCTTTCTGCTGGCTGTTTCCACTACCTGGGACTCTTCACTACCACTATTTCCCTTCTGTGGCTAGCTCCTATTCATTTTTTGGTGTAAATGCTGCTTTCCTGGGGAAGAATTCTTTGTTCACCCTCATTAAATTACACTCATCTTTTTTTTCTTCTTTTTTCTCAATTCCTCTACACCCCCCTTCCCCCCGCCCCCACAACTGCCAGCCTACTCTCTGTCTATGGGTCTGCCTCTAAACCTGTATAATTTTGTTAACCAGTGTCACCCCAATAAATTCAATAAAAAAAGGAAAAAATAAAATTAAATTACACTCATCTTAACAAGTTCTCATAGCTTTGTTTTAACCTTTCCATGACATGTATCCAATATGTTGTTGAACAATTCCTATAATTTGTTTAATATCTCTCTTCTGTATTCCTCCACTCCACCCCAGATTGTGAGTGCTATGAGAGCAATGAACTAAATCAGCATCCTGGACCCAGAAACATCTTTGATAAATATTCATTGATGTCTGGATGGCTATTTGAGAATAAGTGCAGGGGGTTAGGGCCTATTGGTGTAGGAACATTTTTCCTACCTCTTCATTATAATAAGAGATTTAGAATCAGAATATATATTCCACCATTGAGAGGAATCATGAGTTTGACAAAAATTAACCTCATTTGGGGGCAAATAGTAAGTAACTGAGGGAGCCTCTAAAATACTAGAGCAAAATGCAAGCAGCTAGTCCAGGCAGTAAAGAATCAGAGAGGAGAGCGATTTCCCTCTAGCTACCATTAACCAGAGAGATATGCTGACCACCTGCAATCGGAGCAGAGCATGCATCAGTGAGCCAGTTTAATCATTAAGACAAAGCCATTTATATAAGCTTTTTGTTTGCACACTTATTTGATATACGCTTGTAGCCATCTGAGGGGAGGGGGGACTCTCAGGAGTTTGACTTTCAATTTGTAATAGACAAAATATATTTGTATTTTGTAAATGTGTCCTGTATGCTCACTTTTCCATTTCTTTTGCTGTGCACACTGAACTGCAAAGTAAAGATAAACTTAGAAGAATGGAAATAGGCTTTTGTGTATTTATGAAGGAGGTATACATTAAAATAAACCATACAGGGTGGGGTCATGAATGGAAGGTGGGGGGTAATGGGGGAATAAGGACACATATGTAATACCTTAATCAATAAAAAATTTTAAAAAAAATAAAATAAACCATACATTTTCTTTTGAAGAGTAGCATTGTTTTATATTTTTTACAAATTCCTTTAATAACTCCTTCCTCCCTCCGTCCCTCCGTCCCTCCCTCCCTCCCTCCCTCCCTTCTCACCCAAGGATATTTTTCAATTGATTTTTACAGAGAGTGGGAGAGAGAGGGAAAGGCAGAGAGAAATATTGATGTGGGAAAAACACATTGATTGGTTGCCTCATGCACACTCCCAACCCTGGCTTGGCCCAGCTAGGGCCCTGGCGGAGCCTGCAACTGAGGTACATGCCCTTGATCTGGGACCCTTTAGCCCGCAGGTGGACACTCAGTCCACTGAACCAAACTGGCTAGGGCTAAAGCATACATTTTTCTAAAAGACTGCCTTGCAACCAAATATGGGAACTGTCTCTTGAGTTTGTAAACTACTCAAGAGTCCTTAAAATAATAAATTAATCTACATAGATTATTTCCAAAATTATTAAATACTTATTACCAAACAAAACCTTCCCTACAATATTTTTTTTCTTATAAGTAATGAGAACCTTCATATTCCATACTTTAGAGAAAGCCTTATCTTTTCTTTGGAGGAGAGGGGGAATCTTATATATTTTTTAATTCAAATAACAAGTAATTCCACTTAACCTAATTCTTTACTTTTTTCTTGCTGTAGCATTCCACATGCTAGTGAGGGGACAAAGAGCATGGGACTGGAAGAACTTAAACATGGTGTCTGATTGGAAATAGGTTGTCAACACCAAAAGGTTGTCTGTCTCAGCCTTTTGATCTCCATTTCCTTGAGGCCTGTTCCGTTTTAAAAGTCTTTGATTTCTACAGTGTTTTTGTTCTTCTGAGTTTATTATTTTTATTTGATGTAGGTCCTTAAAAGGTAGTAAATAAAATGATGGAAGGGAAAAAATGCTGAACTAAATTTAAAGTTAGATTTTTGGAAATAGGACTACTAGATTGAAATCAGATTCTGATTGAGAACTTGTTTTCATTGATGCTCAGGAATTTGTAGATGTAAAGAAAATAAGGGGAGAAAACACATGAATTTCACTTCCTGGTGAAATGGGAACCAAAATGACCAGACAGTGGCATGAGAATTAAATGGCCTTTCTAATGCATTTTGGTATTTAAGGAAAGTCCATTCTATAATTGCAATCCATTGTTATATTAATCCTTTACTTTGGATTATGTTTTGAAATTGTCCTGGTTTCATGATACTTAGTGTTTTGTTTTGTTTTGGGCCTCTGTTTATTTTGCTTGTAAAATATTTCCTCACTGTTTGTTTTTTTTTCTATTTAAACATATTACATAGTGGTAGAAGAATTTGTTTTCCTGCTGCTTAGGGGGTTCTTTCTGAGTGATGGCTGATTTTGAGTCATGTACCCAGTTGGTGTTGAAGTGGTTCTGAGGAAATCCCTTGAGAGGCCAGCTACAATGTAGTATATTGTTCCATATTCTGATGGTTTCTAAATTGCCCATAATTTTAAATAAGATTTCTCCTTTTCCTAGAAAAATTTTAAATGAAAAATTTCCTTAATAAATGTGTAACATTTTGTCCTTATAGTTCTACTTCATTGTAGAATTGTATGTTTTAAAAATAATTTCATATAGTTATTACTTAAAATACTTCAACTGTAAAATAAGCCAAGAATATTATCTTTATCACAAATCTAATAAATTAGTAGTAGCTTACAAAAATCTTGAGCCCTGTAACAGATCAGTGACAAATTCTTTTCAAGATATTAGACTACCTGGATACTCATGGTGCTTAGTGTTTAGAATAAAGTGGTTTGTGTTTATAAGCAGCAGTTTGTCTTTATCTTTCAGCCAATATTTTAACAAGTATTTACTGAGCTCTCAACAAGCACCAGGCATTGTTCCAGAGGTTGGGGAGGGGGTAAAGTGGTAAACAAAAGATACAATTTTCTGCTCTCATGGACTTGCATTCCTGTGGGAGAAAGGCAGACAATAACTAAGTGAAACATATGGGGGTTAGATGATAATAAAGGCTAAGGAGAAAAGAAAAGTGGAAAGCAGATAGGACATGTTACCATGAGAAACATGGATGTCATGAAATGTCTCACTGGGAAGGTAAAATCTGAATATGACCTGAAGGAGATGAGGGAGTTAGTCATTTGGATATCTGGGGGGAAGGCATTCCAGGCAGAAGGAAGAGTAAGTACAAGTGCTATGATGCAGGGGCATGACTGGCATGGCCCAGGAACAGTGAGGAGCCCAATATAATTAAAGCTGAGTGAGAAATGGGGGGAATATTAGAATATAAAGTTAGAGAGGTAAGACTCGAATGAGATCACATAGGACCTCGCAAGGACTTTATCTTTTACTATGAATGAGGCAAAGCCACTGGAGAGTGAGTTTTAAGTAGAGAAATTACATGATTCGACTTAAATTTTAGCAGGATCGAGCTGACTATTGCGATGAGAGTAGATTGGTGGGGAACAAAGGCTAGGAGACTTTAGCAATAATTCAGGCAAGTACTACACAACTCCAAGAGTCATCAATCACTCTGCAGTTTCTGTAATGAGCAGTGGATAGCCCAATAGATGTAGTTAGGGGCCCTTCCTGCAAAGAAGGGCTGGACCAGGGTAGATACAATGTGAATGGTGAGAAGTGTTTAGTCAGACATATCTGAAGGTAGAACTACTAGGATTTGCTGACACAATAGTTTTGGGATATGAAAGAGTCATTATGATATCAAGGTCATCTATTGAGTTTATGAATTATTAATATTCATTGTCCCAGATACCATTAATAAGGGGAATAATTCATATTTATTTTTTAATTCAACAAGCATTTATTCAAAACTTACTATGTAGTATATTGTTCCATATTCTGTAGGGATATTTTAAAAAGTACAATAGCAGCAACAACAGAAAACCCTTTCCTGGAAATACTTACAACTTAGTTTGTTAGACAAAGCCTCCATAGATAAGAACTAAATGAAACAGTAAAAGAACCAAATGCTGTGTAAAGCAATATAAGAAAAAATATGATAATGGGACTAATAAAATAGTATGTCTACACTAATAAAAGAGTAACATACTAATTGACTGTACCTTCATGACACCCACCAGCCAATCAGGAGTGAGTATGCAAATTAACCCAACAAAGATGGAGGGTTAATCTGCATACACAGGTGCCACTTGAACCTCTGGGCAGCATGGGAAGGCAGAAAGGCAGCTCCAGGGGGAGCGAAAAGGTGGCTCTGGCAAGAGCGAAGCCGGTGCTGGCAGCCAGGGGAAGGAAGGCCCATTCTTGCACGAATCTTTGTGCATCAGGCCTCTAATATATATATATCCCTTTAGGGAAATGGACCAATTTCCCTAAAGGGATATAAAAAAGTCATTTCCTCCAGGAGGAAATGACCAGCAGAAGTCATTTCCTCCTGGAGCAAATGACTTCTGCTCCAGGAGGAAGTATATAAAGGCTTCATGTCTGAGGTAGAAATTACCTGTTTCATGTGCTCTTCCTTGCTGATGTCTTAGGTGCATTCCTCACAGTTTGGTTGAAAATACACAGTGTTACCTTGTCCCCTAATTCCTATTTGTTGTTTCTGACTTGTGACTTTTCATACCATTTCTGACCACTTATAATACTGTGGTCCTTGGCTTATGAAGACTTTTGAGATCTTGTGGCTTCTTATGCCTCATTTCATCCACCTCATTCATAGTCATGTCTTGCCACTTCCTGTTCTGTGGTTTTCATTAACACTGCCTTCTTAATAATAATGAGATAGTGAAGATTATAATAATGAGTTTGATATCTAACACTTTTTTGAGTACTAACTATGAGCTAGGCGCTAAGCTATGCTATTTAAGTACACTTTAAACGTTATCTTCACAACACCTCTATGAAGTGGGTACCATCTTTATCCCCATAGAGAACTGAACTGTAGAGATCTCAACATGCCTGAGATTACCCAGCTAAAAAATGGCAGAGCTAGAATGCAAACCCCGAACCCATGAATAGTATGTCCTTTTGTATCATATGCATAAGCATGATTGGACGGGGGAGGGAGGGAGACTCAATCCAACAAAGTTCTCTAAACTCTGAAAGCCTCTATGTGTAATAATTATGTTTCTAATGTTATGGATTTGTTATTTGTTAATTTTGCGTAGTTTGAATTGGAGATAACATTTGCAGTACAGTCCTATTTTTAAAGGTATTGATACTAGAGTTGGTTTTGCATGCCCTAGACACAGGTATACACACACAATATTCTCTCTCTCTCTCGCTCTTGCTCTCCAGACTAGAGAAGTAGCAGTTGAAGGTAGAAATGCCAATGGGGACTTCTAGCAGAGCAAGATCAAAATTAAAAAGAGAGGAGAGAGAAGGAAGAAAACTAACAAGTGTTTATTGAGCTTTTCTTGTTATCAGTTATTATATTCATTTAATCCCAACAACTCTATTATTATGCTCATTTTACATCTGAGAAAAATAAAGTGTGAAGAGATTATTACTCTTATTTAAAAAATATTTTTTATTGATTTCAGAGAGGAAGGGAGAGAGATAGAAACATCAATGATGAGAGAGAATCATTGATTGGCTGCCTCCTGCACGCCACCTACTGGGGGGGGGGGCGGGGGGTGGGAATCAAGCATGTGCTCTTGGCCAGAACTGAACCTAGGACCCTTTGGTCCACAAGCCGACACTCTATCCACTGAGTCAAACTGGCTAGGGCGAGATTATTACTCTTATTTGGCAGATGAAGAAACAAAGAATTAGAAAGTGAAATCAAAATCACATTGTTAAAGTGTCATAGCTGAATTAAAATAAAACCATGGTTGCCCTGACCAGTGTGGCTCAGTTGGTTGAGTGTCCACCTGTGCACTGAAGGGTCCCTGGTTTGTTTGATTCCCTGGTTCAATGTTTCTCTCTGTCTCTCAAATCAACTTAAAAAATATATTAAAAAGACAACAACCTAGGGTTAGTTACATTCCAAAGCCTGTGGAATTAATTACTGTAGGTGGCAGAGAGACTCTAGAATAGCCCCCAAGATTCTCATCTTCTGGTGTTCGCAACTTTGTGCAATTCCCCTCTCCTTGAGAGTAAGCAAACCTTGTGACTTGCTTCTAAACAAGAGAACATGGCAAAAATGATAGAATATCACTCTAATTTGCTAGCTGACTCACTGTAGAGAGTTTAGAAACACTCCTTATTAGTTTGATGAAGTAAGCAGCCATTTTGAGAAAACCTACATAGTAAGTAACTACAGGTGTCCCCTAGGAGCTGGGAGCACCCTCCAGCCAACAAGAAGCCAGGGCTGTCAGTCCAGAAGGAAAGGATTTCTGCCAACAACCTGAGTGGTCCTGGAGACAGATTCTTCCTTAGTGTCCAGAGAGAACACAGCTTGATGAATGCTTTGCTTGCAGACCCTGAGCAGAAAGACCAAGCTAAGCTGTGCCTGGACTCCTGACTCACAGAAACTGTAACACAATACAAATGTGTTATTTTAAACTGCTAAGTTTGTGGAGATTTGTACATAGTAATAGAAAACGAATGCATTATTCTACCTTGGTTTTCCCTATGTTTAGAGAACAGTAAATTCTTAGCAAATGGTTGTCATTATTATGATAAATCAAAATGGAAATTTAGAATAACAGTCAAAAAGAAATGGACAGAGAAATTTAAGAGTTAAATAATTGTTTCCGAAGTAATCAAGCAACTAATTTAGAAGACATAACAGATGATGATATATGAAAAACTTGTATATTACCTACTCCCAACAACTATTGAGTATATTATTATCACATGAAATATTATGCTAAATATTAATAATAGGGTAACTAAATATTTTCTTCTTTTTAGGGTAATGATGATTTCTATCAGTTTTTCTTAATTTTCTGTTATCTGTGCTTTCTGGAAGTGAATACTAATAATATATCTACACATATTTGTAATTTGACTTTTCTAATACTGAAATGATTCAAGGGATAACAAATGAACATATTAATTTCAAATTGATCTGTTTAAATTAAATTACTTGTCCGTTAACAGTTTTTTATTTTGTTTTTGATACACCTGATCATCAGCATTTACTTCTCTGTTTAGATTCATGATTATGATTTGTTCTTTGGAAAAGTAAAAGTTAATATCATGCTGGATTCCTGAAAGAACTAAGCACAATACCGAATGTGCATTTTCTTCCCATGGTATGTTATCTACAGCTGGATAATGAGTAAAGCAAACCAGTCTGTCTTGTTCTAGTGTTTACGAGATACCTCACGGCTATTATTTAAAGCAAGTGCCCACTAGAGCAAAATGGATTCTTTTTTGGAACAAGGTGGGGTATAAATGCAAATAGTTTTTGAAGGAGACTTGACTTGTGGTGAATACACAAATGATGTATTATAGAATTGTACACCTGAAACCTATATAATTTTTAAAATACATATGTTTTTGATTGATTTCAGAGAGGAAGGGAGAGGGAGAGAGAGAGACAGAGAAACATCAATAATGGAGAATCATTGATCAGCTACCTCCTGCACTCCCTCTACTGGGCATCATATCCTGCCTGGGAATCAAACCATGACCTCCTGGTTCATGAGTCAACGCTCAACCACCAAGCCACAGCAGTTGGGCAAAAATCTACATAATTTTATTAACCAATGTCACCCCAATAAGATCAATAAAAAGGAAATCAAACAGTTTTTGAAAGGCCAACCCACCAGGTATGTGTGTTGTTGTTTTTTAAATCCTCAACCGAGGATATGTGGACATGTTTTTATTTATTTTAGAGAGACAGGAAGGGAGAGAGAGAGAGAAAAGACATCCCAGCTAGAGATTGAACCAGAAACTTAGGTATGTGCCCTGACCAGGGATGGAACCCATGACCTTTTGATGCATTGGATAATGCTCCAACCAACTGAGCCACTGGCCAGGGCCAAACTACCAGCTTTTAAGGCAGCATTTGAACGGTTGTTGATTTTGTGATGCAGGTTCAAAATATAGGAACTTGCTAAATCCATTTCTTAGTATAATCTATGAACTAATTCTAGACTTAAAATGAACTTATTATTTCCCTCTTTGGCCTTAAATGTAATTTGATGAATCTTTCCTTAATATTTTCATAATATAAACTCATCTGTTTTTTTAAATGAGATCAGGGACTTAGAAAGATTTTTTTATTATTTTATAGTTAAATTTATTTCATATTGGGAATTGATAGTCTCACTCTCCTTATTACAAAATTGTGGAGAGGCCCTGGCCAGGCAGCTTAGTTGGTTTGAGCAATCTCCCTATAGCCAATGTTACCGGTTTGATACTGGTTAGGGCACATGTAAGAACCAACCAATGAGTGCACAGATAAGTGGAACAACCAAGGGATGTTTCTTTCTCTCTCTCCTTCTTCCTCTCCCTCCCTCCCTTCCTCTCTCTCTAAAATCAATACATAAAAATTGTGGAGAATTGAATTTAGAAAAACAAATAATGTAAGGATTATCTTTCAACGAATTTTGTTTCTTCCTTCTCTTATGTCCTTCCCTTCCCCCAACTTTAGCTCTTTTGTGGGTAACATATTTCACAGTTATGTTTGCAGTTTTCAAAGTGACTTCTTAGAAGTGAAACTTGTATGAACTTTTTTTTTTCAATTACCAACTATGAGAGTTACATTTTCACTTTTGATTTGTAAAAACATACTGTCTTATAAAGGCATGAAACTTTAGTATTTTTAGACAAAGAAATAGTTTCACAATTGAGAGAAATCTTCCTAAAATTAAGTACTGAAATGAATGAGGGGCCTTTTTTCTCTTTTTAAAAATATTCGAAGACATTCCCTTTCTTGCAGATTGGCTTTTATTAGATTGTGTCTAGTTGGTGTGGCTCAGTGGTTTGAGTGTGGACCTTTGAACCAGGAGATCATGGTTCAATTCCAGGGCACATGCCCGAGGTTGCAGGGTCCATCCCCAGTGTGTGTGTGGGGGTGGGGTGGGGGGGGCGCGGGGGAGTGGGCTAGCAGGAGGCAGCCAATCAGTGATTTTCTCACATCCTTGGTTTTTCTCGCTCGCGCTCTCTCTCTCTCTCTCTCTCTCTCCCCCCCCCCCCTCGTCCTTTCTGAAATCAATAAAAATATATTTAAAAAAAAATTGAGCCCTGGCTGGTTTTGCTCAGTGAATAGAGCATTGGCCTGCGGACTGAAGGGTCCTGGTTGGATTCTGGTCAAGGGCACATGCCCAGGTTGTGGGCTGATTCCCAGTGTAGGGCGTGCAGGAGGCAGCTGATCCATGATTCTCTCTCATCATTGCTGTTTCTCTCTCTATCCCTCTCGCTTCTTCTCTGAAATCAATAAAGATTTATTAAAAAAAAAAAAAAAGATTGAAAGCCCTCTGAAACCAAGCTGAAATGGATTACTGTTAAAAATCACCATGAGGAGGTATGAATAATACACACACTTCAAGTGTCTCCGTCAAATAGCGGGAATAACTGATTTCAGTGCCAGAGAAGTGTGATAGGCGGCGACTGGGAGGGAGGCCTGAACTAGAGGGAAAGGCAGGCTCCGTGGGGGAGCCCCCCTCCAGCCCCCCCCTCCAAGGGCAGTTTTCAGGGTCCAGTGGGTGGTTGGGGAGGGCGTGACCTTTAACCTTTCCAAGGATATTTATTAGGAAACTCTGAACCTCGTTCACGTTGAGGGGGTGAGAGGTGAAATATTGTGGAAATATCTGCTTTACTGGGTCCCGGGTGATTTCGGGACTTCTGGAGTCGGTGGGTGTGGGGAGTGGGCGAGGGCTCAGTCCCAGGGAGGCCGGCGGCACCTGGGTGCTCCTGAGAACAACTCCGGGTGGGGAGGGTCGTGGGGAAACGACGAGTTCAGCGTGAGTTTGTCTTCGCGTGCAGGACTATGCGAGAAGGTGCAGGGGAGCCGCGCGGGGGATTTCCCGCCTCGGGGGCCCCGGGCCGCGTCAGCGCCGTAGCCTCTCGGGAGGCAGCGAGCGTTCCCCCCCGGCCGGGCCGCGGCCCTCCCGCCCCGGCGGCGCCGCGCGGTGGATTGTGGGCTGGGGGCTGCGGCGGCCTCCGGCGGCGGTCTCCCCCGACCTAGCCGGGCCGTGAGGGTCGGTGGGGAGCGGGGCAGCCAAGAGCCGGGAGCAGACGCGCTGAGGGTGGTGGTCGCGGCGAGGCGCGGCGGCGGCTCCTCTGGAGGCCGGGGATGTGGGAGAGGCGGTGGCAGCAGCGGCGGAGGCGGCGCTGCGGACCCGGGGGAAACTGCTGGCTGACAGGACACCCGGGAGAGACGTGAGGGAGCCGCCGCGGCCGCCTCTCACCCCCGAGCGGAGTTGGGCTCCGGAGGGCGGCCCTGTGCTCCCCTGGCTGACGGGCCAGCCGGCGCGGGGCAGCGGCGGGAAGCCGGGCTCGGGCCCGGCGGGGCTCCGGGCGGCGGCGGCCGCGGAGCAGCAGTCTCGGCGTGACGAGGGCTGGAGGCGGCGGCGATGCACTAGGCCGCGCTCGGGGCGGCTGCCCAGGACCGCAGGTAGGTGTCGGCCGGCCCCGCTCGGCCTCTGCGCTCGCAGCCCACCCTCCACCCGACCTCCTCTGTGGCGAGAGGGACCCAGACCCCACCCCCTCTGTCTCCTCCCCGGCTCCCAGTCGACTGAGTTTCGGTCTTGACTGACCAGCGCCGAAGCTCCCTTCTCCGTCCGGGATCCCGCCGGCAGCCGGGCTCGCCTCCAACCCCAGCGGCGGCCTCCAACGCCGTTCTCGCCCCTCCGGGATCCGGGCTCTGGAACTTCCACCACCCTCCTTAGATGCTGCCCCCAAACTTTCTTTGTACAGCCGGGCCCATAGGTCCCTCTTGATGCTACCGGAATAATTTAAATTAAAAAAAATCATTTTTCTTCCTGGAGAAGGCTAACCCAAAGGATAACTCAATGTTTTGCAGTTTGACAATTTAGCTCGCAGTATTTTGTTCAATAATTAATGTTCTTCAGTTCTGCTGCTTCCCATCGCTGCTTTGATGCAAAGGCAGGCCTTCCCCGCCGCTGACGAGGGAACATTTGACTGCCCATTATAATTGACCATTTGGCCTGTCCATGTGCTGAGTTCAGGATGGTATATTTAGAGTTTTGGCCCAGCCAGGTTGCATTTTTTAAAAATTCCCCTTTAACCGGCTTTATTATTATTATTATTATTTTAATTGAGGCTTTCCTTTTCAAGGGTTAAAATGTTTGGAGTGTTTTTTTAATTGGCTCTATTTCTGATTTGTCAAACCTCAGGGCAATCTTCATAGTAAAAGGTTTACAAGGCAAGTGATGATATGATTGATGGTAGACTGAGAAGTGTGTTACTGTGAAAATTGAAGATTTTGATGGACATTCAGATTGACTTTATGGAGAGTTCTAATTGGAAAAGTACCTGAGAGCCTTGATCATTTATTTCTAAGCATTTATGATAGAACAGAAAGAATAATGGGATTTGTGTGTTTGAGTGTATTCATATTGTAGTTCGAGTCCCGATTTTGTACCAGTAGGTATTACTTGATGGTTCATTGTGATCATCATTGTTCATAATAGGTTTGGGTAAAAAATATCAGTATGTGCAAATTTGGGGTAGTTGATAGTTGTGGTTTTGGAGATTAGATGTTTGCAATTTAATGTGATTTGGCTATTTTTAAATTATGCTCTGGAAACTTCAGAATTATTACATTACCAGGACAGACTTTATAGTCTGAGGATCACTTTGAAAAGAAATGAAATATATTTGAATGATTCTTTTTATAAAGAATGTATACAACACAACTATAAAGACTGTTCATGTTCCCTTGTTATTGACCATATTAATATATTTTGTATTGTTACTTTAGCATTTAGCTTTCTGAAATATTTTTTATTGCTTTCAAATCATCCAAAGTTTGCTAGGAAAAGTTGATTAATTTGCATATATTGATTTTCTAGAAAAGTTAAAATTTATTTCTGAATAGGTATTATGTTTTTACTAATTTCAGAATTAAAATAAAGTCTTATAACTCATGAAATGACAAATTTGCAGAATTTGTCCTTAATCACATTTTTTCTATCAATAAAAATTGACAAACTAATTTTTCCTGCTTTTAGCTTTTTACAAAGTTGTACAACTATCACCGCAATCAATTCTAGAACATTTTATCACCCCAAACAGAAAACTCATCATTAGCAGTTACTCCCCATTCTCCCCACCCCATCCCAGACCTAAGCAACTACTGATCTACTTTTCATCTCAATATTTGCCTCTGTGGTTCATTCATGCTAGTATAAATGGTATCAGTTCATAGCTTGAGAAGTTTTTGTTTTAAAATTCACATGTTTAAAATATTTGAGTCAGAATAAGCAACTGGTCACTGTTATTAAGCGATGCTTTAAACAACTGACATACTTTTTGGTTATATTCAGCATAGATTAATATACATATGGAGAAAGAAAAAAGCATGAATGGCTTTAGTGATCGTAAGAGGGGGTCTGTCAGCTGGGAGTCATTAAGTAAAAGCTGAGAGAATATTTTTGTCAGTAAGTAAAACCTGAGAGTATTAGGATATTAAGGTAGGAAAAATACCTTAAAGGTCATCAGCTTATTTCCTGCTTGCTTCACAAATAGATGGCAAGAAATCTGAAGAGTGGAAGCTTGAATCTCTTGGATACATGGTTCAAGAACCACAATGTGGTCATGAAGGGCAAGAAATAGGGATTTGTAAGTTATAATTGTTTAGGTTCTCTTGTATATGTATGCATTCATGCATGCATGTATGTACTGTATTTGACATTTTACTAGCAGAGGAGGGAGAGAACTGGACATTTTACTAGCAGAGAGAGGACTAATGTATACACATAGATGAAATCCATGTTACAAAATTCTCTAAAAATGCTTTACTCTAAAGAGGCAGGCATATATATTATTTAAGTATCTTCTTGAACTATTACCATTGTATTTTTAAAAATCCAAATTTAAAAACCAAATTTTAATTAACAGGGCTGGTTGGAGGTCTCCTTTTTCAAAGATCCAGGGACTTAACATCTAAATCTGATTCTCAAGCTGGAGTGATTTTGCCTCCAAGGAACATTTGGCAGTGTCTGGAAACATTTTTTATTATCACAACTGAAGGTGGGGTGCTGTTGGCATCCAGCCAAGAAATGTTGATAAGCATCCTACATTGAACAGGACATATCTTACCTTACCCACACAAAGAATTATCTGACCCAAAATGTCAGTAGTATTGTTCTAAACTATGGTTTGCACGATTCTGGTAAGGGCCTGAGCTGGTGGTAAAATACTCTGTGGACACTGATTGGTGGATTAGATTACCCTTTTAGGTTCTCTAGCAACTTTCTTTGTAGGGGGAGGCAGTTGAGAGAAAAGTAAAAGGAAATTTATGACTCAACACAGATATTCTTTTTTAAAAAACTTAAATCTTTATTATTGAAAGTATTACATATGTCCCCCATTTTCCTCCATTGACCCCTTCTAGCCCACTCCATCTCCTGCCCCATATTGTCTCTTATGCATCTATGCATACAGGTTCTTTGGTTGATCTCTTCCCACCCACCTCCCCCAGCCACCTGATCTCACCCACCCACCTCCACCTTCCCTCTGAGATTCCACACTCTATTCCATACTTCTACTAGTATGTCTCTGGATCTGTTTTGTTCATTAGATTCCACATATAAGTGAGATCATGTGATATTTGTCTTTCAATGAAGGTATTTTGGCTCTTTAATTTGTTTTTAACAGCTCAATTTGGCGGTGAAAGAAGAAAAGATTGACAGTTGGGGTCACTTTTGCTATGTATCTGCTTTATGACCTTAGGTGAATTATTCAGTCTTTCTGAGCCTCAATTTTCTCATCTATAAAATAGAAATAATGATAATTCCTGCATTATAAGGTTATGTTTCAAAGCTTATACATAAATCTCATCTTTTTTTCTTATAGGCCTCAGTTTTGGCTCTTGAATTAGTCTGTTTTATTGTTTTCAAACCTGAAGAAATTTTTATTTATTTATTTATTGAATTTATTGGGGTGACATTGGTTAATAAAATTATATAGGTTTCAGGTGTACAATTCTATAATACATCACCTATATATTATACTGTGTATTCACCACCCCAAGTCAAGTCTCCTTCCATCACCATTTATCCCCGCTATACCCCCCCTCTTCTACCTACTCTGTGAAGAAAAATAATTTCCCCCTGGAAATGGCAGACTTGTTTTACTGTAAATTTGAACTATTATGTTTTGAATTGTTGGTTACTGGAGCATAAGTTTTTTTGAAATTGGACATAAACATAGTATAGTAGTAGTTTGTTTATCTAGAAGTGATTTTTTTTCATCGTAGCATCAGCTGCCAAAGAAAAGAGAAATAGGCTGTTTTAAAGTTAATGTCCAAAATGTTTCAAAGCTTATACATAAATCTCATCTTTTTTTTCTTATAGGCCTCAGTTTTGGCTCTTTAATTTGCTTTTAACAGCTCAATTTGGCGGTGAAAGAAGAAAAGATTGACAGTTGGGGTCACTTTTGCTATGTATCTGCTTTATGACCTTAGGTGAATTATTCAGTCTTTCTGAGCCTCAATTTTCTCATATTGTGAGAATTGAATGAGGTAATGAGTGTTAAGGTGCTATGTCGATTATAAAACACCTGTGTGTAAGAGTTAGTTACTATACCTGAAACTATTGTTATATCAATTATACCTCAATTTAAAAAAGTTAGTTAAGTAACTTTTTCAGAAGACTCAAAATAGAAAGGGATAGAGAAGGTGCCAAAGGCAGGAATAATAAAGATAGTAAGGCAGAGAACAGTGACTGCTAACAGCCTTTCTAGGGAGAAGAGAGAAATTCTAAAAATCCTATCTAATAAAAGAGTAATATGCAAATTAACCATCACTCCACCACACCTACAAGCCATGCCCACCAGCCAATCAGGAGCAAGTATGCAAATTAACCCAACCAAGATGGCTGTGGCCACGGAGAGAGCGGGAGGCTTGGGATTCCCTGGTAATGGAGGAAGCCAAGCTTTCCGCACACCCTGGCCTGCCTTGGCCTCCGCTTAAGGCTACAAAGTGTCAATTATAGAAGATAAATAAATCCCAACAAAAATGGCTGCGGCCAGGGAGCGAGCAGGAGACTTGGCTCTGCTCAAGGCTACAAAGTTTCAATTATAGAAGATAAATAAATCCCAGAACCCCAGGGCCTCTGCTTGGGTCGCCCGGGGGCATGGCCGGCCTGCAAACCACCACAGGCCCCTCGCCCAGGCCGCCCCATGCCCCAAGGGAACCCCCACCCTGATCCGGGACACCCTTCAGGGCAAACCAGCTGGCCCCCACCTGTGCACCAGGCCTCTATCCTATCTAATAAAAGAGTAATATGCAAATTGACCATCACTCCAACACACAAGATGGCCACCACAAGATGGCCAGCAGGGGAGGATAGTTGGGAGGAACCAGGCCTGCAAGGGAGGGCAGTTGTGGGCTATCAGGCCATCAGGGGAGGGCAGTTGGGAGGGACCAGGCCTGCAAGGGAGGGCAGCTGGGGGCAACTGGGCCTGCAGGGAAGGGCAGTTTGTGGGGGAGGGGGTACCTAGACCTGCAGGGGAGAGCACTTGGGGGTTCCAGGCTTGCAGAGGAGGGCAGTTAGGCATCAATCAGGCTGGCAGGGGAGTGGTTAGGGGGTGATCAGGCTGGCAGGCAGAAGCAGTTAGGGTCAATCAGGAAGGCAGGCAGGTGAGCAGTTGGGAGCCAGCAGTCCTGGATTGTGAGAGGGATCCTAGATTGGAGAGGGTGCAGGCTGGGCTGAGGGACACACACCCCCATGCACGAATTTCGTACACCGGGCCTCTAGTATATTGATAACAAACTAGCAAAAGAACTAGTATTATTACTGTAATTAGAAGCTCTTGCCCTAACCTGTTTGGCTCAGTGGATGTAGTGTTGGTCTAAGGACTGAAGGGTCCCAGGTTTGATTCCAGTCAAGGGCATGTACCTTGTTTGCGGGCACATCCCCAGTAGCAGGTATGCAGGAGGCAGCTGTTCGATGTTTCTCTCTCATCAATGTTTCTAACTCTCTATCCCTCTCCCTTCCTCTCTGTATAAAAATCAATAAAATATGTATTAAAAAGAAGCTCTTTTATATAGGGACAAGCTGATTTCCTTTAGTAGTACCTGAGAGTATCACTGTTATAAAACAGTATAAAACTGATTATTATAATGGTGAAATTAAGTTATCAAGAAAAGGTTACCTTGTTTTCAAAATATGCTATTTGAAAATACATAATTTCAGAATTAAATTTTGCAGAAGTTACTTATTTGTACAAAAATATTTTAGCCCTTTTTTGAGAGTAAGCTACAGTTATCTGGTTTAATTCCCTTGCTCGGAATAATTTTTTCTGTCTTCATTTGCTATTCATGCCTTCCTTTAGATCTTAGACCTACCCACTATTTGTAAAATCTATCTTTCTAGATTTTTTTCCTTTTCTGTTATTTTTCAACATCTTTTACACAAAAAGGAATGCTTTTATTTTTCGACGTGTCCAGTGGTCCATAGTTTGTTCTGTAGTATTTAAAATTGAATTAACTAAAATACATGAAATGAATGGGGGGAAATCTAATCTACAATTGTGTTACCTGGTCAACTCTCCTTAACAGTCAAAAGTAAGACTGCAGGTAAGCAGAGCTGGAGCTTTTCAGTGAGATTTTTCTGGGGTAGCGTGAGGGTAGAATAGTTTGAGACAGTATTCAGAATAAGTCAAGTGGTGAACTTAAAATATGGTGTACTTGTCCTGGCCAATTGTGGCTTAGTTAGTTGGAGTGTCTTCTGTCCTTTGTACTAGAAGGTTTTGGTTTTGATTCCTGGTCAGCTCACATACCTAGGTTGCCGTTTGATCCCTGTTGGTGCACCTGCTGCAGACAATCAAACCATGGTGCGTTTTTTTCTCTATATCTCTATCTTTCTTCCCCCCTCCCTCTCCCTCTTCCCCTCTTTCCTCTTCTCTTCCTCCCTCTCTAAAATACATAAAAATAAATTTTAAAAAATATGGCGGACTTAAAAATTGGATTATAGAAAGTAGGGGGAATTTTTCAGGGGAAAAAAATGCCACTAATTTGGAGAATTTTATGTTCACATAGTTGGCTTTTTGACTGAAAGGAGTGGGTGTTTGTGTATGAATATTGTAGTGATGCAACATATTTTATGAGTTTTTTCCTGTGGAGTATATAAAGTAAAATTTAGAAATCAGAATAATTATGTCAAGAAAGTTCATGCCCTGGTTGTGTGTGTGTGTGTGTGTGTGTGTGTGTGTGTGTTTTCAAGTTGGCTAACCTGAAGGGTAGATTGGGCTCAGTTTGTGAAGATTTTAGACTTGATATATACCACTATCAAAGAATACTTAAAGAGAGTGATCTAATCAGATCTGAATTTTAGAAAGATAATTCTGAAGTTGAGATTAGGAACAAAAAAAGGCTTTTGGTAGGAGACTCTCACAGTAGTCTAATCCTCAAATAAAATTGTGAACTAGAGCAGTGGCAGTTGGAATGGAGAGCAAGTCATGAATTTGTAATGAATTTTGGAAGTAGAATCCAAAGGACAGTCCAAGTTGGTATAGAAATTGAAGAATGTAAAGAGGTTAGAGTCAAGAGGCTCTACAGTTTCCAGCTTGGTAAAGTACATAATTGGTGTTGCCATTAACTAGCTAGAGAAGGAATAAATTATTGGCAGGTGGAAGAGAGGAGTAGAGATAATAGATGAGTTTAAATTTTGGATGTATTGAATTTTAGGTATCTGTGAGACTTGTAAGGGAAGATGCCCAGTAGGCAGTTGTAAATTTGGGTGTGACTTGCCCTAGCTGGTTTGGCTCACTGGATAGAGCGTCGGCCTGGGGACTGGGGGGTCCTAGGTTCGATTCTGGTCAAGGGTATGTACCTTGGTTGCAGCCACAACCCCAGTGGGAGGTGTGCAGGAGGCAGCTGATTGATGCTTCTCTCTCATCGATGTTTCTAACTTTCTATCCCTTTCCCTTCCTCTCTGTAAATAATCAATAAAATATATTAAAAAAATAAAAGAAAAAAATTGGATGTGACATCCTGAAAAGAGGTTAGAACTGCAGAAAGATCTGGAATCTATCTAGTTTTCTCCATCTTTTCTACCATTATCTGAGATTAGGCTACACTCATCTCTCAACTAGATTATTGCATGTTTACTATCTGGTCTCTTCTAGTCTTAGACTTCTCTCATACTAGTACATACATTCTCTGTGCTATAATCAGTGATCTTTCTAAAGGGCAACTAAATTATTTCTGTGACTTTTATTCTCAAGATGAAATCCATATTCCTTATTATTTTAAACAAATTTATAAATTTATTTATTTTCTCAACTTATCTCTCCAGTTTAAAGAGTCTCCGTAACTCCCTCCTTCCCCCAAATATATAACTTTCTCAGAAATATTGACTTACTTGTAGTTTCTGGCAATAGGCTCTCTCTTCCTTCCAAGCCTTTGCACATAGTTTCCTGTTCCTGGAATGTTTTCCTTGTCACGCTCTTCCTCCCTTCCATTTATCTGTCACATTTCTACTTATCTTCAGTTCTTGGTAAACTTTCATTGGTTTATTATTATTAAAAAATTTTTAAACCCACAGAAAGGCCCAAAGGATAGTAGAGTGAAGCCTTCCACACACACATTTTCCTTTTGTCAAATCTGAAAACATAATGTAGATATCATGATGCTTCACCCCTAAATATGTATGTATGCATCTTCCTATTACTGGGACATTGTCTTACACAACCACAATACCATATGACATCTAAAAATAACAACAGTTGCTCAACAACATTATTCAACATAGAGTCTATACTTAAAATTTTCTCATTTGTCTCAAAATTCTTTTTTTTTTTTAAATATATTTTATTGATTTTTTACAGAGAGGAAGAGAGAGGGATAGAGAGCTAGAAACATTGATGGGAGAGAAACATCAATCAGCTGCCTCCTGCACACCTCCCACTGGGGATGTGCCCGCAACCAAGGTATATGCCCTTGACCGTAATCGAACCCGAGACCCTTCAGTCCACAGGCCGATGCTCTATCCGCTGAGCCAAACCAGTCAGGGCTGTCTCAAAATTCTTTATAGCTTCTCCTTCCCTCCCCCAATTCAAGGTTCAGTCAGGGTTCACACATTTGGTTGTTATGTCTCTTTAGTCTCCCTCAATCTGGACCAGTCCTACTGCCTCCCTCTTTTCCTCGTGTTCTCTTTTGAAAATAAAGGCATTTGTCTTCAAGTATATTCCATATTCTGAATTAGTCTTTTTCTTCATGATTAGATATTTCTGGCAAGAATACCACAAAGGCCTGGCCGGTGTGGCTCAGTGGTTGAGTGTCAACCTGTGAACTAGGAGGTCATGGATTTGATTCCCGGTCAGGGCACATGCCTGGGTTGTGGGCTCGATCCCCAGTGTGTGGCATGCAGGAGGCAGCTGATCAATGATTCTCTCTCATCATTGATGTTTCCATCTCTCTCTCCCTCTCCCTTCCCCTCTGAAATCAATTGAAAAAACATTAAAAAAAAAAAAAGAATACCACAAAGACCATATGTATTGTTGTGCCCAGATTTCGTGATCCCCAAAGACCACCAGGGAGCCGAGTCCGATGCAATAGCAAAGAGCCTTTATTAGCCGGCCGGGCGACTGCTCTGCCATTCTCCATGCAGGGAGTCCAGAGAGCAGCCGCCCCTACCCTTTGTGCAGGACCACTTTTTAAGCACATTAACACATCCTGTTCTTGCAGAGCAGGCAACCTAAGACAAAACAGTTTTTCTTAAGCAACGTCAGAGTCATGCCATTGATGACCATGTTGTTCACAGGGTCATCCTGTTCTTCAGAAAGCTGACAGTGTTCTATGAAAGAAGGCCTACGTGCTGGGAAGGGGCCATGAGACCATATCTCAAGCCTGGCCTGGTGTCAGCACTGACAACTCTATCTGGGGCATAGTCTACAGCCTCAGTAGTGCTCAAAAATTCCCACTCTCCAACATTATATCTACTATTTTATCACTTCCAAGAAGCACATAACATAAGGCTATCCCCTGTTGGTGATTCCAGCTTCATCAATTGGTAAAGGTGGGAACTGAGATCTCTTGACTTGTTTAATTAAATAATTCATAGGATGATACTTTGTGGACATGTAAATGTCCTAACAACCCTTTAAACCAGTGGATTTAGCATCCATTAATGATCCTTGTTTGAATCATTCATTGTATTGGATGATTAAACATGGTAACTTTCTAATTCTTTCATCCCATCTACATTTATTATTTTCATTGACTTTTGAAGACAGTGAGATCAGGTTAAATGAAGACTGAATATAAGCAATTGAATTTAAAAATCAGACTATTCTTTACCTTTTCCAGAGCCAAGTGAGTGCTGGAAATGGAAGACATTGCTTAGAAGGTAGACTAAAGAAACTAGAAGTTTATCAATGTAGAGGAGGTAAGAAGTAGCTTCAGGAGATAGAGTTGAGAGAAAGAACTTTAATTTAGTGCTTGAACTTTTTTGATGGGCCAATGAGATTAAATTAGTGTGAGGGAATAAATCATAGAATAAATTCTCATATGAATTGGGAAGAAATGAGATTAAGAACAGCTGGTTGGGGGATTAACACTGGAAAAGAGTAGACATCTGTACTATACCTCAGAAAGTTAGGAGTTGTGTATAAGTGAGAATTAGATATGTTCGATATGAAGGGAAGAAGTCGGATCTAAGGAATTTTTTGGGAGAGGGTATGAAGTACAAAATTTACTTTTTAAGCATGGGATTGATGAAGGAAAGCTAGGGGATATCAGAGTGCTGAAAGTTTATTATAAACTAGAGGGCTGGTGCATGAAAATTCATGCACTGGAAGGGGGTCCCTCAACCCAGCCTGTCCCCTCTCACAGTCCAGGAGCCCTTAGGGGCGAGAGACGACCCAGTGATCAGGGGAAGGCAACAGCCCTATCACACCTCTGCTGCTGCCACTGTCAGCAACACAAGCCTTGGCCAGCCCTGGTTACCTGAGCCTCCGGTGGCCCTGAGTGGCTGGGCAGCAGCCATCTGAGGCTTGCCTGCACCTTGGGCCGGCCCTGGTAGGCTGGGGGGCTGAGGGGATTGGGGGACTCTGGAGGCAGGTGCGTGGCAAGGCTAGGCCTGCCCCCAGGCAGGGCTGAGGAGACTGGGTGCCACCATCTTGTGGCTGTGGGCGCTGCCATCTTTGTGAGGGCGTGGCAGTCAATTAGCATATTCCCTCTTGATTAGATAGGATACTCTGGGAACAAGAAGGCTTTCACAATAAATAAGTGAAAGGACTGCTGAGCAGGGCTTCATCTGAGATTGGAATTTACAAAATTATAATTTGCATGTTTTACATAGTTTTTTTTTGGCAGTGTTCTGCAGCCAGGAACAAAGCAGAGAGATTATATTGAAGATGGATGAGGGGTGGAGATAATTGAAGATATAAGGGAGACTATCTCTATATATAAAAGGCTAATATGCTAAGTGTCTGACTGTCCAACCAGTCGCTATGATGTGCACTGACCACCAGAGGGCAGATGCTCAATGCAGGAGCTGCCGTGACACACATTGGCCATTTACAGAGAAATGGCACCACGGACCTGGTGCCCACAAAGCAACAACACTCGGCTTCCCCCAAGTGAGACACAGGCCCCGCCACCACCCTGGAGTAATACCCCACCAAATCACAGCCGACGCTGCCAAGACCCCATGGCACAAAATACTGCCCACAGCCCAGCCCAGCCCAGCCCCAGGCAAGCCCAGAAACAGTGGCTTTGGGCGCTGGGTAATGATGTCACATAGCAAAGCCTGGCTTCCTCTCCTTAGCAACTAGCCTCCTTGGAATTTCTCCAGCCCAGGAACATGACTTGCTTTATAGCCAGGTGGAAACATTTTACACTTTAACCAAATGTCTGTGAAGTGTTTTCCCATGCCTCATCTCATTTGATCCTCATAGAATTCCTGGAGTAGATAGGAGACTTGGTGAAATCCTATTTTCTTTTCATTAGCTGGAAAATGGAGATTTAGAAAGCTTAGAAACTTGACCCGACTGAAAAGTAAGAAATGGTGGACCTTGAAAATGACTTCAGGTTTTCTCACTGCACAGAATATAGTCAAACACTGCTGTAGTTAAATATTTTACCCTTTGTTCTCCCTGTGTGATCTACAAAAATAATCTGCTTCATTTTGATATTTACTGCTGTGTTGCTGACAATTACCTGAAAGAGAAGTTGGGGTGTTTCACTGGGCTGGAAAAAGTTTAGCTAAATCAGAAAGCAGGTCTAATTAAGCAAGTTTATTCTGTATATATAAAAGGCTAAGTTGATTTGCACATGCACGATACATATAAAGCTCTCGCTGGCTCCAATCACACGCATGTGTTTCGATCTGTCATTGTCGCTCGTGAATTTGGTTGACACTTCTATTATAGAGAAAGGGCAAATAGTGATATTAAAATATTTCTTTTAATTAATTTCCTTTCAGTGTGCACGAATTTGTGCACCAGGTCACTAGTTGGGATATAATTGGCCATGGGATCTAAGCTTAGTAGGGAAACTAGTAAGGCTGAACTGGGCTAAGAGATCCAAATAATGCAGAGGAGTGTAGAGGTAATGTTAAGCAGTGATTACTCAAAATACTAATTTATTGTTGATTTGGGGTTATAGTAGTAATGAACTTTATAGTTACTTAACTTTAAATGTTAAGCTAACATTTAATATTTTCGTTTCCAAACCACTTGCTGACCCACTGAAGATGAGTTTCTAGCTTTTTGCTTTATTTTTTTCTAAAAGGAAATTCGTTGGCCCAACTGGCTCAGTGGTTGAGCATTGACCTTTGAACCAGGAGATTACAGTTCAATTTACAGGGTACATACCCGGGTTGCAGGCTCGATCCCCAGAAGGGGGCGTGCAGGAGGCAGCCATCAATGATTCCCTCTCATCATTGATGTTTCTATCTCTCTCTCCCTCTCCCTTCCTCTCTGAAATGAATAAAAATATTTTTTTTAAAAATTCCTTGAAAGCATCATTTGTTACTTAACATTCATAGAGCACTTGTTTAGAATATTTGAAGATCCTGCCCTTTAGAGACTTAGATATAAAATATAAGATTGACTGTTAACACTAGGTTGTTTCTACTCTGGAAAGAAGCAGGGCAGGGATAACCCAAAACAGTAGATAATCCAACTCTCATTTTTGTTCCTTTGAATATATTAATATGTATAATTTCTTGTAGTAACCTATTTCATGGTAGGATAGGTTATAGATATTTAAAAAATTTTTTTCTTTTATTGATTTCAGAGAGGAAGGGACATGAAGAGAGAAAAACATCAGTGGTGAGAGAGAATTATTGATCGTCTGCCTCCAGCACGCCCCATACTTGGGATCGAGCCTGTATCCCAGGCATGTGTCCTGACCAGAAATCGAACCATGATCTCCTGGTTTATTGGTTGATTCTCAACCACTGAACAACATTGGCCAGGCATATTATACAGATTTTATTTTTAAAATTAGGCATTTTAATATGTCTAATGGTTTACATATTTAAGACATATGTATTTTCCAACAACTTAGAATGAGTGACTTTAGGATTTATTTGCTAATCTTTGACGGAGACACCAAAAACAGAATACTAGTGTTCTAATCTGATTCACTTTGACAAAAATGTCGTGAGTAATATAGTCATCAATGACACAAAGGAGTAAAATAAAGCATCCAAGTTTATATTTTGTTTTCATTGAATTTTTTTCATGCTAGTGACAGATTTTTATCACAGTACAGGTTTATCAATCCTAGGCTTGTGGATTCTTAATTTCAGTGGCTGCTCTATTTTGTTATTTTAGTATATTAAGTTTGATAAGTGCCTGGGAAAAAAAGACATTGCTTTTATTTTAATAGTATCTATTTTGTATTTCAAATGTATACATATTTATTGTTTTTGAGGATATTTTGAAAATTTATTCCTGATAAGGATGTCACACATGAAATGTCACTTATTTATAGCCATTTAAAATGTTTAAGTTAATATTACAAAGTTACACTTTTTATCCTTCTAGCCAAGATTACCTCTTATTATTTTAATCTTGTCACTAAATTAAACGTAAATACGGAACTTCAGGAAATATGTAGTCAGAATTAACTGCAAAGCACAGGGTATCATAAATGTCAAGTGAGAGTATAAAGAAAAAGTAGATTAGTACAACTTTGTTCTTAGTTTCTGGGTTTCTTTAGTTTCTTCCATACTCTTTAATTACTAAGATGAGTAGACAGGTACTTATTTATAACAGCCTTAATTTGCTAGTATTTTTGAAAGCCCAGATATTTATGTTTAAATTTTAGCTTCATTATTTGAGATTGTCAGCAATAATGTATCTGATACATAATTTAAAAAAATGTAAGTACTTTTAAAAATAGTGATTAAACTAGGTTTTGTCAGGTGACAAATATTATAACTAATAGTATATGAGTTTATTGTTGCGGTATGCTGTGAAAGAAGCTTAATTATACTATTTTTCAGAAATTGACTCTTAAAATTCCAAAAGTATTGTGGGAATGACTTTTAAAATATGAGACATTTGAGATATTTTAAATTTCTGTGATTAAAAAAAAAACCAACCTCTACTGATTTCTGTTAAGTCAGTCTTTGGTAGGACATTACAGTATGGTTCTTTTTTTTCCCTTGAATATATCAATACTTCTAGATTTGGGGAAATCAAGTTTGCCATTTTTTGTTTGCTTTTAAGAAAAATAGCATTGAGTATTGAATTTTTCTTTTTTACTAAATTTAAATTTATTGTATAAAAAAGGCTACCTCCATCCAGCTCCAGTGTGAAAATATTTCCCACTTTATCCATATTTACTCAAGTTACAAATAGATGTTATGAAAGTTCATTAGTAAGTTATTTATTTATAATTTGGAACACATTTCCTGTTGAAAGTGTTAAAATGATGGCCCCTAGTAGCGTATTTATTTCACATTGCAGCTCAAGATTTATCCCTTTGCTAAGGAAATATATTAAATTATACTGATAAAAATGTACAGTGTCTCTTTACTTGAAGAATGTTTTCCTAGCAGTCCCAGTTTTATAAAATTCTTTGTAAGGAAAAAATAAAGTCTTAAAAAATTGGTATCACAATCAGATGTTAATTATCGCTACCTTTATTTTTAACATAAGATGGACATAAATGATAATTATTTATTACTATAAATAATTATTATTAGATCAATAATTGATCTGATAAGGAGAAAAAGAAAGAACTGAAATGTATGGGAGGCAGTAGTGAAATAACTGTTTTTTTTGGTTTGTTTGTTTTGAGAGGCAGTGTAAATGTAGAGACAGAGGCATGAAATTAAAATCAGAAGATCTGGTCCTTGATGGTGTTTGGCTTAGTGGATGGAGTGATTGAAAGGTCTCAGGTTTGATTCTGGTCAAGGGCACGTACTTCGGTTGTAGGTAGGTTCCCTGGCCCTGGTCCGGGTGTGTGCAGGAGGCAACCAATCAATGTGTCTCTCTCACATTGATGTTTCTTTCTGTCTCCCCCTCTCCCTCCACTCTCTAAAACTCAATGGAAAAATATTCTCAGGTGAGGATTAACCAAAATATTTTTTAAAAAATCAGGAGATCTGAATGCAAATACCATCTTCACAGTTAACTAAATGATCTTTTAAAAAATATATTTTTATGATTTCAGAGAGGAAGGGAGAGGGAGAGATAGAAACATCAGTAATCAGAGGGAATCGTTGATAAGTTGCCTCCTATATACCACCTCCTGGGGATAGAGCCTGAGACCTAGGTATGTGCCCTGGCAGGGAATTGAATTGTGATCTCCGGATTCATAGGTTGATGCTCAACCACTGGGCTACACCAGCTGGGCTTAAATGGTCTTGAAACCGATTACTCTTGAACCTGTATATTTATCCACACAATGAGGATCATGGATTCATTCATTCACTATTCATTTAGAAATATGTTTCTTGCTATGTTGTTAGGAAGACCAACAAAATAATTTGAATGAAATCAAGCAATTATGAACTGTATAGTATTTAGATGTATAGGTAATTCTTCTTACTGTCTTAACATTGGTTACTTCTCTCCTGCTGCCTTTACTTCTTTATAATATATTTTCAAGGCACTCTTTGATTTTAGGACAGCACAGACACTTTAGAACTAATAGTGGGAGTGAGGCAATCCAGGTTTGTTCAAATTCCAGCTGATTTCCCCCCACTCCCTTAAGGGCATTTAGGCAAGGGAGTAAGGGTGGAAGGCAACTTTTCTGGATTAGCTTGTTCATTTTCTCTCTGTTGCCTTGACAAAGTCCTGTCTTTCTTGAGGTGGGCATAGTCTAAAGTGCCTCATAGTTGCTGGGTGTGATTAGTCTCTTTCTCTCTGCCTCCATCCCTCCCCCCAATCCCACCCCATTCCCATGTGTATCTAACTTTTCCTCTTCCTCATCTTTCTCCACCTCTTTTCTTTGTTCCTTTTTAATCTCATACTTTGGTTGGTTTCTTGCTGTTTGCCTACAAATATGCTCAGGTTTCCCATGGCCTAAAATATTCTTGCTCAACTATTAGTCTCTTTTCTTTCACCATCAAAGAGATGTTGATCTTGTTGCCTTTATTACTTCATCTCTTACTTAACCTCTTGTGGTATGGCTTCTGTCCCAACAACTGTCCTAAATTTGTTCTAATCCAGTATCCTTTCTGAAGTTAGTAATTTCCTTGATCTTGCTCTCTCTGCAGCATGTTGACACTACTGTTCACCCTTTTCTCCAGACACTTTTTCTTTGGCTCTTGTAAGGATTTCTGATAGCTTTCTTCCTTTCCTCTTAAGTGTATTTTTGCCCACCCCCTGCTCTGAGCTCTCATTAGCTAAACTTTCTCCCTTTGTAATACTACTGTCCTGTGACTAGAATTATTTACTCTATGTCATTGAATAGAAGCAGGGTTCTGTTCACGACAAGAAGTAATTTTTTTCCCAAAGCAATATAGTTGTTTTATAGCAATAATCTGCTTTTGAAATAGTCAGTTCTCCATTATTGAAGGCTTTCAGGTGGAGGCAGAGAGACTCCTTGTAAAAAGGATTCATACATTAGGTAGAAAGTTGAGCCATCCAACTCAGAGATTGTAATTTTTATCTCATCCCCTCTACTCCCAAGGATTCAACTTTGGCTTTTATTTAAATGTCTTCCAAAGCATTATTTCCAGCCTTTCTGCCTCCTCATCCTTCTCTTCCCCCACAAACACAGTTTGTGTTATCAAAATAGCTTCTGTTCTAGGCCACGATGCTTTCTAGTTTTATCATCATTTTCCAGGATTTTTTTTCTTTCCTTTAACTAGCATGGATTTGAGGACCACTATTCTATGCTTGGTTACTTTTTTGATATTAAATTATATCTGCCCATATTCATTTGCTCTCTTTTCCCTCTCTACCCCCAAACTAGGGTCACTCAAGCAAAGGATACCAAAGGGAAGGCTCAGGATCCTAAAGTTGAAATTGTTTTAAAACTTTTAAAAAAAGTCTTTATTGTTGAGAGTATTACAGATGTTCCCTTTCCACCCACTCCCATTGTCCCCCTCCACCTGGTTCCTGCCCCCTGTGCCAGGGCTTCACCACCCTATTGTCTGCGTCCATAGGTGATGCATATCCTATATAATAAAGAGCTAATATGCTAATCGTCGTGACACTCATGCCGTAATGACCATTCAGCAGGAGGCTGCATACGTGGTAGGGCGGAGCCACTGCATTGCTCCTGAGATGGGGCAGAAATGGGGAGGTGCCTGGAGGAGGTGGGATCATCCTGTGGCAGGGAGGGCGGGGTGAGAGCCCATAGCGCTCCTCTCGCCAGTCCTTCGCCACCCACCGCTCACACTCAGCACCCCTGCTGCCACCTGCCAGGGGAAAGAACGCAGCATGCTTGCCACCAGGAAACAGTGCTCAAAACTCTGCAGCAGGTGGGAGGCTTCCATGCTCTCCTCCAGCGCCATGATGGGGTGGAGCTGCCACGTTGCTCCAGAGACGGGGCAGAAGCTGGAGGCGCCTGGAGGAAGCCCGAGGCGACTTGCAGGACCGAGGGCGGGGCTTGAAGTGGCCAGAGAAGGCCGGAGGGGTCAGGGGCAGGGCCAGACGCACTCAAGCTCTGGGTAGAGAAATTAGGGTGTCAAGGCAGGGCAGCGGGTGGGTGGGTCGTCAGGGCCACACAATTTCGTGTGCCGGGTCACTAGTATGTATATAAGATCTTTGATTAACCTCTTCCCACCCCTACCTCCTCCTTTCCCTCTGAGATTTGCCAGTCTGTTCCATGTTTCCATGCCTCTGATTCTGTTTCATTTACCAGTTTACTACTATTTTGTTTATTTTCTTGTTCGTTTATTTTGATTTTTACATTCAATTGTTGCTAGGTACGTATTTATTGCCATTTTATTGTTCATATTTTTTATCCTTTTTTTCTTCTTCTTAAAAAATAGCCTTCAACATTTTATGTAATTCTGATTTAATGGTGATGAACTCCTTTATCTTTTTCTTGTTTGTAAAGCTCTTTATCTGACCTTCAATTCTAAATGTAGCTTTGCTGGGTAATCTTGGTGTAGGTCCTTGCTGTTCATCACTTTGAATATTTCTTGCCACTCCCTTCTGGCCTGCAAAATTTCTGTTGAGAAATTAGCTGATAGTCATTTGGGTGCTTTCTATTAGGTAACTAACAGCTTTTCTCTTGCTGCTTTTAAGATTCTCTCTTTGTCTTTAACCTTTGGTATTTCTTTTTTTATTGTTTAAAGTTTTACATATGTCTCCTTTTTCCCCGATTGACACCCCCTGCCCCCAACCTCTGGCATTTTAATTATGATGTGTTTTGGTGTAGACCTCTTTGGGTTTTTCTTGTTTAGGACTCTCTGCACTTCCTGGACTTGTAAGTCTATTTCTTTCACCAGGTAGGGGAAGTTTTCTGTCATTATTTCTTCAAATAGGTTTTTAGTATCTTGCTCTCTGTTCTCCTTCTGGCACCCTCATAATGTGAATGTTGGTACACTTGAAGTTGTCCCAGAAGCTTCTTATATTATCTTCATATTTTTGGATTCTTTTTTCTTTTTGTTCTCTTCTGATTGGGTGTTTTTTGTTTCCTCATATTTCAAATCATTGATTTGATTCTCGGAATCCTCTACTGTTGAATCCTTGTATAGTATTCTTCATTTCAGTTAGTGTATGCTTAATTTCTGACTGGTTCTTTTTCATGTCTTTGACATTCTCACTAAGATCTTTGAAAGTCTCACTAAGTCCCTTGAAGCTCTTATGAAGACCTTCAGTAGCCATATAACTGTGGTTTTGAACTTTGTATCCAATAGTCTACTTGCCTCCATTTCTTTCATTTGTGACATGTTTCTTTTTCTCCACATTTGACTTGTGTTTGTTTCTGTGTATTAGGTAGAGCAGCTGTGTCTCCCAGAATTAGTAGATTGGCCTTGTGTAGTAGGTGTCCTGCAGGGCCCAGTGGCTCAGCCTCCCTAGTTATCTGAACTGGGCACTCTTTTGTGGGCTGTGTGCACAATCTTATAGTTGAGCCTTGATTGCTGTTGGCTCACTGGGATGAATTGACCTCTAGGCAAATTGTCTCTGAGGACCAGCTGTGATTACAGTGGGAGAGCTGCTGTGCAGGATACAACCCTATGGAGCAGGACTTGCTTCAGTGGGGCTTTGGTGCTCACCAAGTCTGCCCCTTGAGTGTGTTGCTTGTGGATGTGAAGAGTTGTAATCTGGTATGGTCTGAAGCTGTCCACTGGGTGCACTGGCTCTAGGGCCTCCAGAGAGGTGCAAAGCCAGCCATTGCCTAGAGCCACCCAGCAGGAGCTACAGAGAGATCTGCAGATGGCTGCTATTTGTATTGGGTATGGAAGTGCCCAGGCAAGGGCTGTGAAGCAAGCAAGGTAGGCTGGTACTAGTGCCAGGTCTTGAGCCTTTTATTGATTAGTTTGGGGCACACTAACACCAGCTGCAGCTTGTGTGAGAGATTTTAGCAAAGTCTGAATCCTGAGCAAGGACAGGCCATTAATATGGAAAAGCTGCTGCAAAGAGCTTGGGTAGGACTGCAAATTGGATGGGATGGTGTCTCAGGGAATCACCAGGGTGGAGCAAACCGTGTGAGCCAAGCTGATGGAGACTCAGATATGGCTGCCAGTTAGGTCTGTGACAGGGGAGGTCCCAGCACTGAAACAATGACCCCTGTGAGCACCCCCATCTGGGACAAAGCTGCCCCCAAGTTCATGCCCACCTGCCAGGTGCCAGACAATCCAGTTTCTCCTTGTATGTCTCTGGGTCCCCCAAAGCTGCCCGGCACTGGTGCTCAGAGGGATCAAGGCCGAGTAATTTCATGTGCTATCTATTAAGGGGAACTACTAGGTCTACACTAGCCTGCATATCACTCAGCCACAATTCCTGCTGGTTTTTACAGCCTGAAGTTATGGGGACTTCTCTTCCCCATAACTGGGGGTCTGGTGTGGGGCTGGACCCCCTGCTTCTTATAGGAGGCCTTGGAGATATACCTCCTGATTAAAAAAAATGCCACATGTGGGTGTTGGACCAGCCCACTCTGAGCCACCTCCCCTCCTACCAGTTTCAGTGTGCTTTCTTATTCTCTAGTTGTAAGACTTCCATTCAGCCAGCTTTCAGGTGGTTCTGAATGATGGTTGTTCTGTATTTTAGTTGTAATTTTGATGTGGTTGTGGGAGGCAGCAAATACCAGTGTTTACCTATACCAACATCTTTATTCTCCTTTTTTAAAACTTTGTATGGCATAGTCCTAATGTTAATGCTTAAGATGTTTAATTATAAGAAACTAGAGGCCAGATGCATGAAATTCATGCATGAGGGGTATGTGTCCCTCAGCCCAGCCTGCACCCTCTCCAATCTGGCACCCCTTGAGGGATGTCAAGGGATGTCCTGGGATCGGGCCTAAACGGGCAGTCGGACATCCCTCTCACAATCCAGGACTGCTGGCTCCCAACCGCTTGCTGCCTGCCTGATTGCCCCTAACCACTTCTGCCTGCGAGCCTTATCACCCCCTAAGCACTCCCCTGCCAGCCTGATAAATGCCTAACTGCTCCCTGCCAGCCTGGTAGCCCCTAACTGCCCTCCCTTGCCAGCCTGGTCGCCTCTAACTGCCCTGCCCTGCCAGCCTGGTCACCCTCAACTACATCCCCTGCAGGCCTGGTCACCCCCAACTGCCCTCCCCTGAAGGCCTGGTGTTCCGTCCCCCCCCCAACTGTCCTCCCCTGCAGGCCTGGTCGCCACCAACTGCCCTCCCCTGCTGGCCCGGTCACCCCCTTTTTAAAAAATTTAATCTTTATTGTTCAGATTATTACAATTGTTTCTCCTTTTCCCCCCCATAGCTCCCTCCAGCCGGTTCCCACCCCACCCTCTGCCCTTACCTCCCCCCCCCGCACTGTCCTCATCCATAGGTGTACGATTTTTGTCCAGTCTCTTCCCGTACCCCCCACACCCTTTTCCCCCTGAGAATTACCAATCCACTCCCATTCTATGCCCCTGATTCTATTATATTCACCAGTTTATTCTGTTCCTCAGATTTTTAATTCACTTGATTTTTAGATTCACTTGTTGATAGATATGTATTTGTTGTTCATAATTTTTATCTTTACTTTTTTCTTCTTCCTCTTCTTAAAGAATACCTTTCAGCATTTCATATAATACTGGTTTGGTGGTGATGAACTCCTTTAGCTTTTCTTATCTGTGAAGCTCTTTATCTGCCCTTCAATTCTGAATGATAGCTTTGCTGGGTAGAGTAATCTCAGTTGTAGGTTCTTGCTATTCATCACTTTGAATATTTCTTGCCACTCCGGTCTGGCCTGCATAGTTTCTGTTGAGAAATCAGTTGACAATCGTATGGGTGCTCCCTTGTAGGTAATTAACTGTTTTTGTCTTGCTGCTTTTAATATTCTCTCTTTGTCTTTTGCCCTTGGCATTTTAATTATAATGTGTCTTGGCGTGGTCCTCTTTGGATTCCTTTTGTTTGGGGTTCTCTGCACTTCCTGGACTTGTAAGTTTATTTCTTTCACCAGGTGGGGTTCAGTGCAGTCGGGAGCTTCCGTCTCCCTCCTGCTTGGGATAGCCAGCTAGGAACTCAGCCGCCCATCCTCTCCGCATGCGTGTCTCCATACCTCAGCCTTTTGCAGTTCCTCTGATTCTCCGTGTGCTTTTCTCTTTCCTTGTAGTTGTAGAATTTACACTCAGCCAGCTTTCCTGTGGTTCTGGATGATGTCCATTTTGTCTTTTAGTTGTAGTTTTGAAATTGTTGTGCAAGGCAGCAATTTAGGTATTTACCTATGCCTCCATCTTGGTTTCTCTCCCTGGTCACCCCTAACTGCCCTCCCCTACAGGCCTGGTTGCCCCCAACTGCCCATTCCTGCAGGCCTGGTTGCCCCCAGCTGCCCTCCCCTACTGGCCTGGTCCCCCCCAACTGTCCTCCCCTGCAGGCCTGGTCCTCCCCAACTGCCCTCCCCTGCCAGCCCGGTCACCCCTGACTGTCCTCCCCTGCAGGCCTGGTCACCTCCTCCAAATGCCCTCCATGCAGGCCTGGTCCCCCCCAACTGCCCTCCTCTGCCAGCCCTGTCATCCCTAACTGTTCTCCCCTGCAGGCCTGATCACCCCCAACTGCCCTCCCTTGCAGGCCTGGTTCCTCACAACTGCCCTCCCCTGCTGGCTATCTTGTGGCGGTCATCTTCTGTCCACATGGGGCAGCCATCTTTTACCACATTGGGGTGGCCATCTTGTGTGTTGGAGTGATGGTCAATTTGCATATACTCTTTTATTAGATAGGATTATAGTAATTGCAATGAGTTATTGAAAGTCTACTGTGTGCCAAGTATTGTGTCATGAACTTACATAGGTTATGTAAGTTATATTTGATTTAAATCTTACAACATTCTTATGAGGATGATACTATTGCTGTCTCATTTTACAAATGAGGAAACTGAGATTTAGGAGGATAAGAAAGTTGTCAAAGGTCACACAAGTAGGTCACAGAGATCTAACTAATTTTATGGCCAGTTTACTTAAGTGGTATACTATACTAGGTTATGTGAAAGGTAATCGTCTAAAATAAGATTTTAGAAAGGCAGGTAATATTATACAAACAAGATAATGTTTTTTTTAAATCTTCCTAGGTGATTCTGTCTGCAGCCACAATTGAGAAGTTTAAGCTACTGTCTTTAGAAGGTTAAGGTCATCTTTATCCTTCTCTGATTTTTTTTAAAATTTATTTCTTTATTGATTTAAGAGAGGAAGGGAGAAGAAGAGAGAGATAGAAACATCAACTGGGGATCGAGCCTGCAACTCAGGCATGTGCCCTTGGCCGGAATCAAACCGGGGACCCTTCAGTCAGCAGGCTGACACTATTCACTAAGCCAAGTCGGCTTGGGTCTTCTCTGTTTTTTTTTTTTTAAGTGTCTTCTTTTTATTGATTTTAGAGAGAGGGAGGGAGAGGATGAGAGAGTTAGAAACATTTATGAGAGAGAAACAGTGATTTGCTATCCCTTACACTCCCCTCTGGGAACTTACCCTGCAACCCGAGCATGTACCTCAACCTGAATCAAACCAGCGACCTTCCAGTGCACAGGTTGACGCCTAACTACCACCAAGCTACACTGGCCTGGCAAGATAATGTATTTTTGACTTGAGTTTTTGGACTGTTTTGAATGTACATGAACCTATATGAGACATTGTTAGTGGCTTGTGTGTTTTTACCTTTTTTTCCACAATAGTTATTCATTTGTTCATTCATTCATTAAACATTCATGCATTTTATTGATTGTGAATTCTGTGCTGGGTGTGGTATATAGGAAGGTAATTTAAACAAATATAAGTTTACTTTATGGTGGGAGATAGGAAATAAGTAGATAGTTATAATTTGATAAAGTACTGTAAAGATCACAAACTATAATGCTAATGGGAAAGAATAACAGAAAATGTATATTGCATGGGGGAAAGAAAAAGAGGACATGTGCTTAAATATGGTGGTCAGGAAAGGCCAGTAAGCAAATGTAAACACTGTTAAAATTTTGTTGTGCACCTTTTCATACATTATATATAACTATATTAAGTTTTTATATTAAAATGAGATTGTACTATATATTCTGTTTTATATCCCATAATCGAATCTCTTGAAATTGTAGGTTTTTTGTTTCTTTTTAATTCTCATTTGAGGATATTTTTTCCATTGGTTTTTAGAGAGAGTAGAAGGGAGGGGCGAGGAGAGAGAGAGAGCAAGAAAGAGAGAGTAACATCGATTGGTTGATTCCCGTATGTAGCCTGACTGGGATAGGGAAATTGAACCTGCAACCTGAATACTTGCTCTTGACTAGGAATCGAACCTGCAGCCCTTTGGTGCAAGGGCTGATGCTGCAACCACTGAGCCATGCTGGCCAGGGCAATAGGTATTTCTTTTTTAATTTCATCATCTTTTGTTCCACTCCAACTTCTGCAGTCTGGCTTTCACCTCCACTATTGGATATGACATTGCTTTGTGATGTAACTGGTCACTTCTTAATTGCCAAGTCTAACAGAGGTTGTTTTTTTTATTATTATTATTTTATTTGAGAACTCTGAGCTGATATTTCTCTCCTGGTTTTTCTCCCACTTTTTAGGATGTTACTTCTTGTCTTTATCACAGTCTTTCATTATATCTTTCTTTTCTGTCTTCAGAAATGGAATTGTCTTAGGTTCTGTACTTGGCCTCCTTACTAATATTCTTCTAGAGTGATGCATTTAACACCAGTGTTTTAAAGTTCTCTAATGACTCACCACAGTCTTGTGGATTGAGTCCAAACTCCTTTGTAATGTTCCACCAAGCCTAAGAAATATTCATTTTTTTTTATCTACAGAAAAAAGAAATGAATGTTTACTGATATTTATTATAAGGATTGATACCAGCACCTTCAGTCAGTCCATATGCTATTTATCAGATGATCACATTTATATATATATATATATATCTATATCTATATATATATATATAAAAGCCTAAGCAACTAACCATCCGACCAGTAGCTATGACACTCAATGACCACCAGGGGGCAGATGCTCCAACTGGTAGCTATGATGCACACTGACTACCAGGGGGCAGACGCTCAATGCAGGAGCTGCTGAGCTGCAGTGACTTGCCAGCTGCGGTCTCGGGTGACACACCCGGAACTAGAGAGGAGGGAGCCTGATTTTGGGGTGTGTTACCCGAGAACTGCCTTCTTGCAATCTGGGACCCCTCAGGGGATGGTGGAGAGCCAGTTTTGGCCTGATCCCCACAGGCCAGGTTGAGGGACCCCACCGGTGCATGAACTCGTGCAACAGGCCTCTATTTTAAATAGGTGATCAAGTACAAGGGAATAATAGTGGTATCGTTCAGTTAGGTCATCCTTGTGATGTAATATAATTTTCATGAGTGGTTAATTGGGTTTACATATTATGTTATCTAGTTTTAACTAAACCAACTTTCTCAAAATGTCTAATTAACTTAAAATGCCTCTTGTAGGGAAACCACATTTTGGATGAAAGGTAATACTAATAATGGATCCACAAGTTAACAATAAAGTACAGAGCTGGGTTCTCCTCTTACCTAGTGCAAGCTCTTCCATAGCCATGTATAAAAGTATTCAAAAGAGTTTTCAAATTGAAGAATTTTTGTGGATTTTTAACAACCCCCCAGAAAAAAGCATTCCAAATTTACTAATCTTTTCAGAGATGACATGTGACTGACAATAATATTTAACTAAACACTTAGTTGCACATACACACTCAAACTCTTAATCTGTCTTTGAAAGGTGTCCTTCTTTTTAAATAATGAGTGAGAAAATAGGTTTTTTCTAGAAACACTCAAGCTATGATAAATGTATTTTGAAAATGGATGTTTGAAATCTTTCATCATTATGTGATTTTGTTAAATGGTGAACTCTTTAAAAACCAAGAATGGACTTTTCTAACTTGTTTTAAAAATCTCAAAATAGAGAGTTCAGAAAGTATAATTATTGCTGGTGGGTGAAACTCTCCTGCCATTTGGGGGAGCGAGATTCTTGGGGTGCTGCTGAAAGAAGCATTTTCAGAATCCCCCACAGGCAGATGGAATGTGGAAGAAGGCTTTACTTGCATGGAGTTACATTTCTGGTATTCTGAAGTTCCCTGCCCCTTAAGCCAGTCTTAGAAGAGGGGTACCTGGGAGTTTAGCAGAGTCAGAAAGAAGGCCAGTATCCAGAGCTTCCGTTCCATGTTGTAGTCGGGTGTGGTTTGGCATTCAACCAGATTAAAGTTCATTAGTCCATGTGTGGAGCCCAATATGGCCGTGTGCCATTTGGGTAGAGGGAAGAAGAATGCCCTGCAGCAGGAGTCCCTAGAGGGTTGGCAGGTGAGAGCTAAGAGAGAGGGGCTTTTTAAAATATATATATTTTTATTGATTTCAGAGAGAGGAAGGGATAGGGAGAGAGAGAGAGAAACATCAGTGATGAGAGAGAATCTTGGATTGGCTACCTCCACTGGGGACTGAGCCCAAAACCCATGTGCCCTGACCAGGAATCCAACCATGACTTCCTGGTTCATAGGTTGTCGCTCAACCACTGAGCCACGCTAGTCAGGCTAGAGAGGGGCTTTTTGTCTGGAAGTTTATATGTTTAGATTTCTCATGCTTGATGTGGCCATGCCCATCCTGGCCAATTACCTGTTTCTAGGTGTGATTGATGGGCAAGTATTTTTCCATGTCACTCAGACCTTATTGGGCATGTATCTGAACTACCTTTCTCCAATCCTTTCCTCTGTCAATGAGCGGGAAACAGATTTGGACAGTGTCAAATTAGTTCTGTGGCAAAGCTATAAATGGCATGTCTAAATTTAGTCTTCCCTTTCATTTCTTTTGTGTTAAGTAATAACCAGGTTATTACAGTGTTATCATAATCAGTGATGTAGTAATGGTATTGCTTCCATTTGGTGCCACATACATTTGTGAGATATTGTGTGTGTGTTTTCTATAATAGGCATTAAAGTTGGATATAAAAATGAATTTGGAGACAAGCCTTTGAAACACCATTTCATAAGGTGTTAAATCAAGATTTTTAATAATAATGAGGCATAATTACATAGCTATCAATTAAAAACAGAGTAAAAAGTTAATTTTGCCATTAATTATTTTTAAAAGTCTTTCCTCTTTATCTCACCTTATAAAAACGTATTTTGCATAGTTTTTTATTATACTTATTAATACAGTGGTACCCTATATAATTTGTAAATAATACTTGCTTAAAATTTTTTAACTGATGGCATACAGGATCAAAAAAGTTTGTAGCCTGGTCCATATGGCTTAAGAATATGTGTTAAACATTTTTATGTCATTAAATATTCTGCAGTCCTATTAAAATTTTTAAAAATTGTGTTAAAATGCTTATAATACAAAATTGACTGTCTTGATCATTCTAAGTGTTCAGTTCAGTAGTATTAATTTTATTCACATTGTTGTGCATCCAATATCCAGAAGTTTTTCATCTTGCAAAACTGAAACAGTATACCCATTAAACAACTTATTTTTCCCTCCCCCTATCCCTGACAATTACCATTCTACTTTCTGTGTCTATAAATTTGACTATAAGCATACCTCGTTTTATTACCCTTTAACTTTATTGTGCTTCACAGATGTTGTGTTTTTTATAAATCGAAGGCAAGACCTTCCACAGCAAAAGGATTTTGACTTACTTTATTGTGATATTCGCTTTACTGCAGTGGTCTGGAACTGAACCCATAATATCTCAGAGGTATGCCTGTATTTAATAAAATACCTCATGTAAGTGCAATCATACTGTATTTACCTTTTTGTGATTGGCTTTTTCACTTATGATAATGTCCTCAACATTCTTCCATATTGTAGCATATATCAGAGTTTCCTTCCTTTCTAAGGATGAATAATAATATTCCATTGGGTATGTATTATCACATTTGTTTATATGTTCAACTGTTAATGGATACTTAAAGTTGTTTCCTCCTCTTGGATGTTATGAATAATGTTGCTATGACATGGGGTAAAAATATCTCCTCAAGACCTTGCTTTCGGTTCTTTTTTGTGTATACCCAGAAGTGGAATTGCTGTATCATATGGCAATTCTATTTTTACTTTTTTGAGGAACCACCGTATTGTTTTCCATAATGGTTGTATCATTTTACATTCCCACTAAGAGTGCATAAGGGTTCTAGTTTCTCTACATCCTTGCCAAGCCTTGTTATTTTCTGATTTTTTAAAAATACATTTTATTGATTTTTTTACAGAAAGGAAGGGAGAGGGATAGAGAGTTAGAAACATAGATGAGAGAGAAACATCGATCAGCTGCCTCCTGCACAGTTCCTACTGGGTATGTGCCTGCAACCAAGGTACATACCTTACTATATACCTTACTTTATAAAATCTAAACTTGCCTGACCTGTACCCGAATCGAACCTGGGACCCTTCAGTCTGCAGGTCGATACTCTATCCACTGAGCCAAACCAGTTAGGGCTGATTTTTTTTTTTTTTTTAATAGAAGCCATACTGATGGGTGTGAGGTCTGCAGTTCTATTTTTAATGGCAGCACAATCTATTGTTTGGTTGTACTATAGCTTATTTAACTAATTCCTTATTTAAGGCTGTGGTTCTTTTAACTTCTTTACTCTTAAAAATAATGCTGGGATTATAATTTATTTTAAAATACTTTTATTGATTTCAGAGAGGAAGGGAGATGGAGAGAGAGATAGAAACATCAATGATGAGAGAGAATCATTGATTAGCTGCCTCCTGCAAGCCCCCTACTGGGGATCAAGCAATCCAGGCATGTGCCCCAACCAACCACTGATCTACACTGGCTGGGCTGGGATTATTTTGTTAATGTTTTGGAGTGTGTGTATATTCGTTTTCTTAGAAGATATAATCTAGAAATGAAATTTAAAGTGACTTTTGAAGGGATTAGAGAGGTAGAAAGATGGTGTGAATATTCCAGGAAAGTCATAGCTTTAAAAAAAGACAAGGAGGCCTCAATAGCATGATGGATTAGCAGTGGTTCTCAACCTTTCTAATGCTGCGACCCTTTAATACAGTTCCTCATGTTGTGGTGACGCCCAACCATAAAATTATTTTCGTTGCTACTTCATAACTGTAATTTTGCTACTGTTAGGAATCGTAATGTAAATATCTGTGTTTTCCAATGGTCTTAGGCTCTACCGCTAGCAGGATCGCCTAAGACCACCGGAAACCACAGATATTTACATTACGATTCCTAACAGTAGCAAAATTACAGTTATGAAGTAGGAACGAAAATAATTTTATGGTTGGGCGTCACCACAACATGAGGAACTGTATTAAAGGGTCGCAGCATTAGAAAGGTTGAGAACCACTGGATTAGTGGGACAATTAGACCACTCTGTCTAGAATTAACATACTTAACTTCTGGGTAATAGGAAATAAGGCTAGAAAGGAAGATAAGCATCAGATTGTGGAAAGCCTTGAGTACCAGTCTGTGAAGCTTGGCATTTGTCTGGAAGGTAATGGATAATACTAAAAATTTTTGAGCTGAAGTACAACAGAATGAAAATTTTCTAGATTAAATCCTAAAGCAATATGCAGAATGGTTTAGACTGGAGGCAGAGAGACCAGTTAGGGGACCACAGTGTGATAGAAGCATGATAGAGGTCAGGCAAGTTTAGATTTTATAAAGTAAGGTATATTTTAAAGTAGGGTATCACTTTTGAAAAACGGGAGAAGGGAAATAAATGGTTAGTTAACATATCTCTGTGTTAATATTCTGCTAAAATGTTTTATATACATTGAAGTAGCAGAGGAAAATAAAAAGACTTACTATTACCTTACCTATAATAGGAAATTCATGGGTAGTTCAGTAAATGATATGTAATTCCAGTATACTCTGTAAGCAGTTACTGTATCAGTGTAAAACAAAGGAAATAAATTTTTGCACAGTATTGGGTAATGCCTGTGGTAAATGTTTCTCTATTTCAGCTGCCTTCTCTTTCAGCCTTTAAGGAATTCCAGTTTGAATATATGGTATTATTCTTCCACAACATTAAAATTTCATTGAAATCTATTGATCCCCCCCCCCATATTTGAAGTTGTACAATAGCATCTTCCGATAGAGTTACAGTTACAAATTGGAAACTTTTTCTTTCTCTTTGATATCCATATTTTGCATTATTTATTTATTTAACATTGAAAAATATGTAAAGTTTCTTTCCCCCAACATTATATTGTAAAAATTTAAAGAAAAAAGTGAGTAGAATATGTTACACTTATATATACTTCACTTAAACTATTTTTATATTTTTTCATATTTGTTTTATTAGTGTATTTTTTGCCAAATCACTCTTAAATATTTTAGTATTCATGTTCTAAGTATAAGGGCATTTTCCCATAATCTCAATACCATTAATACACTTAAGAAAATTAATTAAAATTCTAAAATATCATATAACATCCAATCCATCTTCCAAACTTCCCAGTTGTCTCAAGAATGCATTAGAGCCATTTTTTAAATTTTTGAACCAGTCAAGGCTCACATACTGCTTTTAGTTGTTGTCTCTATTTATTTCAATGTAGAATAGTTCCCCACCTTTAAAAAATGACATTGATCTAAGTGTTCAGACCAGTTTTCTTGTATAATGTCTCATATTCTCAAATTGTTGATTGTTTCTCAATGTTGTGTTTTAACCTAACATCCTATTTCTCTTTATTTCCTGTCAGCTGCAAGGTAGGTCTAGAGTAGAGGGTATTTAAACTTGGGTTCACAGACTCCATAGGGTCTGTGAATAGAATTCAGGGAGTCTGCAAACTTTAGGTGGGCAAAAAAATTACATCTTTATTTTAATTCAGTGGTTCTCAATTAGGGTGATTTTGTTCTCTCCTCCCTTTGCCCCTACTCCCCAGGATATTTGGCTTTGTCTGGAGACATTTTTGGTTGTCATAACAGGGTGGGAGGGTGCAATTGGCATCAAGTTGATAGAGGCCTGAGATGTATCTAAAGATTCTATAGTGTACAGAGGGAGAATCCCAAACAACAAGTTATCCAACTCAAAATGTCCATAGTGCTATGGTTGTGAAATTCTGCTTAACTGGATTTTAGCATTTCCTTTTATTATGAACTAGCTCGCCAGTAGCTTGCTGCCACCCTCCTGTAGCTTCCCCTGCTCCCCTCCCCCCTCATATCTTGCTGCCCTGCCCCCTCTTGTAGCTCTCTGCCACCCACTTGTAGCTCACTGCCCACCCTCCTGCTGATTCGTGATCCAGTTGTTACGTGGTCAGTTGTTACGCTTGACAGCGTAATGACCATTTGCATATTACATCTTTATTATATAGGATGTAGGAAACCCTTCACAGGGCTGTTATCATTTCCTGCAACTTTGCTACCAATAGAAATTTGAGATATTTTCATATCATATTAAATTGTTGCAAGTATCTCAATATTTATGCTCATTTATTGCTTAGAGAGATTTGCAGTAATTGAGAAGCAAAACTATTACTAAACTAGAGGCCCGGTGCACGAAAATTTGTGCACTCGGCGATGGGGGTCCCGCAGCCCAGCCTATGCCCTCTCTCAATCTGGGAGCCCTCAGGGGATGTCCAGCTCTGCAGGAGGTGACTGGCGGGCCGATCGGGGTGGTGCAGATGGCGAGTGGCTGGCCCTGCCCCCAGTTGCTCCATGGCCACTGGTGGCCTCCTTCTGTGGGAGGCAACCCCGGCAGGCCTATCTGGGGACGGTGGTGGGCGGCTCTGCCCCGAATCGCCCTGCCACTGCTGCCGCCCATGGCCTCCCTCTTCAGAAGGTGACCAGGTGGGCGATCAGGGGATGGTGCTGGCCCTCATCACCCTGCCGCCACTGGTCACCGCCACCCCCCACCCCCACCCCATTGCCGTCCCATTCCTCTGCCTGCTGGCATGTGCCTTGGCTGGCCCCACCCCCCACTGACCGGTAGTTCTGCCGTTTGGTCAATTTGCATATTACACTTTGATTATATAGTACTAGAGGCCCAATGCACGAAAATCGTGCAAGAGTAGGCCTGCCTTCCCCTGGCTGCCGCCACGGCTTACCTCTGGCACCCAGAACCTGGGCTTCCCTCTGGCACCTGAAACTTAGGCTTCCCTCACAGCCCTGGCTTCATCCAGAAGGTTGTCTTGGAGGAAGTCTGGTCTAATTAGCATGTTATGCTTTTGTTATTATAGATTGCTTCACTTGGAGGGAGATTTATCCACCAAAATGAGCTCTAGAAGGAATGTTTTTCAAGGTGCGGTCCTACATTTTAACAGGCAACCTAGATGAGTGTTATGCATTGTATTATTTGAGAGGATCTCTTTTGAAGTGTGACACTTCAGTAAAGAGACATTGGCTCATTAAAATTATGCCTCTGGCATGACCACATTCAGTATTTGATTTTTATTATTAAAAATTGAGCACCCAGTATCTCTTTATCAGTCTATATAGGCTCATAATGTTTCCACATCTTTAAAGTCCCCATACTCACAGAGCATTGAATGACTTCAATAAGTATATTTAAAGGATCATGCAGGAAAGCTAATTTCGGTGATAGAATGTGTAGTAGATAGATAATATCCTAGATTAGGAAAAAAGATGGCACATTAGCCTTACATGATGGTGGCTGAAAGTAGAAAAACAAATGTTGCAGCCAAGAAAGAGTACTAAGTTTGTCTTCTGTCCTAATTGTTTGGCTATTGCTGTACTAAGCAAGCTCCCTTACACTGTTCCTTTTCCTCAATACCTTCTCCCAATTATTAGAATCACCCATCCAATGAAGTTGCCCAAACTGGAAAACCCAGGCTAATACCATTTGCTTTGTTTTCATCCCTGTGTAATCAGCAAAATAGTTCCATCAGGTTTCCTCATAAATATGTCTCTGAACCACTGCCTCTGTCTAATCCTAGTTCCCAACATTAGTCTCTCTTTTTCTTAGGCCCCAAAACACTGCAGCTGTCTAAATTGATGCTTTCCACAGCCACCAGAATGGTTCACTTAAAATGAAAGCAAGACCAGGATGCTCCCATGCTTGACATTCTTCACTTTTCCTCCTTCTGTGGAATAAAATCTAAACTCCCTGCTATGGTATATAAGACCCTCAGTGGTCTGTCCTCTGCCTACTTCTCACGCTGCCACGGACAGACCCAGGCCTGACTTCCACAGCACTGGCCACTGTGGACACAGGCCTGACTGTTGCCACAGGCGGCTGAGATCCGGGCCTGACTTCCGCAGTGCTGGCTGGGACCCTAACCTGGTGTTTGGTCAAGCCTTTGGTCGTTTTGGACGTGACGGACCCTGGCTCTTTATATATATATACATATAGATTACAGTGTAAAAAGACAGTTTGATAGCTATATGTCAGTATAATTGTCCATTGTAATTTTATATATTTTATTAATTATAAATATTATTCTGGGGAGGGGTCTGTAGACTTCACCAGATTGCCAAAGGAATCCCCAGGACCAGTGGTCGGCAAACCATGGCTCGAGAGCCACAGGCAGCTTGTGAGCCGCAGTTTGCCGCTCCGTTGACTAATGAGTTTGCTGACCACTGCCCAGGACCAAAAAGCATAACACCTAGTCTAAAGGCTTAATTAGATTAGGTTAAACATTTTGGTGCAAATGTTTCATAGATGATATTTATTTTATATTGTCTTTTCATAAGTCACATAATATCAAATTGTCTTCCTATTTTTAGTAATACCAAGTTTGATGACTTAGTTAAGGTGGAGATCTTTCCATTTTAAAGATACATTTTCCCCTTTGCATTGCTAAGTAATCTGTACGGTGATACTTTGGCATCAGGTGAATTTTGTTTCTGAAAAACCTTTCACCTAATGGCTTTAGCATACATTGATGATTTTTGCCTGAATTGCATTTTACATTGGGGGTTACAAAACAATGACTTTCTAATTCAGTCATTCTTTTACATTTATTACTAGCTTTCTGTGTTTTTCTTTTCTCACCTCAACTGATCCCTTTCCACCCCCTTTCCTTATCTCTTCCTTCCACTCAAGTATCACTCTGCATTCATTAATTTTTATTTATTCAATATGTTATATTCAATTGGCCCTTTCTTTCTTCCTTCATAAAACTCACTTATGTAGGCAACACCCTAATTTTACATAATCCCTTGAAAGCTAGAGATTGTTCTTCTTTTCATAAGAATTAGGAGAGGTGTAAGAAAAAAATAGAAAATCTGCAAATGTTTCCTAATTCAGAATCTTTAATGAGTAAATAAAATGATTCTCCTCCTCCTCCCAGATACAGAAATAACTTATAGGAATCTAGAAATGTTTTTCTACAAGTTCCTATTTCCCCAAGTATTTCTGGCTTTCTAATATGGCACTTAGGATTTCTTTTTGCTGTAAAAAACAACGTGAAGGTAAGAAAAATAAATTGAAATTGTTGTGTACTCTTGTTGGAATCTATTTAATTATCTGACATCAAGTCATGGGTGTTCATTATAAAGACATTTTCTATATATTTGCAGCTTATCATTTAAAGTGTCAAAATGTGTTTATTTTAGCCATTTTATTTGATGAAATTAATAAAAAGGTGTCTTTACCAAATGCTTAATATACAGTATTTTATTTCATACAGTGTTTCCTATCCTTTAAATATTTCTTCTCTCCTAAATATGCAAATGCTTTTATACAGAAATAACCATACACTTAAGCCAATGATGCCTTTCAAACCAAGGCGCTAATTAATTTTCCTAGATATTTTCATGATAGTATTCTTTTGTCCCATGGAACTCACCAGACTGCCAAAGAAGCCCACAGGACAAAAAAACTTGTTGCTCCTTATTGCTTAGAGAACCAACTATATAGGCTGTGGGGGGGGGGGGGGGGGTGTATGGTGTATGTGTGTGTAAATAAGCTTTATTTGCTGTTACTTCCCAAAGTAAACATTTCACTCTAGCCAAGTTAGTTTCCACACAATCTTATGATTATACCATGTCCCTTAACCTTTATTCATGCTGTTATTTGCTTTCTGTTCAGGAACCATGAGGAAGTTATTTATCTTTCTGTATCTTCTTATTAGCTTGTTTCTGATGGTCTCAGTGAATGGTGTAATTGGAAATGTCTCCTTTGCATTGGAAGGACTGAGACAGATATGCAAGGAAGTCTGGGAAATGTAATTATTAGTTTTCCACCAAACTGGAGGGGAATTAGAATGGATGAACTTTTTGTAACTGATACTAGCCTATGTCTCTGCTCTTTTTTCTTACTAATATTTTTCTATTCACCAGATTTCCTAAATTGGATTTATTTTAAACTTGTTAAACCACAGATATCTTTGTAAACATTTAGTCTTATCTCCAATATGAGGGAACTTTGACTAGGTGATCTTTGAGATTCCTTTCAGCTATAAGCTTGTGTTTATATCCACTTATTTATTCCTTCATTAAAATATTTATTGAATGCCTGCTATTTGATAGGTATGTTCAGCAATATAAAATTATCCATTCTCTAATAATAGAATATCACATGTTTATCCAAGTTATGTACTACTTCATTTGTAATGTCTTACCTGACACTGTAGCCTATATTATGTTGCCCACAAATTCTTTCAGCACTTACTAAAAAAATGTAGATACAGGTTAACTGGTGTTTTGCTTACTTAATTTAATTGCAATTACCTTGAAGAGTGATACTTTTATAGTCATTTAATATAGTGACAGCTACATAGTAATAATAAATATAATGATACCAACATTTATGAACACAAACTTTGAGACATGATTTTAAATGGTTTATTTTACATGTATCCATTTCTTTGTTACAAAGTGTTTATGAAATGGGACCTCTTTTCATCCCCATTTTTACAGATAAGGTAAAGTTCACAAAGGTTAAGTAAATTTCCTCAAGGTTATACTACTGGTACATGAAGCAGTCACCATTTCAGAAACCCATGCACTTAATCATTTTGCTATAATGTATAATTACTATATACTTGTTGAATGAATGGAATGTTTTTTAATTTATACTGGTTGCAGCTTTGATATTTATTTGCACTTTGGATTAAAGTCTAAGGATAGGTCATTTTGGGGAAGAATACTTTTTAAACAAGGACAAATAACTTTCTTTGCAAACTAAATAAATATTGAGTGACTCACAATAGAGATTATTCAAATTGTGTACTTATACTTGGGAATTTTGAATATTGTATCTGTTTTTGAAAGAAAGTTTGTGACATGTATAATACTTATACAGGGTGAACTATAAAGTTTACAGTTTTTAGTATGGAAAAAGACATGCAGGTTATGATTATTACAGTCACTTTATTAACTGTATTTTGTGTACTCAGAACTATAAACCTACTTTTGCCCCATCCTGTAGATGTGTCGCAGTCTTTTCCACAGCTAGGGTTCAGGAATCTGGAGAAGGGGCTGCAATGTAAATGAATAAAGAGACTAGACAAGTAATGTAAATTTGAGAGGCATGGGGGAGCCAGGGGCTGCTCCACTTTCTAGTGAAGTGGGCTCTCTGAATCTCCGGACCCACTGTTTTTTATTAACACATTTTGCCCGTCAGCAAAGCACATATACACATTAAAGGTAAGGTTTGGTAAACAGGAAAAGATGATCAGGTTAGGGGAAATGCCTACAGTTATTCAGCAGCAGGTGATAATATGCAGATTATCAGCCCTGAAGTCCATTGGCAGTCTGATGAACTTCTTGCATAATTATGACCTGCTGGAATTTGCTTCCAGCAAGATGAATTTTGATTTGTGTTAAGTGTCTTGATTATTGTTTCTTACTCATTTTCAGCTGAGTGGTGATTTTATGCAATGGCTTCAAGCCACAGTTCTTCACCAGTGCCTCAAGGAAGCAGCAGTGATGTTTTCATTAAAAAAGAGGTAGATCCGACAAAACACATTCGACCTGTGCAGTCACTGCCAGATGTGTGTCCCAAGGAACCCACAGGTAATGCTTTTTTTTATTTTTATTTTTAGGATTTATATTAACTGTAAAGGAGTAGACACATTTTGTATAGTTATCTAAAAGAGTAACTTTTATGATGTTAAAACTAAAGAGATATAAATAATTTGGATATAAGTAGATTAGGAGATTAGAATATAGTTCTTTTCATGCATTTCCATGAAAGAAGTACTTACATAAACTATTAAAAATATTTTGAAATGTACAGTTCGAAAAGTTCTTTAGTTAAACATAATACAATCAATCCTCATTATTTGTGGTTTCCATATTTGCAAATTTGCCTACACCTTAAAAATTATTTGTAACCCCCAAATCTATATTTGTGGCACTTTTGTGGTCATTTGCAAACATGCAGAGAGGATTGAAAAATTTAAATTACCCAATGTATATGTTCCACCTGAGGTTGAACAAGGGAACACTCTGGCTTATTGTTTCAGCTATCATGGTATAAACAAGTGTTCTTTTTGTGGTCTGTTTAGTACTACTTTTTTGTTGTTGCATTTTTGTGTATCTTGTTTTGGTGATTTTGCTTTTTAAAATATTCTCATAGTGCTGAAGTGTTTTCTAGTATTCCTAAGTATAAGGAAAGCTGTAATGTGCCTTATGAGGAAAATATGCATGTCATATAAGCTTCATTCAGGTATGAGTTATAGTTCCATGTTAATGAATGGACAATATATGTTTTATATTAAATATGTAGTAAGTATATATAACTGTATATTAAATATATAGTAAATAATGTGTTTTGAAATAGACACATGCATGTGATTCTGTATTGATCAGTTGATGAAAATGTTGTGACCATAAAGACTTGCAGGAATCTAACCTGTATTTTCACTAGGGTCAGTGTTTCAGTATTTGTTAATTAAGTGTTCAGTGACTTTCTAGAACAGAACTGTGAATAACAAAAATCAACTATATTTTTCTTTCCTCTATGGTTAATGCCACAGCAGTATTTATGTTATCTAATTATAAGCAAAAAAAAAAAAAAAAAGGAACTAGTGCTGTCTGCCATAGTGCAATCGAAAAAAGCTCTATTTACGGAAAAAAAACTGGAATATTAAAGGATAGAAGATATTCAAAATTGAAGGTAGAAAAGTTTCTATGTTGAAAAAAGATAAATTGTACAGCAAGGAAAGGAATTAATGAAAGACTTTCTTTACCATTTACCCTACCCTGTGACTACAGCTCTCAAATTTTGCATCTTTGATCTTATACAGGTTTTTTTCCTTCTTTAGCAATTGATGCTGAAAGCTCAAGTTTATTTCATCTGATTGATTTTTATTAAAACATTTGCCATAGAAGAGAGAGTGTAGTTGCTTTGTATAATGTTGAATCTAAGCTTTTTTATTTTTCTAGGGTATACCTTCAAACACAGAACTTATTTTACAGAGTTCTCCTGTTTATTTTTTGCAGGTGATTCACACAGTTTATGTGTTGCCCCATCTCTAGTTACAGATCAACACAAATGGACTATATATCATTCCAAAGTAAATCTCCCAGCAGCATTAAATGATCCTAGATTAGCAAAAAGAGAATCTGACTTCTTCACAAAAACATGGGGATTGGACTTTGTGGACACTGAAGTCATACCTTCATTCTACCTCCCACAGATCAGCAAGGAACATTTTACGGTATATCAACAGGAAATCTCTCAGGTAACATCTAATCTTGAAGTTAGTTATAGTCAGGTCAAAAGTAATTTATAATGGATTTTTACCAGTAGTCTTTGAGGAATCTGTTATTTTTTGTTTGTATACATTCTGTACTGGGTTGTATTTAATTCTTTGCTTAGATTTATGTAAATATATTTTTCTTACTCTAGTGATTTTTCAGAATGACATAATCCTGTTAATGCTAAGATTCAACATGAAATGCGCCCTACCTACCAAGGAAAAAATGGTTTTATTAGACCTGTAAAGCCCAGACTATTTGTGAGGTTTAAGAAATGGACTAATAGGGATTCTCATTCATTGTGGGTAGGGATGCAAAATGCACAGCCTCTTTGGCAGACAGTTCCATACTGTCAGAACTACTATCAGAATTCTGAACACCCTTGGCCCAGTTTTTTTTTCTTACCACACTCCACTTTCCCATGTGTCCTATTTATGGTACCTCTGAAAAGATAACAGTGTTGTTAGTGGTTACCTAATCTGAAATTAGAATGAAATTATTTTTCTTTACTCAGAAGGTGTCAATAATTATCTATCTTAGGTATATCAGTTTTCAAATTTTCTTCCTTGCTTTTAAAAATTATTTTCTTAATTGATTTCTGTCATATAAATAAGGATTTTTCATTTGCTTTCCCACTTCATTCCAAATTTATGGAGATTTTACTAATTAGTGAAATGGGGTGAGTATAAGTAAATAGGTATTCATACATCTCAGTGATATTTAGTTTATTAAGCATACTTACTATTTGTATTTAAGTTCAAATGCTAGTGATTTAAAAATCGTAGAACTAATTTTAAATCTTCTGTTGTGAAACATTTTAATGCTTTGAATATTTGTATTGCCACACAGCATCGATTACATTATTTATTTAATTGTCCTTTTATTAGAGAGAGAAGATTCACGAAAGATGCAAGAACATTTGTCCTCCTAAAGATACCTTTGACAGGACTCTCTTACATAGTCATGGTATGAATATATGCTATTTGTAGATAATACGTAGGTGAATATGTTAAATTTGTAGAAGAGAATAATATTAATGAACAAAATCTTAACTTGGGGACCTTGTTGGCTGTCATACTTACAAATTTTCTTTCTCGTAAAATTTTTATAGCTTACTGTTAAAATCTTTTCTAAAAGCTTTAAGAGAAAATTCTTGGGTCTGATGATAGTGTTGTCTTCAATTCAACAAATACTTTTGTAATATCTGTGTGCTTGATACTTTGCTTGTTGCTTAAAAAATAGATGAATTAGAAATGGTCCCTGTCCTCAAGAAGCTGATGGTCTCCTGAGTAAGGTTAAATAAATAACTCAAAAAATTGCAACACTGTATATCAAGTAATAAGTTCAGCATGGCAAGATTGTATACAGCTCCTAACTTAGCTTAGAAGATTTCCTAGAGTTGATGATGATTGCCTGTGTTTTAAACTAGCTATTGAGAAATATTTATTTGTGAAAGGCATTCCAGGAAGAAGGAATAGTTTGTATAAAGCCATAGTCAAGAAGTAAATTAGCATGTCCAAAGGACTGCAAGAGTTCAGTATGTTGGCTCTACTGGGAGCAAGAAAAGAAGCTGAAGAAATAGGTGGGAGTCAGATCAAGAGCCTTGTGTGCCATGCTAAGGAATATTTCTTAAAGCAGTATAGAGCTACAAAATCTTTTAACCAGATAAGATCAGATTATGGTTATACATTTCACTGTGTAAACAGTTGTGGATAGTAAGTTTTTTGATGATATAACTGGAGTCAAGGAGACAGTTGGAAGCTATTGCAATAATACAAGTGAGAAATCATGTGGCCCCTATTCACAGTTATAATGAAGATGGAGAGGATATTAGGCCTTTGAGCGACTGAGGCATAGGTTTCGGTGGTCAGTTACTTGTTGGTAATGGGACAAGTTGATTCAAGGATGACTCCCAGTTTCTTGCTTGGGCAGCTGGCTAGGTGAGGTGCAATTCAGTGAGACAGCCAATATAAGAGGAGAAATTCTGGAGGAGATAGAGGTTGGTTTAATTGCAGTTTTGCAAACATGTTTGGTAAGTAACTGGGAGCTCAGGAAAGAGATCTGGGCTGGAGATTTAGGTATAGTAGACATTATCATAGACAATATGCTAGACAGTATCATGGTAGTTGAATCCAAGGGCATAGTTGAATCCAAGGGCATGGATGGGATAACCCAGGAAGGATGGGAATAGTGGGAAGAAAATAACATAATAGAACACTAGGAAGCTGTCACATTTAAGGGGCAGATAGAAAATTAGGCACTTGTGAAGGAGACTATAAAGAAGTAGAGAGATAAGAGAGTCAACCAAGAGAGAGTTCCACCTTTGATAATTTCAAAGAAGTGAGAATAATTAGTCTACATTGTCACAGTACTTTAGTTTGCATACTGAGACATCTTCATGGATTAAGCAATTTAGGAGATCTTTGGGAGAGCATTTAAACTGGAGCTGCGGTTACAGAAAACTCAACACTATATATTAAAGTGCGAGTACAAGAGAAAGAAATGGACAGTATGTATATAACTTGAAGATTTGAGATATAGGATATTGACTACAGAGGGAATAGAGTGGAAGAATGTTTTTCCATGGCCAGGACTAGATGAGGCAAGAGAGGCATTTGCATAACCCTGAAAGTGAATGCTTTTTAAAATTTTGCACCCAAGGTTCCCTTGCCTCAATCTAGTCTGGGCCCTATGTTTTATCTATTTCTTTCCCTCCTCTCCCTTTCCCTCCCCCTCCTCCTACTTTCCCGTCCCTTCTCCTCCCCCTCTCTCTTTCTTTTTTTTAATGAAACACGTTTATATGCAGAGAGGAAAATGCTCTTAGAAGGAGGAAGAGGTTGAAGATCTGGAGAGAGGCAGGGTAATTGAAGTAAGCTACAGAAGAGGCAGGAGAGAATGGGTTACTTTGGAAAGGAGGATATCTTACTGGTGAGATGAAGGTAAAGTAGGTTCAATTACAGATAATTTTTATTTCATTTTATCAATTTTAGACAGCAGAAAGGAGAGAGATAGAGAGATAGAAACACATGAGAGAGACACATCAATTGGCTGCCTCCTACATGCCCTCCACTGGGGATCAAGTCTGCCACCTGCAATCCGGGTATGTGCTCTGACTGGGGATCCAACCAGGGACCTCTTGGTTCATGGGTCAACGCTCAACTACTGAGCCACACCAGATGGGCACAGATAAATTTGTGGATGATACAAACTAAAATGTATAAGAAGAAAATTAATATATTTAAAAATATCTTTGATCAGAAGACATTCTGGAAGGGATGGTGGATATTTTGAAGAATTAAAAAACAGTATTCCTATTTTAGAATTTAATTCATTCTTAAAACTACATAGCATGCCAAACTTAATCTCACCAAAACATGGTAAGTTTAACTTTCTGTGTAGCTAATCATTACAGACTGATTCATTGTAGACTAATCATTCTTACTTAAAATTTATTAAGCTGTTTTATTGCTAGTATACAATTGATTAAAATTATTGGCACGTATGCCATATTCAGTGCTTTGTATACTATTAGGGATGCAGGAAGTGCTAAATAAATACTTGTTGAACAAAGAAACTTATGTGGTTATTTGGCTGTGACTTAGTATAGTATGGAATCTTGTCAAAGTATATTTTATGGAACTAAAATGAAAACAAGTTTAAAAAATCAAGTTCTCCTTTCCCCCTCCCCCTTTTTTTAATAGATAAATCCAGGACAGATCTGGAGCAAGTACCTAAGGTAACAAAGCTTAAAAAATGAGAATACTGCTTTTTAATATTTGATCTTTAATTTTGCCTTTAAGAAGCTTTCATTTAGCTGTTTTCTGACACTTAGATCACTTTGCCTCTTCTGTAACTTTGTTACATTACTTTCTTCTCTCTTTTTCATCATCAATCTCTTCATCATCAAAACTTACAAATATGTTTCAGTCTCTCCATTCTCAAAGAAGAATTTTGTTGATCTTACTCTCCCTTCAAATTATTAAAAGACATTTCCTTTAGAAGAAAACATTTGTAGAAATGTGTAATAGATGAGTTCTTTTTTTTTCTGGGAAAAGAATCCATTGCTTTCATCAGATTCTCAAAGGAGTCTGTGGTAATTGCTCTTTAGGGTAAGAAGAGATAGATAGACAGACAAAAAGGAGAGGGAAGTAATTTTTAAAATTCTTTGATTCCTATAAAATAAAATTCAAACCCTGTAATTTAAGGTCCTTAATTATTCATTTCCATTAGTAGTTACACTCTTAACTTTTGCCTCCTAATCTTTACACATCTTTTACTTCAGTCAGACTCTTTTGTTGACTCCATTCTTAAACTGCTCCTGAACCCAGACAGAGACTTTCCATCATCTCCCTATATCTAATCCTTTACATTCTTTTGCTTAACTGGCAACTTTACATGAATACATTTGTCCCCAACTGAAGATAATTTACCCCTTTGCTGAATTTGCATAGCATTTTATCTAGATCCCAGCCTTCCCTTTCAAGGCATTTGTCATTCTTCCTCTTATAAGATACTTATGTATATATTTTATCATATGCCTTGGACTAAAGATCGTTGAGATTAGTACCTCTGTTATAATTTATTTTTGTTTTCTCTTAGTGCCTAGTATAAGAGTTAGACAACCAGTAAATACTTATTGAATGGATCAATGCTTTCAATAATACTAAAGCAGTGACTAGAAAATATACTCATGTCCCTAGATTTTCCCTATCACATTCACAACAATTTTTGCATAAAGATAAAATGAATCAGTAAATAGAATAAAATATAGAAATTAATGAAGTAATTAACTGATTAAAGCATGTTTTTTGCCTTATGGGGATACAAAGAATAATAATTATAAATCCAATCTTAGAGGAACATATTCCAGGAGGATATATATATATATACACACACACACACACACACACACACACACACACACACACACACACATATTAATTAAGAAGTAGAGATAAATAAGTGTACATGGTATATTTGTGTTCAGAGATGGGGTGATTAATCTCTGTGTCATACACAGGGACGTTTGCCCCTTTGATTGGATTGAATTCTCTAGGAAGATAGGCAAGAGCATTCTAGGCCAAAAATACATGTATACATAAGCATAAGAGGATAAGGAAGGCAGTTGAATACTGCTCAAATTTAACTTGTAAATAGTGGCAAGGTAAAAAGAGGTAAGTGGGTCCAAAGGTTGAAGGATTCAATGCCATTCTAAAAAGCTTGGTCTGTGGGTCATGGGACTCTATTAAGAGATTTAAACAGAGAAATTAATTCAGTTATACTTGCATTTTAAAGGGATATCTAACAGCAATATAGTGGATAGATCAGGGGAGGACATCATTAAGTGTCCATTTACACTAATCCAGAGGTAATGAAGAGCTGCATTGATGAAATGCTGTGGAGATAGAGGAATGAAGGGATTCAAGCAATATTTAGGAAATATAATGAATACTACTTAGTACTCAGATGGATGTGATATGTCAGAGAAAAGGAGTTGGCTTTTCATAAAATTGAATTTGTTATGATTTTAAATTTTAGTGTATGTCTAATCTAAAAAACAATTTTGAAAGAAATTTTAGGAGAAAGTAGAAATATAAGTATAGAGAAATTATATCTGGCATTTAAAACACACACACACTACTCCCTTTGGTATGTGCCCAGTGGGAGTACATTAGTGCATTTGATCAAGTTGTAATGGAATGATCATCTCCATTTGCTGGGGCTGACCGGCAGCCCCTGAATGACGGTTGAACAGATTAATCAGACACAGTTTGACAGTGAGAGGGCTAAGGGGCCCCTGGCTTTAGTGGCCAGGGCAGCCTCTATTGCCTGCCTTGCTAGGCCTTTATTGGACTTTTTATCTTTAGATGCAATCAGTAGGATGAGTAATCTTGTGAGGATACCTGTTTACATTGTACTCTAGGCAAGGGCATCCAGAGCTTAAGCATAAGGATTCCGGTAAACATCCCGGGGGTCTGCATATGCACAGACTTGCTTGAAAAGGTCAAGGAATAATTAGGGGTGCCATCTTCGGCACTCCCCTAAGTCGAATTCTGATAAACAGGGCAGGCGGCCTTTCACACATCTATGGTTAAGGCAAAAAAACATTTTTCTATCTTTCATGAGTATGTTTACCTAGATGAGACTTTACTTGTACATTTTTCTGTAGATTTTATGTAAATAACATGTTATCACTTGCTTTTGCAGTTTATGCTTGAGATCCAAATTAATTATTGTTTAATGCTCTATGATTTTAGAAGAGATAATGAATGTAAAGAAAATGTTTTTCTAATCGAGAGAAATGAATTTTTTTGATAGATTTTTATGAAACCAGATTTTGCCTTGGACGATTCTTTAACTTTTAATTCAGTTTTACCATGGTCTCATTTTAATACTGCTGGTGGAAAAGGAAATCGTGATGCAGCTTCCTCAAAGTTGCTACAAGAAAAGGTATTTTCTTTATTACTTTTTCCACATAGAAAATTTTATTCTAGTTAAGTGGTGCTTCTTGGCATGGGTTCAGATTTAGTTACTTAGTAAGCATTATTTCTTTCAATTTCATTTTGTTGTTGTTGATAATTATAAGCCTTTGAATATTTACTGAAAAAGTAATAGTATTTTGATTCAATGGAATATAAGTTGTTCTGGTGGGAAAAAAAAAGCTTATTGTTTGAATGCTTATTATTTGAAACAGCAGTTGATAGAATTTCAGTCGAAAGGATATATAGGTAACATACGTAATTATAATTGCTTTACACTTATCCCGAGCAATATATTGCCAATTTTATATTCTGTATTATTTAAAACACAAAAAATCAGCTTTTCCTGAGGCACTATTTGTCCTCATTTACTCAGTAAGGGTTATTATTATTATTTTAAATATGTTTTTATTGATTTTAGAGAGAGGGGAAGGGAGAGATAGAAACATCGATGAGAGAGAAACATCAATCAGCTGCCAACTTTACACCCCCTACTGGGGATGGAGCCCACAACCCAGGCATGTGCCCAGACCAGAAATCAAACCCATGACCTCTTGGTTCATGTTCTACACTCATCCACTGAGCCACCTTGCCGGGGGAGTAAGGATTATTATTTTAAAGCAAAACCATCATATCAATATTCCTAAATGTTTTTAGCTTTACAAAGCCTAGTCTCTTGCATATTATTACTCAGCAGTTTTTAATTTTTTTACAGTGTTCTGTATTTCAGAAGCTAACATCTTGAACATCATTTTAAATGTAGAACTTTAAAAATATCTTAACTCGCATATCAAAAATGTAAAGATCTTTGATATCTCTGTTGTTTGTTTGTTTGTTTTTACACTCAGTTTAGAGCTTTCCTAAAACTGACTGTGGTTCTTAAACTGGAAAGAAAGCATTTTGTTATAGTCTGGTGACATCTCTTGGCAATATGAAAGCTTCTCCAGGAAGATGACTCAATAAATTAGGTTCAGTCCTCAGTAACTGAAGAAAGGACTAACTTGGGGAGGATAAGAGAAGAAATGTAGAAAAAGAATCATGACTATTCCTTTTCTTACAGTTTTATTGGAATGATCACTTAGTAAATTACATAGTGACTAATCACTGGGGTATACACCTGCAAGTAATAAAATGTATGCCAACTGTAATTGAAAAATAAAAATGATTTAAAAATATTTAACTTTTTGCTTTGGCAATATTTTTACCTACAAAGATTTTCCTTGAGTAAGAACAGGTTCATAAATCTAATGGGTTTATGGACATAGGCTTACTCCAGACCACGTTTTCACATTCCAAATATGTATCCTGCTAAAATAAAACCTTAAAAGAAAAAAAAAACACAAAAACAAAAGCTAATAAAAACCTCATTGATTATATAAATATTTTTAGGAGTACTTTAAAAATTGTTCTCTTTAAAGCATTTTAATAAGAAATGAATTCTGAAAATAATGCCTTTTGAAAAGAGTAGGTCAATGGAATATTGATAAGTTGTTGAAATCTTTGAAATTCAAATGAAACAATTTTCTCATGCTAAATGCTTAAAGTGACTAAAGTAATGGAATTTTTTTTTCTTAAGTTGCAAAATCAGATTTGTTACATTTATATTCTGACTCCTTTTCATTTTGCTCTGTTCTTAGAAAATTAATGGAAGACAGAATTCTAAGAGAGCAGTTTCAAACTCACTTTATGATTGACATCAGCTGTTTTATCTTGCTAGCTTTAAAGAGAGGGTATGCTGCAACCAGGGTCAGAGAAGTTTGTTGGCCTGCAATGAAATAAGGCGTTTGCAGTAGAATGTAAATTATTGCATTGCAAGTTGTTTTTTTTTTTTAAATAATGCAATGGGCTTAGTGATATAGTTAATTTACTTTCTAGTGAAGTTCATTGTTTTGTCACAGACTTGCTAAACAGTCACAGACTGGCAGCAGCATACAATCTGCCTTTTGCCTAACACTGTCCTAAAGGAGTTGCCCATGCTCCATTTACTGTTCTGAAAATTGAGTCCACTTAGCTTGTAGTGTACCTTAGTACCTTTGTCTCCAATATTGCTTTTTAGGTAAATTAAGTGAACCAGCTGTATTGAAGATGAAAAGAACAATAGTAGAAGGGTATAAATGCAAGAAACATCAACTGTGGGAAAATTTCTTGTTTGTAATCTATTTTATCTATACCAGGTGTACTGGTTCATAATGCGGATTTTTTCAATAGATGGAGTTACACATATGTTGATATATATATGTGTGTGTGTGTGTGTGTGTGCGCGCGCGCGCGCGTGCGATTTGATATGTATGCTATTTTGTTGTATTGATAGCAGGCTTCAAAACTTCATATATCAAATTTGCTGTAGGTGTTAACATCATAGATATTTTTACACTTAAAAGTGTCAAGTTTCATACCAAAAAAAGCATTTGCGGGAAGTTATAATTCATTACTTTATTTTGAAGAAAAGTGCTGCTGAATACTTCGGGAAGCTTATGGTGAACATGCTCCATCTCAAGATACTTGTGAACGCTGGTTTAAATGCTTTAAAAGTAATGATTTCGATGTGAAAGGCAAAGAATGTCCAGGTCAACCAAAAAAGTTTGAAGACCAACCATTACAAGCATTATTGGATGAAGATGCGTGTCAAACTCAAAAGCAACTTGCAGAAAGATTAAATGTTGCTCAGCAAACAATTTTCAATCATTTACAAGCAATGGGAAAGATTTTAAAGGAAGGAAAATGGGTGCCACATCAACTGAACGAAAGACAAATAGAAAGCCAAAAAGTCATGTGTAAAATGTTGCTTCAGCCGCATGAAAGCCTTTTTTGCATCGAATTGTGACTGGTGATGAAAAGTGGATTTATTTTGAGAATCCCAAATGCACAAAATCATGGGTTGATCCAGGTCAATCATCAACATCAACTGCAAGGCCAAATTGCTACAAAAAGAAGACAATGTTCTGTGCTTGGTGGGATCAGGAAGGTGTGGTATTATGAGCTTCTAAAACCAGGTGAAATCGCTACCAACAACAAATAATCAGTTTGAACCACACTTTGATCGTGAAACAACCAGAATGGGCCAGAAGACATGGCAAAGTAATTTTGCTTCATGATAATGCACCATCACACACTTCAAAACCAGTTAAAGACATGTTAAAAGATCTTGCCTGGGAAGTATTAACCCTACCTGCCGTGTTCATCAGACCTTGCTCCTTCAGATTACCACTTGTTCCGATCGATGACACAAACACTTTCTGAGCAGCACTTCAAAACGTATGAAGAAGTGGAAAATTTGGTTTCTGAATGGTTTGCCTCAAAACAAGGAAAGTTCTATTGGGACAGCATCCACAAATTACCTGAAAAGTGGGGGAAATGTGTAGCTAGTGATGAACATTACTTTAATAAAGCACTTTTGATATTTCTCTTGAAATTATCGTGTTTTCTTTGATTATAAAATCCAAATTATTAACCGGTACACCTGGTAATAAAAGCGTAATTTGCTAATTAGACCAGACATCCTTCCAGATGCCCTTCCAGACGAAACCAGGGTTGCGAGGGAAGCTCGGTCCCGGGTGTCAGAGGGAAGTTGGTGCTGGCAGCTGGGGGAAGGAAGGCCTATTCTTGCATGAATTTTGTGCATTGGGCCTCTAGTATTATAATAAATTACTGAAGGAGCCTTATTGAAGATATTGTGATCCTGCATGGTATTAAAGATACAGGCTAGGTGACCAAATATCTCCTCCAGTCTTAAGAGTCCTAAGTGTTGGAAGTTCATTAACCCTTTAACGCTATGAATTCTCCTGAGATGTTCAGAAATAATGCTTAAATTTTTGCTATAGGTTGAAGAACTACAAGTGAGAAAGTGGGAGAGAAATGGAAAGGCATATGCAGTTAGAAAGGAAGAAAAGACAACTCAAGTTTTAGGAGTCCATATTTGAAATTAGAAAACATTTTTAATTTTTCTAATTTTTTTTAGAGTAACAATTTCTATGTTAATCTAGGAATTCATCTTGATAGTATTATAAAATATATATAAATTAATTATTTAAGGTATTTATTAACCTTTTAAGAAGAAAATGTATTGGAAATAAACTGAGTATTACAAATTGCTAATAATTTTTGAGATGTGAAATGAGCAGCCTTGAAAAAAAAGATCCAAATAAATTTTAGTACTTTTTATAATTTGTGACTGGGCCACCAATCCGTCTTTCATGAGTTCTTTAGCATTTCAAGGCAGCATGGTATATAGTATAAACAACTAGCTTTTGAGTCATACAGACCTAGGTTCAAATTTTAGTTTTGCCACTTACTAACCACATGACTATTCAAGCAATGTAATGCCTCTGAGCCTCAGTTTCCTCATCAGTAAAATGAGAATAATAGTACCTTTATTACTAGATTGTTAAAATTAGAAAATGATGTATATTATATATAATGCCTGGTACATAGAAGGAGGAGGTCAATAAATAGTAACTGTAATCATCTTTTAGTCAGGTCCTAAGTGATTTGTATGTTAATGATGAAAATGATGTCTGGGGTTTAAGGAGCTCATTCTCTCTCATATCTTAGAACTTGTGAAACTAGATTATAATCTGAGATGACTGTGATGTACTTTTACTTTTTGGAAAGGTTAGTGTTTGGAGGGCAGTAAATCACCTTCTTCTACTCTGTTGTTTTACATTTTATTAATCTTTGGGCTATATCTTTATCTCTCTTCCATTTTGTTATGTCTAATACCAAGGATCCCATAAGCAAACAGTTCACCCAAGGGGGTTAAAATACATGTAGAAATCTTGTATCATTTTCAGGAAGTATTTGCATAGTCAAGGAAGGTATACTTATAATACTCCATGATTTTTTTCTCCTTCCCTCTTAAGCTGAGCCATTACCTGGATATTGTGGAAGTAAACATTGCTCACCAGATCTCTCTACGTTCAGAAGCATTTTTTCATGCAATGACCTCTCAACACGAATTGCAGGACTACCTCAAGAAAACTTCCCAGGCTGTAAAAATGCTTCGAGATAAAATTGCACAGATTGATAAAGTAATGTGTGAAGGATCACTACAAATTTTAAGACTGGCTCTTAGCAGAAATAATTGTGTTAAAGTGTACAATAAACTGAAGTTAATGTCCACTGTACACCAGACTCAACCTACAGTACAGGTGTTGTTATCCGCTTCTGAATTTGTTGGAGCATTGGACTTAATATCAACAACGCAAGAGGTTCTACAGCAGGAACTTCAGGGCATTCACAGCTTCCGGTATGTCAGTTAAGTAAACCATTAGAAATAATGTTAGAAAATGTTAAAGTATAATTTTTAGTGCGTAAGGTTAGCTGAAGAAATGTATGTTTAAAGTTACATGGTTATTTTTCTTCCAGATTGATCTGTTTAGTAATGTTATCATTCTGATATTTTATTCTTAGCTTAAACAAAGAAAACCCATAACGATCAATATTTATAGAAAAATTTGGATGAAGAAGCAAAATTACGTTTTCTAGTAGATGAAATAAATGAAAGGCCAATTACAACTTTGAAAATAACGTTTTGGAAATACTGAAATAATTTTTTTGTCAAGATAGTATCAAGGTAGTAGAAGAATTACCAATATATCTAAAATTAAGTTCCTTTTTAAAGCTTTTGACTAGATTTTTAATTTAATAATTATTAAATTTTATTTTTGATTTTCATTGTTTATCACATTACAAAAAATTCCACATGGTGTTGGAAAAGACACAGTTTTTTCTGTTTTTATTTTGAAAATACCTTTAAGGTTAGCGTTTTAGTTATTTTACATAAGAACATGGCAAAATTTAATTTATAGATGGACCCATTGCAAGCCACAAAATTTAATTCAGTTAAGCAGGCTTGCAGTGTCCTTGTGGAAGTTTCTATTTGCTGAGAAACCCATCCAAACCTTACACTTCTACGTAACTACAAAGAAGTTTTATGGAAGATACTAGAGGCTTGGTGCATGAAAATTCATGCACTGGATTGGGGGTCCCTCGGCCCGGCCTGCCCCCTCTAACAGTCCAGGAGCCCTCAGGAGCAGGAGGTGACCTGGCGATCAGGGGAAGATGACACCTCATCACATCTCTGCTGTTGCCACTTGTGGCAGGGCAAGACTTGGCCGGTCCTAGTTACCTGAGCCTCAGGTGACCCTGGGCGGCTGGGCAGTTCCTATCCGAGGCTTTCTGCACCTCGGGCTGGCCCTGGGCGGCTGGGCAGCTGCCATCTGAGGCTTGCCTATGCCTCAGGCCAGCCCTGGGGAGCTGAGGGGACTGGGGGACTCTGGAGGTAGGCGTGCGGCCCCGGCAGGGCTGAAGGGACTGGGTGCTGCCATCTTTGAGGGCATGGCAGTCAATTAGCATATTCCCTCCTTATTGGCTGTGGGTGCTGCCATCTTTGAGGGCGGGGCAGTTAATTAGCATATTCCCTCCTTATTGGCTGTGGGAGCTGCCATATTTGAGGGTGGGGCAGTCAATTAGCATATTCCCTCCTTATTGGCTGTGGGCTGTGCCATCTTTGTGATGGTGTGAGGGTCAATTAGTATATTCCCTCTTTATTAGATAGTATGTGCTCTATAACTTAAAATATACTTAATATATTCTGGAAAATGTAGCTTCAAAATAAGTTTATTATTGAATTATAAATTCTCCCCACCCATTTTTCTTTTCTTTATTGATTAAGGTATTACATATGTGTTCTTATCCTCCCATTGTGCACCCCACCTCCCCCACTCGTGCCCTCACCTCCCCTAGCGTCTGTGTCCATTGGTTATGATTATGTGCATGCATACAAGTACTTTGGTTGATCTCTCCCCTTTCCCCCCAGCCTCCCCCTTCTCTCTAAGGTTTGATGATCTGATTGATGCTTCTCTGTATCTGGATCTGTTTCTGTTCATCAGTTTATGTTGTTCATTATATTCCACAAATGAGTGAGATCATGTGATATTTATCTTTCTCCGACTGACTTGAAATACTTAGCATAATGCTCTCCAGATCCATCCATGCTGTTGCAAATGGTAGGAATACAGCAGCGTAGTATTCCATTGTGTAAATGTACCACAGTTTTATAATCCACTCATCTGCTGCACTTAGGCTGTTTCTAAATCTTAGCTATTGTAAATTGTGCCGATATGAACATAGGGGTGCATATGTCCTTTCTGATTGGTGTTTCTAGTTTCTTGGGATATATTCCTAGAAGTAGGATCACTGGATCATATGGGAGTTCCACTTTTAGTTTTTTGAGGAAACTCCATATTGTTCTCCACAGTGGCTGCACCAGTCTGCATTCCCATCAGCAGTGCACAAGCGTTCCTTTTTCTCCGCATCCTCTCCAGCACTTGCCATTTGTTGATAGTCATTCTGACAGGTGTAAGATGGTACCTCATTGTTGTTTTGATTTGCATCTCTCAGATGATTAGTGACTTTGAGCATGTTTTCATATATCTCTTGGCCTTCTGTATGTTCTCTTTCGAAAAGTATCTATTTAGGTATGTTGCCCATTTTTTGGTTGGATTGTTTACCTTCGTTTTGTTAAGTTGTATGAGTTCCCTGTAAATGTTGCCAATTAAACTCTCATCGGAGATAACATTGGCAAATATGTCCTCCCATGCAGTGGGCTTTCTTGTTGTTTTGTTGATGGTTTCTTTTGCTGTGCAGAAGCTTTTTGTTTTAATGTAGTCCCATTTGTTTATTTTCTCCTTAGTTTCCATTGCCCTAGGAGCTGTATCAGTGAAGAAATTCCTTTGGTATATGTCTGAGATTTTGCTGCCTGTGGATTCCTCTAAGATTTTTACGGTATCCCATCTTACATTTAAGTCCTTTATCCATTTTTAGTTTATTTTGGTGAATGGTATAAGGTGGTGGTTTAGTTTCATTTTTTTTTTTTGCATGTATCTGTCCAATTTTCCCAACATCATTTATTGAAGAAACTGTCTTGACTCCATTATATGATCTTGCCTCCTTTGTCAAATATTAATTGAGCATAGTGGTTTGAGTTGATTTCTGGGTTTTCTATCCTGTTCTATTGGTCTATGTGTTTGTTCTTGTGCAAACACATAGGCAGTTTTGAGAACAGTGGCTTTGCAATGTAGCTTGATATCAGGTATTGAGATCCCTCCTTTTTTTTCCTTCTTTCTCAGGATTGCTGTGGCTATTCGGGGTCTTTTTTTATTCCAGATGAATTTTTGGAGAGTTTGTTCTAGGTCTGTGAAATATGCCATTGGTATTTTAATGGGGATTGCATTGAATCTATAGATTGCTTTGGGTAATAGGGACATTTTAATGATGTTGATTCTACCAATCCATGAGCACAGTATGTTCTTCCATCTATGTATATCTTCTATCTCTTTTTTCAGTGTCCTGTAGTTTTCTTGAGTAAAAGTCTTTTACGTCCTTAGTTAAGTTTATTCCTAGGTATCTTAATTTTTTTGGTGCAATGGTAAATGGGATTGTTTTTTTAATCTCTCTTTCTGTAACTTCACTATTGGTGTATAAAAATGCCATAGGTTTCTGGGCATTAATTTTGTATCCTGCTACATTGCTGAATTCATTTATTAAGTCTAATAATTTTTTTATGAAGTCTTTAGGGTTTTCTATGTACAGTATCATATCATCTGTGAATGATGACAGTTTTATTTCTTCTTTTCCAGTTTGGATACCTTTTATTTCTTCTTCTTGTCTAACCGCTACGGCTAGCACTATGTTGAACAGGAGTGATGAAAGTGGGCATCTCTATCTTGTTCCTCTTCTTAGGTAAAATGGTTTTAGTTTTTGCCCATTGTGTATGATGTTGGCTGTAGGTTTGTCATATAAGGCTTTTATTTTATTGAGGTATGATCCCTCTATTCCCACTTTGCTGAGGTTTTTTATCAAGAAAAGGGTGTTGGATTTTGTCAAATGCTTTTCCTGCATCAATTGATATGACTATGTGATTTTTATCTTTCAATTTGTTTATGTGATGTATCATGTTTTTGATTTGCAGATATTGTACCATCCTTGCATCCCTGGGATAAATCCTACTTGGTCATGGTGTATGATCTTTTTGATGTAATGCTGGATCTGATTTGCTAGAATTATGTTGAGGATTTTGGCATCTATGTTCATGAGGGATATTGGCCTATAATCCTCTTTCTTTGTGTTGTCTTTATCTGGTTTTGGGATTCGGGTAATGCTAGCTTCATAGAATGAGCTTGGAAGTGTTCATTCCTCTTGAATTTTTTTCAGTAGTCTGAAGAGGATAGGTTTTAGTTCTTTGAATGTTTGGTAAAACTCCCCTGTGAAGCTGTCGTGCCCGGGCTTTTGTTTGCTGGAAGATTTTTGATTACTGCTTCAATTTCTTTGGTAGCTATTGGCCTATTCAGGTTTTTTCATTCTTCCTGATTGAGTTTGGAAGCTTGTGTTTTTCTAGGAATATATCCATTTCCTTTAGGTTGTGTAGTTTGTTGGAATAGAGTTGTCCTTAGTATTTTTTTTATAATCCTTTGTATTTAGGTGGGGTCTGTTGTTATTTCACCTCTTTCATTTCTGATTTTATTTATTTGGGTCCTTTCTCTTTGCTTCTTGGCGAGCCTGGCCAGAGGTTCATCAATCTTGTTTATCCTTTTAAAGAACCAGCTCTTTGTTTCATTGATCTTTTGCATTGTTTTTGTTTTTTTGTCTCTATGTCATTTATTATTTGTGCTCTTATCTTAATTATCTCCTTTCTTCTGTTCACTCAGTGTTTTTCTTGTTGTTCTCTTTCTAATTCTCTAAGTTGTAGAGTTAGATAATTTATTACCATTTTTTCTTGTTTATTTGAGGTAGGCCTGTAGAGCTATAAACTTCCCTCTCAGGACTGCTTTCACTGTATCCCATAGATTCTGGATTGTTGTGTTTTCATTGTCATTTGTTTCCAGATGTTTTTAATTTCTTCTTTGATCTCTTTGGTAACCCAATCATTGTTTAATACCATGCTATTCAGCTTCCGAGTGTTTGACTTTTTGGATTGTTTTTATTGTAGTTTATTTCTAATATTATGCCATTGTGGTCTGAGAAGATGCTTGAGATGATTTCAGTCTTCTTGAATTTGGATAGTGACCCAATATGCCTGTGACCCAATATGTGGTCTGTCTTTGAAAATGTCCCATGTGCACTTGAGAAGAACGTGTAGTCCGTGCCTTTGGGGTGAAATGTTCTAAAGATGTCAATTAAGTCCATCTGATCTAATGAATCATTTAGGATTGCTGTTTCTTTGCTGACTTTTTGTCTAGAAGATTTATCCAGTGATGTCAGTGGGGTATTAAAGTCCCCCACTATGATTGTATTGTTGTCAATCTCTCCCTTGATATCTTCCAGGAGTCTTTTTATGTATTTGAGTGCTCCTGCATTAGGTGCATATATGTTTACCAGGTGTTGTATCGATCCCTTTAGTTTTATGAAGATAGGCCTTCCTTATCTCTTGTTATGGCCTTCCTTTTGAGGTCTATTTTGTCAAATATAAGTATTGCTACCCCAGCTTTTTTCCATTTCTATTTGCCTAAAAGATATTTTTTCCATCCCTTCATGTTCAGTCTATGTGAGTCCCTGCTCTGAGGTGGGTCTCTGGTAGATAGCATATATATGGGTCATGTTTTTTGTGTTTTTTTTAATCCATTCAGCCACACAATGTCTTTTGATTGGAGCAGTTAGTCCATTTATGTTTAAAGTTATTGATAGGTACTTGTCTGAAGCCATTTTTATTTTTTGTGTCTGTGTTTCTTCTTCCCTTTTTTTCTCTTCTTTTTACAGCAGTCCCTTTAGCATTTTTTGCATTGCTGCCTTTTTTGTTGGCGAAGCTCCTTATTTCCCCTTCAATTTTGAATGATAGCCTTGCTGGATAGCGTATTCTTGGATTCAGTCCCTTGCTTTGCATCACTTTGTAAATTTCTTTTTATTCCTTTCTGGCCTGATATGTTTCTGTTGAGAAATCATTTGATAATCTAATGGGAGATCCCTTATATGTAATTTTCTGTCTCTCTATTGTAGCCTTTAAGATTCTCTCTTTGTCCTGAACATTTGCCATCATAATTACAACATGTCTTGGTTTAGGTCTTTTCGGGTTCATATTGTTTGGGACTCTCTGTGCTTGTGTGACCTTTTTCTTCCCCAGATCAGGGAAGTTTTCTGACATTATTTCTTCAAATTGGTTTTCTAACCCTTGTTCCTCTTCTTGTCGTTCTGGCCATTTATTCGTATGTTGCTTTGTTTCATGTTGTCCCAGAGCTCCCTTAGGCTTTCTTCCTGTCTTTCAATTTTTTTTCTCCAATTGCATTTCAGTTTTGGGTGACTTTTGCTGCCTTTTCTTCTAATTTGCTAATTCAATCCTCCACTTCTTCTAGTTGACTGTTGAAACTTTCCATAGTGTTTTTTATTGTAGCTATATTACTCTTTATTTCCACTTGATTCTTACATAAGTTGTTGATTTCTTTTATTTAATAAATCTTTATTGTTCAGATTATTACAATTGTTCTTCTTTTTCCCCCCATAGCTCCCCTCCACCCAGTTCCCACCCCACCACTGCCCTTACCCCCGCCCCAAACTGTCCTTATCCATAGGTGTACGATGTTTGTCCAGTCTCTTCCCGTTCCCCCAACACCCCTTTCCCCCCTGGAATTGTCAGTCCATTCCCTTTCTATGCCCCTGATTCTATTATATTCACCAGTTTATTCTGTTCATCAGATTTTTTATTCACTTGATTTTTAGATTCACTTGTTGATAGATAGGTATTTGTTGTTCATAATTTTTATCTTTTACCTTTTTCTTCTTCTTCCTCTTCTTAAAGAATACCTTTCAGCATTTCATATAATACTGGTTTGGTGGTGATGAACTCTTTTAGCTTTTTCTTACCTGTGAAGCTCTTTATCTGTCCTTCAATGATAGCTTTGCTGGGTAGAGTAATCTCAGTTGTAGGTTCTTGCTATTCATCACTTTGAATATTTCTTGCCACTCCGGTCTGGCCTGCATAGTTTCTGTTGAGAAATCCACTGACAGTCATATGGGTGCTCCCTTGTAGGTAACTAACTGTTTTTGTCTTGCTGCTTTTAATATTCTCTCTTTGTCTTTTGCTCTTGGCATTTTAATTATGATGTGTCTTGGTGTTGGTCCTCTTTAGATTCCTTTTGTTTGGGGTTCTGTGTGCTTCCTGGACTTGTAAGTCTATTTCTTTCACCAGGTGGGGGACGTATTCGGTCATTATTTCTTCAAATAGGTTTTCAGTATCTTGCTCTCTCTCTTCTTCTGGCACCCCCATAATTCTGATGTCAGTACGCTTGAAGTTGTCCCAGCGGCTCCTTACACTATTCAAATTTTTGGGTTCTTTTTTCTTTTCCAGTTGAATGATTTTTGCTTCTTTGTATTTCAAATCTTTGACTTGATTCTTGCGATCCTCTAGATTGCTGTTAGATCTCTGTATAATATTTTTTATTTCAGTCAATGTATGCTTAATTTCTAGTTGGTCCTTTTTCATATCCTTGAGGGTCTCACTAAATTTATCGGCCTTTTCTAGGAAATTCTTGAAAAACCTTATAACCGTGGTTTTGAACTCTATATCCAGTCGTTTGCTTTCCTCCATTTCTTTCATTTGTGACCTGTTTCTTTGTCTCCGCATTTTGGCTGCTTCCCTGAGTTGATAGGCTTTGAGTGCTAGGTGTCCTAGAGGGCCCAGTGGCTCAGCCTCCCCAGTTACCTGAGGTGGACACTCTTGGTGCATCCCTTTGTGGGCTGTGTGCACAGTCTTGTTGTAGTTAAGCCTTGATTGTTGTTGGTATTACTGGGAGGGATTGACCTCCAGGCCAGTTGGCTGTGAGGTTCAGCTATGTCTATGCTGGGAGAACTTCTGTGCTGGAGACAACCTTATGAGACAAGACTTGCAAAAGCCTCTGTGCTCAGCTTGGATGGGGCAGAGTCTCAGGGTGGAGCAGGCAGCATTGGTTTCCCATCAGCCCTGCCCTAATAGGCCTGTGTCTCAGTGTCCTGTGGTAATCACTGCAAGCACATCTGAGAGAAAGCCGCCCTCAAGTTCTTGCTGCCAGACAGTCCAGTTTCTCCCCAAATGAGTCTGGGTCCCCAGAGTCTTGCCCAGAACTGGAGTTCAGTGCAATTGGGAGCTTTTGTCTCCCTCCCCTTGAGAAAGCCAGCCGCGTACTCAGTTGCCTGCCCTCTCCACATACACGCCTCAGTACCTCTGCCTTCCGCAGCTCCTCTGATTCTTAGTGTGCTTTTCTCTTTCCCTCTAGTTGTAGAATTTCCACACTGCCAGCCTTCCTGTGGTTCTGGATGATGTCCGTTTTGTCTTTTAGTTGTAGTTTTGAAATTGTGCGAGGCAGCAGTTTAGGTGTTTATTTATGCCTCCATCTTGGTTTCCATAAGTTGTTGATTTTTTTCATCCATTCTGGTTTATGAAGTGTGTGACCGTTACTCTGAATTCTTTTTCTGACACATTGCATGCCTTTGTTTCACTTAGCTTTTCTGGTGATTCTTCCTTTTCTTTTTTTTTTTTTTTTTGTCTCCCCATTTTTGCTGTCATTAAAGGATCTAGGTGTCGAGTCATGCAGGGGCTGCTACTCGGGTGGTGGCTGCTCCTGGGGCAGCAGTGGCTACTCAGGCAGCAGCTGCTCCTCAGGCAGTCGTGGCTGCAGCTGCTCCTCAGGCAGTCGTGGCTGCAGCTGCTCCTCAGTTGGCAGTGGCTCCTCGGATGGACACTGCTCATGCGGCTGCTTGCAGCAGTGGTGGCTCTCCAGCTGGTGGGGCTACTTGTGCCGCTGCTGCTTCTTGGGTGGGCAGCTGCAAGCTGCTCACACAGCTGCTGCTCCTTGGAAGGGGGTGGGCTTCTCATGGGGCTGCTGCCCCTGCAAGACTGCTGCTCCTTGGATGGCGTCCGGCTACTCTCGGGGCTGCTGCTCCTTGGACAGGGGCAGGCTGTTTGCGGCAGCTGCTGCTTGCGCAGTTACGGTCCCCTGGGCTAAAGCATCGGGCTGGCCGGAGTGGAAGGCACTTCAAAACTCACAGCAGCCTGTGTTCAGATAGCTGGAGTCTTCGTGTCTGTGGGATCACAGCCAAAGCACCAGGTTTCTGGCAGGGGTGGCTCTAAGAGTCCCGGGTATTGTCTGAGGCCTCTCTGGGGGAGGTGAGGCTGGGCTCCCAGTCATAGCAGCTGTCTTCTTCAAGATGGCATGGCCTCTGTGGTAGATCCAGCCGCCCCGTGACTGTTTACAATGGTAGCAGAGGCTGCCTGGCTAGGCAAGCCCAGACTGCCAGCTCCTGAAGGTCCTCTGGGATCTAACTGTCCCTCGTACACGTACACACACACACTCCACATGTCCACACAGTCCCCTTTCGCTCCCTCACTTACTCTCTCTCCTTTACTGCCGTCTTCCTGGCCGCCATCTTCCTGGCCGCCATCTTCCTGCCTCTGTAGTTGGCTCTAGAGTGTTATTGACCCCTTCGTGGATGGCGTCTCCTTTCCAGTTGTCTGGTTATGTGGCTCGCTCTCTATTACATTGACCAACCAGGACAAAATGCAACTCAATAAGACATGACACAAAGTGAACAAAACACAAATATACTCACGACACCGATAACCCCAATGTAAGTGACCACCAGAGAAAGGATAATTAGGGGAGAGAAAAGAGAGCAAAAATGATATCGAGGAGAGAAAAAATGGTAAGAGAGAAAAGAAAAAGAAGAAAAAGGAAAAAAAAAAAATATATATATATATGGGGAGAAAACACCACAGGACAGATAAACCAATAAATGCAAACAACAAACACCCAGAAAAGAGGGTGGGGGCAGCATCTGTAGAAGCTGAGCTTATATGCAGAAAGTAAGGTTAAGGAATTGGATGAACATGGAGTGGACCTCGATTCAGGATAGAGGAGATAGAAAGAGGATGAGTGGATAAGAATAAAAAGAAAGAGAAAAAATAATAAAAAATTTAAAAATAGGATAAAATAATAAAAAATAAAAATAGAATGATGAAAAAAATGCAAAAAGAAACAAATGAAGACAAAATAAAGAAAAAAGTGAAAAAGAGATAAAATAATAATAAAATTAAAAAAGTGGGGTGTCGTTCTTTTCGGCCTGGTTTTAATGCCCCATGGGGGCTGGTTTAAGATCCCACTCTTCTGTACTGTCTGCCTCTTCTCAGTTTCCTATTAGGCAGTCAGCACCATGTTGAAGTTCCAAGCGGACCACTTCTCTGTTTGTGTCTATCTCCACCACCTTAACTGCCAGCAGGTGGGACCAATCTGCCCACTTAGCCTGTCTGCCTGCTGTCAGTCTTAATCTCTCAAGCAGCTGTTCCTGACAGGGCTATAGTTAGGGAGATTGCCATATTGCTTTCTGGGACTGAAAGGCCTCACCTCAGCCCATTCCCTGAGGGCTCTTAGGGACTATTCAGATTTTTTTTTGTATCCTTTGTACCACTCAGGGTGTAGTCTGGGTGTGGCTGTATTGGTTGTCTTGGAGACTGCAGGGAGGGGCTATCTCTTCAGGAGAAAATGGTTGCTTAGGTCCAGAGTGTCAGGCCATCTCTCCGTGACCTGCTCTTCTCCCCAGACACCACAAGTCTGCACCTCAGCCTTGGGTGAGTGTTATATTTGAAAGGTCCTATGAACTGGGTTTAGCAAATAAAAGAAAAGACCAAAAGGAGGGGAAAGAGCTGCGCCACTGCGAGTTTCTCTCCCCCCAGCACCGCGAGGCTTGGGCAGTTGTTTAGGCTGTCCCCTCTGGGCTCAGCCTCTCGTGGCTGTGGGCTTAGGTCTAGAATCCCCTGCTGCCAGCAGCCCTGTGGACTTCCTTTCCACAGTCAGATGTTACGACTGTTCCCAAAGGACGTGGCAGCCATGCAGCTTCCTTCTGACCCTTTGGGCTCGGAGGTCACACAACTCTCTCCTGCCCAGATCCCTGATTTTAGGGCATCCTCTGCCTTTCCCAGCTGCAAATTGTCTCACCAGCTGTGCCCACTTTGCCAATTCCGGGTCCATGGTATTCGATTTAGTTGCTCCTTCTACCTGCTCCAGGATAAGGCTTGGGACATGTCTGCTTATTCAGCCACCATTTTATCTCTCATCTGAATTATAAATTCTTATTGACTAAAGTTATGTAATTAGAATATTTATGTAGGAAGCATTTTAAAAAATTTGGCACACACTGGATTATGTAATGATTAAAGAAATGGTTTTTCATCACCTATTACATGCCAGACACAAGACAGAATACTGGAAATATAGCCATGAAAAAAAGCTTTTTAGGAGTCTCTAAAATGCACTAGAACTGAGATGCTTGGTTTTAAATTACCATTGGGTCCTCTGCTTTTTCAGGATTTGGAGTTAAAGTGGTACTATCTTCTTACATAATTTTTTTCTTTTTAAAATAAAATTTCCAACTAAAATGTCCTTCTGTCTGTATTCAAAGAGGGTACTAATAATGTATCTGTTATCAATATCAATGTAGAAATCCAGTTTGATTCCCTCTTCTGAATGTGGACAGTAATTTATACAGTGGGAAATTTTGGCTCATTGAATAATTCATAATTACTAAGTGGATCTTTTGGTCCATGCCAGTGTTGTTCAGTGGTTGAGAATACACCCTGGAACTGAACAATCTCAGATTTAATTCCCAATCAAGGTCATGTACTTGGGTTGCAGGTTTGATCCCCAGCCTTGATGGGGCACATGCAAGAGACTACCAATTGATGTGTCTCTTCCTTCCACTCTCTCTAAAAATGGAAATTATGTCCTTAAGTGAGGATTAACAAAAAAATAAATAAACTGGATCTTTTGTACATTGTTGATTTTTGTAATTAAAAAATATAAATTATTTTACTGGCTAAATTGTTGCAAAATTGGGCAACTTCATTTATTAGTGTGTGTGTGTATCTATATATATAATTCTCACCCAAGGATACTTTTTCCATTAGTTTTTAGAGAGAATGGAAGGGTGGGAGGGAAGAGGAGGGAGAAAGAGAAAGAGAAAGAGACATCAAAGTGAGGGAGACACATCGATTCCAGCAGGTGACCCTACTGGGGCTGGGGGTGACCCTGCACCCAAGTACATGCCCTTAACCAGGAATTGAACCCATGACCCTTTGATGCCTGGGCTGGCACTCTAACCACTGGGAATCACCGGCCAGGGCAGGACATAAATATTTTTAACCATTACTCATGGAATGAAATTCTGCTATTAGCAGTATTTGGAGTTAAAGTGGTAATATCACTTTAACTGTATAAGAATCAGTGTTAGAAAATACATCATTTGTGATCTATAGTAATTTTTCTAAAAGTGTTGCTGTAGTTAATGACATTCAGATGCTCGTTAAGCAGATGTAATACAGAAATATCATTATAGGACTAAGAATATATTTGAACCTTGATATCTTGTAGGTTTTGATATAGAAAAATTTCAGTTACTTTGAAATTTTAGGATGCTGTGTTGTTATTTGCTCTTTCTTATGTAAAGATTTATTAGGTGTACCAGTTAATAATGTGGATTTTTTTCAATAGATGGACTTACACATATGTTGATATATATGTGATTTGATTTGTGTGCTATTTTGTTGTATTGACAGCAGGCTTCAGGCTTCAAAACTTCATGTTAAATTTGCTGAAGGTGTTAACATCATAGGTATTTTTATGCTTAAAAATGTCAAATTTTGTGCCAAAAAAAAAAAGAGCATTTGTGGGAAGTCTTAATTCATTACTTTATTTTGAAGAAAAGTGCTGCTGAATACTTCGGGAAGCTTATGGTGAACGTGCTCCATCTCAAGATACTTGTGAACGCTGGTTTAAATGCTTTAAAAGTGATGATTTCGATGTGAAAGGCAAAGAATGTCCAGGTCAACCAAAAAAGTTTGAAGACCAACCATCACAAGCATTATTGGATGAAGATGCATGTCAAACTCAAAAGCAACTTGCAGAAAGATTAAATGTTGCTCAGCAAACAATTTTCAATCATTTACAAGCAATGGGAAAGATTTTAAAGGAAGGAAAATGGGTGCCACATCAACTGAACGAAAGACAAATAGAAAGCCAAAAAGTCATGTGTAAAATGTTGCTTCAGCGGCATGAAAGAGAGCCTTTTTTGCATCAAATTGTGACTGGTGATGAAAAGTGGATTTATTTTGAGAATCCCAAATGCACAAAATCATGGGTTGATCCAGGTCAATCATCAACATCAACTGCAAGGCCAAATTGCTTCGGAAAGAAGACAATGCTCTGTGCTTGGTGGGATCAGGAAGGTGTGGTATTATGAGCTTCTAAAACCAAGTGAAACAGTTAATACTGATCACTACCAACAACAAATAATCAATTTGAACCATGCTTTGATCATGAAACGACCAGAATGGGCCAGAAGACATGGCAAAGTAATTTTGCTTCATGATAATGCACCATCACACACTTCAAAACCAGTTAAAGACATGTTAAAAGATCTTGCGTGGAAAGTATTAACCCACCTGCCATATTCACCAGACCTTGCTCCTTCAGGTTACATTCAGTTCCAATCGATGGCACACACACTTTCTGAGCAGCACTTCAAAACGTATGATGTAGTAGAAAATTTGGTCTCTGAATTGCCTGCCTCAAAACAAGAAAAGGTCTATTGGACGGTATCCACAAATTACCTGAAAGATGGTGGAAATGCGTAGCTAGCAATGGACATTATTTTGAATAAAGCACTTTTGATGTTTCTCTTGAAATTATCGTGTTTTCTTTGAAAACAAAATCCGCATTCTTAACTGGTACACCTAGTATGTAGAAACTCTTTTCACCATTGTTAACATTTTTTCTTGTTACTTATTATCACCATTACTCTATTACCACCATAACTATAAAACCTGAGAACACTAAAAAAATTCTTTAGTGTTCTGTACCAGATTCAGTGCTAAGTATATATTGCATATATTATTTAATCCCTCCTTCCCCCCAAAAAACAACACCTCTATAAGATCAGTAATCTTATCCCAATTTATTAGATAAGGAAACTGAGGCATAGGAAGTCTTAGAGAACTTGATCCAAGTCATACAGCAAGTTATAAAACAGTAGAGTTGAGATTCAGCCCAGGTCTTATCTGACCCAAGAGCTATGTATGCTTTTTAATGTATTTGAGAATTTATAGAACCTCAGATCACTCGGCACATCAATGCTAATTTTGTAGTGTGTTAGATGTAAAACTATGGGCAATTGAGTTGTAAGTTTGCCAAGCTAGGACCTACCAGAGTAAGTGATTTTAGGATAAAAATTAATGAAACTAGCTTGTTTCCTTGTCATAAGTCTTTTTTTTTTTTTTTAAAGAAAAGGTAGGAAACATTCAGTTAATTATATATTCCTGTTTATTGTGCTTTCATTGATCTGAAGTCACTTTGGGAATCGATTTAAGTGATTTTTATTATTGGAAGTATCAAAGGTATGTAACAAAGTCTTTGATCCTAATTAATCTATAATTTAAATCTTCAAAATATTATAGTAAGAAAGCACCGACATTGTATGCTCTGGGGTGAAGCCAAATACCAGACTTTCTGCTATTTGATGAAACTTATATAACTGTATAGTTTATTGACATATAAGTTTCTCTGATAAAAGCAGCACAGAGGTCCATTGTAGGTCCATACAATTTCTCTAGAAGATTTGAATTAATGTACAAGTTGAGTTGTGGCAAAGTAGGAAGTATTGGAATTATTCCAATTTATTTATGTAAGACCACTAGAGGCCTGATACATGAAATTCATGCGTGGGTCGGGTCCCAAGGCCTGGCCGGCAATCAGGGCAGATTTATGGGGCTACTTAGGGGGCCTCCACTGGCACCCGCCTTGGCTGGCCTGGGGCCGTCTGCTCACCAGCTCTGCCCCCCACCACCACCGCCGGTTGTCTCCCTCTGCAGGGCGATTGGCGGGATGATTGGGGGGCCCCCACATGCACCTGCCTTGGCTGGCCTGGGGCCTGCAGGCTGGGGGCAGCTCCTGCATTGAACATTGCCCCCTACTGGTCAGTGCACATCATAGTGACAGGTCGTTCCACCAGTCATTGTGTTGTTCGGTTGGTTGTGTATTAGTCTTTTATTATATAGGACTAGGGGCCCAGTGCACAAATTTGTGGACCTTGAAAGGAACTGTGGGCTGTGAAGTTGCATTAGGCACACGGGTTGGTCTTGGCCCATCCTCCACACCCCCACCGTGGCCCCCGGTCCCCTGTCTGCTGGCAGCCCCACTCATGCCACCACCACTCTCACTCGCTGATGGCACTGGCTCCACTCGCACCCACTGACAGTGTGGAGTGATTAGGGCCAGCAGGTGCCAGTGGGGCTGGCACCGTCAGTGGATGCGAGCAGCGGCGGCTGCCCCGATTGCCCCTCAGTAGCAGGGGAAGGTGGAGAACCCTCAGGGGCAATCAGGACCAGCAGCCACCACTCACACCCACTGATGGAGCCAAGTGATTGGGACTGGTACCGGGCACAGGTGTGAGTGCTGGGCAGGACCACAGTGCGCGTGAGCAAAGAATTTTTAGTAACCAGCAGAGGCTCACCCCTCTCACCTGCTTCACCATCTCGCCGTGGCAAACGCCCTCCATGTTCTGCACATGCCCCCTGGTGGTCAGCACATATCATAGCATCGGTTGTTCCAGTTGTTCCGCCATTCGGTCTATTTGCATATTAGCCTTTTATTATACAGGATAAGTATTTTTTCAGAAAGTGGTATTTTGGTTTTTTATTGTTTCAGTAGATTTCTTTCACCACTCTGAATTACTGTATGTGATTATTATGATACATACCTTTTTTTAAAAAATGTTTTTATTGATTTAAGAGAGGAAGGGGAAGGGCTAAAGAGATAGAAATATTGATAAGAGAGAGACCTCAGTCAGCCGCCTCCTGTAACCCAAGCATGTTCCCTGACCAGGAATCGAACCAGGGACCTATTGGTTCATGGGTTGATGCCCAACCACTGAGCCACACTGTCTAGGCAAGGATACATGCTATTAAGATGAATTGTTAACAGATTTATTTTAAATATTTTTATAAGGTTAATAATACGGACGCCATTATTATGATATCTACTCTCAAAGCAGTCAAGAATATAAAAAACAATTAGAGCAAGGATGAATAGGTGAATCTTATAGAACATCTTAATCCTGAAAGTCTTGTTTAAGGATTTGTTTAGACAAATCTTTGTGTATATATCATGTACCTGTGATTATGTTGTATTGATGTTAGTATTAAAATTCATATCTGCCTTTTTAAAATTATAGTTATCAGACTTTGAAAGTAGTTAAAGAATGCATAAAAATGAAGCTACTTAGTTAAGACAATATGTGGGATCAAATAGAACCTCACATATAAGTTATTATGTTGAAATTAGAGTTTTATTTTGATGCCCAAACATCATATTGACTTCTCACCATAATTCTTTGTTGGAATTTGTTGAAGACTATTTGTTCATACTTGAATATAACACATACCTGAGTGTAACCTCTAGTGTGCCTTAAAATGAAATCTGATTATCATAAAAAATAACAACCAAGCAATAGTAAAATTGTGGGTAGATTTATATCCTTCTCTGTTAGTACTTCTTAAAACTTACTGAAAACTTACACATATTAAAAAATAGAAGAAATTATATGACGAGAGTTGTATGAAGGTAGATAAATTGTGTATCACACATGAGTTACAGACTCACAGCCACCTTTTTTTCTCTATGTCCCTTCCCCTACTCCTGTATTGGAAACAAATTCAAAACATCATTTCCTTTCTTCCATAAATATTTCATGATATATCTTTGAAAGAAAAGTATTTTAAAAAACATAACTCTAATATCATTTATACTTTCAAATATCTAGTGAGTGTTCAGATTTTCCTGTTTGACTCAAAATTCATTTTTATAGTTTTTCTTGAAAAAAGGGTCCACATATTATCTATGCATTGCAGTTGGTTGATATATTTCAAGTGTCTTGATTTATAGTTCTCCATTCTTCTTATATTCTTCTTTTCAAAATATTTATTGAAGAAATTGAGTTAGTTGTCTTTTAGAGCCTTCTCAGAGTCTGGGTTTTGTCGACTACATCCTCATGTTTAGCGTGATTTTCTTTTGCCTATAATTTTTATAAACTGGTAGTTAAATTTAAAGTCTTGACCAGATTTAAGTTTTACTTTTCGTCAAGAGCACCTAATAGGTAGTGGTGTATATGTCTGTCAAGATGCATATATCTGGTTGTCTCTCTTTTTGTGATATTAGCAGCAATTTGATATTCATTGTCTAGACTTATCTATTGTGGGTTCCAAATCATGATATTCTAATTCTATACTTCTTTATTCATTTACTATATGAATAAAGGAATATTTCCTTAAATCAGTGTTTCTACCTAACAATTATTTGATAACTCTGAAGGACATTTCTTATAAGTGTAGGCAGAATAAATTCTAGATTCTTTCCCCTTATTTAGAACTTTTAAAAAATAGTGATTTGAAAATCCAGCATCTTCCAAAGGTGATTGATGAGTTTTTTAAAATATTTTTATAAACACATAAATTTATATATATTTTAAGTGTTTAAGTTCTTTGCTGTTTTTATTTTTATTGTTGTTCAAATTGTCTTATCTTTCGTAGGAACCTCCTCCAATTCATTATTGAGATATGATTGCATGAGTAGTCATTGATTGTTTTCTTGCTTTGTGTTATGACAAGATACTCCTACATATTTTCTGCCCCAGACTTGCAAGCTGCCATTTTTCTAAAGAGCTCTAGTTTCTCTTAGTAGGAAATGGTATTTTAAAATTATAGTCTAGGTACCAGAGGTAATTTGTAGTGGAAAGAGCTAGAGAATAATTTTCCCTTTATAAAAAAACTAGGGGCCCATTGCAGGAAGATTCCTGCAATAGGGCTTACTGCAGTGGTCTGCTTCCCTCCCTTCTCTGCAGCCCCACTTGCTTGCTTCTCCACAGCTTCACTCCCTTCTGCAATGCTTCCTTCCTTCTACACTGTCTTCAGTCTTGGCTCTACTCCTGGATATGCAAATTAACCGCCATCTTGTTTGTGTTAATTTGCATATTCACTCCTGATTGGCTGGTGGGTGTAGCAGAGTGATGGTTAATTTGCATATTACTCTTTCATTAGATAGGATATGAGTTTATATTGGTAGTTTTAATTAAATTCAGGACTGTAGAGTTTTTACTTCTTCAGTCTTACTCATACATCCCTTTTGAACAGGCTGAAAACTATAGTTCCTAATGATGTCAACATAATTTCTCATGTGTTTTATCCTACAATATAAATAGAATGCTCTCAGAACTAACAATATGATTACTTTTGTAATGTAGGATTTCTTTTCCTTAAGATATATCCTTTGTGGATGAATGGATAAATTACTGTTTTAAAGTCAGTTGAAATAATTCTCTTTGGACCTGAGGGATATTGCACAGTAACTCAAACTGATGATGACAGAGATTGAATTGAGTAAATCTGTCCTGATAGTCCTTGAGATATTTATATGTACCCAGAGCAGGACATGGCACATAGTAGGTGCTTGTATTTGTTGAATAAATGAGTGGCTTGGGAGCTACTGGCATTGATATTCAATCAGGGGTGGGGAATGTCCAGCCCATGGGCCATAGAAGACCCACAAGATCATTTGGTATAGCCCTGCAAGGCATTAGAAGTGAGTTAATTAAATGTTTGACCAAATATAGCAGGCTAATTTTTAAGTTGATACTTTTGTATGGCCCAAGAATGATATAAATATCCAAATGGCCCTTGGCAGAAAAAAGGTTCCCCACCCCTGGAGTAAATGGTTAGTGAAGAAAGGACTCAGAATATCTGAATATTTTATCTGTAAAAGTAGACAAAAAAAAAACAGTCATGGAATTTCTAGAACCAGGTTTCCTATAACACATTTAACTGGAAGTTAAAGAGAAAAATAGATTTTGGGAGGTGATGTGGAACTGTTGCAGTTATTTTTGTTAAGTTAAAGGACTCCATTTCACTAAAGCATTGCATTATTGCACAAGTACTGTCAGTCAGAAAAGTTTTGCCTACTAGTTCCCTTAATCATGGAGTGAATTTGGATTTTTAATATGTAACATTTTCTTCTTCCTTTGTAGGCATTTGGGATCACAGCTTTGTGAATTAGAAAAACTGATAGATAAAATGATGATTGCAGAATTTTCTACTTATTGTCATAGTGACTTAAATAGACCACTGGAAGATGACTGTCAAATTTTAGAAGAGGTATGGTTTTTGAGCACTGGACTGAAATTGATGTCATTGCTTGGTGCTAATTCCTAAAATCCTTAGTTTAGAACACATTCTTCTCAGATTATAATGAGCAGAATTACATTAAATTTATTAGACCTATGAAGTACTTCACTGTGTGACTTTAGCAAGTACCATAATTGTTTATTATCCTGTGAAATTAGAGAATAAAATAATTTTATAGCTTAACTAGAAATTGGAGTTAAAATGAGGTCTCTATATAGATTACAAGCCAAATTGAAAATGTAGATATGGACAAATAAATGTATATCCATATATATGCATGTACTGGAGTATGTCTCTTTAAAAATGGATTATTTTTATATGGTAACTCATCAGTCATTCACATTCACTGAGCACTTATTATGAACATGTTTTATGCACATGCATATACAAATACACCATACCTAGGCTTTACTTATCTGGTAACTTCTCAGTGCTGATTATTGCCAAGAACTAGTAAAGTTCCAAAAAGCCCTGATAGCAGTCTAAGTAGTTAAGAGATATTTTAACCTGTTAGCAGTTAATTCCCCACAGATAGTTCAGGTCATCATTCTAGTCTTCTAGACCACTAATTAAAAAGTACATGGATCACGGAGTTTTATTAGTCATCAGGGTTTAAGAAGGATATTTTCTAGCTACTTGAAACTAGGCTAAAATATATTTTTGTGTTGTCTTGCCCTTAAACCAGCTTCATTTGATCCACTCTTATGGAATAGGATTTATCTGTTTTAGAACACTGACTCCAAAAATCTGATGACCAGATTGCAGTAGAAGGATTTTGTTTTTTGGGGGTTTGTTTTTTTTCAGGCTTCTAAAAATACCATATGTAGTATAGATTTCTGAGCATCAAAAAATGAAACTCTTGGTGTTTAATATTTCTATCTCTAAGATTATTTGGTATTTAAAGTGTGAAATTACACATTCTTTTATTTTTTAGGAAAGACTAGTATCTCTTGTATTTGGACTTTTAAAACAAAGAAAACTTAATTTTTTAGAAATCTATAGTGAAGAAATGATTATTACGGCAAAGAATATCATTAAACAGGTAATTATACATTTTTTATTTGATATATTTTGCTCTAGAATCTTTTGTGGTTTGTTTTTACATGATCCTAGAAATAATATATGTAGTATAATAGTAATACCTTTCATTTATTTAAAAGTTGAAAATGTAGAAAAGTAGAAGAACATAGCCCTATCAGCTAAAAGATTATAATTTAAGAATATTTACAAGTATAAATTGTTACTGATATTTTTAATTATTACCATCCTGTATATATTACTTTGATCGTATATTTCAGTTATAGTTTTAGCAGTTGTATAAAATTTCATCTATATTATGTTAAACTTAACACTTTCTTTATGCTGCATATTTAGGTTGTTTTCAGTTTGGTACTGTTAAGAACATTATGACAAGTGTGGTATAAAGTTTTGTTTGTTTGGTTTTACATAAGACTATTTCCTTGTAACTGATTTCTGAAAGTGGAATTATTGGTCAGAAAGTGACCAATTTTTAAATTTTTAAAAATTAACAATATATACTGTCACCAGCAGTAGATACATGTTCATTTCATCTTACACTTGATCTCTAAGAAATCATAATTGTAAACTGAAATCCATGTGTTTTTTTAGTCTTTCCTGATCTCTGTTTTGACTTTTTTTACTCAGATAAATCTTATTTACTGAACTTCAGTTTTTCTGAATATGAAGGAAAAAAAAACAATTTAAAATATACTTACTAGGCTTAATTGACCATCATGAAGTTGAATGTACAATACCAAGTTTTTAATGTTTAAATAAAATCAAATAAAAAATTACAGTCACCCCATCTTTTACCTCTTTCAAACACTGGCTGAAACACTATTTTAAAATAGTTAAAACCACTTTAAAAAATTGTTGGCACTATTTGATAGTGCTAAATATATACTTACGACTCAGCAGTTCTACTCCAAAGTATTTGGCTGACAAAAATGCATACATAAGCTCACTGAAGACAGCACAAGAATTTCATTGTAGCACTACTTATATTTAAAAAATAGAAAAAAATTCTGTCATTAGTAGAAAAGATAAACAGAATTGTGGCATATTTATATAATTGAATACTATACACCAATGAGAATGAATAAATTACATAGAACAATGTGGATGAATATCACATACATAATGTGGAGCCAAATAAAGTAGACACTAAGGAATATACACTGTATGATTCCATTCACTTGATTCAAACATCTGTTGTTTTAGGAATCAGGATAGGAGTAACTTTGGGGAGGAAATAGTTACTTGGATGGGAGCAGGAGAATGCCTTACTGATAGTGTTTGTTTCATGATCTGAATTCTGGTTACACGGGTGTATTCCATTGTGAAAAAATATTGAGCAATAAACGTAATTTGTACAATTTTCTGTAAGAATACTATGCTTTTAAATAAGTTTTTAAAACTGATGTTTTAATTCCCAGACTTCTCTGGAAGTCTAAGAATTTTTTTTCCAACTTTAAATTGTTGCATGTATTGCAAAAATATGTAACTTCTGCTCTAGCTGGTTTGGTTAGAGCAATGGCCTGGGGACTGAAGGGTCCCAAGTTCCATTTCGGTCAAGGGCACATGCCTGGGTTGCGGGCTAGATCCCCAGTGGGGGGTGTGCAGGAGGCAACCGATCAGTGATTCTTTCTCATCATTGATGTTTCTATCTCTCCCCCCCCCCCCCTTCCTCTCTGAAATCAATAAAAATATATATATTTTTAAAAAAGAAAATGTAACTTCCAAATAAATTTCTTTTGGAATTACATTTTTTAAAACTTCAGTCTAGTTGGTAAACAATATTATATTGGTTATATTAGTTTCAACATTTTTATATCTTATAATGTGATCACCCCACTAATTACAGTAATCATCTTCCCTGTGCAAACTTATCATAATATTGCAGATTGTATTCCTTTTCCCCTTTTCACCCATCTACTCACTTCTGGTAGTCATCCCTTTAGTCTCTGTTTCTATAAGTCTATTTTTGTTTTGTTTGTTCATTTGTTGTTTTTTAGATTCCACATGTAAGTGAAACTATATCATATTTGTGTTATTTCTCTTAGCACAATACCCTCGTCTATCCATGTTCTTGCAAATGGCACTATTTCATTATTTTTTATTGCTGCATAATATTCCAGTGTGTGTGTGTGTGTGTGTGTGTGTGTGTGTGTGTGTGTGTGTGTGTGTGTGTGTGTATACACAAAATACAATACTGCGTGGATGTGTGTGTGTGTGTGTGTATGTGTCACATCTTTAGCCATTCATCTATTGACATTCTTGATAAACAAAATTGTCAACAGAATACTAGCAAACTGAATTCAACAGTACATTAAAGGGTTATACTATATGATCAAATAGGATTTATACCACGGATGCAAGTGTGGTTCAACATACAAAAGCAATGTGATTCATCACATCAACAAAACCAAGGATAAAAATCCGATGATTATCTCAATAGATGCAGAAAAAGCATTTGACAAAATTCCACATCCATTTATGATAAGTCTCAACAAAGTGGATATAGAAAGATCTTACCTCAACTTGGTAAAGGCTGTATATGACAAGCACACAGCTAACAGCATACCCGATGGTGAGAAGCTAAAAGCTTTTCCTCTAAGAACAGGAACAAGACAAAGATTCCCACTCTAACCACTATTATAATATAGTACTGGAAGCCCTTGCCACAGTAGTCAGACAAAAAAAATAAATAAAAGGAAGAAGTAAAACTGGAAAGGAAGGAAGTAAAACTGTCACTATTTGCAGATGACATGATACTATATATAGAAAACCCTAAAGAATCCATGGAAAGATGATAGAATTAATAAAGAAATTCACTAAAATAATGGGATACAAAATGAACATACAGAAATTTGTCATGTTTTATTTGTGATTTTAATATGGGGCTTATAACTTGTTCCTAAGTATTATAGTTCTGTGTTCTTTTATGTTTTGAATAGTTTTAAATAGTAGATTTTAATTAATACAGTTTAAGCTACCCTGGAATAATTATTTAATAGGGTAATGGTAATGCTGAAGTTTTTTAAACACCTTGAGGTATGTATAAAAGACACAAGAGGAGTCTGGTAAGATAATTATCAGAATCATTGAGGCTCTTTTACTTTCATTTAATTTTAAGATGTATTTTCAAAATAACACTTTTTAATTTTTTTCATTTCTACCCATTGAAGCCCTTTTAAATATACAGTGCGTAGAATTCACATTAATCACATTTTTTTCTTAAATTTTGCAGTGTGTGATTAATAAAGTTTCACAAATAGAAGAACTAGACACAGATGCTGTTACAAAGTAAGTATAAATATCAGTCACAGAATTCCTTCTGAATTCTATTAAGGAAAGAGAGCAGTTAATAGAATTCAGAAGGAGAAAGATATGTAGTGGTAGGGGAAAAAGACATTCAGTAGTTGAAATTATCTTCCCTGGAGGGAGGCAGTCATCTGGAGGTAACCCCTCAAGGAGAGGAGATAGAGCTATAGGCACCTTTTCTCCTTCCAATCTTTTTTATTTTTTATTGGTTGTTTTGTGTTGGTGTTTTTTGTTTTTTTTTGAGAGAGAGAAAGTAAGGGGGGGCGGGGGGGGGGGGGAGAGAGAGAGAGAGAGAGAGAGAAACATCCATGTGAGAGCAAAGCATTGATCAGCTACCTCCTGCACACCTACTACAGGGGATTGAGCCCACAGCCTGGGCCTGTGCCCTGACCAGGAATCAAACCTGCAATCTTTTAGTGCTCAGTACTAAGCCCAGTCAACTGAGTTACACAGGCCAGGCCTCTTCCTTCTAATCTTTTGTAAAGGTTCCTCATTGACCAAGCCCTGCAGATCATCTCCCAGGGCAGAGAGAGGGTAGAGAGGATACAATGTAGATATGGAGGGGGATATTGCAGATAATCCATTTCAGAGGATATCAGTGTGAAATTTAAATTAGTTGGCCAAATAATTAAAACCCAGCTTCTAATTGGCTTTGAAAAGTTGAGTACATGATTTTGAATTGCCCATGTCTGTAACTTTTTCACTAGTGTAATCCCTATTCTTTTATTTTGAGAATAGTGATAAATATTTTATGACTATGAATTTCTCATTCAAATAGATATGTAAACTTTATTAACTGGCCTCAAATATGAATAACAATATGGACAAATGTGAAACTCCTCTAGGTCAGACTCATAGAATGAGGATGTGGAGTTTTAATTTACATACTATTACTTAGTGAAAACTCAGTTTCAGAGTTAGTTGAAGCAGCCCTAATACTGCAGGAATCACTAGTGCAGTAGTTAGAAAAATTAAGTTATTGGGACTCTTTTAAAAGCCCTATAGACATGGAGAGTCAGTTATTTTTAATTGTTTTCTTCCCCAGGATATTTCCTCAAATAGAGAATTTCCTGTATCTCAAGTATAGGAGTGTCTTTGGAAAATAAACTCTTAGCTGCAGCAGCATTCATTAAAAATTTAGAGCAATGTCATTGTAATACTATAAAATATTTTTATGGAACTATTTTGCATTAACCTTTTATCTTCAAGTTATTGATTGTTGTCAGCTATAAAATATTGGTTATACTATTATATATTATACTAATATGATATATAATGATTCATATATATGTATACTGATACCATACTGGCTAATACATAGAACTTTTTATGCACCGTGAATTATTCTATGTACTTCTTATTAACTCAGTTAATATTCATAGCAATTATACAAGGTAAGTTCTGTTACTTTCACCCATGTTAAGGTGAGAAAATTAGGGCATGCAGGGATTAAGTCACTTGTTCAGAGTCATACAGATAGTAAATGGCAGGGCTGGAACTTGATCCAAGGCATCGTGGGCCCAGAGCTCATGCTCTTGGCCACCATGCCATATGTGGAAAAGTACTTTTTAGCTTGTAATTAGAAAAGTAGGTTATTAAGTTATTAAGGGAGATGTTATGTTCCTATTTTTACTTATTTCAGAATATTTCTTCTCCACCTTAAACCAAAATTGGTTTATCTCTCTCTGGCTTTTTACCCAATGGTCACGAATTATGCTCACATGGAATTATTTTGTAAGATTCATAAGTCAGTATACTGAAATAGATTAGTCTTAGAGATATTTAACCAAGAAGGAGTTGTTTGGTAATTGACTTCAACTCAATTTTTTGATATAAGGTATCTAGATGAAATTACATAATTCTTATGTTACTAGATAGTATTTAGTATACTAGTATAAAAATATACTAGTATTTAGTATAGTTTCCTTTAATTTGTAGGTTTATTTCATATAGCATTTGGCCCAAAGACAATCATTATTTTTGTTTTTGTTTTTTTAGGCTTGCAGATCAGATGAGAATGTTGAATTTTCCTCAGTGGTTTGATCTACTAAAGGATATTTTCTTTAAGTTTACAGTTTTCCTACAGAGAGTTAAGGTAAGCTTATATGATTATCAGTTTATCCAAAATATCCCTAAAATTAAGTTAACTTTCTAGATTTATAAATATATATTGAATCAAACTGGAACAAAACACAATTTCTTTGTTTTAGTAATTTTTCTAAGGCCTGTTTTTAAATAAGATTTGAAGTGTTGCAGAATATTTTGGTACCTTTTACAATTTGGATTATTTATTTGATATTAAAAAGAAATAAGCTTGCTTGGCATTAAATTTATACAATAATATTTTCTGATTTCGTGAGGCTTGAATCTCTCTAGATTATCTAGAGGTCCAATGTTGTATAACATTTAAAAATCTGTCCTAAACCACTTAATTTTTCTAGAAATTTAGTGTTGATGGCATTTTAAAACACATTTTATATTTAAATTGCTTTATTAATGTCCTTCGTTGCAAGTTTTTATTTCATTTTTTAATCTGGGATTCAATTAAGGGGTCATGTATTACATTTAATTACTTTGTCTCTTCAGTCAAACTGCTTACTTTTAGGCCCTTAAATATAAGGAAAAGAAGACAATACCACACAGCATTTTTGAGAAGAAAAGATGTCACATGCTCTAATACATTTTGTTTGGGATTGTGTTTTAATAAGAGAAAGTTATTAGGAATTACTGAGTATAGTAGGCTATTTATGAAATGAGATATTCTTTTAATTATCATATGTCAGTATTATGTTATATGTACTAGTTAACATTCCTGGCATCTCCTGAGTATCATGTTGAAATGGTCTTGGGGACTTAGGGACTTATCTATGACATGACTTTCCATTGCTGACATTTGAGTAATGCTAAGTCACATGCATAAGCTCTCCAATCAGAGTGGGAAAAGTTTAATAAAAAGTTATTCACTATACCTAATTTAGACCTCTACCAAAATGTTGATCCCAGCTATTGACAGAGATAGGAAACCTGTATCTGTGGATTGACCAATAACTAGGTCATGTTTTCACTTTTCCTCATATTCCCATCATGACATCATCACTTCTATTATTGCATGTCTGGATAAAGAGGATTTTCACATTGCATAGGATTGGCATTCTCACTAAGATCCTTGAAAATTTCACCAAATCCCTTGATGGTCTCATGAAAATTCTTGAGGAACCTTATAACCGTGTTTTTGAACTCTATATGCAGTAGTTTGCTTTCTTCCATTTCTTTCATTTGTGACATGTTTCTTTGTCTCCACATTTTGTCTGGTTCCCTGTATTTGTTTCTATGTATTGATAGAGCTGCTATGTCTCCTTGAGTTGGTAGAGTGGCCTTGTGTAGTAGGTTGTCCTATAGGACCTAATGGCTTAGCCTCCCCAGTCACCTGAGCTGGGCATTCTAGGTGCCCCCCTTTGTGGGCTGTGTGCACAGTCTTGTTGTAGTTGAGACTTGATTGCTGTTGGTGTCACTGGGAGGAATTGACCTCTAGGCCAATTAGCTGTGAAGACCAGCTGCAACTATAGTGGGAGAACTGCTGTGCAGGAGACACCCCTATAGAGCAGGACTTGTTTCAGTGGGACTTTGGTGCTCATTGAGTATGTCGCTTATAGTGTGTAGAGCTGTAATCTGATATGGTCTGATGAGGACCACTGGGTGCACTGGCTCTTGATCCAAGGAGGTGCAAAGTCAGCTCTGCCTGTGGCCACCCAGCGGGAGCTACAGAGAGGTCTTCAGATTCCTCCTATTTGTATCAGGCTTAGAAGTGCCCAGGCAAGGCCTAGCTGTAAAGCAAGGCAGGCTGGTACTAGTGCTGGATCTGATAGATTTGGGGCTCCCTGACCCAGCTACAGCTTGTTTGAGAGATTTTAGCAAAGTCTGAAGCCTGAGCAAGGACAGGCCATTCATATGCAAAAGCTGCTGCAAAGAGCATGGGTGGGGTTGCAGATTGGATGGGGTGGGGTCTCAGGGAATCACCAGGGCGGAGCAAACAGAAATGCAACTGAAACTATAGCTATTAAAACAATAACTTGCCCGGCTGTTGTGGGTCAGTGGTTGAGTGACGATCTATGAACCAGGAGGTTGTGGTTCTATTCCAGGTCAGGGCACATGCACGGGATGTGGGCTCCATTCCCGTAGCGAGCATGCAGGAGGCAGTCAGTCAGTGATTCTCTCTCATCATTGATGTTTCTATTTCTCTCCCTTTTTTTCTCTGAAATCAATAAAAACTTATCCTATATAATAGAAACGTAATATGCTAAGTGTCTGACCAATTGGTCAACTGTTTGGTCAACCGCTTGACCAGTTCCTATGACACACACTGACCACCAGGGGGCAGACGCTCCGAATGATAGGTTAGCTTACTCCTGGGGTCCCACTGATAGGGACATGCCCTGGAGCCCTTCCACAGTACCTCCCAGGCTGGCTGGCCCCCATTGGTCCCAATCGGGACTGGGTGAGATGGCCCCAATCAGCCCTGATGGTTGGCCAGGCCAAGGTAGCCCACCCATGCACAAATTCGTGCACCAGGCCTCTAGTTAAATAATAATAAATAAAATAAAATATAAAATAAATAAAATAAATATAAAATAAACAATTACTTCCCTTTTCCTCCTTCCATCTCCTGGCAACCACCATTTACTTTCTGCCTCTCTTGAGTTTGACTGCTATCGGTACCTCATATAAGTGTAATTATATAGTTTTTTGTTGTTGTTAATCCTCACATTAGGATATTTTCCATTGCTTTTCAGAGAGAGCAGAAGGGAGGGAGAGAGAGAGACATTGATATGAGAGAGACACATCAACTGGTTGCTTCTCATATATGCCCAACCAGGGCTGGAGAGTGAACCCACAACCTAGGTATGTGCCCTTGACTGAGAATTGAACCTGCAACCCTTTGGTGTGGGAGCTGACACTCCAGTCACTGAGCCACATTGGCCAGGGCTAAATATACAGTATTTGTCCTTTTGAGATTGGTTTGTTTCATTTAGCTTAATGTTCTCAAGGTTCATTCATTGTGGCATGTGTCAAAATTTCATTCATTTCTAAGGTTAAATAACATCCCGGCTCCTGAGCTGCAATTTGCCGCTCTGTTGACTAATGAGTTTGCCGACCACTGTCATATACTACCCTTTACCTCTTTGCACACAGTATGCCACAATTGCCTAATCCTCACAGCTTCCAACTACATGGTAACATTTAGTCTAGTCCAGTGGTCGGCAAACTCATTAGTCAGCAGAGCGGCAAACCGCGACTTGCAAGCCGACGACTGTACTAGTGTATATATAGTCCACATTTTGTTCATTCCTTTTTCTGTTAATGAACACTTGAGTTGCTTCCACCTTTTGCTGTTGTGAATAATGCTTCACAATATGGACAAATATCTCATAGCTGCTTTCAGTTCTTTTGGTATATGTTCAGAAGTGGAATTGTTGGATCATATGACAGTTCTGTTTCTGATTTTTCGAGGAACTTCATGCTGTTTTTCATAATAGCTGCAGTTTTATATTCCCCCCAGTAGTGCATAACAGTTTTAATTTCTCCACATTTTTGCCAACATTTGTTGCTTTTTCTTTTTTTGATAGTAGACATCATAATGGGAGTAAGGTTGTACTTCATTTTGGTTTGGTTTTCATTTTTCTAATGATTAAGATGTTGACCTTTTTATGTGCTTATTGCCATTTTTAATATCTTTGGAGAAATATCTTCTTTGCTCCTCCCCCTCCCCCTCCTCATTCCCCTCCCCCTCCTCCCTTTCCTCCCCCTCCTCCTCCTCATCCCTCTCCTCCCCCTCCTCCTCCTCATCCCCCTCCTCCTCCCTCTCCTCCCCCTCCTCTTCCTCCTCCCCTTCCTCCCCATCCTCCCCATCCTCCTCTTCATTCCCCCCTTCTCCTTCTCCCCCTCCTCCCCCTTCCCCTCCTCCCCCTCCTCCTCCCCTTCTTCCTCCTCCCCCCCTCTTTCTTCCTCCTCCTCCCTCTTCTTTCCTCCTCCTTCCTCCTCCTTTCTTCTTCTTCCTTCTTCACCTTTTAACATTTCATGTAATACTGGTTAGGTGGTGATGAACTCCTTTAGGTTTTCCCTGTCTGGGAAGCACTATATCTGACCTTCAGTTCTAAATTATAGCTTTGCTAAATAGAGTAATCTCTATTGTAGGTCCTTATTTTTCATCACTTTGAATATTTCTTGCCACTCCCTCTGCCCTGCAGAGTTTCTGGTGATTTGTTGTGGTCTGAAGCTGTTCATCAGGTGTGGGAGTCTGACCATCTTTTAATCAGATGTTTCTTTGTTTTTTGAATTGTAGGACTTCTTTACATATTCTGGCTATTAACCCTTTATCAGATATATGATTTGCAAATATTTTCTCCCATTGTATGGGTTGCTTTTTCACTGTTTTTTTGTGCCCTTTGGTGCACAGAAGTTTTTAATTTTGATACTAGGGGACCGGTGCATGAAATTCGTGCACTAGGGAGGGGTCCCTCAGCGCAGCCTGCCCCCTCTCACATACTGGGAGCCTTCAGGGGATGTCCTACTGATGGCTTAGGCCCGATCCCTGTTGGGAGCGCACCTAAGCCACAGTCTGGCCTCCCTTTGCGGGAGGCGACTGGGCTTATCAGGGGAAGGCGCCAGCCCCATCACCCCGCTGCTGCAGCCAGTGCCAGTCACTGCAGCCGCCAAGGTATTTTCATCAACACGGACTCCAGTCCCTTCACCATGAAAAAATGACAACTTTCTTTAGGCATTTTCAAGATGTCTTTCATAGGATATGACATTTCTTTCTTTAATTTTCTTTTTATCCTCACCTGAGGATATGTTTCCATTGATATTTTCCCCTTCCCTCTGATCTCAGGCTCAGCCCCTGCCCAAGCCTAAAGCCTCTGCCCCAGGCTTTAGCTTGGGAAGCAGGCCCCCCCCCCCCGCCACTGCCCCTCCACAGGCTCGGCCCCTTCCCAAGCTTAAAGCCTCTGCTCAAACTTAAGGTTTGGGAAGGGGGGCCCCCCACCCCTCCGATGGCCAACTGGCAGTGACCTGGGTGCTGAGGAGGTTCCCAGGACCCAGGTATGTATGCAAATTAACTGCCATCTTTGCTGGGTTAATTTGCATACTCACTTTGATTGGCTGTGGGTGTAGCAGAGGTATAGTCAGTTTACATGTTTCTCTATTATTAGGTAAGGTAGTTCACTTTTTCTTTTGCTGCCTGTGCTTTTGGTGTCATATCCAAGAAATCATCACCAAATTCAATGTTGTGAAGCTTTCCTTCTATGTTTTCTTCTAAAAGTTAATTGTTTTAGGTTATATTTTAGATCTTTTAACTATTTTGAGTTAATTTTTATATATAGTGTAAGAAAAAGGTCCTCCTTTGTTTTTTGGCCGGTGGGTATCCAGTTTTGTAAACACCATTTATTGAAGACTGTCTTCCCCATTGAATGGTCTTGGTAACCTTGTCAAAAATCATTTGGATTTTTATATGGGAGGGTTTATTTCTGGGTTCTTTATGCTATCCCATTGGTCTATATGTCTATATTTATGCCAGTATTACACTTTTTGATAATGGTATCACTTAGTAAATCTTGAAATCAGACTTCCAACTTCGTTGTTCTTTACTGTTAATTATATTTTGAATTTTTGTTAAAATTCTTGTTTGTTGTCTATAACCCAAAGATTAAGATGATTTGTATAGCTGGGAAGAGAAAGACTTTGTCCACTATCATAGTCTTTTTACTAAAAGAAAAAAATTAAGATAGGAAATATTCAAGATGGAAAGATATGAAGAAAAGTAAAATGACATTGGGGATATAATCACATCAAAGATTAAGACTGTAGTGGTGATTAAAATCATCAATGGTGGAGTGTGGCAAGGAGCATGCTTTTGATAATAGAGAGGTTACTGATCAACAGAGAAAGAAAAAAATGTAGTACGCATAAACACTTTGGTAGTGTAGCCCTTAAAGGCACAGAATTTCTGCAACATACTGTATGGGCTATTGTGTCTTAAGAGTGCTTTTAGTTCCAAATAACAGGAAAATATAAGCCAGAATGTCTTCAGCCATTAAGGGGACTTACTAGCATATATAACTAAAAAATATCCAGATGTAGGTCAGCCTTTAGGTATTTGGTAGAAAAGTTGATGATGTTATCTAGCCTTGGTTTTTTTTCTCTGCATTTTTCTCAGTTTGTCTTCTATGCATCTTTAGCTTTAAGCTTAGGCCATGGTGGTTCCATGTGCTGATTGCATGAGCTTAGACCCTTAATCCTATCTTTGAAGACCTGAAGTTGGAGTCTCTTTCTCTAGAACCATGTAGATCTTGAAAAAGAAATCAGTGGTTTTTAGAAAGGGGGAAACAAATTATGACAATGCCACCATGAATATTAAAGTAGGCAAGTAGTCCCTTATTTCCTAATAGTTCATAAAGACTTAATTTATATATAATTACTCTTAATTCATCTAGCTTTCAATACTTACTAAGTACCTCCTATGTGCCTAGCACTATTCTAGGCATTAAAATTAAAGTATCTCAGAGTTAACATTCTAGTGAAGACCTAGAATTAAAAAGTTAAATATATAATGATAACTGTTGTATTTTTAAAACTGGGTAATGGGATGGAGTTGCTGGAAGGAGAGTCAGAGAAGGCCTCTTTGAGGAACTAACTTTGTGCAAAAACCTGAGTGATGAGTGGAAACATTTATGCAGAGGTCAAGGTGAAGAGCATTCCAAGCAGAGGAAACAACAAAGGTTGATGCCTTGAGATGGGAACAACAGAATTTAGAAGAGTAGAAAGAGAACCAGAATGTCTGCAGAGTGGTGAGTGAATGAAAACAGGCATGAGATGAGGAGAGAGAAATGGATCTAAGGTTAGACCTGGTAAGGAATATGGCCTTTTCTTTTAAGCAAGCACATCAACGAATATGATTCCTTTGCAGGCAAGTTATGTTTAGTGTAACCTAGCTAAGAGGTTAGAGAAATCTGCAATATATTTAGGGATATTTTAATTTACAAAATCAACTAAACTACAGAAGTTTATTTAAGCTTTAGGGTACCCATTTCTCTTGAGCAGTTCTTTTTCACAAGTCACCTTTACAGTGTTACATACATGATGTTGACTCATTTATAAAATGTTCAAAAGTACATACACAGAATTTACTTTTAGGAACTTTAGATGCAAGATATTTTAAATTCTTTAAAAATGTACCCTGTTTTCTTATAGGCAACGTTAAATATCATTCACAATGTTGTTCTCTCAGTTCTTGACAAAAACCAAAGAACTAGAGAATTGGAGGAGATTTCACAACAGAAGAATGCTGCAAAGGATAATTCCCTGGACACAGAGGTGGCTTATTTAATCCACGAAGGCATATTTGTAAGTGATGCATTCAGTGAGAATGAATTAACACCTATAACAATTGACACTACCTCTCAAAGAAATGCATCTCCAAATAGTGAGCCCTGCAGCAGTGATTCGGTATCTGAACCAGAATGTACTACTGATTCTTCATCCAGTAAAGAGCAGACATCATCATCAGCTACTCCAGGAGGTGTGGACATTATGTGAGTATGGTGACTGCTGCCAACTACACAAGATTTTGAGTCACCTTATTAATGGTTTCAGTAGGTTGATTATTTAGTTTATTGAAAAACCATGTAAACTTTGGTCTTGGAATTTATTTTAACAAAAATCAATTTTATGACATGTATCATTTTGGAAATGTATGGAAGGTAGTTAGGAGGTGAGCTTTGGAAGTAATCAAGAATTGCAGAATTTTAAGGCTAGAAAGGAATCATTTAAGGAAATGCCTTCATTCCAAAGAGTTTAGATGACTTAAAGTCAGTAGTGACAGAACTTGTCCTGAAACTCAGATCAGTATTACCTATTTTTCTTTTCTTCTATGTCACTTTGTATTTTGTATGTAGTGAAAATCTGTTTGATTTACAGTTTTTGATTTTTCAAAGACATGAATTTCCAAGTGGATCATATTGTCTTTTTAAACATTACTTTTTAAAACTTACTATTTTGAAATAATTTCATATTTACAGAAAAGTTGCCAAAATAGTACTAAAAACTCTCATATATCCTTCACTTTGATTTCCCAGTTGTTAACAGGTTTACCATATTGCCCTGTTTCTCCCACCCTTCCTTTTTCTCGCTCTTTCTCTCTTCCCCTTATCTTCTTTGTCTCTCATGTTAATAAGTTATTCTGAATCATTTGACAATAGGTTGCAGACTTGATGTCCCATTATCCCCAAATACTTCAGTGTATATTTCCTAAATATAATAATACTCCCTTAAATAACCACAGTATACCAATTAAAATCAAGGAAACATTGATACATCATTACCATCTAATCTATAAACTGCAGTAAGAATTCACCAATTGTCCCAATAATCTAGAATATAGAAAGAATGAAAACAAGGCCAATAAACTCTTTCTGGTCCAAGAATATAGTTTGGATTTAATTATTGTTAAGAATAATAAGAACTCAGAACTTCTGTTAATTTTCACATAAGTCAGCTTATGGCTCAGGAGCTTATAAAGGTTGCATTTAACAGCATAAAGTCAGCTATATCACCTCCATTCCTCACCAAAAAGAAAACCCAAAAAAACTGAACTACATATTAATAAAAACATTTTTTTTCCTGTTCAGTCTAATAGTTTCACATTTACTGGTTAGGGTGCAGTCTAAAACTGCTATTAACAGAGATGTAAAAACCTCTATAGCTTAAGCAATATAGCATTATGGTCCTCTCATGTAACAGTTCAGAGGTAGGTGGTCCAGAGCTGAAAAGGCAGCTCTCCCATCCTAATTGTGTAGCTTCTATCTTTGTCTAAGGAGGCTGCTCCAGGTTTTTGTTTTTTTATTCTTTATTGTTTAAAGTATTGCATATGTCTCCTTTTTCCCCCATTGACCTCTCTCTGGTCATTCTCATCCACCCCCCAGCACACACCCTCACCCCACTACTGTCTGTGTTAATGGGTTATGCTTATATGCATGCATACAAGTACTTTGGTTGATCTCTCACCCCTCAGACTCCCCCACACCCCTGTCTTCCCTCTGAGGTTTGATGGTCTGTTTGATGCTTCTCTGTCTCTGAATCTATTTTAGTTCATCAGTTTATGTTGTTCATTATATTCCACAAATGAGTGAGATCATGTGATATTTATCTTTCTCTGACTGGCTTATTTCACTTAGCATAATGCTCTCCAGGTCCATCCATGCTGCTGCAAATTTGTAAGAATTCCTTCCTTTTTACCGCAGCATAGTATTGCATTGTGTAAATGTACCACAGTTTTTTAATTCACTCATTTGCTGCTGGGCACTTAGGCTGTTTCCAAATCTTAGCTATTGTAAATTGTGCTGCTATGAACATAGGGGTGCATATGTCCTTTCTGATTGGTCTTTCTGGTTTCTTGGGATATATTCCTAGAAATGGGATCACTGGGTCAAATGGGAGTTCCATTTTTAGTTTTTTGAGGAAACTCCATACTGTTCTCCACAGTGGCTGCACCAGTCTGCATTCCCACCAGCAGTGCACCAGGGTTCCTTTTTCTCCACATCCTCTCCATCACTTGTTGTTGGTTGATTTGTTGAGGATAGCCATTCTGACAGGTGTGAGATGGTACCTCATTGTCATTTTGATTTGCATCTCTCAGATGATTAGTGACTTTGAGCATGTTTTCATATGTCCTTTTTCGAAAAGTATCTATTTAGGTCTTTTGCCCATTTTTTGGTTGGATTGTTTATCTTCCTTTTGTTAAGTTTTATGAGTTCCCTGTAAATTTTGGAGATTAAACCCTTATCAGTTATAACATTGGCAAATATGTTCTCCCATGCAGTGGGCTTTCTTGTTGTTTGGTTGATGGTTTCTTTTGCTGTGTAGAAGCTTTTTATTTTGATGTAGTCCCATTTGTTTATTTTCTCCTTAGTTTCCATTGTCCTAGGAGCTGTATCGGTAAAGATATTGCTATGACATGTCTGATATCTTGCTGCCTATGGATTCTTCTAAGATTTTTATGGCTTCCCATCTTACATTTAAGTCCTTTATCCATTTTGAGTTTATTTTTGTGAATGGTATAAGTTGGTGGTCTAGTTTCATTTTTTTGCATGTATCTGTCCAGTTTTCCCAACACCATTTATTGAAGAGACTGTCTTGACTCCATTATATGCTCTTGCCTCCTTTGTCAAATATTAATTGAGCATACTGGCTTGGGTTGATTTCTGGGTTCTCTGTTCGGTTCCATTGGTCTATATGTCTGTTTTTGTCCAGTACCAGGCAGTTTGAGAACAATGGCTTTGTAATATACTAGTAGCTTGATATCTGGTATTGTGATCCCTCCAACTTTGTTCTTCTTTCTCAGGATTGCTGTGGCTATTCGGGGTCCTTTTTTATTCCAGGTGAATTTTTGAGAGTTTGTTCTAGGTCTATGAAATATGCCATTGGTATTTTAATGGGGATTGCATTGAACTATAGATTGCTTTGATTAGTATGGACATTTTAATGATGATCATTCTACCAATCCATGGGCACAGTATATTCTTCCATTTGTTTATGTCTTCCTCTATCTCTTTTTTTCAACATCTTGTAGTTTTCAGAGTACAGGTCTTTTACCTCCTTAGTTAAGTTTATTCCTAGGTATCTTAATTTTTTTGGTGCATTGGTAAATGGGATTGTTTTTTTTTTAATCTCTCTTTCTGTAACTTTACTATTGGTGTATAAAAAAAGCCATAGATTTCTGGGCGTTCATTTTATATCCTGCTACATTGCCAGTAAGTTCTTTGATGGAGTCTTTAGGGTTCTCTATGTATAATATCATGTCACCTGGGAATAATGACAGTTTTACTTCTTCTTTTTCAATTTGGATTCCTTTTATTTCTTCTTCTTGTCTGATCACTATGGCTAGCACTTCCAGTACTACCAGTATTTGTCCTTTTGTGACTGGCTTATTTCACATAGCATAATGTCTTCAGGGTTCAACCATGTTGTAGCATGTGTCAGAATTTACTTTTTTCAATGCTGAATACTGTTCTATTGTATGCATAGGCAATGAATGTCTATCCATTCATCTATCAGTGGATTCCAGGGTTGCTCCCATCTCTTGGCTGTTGCTGTTGGTGCTATTACTTGAACATGGGTGTGCAAAAACTCTTTGAGATACTTCTTTCACTTCTTTTGTATATATACCCAGAAACACTTGTGAAATTTTCCCCATATTAACAGAAAAAGGATCCAATTAGTCTTAAAATTAAAAATTATTTTAAAAAGCAAAATTATAAATAATTAAATAAATGACTTTAAAAAACAAACTTTCAGCTTTATGAATTGTCATCCTACTTTTTAAAGACTTGAGTTGTTTTTCATTTGCTCTCTTATATCTTTGTGAATTGGTAGCATATTGTCAAGAGTTCCAAATTCTTTATCATTCTGTGGTTATATAGTGACTAATTTAAGAAATCCTTCAGAAAATAAAATTTTATTTTAATAATAAATTTGAACTTTGAAATTTAAGCAGTTTGTAGGAGCTGGTATTGAAATCGTACTGGACCATCTATGTAGAAGTAAGTGTTGGAGTAGAGGCAGTTTAGCACTTTAGAAATAAAATTACACTAATTCTGGATTCTGGTCTCATCCTCTTCATCTTTGTAACTTTGGGTAGGTCACTTTAAACCTCTAGAGATTCAGTGTCCTCATCTATAAAGAAGATATTTACATACCTGCCTCAGAATGTGAGAACCAAACAAATTACTATTTGTGAGAGTACTTTAAGAATATTAACCCCTCTATTACTTTAGAACATTAGTAAATAAATTTAGTGATATTATAATTTTGAAGGATAGCAGTAAATAACTTTCATTAATACCTTACTTAACCCAGTTATAGTAGTGGTTTTCCTCAAAAATTAATATACATCAAAGCCTCTTTATAATATCTTTGAAAATTATTTTAATTCAACCGGAAGGGAGAAAACGATGCTAAGGCACTAACTTGGTTTATGTAAACTGAATTGTTGCCATGGAATCAGTGATCTTTACATATACCAGAGGAAAATGTATAAAAATTGAAAGTGATACATTTCCTTCTCAAAACTGGAAAAAAATGCATAACATCTTATAAATACTTCTGTTCAATTTTAAGTTCGCTGAGGGCAGTGATCTATTATTTCCCCTCCAGTGCCAAGCATTTAAACACAGTAACTGCTCAGGAGATGTTAGTTCAGTTAAACTGAATGTTAACCTTCATAATTGTAAGTAAAAAGAGAGCTTGTCTGTCATTAAATAACATTCCTTCCTCTTTTCCTCCTTCCACCATGTCGTCTAAACACCCGTGCACAACCTATTACAGCAACCACTTTATACCTAAGTAGAATTTTTATTTTGCTGTAGTTTTTGCAAAATTTCCAACCAGAGTCTGAACTTAACTATTAAAAATATTACTAGAAAGAGAAAATTATTCTTATATAAGATTCGGGTAAAATATATTTGTATTGTCTTGACTTGTTTAAGTGATAGGTCCTTCACCACATCAAAAAAAAAAAGTATTGGCACATCACAGAATTTTTCCTTAAATGAGAATTTTATAGCATTTTGTTTTTTATTGATATGTCACCTATGTAGAACAATGTGTTCACAACTTTCCCTGACTTAATCTATTTTTTATCATTTTCAGAGTGAATGAAGACATGAAATTAACTGACTTAGAACTAGGAAAGCTGGCAAATAATATCCAGGAGTTATTGTATAGTGCCTCAGACATATGCCATGATCGAGCTGTCAAATTTCTCATGTCAAGAGCAAAGGTTAGTTGTTTTAATAAAGCTTTAGATATTTTATATATAGTGTAATTATTTTGAAAATCTGGAATCAGATCCATGTTTATGTTCCTATGTTCCCTATAATGCATATTATATTTTTAACACTTAGTAAGATTAATTATTAGGAAGATGTTAAAATAATCCAAATAAGAGAAATAGGAGAACATATTCAAGTATTCTTTTCAAATAAATGATTTAATAAAAGACTTACTTTGAAATATACCTTAATAATTGAAATTAATAATGCTATTTTGTACATGTGAGTGTAACTAGTTAAACAATTTATTATTAAAATTAGTTCAATTCCAATATTGTGAAATCCTATATAATAAAAGGCTAATATGCAAATTGCCCCACAACCAGGAGTTCGACTGGGAGTTCGACCAGGTGGCGGGGCCGGCTGGCCAACCAACTGCAGCCCCTCCCCCAGCCGCTCCACCCCCGATCGGGGTGGAATTGGCCAGCCAACTGCCCGCATTCCCTCCCCACAGCTGGCCCAACCCAATCGGCCTTGATCAGGGAGGGCTGGCTGGACCCTACACATGCACAAATTCGTGCACCGGGCCTCTAGTTTTTATATAATACTAGAGGCCCAGTGCACAAAATTCATGCACAGGGGTGTGTGTCCCTCAGCCCAGCCTGTACCCTCTTCAATCTGGGACCCCTTGAGGGATGACATCCCTCTCACAACCCAGGACTACTGGTTCCCAACTGCTTGCCTGCCTGCCTTCCTGATTGCCCCTAACCACTTCTGCCTGCCAGCCTGATCACCCCCTAATCACTCCTCTGCCAGCCTGATTGATGCCTAACTGCTCCCCTGCCAGCCCGATTGCCCCTAACTGCCCTCCTCTGGAGGCCTGGGTCCCCCCCAACTGCCCTCCCCTGTAGGCCATCTTGTGGTGGCCATCTTGTGCCCACATGGGGGCAGCCATCTTGTGTGTTGGAGTGACGGTCAATTTGTATATTACTCATTTATTAGATAGAATAGAGGCCTGGTGCACGGATGGAGGCCAGCTGGTTTGCCCTGAAGGGTGTCCCGGCTCAGGGTGGGGGTTCCCTTGGGGCATGGGGCAACCTATAGTGGTTTGCAGGCCGGCCACGCCCCCCAGTGACCCAAGCGAGGCCCTGGTATCTGGGATTTATTTATCTTCTATAATTGGAATTTTGTAGCCTTTAGCAGAGGCCAGGGCGGGTGGGAAGCTTGGCTTCCTCCATCGCCGGGGGCAACCCAAGCCTCCTGCTCTCTCCAGCTCCTCGGCTGCTGCCGTTTTTGTTGGAATTTATTTATCTTCTATAATTGAAACTTTGTAGCCTTGAGCGGAGGCTAGGGCCAGCCAGAGCGGGCGGGAAGCTTGGCTTCCTCCATTGCCAGGGAAACCCAAGCCTCCTGCTCGCTCCATGGCCGCAGCCATCTTGGTTGGGTTAATTTGCACACTTGCTCCTAACTGGCTAGTGGGTGTGGCTGGTGGGCATAGCGGAGGTACAGTCAATTTGCATGTTTCTGTTTTATTAGTGTAGATTGTGAATTTATTTGAGCTGCTGTATTTTAAATGGGTTGGGATAAAATTGAGACATCTTAAGCTTTTTACATTCAGTTTTTGAGACTAAGATATTAGAATCATTAAAATAATGATTTCAAAATAATTTTTGAATTAATATATTAAATATAATAAAATAATTAATAACATTTATTGAACTGAGTGGTTTTGTAGCATATCCACATTTGGTGATATACTAACTGTCACGATTTTTATGTTATCTTTAAAATTTAGGATGGTTTTCTTGAGAAGCTAAATTCCACGGAATTCATAACACTTTCTAGGTTAATGGAAACATTCATTTTAGACACTGAACAGATCTGTGGAAGAAAAAGCATGTCATTACTTGGAGCACTTCAGAGCCAAGCTAATAAATTTGTAAACAGGTTTCATGAAGAGAGAAAAACTAAGCTCAGGTATCATTACTATGTCTATTCTGTCTTTCATTTTTTTCCTTTTCTTTACAAAAGCATAATTATATTTAAAAGAAGAAACTTAACTGATTGGCCAACCAAAACTCCTGACAAAGCTTTTCCTTTCTAATTAAAGACAGATTTGGAATCAAAATCATATTTTTTGGCTTTTCCAAATGAAGTTAGAATGTTTATTCCCATTAAAATATTTACCAGGAAGATCCTTAATAGATTGCCTTTTTCCCCCCACTGAAAGTGAAGATAATTATGTTTCATCACTCTTCTTTGGTTAGAAAAAGAGAAATATTTTCTGAAAGTATTCATACTATTTATGAATGATTTCAATTTACTAATGTGTTTAGCACTTTTAAGTCTTATGTACTAACAATATAACTAATAGCCATTGCTATTTAAAAACTCAGTGTCTTGTATTGCATGAGCTCTACTTGAATTTAATTTGTTTGTAGTTTTTATTATTAAAAGATATAACAAAAGTTTTATGTATTTTCTCAGCTCTTTCAACCAAGAAAAATGGCATTAAAATGTTATTAAGGTTTATCTTTCTTTTTACTTTTAAATAGCCTCCTCTTGGACAATGAACGCTGGAAACAAGCTGATGTTCCTGCAGAATTTCAGGATCTTGTTGATTCTCTATCAGATGGAAAGATTGCTTTACCTGAAAAAAAGTCAGGGGGTATGTGTGTTTTTTCACACACTCTCTTCCAATTTTATATTGTTTGTTCATTTTGTAGGAATGCTTAATATTTCATTAATTGACAATACCTCTTTAAAAGCCTAGAACTAATATCCCAGCTTAGTTAATAGTTAACTGGAAAAGTATCTGTGGTAATTTATAATTTATATATTTATTGATGGATAATCATGTGCCAGACACTGTACCAGGTGCTTTTTCAAACTCCAGTTTTAAAACTCAATCTGTTATGAAGATACTAGAAGCCCGGTGCATGGAATTCATGCAACGGGAGTGTGGGGGAGTGTCCCTCAGCCCGGCCTGAACCCTCTCCAATCTGGGACCCTTTGGGGGCAGTCGGACCTCCCTCTCACGATCTGGGACTGCTGGCTCCTAACCACTCTCCTACTTGCCTGCCTAAGTGCCCCCTAACCACTCCCCTGCCAGCCTGATTGATGCCTAACTGCTCCCCTGCCACCTGATCGCCCCCAACTGCCATCCCCTGCCGGCCCGATTGCCCCCAACTGCCCTCCCCTGTTGCCCATCTTGTGGTGGCCATCTTACGGTGGCGTCACATGAGGGCATGATGTCACCTAGGCTTTTATTATATAGCACTGTTATTACATTGTTTAACAGTGAGGAAATGAGGAAGCATGAAGCTTTGAAGGGTTAAGAAATTTTGTATAAATGTGATTAGCTGGGATTTGAAACCAGCATCCTATAATTTCATAATTATGTTGTTCTTTTTTTTCATCTTTATTGTTCAGATTATTACAGTTGCTCCTCTTTTTTTGCCCCCATAGCTCCCCTCCACCCGGTTCCCAACCCACCCCATCCCACCCCATGCCCTTACCACCACCACTGTCCTCATCCATAGGTGTATGATATTTGGCCAGTCTCTTCCCACACCCCCCATTCTCCGTTCCCCCCAAAGATTGTCAGTCCACTCCCTTTCTATGCCCCTGGTTCTATTATATTCACCAGTTTATTCTATTCATCAGATTTTTTATTCACTTGATTTTTAGATTCACTTGTTGATAGATAGGTATTTGTTGTTCATAATTTTTATCTTTACCTTTTTCTTCTTCTTCCTCTTCTTAAAGAATACCTTTCAGCATTTCATATAATACTGGTTTGGCGGTGATGAACTCCTTTAGCTTTTTCTTATCTGTGAAGCTCTTTATCTGCCCTTCAATTCTGAATGATAGCTTTGCTGGGTAGAGTAATCTTGGTTGTAGGTTCTTGCTATTCATCACTTTGAATATTTCTTGCCACTCCCATCTGGCCTGCATAGTTTCTGTTGAGAAATCAGCTGACAGTCATATGGGTGCTCCCTTGTAGGTAACCACCTGTTTTTCTCTTGCTGCTTTTAATATTCTCTCTTTGACTTTTGCTCTTGGCATTTTAATTATGATGTGTCTTGGTGTGGTCCTCTTTGGATTCCTTTTGTTTGGGGTTCTGTGCACTTCCTGGACTTGTAAGTCTATTTCTTTCACCAGGTGGGGGAAGTATTCGGTCATTATTTCTTCAAATAGATTTTCAGTATCTTTCTCTCTCTTCTTCTGGCACCCCCATAATTTGGATGTTGGTAGGCTTGAAGTAGTCCCAGAGGCTCCTTACATTATCTTCATAGTTTTAGATTCTTTTTGCTTTTCTGGTTAAGTGTTTTTTGCTTCTTTGTATTTCAAATCTTTGACTTGATTCTTGCGATCCTCTAGTCTGCTGTTGGGTCTCTGTATATTTTTTGTTTCGGTCAGTGTATGCTTAATTTCTAGTTGGTCCTTTTTCATATCCTTGAGGGTCTCACTAAATTTATGACCTTTTCTAGAAAATGCTTGAAAAACCTTATAACCGTGGTCTTGAACTCTATATCCAGTTGTTTGCTTTCCTCCATTTCTTTCATTTGTGATGTGTTTCTTTGTCTCCGCATTTTGGCTGCTTCCCTGAGTTGATAGAGTGGCTTTGTGTGCTAGGGGTCCTATAGGGCCCAGTGGCTCAGCCTCCCCAGTTACCTGAGGTGGACACTCTTGGTGCACCCCTTTGTGGACTGTGTGCACAGTCTTGTTGTAGTTAAGCCTTGATTGTTGTTGGTATCACTTGGAGGAATTGACCTCTAGGCCAGTTGGCTGTGAGGTTCAGCTGTGTCTACAATGGGAGAACTTCTGTGCTGGAGACACCCTTATGAGGAAAAACTTGCTTCAGAGGGGCTTTGGTGCTTACCGAGTCTGCCCCCTGAGTGTGTCCCTTATGGATCTGAGGAGTTGTAATCTGGATGGTCCTACTCTGACCCCTGGGTAGGCTGGCTTTTGGATCTCCAAGGAGGTGCTAATTTAGCCTCTACCTGAGGCCACTCAGCAGGAGCTACAGAGAGATCTGCGGATTCCTCTTCTGTGTTTGGGTTTTGGAGGTGCCCAGATAATGTCCAGCTGTGAAGCAATGCAAGCTGCTGTGGGGCCTTGGGCCTTCTTTTGGATGTTCTGGGTCTCTCTGACTCAGTTGCAGTTTGATAGGTAAGTTTAGATTTCAAAGGACTAGGCCATTCTTATGCAAAAGCCTCTGCGCACAACTTGGATGGGGCAGCATCTCAGGGCAGAGCAAATAGCAATGGCTGACCATCAGCCCTGCCCTAAGAGGCCCTTGGGTCTCAGTGTCCCTTGGTAATCGCTGCAAGCACCTCTGAGAGAAAGCCGCCCTTGAGTTCCATCTGCTGCCAGACAATCCAGTTTCTCCCCGTATGAGTCTGGGTCCCCAGAGTCTCGCCCGGAACTGGAGTTCAGAGCTTGTGTCTCCCTGCGGATTGAAAAAGCCAGCCGCATACTCAGTTGCCAGCACTCTCCGCACGCACGTGCCTCTGTACCTCTACCTTCCACACTTCCTCTGAGTCTTAGTGTGCTTTTCTCTTTCCTTCTAGTTGTAGAATTTCCACTCAGCCAGTCTTTCTGTGGTTCTGGCTGATGTCCGTTTTGTCTTTTAGTTGTAGTTTTGAAATTGTTGTGCGAGGCAGCAAGTTCAGGTGTTTACCTGTGCCGCCATCTTGGTTTCTCCCTCATAGTTATGTTCTTAACCACTGTACCATATTATTCAGTACAAGTATTTATACAGTCTAAATAAGCTTCTGTGTGTCAGATATTGAGACAGGGATAGCAGTTATAGTTGTACTTTAAAAGGGTTATGTCTAATGAAAAAATAGAGATTAGCAGTCACATTAGACACATTATATTATTAAGTAATGTAGTGTGATGCAATAAAATAAAAATGTAAAGAATCATAGAAAAAGAAAATTATGAAGGAGACTAAGAAGGAAGAGTTAGAGAAGTAGGAAGAAACCCAGAAGAACCTAGAATTAAAAAATTAGAGTTTCAAAAAGAGAATTGTCATTGGTATCAAATACTGGTTGGATGATATATAAAGTGGGTTTTATATCATATTATCATATGATAATAGTGTAAAGTTATTTGTTCTTTAATACCAGATTCAAAACTATGAAGCCCTTGATTAGTTTTAATAGAGGAGGTAGTTGCATTTTTACATTTTATGCATTTAATGAAAATTTAGTATTTTTACATAGAAATATTTTTAAACTGTGTACTTTACATTTGTACAAAATACAATTGCACAGAATAGAAAGATGGAGTAAAATATAGCGACCACTGGTTTGACATGTAGATCATTTGCAGTCTTATTAATTCAGTGGAATGATAGAGTCAGATTGTCATTCAGTGCTAAGTAAGTCAAAAGGTGAGGAAGGGTAGACAAGTGTAGCCTACTTTTTCAACAAGTTTCGCTGTTTAAGTGATGAAGAAACAGCTACAGATATAAGATAAATTAGAGATTTTTACCTTAATCCACTCAGGGAGTTGAGATGAGTTTTAAAATAGGAGAAGCATAGTTATATTTTTATGCTTAACAGAAGAAGAAGATTAATTTAGTATAACAATGACATAGTGATTATGGAGCAGTTACCCTGGAATTGAGTCTGTTGTTCAGGAGAAAGGCTGTCTCTTCTTCTACCACTGTGGCAAGAGAGGAGGGTTAAAGACAGGTGTAAAATAGATTAATTCATATAGAGGGAGGACTGGAAAGAATTGCATAAATTTCTGTTGTCTAGTGATCATTGTTAGTAGATAACAACAGTGCTGGGTTTGGTCACTATTTTTAAATTGATTTGATGATATTAGCAAAGCAAAAGCACTCAAGTAGCAAAAACTGAAAGAAAAATAAAACACACTGATCATTCTAAATCTCAAGTTTAAAATTATAAAGATGTATTGCTCATCTGCTACTCTTTTAAGCTACATTTGATCAACTTTCTATTAAGGAAGGCTACCATACTAGATGACTCGGACATGTACAGCTCAGTCTTGCAATCCATTGTCATGTAAACATGATTTTTTAATTAAAATGAAAAATTGTGATTGAATTAACTGTGTATTTTTTTCTGCAAAGTAGGCTATTTATTTTCATTTCCTGTTGAAGAATACTAAAAGTAGTAGTTTCTCTATATATCCTGCTTCTGATCCAGTCTTTTTTTTTCTTTCCTCAGAGAAGAAAGTATAAGCTATTATAAGTTTATTAACATTTTACTAGGCCTTACCAAGTTAGGGGTCCTTGGTTATTATTTATCCACCATTCATTTTTTGAGTTACTAGTTGCTTGGCTAGGCATTGGGGAAATGAAGGTTATTGGATAGCAGTTCATATTGATGCTAGACAGTTTGTTCTAAGCACTTTATATTGTTATCTCATTTGCAGGTCCACAAGGTAGTCACTTTTAGTATTCTCACTTAACAAATATGTGAACTGAGGCACAAAGAGGTTGAGCAGCTTGCCTAGCTTACATAGCTAGGATGTGGTAGAGTTGAGATCCAGATTCAGACAGACTGACTTTAGGGCCCTTTCTCTTAACTGCTATGCTATGCTATTGACTAATGAGTTTGCTGACCACTGGACTAGACTAACTGTTACCATGTGGTTGGAAGCTGTGAAGATTAGGCAGTTGTGGCATATTGTGTGCAAAGAGGTAAAGGGTAGTATATGACGGTGGTCGGCAAACTCATTAGTCAACAGAGCGGCAAACCACGGCTCATGTGCCGCATGTGGCTTGCAAGCCGCAGTTCGGCAACCACTGGGTTAAGACATAGTTCCTGTCCTCAAAAACTTTAATATGACATACAGAGTAAATTGTGATTAGAAATTATATCATACTGAATTTACTTACTTTGAAGAAATGAGGAAGTAGACATTTAATATCCAAACCTGTACAGAATTTTTATAAGCACTTATTTGAGCCAAACTGATGGCATTTGAAAAGCAAGATCTCAAATCCTCCAGTAAATGACAGTTTTGCACTTCTTTTTATACATTTGGAATGAAGGAAGGAATGTAAGGAAGATTACATGAAGGTGGGAGAGAGCAAAGTATAGGATAGTTAAGATTGTGTTTTCTTTGGAGGGTGGTTACACTTCCAAGGAATCTGAAAAAGAAGCATTTCAAAGGTGTGTTAACCTAGAACCATAAGAACAATGGACAGATTTTGCTTAAGGACAAGATAACCTTTACTAGGAAAGTTATAGGCCTGAGGTATGACTACCCACCATGAACTTCCCAGTTTGGATTTTGTTATCAGATCACTCTACGGAGTTACATTCTGTCACTGAACTTGTACATAGCCCCTTTATTATTCACAAATGTCTTAGAGCTTAAATGGGACTTGAAGCTTAGGGAAGCATGATAATTTAGCTGATTCAGGTAATAATCCAGTCCACCTTTCTTTTCACCTCAACATGATGCATTTTGTTTTATAATAAACTAGAGGCCTGTTGCATGATATTCGTGCAATAGGTCTTCCTTCCCCTGGCTTCACTCCCTGCCACCTGGGAGCCAGCAAGTCCTCGCTTCTGTCCAAAGCACCGCTCCTGTAGCTTCCTCCGCCGCCCTCCCTCCCCCTCATAGCAGGCATCCTGGCCACTCCATACCTGGATATGCAAATTAACTTTCCATCTTTGTTGGGTTAATTTGCATGCTCACTCTGATTGGCTGTGGTCATAGCGGAGGTACAGTCAATTCACATGTTTGTCTATTATTAGGTAAGATACTGTATGCTGAAAATAACTTCTGTATTAAAATCTTGAAATTAAATATATATTATTTCCATGGAATATAGGAATTAACTTGCATTTTGTAATGAAGAGAACCAGTTGAAATGTTCTGCTTTTCCAAACTAACAACATTTATTTTTTGCTTTACTACTAACTGATCATTTATTGTGTGCCAGACCTAGAGTATAGACAGTTTGTAATCATTATCTCTATCATTAACAACATCCCTGAAAGATAATATTGTTATCCATGTTTAATTGATATAGATATTGAACTCAAATATGTTAATTAATTGGCCCAAGTTCATGAGTCCAGTAATTGGCAATACTGGAACTCAAATCCAAATCTCTTTGATTTCAAACTCAGTATATTTACTCTGGACCAAATTGTTTCCTGAGGCACAGATATTTATTTTCAGAAATGAGACAGTTTCAGGCCCTATATAGCAACTATCTTATTCCATTTATTTCCCTAGTTTAAAATTTTCTACAATATTTTGTTTTATCTTGTACCTATGTCTTTCTTGTTTATTTGCTTTACTCCTCCCTAGTTACAGAAGAAAGGAAACCAGCTGAAGTTCTCATTGTCGAGGGACAGCAGTATGCTGTTGTTGGGTGAGTGACACATTTTTCTTTATTAGTTGAGTAAATTATTTTAAACATAGATCTTCTAGTTCCCACTTGATGTGAGCTGGAAATTTTAGATTAACAATTTAAAACCCTCCAAAGAGCCCTAGCCAGGTAGCTCAGTAGGTTAATACACCAAAGTTTCGGGTTCAATCCACAGTCATCCTGTCTAATAAAAGAGTAATATGCAAATTAAACACCACTCCGCTACACCCACAAGCCACGCCCATGAGCCAATCAGGAGCGAATATGCAAATTAACCAAAACAAGATGGCTGCGGCCACAGAGTGAGCAGGAGGCTTGGGTTTCCCTGGCAATGGAGGAAGCCAAGCTTTCCGCAAGCCCAGGCCTCCACTCAAGGCTACAAAGTTTCAATTACAGAAGATAAATAAATCCCAGATACCAGGGTCTCCGCTTGGGTCACCGGGGGGTATGACCGCCCTGCAAACCACCACAGGCCCCTCACCCAGGCCACCCCACACCCCAAGGGAACCCCACCCTGATCTGGGACACCCTTCAGGGCAAACCAGCGGCCTCCACCCATCCACCAGGCCTCTATCCTATCTAATAATCCTATCTAATAAAAGAGTAATGTGCAAATTGACCATCACTCCAACACACAAGATGGTTGCCCCCATGTGGTCACAAGATGGCCTCCACAAGATGGCCAGCAGGGGAGGACAGTTGGGTGGGATCAGGCCTGCAAGGGAGGGCAGCTATAGGCGATCAGGCCAGCAGGGGAGGGCAGCTAAGGGTGACTAGGCCAGCAGAGGCGGGAAGTTGGGGGTGACCAGGCCTGCAGGGAAGGGGGGGGGGACCCAGGCCTGCAGGGGAGAGCAGTTGAGGGGGACCCAGGCCTGCAAGGGAGAGCAGCTGGGGGGGGACCAGGCCTGCAGGGCAGGGCAGTTAGGGGTGACCAGGCTGGCAGGGGAGCAGTTAGGCATCAATCAGGCTGGCAGGGGAGTGATTAGGGGGTGATCACGCTGGCAGGCAGAAGCGGTTAGGGGCAATCAGGAAGGCAGGCAGGCGAACAGTTGGGAGCTAGCAGTCCTGGATTGTGAGAGGGATCCCAGGTTGGAGAGCGTACAGGCTGGGCTGAGGGACACACACCCCCGTGCACGAATTTCATGCACCAGGCTTCTAGTAGTATATACAAGAAGCAACCAATAAGTGCATAAATAAGTGGAACAACAAATCGATGTTTCTCTCACCCTCCCTCTCTTCCTCCTCTCTCTTTCCCTCAAATCAATGAAAGAAAAAACTTCCAAATAATTTAAAGTTCTCTTTTCAACTTCTGATATATCCTGCTAATGAGCTATTGACTTTCTCATCTTTGAAGAACCTTTTGTGACTCAATGTAAGAAATGTCCAGTCTTGTAGAGAATTTTTATAAGAGTTTATTTGAGCCAAACTGATGACATATGCCAGGAAGCAAGATCTCAAATGCTCTAGAGCAGTGGTTCTCAACCTTTCTAATGCCACAATCCTTTAATAGAGTTCCTTATGTTGTGGTGACCCCCAACCATAAAATTATTTTCGTTGCTACTTCATAACTGTAATTTTGCTACTGTTATGAATCGTAATGTAAATATCTGTGTTTTCAGATGGTCTTAGGCGACCCTGCTAGCAGTTCTCAACCTGTGGGTCCCGACCCACAGGTTGAGAACCACTGCTGTAGAGCCTAAACACAGATATTTACATTAAGACCATCGGAAAACACAGATATTTACATTATGATTCATTAACAGTAGCAAAATTACAGTTATGAAGTAGCAACGAAAATAATTTTATGGTTGGGGGGTCACCACAACATGAGGAACTGTATTAAAGGGTCACGGCATTAGAAAGGTTGAAAACCACTGCTCTAGAGAAAACAGTTTTGCATCTTCTTTTATGTATTTGAAATTAAGGAGGGAGGGGAAGAAAGAACACATGGAGGTGGGAGAAAGCAAGGTGGGGATGGGATTACAGGACAATTAACAAGATTATATGCTCTTTTTAGTGTGGTTAGACTTATTTCAAAGGTGTATTAACCTAGATGCACAGAAACAATGGATGGGGCTTGCTCAATGCAAAGATAAATCTTTATTAAAATTTATAGGCCTGGAGCGAGACCACCCACCATCACCTTTCTAGTAGGGAATTTATGATTAGATCATCCTGTGAGATTACTTTCCAAAGCAGTGGTCACCAAGCAGTGGTCCGAGGATCACTGATGGTCCAAAAGGTTGGCGACCACTGTTACAAAGAATGCCCTTTTGTTTTTGTTTTGTTTTTAATATATTTTTATTGATTTCAGAGAGAAAGGGAGAGGGAGGCAGAGAGATAGAAACATCAATGATGAGAGAGAATCATTGATCGGCTGCCTCCTGCACACCACCTACTGGGGATTAAGCCTACAACTTGGGCATGTGCCCTTGATTGGAATCGAACCCAGGAACCTTCAGTCTGCAGGCTAATGCTTTATGTACTGAGCCAAACAAGCAATGCCTCTTTTGTTTTTTATCCACATGACTTACCAATAAACATCTTAGGAGTTAAGTTGCTCTTAGAAGCCACAGTTTCTCTTTGATCTCATTAAGAAAATCTGGACTAGGTTCCCGTCATTAATTCAACAGTTATGATTGAGGATCTACTACATAATCAGAAACACTGGGTAATCTTTTTGTGTTTCTGAATTGGCCAAAAAATGGGATATGTGCTTTATAGAAGAGAATTAGGATGTCATACAGAGAGTCTTGTGCCCACAGCACAAAATGTAAGGAGGTATTCATTCTCAATGTCATGCAAGTACTGACCCTGAAATTGAGTGCCTCCTTAATTTTGCACCCTAGGAATCTCTCTTCCCAGGCCAATGAGTTCTTACTATGCTGTGCTTGTAGGTAAAACAATTTAGCATTTACCAAGATATTGTTGATTTTTATGGTTTGACTGCCTACTGAATCATCTTTATTTTCTTATAGAACTGTGTTGTTGTTGATAAGAATTATCCTTGAATATTGCCAGTGTGTGGATAATATCCCATCTGTTACTACTGACATGCTTACTCGTCTGTCAGATTTATTGAAGGTGGGTATGATTTTACTCTGTTATGGAAACATAATTGGTAGAAGTAATTCTGTAGGGTGTGACCTATCTTCCAACTCTAAGACATGTCAAGTTTAAGTTATCTTTAACACATTAATTTTGTGACATTTTATTGTCATTAAATCACATGTAACTGGAAGAAGGCCACCTGCTTCTTTCTCACTCTACACTTAGTGATTCCTCATTACACCCATAGAGTTGTTAATGACATTGGAGACAGGAGATGATTTGTTCGTTAGGTGCTGAACATGACTGAGGCCACTTAGGTCAAAAAACCTGGACTGGTTTCAAATGTGCATGGAAGGAATTCACTGAACTTTACAAAATTCATCTCACTAAGGTTAGCGATTTTTCTTAAATCATTCTTTCAGAACCATTGATGTAAAATAAAAATGTAGTGATAATTTTATTCAGCTGTTTCATATTAACAGATATTTTTAACTGCTAACATGAAGAAAAGGTTTCATATTTTTCAAATGTCTATCAATTAATTTGGTCCCAAAATAGAGTTGTCATATTGTAGTCCAGAAAGATTTTGTTACCCTTTTGAAAATAGGACTCTCCAGTCAGAATAACTGAGGAAAATGACTGAACTAGTTCTGTAAATGCAAATTAAAGGGTAATTTCTGAACAATTGATTTTTAGAATTTCTTAACTTTTTTTTTACCAGACAGTAAATATTATCATTTAGGAACACCCTTCCCCCCTTTTTTTTGTCATTACATAAATAGATCCTACTTGCTCCTACTAGAAAATTCATTTGGTCAATGAATAAGAGGAAAGAGAAATGCATATTTTTAGAACATTGCCAACATATGAAGAATAATTTTTAATAAATTGTTGGATTTTTCTCTCTCCTTCCTTTGTTAGTACTTCAATTCAAGAAGTTGTCAGTTAGTTCTTGGAGCTGGTGCACTGCAAGTTGTTGGACTAAAAACAATAACTACAAAAAATTTGGGTATGTATTCTTGAATTTAATTCATGACTGAGGTGTTATAATTATGCTACTGTACTCATTGTGTTTTTAGTAGATGTTCTTGTGGCTCTGATCAAAGGCTTTAAAAGTAGCAAGTGCTACTTCCTTTTTCATGTATTACCATAATTGAAAAATTAATTTCTGAGGAATTTCCCCTTTAGCAAGTATGTTATTTGGAAGTTGCACCACTGTGGAAAGTGTTAAGATTCTTTATGTATAAAGTGCTTTGGGGTGAAAGATATCTGAGTATCAGGAGAGAATCAGTTGTGCCACCAGCTTCCTCATGCCAATAATACAACTTGAGTCCATTTGGAAAATCAGCATGTTCACTACACTATTCAGTACCAAATATGTTGCTTTCTGCTACAATATTCTTCATTTATGAAATAAATTGGGGTCTGTGTAAAATTCATTGATGTTTTTTACTTAATTTGATATGTACTTAAAGTAAACTAATATCCTTTTTTGTTTCTCCATGATATGTCTACCACTTGGATCTTCAGCTCTTTCTTCACGCTGTTTGCAGTTAATTGTGCACTACATTCCTGTGATACGGGCTCATTTTGAAGCTCGGCTGCAGCCTAAGCAATACAGCATGCTTAGGCATTTTGATCATATCACTAAGGTACTTTTTCATATATTTTTTATTGGAGTTTCATAAATTTAATTCGTGATTGTTAAGTATTTCTTTAGATGTATCCCAAGGGCTTTGAAATGTACTGTTATTTCTCATTACAGGATTACCATGACCACATAGCTGAAATATCAGCTAAGCTTGTAGCGATAATGGATAGCTTATTTGACAAGTTGTTATCTAAGGTAATGATTTATATAAATTATTTGGCTTTGCTTAAAGACATTGTGACTTTTTCATAGTTGTCTTAACAAATCAAATTCTTCAGGATTTAGAAAAAAACTCAATAAAATCTTCAGATTGCCCAAATAATTGATACTCATCTTCTAAGGAGTCCAAGGGGAGGGAGGGATGATTTCAAAGATGTAAGAAACCCTGTACAGAAGTAATTTTGTATTAGTTGCATTGACAAATATGTACCTTCTTCAAAAACAGGTTTTAGTATGAAAGCCTTCCAGGACAAAATTTAGAGAACAAAGATCAAAATAGAGAAGAAAGTAATTTGTGATAAAATATGTTACTTTAAAAATGTGGAGTCTGAGGTGCTCTATTATTTTCCTCATAGGTAATCAGTTTCAATGTTTGTTTCTTGTTTGCTTCCCATTCCCTATGGGATATTAAAAGAAGCAATATTTTCCAAAGAATTCTCAATTATACTGGGAGGGTATATTCAGAAAAATATCACTTAATCAGCGCCAGTCACTTTTGCCCTATCTGTCACTCTTTCCTTTCCGAACTAAGTTTTCAAACACATATCTTGAGAGAAAGCAGAAATTTTATAACTTGAAAATTTGAAGGTTTACTTAGTTATACTTTGGCCCAAGAGCATTGTTTAGAGTAAGCTTATACAGCAAAGCACTTTGATATGCTTTTCCTTCTACTTGCATTCTTCAGGTATGTATTTCTAAAAACTAAGGACACTTTCTTATATAACCACTCTACCATATCACACCTGACAAAATTAACAATAATTTCTTAATATCCTCTAATACCTATTTCTATTTGAATCTTATCAATTGTACAAAATTTTTTTTCACAATAACTTGTTTGAACAAAGACTTCTGCACGTCTACATATTGCATGTAGTTATTATGTCTCTTAAGTCTTTTATAAACTTCCAATGCCCATTTCCCATATTTTATGTCCTTTTTTAATGTCAAAAATGTGCCCAAACTATTCTGATTTAGCGTTTTCTCTACTACCGTCCCCCCAATGATGACTTCTGTTACCTTGACATGTTGTGTTCTCCCCTTATTAACAAGTGTCTCTTTGCCCCTCCCTGTCATATATACTTTTTATTCCAGGAGTTGCTCAGTAGTTTGGCCCTATTTTTAATTCATACCAAAATAACATTTAGTGGTTATTATTTGGTAATAACATACCAAAATAACAAGTTTTGGTTAGCCTCTCACTTTTTAGCTTTTCATTTTCTTATTTGAAAATTTAATTTTGGGAAAGAAGGATAACCAAATGTGGATGAAAGGGGCCACATACTAACCTGACAAGCTCAGGGAAGGCCTGCATGGCAGTCTTGCAAAGTCCAAGACCTAAAGTAACCACAAAGGATGGTCTGAAATTAAACTTTAACTAAAAGCAGTTATGGTGGGTAGTTACCCCCTAGGCCGCTATCTTTACTGACAAGGTCAACCTTTACCTTAACTGAGCCTATCCGTCTTTTTGCATCTATGATAACATCCTTGAAATGTCTGGGTAACTTGTAACTTCTCTTTTTCTGGACCCCTTGGGGCACAACCAAATGTGCTGGGCACCAGGACAGATAAATCCCTTCATTGTTATTGTTACCATGTTAATTGTTGACTGTTAACTATCCTGCACCCACCTAAGGATACTTATCATTTTACTTTTTATCCATTCCCAGGGGTCCCCTTCCCCCCCTTTGCCTTCTCCTGCCTCTCTAATCTATCACCAATGGATTTCATGTAACCCACCTACTTGATTGCAATGCATAAAAATAGATGAGAAACCGCCATTCTCTGGAGCATTATCACAGTCAGTTGACATATTGCTTCCCGGCAATTGTCTACAGTTTGGCTCAAATAAACACAAAAATTTTTTACGGGTTTGAATGTTTTTACATTAACCAAAATAATATAATATAGGCTGATTCAAAGAAGCTAAGTAAGTAAGGGTACATTGCTTGGCTAGAATGAAACTTTGACACCTAATAATGCTACTGGTTAGACTCTATTCCAGTAATTATAGGCTGTTGTTCCTTGTGATTAAGCCCCTATTCCTGTGGTTGGCAAACTCATTAGTCAACAGAGCGGCAAACCACGGCTCGCAAGCCGCATGTGGCTCACGAGCCGCAATTTGCCGACCACTGGGCTAGACTAATGTCCTAACCTTGATTCTTTCATTCATTCATTTATTCAGTTAAATGGTGTTAAGTAACAGGGATACACAAAGGTGAAGAAGTCTTCTATCTTGTACTCAAATAATAAATATTTATAATTTTAGATACTACATTAACAACTATAACAGCAGATGGAAGATATAAAGTGTCATACATAAAGAATCAATTTAGTGCTATTGGAGCTTTTAATGCTTTGGAGGAAATATATTGCCAGCTAGGGAAGGAAGCCTGGGAAAGCTTTATGGATGAGGCATGCATATAAAGTTTGCTTTTAAAGATCGGTATATTATGGCAAATGAAATGAGGTGTGGAGATACTCTGAAGTAACATCATGAAAACACATATTGGTAAGAAATCATAAGAAGAAAGTTTAATGTCAGGGTTTTAGAGTTGGATAGACCTAAGTTCAAGTTACATGTTTACCACATATTAGTCTTTGAAGAACCTTGGGAAAATTATTAATCTCCTTAAGCCTCAGTTTCTGTCTCTAAATGGGGATTATAATAGGGTCTCATAAAGTTGTTGTGAGGATTAATGAGATAGTATTTGTGAACCACTTTTCTTTTATCATGTGTCTGACTATAGCAAGTTTCAGTAAATGTTGACTGCTAATGCTTTGGTTGTTAATAAAGATAAGCAATGCCATTTAGCTAATGTATTAAGGCGGGTGAACAGAGGAATGGGAGATGTGTTGGAAAGATAGTAGAGAACTTAATTAATGAAAAGTTAAGCAATTTAAGTCATGCTTATAGAGGTATAGTTTGCATTCAGTAAAATTCACTCTAAGTATACACTGAGTGGCCAGATTATTATGATCTCTGAACGCATAATAATCTGGCCACTCAGTGTATTTGTATCTCAAATGGGTACCAAAAGTATTCTAGACTTTTGCTGGAGATCAACCACCTATTTGCCCTGAGCTTTCTATCAGCCAGTGCAAAGAGGAAAACTGATCAGGTGCACGATTTATAGTATCTTTGATATCAAATAAATGAGGTACTCAAGAGAACTACACAGAGTGGCCAGATTATTATGCATTCAGAGATCTTAATAACCTGGCCACTCAGTGTACAGTTTGATAATTTTAACAAATGCATACGGTAGTGGAACTGCCACTGTGGAGATACAGAGCAGTTGCATTACTGTTAAACATTCCCTTAGGCACTTTTGTAGTCCTCTCCCCACATCCCAAAACCTTGAAACCACTTATCTGATTTCAGTGTGTATAGTTTTACCTTTTCCAGAATGTCCTATAAATGGAATTACAGAAAATATAGCTTATTGTCCCAGGCTCCTTTCATTTAACATAATGTTTTTGAAATGCATGGATGTTTCAGCACATGTTAGTAGAGGTTTGTTCTTTTTATGGTAAAGTAGCATCCATTGTATGGATGTTCCACTACTTGTTTATCCATTCATCAGTTGATAGACCTTTGGCATGTCTCTAGTTTTTGGCTGTTATAAATAATGCTGCTATAAACATTCATGTGCAAATCTTTGTGTGAGCATGTGTTTTCATTTCTTTTGTATAAATACTTTGGAATAGATTGATGGTTGTATAGAAATGTAAAATGTTATAACTGTAAAAAACTGCCAAAGTGTTTTCCGAAGTGGCTAATTATACCATTCTGTCTTCCTTCTTGTGATGTATGAGTTCCAGGTGCTCTTCATCTTCACCAGCACTTTCTATTGTTTGTCCATTTTTTTAGTGTTAGTGCTCTGGTTGGTGTGTGTGGAGCACTATCTCATTGTGGTGTTAATTTACATTCTAATATGTTGAACATCTTTTCATATGTCAGTTTGCCATCCATATCTTTTCTTTTGGTAAAGTGTTCAAATTGTTTGCTTATTTTAAAGAATTGGGACAGGCCCCCTCTGGAGCATGCCCACGCCTTGCTTTCTCAGGCATGCCTTTCTTCTTAAGCTCTAAGAGCCCCCACAAGACTTGCAACCAGGGGGTGATGGGCAGCAGCAGCTCATCCTGAGCTGAACCTGTCTCCAAGGTCCCCGTTCCTCTGGCTTGGCAGTGCGCCAATAGCAGCGACACCTGGACTCGCTTCTGTCACTTCTGTGACTTTCCTTTTTCAGTGAGCCATGGCAGCCCCACTGGGGCTCTCTCATGTCGCTTCTTTTATCCTAAGCCCTTTCTTGTTTCACTGACACCAGCTTTAATAAATGTACTCTATGAAATAAATAAATAAATAGGTTTTTAAATCTTATTGAGTTATATGCCCTGAATACAAAACCTTTATTAAATATGTGTTTGTGTAAGTATTTTCTCCCAGTCTATGGCTTAGCTTTTCATTTTCTCAAGTGTCTTACAAAGCAGTTTTTACTTTTGATGAACTTCAGTTTACCATTTTTTTCTTTTATTGTTCATGTTTCTTGTGTCCTAAGAAATTTTGTATAACCTAAGTTACTAAGATATTTTCTAGTGTTTTCTTCTAGAAATTTTATTGTTTTAGGTTTTACATATGTATATGGTCCATTTCTAGTTGATTTTTGTATAAATGGTTGGCCCTTGAACAATGTGGGGATTAGGGACACCCACCCGCTGCAGTTAGAAATTCGCATGTAACTTTAGACTCTGCAAAATCTTAACTACAGTTTGCTCTCTGCATCTGCAAATTCCCAACCCTGTATCAAAAAGGCTGACCCTTGAACAAACCAGGATTTTTTAAATCTGTAAATAAGTACACCTTCTCAGTTAACACCTGTGTTGTTTAAGGCAGCAGTTGCCAATCTTTCAGACCGCACGGACCACCATGGTCCACAGCCCCTGGTTTAAGGAACAACTGTAGTGCAAAGTGTAAGTCAGAGCTTTTTTTCACATCTAACTAACACCTTTTCCTGAAAAGATTATCTTTTTTATTGGAACCTTTGTTAAAAACCAGTGGACTATCTTTGTGTCAATTTACAACATTTTGGACTCTCTTCTGTTCCATTGATCTATATGTCTGTACTGTAACATTATTCTAAGTCTTGAAATCAGGTCATGTGAGTCCTTAGAAGTAAAGCCATCTCTGCTCCCACCCCTCCTCCAGGGGTAGCCAACCTCTGCATAGATTGGTGTAGGATCCTGGGCTTAAGGTGTTTTCCTTCCTTCTCTCTGGAACAGGCATGTTTTGTTTCTAATCCTCACACAGAAATTCCAGGGATGACAGAATGTGGTGCCTTTTCTCAGAGACTTGAGTTTTTTGCTTTGTATAAGAAGAGGGTTCAGGGAAGTAGGTGGCATTTGTTACTTTTCCCTAGTAGTACCTCTTCCTGCTTGCATGTATCTCTCTGTGGTCTCCTGTCCTGACCCCAGTGTTGCTGGGAAGCACCTACTGAAGACCCTTGTGCATAAGTGCAGACTCTCCTGTGGTAGGGTCCTCATGTACTCTATGCTAGTCCACATTTGGCCTTTGAGAATTTGTTAAAATGTTTGTTGTTTTCTTATCTGCTTCTATGCTGATTACCTCTTATTCCTATGCTCTGCCCAAAATGAGACAGTTGCTATGTCCCATTTCCTCAGAGGGCCTTGTCACTCTTTGGAATGAGTTCCTTGGTTTCTCTGACCGCTGTTCTCTTGATGAGTTTAAGAAGTTATTTATAAACTATTCCAGTTTTTTTCTTGTTAGGGTAGTAGCAGCATGCTCTTGCAGCTTTCTAAATTTTAAACAGAAGCAAAACTCCAAAGTTTATAAACTAATGAATCACACAATTGTATTTTAGAAGTATTAATCAGATTGCAGAATGGCTTTGAGGTATGTACTCTATTTGAAATACTTTCACTTAATTTTTTTAAGAACTTTAAATTTTATTTTTTAATTACAGTTTACATTCAACATTATTTTGTATTAGTTTCAGGTGTACAGTGTAGTGGTTAGACAATCATATACTTTACAAAGTTCTTCCCCCAATATTTCTGGTACCCACCTGGCATCATTCATAGTTATTACAATATTATTGACTATATTCTTTATGCTGTACTTTATATCCCTGTGACTATTTTGTAACTACCAATTTACTTCTTAATCCCTTCATCTCTTTCACCCTGTCTCCCAGCCTCCCTCCCATCTGGCAACCATCAACGCGCTCTCTGTTTCACTTTTACTTAATTTTATTTTCCTTTGAAGACTCAGCAGTCCTGGTGTGCTGCTTAGGAAGCCATCTCTGCGACCATCAAAATGTCCTTCACCCATGTTCCTGTATCATGTAATGTCTGCTTTCTGGAACACCAGCTAACTTTTAGACAGCTCCCCAAAGGGACTTTTCTCTAATTCATCTTTGTATACTCCAGTTAGCAGAGTATCTGACTCTTTCATTTAAGCATACACATACACACACATATGCACACACATACCACACATACACATAAATAGCTGATCAGGACTGAGCGAGACAGGCCAGACATGCCCTGGAGCCCTCCCGCGGCTGGCCAACCTCCTCTGTCCCTCCCTGGCCCCAGTTGTGCACCGGTGGGGTCCCTTGGCCTGGCCTGCACCCTCTCGCAATCCAGGACCCCTCGGGGGATGTTGGAGAGCCGGTTTTGGCCTGATCCCACAGGCCCGGCCGAGGGACCCCACTGGTGCACGGATTTGTGCACTGGGCCTGTAGTGATTATTATATTGGCCTACCTACGAAAGAAATAGAACATTTTAATTCTACCAGAATTATATTGATTTCAGATATGATCATGTTGACACATTCTTAAAATCATGTTTTAAAAATAATCTGTTCATTTGAAGGGCCCACTTTAGTGATTCATCATTATATATTGAGACAGATTAATAGCTAACATTTTTTGAGTATTACTTTGTATCAAGCACTGTTTTGTTTTCTTATGGACCATCTTCTAAAATCCTCATAGCAAGCCCTTTGAGATGTAGAGAAATGAGGGAACTTGCCCAATGTCACATAGCTAACAACTGGAAGAACTGGGATTTGAACCCAAGCAGGCCATCTTTAGGAAAGCAGTCTGTGTTTTTAGCCAAAAGGTTATGTGTCTTTCTCAAAGTAGATAAGGATATTTAATGAAGAGTTCTTGAGATTTGCAGGAGTAAATCAGATCACAGTTGAAGTGTGAGCTTAAGCACTATGTTAGTTAGATGTGTAGGGACAGAAAACCTTTATCTGTGGGGACATTAACATAATTTTCTTTATTTTTCCCTGCCAGTATGAGGTGAAAGCTCCTGTTCCTTCTGCCTGTTTCAGGAATATTTGTAAGCAAATGACAAAAATGCATGAAGCTATAATTGACCTCCTTCCAGAAGAGCAAACACAAGTGAGTAGTAATTCCTAAAACTACTTTTTATATATAATATCCTATATAATAAAAGCCTAATATGCTAAGTGTCTGGTCATCCAGTCATCCGTTCAACCAATCAAAGTGTAATATGCTAATGCCGCTCAACTGCTCGCTATGACATGTACTGACCACCAGGGGGCAGACAGTCAACCAGTTGCAATGACGGGCACTGACCACCAGGGGGGCAGATGCTCTGACCGAAGTTTGCTTGCTGCTGGGGTATGGCTGATGGGGACTGAGCAAGACGGGCCAGACATGCCCTGGAGCCCTCTGTGGTCCCTCCCCAACCCTGATTGTGCACCAGTGGGGTCCCTCGGCCTGGCCTGTGCCCTCTCGAAATCCAGGATGCCTCAGGGGATGTCGGAGAGCCGGTTTTGGCCCGATCCCACAGGCCAGGCCAAGGGACCCTTCTGGTGCACGAATTCATGCACAGGGCCTCTAGTATAATATAGTATAATATGCATGTAGAATTAGTGTTCTACATTCTTTTGGCACAATTAAGCTTAGTTCATATTCTGATATTTTTAAGTTGTTATATTGACTTATGGAATATGGATAAAAATTTCTGATTTCCAAGTGCCCCTTACTGTAAGTCAAAGCAATAATAGCTTTGCTGTATGGTTAGCAATTTGCTATATGGTTAGCTAAAAAGCACATTTTCCATTTGTCCATTGAGTATTAGAGATTTCCAGATTCTGTTTATACCACTCATTATGTTATTTTCTTAAAAATCAGAATTGTCATTTATCAATGAATATGAATTATATTAATAACCCAAATTGGATAGGGGAGGAATTAGTGATAAAGTTAATAATCAGATGGCACATAAAGTAAATGAATATGTCTTATTAATATTTATTAAATCAGCATAAATGATCTAAAATAGGCACAAAACAGGAAAAAGCAAAATGTGTAGTTTTTAGCACCTTTCACCTATGAAGTATCCACCTACTGTCCCTACTGTCTTCATCTACAGAAATATCACAGAGTTCTCTCATTTTATTTTTTTAAATAAGAGAAAGTTTATTTAGAAAGTCACAGAGGTAGAAAAAGTGAGGCGTAGAAGAAATGGGCTTAGGAAACAAGTTACAGAGGCAAAAGAAGGGCCCTTGGAGCTTAGGAGAAAGAAGGCAAGAGAAATGCACCTGGGGGAAGGGGACAGGGAAAGGCACTGGCTTGAGAGAGACAGAAAGAGAGAGAGCCACTCTCTTCACTCTTCAGTGACATTCCTATTTCCCATTTCCCTTGGTTCCCTCTCAGTACTTCAAAGGTTCCAGTATTCTCTCTTTTTTCCCAGTCTTTTTTACCCACCTTAGCTTAGCTTATTCCCTCTATACCAGATAGTTGTAGGATGATAGTGTTATAATACAATCCTAGTTGTTGTATGACTGGGCTATAAACTTATAAACTGGGATTTTTGCTATTTAGACAAGTTTGTTATTTCATTTTGTCTCTAATTGGTTCAATGCATGGAAATGGTATTTGGGAGCAAAGGTAGCTTTCTTAGTTACTCTTGCCTACTCTTGCTCCTGCTATTATCCTTTCCCATGCCACTTCAGGCTTCCATCTTACATACTATCACCATTCATGCTTCCCTAACTTTTCATTAATCATACTGACCTCATGATTTGGAGCTGAGGATTGAAGAGGATCCATAAGATATGGAACAACCACTAGGGTCTTTTTTTCTTTCTCATTTCTCCTTAGCCAAGCCATCCTTTCCATTCCACATATAAGGTCTCCTACCTCTGACTTTCTGACCAACTTGATTTGTCATCTGAGTTCTAATTTTAGTGCAAGACTTAACCAGGTCAGGGAGCTGGGCATACAGGTATCTCACGTGTTTTTCTCTACATCATAATTTAAAGGGAACTCTTAGCAAAGCTGAGCAAAAATGATAGATTTTATGTCAGCATTATCACTTGAATATCATTAATTCCACAAAACATTTTCCATAGATTAATTGTATATAATTTCAGGTCAGATATTTCCCAAAGATTTATTGGGCCATTGCATTAAAAAGTGTGCCTGCAGGAGCAATAAAATACTTGCAGGTAATTTTACAAGGTTGGAAGGATAAAGGTGTCCTTGCCTCTACTGTTAAGGCTTTTTTGTTTTCTCTGTCAAGTTCGTAGTTAATATTTTACAGAATTCTCTTTCTTTTTATTCTTTTTATCTGTTAGTGACATATGCTATTTACATATCTCAGAGGACTTCTTCTAAGGGGCAGAAAGGCATTAGTAAGTCATATTACGAAAAGAAATAGTACTGAAAAGAGGAAAAAGAGCTTTTATCCAGTTAAGGGCAAAAATTTATACTGAACTAGCAATAAAATATTTTCAAGGGAGCATTTTAAAGATATATGCCAAAACAAAGGCTACTTAAAATTTTTTCCTGATTTGATATTGATAACTCCTGGTACTTTTGTATTCTATTTCAGTAGAGCTTTAAGAAACTTAAGTTTTATTTCTTTTCCAGATGCTATTTTTAAGAATTAATGCAAGTTACAAACTCCACTTGAAAAAGCAGTTGTCTCATTTAAATGTGATAAATGATGGAGGACCTCAAAATGGGTATGTTTTCAAAATATTTTTACTATTCCCCTATCAAATTGATATGATGGTTTTATTATGTTGTCCTTTTCTACTATAATCATGCTGAAGCCCAAAAATTATAAAATCAGCAACCTTTTGGTTTTTTCCTCTCTGTGGAAATGATCTATATCTCTATCTCCATTAAAGTGTTTTTATAAATGGTCAATTACTTAACTGACCTTGTATGTCTGTTTTGAAGCAGTGTGGGTTTGTAGCACCTGTTTAGATTACCCAATAGTCTTCCCCTATCCAGACAGGACTGAAAGCCCTACTTTGTAGCCATGTCACCATGAGAAAGTTAATTAACCCTTGTGCCTTCTTTATAAAATGAGGATAAAGTCTGCCTAATTCCTTCCTAGAGTTACAAAAAAGTGTGAATATGTACATACTTTTCTTTAGGGTACACACAAGTGGATTAGAGCAAATGTACATTTCCACTCTACTATGTATTGCCAGAATGTTCTGCCAAATGGCTGTACCAAGCTTACACTCCCACCATTTCTATATCCTGCCAACATTTGCTATTACAATTTTTTGTTGCCAGTATGATGGAAGACAATGGTATTTTATTTTTATTTGCATTTTCTAATGCTTGCTATATTTTCATATATTTATTAGTCATTCAGAGGTCCTCATCTTGTGATTTTTCCTGATCACATTTTTTGCCCATTTTTCTTGATTTTACATTTTTCCATATACCCTCAACCTAATCCTTTGTTGGTTATATATGTTGCAAATGTCTGGTTTTATGTTCTTTATCAGTTTTTTATTTATATGTAAACATTTTCAATACACTTTCTCATATATACTAAAAAGTGTTAAACCTAACAGTATTTTAAAATGTAGATTTATATTAATTTTGATTTTAATATAGCGATATTGCCTTAGAAAAGCTGTTTTTTTTAACTATTGCTGTCAGTTTCAGTTTACTTACCATATTACCACAAGTATAATTTGAATTTTTTATAAATACTAAAGCACCCTAAATTAGATTAATTTCAAACAAAAAATATGGTCCTTAGTAAATTCTGACATATGATAAAAGGTGAAACATTAAGTGCATAAGGTATTTATAAATTAGAATATAGTGCAAATATTAAGGGTACTTGAATACCTTTGCCCCAAGGTAGTAGTTCAGCAATCCAGAACTTAGGTGTTCATTAAAATACTAAAGCCGGACTCCCTCCTATCTTTTACAAACTGCTAAATCAAAGTCTCCTATCTTTCTATGGGCCACATCTTTCAAAATATAATCAGACCTGCCCTATTTTTTATGCATGGAGCTTTGATATTGGTTTAAATGTTCTTGCCAGGAGTATTTTTTTTTTTTCAGGATAGGCATTGTGACAGTTCAGTGTAATTCTCTTTTCATCGAGTGTTGTTGTATTGATTATCAGTACTGTGATTTTATTAGTCATATACATGTATACCCTAGTAGCAACTGACCAAAAAACAGTTTAACCTGTTATTTTCTCTATTTTATTTCATTGTTTTAAGACAAATCTATTGGGCAGAATTATGAAATGGAGTCCAGCCTGCATTGGTTTATTCTTTTTAAAGACATTTATTGTTGAAATAGAACATATAATAGCAGGAATCCTGCTAAGATATATTGATTGACATTTGGTCCCTAGGAAATCTGAATTTTAAGTAACAGTTGAGCAGCTAGGATAGGACTTTTGACTCTGTGAGCATTGCTACTTTATTTGAATAGAAAGTGTGAAATTAAAAATAATTTTCTCTCCAATGTTTAGGTTGGTCACAGCAGATGTAGCTTTTTACACTGGAAATCTTCAAGCCTTAAAAGGCCTTAAAGATTTGGACCTAAATATGGCTGAGATCTGGGAACAGAAGAGGTGATGACATACTGGAAAACTGGGTAGCTTGACCATGGGACGTATGTGTTTAAGAAAATATGGATGCCTGTGATTCAAGAACGGAACCTGGAACCCAAGTGAACTGGGGTAGGGAAAGGGGAAAAGGAAAGTATCAGTGTTGGGAAACTGGGATTCAGTGGGATCTACAAGGAATGCCAATTTCATGCTTCCTTCAGTGAAGAATAACTGATCAGGTGTCTATATTTTTCATTCTCTCTGGAAACAGACTCAGGTTTCTTTGGACCAAATCCAAAAGAACACATAGCTGTAACACAGCTGTAGTTGACTAGAATGCTCTGTATACTTTATATTAAAAAATGCTTTGCATTTCCAGTGCAATGAAATTCATATGGTGTCCCACCTTTATTTAATGATGGTACAATTTAAAATATTAAAATCTTAGTCAATCTCTGTTGAAAGTTTTCTCTATGAAAGTAAAACTGTTTGAAAATTATTTTTTTACAGATCTTTCTATAAAGAAATAAACATCTTTTGATTGCTTGGATTTAGGAATTCAATTTTTTTTCCAGTGACCAAGTTTTAGGCTTTGTGTGCCGCATATTTAATCTTTCTACCACCACTGGGTGAAGCCTTCCGAATAGTCTAAATACTTGAAAGGATGATCACAAGTAATAAGGTATTAGCGTTTATTTATGCAGCTAATTGAAATACTTTTGAGAAGTGGTATATGAAAGCCTGAAGTTTAATAGTTGTATTTTTATAAAAAATACAAAGAATTTTTTTTTTGCCTTTTTATTTCTAGCAGAGGTAAGAGTACATTTTTATATATTCTGCCTACTTATGAGTTTTCATTTTAACATTTAACATGTGGAGTGTGGCTCCCTTGGATTCTTGTTTTTAAGTTACTTTCGATGTGTATATGAACAAAGACCAGGGAGAAATAGAAAATATAAGCCGCTGTGTTGGGGCCAGAAACACAAGGTGATGAGTAAGTTATTTAAAGACTTTTTTTTAAATCCTCACCTGAGGATGTTCATAGATTTTAAAGAGAGAAAAGGAAAGAGTATGTGTGGGGGGGGGGCGGGGGGAGGGAGACATAAATTGGTTGCTTCTCATTCACGCCCCAACCGGGTACTGAACCTGCAATCTAGGTATGTGCCCTGTCTGGGAATTGGACCCGCAACTTTTCAGTGTATGCGATGATGCTCCAACCACCTGAGCCACACCGGCCAGGGTAAGACCTTGTAATAGTTACCTTCAAAATAGAGTCAGCAGCACGCTACAAATGAAAGTGCCTGTGTCTCACCTCACACCAGGAATCTTGCCTAACCCTGTCGGAGTGCCTAACTTGTAGTGATTATGTACAATGAAATAGTTTTATTTTGTGCTCTTTGATCTCCTAAAAGGAAAGCCTGTTTTCTTTCCTTTATCATTACAGAGGTATGTCATTGGTTCTTAACTGTCTGTCTAAAATAAAGCTGTAAACAATTACCAGACTTTAAAAGACTTTTTTAATAGTATATAGTAAACTTTAAACAAGCAGCCTACTGAAAAAATAAGTATGGGAGAACTGGAAAATGTAATTGATTCTTAGAATAAAGCAACAAATTATACTACTAGTAGACCTGATTTGAAAGGTTATTCAAGAACATTTCTCAGTGACAAGCAAGCTTCAAGGAAAGGGAACTTTTAAAAAAGTTATACCCCCACCCATTATACTAGAGAACAAGGATGTGAAAGAAATACCCTACCTCTACCCACCCCAGCTCTTTCAGCTGGGAAAAGAAATACCACTTTGTTTCAATAAATGGAGAGTCTGTGGAAAGCATGGCAGGCACCCCAGTTTTAGAACTAAATGAAAGGTACTAATAAATACCTTCAAATTTAATTCCTATGGAAATAGAAATGCAAAAACTTGATTTTTTTAGGTAATTGGCCAATGAGTATAAATATTCCAAGAATAAAGCTTCCAACTGATTAACTATTTAGCCAGAGTATACCATTTTTCTTCACCATTTCATAAAGTTAACATTGAAAAGTGTAAGTGTACACATGTATTGCTTCACAGCTTTATTTTTGAAATCACAAGCAATTCAAAGTGACCATCACTGAGGCCTCTGTTAAAAGATTTTCCAGCAGAGCTGCCCCAGTTTTAAGATTAAACAATATTGCACTTTAAGATGAACTTCCAGGATCCTCTTCCAAGAAGAAAAGTATTGCTTCCATCTGTGCTTTTTTTAGACTAAAATAAAAGCATACCGCAGAAAACTCTACTTTAAAAATTAACACTGCAGGTACAGTAAACACAAAAGCACCTGCCTATTATAGGATGCTAGAGAACATTTTGTTGTAAGAAACTAGCCCATGATTAGTATAAAGTGTATACAGTATTTTTTTCATTTCAGTGGTCCAAGATACGAAGGTTCCCAGATACAATCTTGTTCTCTAATACTGCTCCAGGGGGGATGTCAATCCGGTCACCATGATTTGCAATGATGATAACTGTTCCCTAAGTGACAGGGAAAACAAAAAACAAGAGTGTACTTGCAACTGAAGCTGAAATGCAACTGATTTTTCTTAAAATTATCAAGTTTATGTAGAACTCTACTGATAATGGAGTAACTATATAAACAATATTAAACTTGAAAAACATGTTAAGGAAAACTGTAGTGTGTCCTCTGTATCAATCCTGGCAGTAGTTCTAGATTCCTCGAATCATCAGAGGTGGTACCAGGAGTGAGAAGTGGACCCAGTGCCACAACATGACTAGCCCTTTCAAAGAACTACTTGCAAAGCCACCAGCATTAAAGAAACTAAAGGGTGCTTAGTTTATATTTACATAACAGTTTGGAGTTTTTATTAAGAATAGTTTACAGATAAATTTTTCATATCTTAAGTGAAACTGTTTTGATGAGGCAATATCAATAATAAAGTTCTCTATATATGTGTGGTTGTATATATGTAGATATATTTCATACATATATATATTTTTGGTTTTTTAAAATCTTCATTAAGTAACTGAAATCTAGGTATGGGATTTAAAAAAAAATACTTGATTAGAAAAAGCTATTGTATCTTTGGTTCTGCGTTTTAATACTTACACCCACAGTCCTTCTTATGCTAGTTTGGAATGATGGTTATAAAAGTACCCAAGTACTAAGTAATGTGAATGACTATTGTCTATAATAGTTGATGGCAATAGATTAGTTTAATAGGAATAGATTATACTCAGTATAAATGAAGTTCTCACTTTTCTACTTTCATTTAGATTCAAATAGTCATCTTTAGTGAATAATGCTAATTTAATAGTGATTCTATTTTAAAGGTTGTCGTATTTCAATAAAATAGTGCCAGCCCAATTATTTATTAGTGTTTGCTTTCCATTTGAATGCTGTATTCCCCAAAATTCCTATATACAACTATTATGATTGTATTTTAATTATGCTGTATATTAATGGAAGACACTGTTAATACTAAATACTGTAGTAAGCTATTTCATTTTTAAAATGTATATCTTATAAATATCTGGTACAGACTAGGAAGTATTCCTTAAAATAAAGGTAAATTTAGGACTAGTAAATGAAACCTCTTTGTAAAGCTGTAAGATCTATAATTTTCATAACAACACACCTTTAATGAAACATTCTTGCCAAATGTTACATCTCCTGAAACTGTGAGGTGATCCAATTCAAGCATATCTGGTATACTTTCGAATCTCCTTAGATAATCCTGAACCTGAAAGAAAAATAGGAATATATAAATTGTTTCAAAAATGGGTTAAGGGTTAAAATAACAAAATAGTTTAATGAAACATTCTGTTTATGCCCAAGTTTAGGCCTTCTATTGGAAGAACCTATTTGTTAAGCACTTGCTATGCTAGATCCTGTGCAGGAGAGGCTAGGGGGATAGAACATTGTCCCTACCATCAAACAGTTTACAATACAGCTGAGCAGATCAGACATCCCATATAATAAAAGCCTAATATGCAAATTGTTCCCTCGGGCCGTCATTCTACTGGGAGTTCAACAGCTCACTATGATGTGCACTGACCACCAGGGGGCAGCGCAGAACATGGCAGGTGAGGAAAGCAGGACTGTAGCAGGATGGTGGAGCAGGTGGAGCCAGGCCAAGGTGGGTGCGAGTGGGGGCCCAATCACCCCGCATATGGTGACCAGAGGAGGCAGCGGGGGCGGTGCCACTGCCTGGCTCCCAGGTGCTGAGGGAGCCGGGGAGGGCCTGACCCTGACTAATCACCCAGCAGGCAGGATGGTGGAGCAGGTGAGGGGGCAATGCCAGGCAAAGGCGGGTGCCAGGCAGAGCTGTGGGGCTGTGAACACAAGTTGGGGCTTCAAGGCTGAGGGTGCAAGCTGAGGCGCAATCTCTAGAGGCCACCCTGAGGGACCCCACCCGTGCACAAATTCGTGCAACAGGCCTCTAGTTAAAAAATAAAAAGATAGCCAACTAACATGCTACGGGCCAGATAAGTTCAGATAATCTGAAGTTGGAAAAAGAGAGCTCATGGTCTGAAGCAAACTAGACTGGAGCTGGGCTTTAGGGATGGGTAGGATTCAGAAGAAATGGAAGAGCAACTGCACAAATTATCCTTATAAATCATCACTGTCTTTGCTTCCTATTTTCTTATAGAAATTGTCCTATAGGGCCTTATTTCCTATTTTGCTGAGAAAAACAGAAGCAATCAGAATATTTACACTTCTACCACCACTGCTACCACTGCCGCTATCACCCCCCTTTTTTTTTGCCCCCTCACCCATTACTCTGTCCCTTCTAATATTGATGTTGGACTGTTTCTACTCCAATTTAAGACCAGCCCTTCTTATGGCCTGTTCAAGAATACTGTCCAGCAATTCTTTCTCCCTCTTCAGTGGTTTTTCCCTCTTGATTGCATTAATTCACATCAATGTATAGATATGTTATAAAGTCTCCCATCTTTATAAATCAAAACCTCTCATCTTATATCCCTATCTATGGCGCCATTTTTTTTCTTCAAGGCAAAATTCTTGGATTCGTATCTCCAATTTCTCTTGTTCTAGTTTCTTTTAAACCCATTCCAGTCAGCCTCCAAAACGTCTATACTGACCAATCGAATGGTAAACTCTCATTCATCTTACTTGGTTCAGAAGTAGCACTTGACAAAGATGATCACTCTTTTCTTCATTGGGCTTTCAGGATATATACATTCATTGTTTTCTACCCAGTTCCGAACCTGTATCTCTTCAGTTACCTTTGCTGCTTCTTCCATCCCCATCCTCTAAGCCTTGGAGTACCTCAGAGCTCAGTTCTTGGACCACCCCCACTCCCCCAATTCACACTCTAGGTGATCCTTATCTTATGGCTTTAAGTACCTAAGCTGACTCCTCTCAAATTTACCTGTCTCTTCTAGATCTCTCTTCTGAGCTCTAGACTTACACATTGTTTCCCCATTTGAAGATCTAATAAGTATAGTGTCTCCAAAATTTACTGCTCATCCTGCTCCACCTAAACCTACTCTACCCAAGCCTTCCCCATCTCAGTAAATGGCAATTCCATGTTTCCAGTTGCACAGGCTAAAAATCTTGGAGTCATCCTTCTTCTCTTCTTTTGTACCCTCTCATCTATTCCAACAGCAAATCTTAGAGGTACAACTTTAAAATATCTCAAAATGTCAACATTTTTCATTATTTCCACTGCTACCACCTTACTCCAAGCCGCTGTTTTCCTTTTGCCAGGATTCCTGCAACAACCTGTTCCCCAGTCTTCCTGATTCTGCCACTGTTCCCTGATTCACTCCTCAGCTCACAACTCACCAATGGCTTCTCATCCACAAGAGAAAAAAGAAAGCCACACTCCCAATACTTAGTTACAAGGTTCTACATAATCCACCCACCCCCAGTCCCTTACTTGCTTACTCTGCTCCAGCCGTATTATACTCTCAAATGTTCTTAAAACATGTTCTTCCTCAGAGCAACTAGCTATTTCCCACTTAGCCCCTATTGGCAAATCGAGGCAGCAAACATTCTTATCTCCTGCAGGCTATGGAAGAAGCTAGGGGGAGTGGGAGGGAATTGAAGGGAGCATGAGGCTAGGTGAAATATGGATGGCAATCCCATCTCAGGATGTGATAAGATGGTAGGTCCTTGTATCACCAGGATTTTCCCAGCCCAACCAGGCTGATAAAATAGGTACCTAATAATTGGGAGACAGTTCTAAGATGCCAGGCACTATCCTGGAAATTCCAGCCCAGCCTCAGGACCTAGAATCCTCCCCCATCAATATAGGAGGCAGTACACACATCCACACCAGGTGGCACTAAACCACAACCAAGACTAGCATAGACTTGGATGGCACAGCAGGACTCCACAGCCCAGCCACACAGGCTCATCCTGCCACTGCATTAACCTCTCAACATTTTATGTGATTAATTTTTGGGGGTTCCACTTATCATGATAGGGTAGGGTTAACTGTACTTACTGCTCCTCCTGCCTGGAATACTATTTAACCCAGACACTTGCATGACACTCAGTTTCTCATAAGGCTGTCTGACCACCCATGTAAAACAACGCCAGCACTACCCCACCCACACATTCCTATTTTTCTCCATAGCATTTTCTACCACTTGACATAATGTACATTCAGTTTATTTGCTTATCATCATCCTTATCTTACTAGACCAGAGCGGGAGAATGTCTGGCCCACGGGTCGTAGAAAGCCCACAAAATCATTTGGTCTGGCTCTGCCAAAGCAACCGCAGGCTACTCTAAATTCAATAAATCTAGCAACATAAGTTTACATTAAGTGAATTATATTAATCGAATGAAGTTACAAATATCCAAACAGCCCTTGGCAAAAAAAAAAATCCCCACCCCTGCACTAGACCATCCATGAAGGCAAGGATTTTAGTCTTTATTTATTTAAAATATATTTTTATTGATTTCAGAGAGGAAGGGAGAGGGAGAGATAGATAGAAGCATCAATGATTAGAGGGAATCATTGATCAGCTGCCTCCTATATGCTCCACATTGGGGATCAAGCCCACAACCCCAGCATGTGCCCTGACCTGGAATGGAACCATGACCTCCTGGTTCAGAGGTCAATGCTCAACCACTGAGCCACACAGGCCGAGCCACACTATGTCTTTGTGTGTTTTTTTAATTTCAAGAAAAATTTTAAATATAATGTTACATGCAATGAACCTTAATATTTCAAGAGAAATTATCTTAACTATAATGATGTTACATGCAATAAACAATATCTCAAGAAAACGATTTTAAATGTTACATGCAATAAACACCAATTACTCAAGAAAAATGACCTTATATATATTATATGCAATAAACAATATTTCAAGAAGAAAAGGGTTTTAAGTATAATATTACCAAAACTGTATTAACAGTATTACAAACGTTGTAGGAAGTATTAAAAATCTGCAAATAACAATTACTTTTATTCTAGAATATTTTTTCTCCTCTGGCTCTATTTTTGTTCATCAGTTTATATTGTTCATTATATTCCAGAAATGAGTGAGATCATATATTTACCTTTCTCCAACTGGCTTATTTCACTTAACATGATGCTTTCAAAGTCTATTTTGTTGGATATGAGTATTGCTACACCAGCTTTTTTTTTTTCCATTTGCTTGGAAAATTTTTTTCCATACCTTCATTTTCATCTTTTGTTTTGAAATGGGTCTCTAGTATACAGCATATAGTTGGGTCATGTTTTTGTATCCATTCAACTACCCTACACCTTTTGATTGGAGCATTTAATCCATTTACATTTAGGGTTATTAATGAGAGGCACTTATTTATAGCCATTTTATTTTTTCTTAATAAATCTTCAGATTATTACAATTGTTCCTCCTTTTTCCCCCCATAGCTCTCCTCCACCCGGTTCCCTCCCCACCTTCTGCCCTTACCTCCCCGCCCACTGTCCTCATCCATAGGTGTACGATTTTTGTCCAGTCTCTCCCTGCACCCCTATTCCCCTTTCCCCCTGAGAATTATCAGTCCACTCCCTTTCTATGCCCCTGATTCTATTACATTCACCAGATTATTCTGTTCCTCAGGTTTTTAATTCACTTGATTTTTAGGTTCACTTGTTGATAGATATGTATTTGTTGTTCATAATTTTTATCTTTACTTTTTTTTTCTTCCTCTTCTTAAAAAATACCTTTCAGCATTTCATATAATACTGGTTTGGTGGTGGTGAACTCCTTTAGCTTTTTCTTATCTGTGAAGCTCTTTATCTGACCTTCAATTCTGAATGATAGCTTTGCTGGGTAGAGTAATCTTGGTTGTAGGTTCTTGCTATTCATCACTTTGAAAATTTCTTGCCACTCCCGTCTGGCCCTGCATAGTTTCTGTTGAGAAATCCACTGACAATGGTATGGGTGTTCCCTTGTAGGTAATTACCTGTTTTTGTCTTGCTGCTTTTAATATTCTCTCTTTGACTTTTGCTCTTGGCATTTTAATTATGATGTGTCTTGGTGTGGTCCTCTTTGGATTCCTTTTATTTGGGGTTCTCTGCGCTTCCTGGACTTGTAAGTCTATTTCTTTCACCAGGTGGGGCAAGTTTTCAGTCATTATTTCTTCGAATAGGTTTTCAGTATCTTGCTCTCTTCTTCTGGCACCCCCATAATTCTGATGTTGGTACACTTGAAGTTGTCCCAGAGGTCTTACACTATCTTCAACTTTTTGGATTTTTTTTTCCTTTTTGCTTTTTCGGTTGAGTGTTTTTGCTTCTTTGTATTTCAATTCTTTGACTTGATTCTTGCGTTCCTCTAGTCTGTTGTTGGGTCTCTGTATAATATTTTTTATTTCAGTCAGTGTACATTTAATTTCTAGTTGGTCCTTTTTCATATCCTCGAGGGTCTCGTTATATTTATCAGCCTTTTCTAGGATATTCTTGAAAAGCCTTATAACCATGGTTTTGAATTCTATATCCAGTCGTTAGTTTTCCTCCATTTCTTTCGTTTGTGATCTGTTTTTTTGTTGCCGCATTTTCGCTGTTTCCGAGTTGGTAGGGTAGCTTTGTGTGCTAGGTTTCCTATATGGCCCATTGGGTCGGCCTCCCCAGTTAATCTGAGGTGGACAACTCTTGGCGTACCCCTTTGTGGGACTCTGTGTACAGCCTTGTTGTAGTTAAGTCTTGATTGTTGTTGGTATCACTGGGAGGAAGTGACCTCTAGACCAGTTGGCTGTGAGGATCAGCTGTGTCTACGCTGGGAGAAGTTCGGTGCTGGAGACAGCCTTATAGGATTAGACTTGCCAAATTGCAAAAGCCTCTGTGCTCAGCTTGGATGGGGTGGAGTCTCAGGGCGGAGCAGACAGTCTTGGCTTCCCATCAGCCCTGCCCTTGGGCGCGGGCCTCCAGACCTCTGCCTTCCCCACCTCCCAAGCCTCTGCCCGAGAGTCCAGATTCCCCCCCCCCCAAGAGCGTGGGTCCCCAGGGGCTCACCTGGAACTGGGGTTCAGTGCAATCAGGAGCTTCCAACTCCCTTCTGCTAGGGAAAGCCTGTGGCAGCCTCGCAGTCTTTGTGCACACTCGCGCACCTCTAGACCCCTGCCCACCGTGGCTCCCCGGGTCTCTTGAGTCTCCGTGTGCCTTTCTCTCTACCTGACAGTCCAGACTCCCCCTGTATGAGCCTGGGTCCACGGGGTTTCGCCTGGAACTGGGGTTCAGTGCAGTCGGGGACTTCCTTCCCCCTCCCGCCAGAGAAAGTCAGCCAGGCTCTCAGCCGCCCTTCCTCTCTGTGCGTGTCTCCGTACCTCAACCCTTTGCCATTCCTCCAATTCTCCGTGAGCTTTTCTCTTTCCTTCTAGTTGTAGAATTTCCACTCAGCCAGCTTTCCTGTGGTTCTGGATGGCGTCCGTTCTGTCTTTTATAGTTGTAGTTTTGAAATTGTTGTGGGAGGCAGCAGTTTAGGTGCTTACCTATGCCGCCATCTTGGTTTCTCCCCCTATTTATAGCCATTTTAATTCTTTATGGCTAGGTTTCTCTGTTTCTTCCTCTCAGCAATCCCTTTAGCATTTCTTGTAATGCTGGCTTAGTGGTGATGAACTCCTTTAGCCTTTAGACTTTTTTTAGTCTGGGAAGCTCTTTAATTGACCGTGTATTTTGAATGACAGCCTTCCTGGATATAGTAATCTTGGTCTCAGATCCTTGCTTTCCATTACCTTGAGTACTTCATGCCATTCCCTCTGGCCTGTAGAATTTCTGATGAGCAATCAGGTGTCAGCCTTATGGGAACTCCTTTGTAGGTAACAGTTTCCTTTTCTCTTGTTGCCTGTAAGAGTCTGTCTTTAATTTCTTTCATTTGAGGGTTGTTTCTGTTTCCTCATTTTGATTGTCCCTTTGGGTTTGTGACTATGTATTAGGTAGATTCTCTACACCTTTCACTCTCTAATGCAAGACAGTGTTAAAGGCGGTTTCTAACTAATTGGATCATACAAAGACTAAAAGCCTCCAGAGAACGCCTCTCTATAGACTAATAGGATTCCAATCATCCTCAGGCGTGGTGAGAGTTTTTTCAACAGGGTGGGGCCGGTTGCTTCTGCCTGGAGGCTAATTGTTACTTTTAATCTCTTAAGTGGCCTCAGGGCAAAGTGTTTTCTAATAGGGTGTGTTGACTGTCTTCCCCCCAGGCAAGGCAGCTGTCTATGTGGGAAAGATGTCCTCCACTGTGTGAGGGTATGACACAACCCAGGAAACTTGGGGTGTCTGCCTTCTGAGCTCTATCCCCCAGTCCCCACTCCTGGGTTCTGCTACCAAAGCTCCAGTTCACTTCACCCTCCCTCTGCCAGAGTACAAGGCGGGTGGCTCCAAAGGAAATTTTTGTGCATCGGCCCTTTAAGAGGGTGCCCGAACTTTCAGTTGACACTTCCTGGCAGACAGCCACTCCACTGCTTTTCGCAGTTAGGTGTTATGAGGGTACCCTCCTCAGTTTGGTGCTCTCTGCTGGGGAGCCCAGCTTCAGGATTAGATCCCAGAGTTCTCAGTGGCACCCCCTACAGCTGAAATCTCTTTCCTGGACTTCAGTTGCCCTCTGTGGGTGCCCAGCCAATGCTTTCGCACTTCCACCCCTCCTACCAGTTTCTATGCCGTCTCTAGCTTCGGTCCCTGGGTATCAGGGTTCTCTCCTGTGAGTTTTCCCTTGATTATTCAGGAAGCCTTTCCATATTTCAATTGTAATTCCAGCTTGTTCCTGGGAGCATGTCTGTGCAGCTTCCTCCTACTCTGCCACACTATGCCTTTTTAACAAACGCCTTAGGTGATTCTGATGGAAGTGGTCTCAGGAACAACACACATCATCTCAGCAGGTGGTGGTTGTCCCCACAGTCCTCCGTGTTGGGTATGGGCCTGTGACTGGCACTCTGAAATGTTTGCTAAACAGCTGCACCATCAATGTGCCTGGACACTCCCCTGCCTTGAGCCAGCTCCACAGCTGCAAGCCCCTTTTATTTATTTACTGTTAAATACCTAGGACCTAGAACACTGCCAAGTGCATGTAGGGGCTGTATTTGTTAAGCCAGAATTAACATTCTCCTTCTGATGAAAGCAGTAATTGTCCTAGAAAAGACATAAGATAAAATGTTCCAAAATTTAAACATTCCTTTCTCCTATATAGAAATCAAGTTCAAAAGTGAGTTACAGCTTCTTTATTTTTCTAAGGTCCATTCCCTTTAAATGGCACAAAAGATGTAGCAATACGATCGGTCAGCAGCAGAGACTGTGATTAGATTCCAATTCACATGTATATCATATCTTTATAATTACGTACCTTTGTAAAAGAACTGCCAAGTTTAACCAAGGGCACTGTAGGAAATTCCCGCTTTTCACTCATTGTCAGAGATCCGGCATTAAGGCTATAGAGGTTTGACATCACAAGCAAGAGATCTGATGTGGTTTTCACAGGTAGAAAACGGCTTCTAGGAACATTGATACCTAGAGAGTTTTCAAAACTTTTAATGGCAGCCCCTACTGCAGTTTCTAACTGAATGACATTCAGGCCTCCATCCAAAGTCTGTAAGAAAGGGAGAGGGGAGGGAGAGAAATACAAGTTTTAACAACGTAGTTCCATGTTAGTTAATATGTGGGGAGTGGTTTCAGAGATTCATTAAAGGAAACAGAATTTTGAGACGTGACATTTATCAAGTACCTACCATAGTCAGGTACTTATACATATGTGATCTCTTCTCAGCGTCACAGATCTTCCACTCAATAATATTTCCATTTTGTGCCCTAACCCAGTGGTCGGCAAACTTACTAGTCAACAGAGCCAAATATCAACAGTACAACGATTGAAGTTTCTTTTGAGAGCCAAATTTTTAAACTTAAACTTCTTCTAATGCCACTTTTTCAAAATAGACTCGCCCAGGCCATGGTATTTTGTGGAAGAGCCACATTCAAGGGGCCAAAGAGCTGCATGTAGCTCGCGAGCTGCAGTTTGCCAACCATTGCCCTAACCGGTTTGGCTCAGTGGATGGAGCATCAGCCTGCAGACTGAAGGGTTTCAGGTTCGATTCCGTTCAAGGGCATATACCTTGGATGGGGACACATCCCCAGGAGGGGGCGTGCAGGAGGCAGCTAATTGATGTTTCTCTCTCATCAATGTTTCTAACTCTCTATCCCTCTCCCTTCTTCTCTGTAAAAAAATCAATAAAATGTATTTAAAAAAATAAAATAATATTTCCATTTTGTGATAAAGAACTGAAGGTTTAGAAAAGTTATGCAAGGTGCCTGTGGCCAAAAGGCTTATAAGTATCAGAGCCACAAGAAAGCTGACATAGGCCCTCTGCTTTTGGGCCCTGTGTTCCTTCCACTACCATAGCCCAGGGCCAAGTAAGGGCACCATGGCTCAGCACGTTAAAGAGCTGGTGTACATTGGAAGACGGGGGCTGGAACTGGAGAGATTAGCTAGGCAGAGAGGAGTGACCAATGCACTGGACAGGCCAGAGGGCGTGTGTGTGGGGTCTGTGTGTAGCCTAAAGTGATCTCAGGAACAGTGAGCTGGCCCTTGGCTTACCTTTGGATTAACAATGATTTCCATGTCAATAGCATTCTTCTCCTGCAGTCTTTTAACTGCTGCAAGAGAGATCCAGAGGTTGTTTGTGTTAAATATTTTGAATTTTGATACAGACTTGAACTCATCAACATGTGCTTTTGGCACTTGAGCGATTTCCACCAGTCTCAATTTGCCTTCATACTGAGTGAGTGTCCCACCCTAGAAAAGGCAGAGAAGAGTGAGTGAGTGCCCCACATCCCTCCCAACTACATCCACACCACACGGTTTATAGCCTATGAATGTTACAGAAAAGATATTGATAGTAAAATCCCCCAGAAATAAAAAGCATTGGTAGTGATTCTACCTGTGATACAAAGCAATATACTTGTGAAGACAGAACCAAATAAAGTAATGTTGGCTGTCATTTTATACAGTATGTCCACCCTCCTGTCCATGAGTAAGGCCCTGGGAGTGCATCACATCAGAGTTCTCACTTTCTGAGGGCTAGCTACAGGAACAGCATTCCTTTATTCCCAAACCTCCGTCTGTCACCAAATAACCAGTCCTACCAAAACCCTGCTCTGACTGGCTCTAGGACAAGGGGAGAAAAGGGAAGACAGGCACAAGTGGATGAGAAGTGACCCCTGCTTGGCCTCAACCTAGAGATGTTTTTACAGTCTGAGGCCACAGCAGTGTGGGGAGAGGGGAGTATTCACTCTTGTGGGATGTGGACATTTATAAGAGGCACAGAACCCAGCCCAGGGACTGACCATTTTAGTATTCACTGCCCACTTTTTTTACTCCCTGTGGGGTAATTATTAAAACCTTGTATACCATTTCATCAAAGGCCAAGTGTCATCACCACTAAACATGCAAAGTTTAAAAATCAAAATTTTAAATGGTGCTGGAAGGAGACTTGTCTTGGGGTGGTGAACACACAGTACAATATATAGATGATGTATTATAGAACTGTACACCTGAAACCTATATAATTTTATTAACCAATGTCACCCCAATAAATTCAATAAAAATTTTAAATCAAATTTCAAGACAGGTAAGCATCAAACTAGAAGAATAACAAAGGTTTGAACAAACTTACTGAAAGTGCTTTCACATGTTTCAGATTTGTTACAAATATATGTGGAAATGTTTTTAGTTAAAATTGACCATATAGATTATTCCCCCCAAAAGATGGTTTCAATAGTATTAAATCTGGATTTATACACACAATGTTACATCAATCAGAATTTAGGGTGCTCTACAGAACACTATTTCATTTTCTTACAATGATATCAAGTGGGTAAATGTGTTCTGCTTCACATAGAGACTTTCCAATAAAAAAAAAGTTTGAACTACATAACCTATGAAATGTGAAGATGTGAATCCCCAAAATGCTTCCTCTCAATATTACCTTTACATCTGCACGGGTTTTATTTGTGACTTCCATGACAAATTCACAGGGTTTTCCATTGGGTGGGTTCATTAGATGATTAAGAATATAAAGATCCACTGTGGCACCCAGATTATCTATGTTAGACACAAAAATATACTCTTTGCCTTCTCCAATGAAGATATCGAGCAAACCAGAGTTGTAGAAACTGGCGTAAATATCACCATGACCTGGAGGGTACCAAGCTTCTGTATTTTCCCCTGAGTACGATACATCCTTTGCTACAGGCAGTAAAGATTCTTTATTAATCCTAGGGTACCTTAAAAAACAAAAGTTCTTTTTCAATATCAACTCTGTGGAGCATTCCAGACCTTCAAGAAAAACAATGCATTTAAATTAAACTTCCCTCATTTTCAGACTATCATTAGTAATTTAATCAGATGTGAATCCATTTAAGAAAATCTCATTATCTGTGTCCAAAAATCAGTTTCTTTGATAGTAATATTTGCTGCAAAACAAAAAATTTTCCATGGTCATACTGATGGAAGGGCACCTCATATTTTTAAGATATTGATTATGTTTTATGACTCTCCAAGAGGGGAGATATGTTAAGTAAGCTTTCTCAAACTTATTTGGTCATGGGATAGTTCTTTTCCCTGAAACCCTATTTTGGAAAAGCTGTCCATTCTTATAAACAGATATATTCAGAGGTAGTACTCTTTCTTTCGCAGAAAATCAATAGCAGGTTAGTAGTGCTCAGGGAAGTCTGCTCCCCACTCCTAGTGAGAACGCGTGTAGAGGCTGGCAGTTGAGGGAAGAGGAGCTAGCCCTGAAACAGACTAAAGACCAACTAGAATATGGAGACAGAACACCTGTGCTCTTTCTGAATCCTTGGAAAAACAGATTTAAAAAAACACCAAAAAAGTAAAGGCACAGAGAAATACACCTTCGTACAAATTCCCACAGACCCGTGTCTGTCATTAAGTGGAAGCCAAAGTTGCCTGCGTTTTATCACAATTCATCCGAATTCCTTTTTCACTTACTCTCCTTCCCCAAAAGTAGATGATCTTCTCTAGAATCTATTAAATTTCCCCCAAGCCTGTATTAGGATGTTAAAAAAAATTCCTTCCCATAGGAAAGAAGTTACCAATATTGCGGAATATAGAAAAATTTTCATTGCCCCACCTGGAGCCCAATATGCCCCCAGAAGACAAAGACCTAAGCTATCCTAAGTACTCTGGACATGAACAGGATCTCAAGCAGATTGTCTTTTAAGAATTGGAAGTTACAGACCTATACAGTGATTGTAGCAATACCACAAATGTTCAGCCTCTAAAGGCATCAATCACTTGCAAACATGAATCTTTGGCAAATGTACATCTTGAGGCTGCTCTGTTTAAACAAGACAAAGAAGTCCTTTCCCAGGAGTAACACCCCGCAGAGTTAATGTTTTTATTCCTTGTACCTGCTTTGATTAAAAGTGTAGATTTTCACACGACAGTGACTGTACTTCTGTAGTATTTTTTTTGTATCTTCATCTGTGTTAAAAGAGTTCATTAGAACTAGAGGAACATCTGTATTGTAGGTTTTGTTCAAATGCTAGGGAGGAAAATGACAATCAGATTATGCAAACTTTTCTTTTGCATAAAGGTATAAAATTAACTCTTATTAATCACAAAACATTGTGGCCAAGTATATTAGTTTTGAAAAAAATAACTTCTTAGTATAAGCCATCTTGATAAGCAATTCACCATTACTTGCTCATTAAATTGCAACTCTTTGAGACAAACTATTGTCTACATTTTGCAGATGGTAAACTGAAGCCCAGAGATGTGGCAGGTCAGCAGTAGAACAGGGACACCTTCCCCACCAATCTGCCTTGAGCTGTGTGCCCAGCCAGAGGGCCCTATGGCCTCAGCAAGTACTAAGCATTTAGTGTGTGTCCAGAGCACTGTGGGGGTGAAAGTACAATGGTACAAAGACATGGCTCTCTGTTCTCAGGATTATGTCAGGAATTGTGAATCATACCCCAACTGAAATCTTTTTAATCTCTGGAAAGAGCTAAGAGGCAACACAGAGTGGAAAGATAACAAGGTCTTAGAATTCAGACTGTCCATTCTGCACCTACTAACTAGCTGGGGAACCCTGGGCAAGTAAGTAAATCAACTTCTCTGTGCCTTGGTTTCCTCATCTATAAAATGGGGATGATGACAGTACTTACCTTTCAGAGTTGTTGAGAGGAACAAATAAGTCAAAAGCTCAGAATAATACTTGGTATACAGTACATGCTGGATAAATGTTTGCCACTGCTACTGCTAGTATTACTGTGGTTGTCAGCACCACATTAGAAAATAGGGATAAAGAGATGAAAAAAGGCCATTGCCCCTAAAAAGCTTATGGTCTGTGATTAATGACTTCATAGTAAGAGAGAAACCAAGAATAGTTCTTAGCTCATGGCATCTAACCAGATATGTGAAATTTTCCCAAGCCTCCCCAAAGGGGGTTAAGAAAGCCCAGCTGTGACGAAGGCTGCTACTAGAAAGTGAGGAGAGAGGAAGGGACATCAAAGGGAATCCAAATAGTAGATCCAGAGATTTCAGCAATCACAAATGCTATTTAAAGATCAAAAGTTTTTACATCACCCTAGGGATGTGCCCTAAGGAACACCAAACCTTTTTATATACAAAAACAGAGACTAAAGATAGCAGCTCCCTGACTAGCTCAAATCCACATCTGTTATTTTATAAAGTAATGCTTATAATACTTAAGAACTAAAAACAACTTTAGTAACTCGTGAGAAAGGCCAAATGTTACTCACTTCAATTTGCTGAACCGTCAGATCCAAAAAGGTATTCTCATTCCTCACACCAATCAGACTTTTTGGACCTTTGCAGCCCATGCTGGTTCCCAAACCGCCATTGAGTTTTACCACCACCAGCTTGTTCAGCACAGAAGATACATTATCAGGTAAGCCCCTGGCCTTTATCTTTTCATAGGGTTGAATCTAAAATAAAATAAAAAAAGAATTATAGAAGTAATTCGATCAGCTTTTCGAAAGTTTAAACCAGACCAGTCCCAGGGTTACTTCCAGGCTTCCTTCAAGAGTTTTGCTCTCTTTGTGGACAGTTTCAGTTGTATTTCCCATTCAGGCCCTTCTGATTCAAAAGCAAGTACTGGCAACTTCCCTGGCACACAGAAGTAGTTCAGTGGTTCATGTACAATGGAGTACCAGAAGGGGGAAAGTTACAGTCCACAAATATCTGGCTGGCTGGTGAGAACATGCAGTCCTTTCAGACTACCTTCAGAAACTCAGAATTCCCAATCTGCATCAACATAACAAATGGGATACACAAAACTCAACAAGCCTATAAATATTTCTGGCGCACAACAGATCTACTTCAATTCCAGAGAAGTTTATATATGATCACACATTGTTCCTTCTTCCAAAGGAGACAAACACCAAAACCAAAATATTCCTTGCCATTCTCCTCCATTCAGTCCCAAGTTTGTCCTTCAGGAGATCAATGGATAAAACAAATGTGATATATACATAAAATGGAATATTATTCAGCATTAAAAAGGAAGGAAATTCTGGCACATGCTGTATAACATGGACAAGCCTTATTAAGTGAAATAAGTGGTCATAAAAAGACAAATGCTTTTTCAACTCTATTTATATGAGGCACCTAGAGTAGTCAGATTCATACAGACAGAAAGTAGAAGGGTGGTTACCAAGGATTGCCAGTAGGGAGAAATGGGAAGTTTTTCTTTAACAGGTATACATTTTTAATTTTGCAAGATCAAGGAGTTCTAGAGATTGGTTGTGCAACAATGTGAATGTATTTCACATTTGCTTAAGAATGTATGCTTAAGACACTTTAAAGGTGATTTTAAAAGATTGTTCCTATGCATAAAGATTAGATAATAAAATTAAAATGTGTCTTTTATAATACCATCAAAAATAGCAAATAGCAAATATTTAGAAATATATCTAACAAAGATATTCAAGAGTTCTATATGGAACACTATAAAACACTTTTGAGAAAACTTAAAAGACAAAATCAGGTGTATTTGTCATGTTTATAAATTAGAAGACTCACCAATATAAGGTGTCAGTTATCCTCAAACTGATCAATGCGATTCGAATCAGAATCTCAAGAATTTCTTTGTGTGAAAACCGATAAGCCAATTTAAAGTGTGTATGATTATGCAAAGGGCCAGGAATAGTCAACATACTCTCAAAGTTGGGAGAACCAGATTTACAACATTCTTTTTTTAAAATTGTAAATATACTTAGCATAAAAGTTACCACAACCATTTTAAGTATATAGTTCAGTATTATTAAGTATATTCACATTATTGTGCAATGTCTAGAACTCTTTTTTTCCATCTTGCAAAATTAGAACTATATTCATTAAGAAACAAGGTGCATTCCCTCCCTCCTCCACCTATCTCTTGGCAATCACACTTGTACTTTGTCCCTCTGTGAGTTTGATTACTCTGCATACCTCATACAAGTGGAATCACACAGCATTTGTCTTTTTGTGACTTACTTATTTCACTTAGCCTAATGTCCTCAAGATTCATTTTGCATTCTTTTTTTTAAGTGGCTTATATATTTGAGGATGTCCCCAAATAATGCAGGTTTTTCCAGAAAAAGGTCCATGTTTAATAACTTTTACTTGTGTATATGAATGATTGGTATGAAGGCCTGGAATGCAGATATAAGTTGACATTCTATGGCAAATTGAGCCTTACAAAACTTTTTTATTCCATTTGCAGATATTAAATAGAATACAAGTTCTGAAGTCTTAGCTTAGTAATCAGAAAACTGATTCCCTTTATTTGAATTTAATAAACATAACAACACACCCTTAATTTAAAAGAATTAAAGGATTAAAAGATGAAAAGAATACTACAAGCATAAACACAGTTCTAAAAGTATAAATCTAAGAAAATGCTGCTCTTCAGAAACATGTGAAAACAATGCAGAATGGCAGGATTTGGGTTTCAGACACTGTTCAACACCTGGGTTCTGATTTACTAGTTTCTCTGAAGGATGGGCAACTTGTTACTTCAAGATGAAAACTTTACAAAAATGTAAACAATGTGAAAAGAGATTTCTTCATAATTAAGTATGTAGTCAAAAGATCAACAGAATGGCACTTTTTTCACTGTCACTCTAGGCATAGTGCTATCCAACAAAACTTTCTGCAATTATGGAAACGTCTTATAATTTGTGGTGGCCACCTGTGGCTATTGAGCACTTAAAATGTGGCTATTGGAACTGAAGTCTTAAATTTATTTAAAATTAATGTAAATCAACATGTAGCTAGAGGCATCTGTGGTTCTAAATGGTTAAAAAAAAATCAACCAATGTATCAGAATTATGTTTCAATTTATTTTAAAATTTTATTTATTGATTTTTGAGAGAGAAATCAATTTGTTGTTCCACTTATTTATACATTCATTGATTGCTTCTTTTTTTAAATTTTTTTTATTGTTTTAAGTATTACAAATAGTAGTACATATGTCTCCTTTTTTTCATTGATTGCTTCTTGTATGTGCCCTGACCTGGGATGAAACCTGCAACCTTGGCACACTGGGTTGATGCTCCAACCATACCTGGCCAGGGCTTGTTTCAGTTCATTTTAATAAAACTCTGCCAGAACCTATTTTTGTTCAATTTAATCTTTTTCACTTTAATAACACTGACATCCCATCACAAAACAGTCAACCAAACACATAGAAAGATGAGCATTTCTGATTCTTCCTTATTCTCATGAGTCAACATTCCAATTATACAACAGTGCATCCTATCTAATAAAAGAGTAATATGCAAATTAATCATAACTCTGCTACACCCACAAACCATGCCCACCAATCAGGAGTTGAGTATGCAAATTAACCCAACCAAGATGGCTGTGGCCACAGAGTGAGCAGGAGGCTTGGGTTTCCCCAGCAATGGAGGAAGCCAAGCTTTCTGCACACCCTGGCTGGCTCAGGCCTCCACTCAAGGCTACAAAGTTTCAATTATAGATGATAAATAAATCCCAACAAAAGTGGAAGCAGCCACAGAGCTGGAGAGAGCAGGAGGCTTGAGATGCCCCGGGCGATGGAGTAAGCCAAGCTTCTGCAGCCCTGGCCTGCCTTGGCCTCCGCTCAAGGATACAAAGTTTCAATTACAGAAGATAAATAAATCCCAACAAAAATGGCTGAGGCCATGGAGCAAGCAGGAGGCTTGGCTCCGCTCAAGGCTATGAAGTTTCAATTATAAAAGATAAATAAATCCCAGATCCCAGGGCCTCCACTTGGGTCGCTGGGGGGCATGGCAGGCCTGCAAACCACCACAGGTCCCTCACCCAGGCCGCCCCACGCCCCAAGAGAACCCCCACCCTGATCTGGAACACCCTTCAGGGCAAACCAGCTGGCCCCTACCTGTCCACCAGGCCTCTATCCTATCTAATAAAAGAGTAATGTGCAAATTGACCATCACTCCAACACACAAGATGGCTGCCCCCATGTGGACACAAGATGGCCAGCAGGGGAGGGCAGTTGTGGGCGATCAGGCCAGCAGGGGAGAGCAGTTGGGAGGAACCAGGCCTGCAAGGGAGGGAAGTTGGGAGCGACCGGGCCTGCAGGGAAGGGCAGTTGGGGAGGACCCAGGCCTGCAGGGGAGAGAAGTTGGGGGGGGGGGGACCAGGCCTGCAGGGGAGGGCAGTTAGGGGTAAACAGGCTGGCAGGGGAGTAGTTAGGCATCAATAAGGCTGGCAGGGGAGTGGTTAGGGGGTGATCAGGCTGGTAATCAGGAAGGCAGGCAGGCGAGCAGTTGGGAGACAGCAGTCCTGAATTGTGAGGGGGATGTCCGACTGCCTGTTTATATGTATGCCCTAAATGGGCAGTCGGACATCCCTTGAGGGGTCCCAAATTGAAGAGGGTGCAGGCTGGGCTGAGGGACACCCCCCACCCCGGCCCTGCCGTGCACGAATTTCCTGCACCGGGCCTCTAGTCCTATATAATAAAGGCTAATATGCAAATCAACTGAACAGCAGAATGACTGGTTGCTATGATGCGCACTGACCACCAGGGGGCAGAAGCTCAACATAGGAGCTGCCCCCTGGTAGTCAGCGCGCTCCCACAGAAGCTGGGCTCACGGCTGGTAAGCCCAGCAGCAGTGGCAGGAGCCTCTCCTACCTCCAAGGCAGTGCTAAGGAGCAGTGAGCTGGGCTGCAAGAGGGATATCTGAGCTGGCAGACGGACATCCCTGAAGGGGTCCCGGACTGCAAGAGGGTGCAGGCCGGGCTGAGGGACACCCCATTACGCTCCCTGCCCCCCTAGTGTACAAATCTCATGCACCGGGCTTCTAGTAGTAATATAATGCATAGTAATGCATAGTTTTTACTAAGGATACACCGATGGTTAACTTCATTCTCAAAATTTTGCCAAATAATCTGTATTCAGCTTTAGCTTACAACTCAGGAAGACTAAATGCCAACTCCTACACTTAAAACACTATTTCTGAGGAGAACTATGGAGGGAAAGGGAAGAAGAGTCATAAGGTATGTGGTAACAAGGTACGATGAGGGAAGAGATGTCCAGACTGTCAGGTTAGTGTTGTTGTTAGAAGCCTTCACTGGAGGTCTTTCATGTTTGGGGACTAATTCACACACACACACACACACAAAGAAAGACACCAATAGTTGATTACAGCAAGCCAGGACACTTTGTCTAAAGTTTATTATGGGTTAAATTTAGTGGTTAAACACAACTTTCCATCACATAAATTACCCTATACGCCAACAGAAGTTCTTTCTGTTGGTCATGCTATCCACAACCTCACCAGGAACCTCACAAAGCAATCCCTCAGACCTCAGTTTAGTTCCATAAGCCACAGGTATCTGTGTCAGAAAGTTGCTTGGCAAGAGCAGTGGACACACCTAGTAACAGAGACATTTCTTGACCTGCTCTTCACTTTCCCCTTCTTGGCTCTCAGGAGAATGCACAAAGACATCTATTCAGACAAAGATTGATGGTGTTCGGAGACAACAGGGAGTACCATGCACAGCCTGATATGTGCTCAACGTTACTCTGAATCCATTAGTCAATTACTAGTTCGATCTTTGTGCTTTCAATCCTAATCACCCTGTTCTCTTTATTCCAGACATGAATAGAATTCAGTGTTCAAAGAGTTCTAGTACAACTAAACATACAGTAGGGCACCTTCATTGGTGAGGTGGGGAGACCCCATGAGGCTCCCTGCAAAATGTGCAAGACTAGGCCACTCTTGTTCTCTTCTCACTGGGATAAAAGAATTGGTCAAATGCCCAACTTCCTCTGGGGAATGAACAAAAGTATGTAGTTGACAATCTATTTAAGAACAAGATTTAAACAACATTCTGCCCTCTAGGACGTCAATCAAGTTTTTCTGCAGAAGCTGATTTTTTAAAAGATCTTTTAAAAACTGTCTACCATGATCTGTTTTTTGCCAAGTCTGTTCATAACTTACTTTCCAGTTAGAAGAAAAGCTGGATTCATCACACAGTCATGGACACACTGTTCCCATTAGCAATAGTAAAACCCAGTTCTTGGTCGCGTATTTGTGCTATTCCTGGAGACGATGCCAAACAGCCCAAACAAGCTAACAGTACCTGCCCTGTTACGATTCACAAGGGTATGATTATTGCAAGATGAAAATTTTTTTTTCCCCAACAAAAGCATGCTTGCTGGAAAAAAATGATCTGTGTAAACAGAAAAACAGGTTTAGAATGACACTCCATATGTACAGGAAGTGTTCCAAGAATATGGGCTTATTCACTCAACCCTTTCTGCAGTGTCTTGAGTGCCAATTTTTGTGCTAGGCATATTGTCTCATTTCACATTCCTAAAGGTAACAACCAAAATCTGGGTCGTTTGAAAGCTTCTAGAGATTAATTTAATGACAGCAAAGTCATACCTAGACCAGGGATCTTTTTCCCCATTAAGGGAAAGCTGACAAATCATGTACACTATCATAAGGTCCACCAACAAATTCTTCAACATCCTCTCAGCCACTAAGCTGAGCTAAACTCGTATTTCACAAAGCAAATAAAAGCCATCATATACACAATGCCCTTAACTTTCGGGCACCAGGTCCTCAAGACCTTCCTGTATCTCCATCTTCGCTTCTTCCCTTCCTTCTGGTTACAAGAAGAGCTGTTTCCCACTCTAGGGCAATTTCTCCACCAGTGCCCACCTCAAAAACCTCCTTTCTTCACTCATCCAGTCTCATCTTCAGTCTTTCCCTCTCCATTTCTTTCCATATGCATGGACATATTCAAATATGTGCCATTGAAAAATCAAGGAAAACAGCGACATATACTCATTCCTTCCAACATTCACATCCTTTTTTTCCTCCATATTCTTAGAGGCAAAACTTCTTGACAAAAGTTACTACATTCACCTCTACTTCTTCACCTCTCTTACACTCCTTCACTCAGTACAATCTAGTTTTTTCCATCATTCAATAAATTGCTCTTAACAAGGTCGTCAACATCCTTGGAACTGCTAAACCATATCCTTAACATTAATACTTCTCTTACTTGCACTCTCGGCTGCATTTAACATAACTGAATACTCCCTAAATTTTAAAATGCTCTATTTCCCTTAACTTCTGAAACACCACACTCTATTTTCCTCCTCTTCTGCCTGATCCTTTTCAAGCCCATCCTAAGTAGACCTCCTTGTTGCTGGCAATCTGCTCCAATCCCATGGCTCCAATCACTCCTATCTCTTGGGTACCAAGACACACTCAGCTGCTAAGCCAGGAGCCTACTCACACCTGATCGGTGATCAAGTCCTGTCAGTCTTACCATCAGTCAGCACCCTACTTACCTCTTACCTGTGTTAATGCAGCAGTCTCTTTACCCTCTAGCTTGCAGGTGGGCAATCTTTTTAAAAAGAGAACTTGAACATGTTTATCTGCTTATTATACCATTCACACACCAAAAAAAGATACTTTCATGGCATAGCAGTTATTAGCTGCCTACCCCAATGTCATCTTTCCTTTCCATTTTAGAACCCTAATTTTCATATGGGCACATCACCATTCCAAATAAAAGACTACATTACCCAGCCTCCCTGTAGCTATTTGTGCCAAAGTTCTGATCAGTGTGATTAACTGGAAGGGAGTTGAAAGAATTTCAGGAAGTTTCTGTGAAACGGTCGGGGACGTACCCTTCTTCCTTCTTCCTGCTGTTTGGAATGGAGACATGATGACTAAAGTTCACTTAGATGGCCATCTGGGAGGTCATGAGGAGATACACTAAGGAAGAAAGAGTGGCAAGATAGAGAAGCCCAAGCTCCTGATGGCCACCACACTGTCATACTAGCTCTGGGTTGTCTCTGTCTGAATTTATTTTGTTATTTTGAGTTTCACTATTAAATATAACTGAATCTAATCCTAGATGGAAGACACAGCTTTCAAGGTCCTTAATGATTTAGCCCTTTTGCCTTTCACTCCTTTCTCTCCTATCCCCAACACACTGTGCTCCAGGAACACAGGTAAGCTCTCTAAGGTGCCACATCTCATTTGTAGTCCTCTGCACTTTTCCCCCTCATGCAACCTCACTTCAGCAGACACATAAACCAGCAGGATGCAAACCAGTAGTTGGCTGCCCTGAGAAATGTTTGAAGTTGCAAAGATATGCCAAGAGGATTGATGTAGCTGCTGTTTCCTCCATAACCTGATTCAGATCACTGTAATAAACAATATCAAGTCCAGTGTGAATGGTATCTTTTGATGGAAAAGATTGCTCCAAAAACGAATGAGGCAGCACAGTACAGTAGCTGAGCACAGGCTTTAATGCTAGGCTGCCTGGATTTGAATCTTGGGTTCTACTGCTTATTATAGCAAATTATTAACTGCCCCAAGCCTTTTTCATTTACTTCATGAATTTCTTATGAGGATAAGTGAGATAATGCATATAAAGTGCTAAACAATGGGTGTGTCCCACAGTAAGACTTCAAATGTTTGCTGGTGTTACCACTACATCACTGATTCAGACACACTCTCTTACCCACCCTTACCCGCCACATTTTAGCATTGCTGAAACCAGGATGCATCACACAATGGAATCCTAAAATTAACTGGTTGCACTTTTTTTCTTTCTTAGTGGTACATAAAAGGTGCAACTTATAATCAACGACATAAATTTGATAAAATATGGTACTAAATTTTCTTTCTGCTCCAAGTCACAAAGCAGCTTAATGATCTATTAGGTATTGGTTTCACCCAGTCTCTCTATAGTCATATGTAGCTTGAAAATAACTTAACACATTATAGTCCATGAAACAATCAGGCCTGCCACCTGTTTTCATAAAGTGTCATTGGAACACACACTCTCATTAGTTTACATGTTATCTATGGCTGCCTTCATGCCACCATGGCTGAGTTGAATAATCATGACAGAAACTGCATAGCCTCAAAGCCTAAAATATTTACTAACTGGACCTTTACAGAAAAGGTCTGTAAATCCTGGTTTAAGATAGTATTCTGAGATAAGAAAAATGCAAGGTTTAAAAATATTTCTGCCTTTTCAAACTATGCTTCTAAAATGACTCTATACTGTCTGATGACCTCACAGGATGGCCTCAGAGAGCAGGATCTCCCGTAGGCTATGCCGGCTTCATGCTTCCATTGGCAAGAACATTGCCAAATAACAATCTCCTGGGCTTTTGTACCTTCTTATATTTGTCCAGGAAAGTAAAACTACGGAAGTGTAATTGGTAGCAGAACTCAGAGAATTTTCAGAATACCAGAAAGAAAACCTAAGATTAAAAAGAAAAGTCTTTTATCCACTTTTATGAGGTATATAGAGCAGTCAAATTCATTGAGACAAGAAAGCAGAATGGCGGCTGTCAGGATGGGATAGGAGGAAATGGGAATTGTTTCAAGGATATAGAGTTTGGATTTTGCAACATGAAAAAGTTCTGGAAATTGGTTGCACAATAGTGTAAATTTATTTAACATCGTTGTTTTTTAGTTTGAAAGGAAAATTCTATCAGCATTTTCATTATTTTATGCTTCTTTGGACACAGAAGTTTAAAAAATGGGATATAGGTTACATCATCTTGGATAGCTATATAAGGTTTCTGGTTTAAAATGGTGTATCTGCAACTTTTCTATAAATAAAACTATTCTAAAATTAAGTTTGTTTTAAAACCCATGTAATAAATTGCTTTTCACTTATTCCATTATTACAGCATTTTATTTCTTATTCTTGAAGTTCCATTCTTACTGCCCTGCCATTAAAAACTGTAGCAACTTCCCAAATGCTAAGATATAAAATTATAATATTACAAAGGTGTACTTTAAACCTGATAAACTAGAGAAGAGATGACAATAAAAGAATTGGCAGAAAACCCAAATGACAAAAACAAGAAACAAACAAAAAGCAGGGTGGTTACAGATGGCAAATGATCCTACAAAGTAAAAGGTAACTATGAAGAGAAGGTGTTAACTGCTCCTTAAACACTAAAAAAGGTAAATATTCATCACCATTTTATAGAAATCAGCTTAACTAATAAAATTAGCCAACCATGTGAGGCATTTGGACCATATCCTTATTAGCCAAGGTAGTAGTCTTCAAAGAACATTTCAGTTCAGCATGGATTAGTAAGGACAAAGGTAAATGACCCAGGGAATTGGAAAAGAGTTCAAACAGAAGAGATGGAAGGGTCCAAAAGCCAACCTACTTATGTGACTAGGACTAGCTCTTTACTAAAATCACATCTTGAGTCTCTCCTACAAGCCAACCCTCTGTTCGTCTATGAACAAAAGAGGCTTCAAAATAATGGATACTCCCAAATTCCTTAAAAATAAAACTGAAGCTTCTAACATCATCCTGTTTATGCTGTAAACTAGCTTTAAACTCTGTGGTACTAAATAGACAATGACTAAAGTGATATAGTACATTGTTAGCTTAATTATGTCATTCACATTATTGAGGCAGCTTTGGAAAAAATGGAAGTGGGGGAGGGAGGGAAAGACCAGAGGCTATGCAAAAAAAGTTCTATGGGATGTTAAAGGGCAGGGGTGTGTGGGGGTGTGTATGTGTGTGTGTGTGTGTGTGTGTGTAAGTAAAAAGGCTAAGAGGGAAGGCCAGGTGACATAAAACTAAGGGTGGAGGCTGAGCTTTTTCCTTTTAAGATGTCTGAATGAAGGAAAAGCAGTATTTCAGAAAGATACGTATTTGCTTAGCTTATGTGTTTAAGGGAAGATAGAAATGGGAAACAGAACCTTGTAAGGGTTTAAGAAGAAGCGTAATTTAAAGCTGCACAGGGAAGAATTGGGATGAAAGAAAAGGTCTATATCTTCGTTGTGATAGTAGTTAAATGACTGTATGCATTTCCTGGAACTCATAAAACTATACACTGAAAAGGATAAATTTTATTATACTTAAATTATATCTCAATAAACCTAACATTAAAAAAAAAGCTATTAACAGCTAAAATGCTGATTAACCTTATAAGGTTTATCATAACATTAAAAAAAAACAAACACAAAAAACAAGAATAAGTATTTTTAAACTATTTGGGTTGATGTTTTACAATGCTGAAAATCTAACCAAACTATTTGTGGTATATAATGAAGCATGCTTTTTAAATTCTGTCCAATCTTCCATCATTAATGTCTCTCTTAAATGGAAAGTGTAGTTTCTGACATCTCTCCAGTGTAGCTTCTGTGAACAGGAGCTGCAATGGTAGGAAAAGTGACTCAGCATCTGGCGCTACACTTGAGAAGCAGGCACATCCACCATATGCTCCACAACTGGAAAACAAGCTACATACTATAAGCCTATTATTTCTAGACTCCTACTATTCTCGAAGCCTTTTTTTCTTTTATTTTCCTCCCGTCCTCAGAAAAGTCTTGCCTTCAGGTTAATCCCAGGAGTCTACCTTAATACCAGAAAGTCTTACCTCTACCCCATGCCAGTTAGATGCTTCCACAGCACCCCATGGATGGCTTGTCATGCTGTTCTATAGTTAGCTGTTTCTGAATCCATTTTCTCTACAAACTGGAAGTCAAAATGCTGAAGAGGGACCAAGACTGATTTTTGTAACCCCAGCATCAAGCTAGTGCCTTGTAGAGAAAAGGCATCCTATAACTGTTTCTTCAATGAGACACTAAGACAGTAGTTCTTAACCTTTACGAATGAACCCCTTTGAGAATCTGATGACAGTCAGGGAATCTGCTCTGAAAAATATGTACATTTGTAAGTTTTACTTATAATTTCAAGAAATCTATGAAGGACCTAAAATCCCTGCAGAGACTTCCCAGGCTGAGATGCCTGGTGTAAACATTCCAGTTTCATTCTATACAATGGGAGAAACAGAGTCAGCTGTCCAAATGTAACCTAAAATAAGGAAAAGGATTTAGAAAAATATCCCCAAGGAATTACAGGGCAGAAAGGATCAGAATTAGAGGTAGGCAGAGGCTATCCATCTTATATAAAATTTTCTCAGTGTCAACCTTACAAGTTCATGGCTATCTTATATTAAATAAAGATAAGGGAAATTCCCCAACAGTTGTACCAGAGATGAAGATGTGGGACAGGAGAACCTCACAAACACGTTTTTCACATCCAGTTATAAGATACAAAATACCTACATAAAAGATACACGTGGAGAGTGTAATACTAAAATAACCTGTATTACAACACATGAGCCAGGGTCCAAAAAGACTCTGTGGGAATGGTAGTATGTTCAGAGTGGTACTACCACAAATACCCACACTACAATTTTCCCAAGGAGCTCAACTCTGTGGCACTGGACTGTCCCCTACAGTGGACACAAGGGCAGTGGTTAGAGACCTTGGTCCAACATTACCTGGGTCTCTCGAAGTCAGTCATGAAGCTGACATTAAAGAAGCCATGTATTTACTATTTATAAAGTGAAATAATAAATAAGTAACCAGAATGGAATTAAGAATCACAGACTTGTAGTCAGTCTCCTTTGGCATGTCCTCTTCCTGAAATAAAGGTCCTATATATATAAAGGCACGTGTGAAGAAAGGTAGTCCTGGGGAAAACTAAAGACTGTTCAATTCACTGGGGAATCAAAAGGTAGGAAATTAGATTTTGTAATATTTTCTAAATTAATATTAGTTTATTTGCTTAGATTAGTAAATCTATATGTTATCATTTTAAAACTTATCACATTAAGACTCTTGTATCCAGCAATGTTCTTAGTGCTATTTCCTTAAATGCCACTATTACCTTTTTGTAGAAAACATTTACATTTGGGACCTCATTTTATCTTCACACACACACAAAAGAAGTCTCTAATGGCTTTAGCATTAGCTGACTACAGCTGGAAGTCTTCACCATGCTCTGAGCAAACCATCCGTGTCACATCATGTCAGATCCTTGCCCAAACTGCCTTCAGTGAGTCTTTCAAAGAGATGTGCAAACATTACCTGAACAATATACTATGATTCATCTTAAAAAAAAAAAAAGAAAGAAAACCTGTGTATTTTTACTCTGCACATGTACACTGTAACTTTCTCAGAATGCTTTGTTATTTAAACATACACATTTCAATGTCTTTGTACTTATAGACTAAGAATACAAAAAGCTCTCAGTTATTTTATGAATAGAAGCTAAACACCATATTGGTATGATATCTTGTATGCCAATTCTCTGCCTCACTTAAAAAAAAAAGTTGATTAATATAACTCTTTCACCCTTTTTCAAAGTAAACAAGAACAATGACAATCATAAGTCAACTAGGAACAACTTAACTTGTGTTCCTAATTAAATGAAAAGGCCTTTTTTAGAGAACATTTTTCACATAAATGAGAATACACTTTATTATCACCAGAGGTCACTGCCAGCCAGGTGATAACAGGTTTTAAGTTAGGGCTAAAAGAAACTGTTAGCCGCAGTACCTTCTTGAGCAGCCTCTGCAACCCCTCACCTCTTTATCTATTTCCCATCCTTCCCCATCCCCAACAGGTAAGCTCAAACACTGCACATGGCCAGGAGCAAGACACTCTCACAGCCTCTCTAGAAAACAATGAAGTTGTCATATGAAGGTGTATATGCTGACTTGGCCTTCCATGCTCTATAGTCTAAAACACTGATCTTATTTTTGTCTGAAAAGTAATCATCCAAATTGAAAAAAGTAAATTTTCTGGGGGAACAAAGAAGTAAACTACTAACAATCTTCTGAAAAGAAATACACCTAAAATGAGGTCAGAAAACATCTATCTATATAAAATCCTAATATGCAAATCGACCTAACGGCAGAACGACTGGTGGGACAACTGGTAGCTATAACGTGGACTGACCACCAGGGTGCAGACGCTCAACACAAGAGCTGCCCCCAGCCTGCAGACCCCGACCAAGGGCTGGCAAGCAGGCAGCGCCAGGCCAGCCAAGGTGGGAGCGAGCAGGGGGCCCCGATCACCCCGCCAGTCGCCCCACAGATCGCCAGCCAGGCCTAGGGACCCTACCTGTGCACAAATTTTGTGCACCGGGCCTCTAGTCTTTCATAAAGGACCAGAAAGAAAACAGTTTAGATTTTGCAGGCCATATGGTCTCCATCACAAATATTCGACTCTGCCATTGTAGCATTATAACAGCTATAGACAATATATAAATAAGTAAGTGTGGTTGTGTTCCAATAAAACTTTATTTACAAAATAAGGTGGCCAACTCCTATACAAAAATATAGATCCTCTGTTGTGACAATGTTTACATGCACACCTTTGATGCAAGGTTGATGTGAGAAATGTCACTCTAAATGGCGCGCTTGTGCGCGCGCTCGCTCTCTCTCTCTCTCTTTCTCTCTCTCTCCCTTTCTCCCTCCCTCCCTCCCTCGTCTGTTGTGCAGAAGCTGTTCAATTGGCTCTCAGTTGTCTCGCAGATGTGTTCTTGGGAGGGAGTAAGGTCAATGTCCTCCTATGCCACCATCTTGTTCCCCCCTCTAGACAATCACTTCATTTAAATCATCCATTCAACAAATGTTAGATCATGACACAAAGTCCCTTGGCCTTAAAGACTAGTATGAAGAGAACACAGGCATACAAACAACTAATACTTAGCATCTGTACATGACCCTACAGACAGTAAGAAATCAGATGGTTTGCGAGACAGAAGAAAGAAAAGAACTTAAATGAAGCCTTACTGCGCGTTTGGTAATTTTCCAAAGAATTGCCTCATAGTCAGGGATAAGTTATGAGGTGATATTAAAGGGAGATTAGACTTCTATAAGTCTTTTGCAGAACTGGAAAGTTGGGTCTATCAGAAGGCATATGGTAGAAGGCTATCTGTGTAGTTTCAGCATGAGGGAACAGTAAATGCAAAGCAATATTCCTGTGTCTGAATATTCCTGATGTTTTTTACAGATCTCCTAGGTTACTCTATCCCCAAAGTTAAACCAATGTCCTAAGTTACCTTAAATTTTCCTACATATTACTAAAACTTACCGAATCTTCTGGAGGTCTCTGGATTTTCCCCCAATCCACAGAAGGTCCCTTTTCTTGCAAAAATCTATGAAATAGCTTACGAAATCCATCAAGGTCTTTTTTAGTGTGCTATAAAAACAGAAATCATTGTTACAACTAGCAGAATGCTTAATATTTAACAAAAACATAAACACTTAAAATGCGTTCAATGAAATTTTTAAATTATTAGAACATGGAATCTTTTTTATCCCCAATTTAAAACTAAAGAGGGAGGAAAAGCTAATAGGAACCACACTTAAAGGAATACAAGCAAATAATCCTCCCCATCTCCCACCAGTGTCATGTACTCTGAACATCATTTGGACCATGGGAAATCCAAATGGTTCCCTGTATTTATTCACCAATATCTTTATCTGCTTCTTTTCAGTGAAAATAAATCTCCATTAAGAGAACAAAAAGGAACAAAACACAACTATAAAACATTAAGTACAAATTAAATATGAAAATGAAAAGGATAATCTATTTATTTGTAAGTAGAAAAGTTAATCTGCTTATTGTGGGATTTCTATTACAGCTGACAAGTAGCATAGTTCTACTAGAACTGGCTCTTTTTAAAAAGGCAATCAGGATATATGGTTCATAAACTAACTTCTCACAATTCTAACTGAACACTGATATCCATTTCTCTACCCAATGATATCAAAACACAGAAGAAATAAAGTATAATTTTGTTCTGTTTAGACTTTAGAAACTTCCTAGAATTAAACAAGAAAAAGACAATGGTTTTATAATAGCTAAATGTTGAAAATTCTAAATTGTTAAGCAATCCTAATTTTTTATGTTCTCATTACATCTTGTGCTTATTTTAAACTGGATGATCAGCAACAGCAACTCAGCATACAGATGAATGAAAGCAAGAAACATTGTAGACTCCTTACCTCAAACTCATGTGATGGTGCTGTGACGAGTATTTTTTCTAGTTCTTTCTTCACAGATAATTCTAGCTCTTGTCGAATGACCTCTTGGAACTGAGAAGCGCCATCTTGAGACATTGCTTTGCTAAGATCTTAAAACAAAAATATAAAACAATCAACTGAAAAATAAGAAACCCATTTAAACAGCTGGCAAGTTAAAACTGATTTATTTCTGGTGTTCCAGCTAATGAAAAAGGCTCAATGCTATAGTTCCATCATCCTCTCACAGAATTTCAGTAGTGTCAACTAGTTAGGACTAAATAATCACATTAGAGGCCGGTGCAAGAATTCATGTACCAGTAGGGTCCCTCTACCTGGCCAGCGGGATTGGGCTGAAACCGGCTCTCTGACATCCCCCAAGGGGTCCCAGTTTCGAGAGGGCACAGCCCAGGCCAAGGGACCCCACTGGTGCACGATAGGGGCTGGGGAAGCATGTGGGAGGCTGGCCAGCCAGGGAGAAACCATGGAAGGGCTCCAGGGTGTGTCTGGCCTGGCTCACTAAGTTCCGATTGGCCAGACCCCAGCAGCAAGCTAACCTACCAATCGGAGCATCTGCCCCCTGGTGGTCAGTGAACAACATAATGAGCAGTTGATTGGCCTTAGCATATCATTAGCATATTACTCTTTAATTGGTTGAATGATGACTGGACACTTAGCATATTAGGCTTTTATTATATAGGATATGCTTAAAATTGACTATTTTGCCTATCTATATGCTTTACTAGTATATCTGAAATACTAAACACTTTTGGGAAGATGGGGCAAGTGAAAGTAAAAAGATTAATCTTCATTTGAGTACATAATTCCATCTCTATTCATGTTGCCCTCCTAGCCATTAAAACTACAGTAAAATTAGAATAACTGGGACAATGGTAATAAGGATATGTGTTATGGAACATGCCCTTATGGAACTCCTGCTGCATCATAAGATAATAAAGGGGTCTAGAAATTCCGCAGAAGCAAAAGACTCCTTCCTTCAAGCCACATGAAAAATTTAAGGAATCCCTTCTATTTTAGAGGGAGAGCCACTACAGTTTCATATTCCTTTCTAGAAAAATCCCTTGAGAAATAGATAATGGCAATTAAAGTTGCTTCTACTTCCTTTGGCATCAAAATTTTAATTTTAAAAAGAGGAGGGCACATGACTAATTCCCCACTCTGGTCCTCAATTTCAGTCAAGACTTTCAGTACTCATCTGTGTCAGACAAGACTACCAGGGCTTCTGGCATAGCTGAGCATCTCTGTGACAGACGGATCTTGCTAAAGGTGACAGAAATGCCTTTTAGATGAAAACAAAAGTAGAAAAATGCAGGGGGGGAAAAAACACATGGTAGGCCCAAGTACCTTGAGAGAAAAATGCCAACATAGATGTTTTACACACTTAAGTATTTAGATTATCCTATTACTTATAAGGGACAATCTGATTATTGTTCACCTCCCCCTTTATCCTCAATACCTAACTCAATCTTATTTTATGAATGTATTTGTGAAGTTTATGTTCAAACATCTTCTTTAATAATTAGTTCTACAAATGTTGGTTAATTTAGCAGAATCATATTTCACATTCCATAAATTCTTTTACTTATCTGGGCAGCAGGAAACATTTATATAGACAGAATTAAAGCCAACATAATAAATATTTTAAGATACATTTGAGAGCAGAAATTAGTATATTATGTTAACTCCTAAAGCAATATATTTAATATAGACAGCTTCTCTCTCTTCTTAATATCTAAAAATGTTAACAAATAATATTTAACATAGATCTTCAAAAATCTTTTATACACACTTTCCATCATATTAAAATCCAAGAGAGAGAGAGAAAAAAGGAAATTTGGGGAGAACACAAAATCTAATCCTAAAATAGCCATTCTCTAACTGTGCTCTTTTTACAGGCATAAATCACAACACAACTAAGTTTATGAACTCCAGTAAAACTACTAAAGTGACCCCAATTGTGGTTCATAACAAGGTCTTTGTGAACTAAAAGAACACCATAAGAAACGTGTGTGTTCCATAAACAACCTAAGGATATGTTTCAACTAGTAAGTAAAAATTTGATTATCCTATATCAGTGGTCGGCAAACTCATTAGTCAACAGAGCGGCAAACCGCGGCTCACGAGACGCATGTGGCTCACGAGTGCAGTTTGCTGACCACTGTCCTCTATAATAAAGAGGGAATATGCTAATTGACCATCACTCCATCACAAAGATGGCTGCACCCACAGCTGAGGCCAAGTTCCCATAAGGAGCCTTAATGAGCATCAGCAGGGACCTGAGGCTACACCCTCCCCCGCCCCATAGGGCTTGACAGGGGACCTCAGGACAGGGCCCCTGCCCTGGCGTCAGGCTGGTGGACCTGAGGCCATGCCCCCAGCCTGGTGGGGCTTGACAGGGGACCTCAAGGTGCACTTCCCATCCTGGTGCTGGGCTAGGGGACCTCAGGCTGCTCCCCCCATCCCAGCGCCAGGCTGGGGGACCTCAGGCCACGCTCCCACCAGGTGGGGCTTGACAGGGGACTTCAGGCCACGCCCCCCCACTCAGCGGGGCTGGACAGGGGATCTCAGGCCATGTCCCCCACCTGGCGGGGCTTGACAGGGGACCTCAAACCGCACCCCCTGCCCAGCAGGGCTTGATGGGGGACCTCAGGCTGTGCCCTCCCCCCACCTGGCGAGGCTTGATGGGGGACCTCAGGCCATGTCCCCCACCCAGCGGAGCTGGACAAGGGATCTCAGGCCATGTCCCACACCTGGCGGGGCTTGACAGGGGACCTCAGGCCACGCCCCCCCATCCTGGTGCCGGGCCAGGGGACCTGAAGCTACGTCCCCTGCATGGCCGGGCTTGACAAGGGTGGGACTGGCCAGGTCTGGATCTAGGGCAATGGGGGCGGGAGCCGGCTGGGTCTGGGTCTCACGCAATTTTGAGGCGCATGTGGGTGGGCAGGGACTTGACTCTGGGTCCTGTGGTGCACCCCAGACTCTGACAGGAGGAAGGTTTCATATACATTTTACTAATTTTCTTTCATCTCTTAACACTTCTATTATAGAGAAAGGACAAATAGCAATATTAAATTATTTCCTCTAATTAATCTCCTTTTAATGTGCACAAATTCCGTACACCAGGCCACTAGTAGTCTATAAAAACCCATGACAATGGATGAGAAAATTTGCATAACTATGATAGGTATAAAAAAACAAACTCCTCCAGAACATTTTAAACTGAAGTCAATGTGACACCAAACACACATGTTCATCCCTTGGCTAACATAGCTATATTTTCTGTCACAGGTTAAGTCCTCTAACCTGCCACCCCACTTATTGGGGATGTCTCTTCCCCAATCTTTAAGCCAACTCCCAGATTAATGTTTAGAAAACAGTTTTGGGAGAATATCTACTAAATATAAAACGTTTAAATTACACATGAATTGTTTCTGTGTCACAGATTGATTAAAACAGATCAAGATATTAATATGTAATGATTTTTTAAAAATAAGTGGAGTGGTTTTTTGTTGTTGTTGTTGTTAGACTCAAGACACCTACAGATTTGCTGCTTTGTTGTTGAAAAGTTAGATCTGGAAGGCCAACAACATTCAGTCACATTCCTAAAAAATAGTGATGGAAACATTTAACTTACTTATACCTGGGCAAAAGCCAAAATGAGATAAAACTAAGTGTAACTGCTAAGTTTAAAAATAACTCTCTAGTAGCTGTCTGATCATTGTCTCCATGAGAACAGTAAAACAACAACAACAACAACAACAAACACCACATACCAAACTTTAGAGACTCTCTGCAGAACAACAGCCTATCAACTTTACATGACTTAAGACCAAAATGCACAGAATCTGAGCCACTATCCTCTCCATCAAGCCAAGCTAAGAAGACTGACTGTAAGGCTCACATTTAATATTACATGTGATCTTTGCCAGCTGCCGCGGGTCCAACCCTCAAACACTAATTCAAAAAGCCAGACACAGATTCAAATGCCAGTTGTGACAAATAGGCCATACCTTTATTCCTTCCATTTGTATGACATAGCACCAAATTCAAACGAAGAACAGTTTGTATTCCTTCTACCCCCTCTACAAATATAACCAGCTTACACAACAAAAGAACATTATATCACGCCTATCACTTCTTGCACCCCAATCCACAGCTGTTTCCCTCTCCTTTCCTTGAGGAAAGTGCAACTGTGAAGTTCCTTTTTTAAGTGACTAGATAATAAGAAAGGGCTTTTAAGGAATAAAGAATATTCAAGAATAAAGAATAAGTGTGCTTAATCAAGACCAGGAGGTACAGGGCTAGAAGCCATTTCCCTTTCTAGTAACCTTATACATCCCGAATTCAAGAAAGGTCTGGAATTTCTGGTAGAAAAAGAAGTACAAACATTAGATGCTTTTTGGATTTAACTTTCTGAGGTTACACTTCTGGCAATGACAGCTGAGTTTCTAATGTAAGGTCAATTAAAGAATCCCCTGAATAATGCAAGATTTCTAACCTCCTAAAATGTTTTGTCCCTCATTTCCTAGCAATAGAGAAATTGATTCTCCTTGACTGTAGACAGAGAGTAGATTAGGAATAAAACATTTCATTACCTCAGTCATAAATCAAAACACTTTTAGCGATGAGAAGGAGCATTTAATCTACTCTCAACATTTTAGATATGAAAACAAAGTTGAAATAGTTAAATGACTAATCCAAGTTTTAATGGAACCCCAAAACAAAGCCAGTTTATGCTGAGCCCCAGCCCAATACAATGAGGTGAAAATATCGTGCTCATTTTTCCTTCCTAGTCTAGCTCCTTAATCATGACACAAAATCTTTAAATAACACTCTCTTCCAAAAGCATTTCTATTAGGAAGTTGTGTTATAATCAATGAGATAAAAAGGAAACTCCCTACCTACCACATAAAACTGAACTTACTAGAATTCTCTTGGTTGACTTAATTTCAATTTGGCATAGAACAGACAGTAACTTTATTTTACAAGTTTTTCCCCCACCTCAATTTCCTAATTATTCCTTGTTCATAAGAACTAAAATTTCCACATCATAGTCTCCTCTATCGAACTGGAGCAACCATCACCAACACCAAAAAGGAGGAGGAGAAAAAGCAATAAATCAAGAGGTAGGAGACATACAATCTAACAAGTGATTGTTTTCATTTCTTAATTCAGGTATTTCATTTCATCCATTTTAGCAGCTAAGAAGTGTACATAATACCCTTTCCTGATATCATGATACTGGCACAAATAAAACAACTTCACACTCTAAAATAGAAAGCTAGCTTCACAAAGCAAAGACCGTGAAAAGGCAGACCAAAAAACACCACCACCAAGAGCAACAAAGAGAGTGAAGAGCCCTCTCCAGGCTACCACCCATTATCTCTGAACAGTTCCAACCTTCACTGGAAACCCACATTGAGATGTACTCAAAGTCAGAGAATTGGAGAGCTAATTTCTTCTTAAACTAAGAAATGACTTGTGATCCAAGTAAATGTAAAACTCCAAGAATGTAGTAGCAACTAGAAATAACCACGAATAAAATTAAAGACATATACATACTGACTAGATTTATAGCCAATTAAAACTAACCATCCTTTTCTGGGGTCACACTACAGTCCTTTAAACTCAGTTATTTGAGTATTCCTCCTAGAAAAGCTTTTCTTCTTTGGATTCCATTACCCAATATTATCCTACATTATCTACATCTCTGTCCAGGCCTCAATTTCCATATCATACTCCTCCTTCGTTTTCTACTCCCTGGATTTCCTAAGATTCTGCCCCAAGACCATTTTCCCCTCAATTATTCCCTTACCAAACTCATTATTAGTAACTCCCAAATATGTGCCTCTCATTCTCATCTTTTTTTTTTTCATGAGTTACAGGTTCAAATTCCCTATAATATTCTAAACCTTTTGCACCCAGATACTCAAATGGGTACCTCAAACTCAACATGTTAAAATCGTCTAAATCCATCTCCCTATCCTCCATGGCATTAACATTCTCCTAGTCACTCCTAGGTGACCTAGAAATTCAGTTTCAATTGGCTCTTCCTTCCTTTCCCCTGAATATTACATCCAATTCAATACTATACTTCTTTTTTATTTTATTTTATTGATTTTTTTTACAGAGAGGAAGGAAGAGGGATAGAGAGTTAGAAACATCGATGAGAGAGAAACATCGATCAGTTGCCTCCTGCACACCCCCCACTGGGGATGTGCCCACAATCAGGGTACATGCCTTTGACCCGAATCGAACCTGGGATCCCTCATTCCATAGACCGACGTTCTCTCCACTGAGCCAAACCAGTTAGGGCTATACTTCTTAACTGAATCACAACACAATCCCACTCACTTCTTTCCCTTTCCACTGCTGCTACCTTAATTTCCTTCTCATTTTCACTCTCATAGTCATAATGAAAACAACTTTCTACCTGTTCTGCCCATCTGTCACTCTAATCTGGTGGTACCAAGCAAGATGGATTCGTTCTCCTTAAGCTGCAACCCCAATCATATCACTTCTCTTCCTCATTTGATGGGAAATATATATATATTTTTTTCCTTAGCCAGGCATGTCTTAAAAACCAAGCTGAAGTATCCTTTCGAGTAGCCAAAGCTTATCAAAGTGCTAAAGCAGAAGGCCTAAAGGCTGAAATTTCCTACTCTATTTGTGACATCTCAATAGTGCTTCTAAAACTTTAATGTGCATACAAGTCACCTGGAGGGCTTGTTAAAACACAGATCCCTGGGCAAGCTCCCAAAGATTCTGACTCAGTGGTTCTGGAATGGGGAGAATATGCATTATTAATAAGTAAACGCTGTCAGTATTGCTTTGAGTAGCTCTGATAGATTATACTACATCTTAATATGTTTGTAGCAGTTATGCACAATGTTCTTCTCCCTATCCCAATAGGTGATAATGCTTTTGTCACCTATTCTCTGCCCTAAGGCCACATGTGCTTAAGAAATGGCATCAGGCCCAGATTTTAAAATCTTCCTGATGATTGGTTTAAGCATGAAACATAATATTGATGATTCTAGTCAGTTAGCCAATGAATAAAGTTTGCCAAAAGACTTTGGAAGAAAGCATCCCTCACTGAGAAAAATAAACACATGAGAAGAAATAGTGTCTTTTCCATCCCTGGACATAATAAGTATGTGTCCATCTCTCACCTTCAGTTTCTTCTGCCATTTAGTGATCTTTCAGGAAGATGACCCAAGAATGAGATAGCTATGCATAAGAGAGCAGAAGGAAGGAAAGACATGCAATCTTTGTACTGAATTAACCAATCCTGGAATATCCTACTCAGTGGTCGGCAAACCGCGGCTTTGCCACTCTGTTAACTAATGAGTTTGCCGACCCCTGGACTAGTTGGAAGCTGTGAGGATTAGGCAATTGTGGCATATTGTGTGCAAAGAGGTAAAGGGTAGTATATGACAGTGGTCGGCAAACTCATTAGTCAACATAGCGGCAAACCGCGGCTCGCGAGTCACACAGTTTGCCGACCACTGACCTACTTCAAGCTGCATGTGATATAAGTCCCTCATTTTTTAAGCCAACTGAGTTGGTATTTTTCTGCTCCATGAAATTAAAAGCATCCTAATTATTATAAGTTTGATCCAAACACACATCTCAAGTGTCATTCAACACGTAGAGAAAAGGGTAGGCAGAAACAAGGAGAAAAACAAATTCATAGCCTAGTGTTAATTCTAAAATCATGAGAATCATCCCAACCTCCAGGAAACCTTATCCCTTAGCTCCAGAGGCTCAAACTCTGACTTTAGCCTCTGCTATTTCGAGAGTGGCAATCCTAGTGTTCTAGGTGGTAGCTTCTAAACATTCAAAAAGGCCTTCCTTTCTACCACAACTCTTACGTGAAGGAAGGTTTTATTGCTCCTCCACTTGCATTATATCAACACTCCCAAAACTTTCTTTGCTTAGGTGTCTGTCTGCAATACTTTAAGGCATTGGTTGGCAAACTGTGGCTCATGAGCCACATGCAGCTCTTTGGCTCCTTGAGTGTGGCTCTTCCACAAAATACCAAGGCCTGGGTGAGTCTATTTCGAAGAAGTAGCGTTAAAAGAAGTTTAAGTTTAAAAAATTTGGCTCTCAGAAGAAATTTCAATCGTTGTACTGTTGATATTTGGCTCTGTTGAGTAATGAGTTTGTTGACCACTGCTGTAAGGGAACAAGCCATATTATGTTATTCAAACTTTTTCCCTCAACACCTACCTTAGCAACTGGCACACAATACAAGCACCTGATAATGTTTAAATAAGTTGGGAGTTCAAGTCTTAAATTCTTATATTAGTAGCTTGAGTAGCCACTAATATATCATTTGCCAGAGTTCACTTTAAATGTAATCTCCTAGAAAATTCCTAAACTTAACAAAGTTGGCCATTACAAGCTCACATAGTAAGCCCTTGTACTACTGACTTGCCTAAGGACACAGTGGCAGTGCTCCATTGGAATCCAAACCCTGCTGCCTGGTGCCCTACTCTCCAACCTGGAGGAAGGTCTCCCCTTTCTTGGTTGAAGTGCATTTACATGGTTTACCAACTCCAGGTGTAATGAAAATTGACAAAACCCAACTTTGTCTATCATGTGAGTTATTACGTGAGGTTAAAACTACCTATCAGAATAAGCATTCCTTTATGCTCTCCAACTTTTTCTTCTTTATAGTTTATTTTCTAGGCAATGAAAAATCAAAGCTTTTATTTATTCTATAAATATTTTATTACCAAGGCCAAGCATTTTACCAATGACATAATGGGCCCAATACAGTGCATAGAATTATGTTATTCTGTTTTCCCACACTCTGAAAGTTTTAAAATTCTATGCAGGGTTGTAACATAAAGGAAACATCACAGCAGCCTTTGCCAGGACAGCAACCAGAGAAAAACACAAACGTCAATCACCTTGCCTGCAGGTCTCCATAGTCAAGGAACAAGTGGTGCTATTGTTAAAGAAAGGCTCCCCTACAATAGTATTTCTTACAATTTAGTAACTAATAATTAAAAAATGGATTAAACATAATGACTATTGCATGTACATGAATACAATGAATAGTATTTTAAAGCTACACATGAACTCACAGAGAAACTGGGAACTCTCTTGATTTATATTCAAAAAATTAACAAATATCTACAAGTATTTTGGAAAATGAAACACTTTGTTGTTTATGTAAGTTAATTAAGACAGCACAGCCAGTTTCTTCCTGGTTCTCAGAAACAATCTTTAATTATCAAAATGGTTTGGGGGCACAATCAATTTCATTTGGCAATGACTGAGAAAAATAAACAATGGGTCTGTTGGCAGAGGCAGAATTTGAGCCCTAGACAATTACTGTGCAACAAATTAAAGGAGATGTCTGCATCACCACCCAAAAGAACTGGGAAACAGCTTTCAAATGAAGTATTATTCCCTTTCTCACACATAAGCCCAATAAAAAAAACACAAGGTTTAATTTTCTTTCAGTAGCTTAGCAAGTCAACTTTCAAAGAATTTAGTAAGTTAACAAAAAGATGCATGGTTTCAACTAATAGTCATTGTACCTGAACAACCCATTAAATTACCCACAATTCAAAGACTATTATACCAAGTTTAAATATATTTTAGGAAAAAAAGGCTATGTCAAAAGGACACCAGTCTTTAGAAAAACTCCAGCTTCTAAAGAGATCCTATACAATCAAAAGGTGGTCAGTGAATTTCCTCATTCATTAAATCCCAAACCCTCAGAGGATTTCTCCCACAATTTTATTCTAATATTGCTGGAATTTTCTCCACTGGCATAAATACTAGATATCAAAAGGAATAGCACTATGGGAAGCACAGTCAACTCTTAATTATTCATTTTTTACAGATAATCCAGAATTGATTTGACTTTCAAGTATTAATTTATATTAACTTTTCAATAATGGATATATCTGACTTTCTGGGAATTCCTGCACTTCCACAAAAAGTAACAAATACAACTTGGTGGAAACTGGAAGACTAGAATACATTACTCTTTTACCTACAACATTTTCATTATTAGGCCAACTAATGTTCCTCACATAAAATCAAGTATCCTATTATTTTAATTAAAATTACAAAAATTGTCTATGAAGAAAAAAATAATACAGAGAATGTGTATGAATCCATATTACAAGAAAACACCTACTGTCCAAAATTTAATATCTTAAGAGTAATTTCCTCTTAAAATTATTTTTCAATTTATCTTCAGAATATTAAAATGGCACTACTGAGAAGTGTACCAGCTAGTATTTATTTCTCTGAAGTTCCTTGTCAATTTCTTTTTTTTTCTTCAATTGCTTTCACAAATAAAAATCATCCATCCTACTAGGAAAAAGACCCTGTTACCAACAACAAAGGCAATAAGAGATTACATATTGGAAAACAAAATTTTCATCAGTTCAACTCTTTGAGAGTTTCTTTTAATTTTTCACTTAAAATTGTGACTCTGAATTTAACTAAATCCCTCACTTTCTAGCAATATAATGAATCCTAAGCCACATCTTTAAAAATTCTTTGCCACCTCTAGTCCTGCCTCAAATCCATGCCACAAACCCACTGGGCTAAAAGCATCCAAGTCCTCTAAATAATTAGCAACAGGCTAAATTTGGTCTTAGGATTTGAGAAGAACCTGGCCAAGGTCTGACCTCCACAACCTGGCCCAGAATGTTTCTCATCCCTGTACTCATTTGAGACCCCTCTAGTTATAATTAGCTCAGCTGATTCTTCCTGGCGAGCTGCCATCTACCAAACAAGCATCACCAAAATAGCCATAAAGAGAGAATTCCAACAAATGGGAAAGTTGACAGGCCTCAAGTAATTTTAACAGAGATATTCAAATGGCTTTCCCTGAAAAATAAGAAAGTACTTCAATTTAAGAACATTAAGAGACATGTTTACTAGTATATAATTTAGATAGATAATTGTCTGTTAAAAACATTTTGTTTAAAAAGTTACTCTAATATTATAGTATAAGCACATAACATGGCCTTAGCTGGCCAGATGACAAAAGTCCCTGCACCATTTATAAGAAACAAATCATGTAGGGAGATAACCCCACGGCAATCAGAACTTTTTAAAAAGCAAAATCCCAAATGGCACAGAATGACAAGCCTGGCATAAAGTCACAGCTGCTGATTACTCCTAGTACCTCCAACAGTGATAAGAAGAAGCCCTGAGAGAAACCAAGATGGCAGCATAGGTAAACACCTAAACTGCTGCCTCGCACAACAATTTCAAAACTACAACTAAAAGACAAAACAGACATCATCCAGAACCACAGGAAGGCTGTCTTAGTGGAAATTCTACAACTAGAAGGAAAGAGAAAAGCACACTGAGACTCAGAGGAGCTGCAGGAGGCAGAGGTACTGAGATGCTCTTGCGGAGAGGACTGGCAACTGAGTACGCGGCTGGCTTTCTTAAGCGGGAGGGAGACAAAAGCTCCCAACTGCACTGAACTCCAGTTCTGGGCAAGACTCTGGGGATCCAGACTCATTCGGGAAGAAACTGGACTGTCTGGCAGCAGGCGGAACTCGAGGGCGGCTTTCTCTCACAGGTGCTTGCAGCGATTACCACAGGACACTGAGACACAGGGGCCTATTAGGGCAGGGATGACAGGAAACCAACGCTGTCCACTCCGCCCATCCAAGCTGGAGCAGAGGCTTTTGCAAGTCTTGTCTCATAAGGCTGTCTCCAGCACAGAAGTTCTCCTAGCATAGACACAGCTGACCCTCACAGCCAATTGGTCTGGAGGTCAATTCCTCCCAGTGATACCAACAACAATCAAGGCTTAACTACAACAAGACTATGCACACAGCCCACAAAGGGGTGCACCAAGAGAGTCCACCTCAGGTAACTGGGGAGGCTGAGCCACTGGGTCCTATAGGACACCTAGCACACAAAGCCACTCTATCAACATAGGGAAGCAGCCAAAATGTGGAGACAAAGAAACAGGTCACAAATGAAAGAAATGGAGGAAAGCAAATGAATGGATATAGAGTTCAAAACCATGGTTATAAGGCTTTTCAAGAATTTCCTAGAAAAGGCCGATAAATTTAGTGAGACCCTCAAGGATATGAAAAAAGACCAACTAGAAAGTAAGCATACACTGAATGAAATAAAAAATATTATACAGAGATCTAACAGCAGACTAGAGGATCAAGTCAAGAATCAAGTCAAAGATTTGAAATACAAAGAAGCAAAACACACTCAACCGGGAAAGCAAAAAGAAAAAAGAATCCAAAACTATGAAGATAGTGTAAGGAGCCTCTAGGACAACTTCAAGCCTACTGACATCCGAATTATGGGGGTGCCAGAAGGAGAGAGAGAGCAAGATACTGAAAACCTATTTGAAGAAATAATGACTGAAAACTTCCCCCACCTGGTGAAAGAAATAGACTTACAAGTCCAGGAAGCGCAGAGAACCCCAAACAAAAGGAATCCAAAGAGGACCACACCAGACAAAGAGAGAATATTAAAAGCAGCAAGAGAAAAACAGTTACCTACAAGGGAGCACCCATATGATTGTCAGCTGATTTCTCAACAGAAACTATGCAGGCCAGATGGGAGTGGCAAGAAATATTCAAAGTGATGAATAGCAAGAACCTACAAACAAGATTACTCTAACCAGCAAAGCTATCATTCAGAATTGAAGGGCAGATAAAGAGCTTCACATATAAGAAAAAGCTAAAGGAGTTCATCACCACCAAACCAGTATTATATGAAATGCTGAAAGGTATTCTTTAAGAAGAGGAAGAAGAAAAAGGTAAAGATAAAAATTATGAACAACAAATACCTATCTATCAACAAGTGAATCTAAAAATCAAGTGAATAAAAAAATCTGATGAACAGAATAAACTGGTGAATATAATAGAATCAGGGGCATAGAAAGGGAGTGGACTGACAATACTCGGGGGAAAGTGGTGTGGGGGGTGCGGGAAGAGACTGGACAAAGGTTGTACACCTATGCATGAGGACAGTGGATGGGGGAGTAAGGGCAGAGGGTGGGGTGGGAACCGGGTGGAGGGGAGCTATGGGGGAAAAGGAGGAACAATGTAATAATCTAAACAATAAAGACTTATTAAATTTAAAAAAATAAATAAAAAGAAAAAAACCTAAAAAAAAAGAAGAAGAAGAAGTACTTACAGCTAGTAAGTACTCAGCTAGTACTTACATTCTTTTTTTTCTTTTTTTTTTTTAAGAATAATTGGGGGCCCTGAAACAAACCCTCAAGGGGAGAAAACTACCAAATTGAGAATAATATCACAGGTAGGCAGAAGGTGACCTGAGGGTAGAATGCACCAAATTAGGGTATTATGCCCTAGAATCAGTAGAGTCTCCCTATGAAAAGAAATCTTAAGTGCTTGAGGAACGCAGGCTTGGGAGATGCCCAAAGAAAGTTGAACCTTCCTTTGGTCAAGGCATATATGCTGAGAAATCTCTTACTGACATTAAGTAGTTTTATTAAATGAACATTTTTACCTCAGAACTTATGGTTAAAACATTTGAGAATAGAGATGCCCAAGCTTTCCTATAAAAGCACATTTCCTGTAAGAGCACATTGATTTTGGGGGGAAGAGATTCAAGCCAAGTACAGCAGCCCCAATTTCCAAGAAATTCAAAAACGTGTACACAACACATCATCTGAATTTCAAGTTCCCTCCATAAGGAATACACAAGAAATCCCAATACAATACACTATTCTTTGTAAGCACGCAAAAAATTTTTTGTTGACTGGACTGAAACAAAAACTGTCACCAAGTATGTATTTACATTTCTGTTAAGTTTCTCCCCTATCCCCCCACACTTCATTTTATTGTTGTTACATATATCAACTCCCAAGTGCTAGGGGCCTTAACACCAAACCTGGAAAAGGAAAATAAAGACTTGTCATAACTGCCTTGTTTCTATTTATTTCTGTTAAGGACATGCGATTATCCTTAGGGTGACAATGCTATCTGAAAGGCCCTGTGACTTTAAGAAAGAAAAGTAAAAATTACTAGCCATCTAGTATGTGACTAGTAAATTCACATAATTCATCTCATTTCAGCTTCTCAATAATCCTGTGGAACAGGTAGTAATACCCAATGTTTATAGAAGTAGAAACTGAGGTTCAGAAAAGTTGTGTCTAAGGTCACTTCTTAGCAACAGAGTTCAAACCTAAGTCCATACCCTTTTTCCTTCTCAACATTTAATAATTTTGTGAGGTGTTATTAAAAACAAACAAAAAACAAACAAACCCTACAACCAAAAATGTAGGCTAACCTATGAAAAAGTACATGAAAAGTGCTGAGTTTCTCCTTTATTATCCATCACAAATTCTTTTAGAGCATCAACCACTTCAGGATACTGTATTTCCCCCAGGGATATGATATTATCTTTGCCCAAAAGGAACTGACAGTCTAGTTTGGAGGAACAAGCCATTAGATAAGTTTTTTTAATGAAAGAGGCAAAAGGTATTGGAAAGGACAAGAGTTTTTAGATTCATCTACCCAGATATGCATTGCAGTGCTTACTATCTGTGAATTGACAAGATGCTTCTACCTCCTCAACTGTAGAGTCATGATAAAAACCTGCTACTTCTAAGGACTTGCAAAGCTTAATAAATGAGACAACATATGCAAACAGTTAGGGGCCTAATAGTTGTTCAATCTTTCCCCTATGAGTGATGTGCCCTAAGTATCAATGAGTGGAAATATTAATAAGTGCTAAACAAAGATTTAAAAAAATGGATATATTACAAAAAATTTCAAACACAAAAATCCCACTCCTTACACTTAAAAACTGAACTATGGAGTCAGTCAAGTCATTAGCTAATTAGGTTTATCATTTATAAGAGTATCAGGGTTAATTAAAGATAAAGGGTTTACACTTGAAGTACAAAATTTAAACAATAATAAACAGGAGCACAATCATGTTAATTTTGGGGCAATGTCACCTCTGTGCAATTTAAAAGGAAAACTACCACTTAAAACAAAGTGTATCACAACTAAATGCAACAGAACAGTAGTCTGAATAAGTAGTAGTAATATACCCATGATAATTTCTTAGTTTTGACAAATGTGCCACTTTCCTACAAACTTAAAAATATTCCAACATAAAAAATAGATACAAGGGAAAGAAATGACAACATTCACAGAAACTCAAGTATTGTATTGCCACTTAATTTAGAATTTCCTGAAGACAGCCATTAACAGTAAAGGCTGTGAAATCAGTCAAGGCGCACCACCTTTGCAAGCTATTCTAAAGCACAACTACAAGGAGCAGCTGGAGTTTAACTAACATTCCTCGTTTTTTAAAGAGAAGCGACTTGTGCACTTTTGCCAATAGGCCCTAGCATATTCTTGCAAAATACCGGTTCTCTGGTAATTAAATTTTGTTATTGCTGTTACAAAACAAGCAAATTTCTAACAGTTACTTCTGCCTTGCTATTTTTGACTCAGACATTTATTCAATAAACACATACCAAGCATCTCTCACCACATATAAAGGTATAACAAGACTTTGAAAGTCTAATGATAAGTGGCATTTCTAAGCTTAGTGCTAAAGGCAGGCATGTTTCCTATTTCCATCAAGCAGGCCATCTAATTCTCTTACTTTTTTATACAAAACTCAAAGAAGAGTTGATAAAGTGTTATAAAAGTTATTAGAGCATTTTTATTCCCTGGGTCCATGAGAGTCATTACTGACAATTTTTTAAAGTACATCTACATTTATTAAGAGTCACATTAAGTGACTGTGAACTTTACTAGCTGTGTGCTCAAGATGGCTGAAGCTTTCATACTTTGGGGTCTACAAAAAAAGGTTTACTTGCATACCAGAAGGCGAATTCCATGCTATAAACTGGTGACAAAGGTTTAAGACAGCACCAATTTCAAAGTGTACAAAGTACACACATATACACGCAATGTTACTGCTTAAATCAGTTGAGTAATTCTCTAACCTCTTTTTAATACACATGTAGAATTCAGAGGGCAATTTTTAAATTTCAAAGAAACCTTAATAATCTTTGCAGATTTTAAAGACGGTAAAAAATAAACACAGCAATGCAGCAAAGTCATTTCTCCTGCTGAAATGACCTCCAGCTTCTATGAGCTACTCCAGGTTTCGCAATAAATTAATCTGAGACTCAAACCAAGTACACAAACGGAATCCGAGCTGAGTCCAATTTCCCCCAACAGTCCTGGCAAAACCCACCTGCCTTTCCTCAGCTCTCCCAGTTCCCCATTTTGTCCGCGCGCGCGCACACACACACAGTTACCTTAACTTCGACCAAGAAAAGAAAACAGAAGAACCAGCAGCCAAAACCCTATTTTATCATCATTTACAGCCACTATCTCGAGGAAATCAGAGTGCTACGAACCTGATTTAAGGTAGTCAGAACTAAACCCAGCAGAGCAGAGGGGTATAAATTAGACGTATCTGAAACGCCAGCCCAAGCTCAAACGTCAAATTAACGAAAAGGTTTTCGCAAACAGTATCTCAAATGAGCATTTTAACTCCCAAACTGCCCACCAACCCTCACGAGTGCCAGTACCCACAGTCAGCTGAAGCAACCCGGGAGATAGGAAGTAGCGTGTCTTACCTTGTACATATCTCGACATTGTAGGGATTTCTTAAAACACTCTGGCTTATTATATTCTAGTATATATGTTAATTTCTAGAGGAGTCACTCTACCAGGTAGTGATTTCCTCCCCTGCTCTAATAACCGACGTGTTCCTTCTCCTCTTCCTATGTTTAGCCACTTAAGGGAATATTTATTCAAAGCGATTAAAACTGCCTCCAAAAAAAAAAGAAAAGAAAGGAAAATCTCCTCCACTTCCAAAGGCAGAAACTTGGTGCGACTGAGTCGGCTTGTAACTCTGTGCTCCTGACACAAATGAGGGCCAACGGGAGACTCCCAGGAAAGGTAAAATCACACGAACTTAAATTTCATCAATGAAAGAGGCGGATCTACCGCGGCTATTTCACCGCCCCCGGGTCCCCACGCCCTCCGGGGCCGGGCGACAACCAGCGCTGGCTGGCCGCACCTCCGCTCTCCCTCCCCGCAACGCCGTCCAGCCTCCAGCCAGTTCTCCGCCAAACCGGTCAACAGCGGCCCCCGCCCTAGCGGGGTTCGGGGGGGCGGCAGAGGCGAGGGAGGCCGGCGGCGGTAGAACCAACCATTTTTACCAGCCCCAAAATATCCCGGGACCAGGAGGTGCTAAGAATTCCCCGCGCGGGCGGGGCGGGCCGGGCCTCCAGCTCCCCGCCTTCCCGCGGCGAGCAGCGAAAACCCTGCCGCTGCATTTTCACGGGAGGAGGAGCCGAAGGCTGCATCGCCCCTCCCCGCGCACACGAAGGGGCCGCGCGCGAGGGGAGAACCCGCGTGCCGCCCCGAGTCCGACGGACAGGAGCCAGGAAGGCCCCGATCCTCCTCGCCCACATCCAGTCCCTCCAGCCCAGCGCTCTTCCAAACCCCAAATTTGGCCTCGGGGGTCACACAGCTGGTAAAGGAGAGAGAATCTCCCCATCTCAGAGAGGGAAACACACCCTCCTGGGGGGGCGGTGGGAAGTCCGTCCCCGCCCCTCCCACACCGCCACCGACACCCACCTTCCTTCTCTTCCTTCAGCAGCTGGGAAGTTCGGGGCCGTTTATGGCGCCCCGGGAAGAAGGCTCGCAGGCTGAGAGGATGTCACCTCAGAGGCACTCTTCTCCTCCTCTCTCTCCGCTCACACACGCACACCTTGAAGCCCTCGCCAGCGGGTGCAGCCCAACTGCTGGTCCCCTCCGCCCACCCAGCTGCCGGCTCCGGATACCTTAAAACCCCCACTTTCGCCTAAATAATTCCCCTCCCCCTCCATTTGGAGCAGCCCCCTCAATGCGGAAACGTTCCTGCCGCACAGACGGACAGCAGCAACCGCCAGTCAGGAACAGAGGCGGTGCAGGGCCTGGCCAATGAGGTGTGCGGAGGTGGCAGGGGGCGGGGCGTTTGCGGCTCTAGGAAGCCCAGCCAGTGTGGGCGCGGAGCCAGAGGAGGGGATTCCGCGCGTGGGTTCCGCGCTTGAAGCGGCGCAGCGGGGGTGTTTCACCAGTAAAATACCCAGCTTTCTACAGATACTTCAGCAAGGGAGAGGTTATCTTGCAGTCCGTAAATATGTTGCCGCTTACCAGAGGTTGACGATAGATATCTATCCGGAGAATAGAGGCAGAGCACTCCACAGCAACTACCCCTAAGAGCCCAGGCCTTTCTCACAAACTCTACTCACAATATATGGTCTGGGAAGGGTGAAGATGCCTTACGGAGTAAGCAGTGGGATGTATGGGGCCCACTAACAGGAGGAGGGATTTAAAACGTGGAAGAAAGTGTCAATTGAAGACTCTCCCACCAGAACCGCCACGTCCGGTTCCTATTCCTGTAGAGATTTCTGCTGTGATAGGCGTTTACTTTTCTGATCAAAGTGGAAATGGCTTAAGTAATCATTCAAGAGATGCTTACCTTGTAATATATTCTCGAAGTCCTCAAAGAGAGAGGATGTTAAAAGACAGAACGTTGGCAGTGGCTGGGGTCTGCAAGAGGGCCGCCCAGCATTCGCCCACCCGCCTTACTTGTAAGACTCATTGCACCGGTCAATGGGTGTATCTTAGATTTTATACTTCATGACTCAATCAGCCTACATCAGGACAGATGAATTGTCAGCACTCTCTTAGGTGCCTTCAGTAAACCAGGTGATTCTTAGAAGAGTTTGGACAACACTAATCAACAAAGGTAAAGTGAGAATTTCTAAATGACAATTCTCTAAACAAACTTTAGTATTTTGAGTGCCACATATTTATGTAGAAACTAGTGGCCCAGTGCACGAAATTCGTGCACATTAAAAGGGAATTAATTAGAGGAAATATTTTAATATTGCTATTTGCCCTTTCTCTATAATAGAAGTGTCAAGATGACAGAAAATTAGTAAAATGTATATGACAATTTTCCTCCTGTCAGAGTCTGGGGCATGCCCCCGGACCCAGAGTCAAGTCCCTGCCCACCCATGCACACCTTGAAATCGAGCATGACCCAGCCGGCCCCACCCCTGTCAAGCCCCACAGGGTTGGGGGGGGCACAGCCTCAGGTCCCCCATCAAGCCCTGCTGGGCAGGGGGTGCAGTCTCAGGTCCGCTGGCCCCGGCACGAAGGCACGAAGACCATTTGCATATTAGCTCTTTATTATATAGGATATTAGACAACACAGAAAGGGCCAGTGACTCATTTGTCATACTAGAGAATGATAACTCTTGTTACTGTATTTCTTATGTGAAATCCAAAAACATTACATCCAAAGACCTATCGGCTATAAAATAATTTCCCCAAATAAAACCAAAGAAGTATCTACAATCCAGATGCCTACATTTTAAGAATGGCATTGGAGACTGAAGATCTTAACCAGAATCTCCACATCTTTTGTGTACAGTAGAGAAATTGTTCCAGCTCTAAGTAAGGAGTATTTAACAATCAGCTTACCACCAAAATAAAATACCACTAAAAATTTGGGCCCCATAGGGTTGCTTAGCTTGCGCTAGATAAAGTTAAAGGACAATGAAGAATCTTTAATTATGCAAGGTTTACTGTAAAAAGGAAGATCAGTTATTTTCTATCTTTGCAGAAGGTGAAGGGAGAGGAAGTGAGTTTTAATTGAGAAAGAGCATTTGGTAAGACTTAAGAATGACATCTTGATTTATGAGTAATTATATATTGAGATTAGGTACCAAAGGATGTTGTACATATGCTGCATCAAGAAATTTCCAAAAAAATAAGTACCTGTCTTGAATGGTTAAGTCTATAACCACCCAGATGCTGCCTGTTAAGAGAATACTACAAGCTATATTCCTAGATATTATTTTTAAATAGTGCCATGTAAATGGAATTTCCTCATACAGTGGCTTACTTTTAATCTTGAACCCCAAAAGATTTTGTAAAAGAGCCTCTCACTCCCTCAGAGCCACTGGAAACAACCTCACTTGGCAGATCATGTGGAGTTAAAGAAGAAAGACCATGGCCATGGAGCAATTTCAAATCGGTTCAGAAGGCAGTTGCCTACTTCTCTATATATCTATACATTTAATACCTGAAAAATTGTGCCGTGTGTGTGTGTGTGTGTTTAATCCTTTTTTTTTTTTTTTCATAATACATTACTATGGAGTTACCTGTCAAGGTGTATGATGCTGTTATCTATATCATTAGAAATCTGTAAAATGCATAGATAGATTTGCAGATAAACCTTGGGAGAAACTTGGGGGTATCAAAGGAGGATGAAGATGGGGGGTTGGGAAGGAGTGTGCGTGGCAGGGATGAATTATAATGGATTGTAAACTAAAAAGAAGCCTGACAGCCAATTTTTCACTGGTACCATATGCTACCATCTAAGGATGATATAAATTTTGCCTATAACTTTCTCTTTCCTTCTTTCTACTTCCCTTTGGAAACTTGAGAAAATTCAGTTTCATTTAACTAGTCCCATGTCCTGGCATGTATAACAACCTTGCCATATCATTTTCTATTTTGTTACATAGGAACATTCTATTAACAACAAGGAGACAATGATTCTTGCCCTATTTCTAACCATCATTTTTTGTGCCCCTTAGATTTAGTCTTTGGCACATTGTCTGGTACATAGCAAACACTTAGTAAGTATATACTGAATGACCAATTTATTGCCATTAAATCTTTTTAACTCCAGTGTTGTATCCTTTACTCTTTGAGAGCTGTAAACAAGATTTTTTTTAAATTTATATTTAGAGGTATTTGTTTCAGTTATTTCCACCTGGAATATCAACTTGGGCCAAAGTATAAAAATAGTAGCAGCAAATGCAACATTCTGATGACTTGACAGTAAGCTTTGCTAACTACCCACCATAGTCATTATCCAATAATGGGGTGGTTTAGAAATTGCTAAAGCATGAAATAAGTATACAGATCAGTAATGTGTATGGGTTTGGGTTTTTTGTCTATCCTACCCCAATTCCCTACACACAAGAAAATAAAGCAATGAAGTTTTGGAAAACATGTTAGACACATAAATTTTCAGTCAAGCCTGAAGTGTTTCGCCAAGAGGCCAGGTAACAATTATACACCAGACTGGTGCCCACACTTAATGCATAGCATTGGCTCCCACCTGTATCCTAGGCCACTCACATGAAAGAGGAAAGAGGGGGATACTATTGGTCAGAAATTGCCAGTTACTAATTAGGTCTAACGATAGGGCACTTCACTTGAGTCAAAAGATAACTAAACAGGGTTAACTGGAAAGAAATATCAAATAATATCTGTGAGACGGACTACTAATGAATGAGTAGTCTAAAAATGAATGGCATTTCCAAATACTTGAGGAAGAGAGACTTCATTCTTTCCTGTTGCCAGCACCGTGTTGTTAATGAATCAGGAAGTTTGCTGAAACAAATTATGAATTTAAATTATGACATATCCTTCCATTTGTTCATAGTATGAAATTAAATTCCATTGGAAGGTTATATAACTTGTATATCACAACATAGCAATTATTTCAAATAACTAATCTGCTTTAAAAGCAGGGTTGTCTCACATTACAGATAATTATCTAAAGAGTTGAAAACCCAATCTTCTAAGTAGTTTTAAAAATCATCAGGCTCTCAAGAATGCAGTTTAACCACAACATGCATTATCTTGTTCACATCAAGAATTCTACTCTACATTCTCCTCTGAAAGTTGCTTAGAAGAGGTCCTTACTATGTTGTCTCCTATTTCTCATGTTCTGTATGTTGCCCAGAGGAGAGTGTTGATGAGGATTGATGATGCCCATGAAATTGTATCTCACTCATGTGTCAAACGGCATCTCCAGACCCCCCTTAATTGTAGAGACAGAAGAGTTATTTCCTTTAGTGAGTAGGCACAGGAATAACCATTTAAAAAATCTTGTATTCTCTCGGTGTTTTTAACAAACATAGATCATTATGTAATTATAATTTGGAAATGCAAAAAAAACCAAACAAAACACACACTAAGAAATAACACATCTCTTACTAAACTACTAAGATAGAATAGACATTATTCTTTTCTGTAGTGATGTATGTATAGATAATGAGGTTACTTATTCTTAGTGACTTTGAAATCCTCATAGAAAAGAGCTGTGAAATAGGAAAGCGTTCAGTTTAACTCTATTTTTTCCTCTTCCAACCATATTAAAGATGCCTTATTGTGCATTCCATCAAATGTCTTTTGATGGTTTTCCAAATATCTCTGCCTCTGGTCAGCTTACTAAATTTCCTGCCAGTGCCACCACTGGGAAGGGAAGGATAAAGAACTTCTGTTTCTTAGTCTCAGGGAATTTATTTTAAACATTTCACAGTCACCATTCTAACTAAATATTAAAGAGAAGATTCTCAGGATTATTCTTTGAATGAGGCCTAAATAATTAGGTAATTATATATCATTAAATGTATAATATAAATTAGGGAATAAAAAAGTAACACTATTTTTCCCTTTCTAGAATGAAAAGGAGAATGACATATTTATAGAAAACACCACAGGAAAAACTGTGGTATAATAATGTTAAGTTCTGGTACCATTTTTAACTGACTTTTTAAAAATATTTAATAGGGCATTTCACTTGAGTCTAAACATAACCAAAAAGTCTTAACTGGAAAAAGATATCAAATAATATCTGTGAGACAGACTGCTAATGAATGAGTAGTATTTTTTTTTTTAAAAAGAAACCGGTAGTTCTTTTAAAAAATATTCTTTGATAGTCCTTTAAAAAAATAATAAGGTAGTCTAAAAAGAAAAGTAGTTCTTTAAAAAAAATCTCACTAGTACCAAAATGCTGATAATAAATTACTGTACTCTTTTGCCTTACCTCTCTTCATCTAGCCCTGCACCATTTTTCTTCGGAAAATTACCTTAGTTATATATACCAGATAATTATTTATAAATGCTTATATTGCTATTTCTTCAGTTTCTGGATTTTAGGCATTATATGTTTCAACTTTCTATTATAATAGAAAAGGACTCTGCTCACTTATTTCCCAAACTTTTCCTCATCATGACACAGAGAGAAATGATAATATTTGTATGGCAATTAGGGTAACCTGGAGGGAATTTGTGGATATCTATATTGGACATGCTAAAAAATCAATTGCTTAAAAAATACATGAAATTACAAAAATAAAAGTGAATGCAAAGTATCAGGGGAAATATTAAATATAATTTGTATTAAACTTTTAGGATAAAATCTTTTCAAAGTTTTTAATGACAAATTTGAACTTCCTACATGAACCTAAACTTTTTGAATCAGGTTTTATGTTTAAAATAGCTACACATAGTTTCTGATCAAGACTTTCAAAATGATAATCTCTTCAAATTCTTGATAATCACTGTGGTTGACTGAATAATGGCCCTCAACGATATCCAGTTCTTAAACCCTGAAACCTGTGAATGTTACCTCAGATGATAACAGGGATTTCAAAACTGGGATTAAATTAAGGATTTTAAGATGGAGAAATTATCCTGGATGGGTCCTAAATGTAATCACAAGTGCCCTTATCCTATATAATAAAAGGCTAATATGCAAATTGTCCCCTCTGGAGTTCGACCAACCGGGAGTTCGACTGCTTACTATGATGTGCGCTGACCCCCAGGGGCAGTGTGGAACGAAGGAAGGCCCTGGGTGGCAGCCAGGGGAAGGAAGGCCCCAGCTGGCAGCCGGAAGGCTCCGATTGGCCCTAATCACCGGCCAGGCCTAGGGACTCTACTGGTGCATGAATTTCATGCACTGGGCCTCTAGTAAAATATAAACAGAGATATTTGAAGACAAAGAAGAAAAAAGCAATGTGATGATGGAAGCAAGAAGAGAAAAGGCAATGTGATTTGAGTCCATGAACTAAGGAATGAAGAAAACGTTCAGAAACTGGAATAGGCAAGGACATGATTTTCCCCTAGAGCCTCCAGAGATGGTGTGGCCCTGGTAGCACCTTGATTTCAGTCCATGGAAACTCATTTCAGACTTTGGGCTTTCATAACTGTAAAAGAATAAATATATGTTGTTATAAACCACCCAGTTTGTGGTAATTTGTTTCATCAGCCAAAGGAAACAAATACAGTCATCATTCATGAAAAGCTTTACACAACTGGTGATAAAATTTTTTTAACCGTTTATTTTGCAACCATTCAAAAATGTAAATGGGTGAAATTATAATCAGAGAATATAATAGCTCTTTTTTATTGACAACCACAGGATGAAATCTGATTTGATAATTGGCACAGAGTCTAACTGATAATTATTTCCTATGTTGCCTTGCCATAACATTAATATCAGGTTGTTATTACTTGATTATTATTAAATGTCTATTTTCCCTCCATAGACTGTATTTCTAGGTGAGTAAGCTGATGCTACCATACCTAACATTTAAATTCAATTGAACATTTTTCTATCAAGTATTTTAAAATAATGATGAAACTTTAATTCATAAAACACACATACATTATTGGATTAGTTAGATCAAAACTATTTTGGATTCCGTTAAAAGGCCACATCAACTGCAAACAATCAGAAGTATCAGATGCCTGTAAAGTCAGAGTTTGAAAGCCATCAGAGTTGCACCATCCGGGAGCTCCATGCTGGATGCAATGTGCTAAGCACAGCCAAGGAGTTATTCTACCATCTGGACATCTACTTTAGCAGCCAGCTACCAAGCATTGCATGCTGTTATTCACCTTTGGAAAGAAGCTATGGAACTACTGGATGTTTTTTATCATCCACTCCACCTGTAGATTTGCTGTACCTCTTGGGCCACCCTCTGATAAAGGCTGCTAGCAGCATAAGGCAACCAGCTCAGAGTATCCCAATATCATGCTTCACAGCTGTAAGCCATTTGAAGCATAGAATTAGAAAATTCTGGTCTATATTACCCCTCCCATCACTGCTGGTCAGACACCAAAAAAAAAAAAAAAAAAGAGAGAGAGAGAGAGAGAATTTGAAGCAGTACTGGAAGAAAGGAAGGAAGGGATATGGAGAAACCAAGATGGTGGCATAGCTAAGCACCTAAAATGCTGCCTCACACAACAATTTCAAAACTACAACTAAAAGACAGAACAGACACCATCCAGAACCACAGGAAAGCTGGCTGAGTGGAAATTCTACAACTAGAAGGAAAGAGAAAAGCTCACGGAGAATTGGAGGAACGGCAAAGGATTGAGGTACGGCAAAGGGTCTTTGTGTGTGCAGAGAGGAAGGGCGGCTGAGAGCCTGGCTGACTTTCTCTGGCGGGAGGGGGAAGGAAGCCCCTGACTGCACTGAGCCCCAGTTCCAGGCAAGCCCCTGGGGACCCACGCTCTTGAGGGGGGAATCTGGACTCTCGGGCAGAGGCTCGGGAGACGGGGAAGGCAGAGGTCTGGAGGCATGTGCATGCAAGGGCAGGGCTGACAGGAAGCCAAGACTGTCTGCTCCGCCCTGAGACTCCACCCAATCCAAGCTGAGCACAGAGGCTTATGCAATTTGACAAGTCTAATCCTATAAGGCTGTCTCCAGCACCAAACTTCTCCCAGCGTAGACACAGCTGATCCTCACAGCCAACTGGCCTGGAGGTCAATTCCTCCCAGTGATACCAACAATCAATATTTAACTACAACAAGACTGTACACGCAGTCCACAAAGGGGTGCACCAAGAGTATTCACCCCAGGTTAACTAGAGAGACCAACCCACTGGGCCATATAGGAAACCTAGCACACAAAGCTACCCTACCAACTCAGGGAAGCAGTGAAAATGCGGTGACAAAGAAACAGATCACAAACGAAAGAAATGGAGGAAAACAAACAACTGGATATAGAATTAAAAACCACGGTTATAAGGCTTTTCAAGAATATCCTAGAAAAGGCCGATAAATATAATGAGACCCTCAAAGATATAAAAAGGATCAACTAGAAATTAAACATACACTGACTGAAATAAAAAATATTATACAGAGACCCAACAACAGACTAGAGGAACACAAGAATCAAGTCAGAATTGAAATACAAAGAAGCAAAAAACAACCGAAAAAGCAAAAAGAAAAAAAATCCAAAAAGTTGAAGATAGTGTAAGAAGCCTCTGGGACAATTTCAAGCGTACCAACATCCGAATTATGGGGGTTCATCTGAAGAAGAGAAAGAGCAAGATACTGAAAACCTGTTTGAAGAAATAATGACTGAAAACTTCCCCCACCTGGTGAAAGAGATAGACTTACAAGTCCAGGAAGCACACAGAACCCCAAACAAAAGGAATCCAAAGAGGACCACACCAAGACACATCATAATTAAAATGCCAAGGACAAAAGACAAAGAGAGAATATTAAAAGCAGCAAGAGAAAAACAGTTAATTACCTACAAGGGAGCACCCATATGATTGTCAGCTGATTTCTCAACAGAAACTATGCAGGCCAGATGGGAGTGGCAAGAAATTTTCAAAGTGATGAATAGCAAGAACCTACAACCGAGATTACTCTACCCAGCAAAGCTATCATTCAGAATTGAAGAGCAGATAAAGAGCTTCACAGATAAGAAAAAGCTAAAGGAGTTCAACACCACCAAACCAGTATTATATGAAATGCTGAAAGGTATTCTTTAAGAAGAGGAAGAAGAAAAAAGTAAAGATAAAAATTATGAACAACAAATACATATCTATCAACAAGTGAACCTAAAAATCAAGTGAATTAAAAACCTGAGGAACAGAATAATCTGGTAAAAATAATAGAATCAGGGGCATAGAAAGGGAGTGGACTGATAATTCTCAGGGGAAAAGGGGTATGGGGGGGTGCAGGAAGAGACTGGACAAAAATCGTACACCTATGGATGAGGACAGTGAGGGGGAGGTAAGGGTAGAAGGTGGGGTGGGAACCAAGTGGAGGGGAGCTATGGGGGGGAGAAGGTGAAACAATTGTAATAATCTGAATAAAGATTTATTTTTTAAAAAATTAATGTGAATATGACACAATCAAAAACAAGAACATTCTGTCTCTAAATTTCAAATTAAATAAAGCAAGCTAATAAGGAAAAAAAAAGAAAGAAAGGGAGGGAGGCAAGAAGGAAGGCAGGCAGGCAGGCCATTTTCAATTATCAGTGACTTTGAACCAAATTTTTAAAAAATATATTTTATTGATTTTTTACAGAGAGGAAAGGAGAGGGATAGAGAGTTAGAAACATTGATGAGAAAGAAACATCGGTCAGCTGCCTCCTGTATACCCCCTACTGGGGATGTGCCTGCAACCAAGGTACATGCCCTTAACCAGAATCAAACCTGGGACCCTTCAGTACGCAGGCCGACGCTCTATCCACTGAGCCAAACCGGTTAGGGCATGAACCAAATTTTTAAAGAGAAAAATGTTAGAGAAGCCTATTGACATTCTGGCTTTGCATGGATCAGTACGATAACAAATTGAAAACTGATATTAATAGAATAATAGAAATACATTTATTGAAGACTACTGTCTGGATTTGGAGCATCACAGACAGACTAAGAGACTTTAGGCCATTTGATATGTGAGCCTTTCTAACACACACCAACATACAATGAAGCCCATATGAAGCCAAAAATTGAGTAACAGAGCAATGAAAGAAAAAAAGGATTCATATACATCAAAACTTCCCTTAAGCCTTGTTAGCTTGAGGCTTTTACTAGTTTCCTAGTGAAAAGGAATAAAACAATTCTAAAGTCACATTGATAATTATTTGAAATTTTTGTCTGCATGTACATATACATATATATATATGTTGATATACATTACGTATTGCCACATATTTATTTATACTTTATATCCTTTCTTATTCCAAAAAGAATTTGAAGCCAAAACATGTATATTCTTGATTAAGCTCATTGCTTAGTAAACTGGATATAGCATATTTCATTCTACAGTAGAAATTCAGTTTAGTCATTCTCATCTAATTCTTTTGTTAGCTTTAGATAGTCATGTTAAAGAGCCCCTTCAGTTATTATTATTTTTATTTTATTTTTAAAGTTTAAAATGCACATTTAAAAATGTTTGAATATTTTTATTTTTTTAATTTTTTATTGTTTTTAAGTATTACAAATAGTAGTACATATTTCTCCTTTTTCCCCCCCCATTGACCTCCCCCCGACCTCCCCTACCCCCCAGTACATGCCCTCACCTGCCCGCCTTCCCCGCCCCCCCTGTGTCTTGTATCCATTGGTTGTGCTTATATGCATGCGTACAAGTCCTTCAGTTGGTCTCTTACAGTTATTATTTTTTAAATGGCTTTTTCTGAACCCAAATGATAACAGTCTATATTCTAGGGTAGAGAGATTTAAGAAGTAAGCAGAATTCCTTGTTGTATAGATCGGTGTGCTAGATTAGGCATGTTATATATTACATGATCAGTCTCTAAATCTGTAAATTCTTCAGAACAATCCTTACAAAATATGTACCTTCACATAAGTTTTTTTTAAGTTATGGTGTTTTTTATGTTTCAGGCACTCATAATAATATTGATTTCTAGGGTGGCAGAAGAGTATATTGGAAAAAACAGTTGGAAAATAGCCTGGTTTTTTTGTCTTAGTTTTTTACTTCTGCCACTTAGAACCTGAAAATGTTGGATAAATTACTTGGTTAACTCTATGAGCCTTACTTACTAGTAGTTTCCTCACTTAAAGATAAGAATAACACTAATTACCTGCCTTGCCTCTTTCAGGATTATCATAAATATCATCTCACTCAATGTTGGCACAGAGTCTGACTGATAATTATTTCCTTTGTTGACTTCCAATAACATTAATCTCATGTTATTATCACTTGATTGTTATTACCTATTAAATATATATTTTTCCTTCCATAGACTGTAAGTTTTTTGAGGGAAAGGATCATATCTAACTTGTACCCCAGAGTATATTGTGTGCTTGGCACATAATCAACACACAAAAGAAATTTGTTGAATGAATTAATCAAATGAGATATTTGCAGTGAACTTTAAAAGCTATAGAGTGCTATGTAGGTATATATTAGAGTTTTCTCATTATTTCTTTAGCAAACATGTTTTAGATGACAAATATGCAATATATAAATTTACTTTTAAGAACACTAAATAAAGGAGGCATTTTAAAATGAGTTCTGTGTGATAAAGTGTTTGTAAAGATGGCTCTAATTCTTCCTATCCTGTGCCATGTTCCTATGACCTTGTCACTTCTCCCATTAAGAGGTAGATTCTTTCCCTGATTGGCCCGGTGACTTTCTTCAACTAATAGAATGAGGCAGAAGTATATTGTGTGATGTTCAAGCCTCAGGAAGGTTTTCAGCTTTTAGTCTTCCTCAGATTATAAAGAGCACAAGAGACCAGACAAAAAAAAAATTGCATTGGAAAAGGAGTAAAAAGAAAGGATAGCCGAAGCTGAAACTGAAACTTATCTGGAGCTAGACATGTGGAAAGTGGAGAACTTGCTCAAATATTGGCAGCTAGATAGTTGGAAATTGAACAGATTCCATCTGATGGCCATTGTGTATGGAGCCATTGAAGAACAATTGAAAGGACAGGAATGCCCTCTTACTGTAGCTGCCTTAAGAAGTCAAACTACTGCCCTAACCAGTTTGGCTCAGTGGATAGAGCGTCAGCCTGCAGACTGAAGGGTCCCAGGTTTGATTCCGGTCAAGGGCATGTACCTGGGTTGCAGGCACCTACCCAGTAGGGAGTGTGCAGGAGGCAGCTGATCGATGTCTCTCTTTCATTGATGTTTCTAACTCTCTAATCCCTCTCCCTTCCTCTCTGTAAAAAATCAATAAAATATATTTAAAAAACAACAACAAGTCAAACTGCTAAATATATGCAAAGCCATGTGGAAGACTTTCTGCCACTTTTAACAAACCCTAATACAGGAGATATGTAGTCTCCAAAGAGTTTGGAAAGTACTGTGATGATACTATAAATGCAGCTGCATGGGGAGGTCAGCTTGAGCTAAGAACCCTGTCTCATATTTTACATACACCAATAGAGATAATACAGGCAGATTCTCCTCTTTTGTAATTGGTGAAGAATATAAAAAACAACAACATAACACTTGTGTATATATGACATGCATACAGTTTAGGAGAACATATAATTCTGTTACATGGTTGGTGAACAGAGCTATTGAAATTGCAGCTAGTTTACAAAATGTTGCACAATTATGTTTTAGTATAGTGTGCTGGATTGTTCTAAATGTTACTGAAAAACACAACTACCTTAAATCAGTTTTATGGCAAAGCTGCTAACAGGCTTTTAAAAATGTGTCAGAGATTAACTTTAACCAGCATTCCCTTAATGGTATTTTAAAAATACTTATAAGTCCACTAGGGAGAACATCATTTATAGGCCAAGATGCAACCCTATTTGCTTATATTTTTATTAATATAGGATCCTTAATATTCTGTTGAAATAAATCATAAATGTTTTACTAAAAGCTTTCAGTAAATGTAATTATTCTTAAAGAAATGAAATGACTCAGTCTCTGTCATTACCATTACAATAATGTGGGGATGGTGACAGCAAATTTAATGCTTATAAATAAATTTGATTGCAGTAGCCTTGGTATTAGTGAGATTAATGCTGTGAAGCTTTTATATAACCACATCAAAGTGTAGCTAAGAAGCTTGCTTTAATGGTTAAGAATTTTAAAATATTTTTTCAGATGGGAATCAGTTGTTTTAAGAAATGAGACCAATTGAAAGGTAAATAGGTGTTCCCTATCAGATTTAAACCTCTAAAGAATTAGAGAGTAGCCTTTTATTTGTGTAATTTAAAAAGACACAACAGATTAATATGTCTAAGTCATTTGCTAGTACTTGCTGTTTCTTCTATTTTTTCTTAATCCTCAACCAAGGATACTTTCTCCGTTGATTTTTTTAAAAAAAGAAAGAAAATGGAAGGGAGGAAAGAGAGAGAGAGAGAGAGAGAGATGGGGGAGAGGGAGAGAGAGAAACATTAATGTGAAAGAGACACATTGATTGGTTACCTCCCACACACGCCACCACCAGGGGCAGGGCTGAAACCTGCATCCCAAGTACATGCCCTTAATCGAGAATGGAACCATTGACCCTTTGGTGAGCGGGCCAAAGCTCCAACCAAGCCATGCCAGCCAGGGTTACTTGATGTTTCTTAAACTTCAGAATTGGATTAGTAGCATGATATCTTGATTATTTTCATAATTATAGATTTTTCTATTTTTTGTTGTGTTTTCTTCACCACTTATCTGCTTTGCTTTGCTTTTCTTGCAGTTTTTCCCACTAAGAAACAGTTTGTGACCTCTTATTCCTTAATTTGTACAAGTTGAAGGAGTAGCATGTAACATGGTCTAAGGCCAAGTTTACTTCAGATTCTTCCTCTTTTCTGATTTGTCTCACAAGATCTTCTTTTTGCTTCATTTTTTTAGGATTAAAAGAAAGCCTTTTTACTTGCTATTTTGCCTCAACAGAGAATTTGCTAAACTGATACCTCTCAACTTTCAACTGGCTTTCAATGGAGCATGATGTATGTGTTTTGTGGATATGTGCTCATTTGTATAATTTTATTCAGTAAACATGCTGACATGTCTTAATTTAAAAAAAAAAGAAAAAAAATTGCAGGAACATAACTTTCAATTTAATCCACATTTACAAAAAGTTTAAGTGAGCACACAAACATGTTGATGAGGGAATCACAGGAATTGTTCACAAATATTCCAGCTCTCTTCCTGGATATTGGTAGGATTGCTCTTCCCTTCTCACTTTGGAGTTAGTTGTGACTATGGCCAGTGAAATGTGAACAGTAATAGCATTTATAATTTCTGGGCAGGTCTTTTAAGAGCAAGTGCCATTGAACAATTCTCCATGTTGCCTTCCCACTGTCACAGTGATTGAAGAAGCACACTATTGAGATGGGAGTCTCCATTAGCCTAGATTCTTGAGTGATGTTGAAGTGAACCCGCTGCCAACTGCATTTGACATGGTGTAAAATCAGAAACTATGGATAAGCCAGAGAAACAAGTTAGCAGGAAAAAGAGAATGGGAAAGACTTGCAGAGAGAATCTGAGATGCCATGAGAGAAAGATGAGGGAGAGCAACTGATCCCCTAGAATTTCTTTGGTTCTAGGTGCTTTCCAGGTTCCATGGGATCTAACAGTAAGCGCAACATTATCCAATGGAGCTTGAGTAGGACTACAGATACTTGAACAACAACAACTAAAAGCCTAAATACCTGTATTTCCACTTAGCGAGGTGTCTTCAAAATGCATATGCTTAATCAAAAGGTATGGGCATTGCCAAATATTACCCACTAGCAAGGGTAATATGAAAGTGCCCCTTTCATAGTACGGAACCCTTGACGAAATTGGGTATGCACATTAAAAAAAAGGGGGGGGGGAATTTTTTTAATAAGCAAAAAAGGTTAACTCTATTAGTCAACATTTTTTAATTAGTGAGGCTGACTTTTTTAAAAAATGTTTCTAAGTCATTTATCCCCCCCTTTTTTTTAATTTTAAGAATTTATTTATCTTGCCAGTTCATTTGTTAGGACCTTAAAATTTTATGGGTGCATATGAACTTTTTGTATTATACTTATCACAAATACTTGCCCAATTTGGTTTCAACTTTCAGATTTTTATGTTGGTGGTTTATGTCATATTTTTTTTTAATCCTCACCCAAGGAGTGAGTGTATATATGTATTTTTAAAGACAGTGGAAGGGACGGGAGAGAGGGTGAGAGAGAAACATTGATGTGAAAGAGACACATCGGTTGCCTCCCACACACGTCACGACCAAGGGCAGTGATGGAACCTGCCTCCCAGGTACATGCCCTTGATCGAGAATCAAACCTTTGGCATTCTGGTGCGTAGGCTGATGCTCTAACCACTGAGCACCCCGCCAACGTTTATGTCAACTTTTAATTGTTGTGTAGTAAAACATACACTTTCCTTTACTAAGATTAAAAGTTTTTACACAACCAGAGATTGTTAAATATTAATTCACTTCTTATTTTTCCTTTACTCCCATTTTCTTATCTATTTGATTTTCATTCATATTGTACAAAGCATATCAATTCAAGCAAATTATAAATACAAAAGCAAATAAATGGGCAAGTGATTATTTTCTCTTCTAATATTAACATTTTTAAACCTATTAATTCTTAATCTATTTAGATTTTATTTTGGTCTATAGTTTAAGATGAAGATTCAATTGATTCTTTTTTCCAAAAACGGCTAACCAGTTATCCTGCTATTTCATTGACTAATCATTCCCTTTTCCATTAATTTGTTGTGGTTTTTCAGCTTCATTTTTGACCAGATATAATGCTCTTTATTTCAACTTATTCACTCTACGTTTCTCATTTATTGGTTTGTTTGTTTCAGGATGGCTTTTGAAAGAGTCAGTTGAGTGTAATAAAATTGGGTATCAAAATACCGCTTGATTTTGCTGGTGTGTTTACAGGGGAAGAAGTGTCATGATGTCTTTGAAGTTGGCATAGGACAACACTCCAGCCAACTGAGCCACAACCTCAAGGGCATCCCTCCCAATTTTTTAACCTCCACATGTGGGTGTGGGACCAGCCTGTTTTTCATCTCCACCCCTTTTACCAATGTCAATATGGCTTCTATATATCCTTAGTTATAGGATATATAACTAAATCCAAATTTGGCGATACAAAATGAAACTTTGAAAGTTTTTAAATAAATTTCCAAAACTGAATTTTATCATGATACTCTGCAAACTGGAATTTCTTTTAGTTTAATAATAATACATAAGCCTATTTCCTTTTGCTTTTTTAGCATTTCCTATGACTATTAATACCATGAAATTATTATACTAACCACTTGTGTGCTATGTAAATTAACATCTTTTATATATAGCTATTAATATTATTTCCCACATTTTTCCTTTTAAGGATTAAATTGATTCACAAACCCTAATTCTCTTTTCTACTTCTTTTGATAAAATATTATTGTTCCACATTATGTCCCAACAATTATACTCCCTCTGCCCTCACACAAAGATGGTTCGAATTTTTATTTTATGTTAATTAGTTAAGCTGCTGAGAAGGAAATATACCTATGTTTACTCCTTTAAAAATATATATATATATATATATATATATATATATATATATATATTTATTGATTTCAGAGGGGATGGGAGAGGGAGAGATAGAAACATCAATAATGAGAGAGAATCATTGATTGGCTGCCTCTTGCATGCCCTACACTGGGGATCTGGGGACCTGGGGATTGAGCCCAACAGGAATCAAACTGAATTGAACTGTGACCTCCTGGTTCATAGGTCGATGCTCAATCACTGAGTCATACTGGCTGGGCCCTACCTTTACTCCTTACCTTCATACCTAATGTGTGTGTGTGTGTGTGTGTTTGTTTCTGAAATCCTTTGATGTACTCGATTTTGCACTTTTATTTTAAACTTTAGGCTTTTGGATAGGGCCTTTAATTTTAATTCATTTTCAGCAATTGTTCCATTTTATGTAATATAACAATTTAAGGCTACTGTTAAATCATACATTTTTGAAACAACAGAGTTCCACCTCCTGAGGACTGTTGTGACAGAATCCTAACATGACCTTTTGTGCAAGTAATTCACTTTCTGTACTGTGACCCTAAGGTCATTGCCAAAAAACATAGCTGATCTTGTAATTCTGCTGCTTAAAAAGCTTCCATGGCTCCCAGCCACCTATAGGTAAAATGAAAACTCCTTAGAACAGAAAAAGAACCTTTCATCATCTGGCTCCACCTAACTTATTACTCTAATTCCCCCTGCCCGCCCCCCCCCCCCCGCCCCCGCAAAGTGAACACAGGAGCTGTAGCCTCAGAGGTGCTTGTCAGTCTCAACAGTTATGTCCCATGTCATTCCTTTTGCACTTGTCTTGTAATTTCTATTTAGAATATCCTACCCTTCTCTTCTGCTTCACCCAAATTCTTAGTATCTTCAAAAGCCAATTGAAGTTCACTTCCTCAGTGAAACTCCAGGTCAGACTTCCTGGCAGTCAGTCAACTCTTCCTCTAGGGACTAGACAGTCATAGTCTAGAGGGGGAGAGAGATAAGTAAACAATCAAACACTTGGTCAAAAGGACCTCATCATTTATTCCCCTCTGTGTTCCCTGCACCTACTAGTCACATGAAAAATTAATGTTGAATTGAACTTAACTGAATCATAAAGAACAAGTTTAATAATTACATTTTCACTTTTAAGATTGCTGACCATATGGATTTTCTAAAGTTATAGGTTCATAATTTGACGTTAAAAACCACAAAATGGTTGCTAAAGTTTTATAAATAAACTAGAGGCCCGGTGCACGAAATTTGTACACAGGGGGGCGTGGGGGTGTCCCTCAGCCCAGCCTGCACCCTCTCCAATCTGGGACCCCTCAAGGGATGTCCAACTGCCTGTTTAAACGGGCAGTTGGACATCCCTCTCACAATCCAGGACTGCTGGCTCCCAACTACTTGCCTGCCTGCCTTCCTGATTGCCCCTAACCACTTCTGCCTGCCAGCCTGATCACCTCCTAACCACTCCCCTGCCAGCCTGATTGATGCCTAAATGCTCCCCTGCCAGCCTGTTTGCCCCTAACTGCCCTCCCCTGCAGGCCTGGTACCCCCCAACTGCTCTCCCCTGCAGGCCTGGGTCTCCCCCAACTGCCTTTCCCTGCAGGCCTGGTAACCCTCAACTTCCCTCCTCTGCCGGCCGGGGCACCCCTAACTGCCCTCCCCTGCAGGCTTGATCACCCCCAACTGCCCTCCCTTGCAGGCCTGGTCCCTCCCAACTGCTGTCCCCTGCTGGCCATCTTGTGATGGCCATCTTGTGTCCACATGGGGGCAGGATCTTTGACCACATGGGGGCAGCCATCTTGTGTGTTGGAGTGATGGTCAATCTGCATATGACTCTTATTAGATAGGATAGAGGCCTGGTGCATGGGTGGGGGCCAGCTGGTTTGCCCTGAAGGGTGTCCCGGATCAGGGTGGGGGTTCCCTTGGGGTGTGGGGCGGCCTGGGCGAGGGGCCTGTGGTGGTTTGCAGGCCAGCCACGCCCCCCAGTGACCCAAGCAGAGGCCCTGGGATCTGGGATTTATTTATCTTCTACAATTGAAACTTTGTAGCCTGGAGTGGAGCCAAGCCTTCTGCTCGCTCTGTGGTGGCAGCCATTTCTGTTGGGATTTATTTATCTTCTATAATTGAAACTTTGTAGTCTTAAGCAGAAGCCAAAGCAGGCCAGGGCTGCAGAAGCTTGGCTTCCTCCATCGCCGCGGGCAACCCTAGCCTCCTGCTCTCCAGCTACGTGGCTGCTGCCATTTCTGTTGGAATTTATCTTCTACTAGAGGCCTGGTGCACAAAATTCATGCACGGGGCCGGGGGGTGGTGTCCCTCAGCCCAGCCTGCACCTTCTCCAATCTGGGACATCCCTCTCACAATCCAGGGCTGCTGGCTCCCAACCACTTGCCTGCCTGCCTGCCTGATTGCCCCTAACCGCTTCTGCCTGCCAGCCTGATCACTCCCTAACCACTCCCCTGCCAGCCTGATTGACACCTAACTGCTCCCCTGCCTGCCTGATTGCCCCTAACTGCCCTCCCCTGCCAGCCTGGTCCTTTGCAGGCCTGGTCCCTCCTAACTGCCCTCCCCTGCCAGCCTGGTCACCCCTAACTTCCCTCCCCTGCAGGCCTGGTTCCCCCCAACTGCCCTCCCTTGCAGGCCTACTTCCTCCCAACAGCCCTCCCCTGCCGGCCATCTTGTGACGGCCATCTTGTGTCCATATGGGGGCAGCCATCTCTGACCACATGGGGCCGTCATCTTGTGTATTGGAGTGATGGTCAATTTGCATATTACTCTTTTATTAGATAGGATAATTGAAACTTTGTAGCATTGAGTGGAGGTCTGGGCCGGCAAGGGCAGGCGGAAAGCTTGGCTTCCTCCATTGCCAGGGAAACCCAAGCCTCCCTTCTGCTCTCTGTGGCTGCAGCCATCTTGGTTGGGTTTATTTGCATATTCCCTCCTGATTGGCTGGTGGGTGTGGCTGGTGGTGTAGTGGAGTGATGGTTAATTTGCATATTACTCTTTTATTAGATAGGATGTGTATCTTATACTTTTTTTATTTTGATAGTATTAGAGCTGTCTCCCATTTTCTCCCCCTTTACCCACCTCCTCCTAATCCCTAACTCCCTCCCCCCAGGTCTTCACCACCCTATTGCCCATGTCCATGGGCTGTACATATCCTATATAATAAAAGGGTAATACGCAAGTCGACCAAATGGTGGAAGAGCCGGTCACTATGACACGCACTGATCACCAGGGGGCAGACGCTCAACGCAGGAGCTGCCCACTGGTGGTCAGTGTACTCCCACAGGGGGAGCGCCACTCAGCCAGAAGCTGGGCTGATGGCTGGTAAGCGCAGTGGCTCTCTCACCTCTGTGGCCACTGGGAGCAGGCCAAAGCCATCAGTCGGACACCCCCCAAGGGCTCCCGGACTGCGAAAGGGTGCAGGCCAGGCTGAAGAATGCCGTGCACTGGGCCTCTAGTACGTATATAAGTTCTTTGGTTTATCTCTTCTTGTCCCTCCATCCCCACATCGAGGTATGTCAGTCTGTTCCATGCCTTCATGTTTCAGGTCTTATTTTGTTAGTCAATCCATTTTATTCATTAGATTCCACAAATGAGTGAGATAATGTGATATTTGCTTTTCTCAGATTGGCTTATTTTACTTAGCATAATGGTCTCTAGGTCCATCCATGCTGTTATCTTATATACCTTTTAATAAATTTCAGTTATATTCATATAGTTTTTTTGTTTGCTGTTTTTTACTTTAAGTGAAGTCTGTATTATTCTTGGAACCTAAATAAATGTCTTAGGGTAACTTGAAAGTATATAAAGCATAGAAATAATATTGGAATGGATAGCTGAGATACAAAATATAAAAATGTACCAAAAAATAAACTCTTACCTGAAAAGAATGTTTTTGTGTGTTTTGTTTTACTGAAAGCAAAACCCTCATATTTAATAAGAAATTTCCAAATTTCAACCCCCTTCCTACCCTAGAGGCAAAATCAAGGTTCAGACTGAACTTTGTTTAGAAACTTTAGAACCAGGTGTTTAAAGAATGAGAGAGGTTTACCTGAGACTTTCTGCCAAAGCACATCACAAACTTAACATGTTCTTACTGCCTACTCTTCCCAACCAGTGTTCATGAGCCAGCCAGCTGCTAGCACTTAGGATACCCTCTAGCTAGTTAGGTCTCAAACTGGGTCACAGCTCCATTTCCCAAAGGAAGTTCCAGAAACTTTCTGCTGTCTCTCGTATAACATGTTGGCTCTGTTTTATAAGATTCCTCAATTTTAACCATAGAGCCAAATTATTAAAAATCTATAAATATGAAAATACAGATATTAAAATGTTTCTAACTAAGCTAATCACCTTCCTGGTAAATCTGCTCATCCCACATACTCTGTTATGATGCAGCCATCTTTGCAAACATCCACCTCAAAAAATTTGAAGTCATAGCAATAATAGCTAAAATTGTTGTGCTCTTCATATCCTAGGCACCATGCCTTTAAAAAGAATCTCCTTAATTAATCTCAAGGACTTTCTGGGAAGAAAGGATCTTGAACACATGTCATTTACCTCTTCCTACTCTCCTTCCCTCCCCCTAATTCCTTACTGAGCAACTCAGCAACTAAAAGCAACTACCAGAGGCCCTTGGACATATTCTATGTTTCTGAGGCCATTATTAGATATTAGGAGCCCAGTGCGTGAAATCGCATGGCCCCATCCTGCCTTGACACCCGAACCTCTCTATGCAGAGCTCCAGCGCGCCTAGCCCAATCCCCGACCCCTCTGGCCGCTTCAAGCCCCGCCCTCAGTCCCTTGAGTCGCCTCAGGCAGGTCCCGCCTTCTCCAGGCGCCTCCCCACTTCCTGGTCTCTGGAGCAACGTGTTGGAGAGTATGGAAGTCTCCCACCTGCTGCACTGTGCTCCTTCCCCTGGCAGGTGGGCGGGGTGCTCTGAGTGTGAGCTGTGGGTGGTGAAGAACTGGTGCAGGGGGCACTACGGGCTCTCACCCCTGCCCTCCCTGCCACGGGATGGTCCTGCCTCCTCCAGGTGCCTCCCTGCTACTGTCCCGTCTCTGGAGCAACACCCTGCTGTGCACGCTTAGGCAGCCTCCTGTGATCGGTGGTGATGTTATGGAGTAATGGACAATTTGCATATTCCTCTATTATTATACAGGATAGGACATTATGAGGTCTATAGCTTGGGAAAGCCAGCTCTCATTAGGAAAATAAGGGCTGTACAGATAGAAGAAGTCATTCCCCTTCCAAGTGTCTGAGAAAAGAATGTCTCTCCCAGCCAATTGAAAAGCCCGAGAGCAGAAAAGCTATCTTCTGCATCCTTTCAGAGAGGGGGTCCCAGTTTGCCAGCCTGTCTCCTTTGGGCCAGAATAGTGGCTTTTGAAATGTTGTCCCTGGATAAATAGCAATGTTATCACCTGGGAACCTGTTAGAACTTGATAGAAATGCAAATTCTCAAGCCTCACTACAAAAACTCTAGAAGTCATAGGAAGCTGTGTTTTAATACAGCCTCTCCAGGAGATTATGAACCATGGGGCTAGGAGGGTAGACAGCTTAATATCCTCCAACTGCTGGAAAGCCCAGACACCTGACCTGTAAAGGAACTGAGGGACTCATAGCCATTAGTAGGATACAGGAAATTACATGTATTTAATCAACTCAGTAATTTGAGGGAGTTTTAACTAGCTGATCAGTCTGCACAGGTGACTCCTTTAGGGAGAAATAAACAGAAGATAACTTTAATCTTAATAGCAGGCCTGTTAGCTTCCCCCAATAAAAATTGAGGCTTAGGGAGGTTAAATAACTGTTCAAGGGTACATCACTAATAAGTAACAAAACCAATATTTAAACCTAGGGCTATCAGCCTCCAAGTCTTCTCTCTTACCTTTCATCTTTTAAAAAACTATTTTAAATTGTGATATAAAACACACAGACAATTGTATCAGCAGCACCTGTATGCCTCTCTCTTCCCGCTGTAGGTAACCACTATCTTTACTCATGATAATTGTTTCCTTGCTTTTCTTTATTAAACCACATCTATAAGTACTGTATTCTAAAAAGCAGTATTTTTACTGTTTGAACTTCACATGAAATAAATTATACTGTTTATATCCTTTTGTGTCCTGCTTCTTTTGCATGTTTGTGACATTTATCCATGTTGTTGTATGTAACATACTTTGTTCATTTTTGTTGCAATACAGTATTTCATTGAGTGAATAATAAATGTTTTATTTAACCTACAATTCATCATTTTTTTTCATTCCCACTGACACTGTCCTAATTCAGGCATTCATTAAATGATTTCTTATTATTTAAGTTATCCCAGTGGTCCCTGACTGTTCTTCTCAATTTCAGGCTTTCCCCAACTGCTGCCAAACTAATCTTCTGAAGAGCAACATGAATCATGTCCCTTTTGTTAAAAGAAGTTGTAGAAGCAAAGGAAGAAAAATGGCTGAGAGGTAGGCAGTGACACATTATTCTGGGCTTTGGAGACCATTTTAAGGATTTTGTTTTTCATTCTAAGGGCATTGAAAAGCCCTATCTGGCTGATAATATTTGATTTTCTAAGCTTAGAGACTCATACCTGAGAGTCCATAGATCAGTAATTCTCAACCTTCCTAATGCCGCGACCCTTTAATACAGTTCCTCATGTTGTGGTGACCCCAACCATAAAATTATTTTAGTTGCTACTTCATAACTGTAATTTTGCTACTGTTATGAATCGTAATGTAAATATCTGATATGCAGGATGTATTTTCATTGTTACAAATTGAACATAATTAAAGCATAGTGATTAATCACAAAAATAATATGTAATTATATATTGTGAAATATTTATTTCTAATTACAAATAAATGAAATTTTGTCTTGAAGCATGGTGTAGCATGGGTAACAGTCTTAATATAACAACAGTAAACTACATTGCTACATTTTGCGACAGTATGTGTAAAAAGCCAACATCAGTGCGAAGGTTGAGATTGCTTCTTTCTCACCAGATCAGAAATTCTCGGGGCAGTCTTTGCAAGAGCAGGACGAAGATCATCTTCCACAACAAGTCTACTTCTGTATTTAGACTTGATAACCAACAAGCTGGAAAGCCCTGTTTCACAAAGATATGTTGTTGGAAATGGAAGAAGAAGGCACAACACAGTCTGAGACAGAACAGGATATGACTGCAAACACTTGATCCAGAATTTTGTAACTGGCATTGTAGAGATATCAGTTCTCGCTGCATTGCTGTTAATAAGTTCAATGAACTCCTCTTGTGCTTTCTCAGGAACATCTTCAACTTTGACTGTGAATGGGCTTCTGGCAAGTGCAAATGGGGTGTCAGGTAGATTTGGAAAGTATGATGAAATTTCGTCTGCAAGCATGTACAAGTGTTCTTTCACAGAAATTATCATTGTAATCCTTTTGTCTCTTTCACTATCATGTTCCTCAAAGAAATCAGATAAGGCAGGCAACATGTAAATTTTATTTTTATCCTTTTTTTTTTTTTTGCCAAAGCTGAAGTTTCATTTGCAATGATTGGATCTTTTCAGACAAATTGAGGCATGTTGCATTTGGTCCTTGCAATGATAAATTTGACTCATTCAAGATGGCAAAGATGTCAACCAAGTAAGCTATTTTCTGCAGTTCACTTTTATCGCTGAAGAGTGCTTCGTACTGCGGTCTTGCTTTCTGATTAAAAAACGTTTTGAGTTCATCACAAAGCTCAAAAACACATTTTAATACTTTTTTTTTGACAACCATCTCACTTCAATGTGAAATAGCAGAGCATTGTTCGGCACATCCAACTTGTTGCACAGTTGCAAAAACAGTCGACTATTTAAAGTGCTCGCCTTTACAAAATCGACAGAATTTATGACACTTTTCATTACTTCTTGTACCTCTTGTGGCAGCATCTTCGTTGCTAATATTTGCCAATGAATTGTACAGTGAGTTCTGGTGACTTTTGGTGACTCATTCAGTACCAAACGTTGAAATCCAGATCGACATTCTAGCATAGCTGGAGCACCATCTGTGCAAACACCACAAACCTTTTCCCAAGAGATCTTATGCTCTTTCAGAAATGAACCAACTGTGTCAAATACATCACGTGCAGTAGTTGTTTCAAGAGGTTTGCAAAAAAGAAACTCATCTTTAAAGTCGCCATCATTAATATACCTCACGTAAACTAGTAACTGTGAACAGTTTGCAAACTGTAGATTCATCAAGCTGGATACTAAATATTGGAAGTGGAGCAGATTTCATTTCCTGGATTACCTGATCAAGAATATCAGCAGACATGTCATTTATTCTTCTGCAGACAGTGTCGTTAGATAAGGAAATTGCACTCAATTTCGTAACAAATTCATCTCTGATCATAACTTGAACAATGGCTTTGGCCACTGGCAACAGTAAATCCTCAGCAATGGTGTGAGGTTTCATAGCTCTGGTGATTCTGAGTGCCACCAAATATGAAGCTTCAACATTTGTTTGTGGTACTTGCCACCGGTAAGTCTGGCTTTCTTGAGTCCATCAGCTTTGCTTCTAAAATAGTTGGTAAGCTTGGATGCTTGCTATCAAAATGGCATTTTAGTTTGTTCGGCTTCATAGATTCAGCTGATAGAACTTCACAACAAATAACACATTGCAGTTTCTCAATTCCTGCTGTAATTATTGAGGTAAAACCATACTGTAAAAAAATCCTCACTATATTTTCTTTTCTTAACTTTCTTCTCTACATGATCCTTTGTCATGGATGGTTTGCTAATGAAAATAATATATAACAATAGCTTTAATAATACAAAAGATGATACATGGCATAGTTCAGTCAATACAGTTCATTAAAGTTTCCTATGATTTACCATTCTCTGTGTTGTTTTTTTTACATACCTGTTACTATCACAAAGGGGCAATATTCACATCAACCACAGCTGAATATAAAAAGACAGATCAGCATCCAGATTAAGTTCCCATGGTACAGATTTTTTTTTTTTGCAGTAGTTGATGATTTTACAGTACATGATTTTACATTTACCCAGTAATTATAATTCATGAAGTGTCATTTTACCTCCAGTACTGCTGCTTTCAACACAGTAGCTGCTTTTAACAGAGTAGCTGCTCACAACACAGCAGCTGCTTTCTACACAGTAGCTGCTCTCTACACATGTATGACTGGTCCGCATAAGTACATTATGGCGCCAACCCTGTCACATACACCTGTATTTGTATAAGGTGTATGTGATGGGGTTGGTGCGATGATGTCATCACGCTGGGTACTTGTATGTGGGCATATTTGCATGTGGGTGGACCTGCCTGGAGATGGATAGAGGGAGCGGTGTCTCAGTTCCTAAGACCATCGGAACTATGTGTTTTCCGATGGTCTTAGGCAACCCCTTTGAAAGGGTCGTTCGACCCACAGGTTGAGAACTGCTGCCATAGATCATCAGATTAGACCCCTTTGAAAACTATGGCTGCAAATATCCAACCAAATTGTCTAGACCAGTGATCGGCAATCTGTGGCTCGTGAGCCGAGGTTTGCTGCTCTGTTGACTAATGAGTTTGCTGACCACTGGATAGGGGCTTAATCACAAGGAACAACAACAGCCTGTACTAATTGGAATCGAGAGTCTAGGCCAGTGGTCGGCAAACTCATTAGGCAACAGAGCGGCAAACAGCGTAATATGTAAAGCTGCAGTTTGCCGACCACTTGTCTAAACTCTCTTTAAGCTCTATCCCATGGCCCCTTGGGATTCCTACTGGGTAAGTTCTCTCAGCCCTGCCCCCCTTCTGTTGCCAATTTAATCAACTGTTAAGTTCAGGTGTTATTTTGTTGGTCAATTCATTTTGTTGATTAGATTCCAGGGGAGGGAAAATTTTACCTTTACTCTCTTAAGGTCCTTTTGACTGGGCCTTGGGAATTAAATTGACATAAGATAGATCCAACAGGAGAAAAAGAAGCCAATTTATGTAATGACATGGGAGCCTTTATAAGGAATGAATACCCAGAGAAATGGCATAACCTACTTGCTTTTTTATTAGGTTGAACAAAGAGAGGCAACTATAGAAAATTGATTAAACAATGTGGGGAGGCTAAAAGAAGATAAGAATTATTTTATCAAAGTCTGCTTTTATAGAATTCTCCTGGTCCTAACTTCTTGTCCTTGATAATAAGAATGCTATTTTCCTTCTTGTATAGGGAGGACATCTCTCATACAGGAATTTCATCTTCTGCTTTTAAGAAAAGTAAGTAAAGTCAGAGTGTTTTTCTTGAATATTCTGTATTTCCAAATGCCTTTAACTCAAAACAGTTAATATGCCAGAGTGGCAAATTTTGGGTAGTATGTTCTCAACTCCTTCAGTTCCTAGCATACTGCACAGGGGAATTTAAATTAATGTATCTATAATAATAAAAGCATAATATGCAAATTGATAAAATGGCCAAACTGCAGAATGACCATCTAGATGACCACACTATGACACCCACTGGCACCAGACCACCCAAGGCAGGTGCAATACGATTGCTCGGGGGCACTGCCATTGCCCTATGATCACCCTGCAGAGGGTGGCCTAGGCCACCGGCTGGTAGGGTGATCAATGGGGGGCTCCATGATAGCCCCAAAGAGGGAGGCCCTGGCCACCGACCGATGAGCTGAGGTGAGTAGGCAGGGCCTCCCTCTGCAGAGTGACCAATCGTGGGGCTCTTGGACTGCAAGAGGGCGCAGGCCAGGATGAAGGGACACCCTGCCCGAGTGCACACATTTCGTTCACAGGGCCTCTAGTCCCAACTAATAAAAGAGTGATATGCAAATTGACCGTACCGCCACTACACCCACAAGCCACGCCCACCAGCCATGCCCACCAGCCAATCAGGAGGGAATATGCAAGTATACCCAACGAAGATGGCTGCAGCCACAGAGAGCAGGAGGGAGACTTGGGTTTCCCTGGCAATGGAGGAAGCCAAGCTTTCCGCCTGCCCTTACCAGCCCAGGCCTCCACTCAGTGCTACAAAGTTTCAATGATAGAAGATAAATAAAGCACAACAGAAATGGCAGCAGCCAGGGAGCTGGAGAGAGCAGGAGGCTAGGGTTGCCAGCGGCGATGGAGGAAGCCAAGCTTCTGCAGCCCTGGCCTGCTTTGGCCTCAGCTTAAGACTACAAAGTTTCAATTATAGAAGATAAATAAATCCCAACAGAAATGGCTGCCACCACGGAGCAAGCAGAAGGCTTGGCTCCACTCCAGGCTACAAAGTTTCAATTGTAGAAGATAAATAAATCCCAGATCCCAGGGCCTCTGCTTGGGTCACCGGGGGGAGTGGCCGGCCTGCAAACCACCACAGGCCCCTCGCCCAGGCCACCCCACACCCCAAGGGAACCCACACCCTGATCCGGGACACCCTTCAGGGCAAACCAGCTGGCCCCCACCCATGCACCAGGCCTCTATCCTATCTAATAAAAGAGTAATATGCAGATTGACCATCACTCCAACACACAAGATGTCTGCCCCCATGTGGTCAAAGATCCTGCCCCCATGTGGACACAAGATGGCCACCACACGATGGCCAGCAGGGGTGGGCAGTTGGGAGGGACCAGGCCTGCAAGGGAGGGCAGTTGTGGGCGATCAAGCCTGCTGGGGATGGCAGTTAGGGGTAACCCAGCCGGCAGAGGAGGGAAGTTGGGGGTGACTGGGTTTGCAGGGAAGGGAAGTTGGGCGGGGGTGGACCCAGGCCTGCAGGGGAGAGCAGTTGGGGGGTACCAGGCCTGCAGGGGAAGGCAGTTAGGGGCAAACAGGCTGGCAGGGGAGCAGTTAGGCATCAATTAGGCTGGCAGGGGAGTGGTTAGGGGGTGATCAGGCTGGAAGGCAGAAGCGGGTAGGGGCAATCAGGAAGGCAGGCAGGGGAGCAGTTGGGAGCCAGCAGGCCAGGATGGAATGGTAGTTGTGGGTGATCAGGCTGGTGGGAGGCAGGGCCATTAGGGGTAAGCAGACCAGCAGGGGGGGCCAGTTGGGGGCAAGCAGGCCATCCGTGGGGGTCAGTTGGAGGTGATCAGGATAGTGGGGGGGGGCAGTTTGGAGTGAGCAGGCCAGCAGGGAGGCAGTTGGGGGTGAGCAGGCTGGCATGGGGGGCATTTGGGGGGAGCAGGCTGGCAGGCAGAGTGGTTAGGGGCAATCAGGCAGGCAGGCAGGCAGGTGAGCAGTTAGGAGCCAGCAGTCCTGGATTGCGAGAGGGATGTCCAACTGCCGGTTTAGCCCCAATCCCTATAAACTGGCAGTAGGACGTCCTTCAAGGGGTCCCAGATTGGAGAAGGTGCAGGCTGGGCTGAAGGACACCCCTCCTCCTCCCCCCCCTGCACAAATTCCGTGCACCAGGCCTCTAGTATATTAATAAAAGGCCATGACTTTGAACAGTGCAGTAATGAACTGTTAATTGTGCTAAAAACAGTAAATTAAAGAAAAATGAACTAAAAATGTACTAAAAATTATAAGATTTAGCTCAAAATCTCACTTAAGTGCCTAGGTGAATGACATTTCAAGTGTCTTAACGAACACTGCTAATTCATACTGTTGTATATAATGAGAATTAGGCTAGAGTGAACCTCTATAGCTATAGACATAGTTACAGACTGTAACTTTAGTGCAGGTGTTGGCAAACTTTTTCTGTAAAGGGCTAGACAGTAAATATGTTCAGCTTTTCAGGCCATATGATCTCTGTCAAAATTCCTCAACTCTGGCTTTGTAGGTAGAAGCAGCCATAGGCAATATGTAAATGATTGGACCTGGCTTTGTTCCAATAAATTTTTATTGGCAGCAGGTCACATTTTGCCCATAGGCTGTAGTTTGCCAACCACTGCCTTAGTGTATAATTTTAGTCCTCACTGCTGTTTGTAGTTTTGTTTTTCAGTATTTTTTAGAGATCTAATTTACATTGAATAAAATGAAGCAGTTCTTAAGTGAACATTTTGATTAGTTTTTGACAAATGTATTCACCTATGCAATAACCATTATAATCAAGGTGAAGAACATTCCCATTCCCACAGAAAGTGCCTTCAAATGCCTTTCTAGTCAATTTCCACCATTACCCCCAAAGGTTAGTCACTCTTCTGATTTCTATTCCCATTGATTATTTTTACCTGTTCTTGAACTTCATATAAGTAAAATTATACCATGTCTGTATGTCTGAGTGTATGGCTTCTTTCACTCAATTAGTTTGTGAGATTCGTCCAAGTTGTTGGGGGCATGCATAGTTCATTCTTTTTTTTTAATTTTTTTATTGCTAAATAGTACCCTGTGGTATGAGTATCCCACAATTTGTATGAATATACCTGTTATTAATTTCCTAGGACTGTCATAAGAAATTACCACAAATTTTGTAGTTTAGAACAACAGAAATTTATTCTCACAGCTTTGGAGGCCACAAGCCCCAGATCCAGGTGTCATCAGGGCCATGCTCCCTCTGAAGACCAGCGACAAATCCTTGCTTCTTCCAGCTTCTGGTGGCTCCAGGTGTTCTTTGGCTTCTGACCATCTAACTCCATCCCCTGCCTCTGTCTTCACATGGCCTTTTCCTTTGCTTCTGTGTCTTCTCTGCTCTCTCATATATGTGCCCACTCTAATTGGGAATGATCTCATCTCAAGATCCTTAATTATAGCTTTAAAGATCTTTTTTTTTCAAATAAGATCACATTTACAGGTTTCAAGAGGACATATCTTTTGGGGACCCATTCTTCAACCCACCATTATATCATAGTTTGTTTATCCAGTCACCTAATAATAAACATCTGAATTATTATTATTTTTTCTATCATGAATAAAGCTGCTATGAATATTCTTGTTCACTCATACAAGGTTTTATGTGGGTATGTTTTCAGCTTCATAGTTTTTGATTTCTAGTTCTAATTATCTTAAAGTAAGATATGATTAATTTTCTTATTACCCATAATAACATTTTTAATTCTGGCAGGAATTTCTGTAAGAATTGGTCACCCTGAATACACCTGACTTAAATATTTGTATAACTGAAAACATAATACTGCCAAAAGACAAGATATGGAATTCTAATAGATATCTTCGTTTTTGTTTCTTAAAATACTATCAAGAAACAAATAAGTTTCAGATTAGGAAATTCTGATTTTAACTCTTAAAATAATAATAATACTTGATTAAAGTAAAAAACAAGCATGCTTGACTAGATTCTGTCAGTTCTTTTGTTATTATAAAATTCATTAATTCTTGCAGTCATCACCTAGGCTAAATTTGAGGAGATTTATCTCATTATGGGCATCACTAACACCGACCATTCCATTGGTGTGGGATTTAAACGCAGCTCCTTAATAAACTAACGAATAAAGCCATTTGTCCCCATGTCTCTCCCACCCTTAGATTCTAATAGGGTCAACCTTAATAAAACTCCTCGGACACGGTTTAGAGCTTTCTGCGTATGTGGCTGGCTGCCTCTCTACAATGAAAGCTTCTTGGAGGGGAGGGACTCTGTCTCATTCATCTGTGTATCCTCCAACCTCAGACACAGCTCACTACTTTCTTAACCTTGTGTTTCCTGACTAAATAGTGGCTGTGGATAAAAAATAAGAAGATGCTGGTAACTTTACTCTTCACTGTAATTTCCACTAATGCTGAACGGTTCCTGTTAATGGAATTGTTTTAATAAACGATTCCTTTTTTAAAAATATATTTTCATTTATTTATTTATAAAAATAATCTTTATTGTTGAAAGTATTACATATATCCCCTTTTTCCTTTTTTTAACTCTATTAGAAAGGCTCCAGGATTATTATTTATTACACTGATGGTTTCTTATTGAATATTTGCTTCATTTATTCAGCAATTCTAGGAACTGGTGATTGGCTACATTACTCATTTATAAAAACAATTTGAAACACTACACAGGCCCTGATGATACTTGGCAAGTATAAGAGAGAAAAGCATATAGTTCTCATTATATTTTCTAGACAGCTTAAAAAATGTCCTGTGAAATGGTTTGAAATTTTAAAAATAGGAACAAAATTTTATAATGTGCTATGTCATTACCACCTCAGTCTTTTGCAATGTCTATGAATCAAAAATCTTACTTAATTTTTTTTTGAAAAGTGTAGATAGAGCTCTTATTTTGGAATGCAATTACTTTGAAACTTTTGAGCGGATAAATTGGAATTTTTACTAATTCTAAGTTTTACAGTATTCTGCTCCTCTCATTTTTAATTTTAATAGGCCTATCTATGAAATTAGAGTTGACAAACATAGTCTATTGAAACCATAATTTCTTCATTTTTGACACAGTTACCCACAGGATGAGGTTTAACAGAAGAGTGATAACACTGTCAGATGTTAGGTAGTGTAACTTAATATGCATATTTTAAAAAGATACATAAGTGCTATTTTCAAAACAATTTCAAATTCAAAGTAGGCATTTGTAAAGGTATTTCATAGTTAGCATTATTTATCAAATTGTATTAGTATCCAGACTTTATTTTTAAAGAATTTTTGTGAGTTTATTTGAGCCAAACTGTCGACATATGCCGGGAAACAGAACCTCAATAAATTAAGATAATGCTCTGAAGAATGGTGGTTTACATCTGTATTTACACATTGCAATCAAAGGAGGTACATAGGTGGGTTACATGACATCCATTGGTGATAGATTAAGGAGATGGGATAAAGCAAAGCGGGAAGGAGGGGGACCATGGGATTGGATAAAAAGTAAAATGATGGACACATATTTAGGTGGGTGCAGGAACAATTAACATGACAATGAAGGAATTTGTGGTATCTGTCCTGGCGCCCAACACATTTGGTTGTGCCCCAAGGGGTCCAGAAAAAGGGAAGTTACAAGTTACCCAGATACTTCAAGGGTATGTTATCATAGATGCAAAAAGACAGATAGGCTCAGTTAAGGTAAAGGTTGACTTTGTTAGTGAAGATAACGGCCTAGGATGTAACTGCCCACCCTAACTGCTTTTAGTTAAAGTTTAATTTCAGACCATCCTTTGTGGTTACTTTAGGTCTCTGAGTTTGCAAGACTGCCACGCAGGTCTCCCCTGAGCTTGTCAGGTCAGCATGTGGCCCCTTTCATCCACACATCCCCCTTTTGGTCATAAATCAATCCAAAGGTTGCATTGATGACCAACATTTTGGTTGGATAGTGGAGTCCCACGGTGCTAGGAAGGCTCATTCCTAGGGTGTCTCAGTGTCAGCATGTCTTGTTGAACAGGTGGACCATGGGGGATGGGGCAAGACCATAACCTTAGATGGCATTTAAAGTCAAATTACTATTATTCAAAAAGGGCAGGTAAGTGGGAGGCAGTCAGATCCTATATGTCCTTATTAAAAAGTATTCTGGATCGTTTCTAATTTTTGAGCCACCATGATCCGAGTCTTTTTGCTGTTTGTCAAGTTTTGTTTTTCTGCATCTAGTATAACATTTAAACATATCGGGAACAAAAGTAACAATACTAAACCAATAACACCAATTAGGAACAGAAAATGTCTAATACTGGACAAGGAAAAGTCTAAGGGGAACAAGCATCCCAGCCAACCGAAAAAACCTTTACATGTATTATCATAATTTTTTTATTTAGCTAATTATATGTTTTACTCCTTCATCCACTGTCATTTGTACCTTATGATATGTTTGGCCAGATGAATTAAGACTCTCTACTATTTCATTACTAAAAGCTCTAATTTTTCTTCTGGCCAATTAGTTTCCATAGAAATGACTTCATGGGGAGGATTAAGTTCAATTTCCCAATACATTGGATTTTCAGAATCAATATTATCAGATTTTATGAATATCAGGCAAAGTTATTCTGCCTATAATTTTAGTATTACACCATATTCCAGTATTTTTTAATGTAAACTTGGTGTTATTACAGTAAAAATCGCTTAGTATAACAGATGAGTTTTTAACCCTTCCCAGCAAAAATGCCCCTTTCCCATGTACCATATATTGTTATTTATTGGGGTAGATACAATAGGCCAGGACTGGGTGAATTCAGTATTCCATATTGATTGGGGGCATAACCATTCACCTTTCTGACTTTCATAATCAGACAGTGAGATGGGTTCCCATTGTTGGGTTTGTGCATGAGTTTTTGTAGTTTGTCCAGTCTGTTCTGTCCATGAAACTAAGGCTTTATTGTCTTTCCATGCTGCTTCCTACCCTTTTCCTTCTTCCTGAAAAAGTATTCCTTCTACATGACCTATCTGAGATAAATAATCTTTTTTAAATGAATGACGTTCTTCATTAGCTGCAAGTTCAGCTTGTCCCAGGATACCAAGGCCAGCCCCTACTCCTCCAAGTATTCCCCTTTTGCTTCTTTTAGGGGGCCAATGTTGTTGGATCCACCAGGAATGTTGTTGCCATTGGGTAGTTATGACTTGGGAGCAGTTAGGGTAGACTGAGTGGACCCAAAAATGTTGAGTTTCCCATGCCATAGTTAAATGTGTGAAGGTGACCCCCAAATGAGCTAGAGTTTGAGTATTCCATAGGGCTTCCCACAAGCATCCAGGAGGCAAGGATGGTGGGGTAGTTACAGACATATCTACCCACCAAGTGATCCCAATAATTTCTGGAATGGGGATCCATTGATTTCTTTCTTGTTTCACAGACATCCAGCCACAAGAGCATGGCTGGTGAGTCCGAGGACAAGATATACTATGACAGATAGGACAGGCTGCTGCAAGCCTTTGGCCATCATATCCAGGTGTTTTTCTTAGCTATTCATCATCCATCTCTATAGCTATACAATATTCATCCAGATTACATCCATATGCAATTCTACCAGTGGAATTATCAGGGAGGTATTCTTGGAGGTATTTGCTAAGGTGGGTCCTTTATAGTAGATATAGCCAGAAAAAAAAGTACCAAAGCTTATATTGATAGAGGAAGACCAATGTGTGGCCAACAAAGCATTATTAATTCACTATCATACCTGATAATCAGAACATCATTGTATACTAGGTGGGAAAGATTAGCAGGTATCCAAGTTAAATTTTTCATATCTAATAAGGGAAGAGGTCTGGGGAGGTAGATATTGTTTCCACTAGGAAACCATAGGAGGATAATAATAATATGAAAATCATTTTATGTACAATCAATAACAATCAGATGATATAAAAGCAAGGTTCAAGCAATATCAGTTTGTGAGTATACAGGCCTTGTTGATGTCATCTGTCCCTGTGGTCAGCGACTTCTCATCCTCAAAAAGTCTCAGTTGTTTTTTTCTTGTCCTTGAAAAGTCTTTGATCTCCACTGCAGACAGAGATGGGTGTCAGAGATGGGAGTAGACATCCATTCACAGTCAGGTGCCTTTTTTAAATGAGAATGTGAATCCATGAACTAACTCCTTTAAGTTTAGCTGCTCATGGGTTAGTTAGTAATACCTGGTAAGATCCCCCACAACGAGGTTGGAGAGAGTCTTTTATTTGGTGTCTTTTTCAAGACACCAAATCTCCTGGTTGTAAGCCATGATGTTTGAAATCTTTGTCTCTGGGAAGCGCACTGTGAAATGAATCTGTTACCAATTTGTTAGTTCCTACGATGCAGAATGTCTGCTTTTTACTTTTCCTTATATTTGGGAAACAAAAGATTTAAAAGTCAACCATATTTTAAACAGAGTCATAAAAATAATTATCCTCAATCCATTTAGTCCCATAGTTATTTTTGTTTATCCTGATTATTTGCCAGTAGTTTTTGAATTCAGTTATTCCTTGAAGTTCTATAAATCTTCATCCAGTTAAAAAATATGACTTGCTTAGAAGCCTTCAATTCAGAGTAAGTCAGAGTCCTTTTCATGGATTTTTCTAAACATATAATATACCTACAAATGCATCAGAGTAAAGCTGTCCACAAATGACAAAATTTAAAAGTGGCATGGCTATAGATTTGATAAAAAAAAACACAATACTTTGCTTTTCTATAAAATATAACATTCCAAGACAATAATTTCTTGGTAAGTAATAATCCCAGTAAAATGACATAGAGAATAATATAAAATTTGTATACCTTTAGATTCAATTATAATTTCAGCATATAAAGAATAAATAATATGTAAGATTTTAAAATGAGGCACATGTCTTATTGCAAGCAGTGTATTGAGCATTGAAAATAATTCACAAACTCCCCATATGTGAAACGCAAATACCCAGAGTATTACTGACAGACGCCCCGGGGAATCATGACTCTTGGCTTACCTGGTGTCCCTGGCTGGACACATGCTACCCCCCTGAAAGTTTCCTGTTTGAACTTGGCTCTGAATCTTTGCAAGTTTCTTTCTGAAGCAGAGTGCCTTAACAACGCACGTGACCTGTCCCTTGCTCTTGATTGGAGCTCAGGTGCACGGTCTTTCCCGATGTAGTATCCAGACTTTTTAATCTCCTTTATTAGTTTTGGAATATTTTCAGCTATAGGAAACAGAATAACACACTAATAGATCTTAAGCAAGAGGGGTTTATTTGTCTAACATAGAAATCCAGAATGAGGTCCTTGTTGGCATTGATTTAGCAGTTTAATGTAAGGGCTTAGATTGGTATCTCTGTGATTCCCTTTGTCTTCACTCATAGTTACAAGATGGATGTACTAGTAAAAGCTCCAAATATCACAACCACTTTCAAAGGCAGAAAGCATAGAACACTACTGACAGAGCTTTTGACTTGCTTCTTCTTTTTTTTTTTTTTGGTGTGTGTGTGTGTTTTCTTACTAGAAAAGACACATCTTTCTCAAATCATTTATCCAATAGTTCCCTTTGCATTTCATTGACCATATGGTTTCCTTGGCTATCCCTAGCTATAAAGGCGTAAAATAAAAGCTGGAAAAATAAGTGTCCACTTCCACCTCTGTAATTAGAGAGAGGCAAGGGAGAATGGGTTGGGACTGACTTTTGGGTAACCATCACATCTTGCATGTACTATGTGCTGGGTAACCATTTATTGAATGAATTAACAAGTGATTCACATTGTTCAACAAAGCTAAAATTCAGATGTACACCCACCCTTTCATTATCTTTCCTATTAAATTTACATTTTCTTTTTCTTATTTGTTCAGAAATATTAGGAGAAATTCTTTATTGTACAACTTATCAGCAAACATTTTTTAAGCATGTGGAATATACTAGTTCTATGACATAGCTAGCTTTCTTTTTGCTCCAATTTCCAGCCAGAGACTCCCTGGCATGGATTCTACATATGCTCCTGTCTCATATGGCAAGGAGATAGGTCTGAAAAAGAAGGGGTTAGAAGAAGAGAGCTATTCCATTAAGAATTCTTTTAAGTCATTCTAAGTGCTCACCTACATTAGTTTGCAAAGGTGGGATCTGGCTACCTTGCAGTTAGAAGCATAAGGTCATATACACAGAGCTAGGATATGAGCAATTAATTGGCTTGTTCTCCAGGACATATCTATACCTCCAAATGTCTGGAATAGGAACAGAAAAAGATGTTTCTCTTTAATATGTTTGGAAAGGTATGGTGCCAACCCTATTCTGGATATGAAAGGAGAATTGAGGCAGATAAAATTTTATAGTTAGTCACAATTGCATTACCAAATGCAGTAGCATCTAGGATAAACCTGTTTTTAAATGAAAACTACACTTCCCCTTCCCCCCAAAAAAAGCAGCTATTTCAATTCAATGCCAACTTTTCTCACATATACTTTTCTGGTGATAGAAGAGATGTGAAAATAGAAGATTGAGAGAACCGTGTGAAATTAAATATAAAAGCATGGTATTTAATTGTCAGTGATGCTAAGTATATATCTAAAACTAAACACTGAAATTGTGTGCATTTATGTTCAATAATCTGTATTCCCAAAGCATGTCTAAAAATGCCTTACATGTAGTTGAACACTGAATTTAGTATGTGGTGAGTTAATTTAGGGAGATCTCAGGTCTGAACTGTAATCTTCTCAGTAATATCAATTAAGTGAGCTAGTAGGGAAATAACTTGTTTTTTCTTAGTGTCTGCTATAGACTGAATATTTGTGTCCTGCCAAAATTTATATGCTGAAACATAACCCCCAATGTGATGGTCTTTGGAGGCGGGGCCTATGAGAGGTAATTATGTCATGAAGGTGGAGCCCTTGTGAATGGGACTAGTTCTCTTGTAAAAGAGACCACGGAAAGTCCCCTCCCCATTTTCAGCGTGTGAGGACACAGTGAAAAGGAAGATCTGTGGACCAAGGAAGCAGAATCTCTCTAGACACTGAATCTGCCAGTTCCTTGAACTCAGATTTAGCCTCCAAAACTGTGAGAAATAAATTTCTGTTGTGTATAAGTCCAGTCTGTGGTATTTTATTATAGCAGTCTGAATGGACTAATTTTTTAAAAGTAATGGAACATAATAAAATAAATATAGTGTTTGAATAGTAATTTCTGTATTAAAAGCTATTTTAAAAGTACCCAGAAAAATAATGTTAAACACCCAGGAAAAGAAAGAGGTAGGGGTTATAGCAGGTGGTAAGTGCTGGCAAATTATGTAGCTCACCACTCAAAGTTACTAAGGCAAAGAGCCACGTTTTTCAACTTTTGGTATATGCTAGTTCTGTATTACTCAACAATATAGTATGAAATTATGATATTTTGGGGCTTACACTATACCAATTCTGCCAGAAAGAAATACCATGCTATTTTTAGCATATATTCCATATGTTTATTGCTTATAATACATTTAAAAGTTTATTGCAGGCAATGAATCTGATGACCAAATTTATTTTTTCAGTATTGAATCAAAAACTCTTTTTTTCTTGTATGTTTGAAATTCATAGATCACACTCACAGCATTGTCTGCTCCCAGGGTTGGTGTGTCTGCCAATGAATGAATGCCAGAGTGAAAATGTCAGAATCTCATGAGACATAGTTACCTAAATTTAGAAGCTGAATGATAAATTTCCATTTATAATTGATGATAAACATCAGTAGTTTGAAAAACAAATGCTGGTGTACAGGCACAGCCTCTTCTGACCACCTTTGTGAAACGTTTTACTCTATAGGTAGTTTTCGAGGTTTGGGCCTTTGAAATGTCAGGATCTCTAGAAATGTTATAAAAGGATCTACAACAGGTTCTGGAATGATTTTGTTTCATGATAATGTTGATAAGAAAAGAAAAAAAAGAATTGATTACTGGCCAGTGCCATTGTCCTATGAAATTTGCACATTCTCCCATGTCTGTGTGGGTTTTCTTTGGGTCTTCCGGTTTTCTCCCACATCCCAAAGATGTGCACTCAAGGTAAACTGTCGTGTCTGATTGTCCCAAATTGAGTGAGTGTGGGTGTGGGTGTGAATGCCCTGAGATGGACGGGCATGCTGTTCAGTGTGAGTTCCTGCCTGATGTCCTGAGCTGTTGGGAAAGGCTCTGGCCGCTCACCACCCTGAACTAGAATAAGCAGGTTGGAAAATGATTATCTTAACTTGTTTTTATTAATCTTCCTGAAATGTACGTATAGTTCACATTTATTTCAATGTTTAATGTTAGAAGTGTTTTGGGTCTGTATTTAGAAGTTGGGTGATGTTTCTGTGACCAGAAATATGCTGTAGGAATTTATCTCTTGTTTACACCAATTAACCTATGGTAAAATTGGTTTCATTTTAGGTCTTTTCACTTAAAATTGCAGTTTCTAAGACCTACCAATGATGTTCAGTGAGGACTTACTGTAACTACAAGAAACCTTGAATATTTTGTGTTATGGCAATGTGAAAGAGTTCACTTCCTGAACAGGTGCAAGTATGAAACCTAATGTTTCCATTGGTTAGGTTTTGGGTAGAATGTTCCATGCTTAGAGTAATGTCCTAAACTGCCTCCAGTAATTGGTTAAGAATGTGCTAAAGAATCAGACTTCTGAACCCTTGTTCCTTCTCTTATAGGGGGAAGAAACAGAATACATCTCCACATTTCTTGTTTTTTTAATCCGTATCGGCTAACAATAATATAGACAACTTTTCTGATGTACATTTGCTAGACTAAGTGCAATGCAGCAAAATTCTTAGGTGAGAAATTGTTCTATATGTATAATTTTAAAAAATCATTATCAGTATGAAATGTTCCTCTAAGAAACTCAGTCCAGTATTCTTCACAATGCTTTGCCTTCAATCAGAGGTAGATTGAGGTCAGCAAGGCAGTTCTTTGGGATATTACTCAGGACATCTGTAAACCTTATTGTGAAACTAAAATATCACTGGATATATTATTATATAAAGAAATCTGTGTGAATGGTGTTGGCTGTTGATATGTTGACTAGAGGCCCGGTGCATGACATCCGTGCACGGGTAGGGTCCCTAGGCCTGGACAGTGATCAGGGCCGATCGGGGCCTTCCGGCTGCCAGCTGGGGCCTTCCTTCTGCCGCCTGGGGCCTTCCTTTGTTCCGCACCACCCCTGGTGGTCAGTGCACATCATAGCGAGTGATCGAACTCCTGGTCGAACTCCCGAGGGGACACATTGCATATTAGCCTTTTATGTATACATATGTTTTGATAAGCTACTTGGTTCTGGTGACTGGGACCTCCTTCCCACAGCATGCTGAGAATAATAAACCACCTTAATGACAATGACGAGATATACAAGTTTGACGTTAAAGCTACGTTGCTCAGGACAATAGAGAAGAAGCAATATGTTGTTTCTTGCTGTTTGTGGTAGTTTTAAGATATGTCCATAAATTCTTTGATACTTTTCCCTTGAAGAGGTGGTGCTGTTGTAGGTGTCAGGAATGACACCATGTGTCTGACCGGTGGGGTCAGACTAAACCTGGGTTCAACAACCTTGGTACTTGGGTTCTGGCTAAGAAAGAATTCAGAGCAAGACCCAAACTATAAGAGAATATTTATTTAGTAAATTACAGAGGTAGAAGAAGTAATTCCTAGAAGCAATGGGCTTAGGAATCAAGTTATGAAAGTAAATGAAGGGCCCTTGGGAGTGGGGAAGCTAATGGTAGCTTTCCTGGAGTTGGGGGGAGATGGAGAAGGGAAAGTAAAAGGCTAGGGTGTGCTCCAGGCGAAAATGAACTGGGTCCTTCATCCTAAGAGTTTTAAAAGTGTAGATTTTAGGGGCAGATCTCAATAGAATATTCAGCAGTTTCCCAAGTGTGTCCGTTCAGGGCTGTGATCTCCACTGATTGGTTGGCTAGCACCAGGTCAGAGGGTCATTATTCAATGCAGCTGGTCTTGAGGTCAGCCATGGCTGGTTTTGTTGCTCATCTGAGCCTGGAGTAGAAACACAACTTGAGGCATAGATGTTATTTCTAGGGAGGAAAGATCAGGGGGTCTAAACCTCGTGATGAGTGATATGCTAGGGGAGGAAAAGCCAGCCTAGGGGCAAAGTCCCACCCTACAATTGATTGTCCATTGCTATGCACCTGGGGCTTTCTGTGCTCATGGCCTCTGTACCTGGCCCATCTTTCTTGCTCTGCTCATGTCTGTCTAACTGCCCACAGCATTGCTTACCATCCTCCCTCTTTCCCCAGCTTGAGTGTGGGCTGGACTTGATATAGTTACATAGGTAACTATGGATAGGTACTATCTATACCATTATCCTTCCTATATAATAAAAGCCCAATATGCAAATTGTTCCCTCAACTGGAAGTTTGACCGCTCACTATGACATGCACTGACCACCAGGAAGTGTCGTGAAACATGGCAGGCTTCCGCAATGCGCTGTGACCTCTCATCCGGGCAGGGGTGTGGTGAGAATGCGGGGTGTCTGCCAAGCTCGCTCTCACTCTTCCTGCTACCCTCCCCCAGGACACCAGGGCTTGCGCGCTAGGAAAGTCCTTGTGCTCAGGTGCCAGGTGACCCCAAGAAGCCCACCCCACACCCCAGCCCATGGCGTCTAGCCGCGCTTACCACATCTCCATTTGGGGACTCGGGTGCTGTGACTCAAGTGCTTCCCAGGGCCCAGAGGTCAGCTGGGACCTGCCCTTCCATGCCAGTTGCTCACGCTTCCATTGCTGGCCAGGCCTAGGGACCGCACCGTGCACACATTTCATGCACTGGGCCTCTAGTTATTCTAGAAAAGAGAGAACATATTAATACCTCTTTAATAAAGATATCTATTCTTGCTTAATTCTTCTAACCAGAGATTTCTTCTGGATAAAAAAATGATTTTTAAATTAAATGGAATAAGTTAATGAACACATAGTATTGTCATATTTATGTGATTTGTTAAATCTATTAAGAAAGAAAAACTCCTTAAGTCCTCAAAGAAATGGCACAAACACTATAGTTGTTTACTAAGACTGCCATAACAAAGTATCACAAACTGAGTGGCTTAAACGATAGAAATGTATTGTTTCATGGTTTTAGAAGCTAGAAGTCTGACATGAAAGTATTGGCAGAGTTGATTTTTTCTGAAGGCTGTGAGGGAAGGGTCTGTGCAAAGCCTCTGTCTTTGGCTTGTAGATAGCCATCGTCTCTATGTCTCTTCACATTATTTTCCTTCTATGAGTGCCTATGTTCAAATTTCCTGTTCTTATAAGTGTACAAGTCACATTGGATTAGGACCCACCTTAATGACCTCATTTTTACTTGATTACCTCTGTAAAGACCCTATCTCCAAATAAGGTCATATTCTGAGAGACCAGGCATTAGAACTTCAACATATGAATTTTTAGGAAGATGCAATTCAACCCATAACAAATACTGAAGGACTAGTAGTATGAATATTTGTGTGGCATAAATGAATGAATGTTTATGCTAAAAAAGAAGTACAATTGAATATAGTGTCTCAGTTAGTGTACAATGCTCCCCCTTCATGAGACCAATCTCTCCTTATGTAAATGGGTACATAGAAGGGGGTGGGTACCTGAATAAGGGTAGAGCTCTTTCAATAAGGAAGAAGGGGGAATGGAGATGGAGTAGGCAACCAACAGTATCATACATGATGTCAAATTTCATACCTCCCTTTTTCCACAACATACAATCTAAAAAATGTCCATACCTACATGAGGCAGATTCATTACATCCCCAGGTGGAAACAAGACCGTGTCTCAGCCAGTAACCACATGCAGTTCCAAGGGCAAGACCTCTTTGCTAGGTCTGGACCTGGCTTCTTGTGAACCAGGGATCCATGGCTTAAAGATAGGTTTTCCACCCCCAAAATGTTTACTATACAACAATGGAGAAGAAAGAGGGTAAGTACAATAAAAAGGAATTTGCAAAGGGAATGACATTTAGTGGACGTTGTTCGATAACACATATCATATCCCATGAGAAGGAAGAGAGAGGACTGCCCACCTTAGTAGTGATGAATTCCTTGGTCAGCTAATCTAGTAGCTTCTGAATCTGTTTTCTAGGAGGACCCTTTCTCTCCATGGCCCTTAGTTCTGTCCTTTGGAAACATTTTCCTTGTTGATTGTCTTCTCTGACCACATTTGAGCTATGTACCGGAGATATTGCAAGTTATTGCAAGTTTGGAAGATTGGGGGTTGCCTAGAGATTGAACTATTACAAATTTGTTCATTGTGGATTGGCTAGGCTTAGAATGTCTTTGTAAGTCAATTCCCTTAAAAATTTAGTGGGTCCTGATTTTTTGTTTCTTTCATCCAATTTTATAAGCTTATAAATATAGCCAGAGAGCACATGGTCTTAGTCTGTGGGTCTGAGAACTCCAAATCTAGAACTCAGATCTGCCCATTCCCCTAGTCCACATTTTGATGATCTTTGACCCAAGTGCATTTGGAAAAAATGGATTTATGTGGAGAATCCCATTTGTAGACTTATTTGACACAAAACTAGTTGCCATTACCCAATGTCAATTATTTACCAAGAGATCCTTAGGAGAAACTTTGGCAGCTAAGCTTGTCTCCAACTGCTGCCTCCCATGTTCTTCTCTGCTTTCAGCCCAAGCTTCCCTCTTTATTATAGGTTTTCAGTGAAACCCATAAGAAGTCACCAACACATACCAACATACTCATTTTTATTACCATTTCCCCTAACACTAGAATTTCAAAAGGTTGTGTCTCAGGTATAAAGTGCCAATTCAATGAAATGTGTAAGAGTGACTTTCTTCTCAGTGTGGAATTAGTGGGATCCTGATTGTCCTCTAATCTAATGCTTCCACTTCTCTATTTCTACAATTTGGGGTTTCTTATTTGCAGCATCTGATATTTTGGTAGTAAATTCCTTGTCAGTTTGGTTGTTTTCATATCCAAACAACAGAATACCCCAACTCAAATTGTCTTAAAAAGACAATGTTTGTTAGTTAGATATAAGAAAGCTGAAAGTAGTATACTCCAACTGTTAAATGACATTATCAAAGACTCGGGCTTTTTTTTTTCATTTTGTCATTTTCAGCATATGGACTTTGTCCTCAAGCTACCTTCTCTCTTGGCTGTACTATCCTACATGATAATGTCCAGTAGAAGAAGCTAGGAACAAATACTGGATAGACAACCAAAATTTTCACTAGAAATGACTAGATAGAAGAGTGCTGATGGTTAGAGCTAAAAAAGATAGCTAGTTGGTGTATCAGGTTAGAAGCAAAGTGGTAGGCAAAAGTGGAAGGAAATTGCATCAGTTAGAATGCATTCAGCTACAAGTAACAGAAACCCAGCTCAAAGAGTGGTTCACACAACTGGAAGTCCAGAGGTACAATGGGCTTTAGAGTTGGTTGAATCACAGTTTAACAATGTCATCAAGGATCTGTGATAATATTATTTATATCCTAAGGTATTTTCCTTGTGGTCATAGAATAGTAGTCACAACTGGAGCTATGTGCTTCTTTGTTTAAAAAAAAAGAAAAAAGAAAAAAAGATGCTCTTTCTTCAAGAGACTCTCACTTAAAAGTGAGGAAACTTGTCCTAGAAGTCTCTACGTAATTTTTTGTCATGATTCATTGGCCTAGATATAGTCATGTGGCTATTCTTAAACCAGTCTGTTTCCAAAAAAATAGACTGTCTGGTTTAGGATCAGATTTTCTTGATTGAGTCAGACTTAATCAGGGCCTGCTTCAGTTGCCCAGATCAGTTCCTTCAACCATATCACTGAAGCACAATGTCAAGAGGAGGGATAGATGTGGAAGATATGACCTCAGTGTCTACGATACAAATGGAAAGCAACATTAAGGGTTAAAAGGTAAATGGCAAAGTACAAATATGAAATGGAACAATTCAGAGTTGGGTGCTGGCTGGAGCATGCCTTTTTGTATGATCTGGTCAGTTTGACCACATGAGAAATAGATGCTTCAACAACCAATATCTGACATTTTAACCTAATATTTTATCTGTATGTATGATTCAACAGATGCCTTTAATTATAATTCAGTACACTTAAGTTCCTTTACAATAATTTCTCAAAAATTAAAATTTCTGACAGCATTTAGGATTAAAAATGTAATGTGACACATATATGTATATATACAAATATGTATATACTAGAGGCCCGGTGCACGAAATTCATGCACGGGGGGGGGGTGCTGGGGGAGGGTGTCCCTCAGCACAGCCTGCACCCTCTCCAATTTGGGATCCCTCTCACAATCCAGGACTGCTGGCTCCCAACTGCTCGCCTGCTTGCCTTCCTGTTTGCCCCTAACTGCTTCTGTCTGCCAGCCTGATCACTCCCTAACCATTCCCCTGCCATCCTGATTGATGCCTAACTGCTCCCCTGCCAGCCTGTTTGACCCTAACTGCCTTCCCCTGCAGGCCTGGTCACACCTAACTGCCCTCCCCTGCAGGCCTGGTACCCCCAACTGCTCTCCCTTGCAGGCCTGGGTCCCCCCACGCCCAACTCCCCTTCCTTGCAAACCCAGTCACCCCCAACTTCCCTCCTCTGCCAGCTGGGTCACCCCTAACTGCCATCCCTAGCAGGCTTGATCGCCCACAACTGCCCTCCCTTGCAGGCCTGGTTCCTCCCAACTACCCTCCCCTCCTGGCCATCTTGTGGTGGCCATCTTGTGTCCACATGGGGGCAGGATCTTTGACCACATGAGGGCAGCCATCTTGTGTGTTGGAGTGTTGGTCAATCTGCATATTACTCTTTTATTAGATAGGATAGAGGCCTGGTGCATGGGTGGGGACCAGCTGGTTTGCCCTGAAGGGTGTCCCGGATCAGGGTGGGGGTTCCCTTGGGGTGTGGGGTGGCCTGGACGAGGGGCCTATGGTGGTTTGCAGGCTGGCCATTCCCCCTGGTGACCCAAGCAGAGGCCCTGGGATCTGGGATTTATTTATCTTCTATAATTGAAACTTTGTAGCCTAGAGCAGAGCCAAGCCTTCTGCTTGCTCCATGGCGGCAGCCATTTCTGTTGGGATTTATTTATCTTCTATAATTGAAACTTTGTAGCCTTAAGCAGAGGCCAAAGCAGGCCAGGGCTGCAGAATCTTGGCTTCCTCCATTGCCTTGGGCAACCCTAGCCTCCTGCTCTCTCCAGCTCTGTAGCTGCCACCATTTCTGTTGTGCTTTATTTATCTTCTATCACTGAAACTTTGTAGCATTGAGTGGAGGCCTGGGCCAGTAAGGGCAGGTGGAAAGCTTGGCTTACTCCATTGCCAGGGAAACCCAAGTCTCCCACTTGCTCTCTGTGGCTGCAGCCATCTTGGTTGGGTTTATTTGCATATTCCCTCCTGATTGGCTGGTGGGCGTGGCTTGTGGGTATGGTGGAGGTACGGTCAATTTGCATATTACTCTTTTGTTAGATAGGATACTAGAGGCCCGGTGCACAAATTCATGCACAGGTGGGGTCCCTTGACCTGGCCAGCGATCAAGGCCTATTGGAGGGGCCGGCCAGCTGCGGGGAGAGGCCATGGGAGGTTGGCTGGTTGGGGTGGTGAGGGGCCACAGGAGGTTTGCTGGTAGGGGGAAGGGACCGTGGGAGTTTGGCCAGCCAGCCAGGTGGGAGGTTTGCCAGCCATCAAGGGGCAGAGGGACCACAGGAGGTTGGCCAGCCGGCCCATTGATCAGGGCTGATGGGGGGCTGTCTGGCTGGAGGGGAGAGGCCGTGGAAGGTTGGCTGTGGGAGCACACTGACCACCAGGGGGCAGCTCCTGCATTGAGTGTCTGCCCCTGGTGGTCAGTGCATGTCATAGCGACTGGTCGACCAGTCATTCTGGTCAGTCAGTCATAACGGTCGCTTAGGCTTTTAGATATATAGATATATTATAAAAGTAAAAGTATTTTACAAATTTGAGAATTTTAAGAACTTTTTATTTGAGTTGTCAGTAACATTTATAGAGTTCGGTGTCAGACCTGTGACTACCAGGGGTGCATACACAGAGTGTTAAGACCACAGATATGGGGGCACATGTAGGGTCCTAGAATTTCATTTTAATCACCATTAAAAATGTATAATTACATTTTTAAATAAATAAATAAAATATATTTTTAAAACTTTTTTTTATTATTCTAATACCTTTGGAATCATTTTGGCATGGCATTTACATTACAAAATGAAAAGGAATGGAGTACACTTCTTAACTAGCATATAGGCTTCTTCTAAGGTGGTTCTGCTTTGCTTTCACTGTTATTCAAATCCAAGATCTCACAAGTTCTTTGAAGTGTTTTTTCTAAAACATAATCTGATCATGTTGCTCTTCTACTTAAAACCCATCGGGTTTAATTCCAAACTCCTTGGCTCAGTGACAAGGGCCATCCGGAGAAACCCCCACTTGCCTTTCCATTTTCCTCTCTGACTTAAACTTCCCTACTCCATTATCTAACCACACAGTTTTCCAAATCTACCAAGCTTTTTCACACTTTTGCCAGGAGCACCTTTTTTCCCCCTTACCTCTTAATCAGTTATTTTGTTTAGGGTGCTCTTCTAATTTAGATCCCCCTCTTATGACTGGGTTGATGTCTATCATTGCACTATCCACAGCATATTTTTTGAAGATGTCTATTTACCTATTCTTTTTTCCCACTAAAGAACCATTTCATCTTCACCTTTATATTTTCCTCCAGAATTCAATACAAAACTTCACAGCTAATAGGCACTTAATTAACATTTATTGGCTAAATAAATGCAAGTTTTTTCTTAAATTTGTTAGTAATCACAATACCTATAATTTGGTAAGCAGCTTTTACATGCAGTTACTGTAGTAGATGCTTTATATTATTTATCTTATTTAATTTTCACAGTTGTCATGTAAGAAAGAATAACTTCTCTCATTTTTACAGATGAGGAAATGGGCTTAGAGGAGTTCAGTGATTTATCTCAAATTAAGTAACAGAGCTGGGATCAACCCCACGTCTGTCAGGTTCCAAATCTTTGCTTTCTTTCTCCACACAACAGCTCCTTAGGTATTTCTCCTTCGGTATTAAGAGGTCCTCCCTAACACCTAAGTGTGAAAGGGTGCCAATCTTAGTGTCATTCCAGGCAGATATTCAGGCAGTAAGCAAAGCTCCAAAATAAGCAGACATCATTTTCATGGTTTAGGAAAAGAATCCTAGTCAGCAGCTACAAGGATAGGAAATAGGCTTCAATCTTTCAGGAGTCGAGATCCAGCGATAGATCAGCTGTCCAGCCAAGTGGACTGGGGCTTGGTGTAAGACTCCATCCCAAAAAATGAATTGGACTACTAAGGGAGGAATTTGAAGTACTGAAACTTAGCCAACTTGGCAGGGTTAGGGAGTAACAACATATGGCCACTCATGGCTTACCAGATATAAGGCTTGTGACAATAAGGTTACTCTAAGTCTACTTATGATACATTGAATCTCCTACTGTATTCCCTACCCTACACCAGGAATTGAGTAATGATATGTGGTGGTAAATGATGGATCTCATTGAAGTTCAGAATTGGCACATCCTGTCTCCACAGTGAATCAGAGAGTGAATCAAGAGGGGGAAAAAATGTGCTGAGCAGCTTCCTAGGTGAGGAATTCATGGCAAACAATTCCTAAATCAGTGTTTAGGAAGAGAAAGTTACTTTGTTTTTATCCTAACTTAATCCTTCCTGAATAAAAAAAAAGGAAAGAAAATGTCCTTAGTTACAGTGTCTGTATTGCCATTTTCTTTCTTGCCTTATTATGTGTAGAGTAAATCTAAAGGATTATACTAAAAATCTGATTTTTTTCTTACTTCCACTAAAAATATATTTGCCCTTACTAAAAGGTCTTCTTTTTCTTAAAGATAGCTTAAGTTTTAAGTTATCTTTCTTCTGTTGTTAAGTTTTATATAATGTGTTCTATTTTGATGACTTATTTTAACAGCCCTATACATTGGTAGGTCCTTCCTTTACTTTATCATCAGTCAGCTCTTACCTGATTCCAAGTCTCTACAGTACCCTCCTTCCCTCAGCTACTTGGTGCTAACCATGAGCCCAACTTACTCTACTGTTCAATCCAGACCTTCAACAGATACTTAAAGGACTATAGTTCAATGATGCAGGGTTCAGCATGTCACCTTTGCTGCTAGTCCAGCTCTTGACTACTTGCCCAAGTTATGATTAGTAAAGAAAGAAATGAGATTTGAAAATGTGAAGTCAATCCAGGAAGTAGAATTTGTATGCACTTAATCATCATTTTTGAAACCATTTGCAGAATTGGTATAACACAAAGAAAGCAGATGTTTCTTCTTCTTCTTCTTTTTTAAGTTGTACAACTGAACTATGGTAGTTTGGTTTCTTAGGTAAAAATAAAGATTTCCTTTCAATAATATTCATACTGATCATAATGAATAATGATACAAGTGTGTAAAATAGGACAGTATCTGTATTTAGCATTAGGAAGAAAGTAAATCATTAAAAGAGTTCTGAGAGAAACCCTAAAGATGTGGCTGCAAACAGTTTTCACAGGCCTCCCACCACTGCTAAGTCTGTTAAGTATTGAACCATATGTTCTTGTCAAGTGTAAAATATGAAGTTGGAAATTTTACTAAGAAAAATTCTCCTGTTTCTCATTATATCTGTTGATCAGACTCCTATTGGAAAGTGCATTGACTAATGTCCTGTGAGTCATACCCATCAATGGCATATTGCTCATTTTTGTTTTTTGTAATACTTGACTGTACTAGAATAGAATGGTCTGGAAAATTACACTACTGGTTTGTACATGTGACTTGAAGGGTTGTGTAATTATTCTGGTTATAAAGTGTTGCAACATACGTCTGCGGATGTGGTAGAAATCATGACTTCAAGCAAAGGTTAAAAGAAAAGCAAATAATATAATATTGGCCCCCCCAATTTTGTTAATCAAACAGACTTAGTAAACAGATTTTGTTCCATGGTTATTTATTATTTAAAATATTTACTATCACATTAATTCACAGAAGTTGGATTTTGGTCAGTCCTCAAGTTTACCCCTAATTTCATTCAATGTTGATCTGATGTATGTTTGTTATAAATTTATCTTTTAAAGTAGTCTGTTCTGGAACAGCCAATGAATATAAGTCACACATTTGATTCTTCAAAATTTTAGAAGAGGTGTGTTTAATAAGTAAAAATTGCTTTGGTCTAAATTAAAAATAAATTCCCTTCAATTATTTTATATTTAATCTTTTTTGTTCAATAGTTTTATCAAAAGATATAGGTAGAGGAACTTCTCAGTCTATTTTTGTACTCTACTTACTTAAATATGCTTTGTTTGTAGTGTAGGAATCCAGATGACCCTGGGCAAAATTACGAAGTAGGTAATGTTTGTTTTGGATGTCTGCCTCTTCTTTCCTGAAGTCACCTTTGCCTTTTGGGCCCTATCTCAGACACTCTATCCTAATTTTTTTTTCCAGTTCCTAGTACCTCATTCTGTGAGATCATGAGTACCCCAATTTCTTTCCCCAGTTTAAATTTACCTGTCCTATGTTGATTTTCCTTAGGACCTCAGGATATACTAGTTCATGTAATTAAAAAAAAAAAAGTCAAGGTACATGTACTCATCTGAGAGGGCTAGAATAACCATGAATTAGAGAATATAAGAATTTACCAGAAATAATGCCCTTTCATCAACCATATTGTCCTGATCATTCCTTTACTAAATATATATTTACTGAACACCTGTATGTGCCAGAAACTGTTTTACGCACTTAGAATACACCGGGTAACAAAGGATAAAATTCACTGTGCTTTTGGTACTCACATTTGTATAATTTCATATCTCTTTAGAGCATGAACCATTCTTTTCCACATTCTAAGTGGAAAAAGAATAACATCCAATAGCATCAGTGCATGCAATTCAGATTTTTTTTTTTTACAGACTGTTTCCTCTGATCATGCTCTGTCACATATGTATTACTTGATGAAACACAACTAGTGTCTCAGATATGGCCACTTAAGTGGACAGTCAGTGACAGACTTGCTTCTCACCATATGAAAAACAAAGTGAGAGGCTGACAGGTTAAAGTTCACCATTTTAATGGAGTGAGGATGCAGAGCAGGATCTCATGAGGCTGTGCTCATTATACGTACTTGGCACCAGCATATCATAAACAAATCCTAGGCATTAAAATTTCTCCAGGAATCCTGAAAGTTTGGATTAAGATGTTTACTCAGGTACTTTCTGCAAAATAGCATAAAGCTATCCTCCTGCGGACTATCCATAATGGGACTGAATTTTTTATTCAAATATTCATTTTCTGCTTAATTGACTGTCACACAGAGAAACAAAATGAAATGGGAACATAAAGATTTTAAGTAAGGAATTTGTCTGTGGAAAGCATCTACCTATTTTTTTAAAAAAACATTTACCTAAAGCCAGGACAGTGTGATTAATCTTGTTTTCAAAACCTGAAGCTGTGCTACCAAATGCTCTGTTTTTCCTGTTAAGTATGTGTATATTATGACTATTCTGTCTTGATGTATTCTTTTTTTAAAAAATGTCTTTGTCTTGCTACACAATCATATAAAAACCCAATGGTAAACTATTCAAGTTTCTCCAGGTAAACTAAATTAAAACTTGTAAGGTTCAAATTAAGGGACAAAAATGAATCTAAGAGGATTTTAGTGATTCTTTTGTTTCAGGTAAGTTGAGGAGTGTATGCATCAGGAAGATACTAATTTTAAGCTGGAAAAAAAAAAAAAAGATGAGAACAGAGGAATATGATAAACCTTTCCTAAAATATAGCATTCTAGAAAAAAATTTATCTGCATGAGTGTTGCCTTAAGAACTTTATAAATATTAAAATAGAATAGTAAGTGTATATAATCCAATACTTACGGGTTCTTAATTTATAAATGCCTGTTAGTATCTTTTTTAAAAAATGACATTCAACCCTTCTTCAGTAATGAATGAGCTCAGCTCTCCACACAGAGAGGGAGAAGTAGTGAATGTGAAGCTGACTACTACTCACACTAAGTAGCCAGCTTAGGTGTGTACAAAGGAAGCAGAGGTGGGTATAAGGGTTAAAATACATATATTTATATAATCATTTTCCTTTTACTTTCTAAGTTCTTCTAGTTAGGCTAATAATCAAATTAAGAGACAGATTAACAGGAGAAAATTAAATTTTAATACATGTTAATGGGGAATTTACATAAGCATGAAAATTCTAATAATAGTGAGGCAAAATTGAGTCTATATGACATTTTGGACAAAGGAAAACAGTTTAGGGGATGGGATCTTAGATTTTAGAAGGGAGAATGTGTGCTTTACAGGTAGTTGAGGCAGAGAGGAACATATATGTCAGGCAATTTCTTGCTAGGCAACTCAGAAACAATGGGACACAGGGTATCTAGCTAACAGGCCCCTGACTGAAGCCCTCCTGTTTACCATACTTAATTCAAAGTAGGCTAAGGTGAACATCCTAAGATTTCCTTTCTGTAGCAGGTTTTTCTGTCTGGATCTTTTGGGAAGGAAAGGGGAGAGAGTCAAAGGTTTTCTGAGTCTTTTGTTTCTTTTTCTTTTAAAATATTTATTGTTGAAAGTATTACAGATGTCCCCCTTTTTTCCCCTCCATTCATCTCCCTCCTACCCCCTCCCCAGGCCTTCACCACATTATTGTCTGAGTCCATGGGTTATGTATATAAGTCATTTGGTTCATCTCTTCCTGCCTCTACCCCCACTTCCCTCTGAAATACATCAGTCTATTGCATGCTTCAATGTCTCTGGGTCTGTTTTGTTCATCAGTTTATTTTGTTCATTAGATTCCACATATAAGTAAGATCATGTGATACTGTCTTTCTCTGACTAGCTCAGTGGTCAGCAAACTGTGGCTCGTGAGTCACATGCGGCTCTTTGGCCACTTGAGTGTGGCTCTTCCACAAAATACCATGTGTGGGCGCGCACATACATTGCAATTGAAACTTCGTGGCCCATGCGCAGAAGTTGGTTTTCGACTCTCAAAAGAAATGTCAATCGTTGTACTGTTGATATTTGGCTCTGTTCACTGATGAGTTTGTCGACCACTGGACTAGCTTATTTTGCTTAGCATAATAATCTCTGGGTCCCATCATGCTGTATCAAAGGGTAAGAGATGCTCCTTTTTTACAGCTGCATAGTATTCCATTGCAAAAATTGTACCACCATTTTTAAATCCATTCTTCTCCACTTGGGCTGTTTTTGTTATGCCCAGTTTTCGTGATCCCCAAAGACCACCAGGGAGCCGAGTCTGATGCAATAGCAAAGAGCCTTTATTCGAGCTAGCCAGGTGACTGCTCTGCCATTCTCCACGCAGGGAGTCCGGAAAGCAGTCCCCACCCTTTGTGCAGGACCACGTTTAAGCACATTAACCACATCCTGTTCTTGCAGAGCAAGTGACCCAAGACAAAACAGTTTTTCCCAAGCAACGTCAGAGTCATGCCATTGACGACCATGTTATTCACAGGGTCATCCTGTTCTTCAGAAAGCTGACAGTGTTCTATGAAAGAAGGCCTACGTGTTGGGAAGGGGCATGAGACCGTATCTCAAGGCCTGGCCTGGTGTCAGCACTGACAACTCTATCTGGGGCATAGTCCACAGCCTCAGTAATGCTCAAAAATTCCCACTCTCCAACATTCCCCACTGGTTTTATGTACGTGAGTCAAATCATTGACTCTTTTGGGTCGTTGTTGGTAAGGGAGTTATATTGACCCATGGGGACTATAAGCTTGATAGAATTAATTCTCTGCTGAATAAAGTCAGTGGGCCTGTTTATAAGATAAAGGCCCAGAATGAGGGCCAGGACTAATCTTTAGAGGGTCTGAAGAGTCCTGGGCTCTATTTTGCCTGGGCTGTCTTAAGCCAGGTGTGGTGAAGCCACGTCGCAATCCCGTCGACCTTGACTGCTGTGGAGGTGGTCCTTTCCAGGTAGGAGTCAGTCCTTGTGTGGCAAATTTCTTTATCTAAACAGAGTCACCAGGGTGGAAGGATGGACCGGATCAGACATGCTTCTGGACTGCTTTCTGGGTGGACTGTAAAGCCTGTAAGAACTTGAGTAAAGGTTGGTTATGGATTTCAGCTTTTCTAGATTGGGTTTCCATGTAAGCTGGTGAGGTAGGTAGGTCAGGTCACTAGAATCTGTAGAGGCCCCACTGGTTTTAGGGCAGCCTCCCGGGCTGCTTTATCTGCAGCCTCATTCCCTCTTGCTTCTGGGGAGTCCCCTTGTCTCACATAGGTAGAGATGGAAAGACTTAATTACATCTGGTAGTGCTAGTTGGCCCATCATCCTTGCTCTGCTCATAACTGTCTAACTGCCTAATATATTACCTCAAGGATCCTGGCTCTGAATTCTTTTAGGGAAAATGGACGTCGGTGGGCTCTTCTAGCTACATCCTGCTGAGGCAGGTCAGAAGTTTCTTTCAGAGCCAAGAGATCCTTGCTGTCTGTCAGAGGGACAATGAGGCCTGGGCGCAGAAGGAGGTGGGCTTGTGGCCTGGCGGAGACAAACTGTAACAAATGGTCTGAAAAGAAAACCTTTCAGTTTTAATAACTTCTATTGAAATAGAATTTTTCTCCTTAAAATTACCTCTATGCTTATCAAAAGAGCCAGATAAAGACTCATTTACCTATTGTATTTAATTTGGCCTGATTGTTTGCATAAACACAACAATAATGGTAACTGACTATCTTTGCCAGAATTTCATGATTGAATCTAAATGTGCCCCGTAGGGACAGGAAGCCAAATCATCCAGCTGCCCTCAGGCTGGCCTGTAGTATCTGCTGAGTTAGGTGAAGTCCTCACCTGTTTAGTGGCTCTACCCGGGCTCATGACTTAGGTTTTAAGGCCCATCTCAGCCTTCCTACTCGTCACTGCTCAGAGTGCGTGGGGATCCCGCAGGGACGCAGAGGCGCCCTTATTGCTCCCCTTCTACTCTGACCAACTGCCAGTGATGGTAGAGCATGGGCCTGACACTCCAGCACCAGCCATTTTCAGGGCTCCCAAGCAGGATACCAGGCTTTTCCTTGGCACTCTTATTGGCTCCAAGTCTTCAGAGTTCAGGCAGGGCTCTTTAAAACATGACACTCCAGCCAAAGTTTCCAGTCAATAAAACCACTATTAGAAACCGGTCTTATTGAACTTATGCAAAGAAATGTATTGTCATGATTTATTAAGTATTGCCAAATTTCAGAGAAATTGTATAAGGAGAAAAATATACTGACCTGCTTTAAGATAGAATTTTCCTTGCCAGTTCTTTTTATGGACTTTCCAAAGTAATATTTTCTGAACAAACAGTAACTGTTATATTTCTTTTATCAGTCCCTCCCTAAGTACTTTGGCATAAGCTATTTACCCTCTGTTTAGAGAGGCAAAATGCAAATTATTTCCTCTTCCTGGCTTACTGGCCTGTATTATTTGATCAATTTCCTTACAACATTTCTCTTCTCCTTCTTATTACATGCACAATCCTTCTTAATTTTATACTTCTAAATTAGCCTTTAAACCTTCTTTCTATGTCCTTTAAAAATGCATAACCATGCCTCAGACCTTCTACTCAGTATTCCTTATTCTTTGAAACCTCAATCCTTTAAACAGCCAGAATTTCTTAGATTAACATTTATGCCTTTGCTCAATATTCTACTACCGCCCAAGAAGTACCCAGTAACCTCTCCCTGCCAGGCTCGGACAATGAGATTTTCTTTATGTGTATTGGAAGGGTTAAAGAGAAGATCCACTGTGTTCTGCCAGCATAGTTCAGATAAGTAAGAAACCAAGAATGCCAGCAGAGCGGGTTGTACCCAGTAAAATCAACAAAAACCTATCTCTCCTTGCTCTCCCCGCTGACGTGCCCTCCTTTTCTGCATTAACCATTTACTCTGTCCTTAGCAGGAGACATAAGGCAAGCAGTCTGAGATCCTGTATAACCAGGCTTTTTACACTTAAGGAACAGCTGCTCTCCCTCCCAGATTTTCCTTCTTTACTCCAAGGCCCCAGAAGATCTCAACCTTTACCACGCCTAATATCTCTAACTAACCCCCTGTCCCCCAGCCTAGGGCTTCTCTATCTCAACAGGCTGAGAGTGAATTCCACCGCCTCTACCTTTTCACACACCTGCTCTGGAGCAGTTTTCGGCTCTCTTCCTCCCCCAGAGAGAGAGAGACCCACTGTAAACCTATCAGGAAGGGCAGGCAGGTTGCAGTTCTCAGGACCACATGATTCTCTGTTTGCTAAGAGGGCTGAAAAAGGCAGCCTACAAAGCAGTTAATTATGACTAATCTTAACCCAACAAGCCTTTGTTTAAACTTCTCTGGTTTGGAAACCTTTACAAATTAACCCTAGAATTGCAAAATTTTAAACTAACAGCAAATTATAAATCAAGGAAAAGCAATTAAAAGTTCTCTACTGTCTTCCCTCTAAAGCAGGGAGGTGCACTGTCTTTAAACAAATTAAACAACAGAAAGAGATAACAAATACTCTCATGTGTAGCCAGATGGCACAAAGTAACTTTCACTTCACACAGACCAGTTAATGAGCAGATAATTATGCCAAGACAGACAAACATCCATACTCACACTCTCTCAGTAGACTATCCCAAACTGGAGCTGAGCAGATAAGTCCACAGAATAAAACAGAGAAACACAAACACAGACAAACAAAGGCAACCAAGAACAGCCTTCCAACTCTGCGGAAGCAAAACCGAAAGCTGGACGATGGCCTCACGCCTCGTCCCTCCAGTGAGGGGATTCCACGTCCCTCGAGGATCAGAACATCTTCCGAGTCCTCTGGCCCTTGGTCCACCAGTGCGTCCACCTAGACCACGCCAAGCACTACCAGAATTTCAGAAATGAGCTCACACAGAACACACACACACACAAACACCTACCGCGTTCAGTCAGGCTCTCCGAGTCGGGGTCCTCGTGGGTCTTGGGGATCCCGGACGAGCCTCCAAATATTATGCCCAGTTTTCGTGATCCCCAAAGACCACCAGGGAGCTGAGTCCGATGCAATAGCAAAGAGCCTTTATTCGAGCTAGCCAGGTAACTGCTCTGCCATTCTCCACGCGGGGAGTCCAGAGAGCAGCTCCCACCCTTTGTGCAGGACCACGTTTAAGCACATTGACCACATCCTGTTCTTGCAGAGCAAGTAACCCAAGACAAAACAGTTTTTCCCAAGCAACGTCAGAGTCATGCCATTGACGACCATGTTATTCACAGGGTCATCCTGTTCTTCAGAAAGCTGACAGTGTTCTATGAAAGAAGGCCTACGTGCTGGGAAGGGGCCATGAGACTGTATATCAAGGCCTGGCCTGGTGTCAGCACTGACAACTCTATCTGGGGCATAGTCCACAGCCTCAGTAGTGCTCAAAAATTCCCACTCTCCAACATTTTCAGATCTTAGCTATCCTATATAATAAAAGCATAATATGCAAATTGACCGAATAGCGGAACAACCAGTTGGCAGTGGGCAGGACCAGCAAGCAGGTGGTGCCAGGCCAACCAAAGCGCATGCCAGCAGGCAGAGGGAGGGGACAGTGATGGGGAAGAGGGGAGGCAGCAGCAACCAGTGGCAGCAGAGGGGCAATGGGGGGGTAGGGCCTCGCTGGCCGGCGCTGTCCCATGATCAGCCACCTGGTTGCCTCCCACAGAGGGAAGCCCACAGCAGCGTTTGGTGATTGGCTCACCCATCGCCTCCCACAAAGGGAGGCCAATGGCGGCGGCGGCGGCGGGGTGATCGGGGCGGTGTGGTCTCCTGATCGATCTGCCTGGTCATCTTCCACAGAAGGAGGCCAGACTGTGGCTTAGGCCCACTTCCTGGGAGGAGTGGGCCTAAGTTGTCAGTAGGACATCCCCTGAGGGCTCCCCGACTGTGAGAGGGCGCAGGCTGGGCTGAGGGACCCCCTTGAGTGCATGAATTTTCATGCACCGGGCCTGTAGTCTATATATATAAAAGCCCGTGCGACTGTTAGGACCAGTCGACCGAACAACTGGTCGACTGGTTGCTATGACGTGTGCTGGCCACTAGGGGGCAGACTCTCAATGCAGGAGCTGCCCCCTGGTGGTCAGTGTCTCCCACAACCAACCTCCTGCAGCTGGCCCTCCATGGGTACCTCCATGCTGTATCAAAGGGTAAGAGATCCTTCTTTTTTACAGCTGCATAGTATTCCATTGCAAAAAATGTTGCATGATACTGCTGGTGCCAAGTATGTATGATGAGCACAGCCAACCTCCCACGGTCCCTCCTGCAATCCTTCCCCGCAGCCAGCTGGCCCCAATCAGCCCCGATTGAGACTGAGTGAGACAGCCCCGATTGGCTCTGATTGCTGGCCAGGCCGAGGAACCCCACTCATGCATGAATTCATGCACTAGGCCTCTAGTTGTAAATAATGCTGCTATGAACAAAGGGATGCATATATTCTTTCCGATTGGTGTTTCAGGCTTCTTAGGATATATTCCTGGAAGTGGGATCATTGAGTCAAATGGCAATCCATTTTTAATTTTTTGAGGAAAATCCACACTGTTTTCCATAGTGATTGTACCAGTCTGCATTCCCACCAGCAGTGTACTAGGGTTCCATTTTCTGCATATCCTTCCAGCACTTGTTGTTTGTTGATTTATTGATGGTAGCTATTCTGGCAGGTGTGAGGTGGTACCTCAATATCTTTGTAATTTGTATCTCTCTGGTAATTAATGACATTGAGCATTTTTTCATATGTCTCTTGGCCATTTGTATGTCCTTTTTAGAAAAATGTCTGTTTAGGTCCTCTGCCTATTTTTTAAATTGCATTGCATTGAGTCTGTATATTGCTTTAGGTACTAAGTACATTTTAACAATTAATCCCTCCAACTCATGAGCAAGATATATTCTTCCATTTATTTGTATCTCTTTCTTCAATGTCATAATTTTCAGAGTATTGGTCTTTTACTTTTTTGGTTAAATTTATTACTAGGTATTTTTTATTTTTAATGCAATTATAAATGGGATTATTTTTTAAAATTTCTCCTTCTGATCATTCGTTATTGGTGTATAGAAATGCAACAGACCTCTGTATATTGATTCTATATCCTGAAACTTTACTAAAAGTGTGTATTAGATCTAATATTTTTGTGTAGTCTCTAAGGTGTTCTATATATAGTATGATGTCATATGCATATGATGAGAGTTACTTTTTCCTTTATGATTTGGATGTCTTTTATTCCTTTTTCTTGTCTGTTTGCTGTCACTAGGACTTCTAATACTATGAGTAACAGTGGTGATAGTGGACATCTTTGTCTTGTTCCTGATCTTAGAGGGAAAGCTTTCAGCTTTTCACCATTGAGTATATTGGCTGTGGGTCTGTCTTTTATAGTCTTTATTATGTTCAGATATGTTCCTTCTATACCCACTTTAAGATAGGCTATGTCAGAGACTATGTCTTATTTACCTCTGTTTTCCTAGAACCTAGCATAATAACGGTACATTGCCTCGAGTGAGCACTCAATAAATAATGCTAATGGATAAAAAAACTACCACTGAGTACCTCTCAAAATGAATGAAATAAAGGAGTTTTTACTGCTACTGGGGAAAGTTAAATACACCCTCTACTTGTACATTGTACTTATCTTCTCTCTACCATTCACCCCTTGGGCATGCCTGAGAATAATTGGCATGCTGATACCTGGGGCATGATGCCATCAGTAATAACACTGCTCCTATTACATGGAATATCTTGGGTGAGAAGGGAAAAGAGATAGTCAAGTTTTTGGCTTATGACTATCAAGTATCCTAGAGAGTGCCTAGCATGTAGTAGTCACTTAATTTAAATTCGTTCCTTCCTTTAGGATGGCTCTATGCAGTTTTGAAGGGGCACCTGTGTAGGCACTTTAATCTAAATGTTCAGGAGAAATTTTAATGCCTAAGATTTGCTCATGATATTGCAGGTGTCACGCACGTATGATGAGCACAGCCTCATGAGATTTTGCTCTGCAACCTCACTCCATGAAAACGTTGAACTTTAATCTGTCACCCTTTCATTTTGTTTTTCCTATACTGAAAAGCAAGTCTGTCACTGACTATTCACTTAAATGACCACACCTGACACTAAATTGTGTTTCATCAAGTAATATAGACATAACATAAAGCATGATCAGAGGAAACAGTATGCAAAAAACACCCAAATTGCATGCACTCATACTATAACTTACAGTATGAAAAAGAATGATTCATACTCTCCAGTCAGCTGACATCTACCCCATTTCAACATTTCTGGTACATATATTTGGCATATGCAACTTCTGCATGGACAGGCATGTGTAATGGTAAATACGTGACGGTCGTGGAATGACTATACACAGCAAATATCTACGTGACACTAGAGCTAGTCCAAGTCTTGACATTTGGACTGGGATTGAGTACAAAAATGATATAGGAAAGAAAAAGTATCATGCTGTTAAGGGTATAGCTTTGAAGAGATAATTTAGGGGAAATAGCACTAATCGAACTGGCTCAAAAATCAATACACTTCTCTCAAACTAATTCTGTAACAGACCTAATTCTCCAAGGTTTTCAATGTTGGCTCAATTCCAGCTGTATGTAGAGATTCCACTCATTTTTGAAGTGGTTTTCTTTGTAGAGGAAGAATATAAGATGACTAGTTGATCTGGTTGTCAGGTCCCACATATTGTTTTTTTGTTTTGTTCTTTTTTAGAGCCTAAAAGTTACACTGGAGTCTAGCCTGTGTTTCCCAATGGTCAAAGTGCCGGCCCACACACTGAAGAGTCTTGGATTTGTTTCTGGTCCAGGGCAAGTACCTGGGTTGCAGGTGCAATACTTGGCCCCAGGGCAGGTTCAGGAGGCAACCAGTCAATGTGTTTCTTTCACATTGATGTTTCTCTCTCTCTCTTTCTCTGCCTCCCTTCCACTCTCTCTAAAAAAAAAAAAAAATCAATGGAAAAAATATCCTTGGGTGAGGATTAACAATAACAGCAACAAAATTTAAAAATTTTAAAGTTGTTTTCTCTTTCATACTAATGTTGAGCTGAGTTATGTAATTATATTTTGATCAGAATAATGGCACTGTTTGGTTGATCTCGAAAATATTTTTGTCTCGTCCCTAAGTCTTTTTGTTCAACAGTCATTCATTTGCCTCTATAAGTAAAAAAGAGATATTTCTTTCAATATCTTGTACAAATCTATTTAGGAATTATTTTATTGAAGTATAATATATATACACATAAAAGTATAAAATTCATAAGTGCTCAGCTTGATAAATTTTTATGCAATGAACATATCCGTATTGTCTCCACTTACATCAAGAAATAAACCACTACTGGCACCTCAGAAATCCCCTCCTTGTACCCCTTCCTAGTCACTCTCCCTGTACTCTAAATGGTAATTATTCTCCTGACTTCTAACTCAATAAATTAGTTTTGCCTATTTTTTAATTAAATTTATTGGGGTAGTATTGGTTAACAGGATTATATAGGTTTCAGGCATAGATTTCTATGAAATAATATCTGAATATTGCACTATGTGCTCACCACCCAAGATGAAATCTACTTCCATCACCATTTATTAGGCCTCCTTCACCCCCTCACCCCCTTCCCTCTGGCAACCACTACATTGCTATTGGTGTCCACGAGTTTCAGTTTTATATCCTGTTTCTGAATGTCATATAAATATCAAACAAAATATATTTCTGTGTCTGGCTTCTTTCATTTAACATAATGCTTTTGAGATTCTCAATGTTGTTGCATTTATCATTGATTTGTTTCTTTTAGTTGCTGTATAGTATTCTATTGTATGAATATATCTCAACCCATTTTTCCATTATATTGTTGATGGGCATTTGGATTGTTTCCAGTTTCTGACTATTGTAAACATTTGTAAATGTCTTTTGGTACACATATATACACTTTTATTGAATACATAGGCAGTAGTGAAACTATGTAAAAGAAATAAGTGCTATTAGTTTCTCTGAAGATTCTTTTGGATTTTATACATATGTAATCATTATATCTATGAATAAGTAATCACTTTTATTTCATTCTAATATTTATATCTATTATATATTTTTATTGACTTAATGTATTGGCCAAGCCCTTCAGAAAAACAGTGGTAACTCGGAATCTTTGCCTTATTCCCAATCTCAGGAAAAATCTCAGGAGAAATTTTAATATCTCAAATTACATAGGATCTTTGCTGTAGGTATTTTGTACCTATCACTTATCAAGTTAGTGAAGTTCCCTTCTATACCTAATTTGTTAAGAGGTTGTTGTTTATTTTTCATTATCCTATCATGATCAATTATTGAATTTTTAAAAATTTGATGCTCTTTCTGTGTATATTGAATTAAGCATATAATTGCTATCACTTATTTTATTAATGTAATGAATTATATTGATTGAATTTCAAATATTAACCAACATTGCATTTCTGGAACAAATTCAACTTCATTGTGATATATTCTATTATGCATCACTGGGTAATAAATACTTTGTTTAGTAGTTTTGCATCTGTCTTAAAAGAGATTGGCCTATGGTTTTCCTTATTTGTATTGTCCCTGTGAGGTCTTGGTATTAGATTATGTTGGTCTCATTAAAGAAGTTGGCGCCCTGGCCAAGTTGCTCAGTGGTTGGAGTACCATTCTGTACACTAAAAGGTTGCAGATTCCATTCCTGGTCAGGGCACATACCTAGGTTTCAGGTTCAATCCAGGGTCAGGGTGCATACTGGAGGCAACTGATTTGTTTCTCACATCCATGATTCTTTCTCTACCTCTATCTCTGCCTCTCTCTCTGTGTCTCCATCCCCCTCTCTCTAAAAAGTAATAAAAACATATTCTCAGGGGAGGATTAAAAAAAAATGTAGAGAACACAAAGTAATCTACAATGATAGGAAACAGATCACTTGTCTGAGGATAGGGTAAGGTGGGAGGGAAAGGGTTATTACAAAGGGATCTCTGTGTCTCCATCCCCCTCTCTATAAAAAGTAATAAAAACATATTCTCAGGCAAGTATTAAAAAAAAATTCTAGAGAACACAAACTAATCTACAATGATAGGAAGCAGATCACTTGTTGTCTGGGGATGGGGTAAGGTGGGAGGGGATGGGTTATTACAAAGGGATATGAGGAAACTTCTGTGGGTGATCCATCTGTTCATTATCTTTATTGTGGTGGTGGTTTCAGAAGTGCATTAATATGTTAACACTTATGTTGACACTTTATATATATGAAGTTTATTGTATGCTTATTATACTTCAGTAAAGCTGTTTTATTTTTTCATAAGTAACAGTCCTACCTTGGAGTGCAGTAGCCCAACAGAGTAATATAATCTCATTGTCAAAAGTTAATATTTGGGCATATTTACTTTCAGTCTAATTTATTTATAAATATACTTTAAAACATGTCTGAAATAAAACTTTATGTGTTCTTTTTAATTCCCATGATGTGCAGGCAGGGATGAGAACCACTGCTTTAGCTGCTGTTTTCTCACATTTCTGTGAGCAGAGAAAGCTAATCTTCTGGGTTAGCTGGGAAGTGCTTTGGCAGAACTGCCTGCCCCTGTGCTCAGCCTCCACTCAGTCATTACAAATATATTTACTGGCTCCCTATCATGCAGTGTGCACTGGGCCAGGTACCAGAATACTGCGGCAAATAAGATGGACAGCCTTCATGATTTACTGGAGCAAAAGATGGCTAGGGGTGCTATTTCCACCCATAGCAGTTCTAACCAAATATCTGTTAGGCAACCTGGCTCTAATGTAGCTGAGAGTTTTATGACTCATCAGGCTGTTCATTCCTGGAGGAGCTTTTCTGCTAGGGAAAGCACAAACATGGCTACATCCTTCCTCCACAGAAGAGTTAATGTTGTGAGGGGTTTCTCATGCAGATGGAGAGACACATTGATCCAAAAGTTTAACTTGCCAGCACCTTGTGCCTTAGTTTTAGCTCCTGCTCTGAGACTTGATCAAGATTCTAGAATAATCCTGCAATTTCCTGAAGAGATTGAATTGACATCTTGGGGACAATGTTACCTAGAAGCCTGAGGCATGTGAGGAGGCCAAACTAATAGCCTAGTGCAGTGGTTGGCAAACTGCGGCTCCCGAGCTGTGGTTTGCCGCTCCATTGACTAATGAGTTTGCCAACCACTGGCCTAGTGCATTTAGCTGAAGGAAAAAATGGGACACCTACCAAATCCTTTTTCCAAGCCCTTAAGGTCCTAGTTCAGATCACACCCCACAGCCTTACAACTAGGAGGGACTCTCTACTCTGCCTGGGCTGGACTCATTTGTAGCAAGACACTCAACTATGCAAGTGCAGGGCAATAGCTAGCTCCTTCATGAGCTGTGTCTAGCTGCTTCCTTCTCCAGCGGTGTACTTAAGTCCATTAGCCTCGAACTCAAGATCCTCCCACCTTACAAAGGGTTGCACACTCTTCCCAACTCCTTTTCCTTCAGGTTTTCAGCTGAAATGTTGTTTCCTCATGGAAGCCTTCTCTGCCCTTCCAGACCTGGTTAGATTCCTCTGTGAAACACTGCGAAGGCCTTCTGAACTATTCTGTCATACGATAATCAGTATTTACGTAGTTTTTTTAAAAGAAATTTTTATTGACTTCAGAGAGGAAGGGAGAAGGAGAGGTAGAAACATTAATGATGAGAGAGAATCATTGATCGGCCACCTCCTGCATGCCCCACACTGGAGATCGAGCTCGAAACCTAGACATGTGCCCTGACTGGGAATAGAACTGTGACCTTCTGGTTCATGCTCAGCCACTGAGCCATGCAGGCTGGCATATTTATGTAGTTTGATCTTAAGTATCTACCTCTAGACTATAAATTTCTTGAGATCAGGGACTGTTTACCATTATATCCTTCATGTCCAACAAATGCCCTGCACTTAGTTCTTCGCACACGTATCTGTTGAATGGATGAACTGCCTTGGCCTAGTTTAGGACTCCTTTTTAGCAAAGCAGCTCTTTTAATTTCCCATTTTTTACTCACCATGTCCCCCACCCTGTCCTAAACCAACATGAGCCCCAAGAGAATCTGGGCTAGGGAAGGAGTCTGATGATAAATATAACACTGGAACCAGAAAAGCCATGCCCTTCTAGTGACTCAAACTTTGTTTATGGTCCAAACTCTTCCTCTAAGCTCTTCCCTTAGGATGGATTTTTTTTTTCTCTCCACAAGGTCTCTTGGTCCTTCCCCTAATACGTGCATCCCTGCCCGAGCACATTCTTCATCAATAGAGTCAGGGTTGTGGAGAGGCAGTTCCTGGAATCTGTTAGTGTGGTGTTTATGACGTTTTCACATTCCAACCCATTTATAAACTTTGAAGCCATACTTTTTAACTACTTACCATATTTCCTGATTGCCTGGTTAATGATAATTTAAAATCACATATGTCTGAAAACCTTGAGTATTCTTGAAAACTCAGTTTTCATTTTGATCTTCTAGGATCACCCAGACGACTTTCTCAGAAGCTGTAAGGTCTGTGCAGAGATATAACTGCTGCCTCTCTGGAGGGCAGATCTTACTCTCATGTTCAAATCAGAGGTGAGGAGAGCATCACCTTTGGGATCATAGACTGGCCCGTGGCTGGCCTTGTAAACCCTATTATTAAATAACGTTTTCTTTTTTTGAAGGAAAATAATTTCCATATTGTTTCTCTATTATAGAGTTGGTAGGATACATACTTTTTACATGGAGCCAAAGATTAAATAATTCTCAGGGTGACTGTTAATAATGGGTAAGGGGTTTCACTTGGGGGGTGATGAAAATATTTTGGAACTAGGTAAAAGTGGTAGTTCCCAACATTGTGAATGCATTTAAAAGACATGGAAATGTTAACTTTAAGATGGTTAATTTTATGTAATGTGAATTTTACCTCAATAAAAAATATTAACAATTATTCTCAGGAAACATAAGAATTTCTCTCATGGGAAAAGTCTAGTAATTTTAGTCAGTCATTACTGAGGTCATAGAATTTCCTGGAAATGTGGACATTTGTACCCACCTCTTTCCCCCACCCCACATATCATTTGAAGCCAGCTAGATTTAATCTACTACTTGAAGATTATGTTTTTTAAAACAACTTCTTGGCACAGAGGAATAGCCATAATGGAAGAAAATGAAAATAACTCCTGACTAGTCTCTGAATATAGCCTTTATAAGGCTATTTTTCTACTTAACTTTGTTAATCAAAATATTTATTGTTGTTACATTTCAGAATATATGAGATAGATTTTGGTTTCACGAAGTTTTAGTCATACTAAATTAACAGTATATTCATTTTGGATTAATTTCTCAAGCTATGATGCTATTTTCACTGAAAATGAATTCATATTCAGTAAACCAATATTTTTGAGTACCTTCTATGTGTCAGTATGGATATTAGATGCTAGAAATACAGAGATTAATATGGCACACCTCCCACTCAAAAATTTATGGTCTAATCACATTAATTATGTAGATGATCATGTTTCGGATATGGAAAGCTATATCAGAAGATGAAGGTGAGCTTCATGGTGTCAAGAGCTTGTTTGTTATGGTCACTGCTAACTCTCCAGCACCCATAATAGGTTTGGCACATTGCAGAAACTAAGCAAGTATTTTTTGATAAGTGAATGAAGCTTTCCACAAATTATGTTCTATTTTTCAGTTTTATGTGATTCTTATAGAGTCTAGCTTTGACTCAAACCAGAAATGCCTAATTTATTGGCTACAATCTGGAAAGGATGATGAGTGCATTCTTTCTTACCCTCCTCTTATCCAGTGTGTAAACATCATTGCCATGTCAAATGTTTAGATTGTCTGCTTTTAATGTATTTATCCTTCTCACATAAGTGGTCTTCGGGCCACAGAAAAACACCGGTGGGAAAAGGTATCCATCCTCCTCTGTAGCCTCCTCACTCTTCTCTGTCATCAGCTCCTCTGTTTTCCAAAGAGTCTCACTTCCACACCAGCCTCTACTCTCAGCCCAGGCACTTGGACATAGTGCCCTGGTTTTGAGCTGCTTGCCCTGATTTGGTCCCGAATGCCACCATTCAAGGAAACTTCAATCCTGCCCTGAAAGAAGTGGTGATCTTGAAATGGTCTTGAAGGACCAGGTTAAGACTTTTACTAATATCCCTATTTGTTTGATGCATGTGTTATTGTTTTTTAAAGGTTAGTACTTACTATTGCTCAGGAATTAGCAACTAGGGCCCAGTCCCAAACAAGATGGGTTAATACCATACATTCATTATAAGACAGTTACCAACAATGTTGACAGCACACCTTTTCCAAGAGTCCTAAAATGGTCTGAACTAACTGATTTATCCCTATCATTATCTCACCCACCCATCCCACTCTTGGATTATGTTAGGAAGATACTAGAAGGAGGGAGACTATCAGGCTTATTCATCACCTTTGGGGAAGAAGGGGAGACTTGCTCTCCTATCCCAAGCCAATGAGCATGAGAGGAGCAGGAGAGCACAGTAAAAACAGTGATGCCCTAGCCGGTTGCTCAGTGGTTAGAGCCCTCAGTGGTCGGCCCTCATATTGAAGGGTCCCAGGTTCAATTCCAGTCAAGGGCACGTACCTCGGTTGCAGGCTTGATCCTGCCCTGGTCAGGGTGCATGCGGGAAGCAACCAATGTGTCTCTCACATTGATGTTTCTCTCTCTGTGTCTCTCCCCTCCCTTCCACTCTCTTGGAAAAAAATATCTGTGGAAAAAATATGCTTGGGTGAGGATTAGCAAAACAAAATAAGAAGAAGCCTAGTGATAAGAGACTGTGAGATGTACCATCTAGGGTCTGGGTGGTGGCTGTCTGTGGAATAGGTGGAGCTGGGTGGCATCTTCCTCTTGTGTGGTACACGTGTGAGTTCTTCAGAGGCAAGACCTGGCCACTACAAACTCATACATGTTCTCTGTGTGAGAACAAGGAAGGCAGAATTTGGGGGACTATCACACAGAGGGCATCTAAAGAACCACAGTGTTAACCAGAGAGAAATGACAACCCACTGAGAGAGGAAGAGATCCTTGTCTGGGTCACTTGCTTGTCCTGCCCAACACTACAAAGTTCAGCTTTGGAAGAGGGAAGGGGAGCTCAGAACCAGGCTCTCTAGTTATCAGGGGCCCTTGTCAGTTCTCATTTTCCTAGGAGGGGAAATGAGATTTCAATTGAGAATGAGATTAAAATCTTTAAATAGAGTTGTAATATCCAAAATGAGCAGTAGTTATGGAATCTGAAAGTTAGGAATCTCTTTTTCCTAGAAGTTCTAGAAATTGTTAGGGTCAGGAAGCGGGAGATTCCAGAGTTCTGTTGAAAGCGAGGGTTGGAGAAAAATAAATTCCTTTCATGTCTAAATCCTCTGAGTTGAGACCTAATCAAGCCTTCCTGAAATAGAGTTATATCAGTTGATAGGCAATCATGGCTATCAGCTTCAACTCTGGATGGCACATTCATCCCTCAAGCAGGACCACTTTCATGAGTGCAGCCTCACAGGATCTCCATGCTTAGGGTTTAATATTTTGTGATCATCATCTTGAAATTTTTGATACTTTCATCTTCAAAGTTGTATTTTATAAATGAAGTCTGATGGGGTGGTAAAGCATGTGCCCAGGGCTTGGAGCCTTGGCCCACGCACAATCCCACCACTCAACACTTCCCTGGATGGGTTCTCCACTGCCCACCCCCATGTTTCCTGATTCCCAGAGTCCCATCCAGCTTCCCCCAGTGGCTGCTGCCATTTGCCCCTCTGTGGGGGGCCAGTGTGCAGGCACAGGGAAGTTGGAGTCAGGCAGGCATGGGCAGTGCCATTCCCACTTTGGGCTGATAGTTCCACAGCATGTTGGACAAGACTTGGCAGAATGAGCCTCTAGCCTATCCCTGATTCAGGAATCTACTGCATCCGGGGTCTCTTTCCATTATAGGTTGAGGCCAGTAGGCCAGTGGGAAGGGGAGACTTTTCACCCCTGCCTGTCATTGATCTAATGACTGAAGGAGGGGACCCAGCAGTTGGTGGTCCATCTGGGTCCTGCTTGAGGATCCATTCACTGCACCAGAGTTCCTATGCCTGAGGGAACCCTACATTAGCAAAGTAAAAACACTGCATTGTGAGAGGTTGAGAGAGAAAGTGGAAGAAAATAAAAAGATTTAAAATTTAGTCTAACAACACACATTTTCCAACGAAAAGCCCATTTTTATTTTGTTCCAGGCCCTACAGTTATATAGCTGGTCCTGATCTCAAGCCTCCTTTCCCCAGAGAAGGATTAATTTCCGATTGTGAGTGTCCTGCACACGGCTATAGTCTCCATAAATTATTATAGGCCCTGGCTGGATAGCTTGGCATTGTCCCCCTACACCAAGTTTGTGGTTTCGATCTCCTGTCAGGTTGTACTAGTATACAAGAACCAACCAATGAATACATAAATAAATGGAGCAACAGAAATTGATGTCTCTCTCTCTCTCTCTTTCCCTCTGTCTCTAAAATCAATCAGTAATTTTTTTCTAAAAAAATTGTTATAGTAACAAGGCAACATGCAACAATTTAGAGAATATAGAAGTTTTACAAAGCACTACTTCTATCATTTCAACGAAGTACAGTCAAGCAAGCTTATGTTTTTTAAAATGAATACATATTATCCTTGAGCGGAGGGTAGTAAAGGAGGGTGGAGATGGGAGACATCTGTAATACTGTCCTCAGTGGAGATATGGGCTAAACTAGTTCAGAGTTGTTAAATATTAGGACAAATGAATAACATTCTGAATTCCAGTTCATTGATGCAGAATATAATACAAAGCCAAAACATGTTTGGGGCAAATTAGGAAGAAAAATTTCCCCCATTTGAGGTTCATGTTACAACTAAGAGATTATCTCTTCCTCTTAAACAAAACTAATTGAAAATGCCTTGCAGTTGAATACTTAATCTTCTATCTGAGGTTTTTACTCTTTTTTTTTTTTTTTTTTTTACAGGAAAGGCATTGGGAATTATCTTGTCTATGACCTAAATCAGTGCATAGAAACCATTTTTCCAAAGAAAATCCTCAAAGAAGCAGTAGGATATTTTGCTCTTTAATTACTAGTTTTCTTAGTGAGTGTACAAATTATATTTTCCCTGTTGTGTGTGGTGTATTGTGTTTCACTAATGAACATTGGTAATTTTTGTACTATTTTTAAGTAATAACTTAAAATAAATTGAAAACACTTATCAAAGCCAAGACTAGGATGTTGGCTTTTCAGACAACCTATTGGTATTTAAAAGTGTGTGCCTGTGAGATGCTGTTGGCAAGAACAATTTCATGAAATCAGAAAAAAATCTTAAGCATTATGTTGTCGTGATCCACATAGTTGGAAATTTGCTCACTGAGATCAACTTTTGTTGTTTTATTTCTGTTTCTCATCTCTTAAATATTTTCTCTTCCTAATTCGTCTTCCCAATTGTAGTAGAGGCTGCCAGATGTGCATCCCCCTCCTTCCACCATAATAAACAACACATGGTTGGCCAGCTGTACTATATGTCCTTTCTTTTTCTGCTAGTAGATATGGTCATGTGAGTAAAAACCTCCTTGGCCTATAAACCTCTCATACATGCTTCTCTAGGATGATAGCCTGCCTCCAAGATGACCCCCAAAGATGCTTGACTCTGGCATTTATATCCCTATGTAATCACTTCCTCCACGGCATATGGCTGACCTATATAACCAATAGGATAATGCAGAAATTGTGGAATGTGATTTCCAAGTCGAGGTCATAAAAGACATTGTGCTTTCATCTTGCACTTTTATTAGTAGATCACTTTCTCTGAGGCAAGCCAGCGGCCATGTCATGAAGATATTCAAACTTCCTAGTAGAGAGGCAAGGAATTGAGGCCACCAGCCAAAAACTAGCACTGAGTGAGCCACATTGGAAGTAAATACTTCAACCCTAGTAGAGCCTTCATATGACTGTAACCATAGCAGACTCCTGATGGCAAACTCCTTGAAAGACCTTAAGCCATACTTATTCAGCTAAGCTGCTTTGAAATTCCTGCCCCACAGAAACTGAGATAATAAGTATTAAATTCTTGTTTTATGCTACTAAGTTTGTTATGCAGGAATAGGTAAATGACACATCTGGTCAACTGGATGCTGATGCTCATGGCAATCTTGGCAGCCACATGTTAAGAAGTATAGAGCTGTCATTAACTCAGGTTCCTAAATGACCATGTAGAGGAGAGCCTTCTCCTCTAGTTTCTCCACTCCCTTCACCAACCTGGATGGTTGAAAGACAAATAAACTTCTTTACAGCCATTACATTTTGGGGTCTAAATTTTGCAATAGGTTATTCTATGCTGACTAATACAACAACTTTGCATTTTATTTCTTTCTTACTTTATTATGTATCTATGAAGATATTATTCCTCTGAGCAAGGATTATTTTGGTAATTAAAAATTAAGACATGTGATTAAGCCAGCCAGAATGGCTCAGTGGTTGAGCGTCGACCTATGAACTAGGGCAGTGGTCGGCGAACTGTGGCTCGCAAGCCACATGCGGCACTCTGGCCCCTTGAGTGTGGCTCTTCCACAAAATACCACGTGCTTTGTTGCACGCATGTACGGTGCAATTGAAACTTCGTGGCCCATGCACAGAAGTCGGTTTTCGGCTCTCAAAAGAAATTTCAATTGTTGTACTGTTGATATTTGGCTCTGTGGACTAATGAGTTTGCCAACCACTGAACTAGGAGGTCATGGTTCGATTCCTGGTCAAGGCACACGCCCAGGTTTGCAGGCTTGATCCCCTACTTTGGGGCATGCAGGAGGCAGCCAATGAATGATTCTCTCTCGTCATTGATGTTTCTATCTCTCTCTCCCTCTCCCTTCCTCTATGAAATCAATTTTTTACAAAGATGTGATTAAATATTCAGACTGATGGTTGCCAGAGGGATTGAGAAGTACACAATGGTAGTTACAAAACAGTCATGGAGATGTAAAGTACAGCATAGGAAATATAGTCAATAATATTGTATGGTGCCAATTGACTACTGGAAATATTGGGGGGGAAACTTTGTAAAGTATATGACTGCCTAACTGCTATGTGGTACACCTGACAAAAGATAATGCAAAACGTTTAAAGAAAGAAATAGACTGGAAGTTTCTATATCATAAAGACCCAAAGTAGACCCTGGCATGTATAGAAAATAGATACAATTCTGGAAGAAATAAAGACTAAGTCAGAGGCAACAACAGAGTCCGAAGAATTTCTTCAACAAAGCACAAGAAAGTCAAACACAGTGTGAAAGATTGAAATGTAAATTACATTACAATGAAGAACTTCTGATCATCAAAAGACATCATAAAGAGAGTGCAAAGACAAGCTGCAAACCAGAAGATATTTGAAGCACATGTTACTAGGATCTAATATCTAGAATATGTAAGAGCTATACAAATCAGTAAGAAAATGACAAAATACTCAGTACTGAAATGGGTAAGAAACCATTTAACCAAACATTTAATAAAAGAAGAAATTTAAATGGCCCATAAACTCCTGAAAACATGTTTAACCTACATAATTATCAATGAAATGCTGATGCAATGAAATACATTTCATACCCCATCAGACTGACAAAATTTTAAAATAGACAAATGCCATATCTTGGGGAGCATTTATATTAATGGGAACTCAGCTGTGCTGGTGAGAGTATTTATGGGCACAGAAACTTGGAAAAATATCTTGACACTAATTCATAAACATGGATAGAGGCATACTTTACAACACAGGAATTCCGCTGCTATGTATATACCCCAGTAACTTTCTCATGTTCATTAGGAGATATACAGAACATTCATGGAAGCATTTACAATAGCCCTTGTATTAGTCAAGATTCTCCAAAGAAGCAGAACCAATAATGTGTGTGTGTGTGTGTGTGTGTGTGTGTGTGTGTGTGTGTAGAGGGGATGGAGAGAGAGGGAGAGAGAGAGAGATATTAAGGAATTGGCTCATGCAAATGTAGAGGCTTGACAAATTCAAAATCTGATGAGGGAGACCAGCAGGCTGAAAACTCAGGAAAGAGGTGCAGTTTGAGTCTAGAGGCAATTTGCTGTTGAACAAGGCAGAGCCAATGTTCCATATGAAGTCAAAGGCAATCTGCTGAACTCACTCTTGCTCTGGGGAGGTCAGTCCTGTGTTCTGTTGAGGCTTTTAATTGATTGGATGGATCTACTTACATGATGGAGTGAAATATGCTTTACTCAGAGTACGCCAATTTAAATTTTAATCTTATCCAAAAACACCCACACAGAAACATTCAAATATCTGGTCACCATGGCCCAGCCAAGTTAACTAAAATTAGCTATCAAAGCTCCAAACTAGAAACATCTAAATGTCCATCAGTGGTAGACTATATGACAAACTACAATAAATTATGACTTATACATATAATGAAACACTAAATTACTATTGTGGTAAGCAGGATTTTAAATAGGCCTCTGTGATCTCTACCCATGTTGTTACTTTCTGTATAATCTCTCTTGAATGTAGGCCTTATGACTTGCTTCTAACAAATAGAATGTAACAAAAGTCATAATGTTACTTTCTTGATTAGGTTATGTTATATGGCAAAAGTGATGAACTATCATGCCCATCGTTGTGTGTGTTTCTCTATTTATACATGTATATGTATATATACACACAAATATATCTATGTCTATGTCCATATATATTTACTTAAATATAAATATATAAATATATAAGTATGTAAGTATATAACTGTATATATATAGACTCCTCTCTTCTGCTGGCTTTGAAGAAGCAAACTTCCATGAGCTTTAAAGCTACAAAAAAGAAAATGAATTCTTCCAACAACCTGAATAAAGTTGGAAGCAGATTCTTCCCCAATTAAGCCTCCAGATAAAATGCAGCCTGGTTAACCTCTTGACTGCAGCCTTGTGGGACCCTGAGTAGAGGATCCAGTTGAGTCACACCTGGACTCTAGACCCTATGGAAAATGTGAGATAAATGTGGTTTAAGCCACCACATTTATGGTAACTTGTTATATGACATATAAAATTAGTAGTGTACTACACAGAAATAAAAATCAAAACTACAGCTACATGTGTCAATATAGGTGAATCTTATTAACATAATGTTGAGCTAAAGAAGCAAGTAATAAAGAATATAGACACTATGATTCTATTTGCCTGATGTTAGAAAACAGATAAAACCCAATCAGTATGCAATTTAGGGAGGCCATACATAAAGGGTAAAGTTATGAAAAAAAGCAAAGAAAAAAATTACAAAAGATAGGGAGTAGGTTATTCTGGAAGAGAGTACAGGACACACGCAGAGCTTCTAAGATGTTAGCAGTGTTCTATTTCATAACCAGAGCTTGCTTTATAATTATATACATACTAGAGGCCCAGTGCATGAAAATTCATGACTGGAGTGGGGGTTCCTCAGCCTGGTCTGCCCCCTCTCACAGTCTGGGAGCCCTCAGGGCGGGAGGCGACCCGGCAATCAGGGGAAGGCGATGCCCCCATCACACCTCTGTTGCTGCCACTGCCGGCAGCGTAAGCCTCAGGCAGCCCTAGGTAGCTGGGCAGCTGCCATCCAAGGCTTGCCTGTGCCTTGGACCGGACCTGGGCAGCTGAGGGGCTGAGGGGACTGGGGGACCCCGGAGGCAGGTGCATGGAGTGGCCGGACCGCTTGGGAGTGGGCCCAGCCGTGCTGCACCTGCTGCCCCAGTGGGGCTGAGGGGACTGGGCGCCACCATCTTGTGGCTGTGGGTGCCGCCATCTTTGAGGGCATGGCAGTCAATTAGCATATTCTCTCCTTATTGGCTGTGAGTGTCGCCATCTTTGTGAGGGCGTGATGGTCAATTAGCATATTCCCTCTTTATTAGATAGGATACTTGTCTGTATTTGTATGTTTTAGAGTAAACCTAACATAACATTAAAAACAATTTAATGTATAAGATATACAGAGAGCATTCCTCTATTTATGACCAGCTCCCCACACCCTCCAGTCCAATCCCCCCTCCTTATGATGGAATGACTTGAGGTCAGACAAACCTAAATTCACATCTTAATTCTGTCACTTCCTTGCTGTATGATCTTCATGCGGAGTTGTAAGATCAATATCCAAACTTTCCAGATGAAAGGGCTAATTAGGCAACAGATGAAAATTCATCACTTTGTTCAGTGAAAATATAAAATCAACATTTATGAGTTCTAGCTACATTAACACCGTGTACATATTTTTTAACTGAAGTGATAGTAATAACCCAACAATGCAGAGAGACTGGCACTCATATGTTGCTGGTAGCATTGCAAATTTATAGTCTTTCAGTGGAATAGATTTAACCATATTAGAAGTATAAAGTAATACATTAAAGAACTGCTGTTCTTTGACTTAGGATTTCCAGTTGGGGAAATTTAAGGTTATATAAGAAAACAAACAATCTTAAAAAGTCAGAATTGAGGCAATGTGTACAATAATGTTTAAGGCAGAAATACTTATTTAAAAAAACCAAAACAATTCAAATTCCTTATTCTTTGTAAATTCTCCAAGTGTAGCATATTGACAATAGAAATAATGTGATAAAAATATGTCTTGTATTGGTATATGGACATATTAAACAATACCAAATGAACAGCCAGAACTAAATAAGCTGTCTGTATCTTCAGAAGTATTAAAAATATCTTCAGAAGTATTGTAAATATCAGAGATAGTTGATATAAATAGTTGTGTTAGGTTTATGGGACTATCCAATGAAGTGATTATGATTTTTAAAATAAGTAGGTACACATTTAATCTGAAAGAACATATTTAATGATGGAATTTCAGGCAGTGTTATAGACAGATGGTGAAACTATTTGTGCAGGAGGTGGGGGTGGCTAGGGGAAAGGGGACCTAAAATCTCACTGCATGGAAAGTTTCTATAATCAGAGGGTTTTTTTCTGGGCTGTGCAGGCTGTGGAGCCAAAAGAGGAGACTCATACAGCAGACTTCTTTAGGATATAAGCTGTTTTCTTTTCTTTGTTTCTTATATTTATTTTTATAAAGCAGTTTCAACTTAATTATTTACTTCAGTATACAAGAGAGACAACTTTCCAGAGTTGAGTCTGAATCCTGTGTGCCTTGGTCTGACGAACATGTTTCATTCCAACATTGAGAGAAGTCTGAAAAGTGTTAACAATGGAAGGACATAATTATTCAGAGAAGGGTATCCAATTGCTTTGATGGCAGCAACATTAAGGTGATTATGTTCTGAGTCCTAGTTCAGTATGTAATTTTAATAATTGAGTATATTAGTACATTAAGGCAAAAAAGGGAATGAAGTGTCATTCCCAACGACAGATCAGTGTAAAACAAGGCCAGGGAGCAAGAGGAGACTACATAGCTATTGCAGCTTTCGGAATAGAGTAGATTAGAAACAAGGGAGAAGGCATGGCTTCCTTCAATAGTATTCTGCTTAGAGAGAAAGTGACTACAGTTACAAGTGTGTTATGCATCCAAAAGCACTAAGACTTACACAGATGACCTCTTTTCTATCCCGGTTTTTGCCATTATAAAATAAAAAGAGAAATGACCCTCTCTCCATCATCCCTTCGTACCTCCACTATTCATACATATGAAAAATATTATGAATATAAATTAGAGTAATTGATGATTTTTTATAACATGTTGTACAAAAGTTGTCCCTGCCATCAAGTGGCTTATTACACTTTAATCAAGGCTTCTCTCAAGGTTTCTACACAAGTATTTTTTCAGAGAGATTTTTAAATCACTAACAGTGAAAAGTGGTGAATGCATTTTTAAATTTTCCATGGTATTAAAATTGTAAGAAATATAAAAATATCACATAGGCAATGAGTTTTTACCTTTAAGTAGCTTGTGACTTTAAAAAAAATGCTTTTAGTATCACAAGGTCTACAATGTAAGCTCCCTAATAAGGTCACCTGGTATCAAGTTGCTCAAATGTGCACATGACCTTTCAAATAGAACTTGATCTCTAAATGCTGTGAACTGTCACCCAAGTATTCATAATTTGGGATTAAATTTCATATACATTACTTGAGAAGTCTACATAATACCAACAAAATAATTTTCAAAAAAGCCTATTCCTTTTTCCCAGACATATCTTGATATATGTAAAGGGTATCCCCAAAAAATGTATTCATACTTTAACAGCTGATAGGTCAATTTTGAAAATGAAATGTATTTTAATAAACACTGCCTTTATAATTATTCAAAGTGTGTGTATACATTTTGGAGGGTACCCTATATATATGTAATATGTATATTTTAAGTTGCAGTATTTAAAAATCCCTTTAGAATCTAAACTTTAGATAATGGCACAAACTATTCAAAGGAATTAATGTCTTTCCAGCAGCTGTTCTTCCATTTCCCCTGGCAGCATCAGGTGGCAGGGACAGGCAGTAACCAAATCTATTTAGTGTTATGTGTGACTCTGAGAGATCACTGGTGATCTTACTGAAGTAGTTGGGTCTGATACTCTGAGCAGTGATCAGATAGGGAAGCCATGTAGCAGGCTGCACATAACCACCCTCCCACCAAGCTTCATTTAGTATATGGCTTGACATTTTGTTGGGATAACAACTTGCAGGGAAGGTGAACAGTTCCAGAGGAAAAGTGTTGGAGTTGAATAGATATAGGTTCAAATTCTAGCCCATTACAACTCCTCAGAGCTTTGTTCACTCATTTGTATCAAGAAAATACAAATACCAGTTTCACAGGATTGTTTGAGGATTAAAAAGATGTAAATGATCTAGTTAGCATAAAAATAGAAGCTCAAGAAATGTCAGTTCCCTTTCTCTCATTGGCTTGGGTCACTCTGGCCTTATTAAATTTTCACTTCATTTTCAATTATGTCATTCTTCGATTCTTTAGTTAATGAGATGCAATTGATAGTATTGTGTTCTGTATTGTTAATGGATGGCCTGAGTATAGAGTTTCCCTGGTGCTGCTTGGTCCATTGCGCAGACATTCTACAAGGTCATGCATAGTCTGTGGTATTGTGCAGAGCATACAATAAACCATAGATTAACATTTTTGTCATTTTTTATGTGTTTTGTTTTGTTTTGTTTTAGTTTTTTTTTTTTTTTTTTTTGCTCTGGGGTGTGATGTTGATGATCTAAAGATAATCTTATTAATATTATTAGAATTTTGTAGATTTCAAAAAAAAGAAGCCTTGCCCTGGCCAGTAAGCTAAATGGTTAGAGCACTGGCTCCTTGCACTGAAGGGTCGTGGGACTGATCAGGGCCAGGCCAGCTGTGGGGAGGGCCACAGGAGGTTGGCCTCTGGCCCCACCCCCAATAAGGGTCAGGCGGCGATGGGCAGGGGAGGGGCCGCAGGAGGTTGGCTGGCTGGCCTTTCCCCCAATCAGGGTGGAGGTGCCAATCAGGGATGGGATCGGCTGGGGGGAGGAGCTGTGGGAGGTTGGCAGGCTGGGGGGAGGGGTCACGGGAGGTTGGCCAGCTGGTCTGGGAGAGGGGCCACGGGAGGTTCAGCCAGCCAAGGAGAGGGACCGCAGGAGGTGGCTGGCTGTGGGAGGTTGGCTGTGTGTGAATGCACTGACCACGAGAGGGCAGCTCCTGCATTGATCATCTGCCTCCTGGTGGTCAGTGTGCGTCATAGCAACCGGTCGACTGGTTGTTCGGTTGTTCAGTCGTTCAGTTGCTTAGGCTTTTATATATATAGATGGTTATTTTCTGAGTGCTAACAGGGAGTAATTTTTTGCTTTATATGTTGTGCTTTTAACTGCTTAACTTTTTAAAAATAAACACATATCTTTAAAAAAAATCAAAGTTGTTATTCTTTTGAAAGATAAAATCATTGATTTCCCACTAATCCAGCTTCTGGTTAAAATTTAAAAAGTTACATTGTTAAGCAATTAAATATTAAGAGGAAACAAGTATAAATATTCTAATTGCCCAGGGGAACCAGCAAAATTTAAGATACAATGCATCAAAACCAGAAATCACTCAAAGCAGGCAAGCAAAGCAAAGAAATAAACATTAAGCTATAGTGAAATCATAAGAGTGATTCTACTAAGGCCATTTCCTGATAATTAAACAATTATATAAAACATTTATTTATAACATTTAGTTACCAGAGATCCTGGGGAGAAAACCAGCCTAAATAAACAAACAAAAGGTCTCAGCTGCCCAAGATTGTTTCTCTAGCTAGTTTTTGTGTCACAAAAGGTGTCCTGGTTAGTGCCTACTCTCAGTGTTTTACAGCAAACTAAGAGGGGTTGCATAATGTAAGAAACCTGTTACTGATCATTAGAGTGAACCTTGGGCCAGAAAAATGACAGAAAGTAGACAGACTTACTACAAACAACATCTTCCAGTCACCAAATGCAAAATACTGTTGGTTACACCTTTAGATGACAGCTAAAAATACAGAGAATCATTCTCTTCCCATGCAGAATATATTCTGTGACATAAAACCAAACAGCAGACAATACTTGGCAGAAGGAAAATTCACTTAGATAGCAAATTCACTAATTTAAGGTACCTATTTATAAGGTGACTAGAGGCCCGGTGCATGAATTTGTGCACGGGTGGGGTCCGGCCTGGGGCGGGGAGGGGGGGGAAGGGAGCGAGGGCAGTTGGCCAGCCAGCCCCGCCCCCTGGTTGAACTCCCAGTCGAGGGGATAATTTGCATATTAGCCTTTTATTATATGGGATAGAAGAAAGATTAATGCCTCAGTTGCTTAAAGTGATAACAGTTATGCAATAAACTCAAGACGTATGAAAATCAACTTAAAACACTAATGACTTAAATCCAGGGAGGCCTATATTTCTTTACGTGAAAAGAAATGTGGTGTTCGTGAGAATGTGGAGAAATGGGAACATTTATACACTTCTAGTGCGAATATGAATTGGTACAACCACTTTGGAAAAGTGTTTGGCAGCATCTCCTAAAGCTGAATATACATATACCCTATTACCCAGCCATTCTACTACTAGGTATATACTTAACAGAAATACATCTATATGTGTAGCCAAAGATGTATTTGAGAATGTTTGTAGCAGCACTTTTTCTAATAACCTCAAAATGTAAATGACCCAAAATCCCATCAACAGTAGAATGGGTAAATTATAGAATGACCACACAGTGGAATACTGGACAGCAATGAAGACGAACGAGCTACAACTCCAAACAACAATGTGAATGACTCTCATAAACATCATATTGATCAAGGGAAGCCAGGCACAATGTAATGTATACTTGTATGAGTCCATTTGTATGAATTTCAAATACAAGCAAAACAAATCTATGAATTAGAAGTCAGGATAGTGGTTATCCTTGGGATTAACATTGTGTAAAAGGCATGAGGGGGATTTCTGGGGGCTGGTGATGTTCTCTTTCTTGCTCTGTGTGTCAGTTAGATGAGTCGCATCCAAACCTGTAGAGAACTTTTATAAGAGTTTATTTGAGCCAAACTGAAAACATATGCCAGGGCACAAGATCTCAAATGCTCCAGGAAATAATAGTTTGTAGCTTCTTTTCTGCATTAAAGAGGGAAAGTACATGCAGGTGAGAAAACAAGGCGGGAATTTGATTACAAGATAGTTTACAAGATTATGTATTCTCTTGAGGGTTAACCCCCCTTTGAGGGGTATTATTTCTGACATCTCAAAGGTGTGTTAACCTAGATGCACAAGAACAATGGACAGGACTGGCTTGAAATTGTTCACTACAGAAGTTATAGGTCTAGGGCATGACTACCCACTGTGACCTGCCCAGTTAGGAATTTATGAACAGGTCACCCATAGAACCCCCTTCCCTTTTTTAAATCCATGGATTTGTGTCTATAATTTGTCAAAATTCAATAAGTTGTATACTTAAGATGCATGTACTATTATGTTTATTTGTTTTACTTTAATAAAAAGTGGGTAATACAATCACCTCCATGAATCAGGCTGAAAAAGGGTTTTCACCAGAAATATTGAGATTTCACAGAGTTTTCAAACTCAGAGGCAAAGCAGTAATGCAAATAAGTAAAGCCAGATGCAATACCATGGGGTCTGGTGTTGGGAACTAGGTAGAAATTCAAATTATCAGACCCCAGCCCAGATCTACTGAATCAGAAACTCTGGGAATGGAACCAGTAATCTGAGTTTTAACAAGCCCTCCGGTTTTAACAAGCTTGCTTCTGATGCATGGTCATGTATGAGAATCACTCATCTAGATGTATTCTAAATCAAAGCAGTTTTTAAAAAATCACGTGAGCTTTAAAAAATCCTCTGGCCAGATTTGGCCACAGGTCACTAATTTGTAACTCATGATGAGAATAAACTGAAAAGGCAAAAACTTGAATTATTTGTATAATTATACCAATTCCGTATTTCCCTTTTCTAAAATAATAATAATAATAATAATAATAATAATAAAGTGGGCATGCTCCTGCCTCAGTTTTATCCTCCCTAGGATTCAGGTATATTTAGGCAGGCGTGGGGTCTGGTGGGGGTCGGCCTTCTGGAAATCTATTTATAAAACAGCTCTAGTAACCTACAGGAAAGAACTAATCCCAATGGAAGAAAGAATCCAAGGTACAGAGGTTACTTTAGAGCGGCAGATGAAGTTGAACATGTCTGAGTACATCATGATGTCTGCCACTCAGATGGTTTGCAGTTCAGCCGGCAGACTCATTCATTCTTTCAACAAACAGCTTTTGAGCACCAACCTAGTCTGTCCCCAAGCCCTGTGACCCCCAGGGCAGCTGTATATAAGACCTAGTAAAAGCTAAAGGAATTTTTTTTCTGTTCTGTTTTGTTTTTGTTTTTGTTTTTGTTTTGCAAATCTTCTCAGGCCATGGAGAATGCAGCTTATCTGTGAGATGATTTTTGGTGCCGGGGCAGCAGTGTTGGTGCCAGGACCCTCTGATTCCCGTGAAGTTGGACTTTGAGCCTTGGAGGCCTCCTGGCACACATCAGCAGCTGCAAAGTGGTAGCATTGCCTTTGGTAGGCTGTGGTGACCTGGCTTAGAACATTGGCAATAGCTACCGCAGGCGAGGAGAATTGTAAACATTTGGCAGCTGGCAGAACTGTGCTTGGAGCACACCTGAGACATCCTGGAGCTCCCTGACGTATTGGAAGCGGGGGATGAAACCTCCAGCAGAGGTAAGGAAATGTTATCTTGGAGCTTTGGTTGTTACTCTGTGTAACGTATGTTACACATAGAAGAGCACTGAGTCCCTAAGGGAATCTATGACTTGGTTTTGGTCTTGGCAACATTTAAAGAAACTACACATTGCTTCTTGTGATAGGGTTAAGGTAATGTGAGTGCAATGAACATGGTAGACTCAAAGATTAAATCTCAACATTTGGTTTTCTTTTTTTAAATAAAAAAGAAACCCCAGCAAGATTATTATAGGTTTTGGGACATGAGGTTTAAAAAAATCTCAGCACATATTCCTTTTTTTTTTCTTCCTCTTTCAAAACATCCCTCTACAATGAAACAACCTGTAAAATGGAACAGCATGTTGACTAGCTGTTCTTTGGCCCTGGTAGGCAGTTTATTGCATATTGATAAGGAAAAAGAACTTTGGAAACAGCCACTCCTTTTCTGACAGAATTATGAAATGTTGATGCCCTTTCCTTCATTTCTGCAATGCCTATCTGCTGCAGAATTTCAGATACTTCCTGAAATCCCAAATTGAATTCTATTAAAAACATATTTGTTGTTCTTTCCCAAAACATGCTTGGGAATTTGAAGACCACAAGCCTCTGTAAGACAAGGAATGCGCCTGAGTAACCAGCATTTCCCTGTAAGAGTCTAGTTGCTTTATTGCAGTTAACTCAGTGTTTTCTATACCCAGTGAACAAGGTGTGTGGTATGTCAGTATTCCAACCAGATAGCAACACTTTGCAGATTTCCAAGTTTATGGTGGAAGCATTGTTTTTTTATTGCTCTTTATTGAAAACCAACTTTTTAAGCCCAGGCAAACTGAAAGAATTACTTTATTTTGATACTTTAGTTCTAACCAACCCAGCCTATCCACAGTGGAATGTGGGTTGTGGTGTGGGGGCAGAGATCAGGAGATTTGAGTTCCATCCAGCCCTATTTTCATGGATAAGTCAATTCCCACTATGGGGCTCAGTTTCACTATTGGTAAAATTGGAGGTGGGGCAAATTGGCCCAAAGTTCTGTAATTAGTCCAGAGTTCTGAGGGGAGAGTTCTGAATTTTTTTTTATTTGAGTTTTTAACTTGATTTTTAGAGAGAAAGGAAAGGAGAGAGAGAAACATCGATGTGAAAGCAAAACATGAGTGGGCTGCCTCGTACATGCCCCCTACAGGGAATCAAGCCCACAACCTGGGCATATGCCCTGACCAGGAGTCTTTTTTCTTTTCTTTTTTGGTGCAAGGAATGACGACCAACCTACTGAGGCACACTGATTCCTGGTCTTTAGATTATGAAAACTCTCCCTGAAGGATTCTCATAATTGATTACATATTTGGAAGAAAAATCACCTTGAGAGGACTCTCAGAGTCTATTGATATTACAGATTTATTTTTTATAGAGATTTGGGTACAAGTGACTGATGTTGTTACCAGTCAATCAGAAGTTTGTTTCTATATTAAATTAATAGAATTTAGTTTCTCGGAATGCAAGTTAATAACAAGAATGTCAAATATTTATTGAATTATGTTTTTAAATGTTTTTCCTCCTTCAGATTCTCGCTTGTCCTATTTATTCCCCCTTCCCCCAAACCCTTTTTACACATGGTTTTATACTTGGGTTATCAAATTAATACCAAGTACGGTGCTTCTCACATTACTTTCCTGTCAAAAGCCTTAATAGTTCTCTGTTGACCAGAATATAAAATACAAACTCCTCATGGCATACAAGGTCCTGTGCCATCTAACCCACCCAGCTTTCCATCCTCATGGCTCAGAAAATGTTCATATTCTGGCTTTGTGCCTTTGTCCTTCTGGTTCTTGCTTCCTATTTCCACCTGTTCAGATTCTTCCTATTTTTAAAGTTTAAGGCCAGGATTCTGCTCCCAGCTAGTCTTGGTCTCTCTCAGATGCAGGCAATCTATCTTTTTTCTGAACTTCTGTGGCAACTTAGCTTTATATTTCTCATAGCAGTTATTACTTTCTACTCTCTATTTTAGATATATATGTTCATATTTTATATTCCTTACTGAATAATCAATTTCATGAAGTCAGAAGCATTATCTGTTCTATATTGCTATTCCGTAAAGTACCTGGCATATAGTAGTTCCTCCACAAATGATTGTTCAATGGATAAATGATATTATAGTTACCATGGAAATCTGAACTTATCCCAACACTTTCAACAAAATTAGAACCACTCACAGGGAATTTTTTAAATTGAGAAATTTCTCCATTTACCATCTCTCATCTACCTATCTATCTATATCAGCTTATATCTGATTTTATTAAGGAAAATTTGGAAAAAAAGAAAAATGAGAAAGATATAAAAACTACAGGTTTTGCATGTAATTAGTATCCAGTTCCCTTCTTTCAAGCCTTGTGCTATAGTCAGCTTTCAAAAGCTGTCATTGTGCTGTAGTCAGCTTTCATGATTTAGATCCACATGAGTTTGTGTACTGTGATGCTCAAATATTTGTTAACGCTTATGTAACTCTATGAGAAAGATCAACACTAACTCTGTAGGTGCTACATACAAGTTTTGATCCAGTGAGATGAAGTACTGCTATATGTGAGACACTGAGGAAAGCCATGGCCTTGTTTTTTGGTGGTTGATTGGACCAAGAGTACTGTAAAACACAGTGACCTACTCAATGGAACCATAAAAAGAATGAAGTACTGATACATGCTACAATGTGGATGAACCTTGAGAATGTTAGAAGTAAAAAAAGCCAGCTTCAAAAGGTCACATATTATATTGAGTCCCAGTGCTTGGGATATGTGCACTGGTGGGGGGGTGTGGCCTGTGGGGATCGCCCGCTGTGGGAGCGCAGCTGATCCAGGTCAGCCGAGTGGCTGTGGACCCGCCTGCTGAGTGACTGCTCCCTGGTCGGGCATCTTCCGTGGAGCCGGAGCACTCACCTCTCCAGGGGACCTGGTCAGGGCTGGGCCCAGGGACAATAGCACTGAGAGGCGGCAGAGTAGGCCTCAGTCCTGCGGAGGCCATGAACCTGCCTCCCAGTCTCTGGGGTCAGCTCTGTGAGTCCAGCAGTGGTGCTGTGTGGCCTGCGGGCATCTGGAGGAAGCAGCAGAGAGCAAGGAGGAGGAGCCTGGGGCAAGGAGGCAACCATGGTAGCCCGGGTTACTACTGCCCATTGGACCCGGGTTCACAGCGGAAGCAGCGGTTCATCCTGGTCAGCCTAGTGAGCTCCCACTGTGGTAGCACACTCACCACCAGGGGACAGCTCCTGCATTGAGTGTCTGCCCCCTGGTGGTCAGTGTGCATCATAGCAACTGGTCCACTGGTCGTCCTTGTAGTTTCGGTCTTCCCGTCGTTCGGTCACTGGGCTTTTATCATATAGGATGATTCCATTTATATGAAACTTTCAGAACAGGAAAATCCAAAGAGACAGAAAGTAGGTTCTTGGTTGGCAGCTGCTGTGGGTAGGGAGTAGGGAATGAAATGAGAGTGACTGCTAAAAGATATGTGGTTTCTTTTTGAAGTAATGTAGAAGAGAGATTGTTCCACGACATGACCTCTGTCTTTCCCACAAGCTGAACCTGGACCAGAACAGAAGTTGCTTTCCACAAAGCCCTCCTAGAGATTGTCTGATCATAATTGACTCCTGTAATGTGCTGGTTCCTGGAACAGGTGGTTGTTTGTCCTGACCTGGTCAACACATAAAGTAATTTCTGTATCTGGTAGCATTCATGTACGAGTACCCGTGACATTCCCCCACTTTACCCTGGTATACTAGTAATTCTCTGGTGCCTGCCAAGTGGTGCCAGGATCCACTTCATCTTTCAGCCACCCAAGATATACCTCACATGTAAGTTTCCCTTAGGAAACGCTACTAATTACCAGACTGGAGTGGCCAATCTCTTCCTTCAGTCTTTCCCTATTCTCCACTTATGGAGTCTTTCCCTGCCCAACATTTTCAATGTTGGGGCTTTTCCTTGGGTCTTGTGCATACTAACAGGTGATGAAAATGTTTGGAATTCATTAGCGGTTATAGTTGCACAACTTTGTGAATATACTAAAAACCACTAAATTGTACACTTTAGAGGGGTGAATATTATGGTAAGTGAATAAAAAAATACCAATAGAAGATAGTGCACAAGGAGGTTTTCCAGAGGTTCTGTCTGGCCAGCACTGAAGAGTAAAAAGATGGTAGTCATTGAGAAGCATAGTCTTCAATACACTTGCCCTTAATGGTCACTGTGTTTTACGGTAGTTGAGCAGAGATCTGCTAAATGCTTTTCTACTCTTTGTATGGGCTGAAAATAAAAGTCCATAGCTGCTATGTTCCAGTGAAGTAAAACTTTTATTTGTGTGTTGCCTTGTAATTTTTCAAGTACTTTCATCCTCATTAACTCATCTGAGTCTTATGTTTTATTCTAAACATATTTATATTTTATACCTATTTATTTATAATCATTCATCCATCATGAAAATGGAAGAATTCTATTTCTTATAGATGCAGTATATTTCTACTGGATTTCTTTGCTGATCTTTTCTTTGCTTCATCCCCCCTCCCCCATACTAATCTATTGTACCCATACATCTCCACTTTTCCTGACTTCATGTTTCTGCTCTTCGAGCCTTATTATTCAAGATTTGCTCTTCATCTTTTCCTCTTCTTCTGATTTATATCCATAAATTTTTTCTTTGAAACCATTTTGGCTAGATGACTCCAAAAATATTTAATTATAACCTATGTAATGGTAGTTGCTGCACTATATTGAGCATTTTTATTGTAGAACCATTTGTTAAAAATTTTTGTAAGATTTTCCTGTTTATATCTAATATAAACTATATTTATTTATATTTTTTATTTTCTGTAGCCTCTTATGGATTTTTAATACTCACATTTATTATTTATTCCTTTATAAATATGTACATCTCCGTTAAGAGTTCTTTGATAATTTCCTACCATTCTGTTTAGGTCCTCAATTCTTTACCTTCCATTGATGATCCTTCATCATATCTTCTGCAAAGATATCCCTCTTCTCTTTATCTTGGACAGATGGAATTTGAAGCTTGCTCTCCAATTGTTGCATTTCCTTTCCTTTCAGAGTGTATGCCAGTTCTATTCTTTATATCTTCAGTACGATTGTATTCCTCTTTATGTCCCATTTTTTAATTTTGTTGGCATCCATACCTGCTCGTCCTGCTCATTCTCTATTTGTTTTAAGTGCTCACACTCCTTTCATGGCCAAATGATGCCATTACAGCTATAGTTACAAAACATCCCTTTTTATGGCTTACACCTAAGTTTCTTAGATTTGGCCTGCACTTTCTGAAGAGAGGATCTACACACAACAACATCAAAAAGGTCTATAGTCACATAAAGCCTTAGCTAGCTCCCTTTATTCCTCATGTTTTCCTTGAGCACGGGATTTGGTTCATGTGCCCATGTGATGTCCTCACCTATTCCACAGTTTACCTGGCACTTTTCTGCTCTTCATAGTCTTAATTATCATTGGTCTATGGCACAAGACTTTTCTGTTTCTAAACAGAACAAATAATCTTCCTATTTCCTTCCTTTCGCATCTTAACCCTTCTCTCTCTAGTTCCTTTTCTTTTGCTTACCCATACCATTGGGTTACATGCCTAAAGTCTTCATTAAACTGCAAGCTCTTTTGAAGAAAGAAAACAGATTGGATTCATTTTTGCTACCTTCCACATTCTCCCTCCCTCCGCTACTGTGTACAACACTCACCACAGTACATTATTCATTACAATATTTCAGCAAAATATTTGTTAAATAAGATTTTAAAAGTACTTTGTTTTACTTAAGTTTATCAGTTAGCTATGTCTCACTTCTTGCCATACCACTGGAACTTTTGTCTTACTTTCTTCTCTTTGGCTAATTTTTCTAAGATTATTTCTGTAAAACTGCATTATTATAGGTACAGGTTGCCTTTGGGGTGATGAAAATGCCTTGGAACTAGTTAGAGGTGATAGTTGCTTAACATAGTGAGTGTACTAAATGCAACTGAATTGTGCATTTTTAAAAAGCTAATGGTTAATTTATGATATGTGGATTTTACCTCAATTTAAAAACTGCATTAGTATGAGTTAGTCATGCAAAGAGCCTCCATTTTGTAAACAGTCTTCCTTATCTTTTAAAATGCTGCTAACACTTTCTTTCATGGACTTGGATATTTCATCTTTATCCCACATGTCATTAAAAACAAGAGCCAAAGGTTGGTCTAGGTAACTAAAGGTCTGTGGAACTCATCAGAGTGATCATCAACATTTGGTCATAATTTAATTGTTAGCTATAATTCCTACTAGTAAGTCATTCTCCTTTTAACCTTTTAATGATACGCTCAAATTAGTGCCCATTCTTTCTTTTCCCTTTTTTCAGTATCCTTTCTTGCTCTAGAACAGCAGTCACCAACCTTTCGGACCTCACAGGCCACCAGTTGGCGACCACTGCTCCAAAGGTTTCCTTAAACCAGCAGTTGCCAATATTTCAGACCTCACAGACCACCAGTGTTCCGCGGACCACCGGTTGGCGACCACTGCTCTAGAATCAATTCCATAAAGAATTTTGTCTTATCACAGTGAGTCACCTGTCTTCTGGAAACTATAAAAAAGACTAGAGGCCCAGTGCATAAAATTTGTGCATGGGTAGGGTCCCTAGCAGCTGCTGGCTGCTGGCTGGGGCCTCCCTACCACCGGCCGCCTGCTGCCACCATCAGCCAGGACGGGGCCGGCCAGAGGGAGGGGCTGCAGGTGGTTGGCCTGCCTTCTGGTCAAACTCCCAGTTGAGGGGACAATTTGCATATTAGGCTTTTATTATATAGGATAGTACTTCCAGAAGACTGTGATCATTATAAGATTCCTTGTTCCTCAGACTGATTTGACCATTCCTACACCTTTTGAGTTTTTGAATAAAAGATCCAGAAACAGAAGGGAGAGAGTTTTCCTCCCTGTGGATTTTTGAGTTAGGCAGCCTTGTTCTGTCACATACTAGCTGTATGTTCTTGGGTCAGTCATTTGGGCAGTCATTTTCTTCATGTGAAAACCGTGGAAACAATAGTACCTACCTCCCAAGGTCCTTGTGAAAATTGAGTAAGATAATGTATATAAATGTCCCTTGAGGGAGGGAAAACACATACATGTATATGGGAGTCTGTGTTCACACTTATTCTTTTTCTGGTTCTCCCCTAGCATCAGAAAGTACTCCACATTATTCATTACAAAAACTAAGCTACAGTTGCTGCTTTTGCCCCTTGCCTGGGGGTATGGCTCTTTCTCGCATTCCTTCTATGCATAAACAAATGCCTGTCAAGAAAGCATTCAGGTGGGAAGAGTGAGTATATACCATATTTGATGAATTTTAGTATTACAAAAAGAAAAAAATCACACACAAGAGGAAAAGCAAAAAGCCACCTCTCTTTGACAAAATTTGTAATTCCTCTTTGTGATCTTTATTTTTTTAGAGCATTTTTTTTCATTGAGCAAAATGTCATAGAGAACTTAAATATTGTGCAGAAATTTGGTTATAACTGCTCTATTTCTTTAACATAGGGGAGGAGGGAAAGCCTTGAACTGCCGATGAAAGTTATTCCACATGTTAAATAAGAAAATAGAAATACGATTGTGCAATATTCCTGATTTGTTTTGGGAATGGAGGTGAAATTTCCTGATCTGTTAACAGCAAGGTTCCGGGAAAGAGCTCTGGATTGGAGATCAAGAGATGCAGGTTCTCACCCTGCTACTAACTGAATAACCTTGGACAGGCCATTTCTCCTCGTTGGGTCTATTGATTCACCTGGAAAATATAAACACTGAATCATCCCCCAATCTTTTTACTCAAGAATTGCTTTCCACAAAACAACTCTGCTCCCCAGGAATTTAAAATATAGGACATCCCCAAAAATGTATACACACACTTTGAATAATTATAAAGGCAGTGTTTATTGAAATGCAGTTCATTTTCAAAATTGAGCTATCAGCTATGAAAGTGTATATACTTTTTTGGAGGATACCCTATATATCTTATCATTTTATGAGGTATATTAAAAATTGTTTTAGGTTAATTTTTTCTCAGTATTTTAATAAAAATATAATAAGGTAATTTTAATAAAACCATTAACATATAGCCAGAATTCTACATTTCCTTTTCAACATTGGGTTAGAAAACACTGAATAATATTATCTCCATGTCAATGTTTTACTAGTATTCAGAATATATTTTTTCAAATAAAAATTATTTAGTAAAATATAGCACTATAATTGATTGGTTGAGTTTCACTTTGACCCTGATATTATAGAGAACTGGAGGCCCAATGCATGAAATTCGTGCAAGAGTAGGCCTTCCTTCCCCTGGCTGCCGGCACTGGCTTCCCTCTGGTACCTGGGACCCAGGCTTCCCTCCAGCCACTGGCAGGCACCTGGACGTCTGGTCTAATTAGCATATTATGCTTTTATTATCTTACCTAATAATAGACAAACATGTAAATTGACCATACCTCCACTATGCCACCAGCCAATCAGGAGTGATATGCAAATTAACCCAACAAAGATGGCAGTTAATTTGCATACTCAGCCGCTGAGTGACGGGGGGCGGGACATTTGTGTCATCGCCATGGTGACAATGTAGGCGTTCTGCCCCACCCCCAGTCTCTCAGGGCCTCTGGCAGCGTGGGAAGGAGGGGCCTGAGTGGAAAGGGGCTGGGCCGAAGTGGAAAGGCAGTACTGGCAGCCAGGGAAAGGAAAGCCCATTCTAGCACAAATCTTCATGCACCAGGCTTCTAGTTATAGATAAAAGGATAATATGGAGTTTTGACTCTTTGAAGGTATAATTAAGTCTTGTTCAAAACCATACAATGTTCATCAGTGTACATTCTTATAAAAATACAGATTAAGTATTTTTTTGTAGAAATATGTAATTTGTGATGTTGGTTCTTAATAGAGATTTCATGAATAATTAGAATCAGAATGGGTTTATTGTAAGTTGTAAAGTATTTTCAGTCTGTGTTCAAGAAACTGTCATTTACATACCCTGACATGGTGGAGTACACATGGAAACATGAGTAGAAGCCAGCCAAGCTTGCAAGTCCTGGGCACCAGGTTAAGTTAGAAGAAAGCTGGCATTAGCTGAGGCCCATCAAATACCTATGAGCAAACACCTCTGACCTGATTTTAGTGCAGAGCTGACTTATATAAACAGCCAGGATGTCTCCCCTCATGACACCCTTTTGAAGTAGGCAGATAGGATACCTTCATTGACATTTTATAGATTTGCAACAAATAAATCAAGGCATTGAATGGCAGCTCCATTTATGCAGTCCTGCCCATTCTCCTTGACTCTTGTATCTGAATCAGTGTATGAATTATAAAAGCAGTGATTGTCAATGTAGATTCTTTTTTTATTTTTTTAATTTATTATTTATTTATTTTTTAATTTTTAAAAGAAAGGAAGAGAGAGGGATAGAGAGTTAGAAACATCGGTGAGAGAGAGACATCAATCAGCTGCCTCCTGCACGCCCCCCACTGGGGATGTGCCCACAACCCAGGTACATGCCCTTGACCGGAATCGAACCTGGGACCCTTCAGTCCAAAGGCCAACATTCTATCCACTGAGCCAAACCGGTTAGGGCTTGATGTAGATTCTTAAATAGAGAGATGCCTGTTTTGTTTTTTAAAACACTGTACCTAATTATTTTAAAAATAAAGAAAAAAAACAAAAAAATTAATGAAAACAAAAAGAAAAAGTGCTCTTTGCTTCAGGGCTTTCTGTTTAAATGTCCCTATTACCTATCACTTGAAATGTCAGATGAGATGTAACTTTGCTATTGCTAGTCAGGCTCTGAGTTAATGACTATTGTCAGGTGTAGCAGCCTGGTCAGAGAATTGTTAACTGTTTCTGACCAGGAAGATTTCAGCTTAAAAATGCATAAGGTAATTTAGATGTTCCATTCTTGGCATTCATTTCTGTGGGTTGTATTGACGTTTAGTTTTTGTTCTGATTATTTTATTTGTCCTCCTGATTGTTTAAGTGCTCTGCAAATGACTACCACCCCTAGCAGCAGTTCTCAAAGACCTAGAGCATGTACATTAGAGATCTAAGGACTATTATGTTCAAGAGTTCAGTTTTTATTTTTTCAGAAATAACTTCAATGGAAAGAGACACATTGGGATTATAATATTGTTTTCTATCTTGAAAAAAAAATAATGAGGAGGGTAAGCTGAAATTTGGCATAGCATAGGGTAAGCCATGGCAGTTCTTTTATTTTGGTTAAAACCCTACATGCTACAGAATTAGCTTGGGAATCTGCCTTGAGAATGGACTAAAAAGAAATTGAGGATAACATATATCCATTCCCTTCAGCATTTTTTTTAATCTTGGATTTTTTCTTTTTAGTTTGGGATTTTTTTTTATTAATTTATCATTTTTTATTGTTGACAGTATTACAGATGTCCCCCATTTTCCTCCCTTTGGACCCGTACACCCTAGTCCTTACTCCACCCCAAACCTTCCCCATGCAATTGTCTGTGCCCATGGGCTATGCATGTATACATATATGTTCTTGAGTTAAACTCTTCCCATCCTCTCAACCCCCTCCCCTTGAGATCTGTTTGTCTATTCCGTGTATACACGTTCATCAGTTTATTTTGTCTATTAGAGTTCACATATAAGTAAGATCATGTGATATTTGTCTTTCTCTGACTAGCTTGTTTTGCTTAGCATAATAATTTTCAGGTCCATCCTTGCTATGGCAAAGGGTAAGAGATTCTTCTTTTTTACAGCAGCATGGTATTCCATGGTGTAAATATACCACAGCTTTTTTATCCATTCATCTACTGATGGACACTTGGACTGTTTCCAGATCTTACCTATAGTAAATAATGCTGATATGAACATATGGGTGCATATATTCTTTCTAATAGGTGTTTTGGGATTCTTAGGGTATATTCCCAGCAGTGGGATCACTGGGTCAAATGGCAGTTCTATTTTTAATATTTTAATATTTTTAAAATATATTTTACTCATTTTAGAGAGGAAGGGAGAGGAGGAGAGAGATCAATGATGAGAGAGAATCATTGATCGACTGCCTCCTGCACGCCCCCCACTGGGGATCAAGCCTACAACCTAGGCATGTGCCCTTGGCCAGAATCAAACCTGGGACTCTTTAGTCTGCAGGCCCACACTCTATACATTGAGCCAAACCAACCAGGGCTCATTTTTAATATTTTGAGGAAACTCCATACTGTTTTCCCCAGTGGCTTCACCAATCTGCACTTCCATCAGCAGTTCCCTTTTCTCCACATCCTCACTGGCACTTGTTGTTTAGGTGTTTGTGGTTTTTTTTTTAAGTAATGGTACAAATAATAGAAAAGATTCAGAATACCAAAATAAAAGAAAACCCCAAACAGTATGTTACCCTCTTTGATGTAAGAAACATCCAAACCTGTGGAGTTTATTTGTGCCAAACTGATGGCATATGCCAGAGTGCAAGATCTCAAATGCTCTAGAGAGCAACCAGTTTTGCAGGTGTAAAGGAAAGGGAGCCTCACAATAGTTGGTGGGGTTGCAGAGGGCTGTTTTGATGCTCTCAGCTTATTGGGAATAGGAAGATGATTATATAGGGTGGGCAAAAGTATGTTTACAGTAGTTCATATGGAAAATAATATAATAATTATCAAGAATAATACAAGAATAAACTCTGTTTTGTGTGCTCACAACTGTAAACCTACTTTTGCCTCGTGTATTTGTGTTAAGTAACACCCAGGCTGGTGCATACATTTACACATATGAAAGAACATTTTATTAAGCATTCTATGTTTTAACAGTCCTCTTCAGGGAGCTCAAGAGAATATCTAAATAAGCACCTTTCAAAAACATGATTCAGCCCAGCCTGTGTGCTCAGTGGTTGAACATTGATCTATGGACCAGTAGGTCATGGTTCTATTCCTGGTCAGGGCACATGCCCAGGTTGCAGGCTCTATCCCCAGTGTGGGGCATGCAGAAGGCAGCTGATCAATGATTCTCTCTCATCATTGATGTTTTTCTCTTTCTCCCTTTCCCTTCCTCTCTGAAATCAATAAAAATATTTTAAAAAATGATTCACTTACTTGTAGCTTTCTCTAAATATATTAAGTTAACTACTAGACTCTCTCATGGCTGGGAATGTCTTGAGTAGGAGCCAACCACACTGTTAATATAATATAATCATTTCAAAAACCAAGTGATTATTTCAGTTATGAATAATTGATTCAGTCTGATATTTTTCTCTTTTTTCAGGGTTTAGCAAATGGTTCTAATGAGGTTAGAGCAAAATCAGTCACCTTTGATTCTGTCTACCATTTAACAGGCTCTTAGGAAAAGATTTCAGATCTTCTTCTAATTATTGGGGTGACAGTGAAATCCCTACCCCTGGCCTCTTCCCTGTCCTAATCTGTAACCTCCTAGTTGTTGTCTGTCCTTCAGTTTGGGGGCAGTGGACAGTACTCTGAATGAACTGGTCTTATTTGAGAGATTATAGATCTTCCTCTCTGTTTCTATCCCTCCCTTCCACTCTCTCTAAAAAATAAAAATTTAAAAAATCAATGGGAAAAATAGGGATGGGGTTGCAACAGGTCGTGTTGAATCTAGCCCTCAACTGACTAGAAGTAATCACACTTTTCCCTGAATTCATGATTTATCTCTACCCCTCTGGTGGCATTTTTAAAGATGAGTACTCTGAATTGTAACTTTTGTCCCTTCCAGCCTAAATCGAACCTTGAGGGCAGAAGCCATGCCTGATTCAGTTTTGAATCCATCAAAAACTTTGGCCGAATACTAAAGTGGCACAAAGACGCCATGAATAAATACGTGGCTGAATGCGTAAAGGTCAGATAAGCAGGTGTACATGAACCGACCTGTCAGCTCCATACTACATTCTCCCTTTCTCTTCAGCCTAGTCTCTTTCTATCTACGGCACACATACCTCTTTTCTGCTTCTCGTTGTAATAATAATATTATTGTAAGTGGCACAGAGAGGTTAACTAACCCACCTGGGGACACACAGCTAATAAGACACACAGCCAGGGTTTGAACTAGGCAGTTTGACCTGAGATTTCATGCTTTTAGCCACTGTCCCCTTCTTGATACAGTATCAGACACATGGGGGCTCAATAAACACCCATCTGTTAGTCTCAGCTGCATTTGAGAGAAACTCCAGCACCAGATTCACAACTAAATTACTCTAGGGAAAAAAAGGCTTATTCTTATTTTGCTTTCTTGTGGCCAGCCTAGTAGTCCTTTAGAGTGTGGGCATGCCCAATGACTAATAGAGAAATAGTCAATCATAGGTACAGTCACAAAACCAATTAGTTAAGATTAGAATGAACATCTAAAGGGATCCCCATCAGAAAATGTGAAAAATAACTGTGTTAAATCTATCGCTGTCAGTTGCTTTTGAGAGAAAGAGGATGTGACTTATTATTTTCCTGGGTAAGGCTTTTTATCTGGATATATTTTTTAATTTTATTAAAACACCAGACCATATTCCTGGCTTAACCTCTAACCCCAATACTTTCAGCAGAGGGAGTTATCAGTGCTAACAAGAAAGAGAAGAGGTGGCAATAATCTGAAATGACAAATTGGACTGAATGGTTGAAGGTTCGATTCCTGTCAAGGACACGTATCTCAGTTGTAGGCTCCATCCCTGGCCCTGGTCAGGGCACATGTGGGAGGCAACCAATGTATGTCTCTCTCACATTGATGTTTCTCTCTGTCTCAAAAAAAAAAAAAAATCAATGGAAAAAATCCTTGGGTGAAGATTAAGAAAATAAAATAAAATGACAAATTACTCAGACATATTTTATTTTGTCTTTGGAATGCAATCAGAGATTCCACTCACTTGTTGCCAGCAGTCTTGGCCTAACTGATAAGAGTTTGCAGCTTCATTGGGTAGCATACAGGAACAGGCCATAGAAAATCCACTTAATAACTGAGGATTAACAATGAATTCATATTATAGAAACATATATACTTAATTGTAATAACATTATTACTTTTCATCTGTGATTCCTATAACATGTTTGGTTATATACTAGATAATTTTATTTTCCTTAAATGGATTTTGAGTGTATTTGAATTCATTCAATAATATTGGGTGCCTATTAGTGCTAGGCACTGTTTTGGTGCTTAGGACACATCAGTAAGCAAAACAAAGATCCCAGGCTGCAACAACTTTCTAGTCTAACTTTAGAGTAACTGCAGTAGTTTTGGTGTTGGAACTCACATTGTAAATTTATTCATTGAAGGCTTGGGTGTTTGATATACAAGAATAATACAAATTTTTTAGCACAGTTCCAAATTACCAGGCCCTTTTTATTCTCAAGAGTTCACTTAATTAATACATTCAACAATAAAAAATACATGCAGCAGTCCCAGTGTATAGAATGACCCTGTCTTGGTACAATTTTAACCTGATCTTAGGAGATCCCATCATCACCCCATAGATCATCACAAAACCAAGTTAATCAGAACTGTAGTTCTAATTCTTCTTACTACTAAGGACTCTTTTTAATTTTATGCTCTATGTTTTGAAAAACTTAATGCTTTAAACAAATCTCACTTACTTTAAACAAATCCCACTTACTAAATAATAACACATTTGTTTTCCCCTGTATATATCCTTTCTGCTACTTCTGCAGTAGGTAACAAAAAACCAGCAGCTAGGAGTGAAGGAGGGACATACTAGTAGATGTAAAGGATAGATTGGGCACAGGCATATTTCTGCTCGGTACCCTGACACACCTGTCTGCCACCTTAGGGGCCCTTGTTTGGGGCTCTTATAGTCTGTGTGTTTGGCTGGGAAGACTGAGGAGGTAGATGGTGGTGATAGATGTCATTGTGCTTTTCAGGGTACCCTTTCATAAGAACCACAGTATAATTGATGTATTCTTTCTTAGGGCTGCCATAACAAATGACCACAAACTTGGTGGCTTAAAACAATAGAAATTTATTCTCTCGCCGTTCTGGAAGCCAGAAGTCTGACGTGAAGGACTGTGCTCCCTCCGAGGCTCTCGAGAAGAATTCTCCTTGCCGTTTCCAGCTTCTGGTTGCTCCGTATTTTACTTGACTTGTGGCGGCATAATTCCAGTCTTTGCCTCTGTCTTCACATGGCCTTCTCCTCCTCTTCAACTGCGTTTTCTTTTCTGCACTCTCTTATAAGGATACTTGTCATTGGACTTAGGGCCTACCCAGCTAATGCAGGATGACTGTATCTTAATATCCTAAACATAATTACATCTGCAGAGACCCTTTTTCCAAATAAGGTCACATTCACAGTCCCAAGAGTTGCTACATGAACATATCTTTTAGAGGGCTATCATTCAACCCACGACAATTGGGTAGGCAAAAAGAAAAAGAAAAAAGCCATTGAAGGTAAAATAAAAATATTAGGTAATTGTTTTTAATTCTTCCCACTTCCCCAATATCGCATCCTTTGCTCTTGTCTGAGATATCTGGCTACTACTGCTTCAGCTCCCAATCAGATGTTGCCACTGGACTTGAGCTCTGCTCTTGACTCCATGATCTGGTTCTTCCTTTTGGTTCTCACTTTGTCTTAACTCCTAGAGTAACTCTTGGCATTGCCTCTTGCATGAATGACTTCTGCTGACCTTGAAGCCTGTCCACGATGCCACCTGCTATGCTCAGCATGGCTTGGTACTCCATTGCCCACTCGTGTTACCAGTACAAACATACCCATCGTGTTTCAGTTGGCCAGGTCCTTGTTTTATAAGGGCATAACCCAGTGACCTTCCAAGAGTTCTCCCAATATCCTGGGTGAAGCTAGGAACCACTGCCTCCCTAGAGTTGTGCTTATAAAGATTTATAACCCCAGTATTAATATGGAGCTGTACTCCCCCATGGTGATGGAAAGCAGGTGTTTGCCAGAGCCTTGCTATTCCATGGGTTCCTTTCATCCTGGAGTTCTTTCCATTCAAAAGGACTGCTGCTGATTGCTTGGGATTTACCCTATAAAAACTTGGATTTCAAACATAGTTTGAGATAAACCCATCTTGTTTCTTTCTTGTCCAAATTTCACATTCCATTTTTCTTGTTTATCATTTGCTCTCTTGGTGATGATGCTCCTTTTTTTTCCTCCCTTCATAATGAAGCAATTATAATTTTTCCTTTGAAAATAAATTTCATCATAGTTTATTCCTTGTTTTCCAGCTCATTTATTTTTCCATATGACTCAGATCTTAGTTAAGAATTTTATTAGCTCCAAAGTGTGATGCACTGTAATTCTTCTTGAAACTGAAAGGTATGGGAGCCAGTCTAGCCTTTGGCCTGAGATTCTTATACTAGAATCCTAAAACCGAGTGTATCACATGATTTTGACAGACTTACATGCCGATCTTTCCTCCACCAAAGAGGTGTCCGAGACTTCATACTTCAATCACCATTATAACTTTTGTACCATAAAGAAACATAAGAGCAATAAATGCAAGTATTGTGAAAATTACTTGTTATTCAGATATTGAAGTTTATAGTCTGGCTTTGCATTATTGCTTTGTAAGTCTTTTTAAGAAATCTCATAATTGAGGGAATGTGGAGATGTCAATTTGATCAAAACATCAAATTACTACCAGAATGAGATAACAAAGATAATGTTTGCAGAGTGCTAATGTGCATATCATTACAATGCACTTATTATATTAACTGGGCTTCTAAATATGGGCATTCTACCTAGTTCTGTAGGCTGAACACTAGATTGATATTGAAGTACTTCTAAATTCTAACTTCAGTTTTGCTACTGATTGGCTGTGTAGAAGTAGACCATTTGTTTTTTCTTTGCCTTTGGCCTTGTAAAATATGAAAGTAGAAAAAGAGTAAGACATGGCCATTTAAGTTCATAGTATCTAATTTGAGGAATTCTTGGCTGGAGGGTCAATTCTTGGCTCCAGGACTAGTTTTTATTTCTTAATAAAGTACTCACGTGGCAGCGCATCCATAGCTTCTCCTCCTTGCTCCCAGGCTTCCCCTCATCTTCATCCCAGACTCTTCCAAACTAGGGCTTTTGTGTGGCTCATAGAACAATAGCAACTGTCCTAGAACCAAGTATGTGAACTACTCAAATAGATTTTGTTATTTTTTGCAAATTTATTCAGATAGCTTTTACCCTTCTTTTCTCAATTTCAATTGCCCAAACATATAGATTATTTCAAAGGATAATAAAGAGTTTTAAAATAGTGATGAGAATACCACAAAGATGATCAAGTTAAGAACTAAAATTCTTTTACCCAAAGAATGGGAAACTTATCTGGGGTAAGGATGAGCTATATGGAGTCAGCTTCAACTGTTTGTGAAAGATTGTTTTATAAACAATGACTTTGTGTCTTATCCCCAAAGATTAGGACCACAGTCAAGTATTCATGAGGGAATTATCCAAATACAGGTAGAGAGGTCTGTTAAGGATACCAATCACATAGTTAACTTCTCTAAAGAAAAAATAAAAAAAGATCTGGATCTGATCTGTTGCAGCTATCCCAGAGTCAGAGAAGTGAATGGTCACTTCACAGCTCATCACAGCTATCAGCTTCCTAGCGTTTCAATACCTCCTGAAGAAACTTGTGGCCTTCTTTAGTGTCTTCCTTCAGCCTCTTTTAATTCTTGCAGCAAGAAAATATTAATGCTGCATAGAAGCTCCTCTGTGCACTTAACTTTATTTCCTTTTTCTTCTGGAAAGGGAGGTCAGATGATCACCACACTATGTGACATGCTTTGAACACTATATCCCTGTACCGTTGCCTTTCTTCCTTTCACTGGTCCCCCTAAGCCTCATTATTGTTGTTGCCCCTTTAATTTTATGGTGAATAGCAATTCTGACACTCCCTGACCCTGAACAGTAGAGAATTCTTGACTTTATCTTTGCACTAAGAATTTAAATGCAATGGAATGTATGAGTAGATGTAGGTCATTTTTTCTTTTGCAGATCACCCATTGCAAGATTTCTTTTCATAAGAACCAGTATATCAATTTTCTATTGGAAATACATGTTTAGAAGCATGAAAAAATTTAATCTCAAGCTCTATAGCTGTCAGAGAGATGAATGGCTAATCTGTTTGAAACAGCTGCCAGCAAATAAGAGGATCAAGTATTTTCTCTCCTTGGTGAACTATCAGCCTTCTCTTGATGAATCTGGCATGTTGCATGTGGCTGAAGTAGCTTCTCATTGTCAGGAACTGGTACAAACAGTTGTTTCTCTACCGATGGCTTATAATCTTGTTGCCTTGGATGGAAGGATATTCTGAGTCGCAGAGTACTTCATGCAGAGAATTCAATAAATTGCTGTTTTGTATTTATTTTTAGATTATTTTGATTAAGGTGAAATTCACATGACATAAAACTTAGCCATTTTAAAGTAAATAATTCAGTGACATTTCATACATTCACAACATTGTTCAACCACCATTCATATTAAGTTCAAAAATATTTTTCTTGCCCCATAAGGACATCCCATACCCAACCACCTCCAGGTTCTGGCAACCATCAGTCTGCTCTCTGTCTCTATGAGTTTGTCTATTCTGGATATTTCTTACAAATGGACTCATACAATATGTGACCTATCTGGCTTCTTTCTCTTAACACGTGTTCAAGGTTCATCCACTTTGTACCATGTATCGGTATTACATTCCTTTTTTATGACTGAATAATGTTCCATTATATGTTGATACCACAATTTATCCATTCATTCATCAATGAGTTATTTTCATCTTTTGGCTATTGTGAATACTGCTGCTATGGACATTTATGTACATGTATTTGCAATTCTTTTGTTTTTATACCTAGGAGTGAAACCACTGGGTCATACAATAATTCTATGTTTAACCTTTTGAGGAACTTTCAAACTGTTTTCCTACATTTACTTCTGAAAGGGAAAACCCACAGCATTAATGAAATGAATTTGTCTTAGCAAGAGGAGCACAGCCCTCTAAATCTCTGAAGATAATTCTCTGGAAAATCAAAGGGCACATAGCTGACTTACCTCTGGCTCCTGGACAGAAAGAAACAAAATACACCCTGAACAACAAAAGTAAGCACGGTCGGACATTGAAATTGGGACTCAAACATTCTTTACTATTATTATTATTTTTTGTTATTATATGTTCATCTCTAGTCTGCAGAGGCAAAATTTTTTAAAGGAAAGAAATGGGGGGGGAAAATAGATACAGAGGCAAAGAAGCATTGAACAGACTGTCAAACTACATTGGGAAGGCAGGGGAGGTTGGGCGAGGGGGACTGTAAGAGATCAACCAAAGGACTTATACGCATGCATATAAGCATAACCAATGGATACAAGACACTGGGGGGCGGGGGGAGAAGGCGGGCAGGTGAAGGCATGTACTGGGGGGTAGGGGAAGCTGGGGGGAGGTCAATGGGGAAAAAAAAGAGACATATGTACTACTATTTGTAATACTTCAAACAATAAAAAAATTAAAAATAAATAAATAAATAAATAAATAAATAAATTGCTCTAGGATTCCTAAACAGGAAAAAAAAAAAAAAAAAAAGTAAGCACGGTCTCCATGAGGTACCAGGGGAAGAAATCTCAAATCAGCCCCAAACTCCAGACACGTTTTTGCAGTGGTTTCTTTGAGATGCTTCAATCAATGCAGAATCATTGCCCTTTGGCCGTGTTGCTACTATAATTAGCTGCAACCCAATTAAGAGAATTGCTTTAAAGGAAGAAGCCAATTCTGATGACGTTTATTCTGAGAAAAACCTGAAAAATAGTCTAAGGTTGCCAGAAGTCAGGTTTGATTCTCTTTCTTCCTGTCAGCATAAGGATCCACACTTTGACTAATTTTATGCAAGTTAATTGGTTAATTAATGTTTGACTAATTGTAACAATTTAATTATCATTGACTTATCACATAGGAAGTTATTTGCCTAAAAACTGTTACTCTGTTGTGGATCAATTGGAAGAAGACTAATCTAATTTGCCTGTTGTAGAAATAGACTGGACTTTTTTAAAAATACATATTTTATTGATTTTTTACAGAGCGGAAGGGAGAGGGTTAGAGAGTTAGAAACATCGATGAGAAAGAAACATCGATCAGCTGCCTCCTGCACAGCCTCCACTGGGGATGTGCCCGCAACCCAGGTACATGCCCTTGACTGGAATTGAACCTGGGACCGTTCAGTCCACAGGCCGACGCTCTATCCACTGAGCCAAACCTGTTAGGGCTAGACTGGACATTTTAAAAAGTCCATGCCTATGTTCAGTTTTCTGAATGTCCCCATAGACATTTCCTTTTGTGAAATTGATCTTGAAAATATAGTGGGGGCACTGATGATATACACCCCCACACCCATCCTGTAGTGCTCATTAAAGAGCAGCGCTCGTTACACTGTCAGACCTCATGATGTAGCAAACAGTTTATACCATCCCTGTAACCCTATGCTTGATCAAGCTGTGCTGATCGTGGTGTGCAATGGAATGACAACCATAACAGAGTTAAGTTGGAAGAAATTATAAACAAAAACGCTACTCTTTCTTGGAGGTTTCATTGAAGTCCATATAGTTGAGGTAATGTGCCCAAATACTGCACCCAGAAAATGAGCTCATCCATCATGGATTTTGCCATGTTCTAATTCAGAATTACATAGCTATTACAGCCTGGGTGGCATGGCTGCCAGAGAATGAATCCTCAGAGAACCCTGGGTAGTCCGAGTCAGAGGAACCGCTCCTTGGCTGTTAATGCACTGTGCTAGAATAGTTCAGCCCTGATCCCTGACATTATGCTGCCCGAGTCACATGCTCTTGGAGACTGCTTCAAGTTTAAGTAGAAAGGTCAAAAGAGGGCAGAGTGGTATGGCAGTTTGGGGCTCCTCAGATGCACTCTTTGGTCAGATAGCAGAGGAACAGATTAGGGAGAACAGACTGTGTGGAATCTCCGTCCTCATGTGGAAAAAAGACTTCTCCTCGAGGCAGGCTCACAAATTCCTGAGAAGGGAGTAATGATTATGTCTGTGGAGAAACAAAATGTCCCTGAAGTGCAATTTTTGAACCCAGTCATACATACTAGTAAATGGTGGTAGCAACCAGGAGAGAACCTGACACTTCAGGCTTCAACTGTATTTAGGAGGATTTGGTTCATAGAAGAATTTACTTAAAACCTTAAGTCCCAGCCTCTCCCAGGTTATCATCTTAAGCTACTAAGCTAATTAGACCCCTAAAGTTTGATTAACATATTCTAAGAACAGAAGAAATTTGTATGAGAGTCAATAGTCTCTCAGAAATTTATCTTCTTGAGCTGTTAAAAAAAAACAACACCCTAGTATATTAAGCTGCTCTTGATATTTTTTAAAAATCTTGAGAAATGTATCTTATCCAAGTTAATAACTCACAGTGATAGTTTTAGATGATGCTTGCGTGCACTGCTTGTACAAACTTGGGCTGGCCTCCACCTTACGTTAGAGCTAGTCAGGTGATGTTGTCCCAGCTGGCACACACGGCCCTTCTTTCTTGCCAAAGTGGAGGGCAAGTTCTTGGTAAACGTGCAAGGCTCAGATGACTAATGAAAGTTGCTTTGGCCCTTAATGAGATTCCGTTTCATTAAACCAAAATAGGAATCAGGGCAGCGCATCAACCTTGTGAAAGTTCCAAGAACTATTCTTGTCCCCAGTTCAAGGAAAATGAATTGCAGGGCCTCAACAAAAACAAAAATCCATAAATGTTATCATGCCCACTAATCCTGTATTCTAACCCCAGCAGCAGTACCCAGGGAGTTTTGTAGAAGGGAAGTCTGATTTCTCCAGTATCAGTCTCTAAAGGTCAGGACGTGTTTCAGCTTCTATCAGTAAACTTACTATCAATCCACAGACACGGGGTTTACTTCACCCTTTAAAAGCTATTTCTGTAACCCATCTATTCCCAGCTTCTCAGTCTATGACTATAATGGAAAGTATCCATCCTTCCAAGGTTATACCAAAATTATGACAGCATTCTCTCCTGCCAGCCTCCTTGCTGGAGTCACTTCTCTCAAAGGGCTCTCAACTATATCTGAAACTTATACTATTTTATAGATAAAGCTCTAAAAGAAAGCACCTGTGCATCCCCCTCTGGCCTTCTTTTTCTCTCCCCACCCGCCTTAATCCTCAATTAAGGATATTTTTTCCCATTGACTTTAGATCGATTAGAAGGGAAAGAGAGAGGGGAGGAGGAAGAAAGAGACATAGAAACATCAATGTGGGCAGGGAGCGGGGATAGAACCTGCAACCCAGGTACGTGCCTGTGACTGGGAATTGAACCCCAGAGGTTTGGTATACAAGCTGATGCTCTAGCCACTTAGAAACACTGGCCAGGGCCATCTCTGAGCTTCTTAACTCACTGCTTTAACTTCAGAGAAGTTCTACTATCATGAGCTCAGTTCTCCCCGTTGATGTCCACTGTTGTTACACTTCAGCTTCAGGAAAGAAACATTTCCCCTTGGTCCAAAGACAACACCTTAATCATGCTTCCTACTTTTTTTGTTGGGGCTAGAATGCAGATACAATGTCTTTCCAGGCTAGGGGGGCAGCAGGAGGAGGACAGATAAAAGGCTCAGCTCTCTGCCACAGGGTTGGTCACATGTGGAGACACCTAGGGTTCCTTACCCCAGGGCCTCAACTGCTGGTTGTTTCCCTCTTTGAGCTTCTGTTGTCTCTGCTGCCATTCCTGAAAAAACAAACAAGTAAACAAAAAAAACCCAGCGGCTTGATGTTCTGCTACCCTGGACAGAGCTCACCACCAGTCTGAGCCTGCTCAAAACCTCTTGATACCTCAAAGTCCAGGGCCAAATGGACCCCTGATCCCTAGAGAGATAGAAGCTTCTCCTTTTATAGTTTATCATTTCCATTTATTTTCTACATGGGGATTATTCACTTTCTAGGATGACTGATGGTGGGAACATCCATTCTCTAAAGAAAAAGCCTATATTCATTTAATCATTAACTGAGTCTGGGGATGAGGATGAGGATGAGGATGGAGGAGAGAAAAGGCAGCTAAGTCTTTCATATTTTTTCAAATGAGTAGCTGTTCATTTTTATGTTAATACTAGAGGTCCAGAACACGAAATTGTCCGCAGGTAGGATCCCTAGGCCTAGCCTGTGATCAGGCCCATCTTCCGCCCGCTCGCCAGTTCCCGGTACCACCCCACCACCCCCGCCAGCCAGCCGGTTCCCCTCGCTGGCCCTGGGTCTCACCCTGCCACCAGCCACCTGGTTCCCCTCACCAGCCCCCTCCTCATAGCAACTGGTTGAACAGGTCACTCCGGCCGTTCCACTTATGGTCACTGGCCTTTTATTATATAGGATAAAAATGTAGGCTTAAATATGTAAGGACAACCATTAATAATATTAAAGACAGGAATTGAAACACTAGATAGGAGAGAAAAGGAATAAATAAAAATTTTACCATATAGCAAAAATCAGGAAAGGAAAAATATGCAAATAAGAAAACATAAAAAGTTGGAAATAAAATATGAAAGGCATACCATGTCCTTCCTCATTACTCGTCTGGAATTCATCTTTCTTCCCCATGTTTGTGTGATTGATTTTCCCTTGGAAATAACTCTTGCGTCTGGCTCTTTTCATTCCCACCACCACCCCTCTTATTCCCTTGGTCCTGTACTAATGCAGTAGCTCTAGCACAATGTATTCTACATTGGAATAGTATGTTTACAACTAGAGCAGTCATTGTAAACATACTATTACACCCCTGCTCAAAAGGGGTCCCCATTCCTTACCACATACCTTTCTTATCTGATTTTCAAGACCTTCTATATTCTGACCCCAGCTAACTGTGTTTATCAATTCTAAAATGTATTTTTTAAAATAAAAAGAACATTTAAAATATCTCTGAAGTCAGAGTGCATCTTATTATTGGTGGCAATCATGATATCAAAGAGGAGATAAAATACAGCTCTTTTCTCAGTCCTTGGCTTGGCTACAGGACACCTCTTCTAGAAAACAGAATTACTCATGTTGCTGTGCTATGACTCTTTCACAGCTGCAAACTTTTATTCAGACATTTTCCTCTGCCTGAGTGTTTCTCTCCCACAGCCTCCCTTCCTAAATGAGCCATCTTTGTTCACTATCTCAGCTGGTATCAACCTTCCCTTTGAATCCTCTGGGGTGTTTTTTTAGGAGGGGGAGGAGGAGAGCATGTTATAATTCTAGCAACTCTTATCACATAGTTTCTTTCAGTTTAAATACTTGTGTACATATTTGGTCTGTACACAGGACTGCTAGAGTCCTGCAAATCCTTGAGAAGGCAGCTAAAATTGTGACATTTTCTGAAAGTCTATAGGTTTGTTTTGCTAATGCAATCCAGGACATTTCAAATAGTTTCTTTAACTATTTGAACTGCTCTGAACTGCCCTCTAGAGGTAGAACATCATCAGTAAGTCAAAGGCCGGAAAACCAAGGGATCAGCAAGATAAAGTGCCCCGCAGGGATGGGAAGCTGCTAGGAGTGGCTGCTCTATGGGCAAGACTCACTGATGGGCCCTGTTCCTGGGAGTAGCCATTGCAAAAGTCGAGCTCTGAAAAAAACACGTTGCTTAGAGATTGCCAGCCTCTCCACCACCCTGTGTTTCATCATGATGTGTTAAGAGGGTGGGGCTGAGTGAGAGACTCTTGGTTTTTCAATTTACTTTTCCCTGAGGAAGTCCAGATGAGACTGAAAGTCTAAGAACCCTGAGTTACCTCAACTGGAACCAACAGGGAAATACTGAATGTAACCCAGCCCTGTTGGTGAGCGTAGCCTCGAAAGGGGACTACGTGTGCATATGTCATCGTCTGTGGCAGATTCTTCTTTATCGCTACTCATTTTGAATTCTCCCAAGTTATATGCATAAATCTTTGTTGCAATACATTTATAGGGATTTCTCCCAGCAGACGTTTGTGGCCACAAGAAGATAAAAATTTGTTCAAATATTTTCTTGTTATTGCCATGATATTTTGTGGCTAAATTTTAAATGACTTGTGAAATTTCCTGCTCATTTATCCTTCCTAAGGCTAATGCCATTTTCAATAAGGGTGTCCCAGTTAACCAACTTTCCATGGGTAACCTCTCCAGCCTCAGTTTCTACCAGCTGAGGGGTTAGATTTGAGAAGCTTGAAGTCCCTGCCAGCTTCAAATTCTAACATCTGCTCAGGATGCTTCATAACCTACCTCCCAGGTTATTTAATGAGTTTGAAGCTCACTTTTCTCTGAAGCAAAGTGTGATCTGGGCATGTCCCTTGAAAGCTTTCCATAGGATATGACTGCTCTCCATGAGTTCACATCAGAAGGCCTTCAGTAAAGATCACTATTGAGCTGATTTTGCCAAAAGAAACAGTTTTGTTTTAAGAATGTTTTCCTTCCCCCGTCGATGTGGCTCAGTTGGTTGAACGTGGTCCCATGCACTAAGAGGTTACTGGTTTGATTCTGCTCAGGGCACGTGCGGAATCAAACCATGTTGCGGGCTCAAATGTTTCTCTCTTGTTGATGTTTCTCTCTCTCCCTCTCCCTTCTTCTCTCTCTTAAAAATCAATAAAAACATAAAAAATAATGTTTTCTGCACTTAAAAAGTCTTAAGTGGTTATTACAGACAATGTACACAATATAGAAAACTATAAAGAAGGAAATAAGAGCCACTTAAACTCTGACCTGTCATTATTAATACTATGGCATGTATCTTTACAATAATTTTTCTTTCCATGTATAATCACATGTTTTTTAAATGTTTGAGATAAAATTGAGACCATACTTTTCAAACTGAGATAATATCCTGGGTGCTGGTTATATGACTGTGTTCATTATGTGAAAATACAATGAACTGTACACTCATAAGTGTACTATTTTGGATGCATGTTGTACTTCAATAAAACATTTAAATTAACATTTTATATTAATAAACTGAATTAAACACAGGAAGATCCATCTCTGTTAAGACTAGTGGTTCTTTTCAAGGTCTACCAGATTTAGCAAATAAAAATACAGGATGCCCAGTTAAAGTTGAATTTCAGGTAAACAACAAATGATTTTTTAGTATAAGTATGTTCTATGTAATATTTGGGTCATGTTTATACTAAAACAGTGTTCATTGCTTATCTGGAAGTCAAATATACTGACCATCCTGAATTTTATCTGGCAACCCTAGTCTTTTTTTTCCATATATTTTATTGATTATTTTATAGAGAGGAAGGGAGAGAGATAGAGAGTTAGAAACATCGATGAGAGAGAAACATCCATCAGCTGCCTCCTGCACGCCCCCTACTGGGGATGTGCCCGCAACCCAGGTACATACCCTTGACTGGAATTGAACCCAGGACCCTTCAGTCAGCAGGCTGACGCTCTATCCACTGAGCCAAACCGGTTTCGGCAACCCTAGTCTTAAATTTTCTAAATATGTATATTTTAGTTAATGAGAAAGTAAAAACAGATATGTACTAAATGGTATATATTCAGGACATATAGTCTTGGAAATATTAAAATATGTAAGTAAAGTGTAGGAGACAGAACTGAGAAAAATAAGTACCCTAATTTTTCATGTTCTTTATTCCTCCTTCCATTTCATACCTCTCTTCTGTTGTTTTTGATTTCTCATTCCCACATTCATGTCAATAAAAAGAAGACAAATAAGCCAAAGAAATAAGATAGTGTCAAAATAATTTACGCTTTCATTTACTGAGTTTGAATTTGCAGCTCTGTTGCTGTTTCTGAAAATTTCATTTCTGATTTGTCTGTGTTCTTGTTTCCTATTTTTTAGTAAAAAAAAACACCTGTTTTCTATTTCACTCTTTTTCAGAACTCTGTAACCTTTGCCCAGATGGAAGTTGAACCCTTCTCAGTATAATCAGTGTGGGTTTTTTTTAGGTTTCATAGGCTAAACTTGAAAAATCTATTTATTGATCTCAGGTCATTTTCCCATTTTCTCTTTCCAACAGTGTTAACTCATATGTATCTGGTACATTTCAACTATGGTTCTTACAACTGGTAGCTTTGAACCAAGTTTTCAGAATCCATCTCACTTCCTTTTCTATGCTTCCCACTCTTAAAGGCGAGGAAATTTCGATACAAATTATTTAGTACAACTAGACTCTGTCAGTAAATGGAATCAAGACCCAACGGTTTTATGCGTTGACACATTTCCTTTATATGTGGGTGGTAATACAATGACATTATTTCCTGCTTCCCGAAAGGCTTCCAAGTCATCATTGTGAACACCCAGAGTGTTACCACTTTAGAGTAAAATCCTCAAATCAAAAAGCATGTAAACAGTAAGTACATCACCAAAAATACCTGAGGAGAGGGTGAAGGAGAACTGCATATCATAAGGTGTCTCAACAAACCACATTTAGAACCATTGCTTTTAAGGCTGGCCACCTAACCTTTTAGAAAGTTAGTGGTTTTTCTGCAATATTGCCAAATAATGTATATTTCTGCTTGAATCACTTCACTAATTGTTGATCCAGTGATTTCTAAATGACTCCAGGCAACAACTTTACTAATTATTTTTCACACAGGTGATTGAATTGACTGGTTATCTCGTTGTCATGGAGACTGAACCTTTTTAAAATTATACATATATATCTCTCCATTACTCCTGTGTTAATAAGTTTTACTATTAGCGCTTACCTTCACTGAGGAGGGGAGGCAGAATGATAAAGGCCCAATGCACATGTGCACAGGAGAATTTAAAAATGTACGAAGACACATTAGCATGAAAGCATCACAAATTATGCAAAAGAAAGCATTATGAAACCATATTAGTATAGATACATAAACCAAATGGCTCTGAATTTTTCAGTAAACTTCTTTCATAAGCAAAACCACAATGAAATATCACCTGACACCTGTCAGAATGGCTATCATCAATAAATCAACAAGTGTTGGCGGGGATGTGCACTGCTGGTGGGAATGTAGATTGGTGCCGCTGGAAAACAGTATGGAGTTTCTTCAAAGAATTAAATATGAATCGCCCCACAGGTGATTCCAGGATGTGGTTGCATTTGCTTCTGGGACACCACCAAACTCGACCAGAAAAAAAAAAAATGGAACTGCCTTTTGACCCACAATCCCACTTCTGGGAATATATCCTAAGAAACCTAAAACACTAATTCAAAAGAATATATGCACCCCTGTGTTCATTGCATTACTTACAGTAGCCAAGATCTCAAAACAGCCTAAGTACCCATCAGTAGATGAGTGGATAAAAAAGCTATGGTGCATTTACACAATGGAACATCACTCAGCAGGAAAAAAAAAAAAAGGAAATCTTACCTGTTGTAGCAGCATGGGTGAACCTGAAGATTATTATGCTAAGTGAAATAAGCCAATCAGAGAAAGACAAGCACCATATGATTTCACTTATATGTGGAATCTAATGAATGAAATAAACTAACAAACAAAATAGAAACAAAGGCATGGATACATGGAACAGTCTGACAGCCTTCAGAAGGGAGGGTGGTTGGGGGACTGGATGAAAGAAGGTGAAGGGATTAAGCAAAAAAAAAAAAACAAAACAAAACAAAAAACAAACACACACAAAACATATATGCATAACACATAGACAACAGTGTGGTGATAGCCAGAGGAAAAGGAGGATGAGGGGTGGGTGGAGGTGGGCAAAAGAGGCAGGGAGGAATGGGGATGGAAAGAGACTTTGCTTGGGAGGATGGGGGAATGACGCTGTGTGCACATGATGTTTTATTGAGTTGTACACTTGAAACTTGTATGGTTTTGTGAACCAATGTTAACCCAATAAATTCAATTCAAAAATAAATTAATTTTTAAAAACTTCCTTCATAAGCATTACTAAAGGTCTGCTAATCAATAGAAGACTTATACAATTGCAGAACCTTTAACAAGTCTAATAGTATTTTCAAGTCTAATAGTTCCCCTGAAAATGCAATAGTGATGTGTAGCAACTAAATAAGCTCTGAGGAACGTGCTGGGCTGTTGACAATTACCAGTTACTTGCCCTTGTAGTCTAATTTTCCTATAACATAAAAGGTCTCAAAAGTCTGTCCCCATCAACTTTCCCAACCTTATTTACCGTAACTCCCTCACCTGTCTTGAGTTATTTCCGGCCAGGTCTCTGTGTTGGCTCTAGAAAAATGTCTCCATCCCCCTGCCAGAGTGCCACCTTCTTCACCTCCTCCCTGCTGGCCAAAATCCTTCCTACTGGCCAGGCCCAGCTCAAAACCCACCACCTTCATTAAATTCTATCGGCCAAAATCCTTCCTACTGGCCAGGCCCAGCTCAAAACCCACCACCTTCATTAAATTACATCTGCCCACTCCAGTCCATAGCCATCTTTTCTTTTGCCTAGCTGTATTATTAAACCACGGTCCATACCACTAATGTGGTATTTTATTAACATACTAGAAGCCCAGTGCACAACATTCGTGCACTGGAGTGGGGGATCCCTCAGCCCGGCCTGTGCCCTCTCGCAGTCCAGGACCCCTGGGCGGACATCCCCCGAGGGGTCCTTAGCGCTGCCATGGAGGCAGGAGAGGCTCCTGCCACTGCTGCTGCCCTCACCAGCTGTGAGTCGGCTTCTGGTTGAGCGTCTGTCCTCTGGTGGTCAGTGTGTGTCATAGCAACTGGTCGTTCTGCTGTTCGATCAATTTGCGTATTAGCCTTTTATTATATGGGACTATCTTATACCAGTGGTCGGCAAACTCATTTGTCAACAGAGCCAAATATCAACAGTACAATGATTGAAATTTCTTTTGAGAGCCAAATTTCTTAAACTTCTTCTAATGCCACTTCTTCAAAATAGACTTGCCCAGGCCGTGGTATTTTGTGGAAGAGCCACACTCAAGGGGCCAAAGAGCCGCATGTGGCTTGTGAGCCACGGTTTGCCGACCACTGTCTTATACCATCTTCTGCAGCATTTTCTTAGAGTTATTTAATATTCATGGGTATGTGAACATACTTTTATACTTTATAAAGCATCATACCAAGGTAAATATATTATTGTCTTCATTAACTACTTTATAGCCCCCCTTAGATGAGGATTGTGCATACATTTTTTTACATGACATCTAGGAGAGCAGTGCATACTCCATGGCCCCTCAATTAAAACTTTCTGATGAATGAATGCATGGAAGACCAGCAGAATTGGAAGTAAACCATCAAAGTTCACATTTGTCACTTTTCACCTGTCTGAATTTGAACTAGCTATTTAATCTTTGTGTCTCCATTTTCTTATCTGTAAAATGGGGATAATAATGGTATCTATTTCATAGAGATGCTTTGAGAATTAAATAAATTCATACATGTGAAGCCCCTAAAATAGCTTGCTTAGTGCATAACAAGTACTCGATAAATATTAGCTACTTGATTAAATAAATGAAACAGGATGGGTTACAATGAAAATCTAGAGAAAACAATGGCTACTTTTTGTTCTACCTGGAACCATGATTATAAAGTGACATGTAGTATATATGAATGTTAAGAGAAATTAGTATATGTCTTTGAGATATAAGTCAGGATGTACATAGTTATTCTTAGAGAGATTTTTCAGAATGAAGCTTATATTCTGTATTAGTTACTTTGCATTTTTAAACTAAAATTTACATAAGGTTTATGTAAAGGAAATTTTAGTACACTCATTTTTTTAGACATCACATTATTTTTATTTTTATTTTATTTTTTTAATTTAATAAATCTTTATTGTTCAGATAATTACAATTGTTTCTCTTTTCCCCCCCTATAGCTCCCCTCCACCCAGTTCCCACTCCACCCACTGCCCCTACATCCCCCACACTGTCCTCATCCATAGGTGTACGATTTTTGTCCAGTCTCTTCCTGCACCCCCCACACCCTTTTCCCCCTGAGAATTATCAGTCCACTCCCTTTTATGCCCCTGATTCTATTATATTCACCAGTTTATTCTGTTCCTCAGATTTTTAATTCATTTAATTTTTAGGTTCACTTGTTGATAGATATGTATTTGTTGTTCATAATTTTTCTTTACCTTTTTCTTCTTCTTCCTCTTCTTAAAGAATACCTTTCAGCATTTCATATAATACTGGTTTGGTGGTGATGAACTCCTATAGCTTTCTCTTATCTGTGAAGCTCTTTATCTGACCTTCCATTTTGAATGATAACTTTGCTGGGAAGAGTAATCTTGGTTGTAGGTTCTTGCTATTCATCACTTTGAAAATTTCTTGCCACTCCCGTCTGGCCTGCATAGTTTCTGTTGAGAAATCAGCTGACAATCATATGGGTGCTCCCTTGTAGGTAATTAACTGTTTTTCTCTTGCTGCTTTTAATATTCTCTCTTTGTCTTTTGTCCCTGGCATTTTAATTATGATGTGTCTTGGTGTGGTCCTCTTTGGATTCCTTTTGTTTGGGGTTCTGTGTGCTTCCTGGACTTGTAAGTCTATTTCTTTCACCAGGTGGGGGAAGTTTTCAGTCATTATTTCTTCAAATAGGTTTTCAGTATCTTCTCTCTCTCTTCTTCTGGCACCCCCATAATTCTGATGTTGGTACACCTGAAATTGTCCCAGAGGTTTCTTATACTATCTTCAACTTTTTTGGATTTTTTTTTTCTTTTTGCTTTCCCAGTTGAGTGTTTTTTGCTTCTTTGTATTTCAAATCTTTAATTTGATTCTTGCGTTCCTCTAGTCTGCTGTTGGGTCTCTGTATAATATTTTTTATTTCAGTCAGTGTATGTTTAATTTCTAGTTGGTCCTTTTTCATATCTTCGAGGGTCTCACTAAATTTATCAGCCTTTTCTAGGATATTCTTGAAAAGCCTTATTACCATGGTTTTGAATTCTATATCCAGTCATTTATTTTCCTCCATTTCTTTCGTTTGTGCTCTGTTTCTTTGTCTCTGCATTTTTCCTTCTAGTTGTAGCATTTCCACTCAGCCAGCCTTCCTGTGGTTCTGGATGGTGTCCATTCTGTCTTTTAGTTGTAGTTTTGAAATTGTTTTGCGAGGCAGCAGTTTAGGTGCTTCCGTATGCTGCCATCTTGGTTTCTCCGACATCACATTATTTTTAGATTAAAAAACAACTTTGCTGAATATTCCTGACTTTGGTTTACATTGATTAGATGATAGTACTTAAAAGCAGCAACTAATTTTAGATGATTTGCTCTTGATAACTGTATTGACCTCCTTTTGTATAATAATGAGTAAATTTTTAAATATATATTTACAATAACAACTTCATGCTGAACTTTTTGAGAAATATTTGTTTCTAAACGTTTATCAAAACATTTAGATTACCTAGGCTAACTTAGCAAGTTACATATTTTATTTTATATTATCTAAATGTATATGATTCTAAAATAATTGTCTGTGTGTGTGTGTGTAAAAGATTTCCAGCATTTATTTCTAACACATGCATTAGGTATCAACCCTAAATTGTTTTGACTTTTATTGCTCTATAGAGCCATCTGCTGGTCAATGGTGTGTTTTCAAAAATACTATAAAAAAAGTGTTTGCCTAAGTCAGGTTCTAACAAGATCAGATTCTTCCCAGAGGGATTTGTAACTCAAACAAAACTTGCAGAAATTGTTCTTCCAGATATCAAAATGAGAGCAATTTGGCAATAGGAAATGGAGGAAATAATTCCACTTAGAAAATGAGTAGATTTTATATTTTTGGGAATTATTTCATTCACTCAACAAGTTTTTATAAACTTCTTCCCACTCATAAGGTAGGAATATATATATTTAAATATATAATATATATTTTATAGTATATAATTTTAATAATATTTATATATCAATATCTACTTATTACAATTAATAACAAAGTAAATGGAAAGGAAACCTTATATTCTTATTTTGTGTGACAACTAAATTTCTGTCACTTTTAGTTAACATTTCTCTTTCAGCATCACTATGAAATTATAGCCTTTAATAGTCTTAACTTGTTCCAATTAACCATTATTGTTATTATCATTTCTTTTTAGATGCTTAAATGTTCACAACCTGTTCAGATGAAACTCACTTTTGTAGTTTCGTTTGTCCTCTGAACACTTAGTTCCTTATTTTTGGCAAAAATCTGATGTCTCAGAGCCAACATATATCTCCTGCTCCCAAATTATGAAGTCAGCTATTTGCTAAGAATCCTGGTTCATTTTAATGGAAAATAGTATTGGAGACTAAAATCTGAGTGCTAAGGGAGCCAACATGAGGTAGTTGTGGACAAAATGCTATTGTTGATGTTACTGTTATTCATGACAGAGCTATGTAAATAAATATATTTTTAAGGTTATGCATTTCTTTTCCCCCAGTTGATACACAGTATTATGTTTCTACTAGAGGCCAGGTGCATGAATTCATGCACCAGTGGGGTCCCTCGGCCTGGCCTGTGGGATCGGGCCGAAACTGGCTCTCCGACATCCCCTGATTGGTCCCAGATTGCGAGAGGACGCAGGCCAGGCTGAGGGACCCTACCGATGCACGATCGGGGCCGGGGAGTGACGCAGGAGGTTGGCCAGCCGGGGAAGGACCGTGAGAGGGCTCCAGAGCATGTCTGGCCCATCTTGCTCAGTCCTGATCGGCCGGACCCCAGCAGCAAGCTAACCTACCAGTTGGAGCTTCTGTCCCCTGGTGGTCAGTGCTCGTCAAAGCAACTGGTTGACCGGTCAACTGTCTTCTCCCTGATGATCAGTGCACATCATAGCAAGTGGTTGAGCAGCCTTAGCATATCATTAGCATATTATGCTTTGATTGGTTGAACAGCTTACTGGCTGACCGGACACTTAGTATATTAGGCTTTGATTATATAGGATACTTTTTTACAATATGTGGCTGGGGGGTTTCTATTACCATGACATTCCCTTGTAATTTAATTTGCTATTTCTGGTAGATACTTTTGCCTTCAACAGCTCTGCAATGGGAGCATTACAGATAAATTTTACATATATCCACAACTATTAACTTAGAACAACCTGCTTGATGTTTTGTAACGTGTATTGCCAAAATGCAGTGGACCAAGGTTGTTAGTTACTGGGATGGGATTAAAAGATCAAAGAGCCAGGATTTAAATAAGGATTGAATACCCAGCTCTAGGTAAATCACTTGACCTCATTGTGCCTCAGTTTTCTCATTTGTAAAATTATGATCATTAACCTTTGCAGCTGAGTTTAATAGTTTTAAATATGTTTTTACAATAATTTTCTTTTCCACCTACTCCATTAACTTGTTTTGCAAGTTAGCTAAAATAACCAATCAGAAGTATTTTAAACAATGTGGAACAGGAGGACAAATGAAAGGGACAGAGAGTCTCTTGAACATCCTTTGTTCACAGTTTCACTCAGCCAAACCTGCCTGATTCCTACTCATGCTACCTTCTTGACCTCTTTAAACACTCATTCTGAGGTTTTCACCACCATCTGAAATGCAGAGATGATAGGTACATACAGTAATAGGATACTGCTCACATCTATCTGACTTAGGTCTTCCTTAAAGGTCTGTGCTGGTTGCCTTGTAATGAGGTTTTATGACATCCGTTCTTGCTTCTGTGTAGTATGGTGTGATAATAAATTCAGGTTGGCCCATTGGCAAGGAAGGTTAAATAGAACCTGGTAATTCCTGGAACCCTTCATTTTGTATGACATTGAACAACTGATTAAGAAACCTTGAATAAGCCAAGAACTAACAGAGAATAATGGGAAAATAATGGGAAAATGGCTCAGTGGATAGAGTGTCGGCCTGTGGACTGAAAGGTCCCAGGTTTGATCCCAGTCAAGGCCACATGCCTGGGTTGCAGGCTCGATTCCCAGTAGAGGGCATGCAGGAGGCAGCCAATCAATGATTCTCTCTCAACATTGATGTTGCTATCTCTCTCTTTTTCCCTTCCTCTCTGAAATCAATAAAAATATTTGTTAAATGCTTATTTATTTTTTAATTTCTTGAGGTGCAAAGTTAGGTTATTTCATATCTTTCTTGTTTCATAATATAGGCATTTATTGCTATAAACTTCCTTCCTAGAATAATTTTTTCTGCATCCCATAAGTTTTGCTATGTTGTATTTCCATTTTCATTTGTCTGAAGATTTTTTTAAATTTTTCTTTTGATTTATTCTATGACTCCCATTGGTTGTTTAATAGTATTTTACTTAATCTCCACATATTTGTGAATTCTTATCATTGATTTTTAGTTTCATACCATTGTGGTCAGAAAAGATGCTTGATGTAATTTCAGCAGCCTAACATAAGATCTATCCTGGACATTGTTCCATGTGGGCTTGAAAAGGATATGTATTCTGCTGCTTTCGGGTGGAATGTTCTATAAATGTTTGTTAAGTCCATCTGATCTAATGTGTCATTTAAGTCTAAAGTTTCCTCCTTCATTTTCTGGCTGGATGATGTATCTATTGATGAAAGTGAGGTATTGAAGTTTCCTATTATTATTGTATTGCTATCTATTTCTCCTTTTAGATCTCCTAATATTTGCTTTGTATATTTAGGTGCTCCTATGTTGAGTGTGAAACTGATGTCAACTGCGTCCAGAGCTCATGCTGCCTGTCAACACCCAGCCAAAAAGCAGAGACGGGGGTTGGGTTATAAGTGCGTGTTTAATAAGATCAGATGCTGGAATCTGGGAACGTGGCTGGTAAAAACCCTAACATCCACCTTGCACTTAATCTTGTTAGGAGTAAGCTTCTACAGGAGAATCAGGGGAGGGAATGTGGGTAAGGAGCACAAAGGGGATCCTGGTGATTTCCAGCCCTGGAATTTGAATCCTTGTAGGGAGTCTTTGGTCTTGATGAATGTGCTAGTACTCATTGCTAGTTCCCAGAACAGGATGGCCAGAGTTCTGAAACTGGTCAAGCGGTGACCCGGTGTGCATCATCCTGGTGTTTCTGAGACTTAATCGATCAGGATCCGAGCTCCTGGTGGCCAGGTGTGTAAGTTCAGGGCTGGGTTAAAAGCCCCTTTGTTCTTGCGTGGTCAACTGAGAACTGCAAACAAAATCTTAGCCAGAACATATACCGTTGATTAATCAACTATTTACACATTTGGATGCAACATGGTACAGAACCACACCCATCTGCAACATGGAACAGAACCTCTGGACACTGGCCCTCCTTCTAGCTCTGCTGAACTCCCAGCTGCCCCTCTTTCAGGAATGGCTTGGGACATTGGAAACTGATTAATGTAACTCCATGCCAATACAATCTTCTACCTTCTGAAAATTCTTATTTCAGCAATGCTCAAGAACCCACTCTCAGGAACAATTGAGGTATTCCTCTGGAGAGAGAGAAAAACAGTGATGTGTGAGAGAACATCGATTGGTCACCATCAACATGCACCTAATCAGGTAATCGAACCCCCAACCTAGGTACAGTGCCCTGGGAATCAAATCTGCAACCTTTCAGTATACAGAATGACTCTCCAACCAACTGAGCCACACCAGCCAGGGGTGATGGCTATTTTTGTAAGTTATAGGGCACTGATATCTTTTTTAATCTTTCTAGGTAACTCTATTGTGCATCCATGATTGAGGAAAAAATGGCAAACATTTAGGACTGAGTATAGTTTAGACTAAAAACCAGAGTAAAATGAGTGCATGTATAATGGCCTTTTATTTTCGGTGTCCACTCCCCCTTATAAAAAGAAAGGGAAACAAGAGATTGAAGATCAATCAGGAAGAGGACTAAATCAAGGATAGAGTCTTTACTTCAGAACCATCCCCCTAACTTTTTCACTATATCTGTGCCAGCCACCTTCAGTTAAAGCCCAGAATAAAAGAGTATAATAAAAATACCCCGAAAGCTTTGAGGCAATCCCATCAAAGAGACTGTAGAACTAACTCTTAGAGAAGCCCGAGTTTAGTGAGTTTGAGGCAGGATTCTGGGAAACTCACTGCCTGGGAGGTAGATGAGCCACGCTGAGGGGGGCGTGTAGGCAGATGGGCCTCAGAGGCACTTGGCAGATCCTCCTACTCCAGGGCGTTCCGGAAGCCACGGAAAGTTCCTGAGCTCCCCATGGAGGTGAAAAGGTGATGAGAGATCCAGAGGACAAAAAATAAACAGCCACTTGGGTTGGGGTTCAAAAACCCCCGCCAGACCAGGGCAGGTGAGAACTTGCCGTGCTCTCCTGTTGACAAAGGCGGCACAAGGACAGGATGCCTCTGCCCTATACAAGGGTAAACTCCGGGCAAAAACAGCAAGATTGGGATATTTACTACATTTTAAGCCAAACTGACTGAGTTAAAATGAAGAGGCAAGATTGAGTGTTTTCTACCATCAAGAAAAGTGAGAATCCAAGAGCTAAAGAGACTTCAGTTACAGCAGCCCTGTTCTGTAAATTTTAAACTGCTGTAGTACTCTTTATGTTATGTAAAGTTCCCCTCTGTAGCTTTTCTTTTTCAGAAATGGGTACACGCTTCTGCCTCTTTTATTCTATCTGATTAACTTTGCATCACTTTGTCAAATTTCCCAAAGCCCCTGGGAAGTTTTGGTTACTATACATGTTTATATGGTAACCTGGAGAAAAAGAAAACAAGAAATGTTAAACCTGTCACAGTTGCAGCCAAAGAGAAAAGGAATGACCTAAAGTCAATCACATTATTCTTTTTATCCATGAGAAGAAACATTTGTTTTCCAGTTACTGGATTCAAACTATTGGGGCTCTGGGACTTGATGTGGGCTAGGTTTCTGGAAACCAGTGCTGAGATTAGAAATAGTTGCAGGGCTGGCCTGAGGCTTTATGGACATGAAACAATTGGAGAAGCAAGAACAATATTCCAGGGAAAAGTCAGACCTGGGAACTCATAAAGTAGACCCAGCCTCACATCCAACAGGAACTACCAGTAGGTAGAAAGGCAAAACCCACTGCAAATGGAACAAACAGATTCACAGAGACAATTAGACGGAAGTTTGGTAAGATTACCTCAGAAAGGGGAGCTGAGTGTCAGGCCCTTAGGGCGTTTCCCCTGTGTTTGGTGATGAAGTAGTTGTGGGGGTCAAGTTTGTTGACATGGGAAGAAGAACTTTCTCAAATAAAACTTTCTCCAGCGGTACAGACATATGGGAGAAAGTGTTCTCTTATCCTCACAACAATGAGTAGTGGGTTTTGAGTAATGGGTTTTGGTAGGCTATGGTTTGAGAGGCGGGAGCATGGAGATGCCCCCTTCAGATGTCTTGTTAAGAGAGCCTTTTGTAGAACCCATGCTGACCCACAGACTCCAGTGGTTCCTATTCAATGACTGGGCCAGTGGGTGCATTCAAATTAGACCATTTTTATCTAGTGGGGGATTCCTCCAATAGGCAAGTTTGGCAGCAGCCTGGCCAAAACTTGTAGAGAACTGCACTGCATTCTACCCAATCTTCCTTACCTTTCTCCTTTCATACGCATCAGACCTCCACTGTGGTCTGGTACAAACACTTCCTCCTTCTTCCTTCTTCCTTCTCACTTTATCCTTCTCCAGCATCGCCCCAACAAATCTCTTGCATATCTAATCACATCTTGGCCTCTGCTTAAACAATTCTCTTTGGCACAATTGTCCAAGTGGGTTTGTTACCTTAACATCTCCTTTCCATCCTAACCCTCTTCCCCTGAACACAAACATTTACATCTATATATATAAAAGCCTAAGCGACTGGACAACCAGATGACCAGTTGACCAGATGTTAGCTATGATGCTCATTGACCACCAGAGAGCAGACACTCAATGCAGGAGCTGCCCCCTGGTGGTCAGTGTGCTTCCACAGTGGGAGTGCTGCTTAGCTGACAGATAGGCGCCAGACACTGGGCTCATGCTGCAGTGGCGCGAGCCTCTCCCACAGATACTCCCCCTGTGCACCCAAGCAGCGATGGTGGCAAACGCAGCGGGCCCAGATGAGTGGAATGGTACAGCATCCAGCCAGGGCTCAGGCTCCTCCCTGGCCACCTGCTGCTTCGCACACTACTTTGTGCTGTGCGGGATAGATGCAGACTGGAGCCCGACGAGCTGGTGGGTAAGGCCGGGCTGCAGCAACATGGAGGTTCAGTGATCCCCACAGGCCAGGCCAAGTGACCTCTACCGGTGCTCGAATCCATGCACTAGGCCTCTAGTACATATATATTTATCAAGCATCTATTACGTGCCAGGTGCTATGCTAATTACTTTACAATCATTATCTTGTTTAAACCTTGCAGTCACCTTATGAGGTAAATACCATTATTGGCAATGTTTTAAGATGAGAGAATTGAAATAGAGAAAGGCTGAATAACTCATTCAATATGACATTACTAACATACAACTGGGCTGATATACCAGGCTAGCTTTGGCTCTAGATGTGACACTCTTATAGCTGTGCTAAATGGCTTCTAGTGGCAGCTGCAGGCATTTATCAAGAGCACCAGGAAGAAATCTTAAAAGTTCTCGTCACAAGAAAAGAAATTGTAACTAGAGTTGTTGTGGTGATCATTTTGTAATATATACAAATGTGGAATCATTATGATATACATCTAAAACTAACATAATGGTAAGTGTCAATTATACCTCACTTAAAAAAATCCTCACCTGAGAGTATATTCATTGATTTGAGAGAAAGAAGGGAGAGAGAGGTGAGAGAGGGAGAGAGAGAGAGAGAAAGACAGAGAGACAGAGAGAAAGAGAGGAGAGAGAAGAGAAACATGAGTGTGAGAGAGAAACATCAGTTTGTTTAACTAAGTCCTTCCTGGGATGTGTCAGCTGTTTTGCAGCCATGTACTTTTCTGCTCCATTTCTGAGATGGGGTAATCAGCCCTATGTACTGACTATGCAGAAAGGTCACTTGGATCCAGTTGTGAGCGAGAGATAACAGAGAATACAAAAGAAAAAAACATTCCAAACAGAATTGAGTATTTGGATTAAATTGCGAATTTTAATCAAAAGAAAACCTTAAAAATGATGCCTATTCTTATTTATTATTATTCGAGACACTGTGGAAATATGTAACCTAGTAGTTCCCAACGTTAGGTGTTATACATGCCTAACCCCTGGGCATGTATAACTAACAATAATTTGCACACACACCCCACCCTGTGTAATGGCAGGAAGTCCCGTTGTTTTCTGATATGAGTGTTTCTGGGAATCCCTGGAAAATGCTGACAAATTCCATAAGTCCAGGAGAAGGAGAGAGGGAAGAAAGGTTCAGCAAGTCTGTTAGGGAATCCTTACGCCAAAGTAGTCATCAGAAGATGCCTGTGTCTCCCAGAAGTGGGCCTGCCTTAGTATTCCTGCTGTATTCTGTCACTGACTGGGAGCAGCCTGTCGGAAGCATCATCTCAGAACAAATTTAATGGTGGATTTCAGAGCAGAGGATCTGGGCCCTCCATCAGTTACAGTGGTAGCTGGAGGTCTGGTAGACACATTCTCATGGCAGTCTCGGGTGGCAGAGGACTATGCCAGCAGAAGGAAGGGGATACTAGCTGCCCTTCTGGACACTCAGAGGACTACTTTAGTCTCTGAAAAGCTTGACGCTGAGCCTGAGTGGGGACAGAATTAAGGGTTCCAGCTATGCAATGGGCATCATCTCTCTCACTCCCTTTTCTGCACAGTATTTTATGCTTGGCATTGGCAACCAGGCCTGCTAATTTCCTCAGAAATAGTAACCTTTTTTAGCCTCCACCCCTCCCTTTTCTACAGTCTTCTTTCTTTTTCCTTTTTTCTAATTCTCTGTCTTTCTCATCTCTCACAGGTCTACCTTAGATTTGCCCCATTACCCCAAGTAATAAGAGGTTGCTAACCCTTGTTATTTACAATGTTAACTCAGTCCAAAGGTGAATGTGATTAATTACCTCAGATGCCATATCTCACCAGATCGCTGATGCTGACGTAGGTTGATAAAGGGCAGATGGGAACATGGTATCCAGCATCTCGTTTTCTCTCTCCCCGTCTCTTAAAATTTATTTCTATTGATTTCAGAGAGGAAGGGAGAGGGAGCGAGAGAGAGAAACATCAAAGATGTGAGAGAATCACTGATTGGCTGCCTCCCGCACACCCTACACTGGGAATCAAACCCTGACCTCCTGGTCCATAGGTTGACCCTCAACCACTGATCAACACTGGCCGGGAGGGCAGGAGTCTTGACAAGCCAGAGGGCTTAAGCACATTATGGGACTTTTGAGTGAATGTATGTAATGAGAAGAAGTTTTGAAATGTATGTAGCATTTTATGTATTCTTTAAATTAAAAATTAAAGAAGAATCAGGTGGCTTAGATTGCCTTTAAGCACATATCCATGTTGTGTGCAGACTTTTTACTACTTCGGCCGTTGGCATCCTGCCAGATTTCACAGTTTGGAGTTCCAAAGGGAAAGGGTAGGGTTCAGAGAAGTCCGTGTCAAATCTTTCCGCTAACATTTGCCTGAGTGTGGATGTTGGGACACTGTGATCCACTTCAGACCAGAAAAGGACAAGTGTGTTGCTGACCTACGCCTCCCGGAGACGTTTATTTAACCACTGCCAGGTCTCCAGCCTTTTAGATCACTGGGGTCTGGCCGATTGGATGCTGGCAGCAGTTTCCAAAGCACGTGTTTTCCCTCCCGAGAAAGGAGAGTTATTACAGAGAGCAATTAGTGTCCTTAAAATTACACCAGCACTAATTTATGCGTGATACACCCAAGTCAGATCTAGATCTGATGCCTGCCTATTAGAATCTCCCACGAAATAAGCAGTGTGTAGAAAAGAGGAGGAGGGAAAAGGAGGAAGACAACACTTTTCAGTTTGTCCTGGAAAGGCTGGGGGAGGGGCGTAGGGCGTGTGATAAACAAATCTACCATCCCGTCCCCACTCACCCCGGGATTGCCCTCAGGGGAGGGAAGCACAGATACCCTGATCGTGAGTCCTGCTGATGGATATATATTTACATTATAAATAAAAAGTGTGATTTCACAGTTTTTATCAATAGCCTGGTTTTCTAAGGTACAGATCCTGATTTTCTTCTGGAGTAGACAGTGGTTCTCTTGGGGTGGGGGTGTAGTACTATGAATGATTGATTCTTCAGTTGTGCTAAAGTCAAATCCAGGAAAATCAAGATAATGTGAGCTAAAACTTTTCTGCCGGTTGTTGTAAAAGGCTTGGTTTCTTTTGTGCTGTCTTTTTAGAATTTTTTTAGTGTTCCTGGGGACACTGAATCTGGAAATTTGAGGCTTGGGAATAGTGGGAGTCGGGTTGTAGAAGCCAGTGAGAGACCACCCCAGAGTCACCTGGAGAGATGACCAGGGACAGCCAGTGACTCCCTGCAAAGGAAAGGTGACCTGCAGGCTCCAGGAACAGAGATACCTGACATCTCTTCTCGCTTTATAATGGCCACCCATCTGTTGCCTCCTCCACCAAAACCCTTAAATCATCACATGTAGACTTAGGAGAGCACTCACTGCCTTAGAGAATGGAGGTTTCAGAATAAAGAGAACCCAAGAGAGGGTTCAGTGTCCTGGAGAAGCAGTAGACAGGAAGATAAAAATGGGGAGTAGGAAGGAGTCCAAAGTGTGTGAATACTCCGGAGAGACCTCAGGTTAGAAATAAGGCGAGCCCCCCAAGTCAGGGGTTCTGGTAGAATACGAAACACTTGGGAGCCAGGCAGCAAGGCAAACATGTTTACGTCTACGTAGAAGGGTGCACACACATGGCCTGGAAGCACGTGCACACCAAGCAGGCAGGCTGCTCGGGTTTATAATCCCTTACGCATGTGGCCTGTCCTTTGCTCTTGATTGGAGCTCAGATGCAGTCTTTTGCGATGGGCTAATTCAGAGGGAGGGGTTGGCCTTTGCTGTTTCAAGATGGCAGCCCCAGGGGAGCTGCAAGCCATGCAGCCAACATGGCGGCTGCCAAGTCTCGCAGTCCAAAATGGCGGCTGTCTAAACTATTCTGTGACAGAAAAGATGACTTGTTTATTCTCACCCTAAGCAATGTGCAACCTGGGTGGGATTTCTAGCTGTGCAGCACAGGGCTCAGTAGATCACTTAGATATTAGGTAGGAAGCCTGGAGAACGTGAAGACAATGACTCTGTTTCTGTGTATTTTCCCTGTACCTCCCAGTTCTCCATCTGACCTTGCAAAAGACACTCTAGTGGCGGGAGTTGAGGGTGGGGGTGGGGGGGTGGAGGGGTTGGGAGGGCATTAAGCTTAATGTAGCTCTGGAAAAAGAAAAAGAAGAAGGAAAACATAACAGGGGGAAAACACCAGAAAGTTTCTGAACAAACTGCTTTTAGGTTTGCATAACAAACTACCCCTTGTAAAGTAAGAAAGTGTGGAGCAACCAGACCTATAAGCAATCAGTTGTCATTGTTAAAATGTTATCAAAACATAATTTCAGTGTTCCATCCACTAAGCCAGAAGGCACAGGGTTGTTTGTTCAGGGGAATTTTCCAGTCGTTTTGTTTGCAATGTGGAGTATTTGCCTGTCCCAGCACCCCTGCCAGTCCTGTCCTGCCCTCAAGGACAGGCCTATTGCCAGCCACACCCCATGGTGAATAAATGGGTGTGTGAACATCAATGGCCAAATTCTGAGATATGACAATGTCAGTGAGAGACCACACACAAAACACAAATAAGTTTGCTCAGGAGCCCACACAATTTGTTATTGAAATATGATTGACATATCATAAGCAGCACTTATTTAAAGTGTACAATATGTTGAGTTTTAACAGATGCATGCAGGCCTGAAATCACCATTTCAATCAAGATAGGACCGCACCATTTTAATAAACATGTTTGGATGTTTCTAGGAGACGTTTCTTTTTGAGTCAAGACACTATCTCATCAAATGAAGTCAACTTCCTAAAAATACATTTTTTTTAACAAAAAGCATTTGCTTTGTGACTACCTAAGCTCCCTTTTTCTGTAGATCTGTTTGGCTCTATCAGTGGGATACTTGGCAAGTTTCCAATGTTGATTTCCTTGATTCTCCAGCAGAGAACGTCTGTGGAACGTGGAAAGTGTGGACATATTTGTGTGGGGTAGCATTCATGGTAAGGTTCCGGCATGCCCAGCGTGGGCTCTCACAACGATAAGCAGATGAAAGTGGTGGGGAAGAAACAGAAGGAAATGGAATGAGCAACTTGGCTGTAGCAGGAACTTCCAAAGGCCCCCGCAGCCAGTGATCACACTCTGAGAGTCATTAGCACGCAGGACTGAACAATTTCCAGCCTGAAGGCGGGAGCACAAAATCCAGTCCTGTGGAATCGCGTGAGGGAAAAATTCACCGAAAACAGTAGGGAAGTCTGAAAAGGAATAAAGCATTTCTTTCAAACTGGAGTTTTAAACATACAGAGGAGAGCAATTCCATGTTCTCAGTCACGCATCTCTGTTTTCAGAGCTTCTCTGTTTCTGAAACACAGCGACTGGCCCCAGCAAAGAGAAATGAAAACACAGCGGGCGCTGAAATCAGCCTTCTAAGTCCTAACTCCTTCCTGCTGTACAGCTCAAAAACGCTGTTTGAATTGGCAGGTTTTTGAGCTCTTGCATTTTAGAAGAGTATCTCTAGACAGAGGAAAGAAAGCATTTTCAAGGAAGGAAAGTGTCTGAAGTGTTCTAATACTCATTTGAATAACATTAACATTTTGGGAGGGGTATTTGTAAAGATCCTTAGTAGTATATAAAATTACATCTTCATTTTGGAACCCAGAAGCCTCTGTGTGAATATACTCCCTGGAATTTCTTAGAGTGACAGTCACTATGGCCACACCACCACATGTTATGCGAATGTCTGCCCAAAACCAGTTGTTGATTTTAAATCACAGTTGCTAAAGATTTGGCTTAACACATAGGAAAAAGCACCACCAAACCATAACATTTCTGTTTATACCATTGAGTACACAGGGGTCTGCCTACTTCTATAAAGAAGGCTATTCCTTTCCTATCACATCAAACTTATACAGAGAATTATCTATGCATATTCCCTTCATGTCCTCTCCTAAGCCCCTTACATGCTACTGAAATTGTTCTTACCAAATCTCCATAACTTTTTAGTTGCCAAATCTAACAGTTTATTTGCAGTCTTCATTCTTCTTGATCTTTCTGTAGCACTTGTATAGTTGACCACTGTTATGCATAGGTTTAATTGTATCTTTCCCAAATTTATATGTTAAAGTTTTAACCCTCATATTTCAGCATGTAACCTTAGTTGGAAGTATGGCCATTACAGATATAATTAGTTAAGATGAGGTCATGCTGGAATGGGGTGGGCCCCTAATTTAATATGACTGGTGTTATTATAAAAAGGGGCAATTTGGAGACAGATTTACAAAGAGGGAAGATTATATGAAGAGATACAAGAAGAATGCCGTAGAAAGGCAGAGAGCAGGGTGATGCAGCCAGAAGCCAAGGAAAGCCAAAGATGGCCAGCAACGTGACAGAAGCTGCCAGAAAATCATGGAACAGGTCCTCCCCTTACAGCCCTCAAAAGGGACCACCCTGCCAGCACCTTGGTCTCAGCCCTCTAACCTCCAGAAGGATGAGACGATAAAGTTCTGTTGGTTAAGCACCCAGTCTGTAGTACTGTATTACAACAACCCTAGGAAACTAATACAACCAGCATTCCGTGAAACTCTCTTATCCCACCCAGGGTTTCTGACAGAGAGAGCACCCTCCCTGAGGTCCCTCTAGCTCTCTGATCATTTTTCCCCCATCCATTTTGCTTTCTCTCTCTAGTCCATAAATGTCTGTGTTTCCTAGAATTCCATCTTTATTCTCTCCTTGGAGAAGCAGTGTAACTTACACATGTTCTGGAGTCAGCTCTTGTCACTGGGTGATGTTGGGCAATGTGTTTGATCATTCTGCTAACTCAGTTTCTCCACCTGCAGATCAATATTTTCCATTGAGAGAGTTGTTTTAAGGAATAAATTATTTCCTATATATAAAATGCAGAATATGTAAGTGTTCAGTAAACACTTGCTATAATCAGTGTGTTCTCTCCTTATTTCCATATCTTCTCTTTCATAATCTCAGCTTCTGTTCTTATAGTGGACATTTGTTCTTCTTTTTTTACCACACTCCACATTTAACCCTCTTCCCACCTTAAGAGGCCCTGCCTTCTATTAAAGCAGCCATATTGATAGTCACAGTTCCAGCCTCCCTTGCAGCTAGAACATAGGCATTTCAACTATACCCACACCAAACTGAGTTGGAAGCTAGTGCAGGAATAAGGAGCCTTTCATGGAGCACTTCTGACAAAGTTGGAAATAGCACTTCCAATGTCTATAGGCAGCAATGACAGAGGTTGATGATAGTGTCCAATGCCATGTGTTGAGTGCTGATGGTAAGAGCAGATCCAGGCCTGCAATGTGATTTGAGAATTGTTTTTGGTTGGAAGGTCTCTAGGCATGGTTATTTTGTCTTTTTAGAGATTCTGTGAGCTACCTATTCTCTCCAATAAATTATTTTTCCTGCTTAAACTAATCCGGGTTGGTTTCTGCTGTTTTTAACCAAGAATCTTGGTGGATACAACTTTGGTTTCAAAGACCATTTGTATATTGATGATTCCCAAACATAGATCTTTAGCCTCTACTTATCAGTTGGTATTCATTCTGGACCTATCCATCTGTATATTCTAAAGATGACTTGAGGATGAAGAGAGGGTAAAGTGAATAAAGATGATCAAATACCTGGTAAAGGAAGTAAACTAGATTTCAGGGGGGTAGTACACAGATGTTGAGTTATAATCTTTTACACTTGAAATTTATATAAAGTTATTGACCAATGTTATCTCAGTAAATTTAATTTAAAGATAAATAAAATTTTAAAAATAAAAATGACCTTGAGACAAATGTATGCATAACCAAATATAATGATTTAATTATCTCAAATCTTTCAAAACTGTATTTTCTGTTCAATGGGATTACCAGATGCACAAATGTCCCTCTCACTATAGCTTGGGTTAGGTGTGAGATGGGTGTTCATATTGGGCAAATGTTCTATCAACTTTCCAAACTAGGAAAAAAAATTATTTCCATTGAAAACATGAAAAAATCAACAAATACATGAAATCAACATTAATTACCAAATCGAAACATTCCAGTTTTATTTTTTCCATAATAACATGTCACAAATATTTTTTATCAAAATATAAGGTAAAAGCCCATTATTACAATATCCAATTAATCTATAACCTCCCCCAAATTTTTTAGTAACATAATACCCAATTTAGAAACCTAAGTCACTCTGGACTCCAACCAAGTCTCATAAATCCCAAATATAAAATCTTTAAACCTCCCTAGTGCACCCTATTTTCTTTTCTCTATTTCTGTTGCTAGTTTAATCATCTTTCATCTGTAATCTGCAATTGCCACCTCATGGGGGATTCTATTTCTGCTTTCTCCCTACCCTCTCAGTCGGGGCCAGACTGGGAGCCAGTATACACCAGCATTAACTATTGCTCTCTTCTCTTACTTTCCCTTCCAGAGTTCTATATCTAGTCCTAAGTTAGGGAAGGAGTACATTGTATTACTTGTTTATAAGATCATGTCATTTCTAAATATTCATTTCAAGCCTAAACCAGAGCTCTTGAAGAACTTGATATCTTTGTTCTCTGATCACTCTATAATGACATTTCCCCAAATAATAGAATCCCATGGGAGAGGGCAGGGGACATACACAGGGGACCTATCATTTAATCGTTAAAACTGTCATCTTATTACATCTCAGCTGCTCTCCAGAGGTCATCTGCAGAAAGTATATGTGTGAAAGAAGCCCAAGAAAGCAGCCCACAGATTGTTGAATTATAGGCCAGGAACTCACCAAATGAAATAGTGGAGCTGTTGACCTTCAGGTTTATAGTGGTCAATGAGCCTTTGATCTCTCCACAACAGTGGCATCTGAGAGGCCATCCTATCTAATAAAAGAGTAATATGCAAATTGACCACACCTCTGCCACACCCACAAGCCATGCCCACCAGCCACTCCCATCAGCCAATCAGGAGGGAATATGCAAATAAACCCATCCAAGATGGCTGCAGCCACAGAGAGCAGGAGGGAGGCTTGGGTTTCCTCAGCAATGGAGGAAGCCAAGCTTTCCACCTGCCCTTGGGCCCAGGCCTCCACTCAATGCTACAAAGTTTCAATGATAGAAGATAAATAAAGCCCAACAGAAATGGCAGCCACAGAGCTGGAGAGAGCAGGAGGCTAGGGATGGAGGAAGCCAAGCTTCTGCAGCTCTGGCCTGCTTTGGCCTCCACTTAAGGCTACAAAGTTTTAATAATAGAAGATAAATAAATCCCAACAGAAATGGCTGCCACCACAGAGCGAGCAGAAGGCTTGGCTCCACTCCAGGCTACAAAGTTTCAATTGTAAAAGATAAATAAATACCAGATCCCAGGGCCTCTGCTTGGGTCACCAGGGGGAGTGGCTGGCCTGCAAACCACCACAGGCCCCTTGCCCAGGCCGCCCCATACCCCAAGGGAACCCCCACTCTGATCCGGGACACCCTTCAGGGCAAACCAGCTGGTCCCCACCCATGCACCAGGCCTCTATCCTATCTAATAAAAGAGTAATTTGCAGATTGACCATCACTCCAACACACAAGATGGCTGCCCCCATGTGGTCAAAGTTCCTGCCCCCATGTGGACACAAGATGGTCATCACAAGATGGCCAGCAGAGGAGGGCAGTTGGGAGGGACCAGGCCTGCAATGGAGGGCAGTTTGGGGTGATCAAGCCTGCTGGGGAGGACAGTTAGGGGTGACCCAACTGGCAGAGGAGGGAAGTTGGGGGTGACCGGGTCTGCAGGGAAGGACAGTTGTGGGGCACCCAGGCCTATAGGGGAGGGCAGTTAGGGGTGACCAAGCCTGCAGGGGAGGGCAGTTAGGGGCAAACAGGCTGGCAGGGGAGCAGTTAGGCATCAATCAGGCTGGCAGGGGAGTGGTTAGGGATGATCAGGCTGGCAGGCAGAAGCGGTTAGGGGCAATCAGGAAGGCAGGCAGGCGAGCAGCTGGGAGCCAGCAGTCCTGGTGGGATCGGGCCTAAGCGGCAGTTGGATGTCCCTCGAGGGGTCCCAGATTAGAGAGGGTGCAGGCTGGGCTGAGGGACACCGCCCCTGTGCACGAATTTTTTGCACCAGGCCTCTATCCTATCTAATAAAAGAGTAATATGCAAGTTGACCATCATTCCAACACACAAGATGGCTGCCCCCATGTGGACACAAGATGGCTGCCACATGATGGTCAGCAGGGGAGGGCAGTTAGGGGTGACCAGGCCTGCAGGGAAGGGCAGTTGGAGGGACCAGGCCTGATGGGAGGGCAGTCAGGGGCAAACAGGCTGGCAGGGGAGCAGTTAGGCATCAATCAGGCTGACAGGGGAGTGGTTAGGGGGTGATCGGGCTGGCAGTCAGAAGTGGTTAGGGGCAATCAGGAAGGCAGGCAGGCGAGCAGTTAGGAGCCAGCAGTCCTGGATTGTGAGAGGGATGTCTGACTGCTTGTTTAGGCCCGATCCTACTGGGAGAGGTTCCAGTTTGGAGAGGGTGCAGGCTGTGCTGAGGGACACACACCCCTGTGCACAAATTTCGTGCACCAGGCCTCTAGTTTGGAGTATAAAGAGCACTGTTTTTGGATTCCTGAAGGAAGTTAACATTTTTTGGATACCTACTGTTGGAATACAATTCTGCATAAATATTTTCACACTTCTGTACCACCTGGGTCTTCTAAACAAAGAGAACTGGCAAACTTGGTTAAAGAATGATTTAATGGCAAATGTGCTTAGGAAATTAGAGATAGAATATTGCTCTGGAAAGATTTAAAGACTTATTTTCCAAGAGCCACTTGCCCTCTCTCCTGCAGACATTTGCTTACATTACAGAGTAAAGATAATCTATCTATCTATCATCTATCTATCTATCATCTGTCTATCATCTATCTATCTATCATCTGTCTATCATCTATCTATCTATCATCTGTCTAACTACTATCTAGCTACTATCTATCTATCTACACCTATCTATCTATTATCTATCTATCTATCTATCTATCTATCTACCTATCATCTGTCTAACTACCTATCTAGTTATCATCCATCTATATATATATCAACAGCCTTATATAAGCTCCAAGTCTCATAATTTGGGGTTGCTTTTCCTGTGGTGCAACCCTGTTGCACAAACATTGTTGCATTAGGCTTTTACCATGTTGCCCTGTGGGGATTGGGACTTAGGAAACCAGTGCTAAGCTCTGTAGGTAATAAATGTCTGTTCTCTGATCCAGACATCTTGTATTTCCCATCAGAATATGAATAAATATATATCCTGTATATACATAAACTTACATACATAGACACATACATATAAAGACCATGTGTCAAACCTAGCACTATTTAATTCAATCCTCAAAAAACCCTTAAGTGGTATGAGCAATTATTACCACTTTACAGATGACGAAACTAAAGTTCCGTGAAGTCGTTATTTGCCTAAGGTCAGTTTGCCAGGTGGCAGAGCTGGGTTTCAAATCCAGCTATTTAACACTAGAATACATGCTCTTGGTACTGATTCTTTGTTCTTGGCTATTGACTTGTGGCACAAAGGGCAAGTCATTTGTCCTCTTTATGCCTCAGTTTCCCCATGTTTACTGGGAAAGATTAGATTGTGTGACCACAGAGCTCAGTGTAATTCCATCATTTTAAGATTCTATGCTTCCCCTCCTGCCTTGTTTGCAAATTCTCCCTGTGGGCACCCTCTTCTCTTGCCAACTCTTCTATTATGGATTCCTGAGCACAAAGTATACACCCTTACTGGTATATTCAAGTCTTTGTCTAGCTTCCAACTTCCATTCATCAAGGTCCTATGGATTTGTCAAGACACAGCAATCACTAGGATAGCCCTGGTGACTGCTCTCCAATGGCATCCACTGTCTGCAGTATTCATTTAACTGTTGGAGAGTGGGAATTTTTGCCCATTCCAGAGACCATGGACTATGCCCTAGATAGAACTGTCAGTGCTGACACCAGGCCAGGCCTTGAGATACGGTCTCATGGCCCCTTCCCAGCACGTAGGCCTTCTTTCATAGAACACTGTCAGCTTTCTGAAGAACAGGATGATCCTGTGAATAACATGGTCATCAATGGCATGATCCTGACGTTGCTTAGGAAAAACTGTTTTGTCTTGGGTTACTTGCTCTACAAAAACAAGATGTGGTTAATGTGCTTAAAAGTGGTCCTGCGCACCCAGTACAGGCCTCTAGCAACAGAAGGCGAGGTAGAAATGCAAACCAACCCATGATTGGGCCCGTAAGTCTCATGACAAGGGGGGAATGATAGAGCTAAAACTAGGTTGACCCCATGGAGTCCTTTTTGTTACTTTTATAATGTTTCTTTTGTTCTGTACCCACCGTTCTGCAACTCTCCCTGCTGCCCTTCCCTGTAAAACGCGAGTATGGAACAGTTGCACAAACCTGCCAATAGGAATGCAGAGAAGTGGACTCAGCCCAAATTAGGCAAACTGCACAGTACCCCTGCGTAACCAGACCCCTGATCCTACCCCCTGACCAATCGACGGGAGCCAGGAATGTTCCCCCTGCCCACTGCTTTGGACCCCCTATAAAGCTTTTGTTCTCCCAAAGCTCTCTCTCTCTCTCCTGCGGCTGCGCCGGTGATTGCTGGAGACGGGAGCTCATGCTAGCATGAATAAAGGTTCTCTTGCTCTTGCATCGGGCTCGGCTCCTTCCTGGTGGGTTTTTGGGGATCCTGAACACTGAGCATAACATAACCTGTCAAGTACGTGACTTCTATTACTTCTACTATTTTGTTTGTTTTATAGATACTTCAAAACACAACATCAGTGTGTAGGTATTTATTTTCATGGCATCTTGCATTTGAATAGGTACTTAGGTTTGACAATAGAAAGCTGTAACAGAAAGAAAATGTGTGTGGGGTTGTGTGTGCGTGTGTGTGTGTGTGTGCACGTGCACGTGTGTGTGTGTGTTTTAAAGATGATTCATGCAATATGTATCACAAAAGATAACAGAAATATCCTTTTGTTTTATTTAAACACTAGTGGCCCAGTGCACGGATTCATGTGCTGTTGGGGTCCCTTGGCCTGGCCTGCACTCTCTCACAATCCGGAATCCTTTGGGGGGATGTTGGACTGCCAATTTCAGCCTGATCCCTGCAGGCCAGGCCAAGGGCCTCTAGTATGCATATAAGATCTTCAGTTAATCTCTTCCTGCCCTTCCCCATCTCCCCTTCCCTCCAAGATTCATCAGTCTGTTCCATGTTTCCATGCCTGTGCATTGAGCATCTGCCCCCTGGTGGTCAGTGCGCATCATAGCTACCAGTTGAACAGTCGGACACTTAGCTTATTAGCCATATATATATATATATATATATATATATATATATATATATATATATTTACAGCCAGTAAATATGTTCATTCTGTCATTATCTCAACAAGTATGTATTAAGTCCTACTCTTTGCCATGTTGGTGTTAGGAAAACAGTCATAAACAAATAAACTTGGCCCTTTAAGAAATTTATAGTCGTCCTGGCTGGGTGGCTCAGTTGCCTGGGGTGTCATCCTGTACACCAAATTGGTGGGTTTGATTCCAGATCAAAGCTTGTGCAGCAGGCAGCCAATCAATGTTTCTTTCTCTCTCTGTCTCCTCTTTCTCTCTCTGTCTCTGTGTGTGTGTGTCTCTCTCTCCCCCGCAGAGGAAGCCGGCTGGTTGAAATAATTAACAAAAAGCAGTTAAAGCGTACAGAATTTGTCAGCTTTTCCCAGGAGTTTCCTGAAACACTCATATCAGAGAACTCAATAAACAACTGGACTTCCTGCCATTACACAAAATGGGGGGGGGGGGGGTGCAAATTGTTGATATTTGGGCATGTAAAGGAAGTGTAGATAACCCTTGACTTTGGGAACTACTAGGCTACATGTATTTCCAGTGTCTCAATTTAATAATAAACAAGGATAAGCATCATTTTTAAGGGCTTCTTTTGATTAAAATACTCAATTCTGTTTTGAATGACTTCTTTTGTATTCTCTACTATCTGCCCTATGAAGCTACTTTCTCTCACCACTGGATCCAAGTGACCTTTCTGCATAGTCAGTACACAGCGTGATCACCCCACCACAGAAATGGAGCAGAAAAGCGCTTGGCTGCAAAACAGCTGACACATCCCGGGAACGACTTTCTAGACCACCCGCTCAGTCTTCTTCCAGGAGTGCATTTTGACATTGGATAGGGATTATCCAGGGCAGAGATCATCTGGCGCTTGGTCACTCTCCTTACACTAGTACAGGGTGTATACGAAGCAACTCTATCCAAGCCATTTAAAACACACACTGTTTGTTTATTTTTTTTAACCAAGTGCCATAATCAGAGTTATAATGTGAAGCAATTGCTCTACATAGGGCAATGGAGATGTAGAACACTATTCAGACCCATAGAGAACAATGAGCATAGATTATTTCTGATAGTTCTTTTAAAGTTCTTATCTACTAACTCCATCATCCTTCATTTCTGGGTCTGTTTTTATCAACCAATTTTTCTCTGGGTTATGGGTCACACTTTCCTGTCATTGAATGGCTAGTAATTTTTATTGGACATTTCACATTACCAGATTGCTGGATATTGTTTTATTCCTGTAAAGAGAGTTTGATTTTGTTCTGGCAGGAAGTTATTTGCAGATTACCTTGATCTTTTCCAGACTTGCTGTGAAGGTTTTCTTAGGACATGTCTAGCATAGCCTGATTGTATATAGGTCTAGTTTAGCCCCACTATAAAGGTTTGACCTGTCTGAAGTCTCTACTGAACTCCTCACAAATTCAGCAAGGTATTTCTAATCTGCTTGGTGGGAACCTGATTTAGTCTCAATGCTGTATGAATTTTGGGAACTATTTGGTTTACAGTTTCCCAGTAATTTTTTTTTTCTCAGTTCTTTGTTCAGCCTCAGGGAATTTCATCCTTTGTATGTACAGATTGACAGCCAATGTCTTCAAAGGACCTTTACACAGGTCTCTGGATCTGTTTCTCTGCAAAACTCCCTCCTCTCCACTATTAATGATCCCTGTCTGCCCAACTCAGCAAGACAGGGATCATTAATAGTGAAGGAGTTCACCCTACTGAGCCACTGCCAAGAAATTACTTTCAAGAGTAAATACAGGGCAATGGTAGGGTTTATCTTCTTAATTCATTCTCTTGCATATAGTACTACATTGCCTATTATCTCCAATGTCTTAAAACAGTTGCTTCATTTTTTTGGGTCAAATTATCTAAATTTTTTACTGTATAGAGGATGAGGAAGAGTGTAGATCTGTAGCAGTTATTCTTTTAAGGGCCATAGACACACATTCAAACTTCCTTATCAGGGATTATATCTACCAGTGTACTTGACATACTAAATATATATAATTTCAGAGAGGAAGGGAGAGGGAGAGATAGAGATATCAATGATGAGAGAGAATCATTGATTGGCTGCCTCCTGCACGCCCCACACTGGGGATCAAGGCCACAACCTGGGCATGTGCCCTTACTGGTAATTAAAACATGACCTTCTGGTTCATAGGTTGATCCTCAACCACTGAGGCACGCCAGCCAGGTTGTACTCTACGTTTTGGCTGAGGACAAATGGACCAAGATCTATAGTCCACACTGAATTGCCCTTAAATTATCAACCGGGTACTACCAGTAGTTTAGCTTGGAGTAAATTTGGCAGTTTATCTTCAGCCGACTTCAATGCACTTCTGAATCCTTTCATCCTCAGGTTCCTGCAGTCTTTATCCTTTCTTGCTATCAAAACCTGTTTCTCAGAAAGTCTAAAACATTTTAATAGGAAATGAAGCTCCAGTGCTGATCAATTTCAGCAGATGGTGGAGAATTTGAGGCAGGCAAGAGAGCCATCTGAATTGCACAAATCTTGGGACCCACTTTCACCCAGAGGGTATGCCATCCAAGTTGGTGGATGCCATGTACAAAGCTCCAAAGTTAACTGGACTCTGTGTGTGTGTGTGTGTGTGTGTGTGTGTGTGTGTGTTTTGGAGGACCTTCCACTGGCTAATGTTCTGTTCTTGCCAGTACTTGACAGAAGCAGCTCTGAAAATGTCATGCCAGTATCCATGTATAGAACCTTTGGCCTCTTGCTCAATTCAATATTGCATTATCTGAATAAACCATCCCTCAGAATTGCAACATTTAACTCACTGATTGAGCCAGACTATGGATTTATAAATCTCTGTCTTCATATGAAGCTAAGGCTTAGTAACGCATGGCCAGATAATAAACTTGTGAAAATCAGCCTGATGTAAACCATGTGTTCATAGAAATCTTATCCATTCTTTAAGGCTCAGCTAAAATACCAGTCCTGCAAGAAGCTGTGATGGTTACTTTTGCATGTCAACTTGGCAAGGCAATAGTTCTGAGTTATTTATCAAGTACTAATTAATCTAGATGTTACTGTGAAACTATTTTGTAGATTAATTTTGTGATTCATATCTACGATCAATTGACTTTAAGTAAGGATAATGTGGGTATGCCTCATGTAATCTCTTGAAGGCCTTAAGAGTAGCAACAGGTTTCGCGGAGAAGAAATTCTGCCTCAATCCTGCAACATTAAGTCCTGCCTGAGTTGCCAACCTGCCAGTCTGCCCTGTGTATATTTCAGACTTGTCAGCCCCCACATCGCATGAGCCCATTCCTTAAAAGAAATCTCTGACTTTGTATATTTATAGCGTATGTTACATACATTTTATATATGTATACAGTAGGTTCTGTGTCTCTGGAGAACCCTGACGGAAACAAGAAGCCTTCTCTGACATTTCTAGCCCAAAGTGATTTCTCCTTCCTCTAGCTTAGCACCTTTATTTTCATGATCTCATGTTCTTCTATCTCCAAATATATAACGGCATATATTTATAACATATACCTCATAGACTAAGTAGTTATAAGTAAGAGACTCAAAATTACAGTGGTTTAATAAAAAGTTTTATTGTCTCTCTCAGCGTTTAGAAGGGTGAGCTGTCCAGGTTGAACGGGTGGCTTGGCTACACATGGTCAAAAGGGACCCAGGATCCATATGGTTATTCTGCTCCCTCATGAGTGTTGTTCTTACCTGATGATGGTCCAAAGTTTACCTCTTGGTATTTGAGGGAGATTTCCAAAGACCTGTAAGTTTAAGTCCACTGGGCTGCTCCAAGTTCCCCACACTTCATCTTTCGTCCCGCTTAGCAAGGCATTTGAAAAGTATTTAATGTTGCTTCACAATCTTACCAACAATACTACAATTGTAATAATTTATCTTTCCACCATAGAGTTTTTCAACCCCACTACACTGTACCGCTCAGTGCATGAGAACTATGGAAAGGAACCTGTCCCCTTCTCTCACCTGCCAGCACGAGGGAAACTCTAGCAGCTGCTCAGTTGTTACGAAAACTATTTGATGGTTACCAAGAAGGACCTCCAGGAAACCCTCAGACTGGCTAAGGTTCAGAATGAGAAATAAAAGCATCAGCTCAGGATCCTTCTCACTTCACTTCCTCCTATTTTTACTTACAGCTGCATCAGTTATACTTAGACCCGTTTCCCTGCATTCCAGTTATCTCCCCAAAAGCCAAGTAAGATGACTATATAGGTCATACAAAATAAGAAAAGTAGCCATGGGAAACTTTAGTGCTAAATTCACTGGTAAGGGTAGGTCCTAAAAGGGTGATAGAGGGAACCACCTCCTCCCTTCTTCAAAATGCTTTCCAATGGGGTAAAGCCATTCACAAAGGCAGAGGTTCTCAAAGTATGGCCCCAGGACCAGCAGCATAAGCATCACTGGGGAATTTGTTAGGAATGCAAATTATTGGGTCCCAACACAAACCTACTGATTCATAAACTTGGGGAATGGGGCCCAGCAATCTGTGTTTTAATAAGCCTTCCAGGTGACTGACTCAAGCTAAAGTCTGAGAACTACTGTACTGAACAAATCTGGGGAAACTCCCTCATCATCCCACCTTGAGCAAAAGTCTTAGAAGTAGCATCCAAAAGGGATACCCCAATACCTCATTCCAGATCCATAAAGGAAGCCACAGCCCTTGCTGGTGTCTTGGATGTATATACCAATGTCTCAGAGAGTCTTTCTGGAGTACCTTCTAGTTTCTGTATCCTTTTGTTCTTACCTGTCATTCCTGACCCCTTTGCTTCAGACTTGGTTAGGGCCTCTCTAGCCAAACCCTCTGTATATGTTACCTTGTCTGATCTGTCTCTTTGGTTTCTGAAACAACCTCTTCCCTCGATCTTGTCTCTGTTTCCCATTTGCTCCAACTCCTGCAGTTATTGGTCAGCTCTGCTCCATTCCAGACACCGCACTTTCTGGGAAAGGCAGTCAGAATGACAGATTAAATTGTTTCTTTTAAAAAAAAAATCAAGTTACTATTCTGGGCAATAAGGGGAGTGATTATCCAGTATTTCTTTGGAAAACAGTTTGGCAGTTCTTCAGAAAATTTAAGAGCTATTATATGGCCCAGCAATTTCATTCCTAGGTATATATCTCAGAGAACTGAAAACATATCTATAATAATAAAAGCATAATATGCTAATTAGGCCAGACATCCTTCAGGACGACCTTCTGGATGAAGCCAGGGCTGTGAGGGAAGCCTGGGTCTCAGATGCCTGCCAACGGCCGAAGGGAAGCCCAGATCCCGAGTGCCAGAGGGAAGCCGGTGCCAGCAGCCAGGGGAAGGAAGGACTACTCTTGTGTGCATTTCGTGCATCGGGCCTCTAGTCTATATATATAAAAGCCCAAGTGACTGAACAACCAATCGATTGCTATGACACACACTGACTACCAGGGGGGAGACGCTCAATGCAGGAGCTGCCCCCTGGTGGTCAGTGTGCTCCCACAGCCAACCTCCCGTGGTCCGGGCCGGCCAACCTCCAGTGGTCCCTCCCCCTGGCGGGCCGAGGGACCTCACCCATGCATGAATTCATGCACTGGGCCTCTAGTAGTCTCATAAAAACTTGTACACAAATGTTCATAGCAGTACTATTCACAGTAGCCAAAAAATAGAAAAAGAAACCTTAAAAGTCAATCAACTGATGAATGAATAAACAAAATGTTGCATATACACCCAATGGAATATTAATAAGCCATAGAAAAGAATAAAGTACTACTATTACATTCAACAACATGAGTGAACTTTAAAAACATGCTAAATGAAAGGAGTCAGACACAAAAGATCACGGATTGTATGATCCCATTTATATGAAATGGCAGAATAGGCAAATCTGCAGAAACATTAAGGGTTATAAGAATGCAGGGAAGAGAGAATAGGGGCTAACTGCTAATAGGTATGGGGTATCTTTTCTGGGGTGATGGACATATTCTAGGATTAGGTAGTGGTGATGGTTGCAATTGGTGAATATACCGGTGTGCTCTTTATTTATTATTATTTTATTTTTAAAAAATATTTTTATTGATTTCAGAGTGGAAGGGAGAAGGAGAGTGAGATAGAAACATCAATGATGAGAGAGAATCATTGATCCACTGCCTCCTGCACACCCACTACTGGGGATCGAGCTTGCAACCCAGGCATCTGCCCTGACCGGGAATTGAACTACGACCTCCTGTTTCATAGGTCGATGCTCAACCACTGAGCCATGCCAGCCGGGCTGGTGTGCACTTTAAAATAGTGAATTTTATGTTTATGAGATATATCTCAATTTTTAAAAATACTATAAAAGGGAAAAAAAAGTAAGTGTTGTATTTGGGTCTCAAATAGCAACTGAATCCTAGCAACTACCGAAAAGGAAAACATGTGAAATGCATAGAGCAATTAGTGCCTTGAAGGTTTTTTCTTGCTGGGCTGCCCCTTTCCTGCTCTTTTAGCTGAAGAGAGTAGGCCTATTAAGATATTTTTATTTGTCTACAATTGTTGACATTTCCAGGTTGTTGGCTTCTGGGATATATAAGGCCATTTTCTCGCAGGGATCACTTTTTTCTCCCGCCATTTGTGTTCACAATCTGTGCCTGGTGCTCATGTCACATTTAATGGCCCTCTTGGACAGGAAATACAAGGAAGGCAGAAGGTTGAAGAAGTCATTTGACAGGTGTGAGGTGATATCTCATTGTGATTTTAATTTGCATCTTGCTGAGGATTAGTGACACTGAGCATCTTTTCATGTCTATTGGCCATCTGTATGTCCTCTTTAGAGAAGTGTCTATTCAGGTCCTTTGCCCATTTTTTAAATTGGATTGTTTGTTTTCTTGTCGTTGAGTTGTAAAAGTTCTTTATAAATTTTGGATATTAACCCCTTATTAGATGTATCATTGGTGAATATGTTCTATTCAGTGAGTTGTCTTATCATTTTGTTGGTAATTTTTTGTTGTTTTTCTTGCCGTGAAAAATCTTTTTAGTTTGATGTAGTACCATTTGTTTATTTTTTAAATTTTGTTTCCCTTGTCCAAGGAGATATATCAGAAAAAAATATTGCTACAAGCAATGTCTGAGATTTTACTGCCGATGTTTTCTTCTAAGATTTTTATAGTTTTGAGTCTTACATTTAAGTCTTTAATCCATTTTTAGTTTATTCTTGTGTATGATACAAAAAGATGATCTAGTTTTATTTTGTTGTATGTATCTGTCCAATTTTCCCAACACAATTTATTGAATAGATTGTCTTTACCCCATTGTATGTTCTTGCCTTGTTTGTCATAAATACGTGGGTTTATTTCTGGGCACTGTATTCTATTCCATTGATTTATGTCTGTTTTTATGCCAGTATCATGCTCTTTTGATTCCTATGGCCTTGTGTGATTCCTACAACTTTGTTATTCTTTCTCAATATTGCTGTGGCTATTCAGGGTCTTTTGTGGTTCCATATAAATTTTAAAAATATTTGTTCTAGTTCTGTGGAAAAAACCATTAGTATATTGAAAAGAATTGCATTGAATCTATAGATTGCTTTGGATAGTATGGACAATTTAATGATGTTAATTCTTCCTATCCATGAACACAGTATATACTTTCACTTATTTGTATCTTCTTCAATATCTTCAATGTCTTATAATTTTCTGAGTACAAGTCTTTTACATCCTTCGTTAAATTTATTCCTGGGTGTATTCTTTTTATGCAATTGTAAATGGAATTTTTTTCTTAGTTTCTCATTAGTGTATAAAAATGTAACTTAGCCCAGCTGTTGTGGCTCAGTGGTTGAGCGTCGACCCAGGAATCAAGAGGTCGCCAGTTCGATTCCTGGGTGGGTACATGCCAGTGTTGCGGGCTTGATCCCCAGTGCGGGCCATGCAGGAGGAAGCAGATTGATGATGTTCCTCACTTATCGATATTTCTCTCTCTTTATCCCTCCCCCTCCCTCTCCCTCTAAAAATCAATTTTTAAAAAACTCATTAAAAAATGTAACTGATTTCCGGATATTTATTTTTTACCCTGCTATTTCACTGAATTCATTTATCACTTCTAGTAGTTTTTTTGGTAGAATCTTTAGGGTTCTCTGTATGCAGTATTATGTCATCTGTAAACAATGATAATTTTACTTCTTCCTTTCCAATTTGGTTGCCTTTTTTTCTGCTTCTTGTCTGATTGCTGTGGCTAGGACTTCTAGTACTATGTTGAAAAATAGTGGTGAAAAGCAGACATCCCTGTCTTGTTCCTGATCTTAAGGCAAACACTTTTATTTTTTGCCCATTGAATATGTTGGCTGTGGGTTTGTCATATATGACCTTTATTACGTTGAGGTATGTTCCCTCTATTCCCACTTTACTGAGATTTAAAAAAAAATCATAAATGGGTGCTGGACTTTATCAAATGTCTTTTCTGCATCTATTGATATCATCACATGATTTTTATCTTTCATTTTGTTTGTGTGTTGTATCATGTCAGTTGGTTTGTGGGTATTTTTAACTCTTCCTGATTCCATTTTGGAAGACCGTATGTTTCTAGGAATGTATCCATTTCATCCAGATTGTCCAATTTGTTGGCATATAGTTGTTTGTAATGTTTTCTTAAAATCCTTTGTACTTCTGTAGCATCAGTTGTTACTTCTCTTTCATTTCTGATTTTAATCATTTGGATCCTCTCTCCTTTTTTCTTGATGAGTCTGGTTAAAGATTTGTTAATTTTGTTTATCTTTTTAAAGAACCAAGCTCTGGTGATCTTACGCTCTGGTGCCTGCGGTTGTGCCTTTGTGGGGTCTGAAAATAAAATTACCGTGGCATTTCAAAGGTATGTTATTCTAGATGCATAAGAACAATGGACAGGGCTCACTTAAAGTAAAATTGATCTTTGCTAAGGAAGCTAGAGGCCTGGGGCATGACTATCTGCTGACTTGCTGTTTAGAGCAAGAGCAGAGTGGACTTTGTGGACACCTTGGACAATCCAATATGGAGCCATCAACCATAACAGTTACGTCAAATGTTATGTATAGACTGGGGTAATGGTGTATAATGGGGATGCCCTTGGAAAGGGCCCAGAGTGCCCCAAACTACAAGTGTGGACACTCAGATAAGGATTCCATCTGGACACCAATGTGAGTGAAACCCCTACACCTGGTGGGCTATAAGCACTCAGAGCTCCGCCCTAGCCTGTTTGGCTCAGTGGATAGAGCTTCATCCCTCAGACTGAAGGGTCCAGGGTTCGAATAGGTGAAGGGCATGTACCTTGGTTGCAGGCTCAATCCCCAACCCTGGTTGGGGCCCGTGTAGGAGGCAACCAATCGATATGTCTCTCTCCCATTGATATTTCTATTGCTCTCTCCCTTCCTCTCTGAAATAAATAAAAATGTCTTTAAAAGAAAGAAAGAAAACTCAAATCTCCAACCACCCAACATTAGAGCTTGGCTGTACCACAGGTCACGCTTGGAGCCCTGTCTGACTTCCACTCCACTAGACACATGCTGCCATTGCACCCACCTGGCTGGAGACCATGCCTGCCTCTCTACCAGTAGACTTCATCAGTGGCTGAGACTTTGCACGGGATGCTCGCTCCGTTTGCTTCTATCACATAAGCTCCCTCTCTATATACAACCTGCATGCGACTCCTTTGGCTTATTGGGGAGGTCTCCCCTAATAAACCCTGCATTGTGGAAAGACACAAACATGTATGAGTGGCTCCTTTTGGGGGTGCTCCCTTGCTTACCACTCTTGCCCAGTTAGGAACTTGTGATCAGACCATCCTGAGTGGTTACTTTCACTGAGCAAGTCAGTTCTGCCATGTGGCCCCACTGACCTTGTCATGTTTATTACATAGCCCCTTTTTAATTCAAACTATAAAACACCACAGCTATGATTTCAGACAGTTTCTTTGTGCCTGTCTAATGTAGTCATTGACTAGACTGTAAAAAGCTGTCCATTAAATGCTCCTTGAATAAATTACCAAATATCATGACTATCATGACCCTATATCATAGCAATCTTAAGGAAAGTTAAGAACATCTGTATGAGCTTTGTGTTTTGCATTAAAATTGTCTGTTAGAAGTCCTGTTCTTGGGAAACTGAAAAAATTTCAGGATTTGAGACTAAAGTTCTAGAAAACAAAATGGGGTAATCAAGATCAAATCAAGAAAATTATCCCTTTTGGAGATATTCACCAAATGTGTCATTGAATGAATTCCTAGACTTCTCATATGAACCAGTTCCATGGTGCTTGTATTAAAATCAATAATAATTATTAAAAGTCCATTGGGGCCCTGGCCAGTGTGGTTCAGTTAGTTGGGCATCATCCCATGCACTGAAAGGTGGCTGGTTTGATTCCCCAGTCAGGGCACATGTCCCAGTTTCAGGCTCAATTCCCAGTAGAGAGCCTGCAGGAGGCAGTCGATAGAATGTTTCTCTTTCTCCCGCTCCCTCCCTTCCTCTCTCTCTCAAAAAATCAATTAAAAAAATTTTTTTAAGTCCATTAGATATAAAGCACGGTGCTAGGCCATTAGAGAATATAAGATATGGATACTGCCCTCAGATGCTTAAGGTCAAATGATATAGAACATAAATCTGTAGAAAAGTAAACAATAATAGCAGTTAGAGTTCAAAGGGTGGCCACATGAGTTAATTATGCTAAAAATATCTGTGGAATTTTTGAGATGGAAGAATCACTTCAGCTTGGAGATTTATAGAGATAGCGACAATTGAACCAAGTATTGAAGGGTAGGAGGGATATGGATAAATGGAGGTAAAGAAGGATGGGCATTTAAAGCCTTGAAATTCCTTCTGTTTTTGTTTTGTTTTGTTTTTAAAGGAAGCTGTTGGGGGTAATTTATGTGGATAATCTGAGCTACCTATGACCCAGCATACTGATATCAGCTTAAAACTCTTCTCTGTCCTTCATTCTTTTTTCTTATTCCCTAAATGGTCAGCAGGTGGACATGGGTTGGGGGAAACTCGCATTGGTCCAGAAAGAAAGAGGATCAGAAAATAAAGAAACTCCTCCTGGGATAGCTGATAGTGGTCTGTTTAATTTTACCTCTCAACATGGATCAGTGTTGAAACAGACCCTCCTCACAACATACAATTTAAAGCCAATTTAAAACCTAATGATTATCCCTCCTTTATCAAGAGTAACACGTTTTAAAAAGGGCTGTGGTGCCTGTGCTTGGAAAAGTGAACGAAGGGCATGCAGAATTGTGATAACTAGAGCCCAAGGGTATATTGGGAGAGAGATTGCTCCAGCATGCCTGGTGATCAGAGACTAAGTGATGAAGATAGGGGATAATCACTTATCATTTACATTTGTGGCAAATAAGTTCGGAAGTAAACAAAATAGGCCTGACACCTGGGTAATTAAATTCTTAATAATAAATTAGTGATTACACCTGGCTGTACTGAACGTGTTGAAGGAACACAATGAAGTCCGTTTCTACCTAAGTTGCAGATTGCACCTCCCTTAAGCTATTAAATTCAGAGATGCAGTTTCCCCTTAGGAAACCAAGCATTTTCCCCGCTTTCCCAGTTCTCCACTCCATGCTGGCTTTTTATTTTAAGTTTTTATTCTAAGCACTTGCTTGAGCATTTTGGAGAATCTTCTTCTCAACGGGATGTTGGTATCTGAGCAGAGAAGAAAATTGTTCCATTTCTAACTCAAAGGTGGTTGTATTTACATAAGCTCCTCTTTCATTTAAATCTCTTAATCCTCAAGGATTTAGTAGCTAAAATGCAAATGCATTTTTTAATAAATGAAAAAAAGTGTAAGAGACAACAAATAGTTCAGAGGAAGAATTTTAACAAATCACCTCTTTATTTTCTTGTTGTCTTGTCTAAAAGTGGTGTGGTTTCAAGATATCTGTATTTTTTCCAATATACACATGAAATAATTTCATCTGAAAGAACAATGTCATCATTTTAATCTTACTTTTCCATCTCTAAGTTCAGGATCATTCTGAAACATTTTTGAGTTTGATAGCTGAGTTGAAAGGCAACTGGTCTACATTATTCCTCCAACAAAGACATTAAACCATGGTTCATTATTATCTGATTGAGTTTTAAAAGCATGACCAGTGTAGATTTTTTTTTCTTCCTAATGTGCAAGAATTTATTCTGTATGTTGAATGGCTTAGTTGAAAGTTCTTAAAAATTTCTTCCCTAATGAAGTACTAGTTGCCCCACTAGTTGCCCCTCAGTTTTGCACAAGAGGACCCACCAGCAGAACAGAGACATGGCAAAAGCATCCATTTCTAACCTTACTTGTTCTCCCATTTAATCAAGCCCACTTTTCTTTGGGTATGTTGGAGAATGTATGGATTGTAATTTCATTTAGTTCTTTGCACAGTATCACTAATATCCTTTTTGTATATACTTTTCTTTATAATATTTTTTCCTTTTATGCTTAGGGTGCTGTGTTTAAGTACTGTGAACATAAAAGGGCTGTATAATAAACCTGACAAACTAAGGGGGTGGGAGTGGGGAGGCTACATGGCAGGCCTGACAAGCTCAGTGACCTAAAGTAACCACAAAGGGTAGTCTGGTCACAAATTCCTAGCTAGATAGGTCAGTGAGTAATTATAGTCTAGGCCTCTAGCTTCCTTAGCAAAGGTCAATTTTACTTTAACTGAGCCCTGTCCATTGTTTTATGCATTAGGATAACATACCTTTGAGACATTAGAGTAATTTTCTTTTCTGGATCCCTGGAAGGCACAATTGCAGGCACCAGAGCACAAGTCTACCAGAGATGGAGATCATAGAACCCCTCATTATTATCTTTTTCCCCTGCATATCATCTCTATATACTGTAAATGTTAATTATCAACTACTCTGTACCCAGCAATGTAAAAGAAGTTTGTGCTTCATTTTGCTTTTTATCCAGTCCTAGAAATTCCCCACCTCCCCCCCCCACACACACTTTGCTATCTCCTACCTTCTTAATCTACCACTAGTGGATTTCCTGTATCTTCCTTACATTTGCTTCTTTGATTCTAAGTGCATAAAAGGGACTTCAAAATTGCCATTTTCCAGAGCAGCAGTTGCCAACGGGTGGTCCGCGGACCACTGGTGGTCTGTGAGGTCCGAAAGGTTGGCGACCGCGTTCCAGAGCATTTTCTCAATCTGGTGAGACCTTGCTCTGGGCATGTCCTCAAAAATTTGGCTAAAACAAACTCTTATAAAACTTTTCTATAGGCTTGGATGTTTTTACTTGTGGACAGTCCTTCTACCATATTTGTATTGTAATACTAGGGGAAAGAAGTAGAGTAATATGGCCTCTTTTTACTGAAGATAAGCAAAACTATCCACTAATAAACATTACTGGCAATACCAAAGGCACTAGAATCTTAAAATTATTTTTCTTTGATATTCTATTGTAAGCTATTGAATAAAGGATATATAAAATTAGACTTTCTTTTCCATGTTAAAAACATCTATAAATTTTCAGTAGACTAGTTTGGTACCTTAGCAATGGATCAAATGATTTCCTTCTCTCACTAAGCACAATGTAAGTAGTGAAAATGACACAGTAGGCAGTTAGATGGGCATGAGCAGAGTAGGAATGAGAGGCCAGGTATGGAAGGTCACCAGGACAGAGAGCCCCCATGCCTAGCAACAGGCAAAACTGGGAGGACAAGTATTGTAGGGTGGGACCTCACCCCCAGGGTGGCCTTTCCTCCCCTAGCATGTTGCTAGTCATGTGGTTTAAACCCCCTAGAGGGGGAACAAGGAGGCCAGAGAAAAGCCTCATATGACTCCCATCCAAACCCTTGTAAGACCACTCCCTTAAACATTAAACCCTCAAGAAAATGAGGTCTGACCCACATAAAATAATCCTATCTAATAAAAGAGTAATATGCAAATTAACCATCACTCTGCTATACCCACAAGGCCACGCCCACCAGCCAGTCAGGAGTGAGTATGCAAATTAACCCAACCAAGATGGCTGTGGCCATGGAGTAAGCAGGAGGCTTGGGTTTCCCCGGCAATGGAGGAAGCCAAGCTTTTGGCACACCCTGGCTGGCCCAGACCTCCACTCAAGGCTACAAAGTTTCGATTATAGAAGATAAATAAATCCCAGATCCCAGGGCCTCTGCTTGGGTCTCCAGGGGGGCATGGCCAGCCTGTAAACCACCACAGGCCCCTCGCCCACGCCACCCCACGCCCCAAGAGAACCCCCACCCTGATCCGGGACACCCTTCAGGGCAAACCAACTGGCCTCCACCCGTGCACCAGGCCTCTATCCTACCTAATAAAAGAGTAATATGCAAATTGACCATCACTCCAACACACAAGATAGCTGCCCCCATGTGGACACAAGATGACCACTACAAGATGGCCAGCAGGGGAGGGCAGTTGGGAGGGACCAGGCCTGCAAGGGAGGACAGTTATGGGCGATCAGGCCAGCAGGGGTGGGCAGTTGGGGGCAATCAAGCCTGCAGGGGAGGGCAGTTAGGGGTGACCAAGCCGGCAGAGGAGGGAAGTTGGGGGCGACCGGGCCTGCAAGGAAGGGCAGTTGTGTGGGACCCAGGCCTGCAGGGGAGAGCAGTTGGGGGAACCAGGCCTGCAGGGGAGGGCAGTTAGGGGTGAACAGGCCTGCAGGGGAGGGCAGTTAGGGGCAATCAGGCTGGCAGGGGAGTGATTAGGGGGTGATCAGGCTGGCAGGCAGAAGTGGTTAGGGGCAATCAGGAAGGCAGGCAGGCAAGCAGTTGGGAGCCAGCAGTCCTGGATTGTGAGAGGGATGTCCCCGATTGGAGAGGGTGCAGGCTGGGCTGAGGGACACCCCCCCCCCCACCGCCTTGTGCACGAATTTCGTGCACCAGGCCTCTAGTCTTAGGAATAAGACCTCAGGTCTGTTGACCACAGAGACAGAGTTTTGGTCAAACTAGAGATAACATCTAGGCCTCAGTTGTGTTTCAGTTGCAGGCCCAGAAAAGGGTGGTGGTGGGGGGGGAGGGGTGTGTGTGTGTGACACACCATGGCTGACATCAGGACCAGCTGCATGACTAATGATCCTCTGCCTTAGTGCAGATCAATCAGTGGAGACCACCACCCTTAGGAGACACACCTGGAAAGCTGATGAATATTCTATTGAGATCCTCCCCTGAGACCTCAGATTAAAGCCCTTAAGAGAAGGACCCAGCTCTCTCTCTCTCTCTCTCTCTCTCTCTCTCTCTCTCTCTCTCTCTCTCTCTCTCCTGCCTGGCCCTTTCACCCTCTCCTTCTTAGCTGAACTGAAGGACTGAGGTCTAATATCTGGTGCCATTTTGCTGTTAACAAAAAAGGATTAACATTTGTTTTTCACCTACTAAGTGTCAAGCACCTATGTAAGTATTATCTAATTTAATTGTACCACAATCCTATGTAGGTATTATTAACCTTATGAAAACTCAAGATGCTATAATAGTGTCAGTACAGCCCCCCCCCCCCCCACACACACACAAAATACCAGCCATTTTTTTGTAGACTATTTTTCAAAGTGTGGACCATGTGTGTTTCTGGATGGTTCAAAATGCAGGCAAGCTGTTTCCCAATAAACTCACATCTTGTATCAGGATAAGGTGAGGGTTTAGCACAAAGTGGTTTCCACTTACCTCCCCAACTCCATTTTGAGCCCCTTTATCCCACCCCACGGTTTGCCCCAGGCCTATTGGCCTTTTCTTTCCTGGAAGAGGAAGAGCTCTTTTTAAGCAAAGTGCTTTTTCATTCATTTCCTTTGTGGGGGTGAAGAAGGAATTTCCCCTCTCTCCTCTTATTCTTTAGGTCTAGGCCTGAAATATCAACTCCACAGAAGGTCTTAAAGAACCATTCCTATTTTAGTGGGTCCTCACCCTTACTTTCTTAACATTGCACTATTTCCTCCAAAGAATGTATTGTAATTTTAAGTGTGCTGTTTATATACGTTAAGCAAAGATAGAATTGAACAGTGTACCTGGGACTCAACACAGTGCTTTGCACTGACTAATTTCTCTGTTGAACAGGAGAATATTGACTCTGAGAGGTTTTATTCTGGAAATTTCCCAGCTCAAGTCTGAGAATATCATTATCAAGGCAATTCCAAGCCTGAAAAAAGGTAATGTCATGAATTCAACTCGGTACTGAAATAAATAAGGAAGCTTATTCTCAGGGCCATAAAACAAGAGAAGAAACAGGAGTGGAAAAGCATGCAGACATAAATCATGTGCAGAACCAGGTTTAATGCCCTCTCCCCTTGAGCATAAAATAATAATGCTCCTCTGGGCTTCATTAGCACTCAGTAAGGCCACGTTGATGAGTAGAGTGAATAACAATGATACTCTGCCCAGATCCCTTTAGCACCCACACTCCCATTCCCTTAAGCTTTCTTTTGCTTCCCGAAGTCAATATCTGGAAATAACCACCACCCATTCCCTTAACCCATGACAGAGAGGTTGGGTAGTATGAAAGCACTGGGCCCCTCACCTCAGGACAGTAGTCCCTGACTTGATCAGGTTGGAGTCATGCTGGTTGGACGCACCATTGCTTGGCTTCCTCCTCTTCTCTGCCCTGGTCTTCCCTCTTCCTTAGGGATTTCTCCTGGGAGCATTGCCCTGTTAAGTTGCATGCACTCAAATTCTGGAAACCTCAGCTTAAGATCTACTGCTGGAGAACTAATCTTAAGATAGTGGGACAGACGTTTTTGGAATTTTCCCTCTTAATCAGCACAGATTGACTGTCTATTTGTAATGCACCGTAGAGAAACAGAGATCATTACATGAACTAAAAATAGCCAAATAAAGTTCTGTAACCATGAAAATTAATAGCTGTCCAAGTAGTTTAATGCAGCAAGAGTGAAGGCACACTGGGGACAGGGAATGGCAGTTAAAGATGGGCTGGCAAGTGTCATTTGGGGCCAGATTATGATAGGCATTGAAATGATGCTAGGAAATTTAAAAGAAAAAAAAAAGATATATTGGGGGGAGAGGGGATAGAAAAGTGCAGAATAGTGTATTAAATATAATTTATGTACAAAAATATTACAAATACCCCAATACATACATACTTGGGTTGTACACTGAATATTTCTGTACTGTAAACGAGAGACAAAAATGGGGTGTAAGTGGGTGGGATTCAGATAAGTAAAAGAAATTTCACTGTATATCTATCTCTTCACTGTACATTTCTTCCTGGAAGGATTAAAAAAATGTTTCAAAAGTGATTATCCTTGGGAGGACGGTTTTTAGTTTTCATTTAACACAATTTCACTGATTTTCTGACATGTATGTGTTATTTTTACATAAAACGATTTAACTGGCAGTATGGTTATAGGGTTTTCTCTTTATGCTTATCATTAAGGAAACACATCCACTTTTTTTTAAGCCATCGCTGGCCACCTTTTTCTGTTTAGGAGACATTATTACCATGGTCATGATCTGCATAGGCCAAGGTTGATTAGCCTACTGTTTATTTTATTCAGATTGTGCCTTTTCTGGAACATTTTGAATCCAACTTTATTGCCCTAGAATTCTCCTATGTGTCATTTCTTCAAGTTCTAGTAAATGCTCATGAAAGGCCTGGCTTTTCACAAGCGTTTTTCATGCTGCTTAAGAGCATGATTCCCTGGGCCTGGGCTCTGTTCTTTAGAGAGGAGGCAATAAGATGCTTTGTTCTCTTAGTTACGGTGACAGAAGTAAATAGCATAAACAGGTAATAAATTTCACATGAGGATTCAAATACAAAGCACAGTTGGTGAGAAATCACATTTCTCTTAAGTAATCTACCAGGTCTCTCCAAAGTGCATTACCATTTCAGTTGTGTATGTGATCCCTGATTTTGAAGGATTGGTGAGATTAATCTACAGAATGAAATTAATAGGCTATTTTACCCAATCGGATAATAGAGATGAACACCTTTTGGAGTTAATTTAGCTTATATTGTATCTTCATGTAACCTTTTCTTCTTAATTTTACATGAAATTACCTTATCTTTATGCTTCCAATTAACTTCTCTTCTGAAGGCATGTTTAACTTTTCTTGTTTTGGTTTATATAAAAAGTGAAGGGAAGGTAATGAGAGGAAGCCAACGGAGAGGAGCAAGTACACGTTCTTCCTCAGCCTCCTCGTCCCCCGCTAGCATCCTTCAGTGGCAGACTTGTAACAAGGAGCAGGGAGGGGCTGGGAAATAAATGCTTGCAGAGTCCGGGTCCCAGGGTCATAAGCAGAGTGTGGAAGAATGCATTTGGAACCGAGAGAGAAAATAAAATTTTTAAATTGAATCTATATGAAATTGTATTTTTAATGCATCTAATTAATAGGAGTTACAAATGCACTTTCCACTCATTTTTTTCTTTTCTAGATATGGAATATGAGATATAGGTAATTTAAAATAACATCCAACCAACTTTTTGAGCACCCACACAGCACTCTATATTAAGCCCTGGGAGATTTGTATTGTCTATTATGTAGAAGTTAAATACAAGGGAAAAAATGGACAATTCTTGTCCTCATGGATTTTGGGGGGGGAAATGCTTTTTTTAACAGCATTGTTAAAAAAACACTCACTATGTTTCGAGTAATGAGCTTAGATTGAGAACAATCCCACGAGCATAAATTCCTGTAGCAGGTACTGGTTATGAGATGAAAAGATTTCTTATCTGCTTTAGAGGAAAGCTCAAGGGAAGACTTACTACCTTTTTCTTCTATCATGAAAATGATTCTTCTAATTTCATGCAACAGTATTAAACTGTTAACAGAGTATTATCTGCAACCTATTTAACAGCTAATGTTAAAATCAAATTATACACAAAACATGAACTAACTTTTAAGTTTTTAAAAATATAATTGGTGTTTAATTAGCTAAAAAAGGTAAAGTTTAAAAATATATTCTGGAGTAGACTGATTCATTATCAAAAATTGACTTTCCTATTCTATTTAAATGTAAGAGAATTATGCCTTGCCTTGTGACATTTTCCATCTTTACTGCCTTCCTCAGGCTTAAAAAAAAAAAAAATCACAACCCTTTCAGTAAGCTAGGAAACATGCAAGTTTGTTTTCTGAATGAATAGAAACAAAATATTAGCTAAAAATTAAGAGTCTGAATCATCTTCATTTGAATATATATTTTATTTAGAATGCTGCAACACTAAGACCATGAAAATAAACCGTCACGAATTTGTACCGAGAAGCACACTATCTTTAAAATGTGCTGTTTCTCACAAGTGATTTAAGTATAGTATTATTACTTGGTACTAGAATCAAAGACGACTTTTAGCTTCTTCAGCTTTGGGGTATCTCGTAACATTGATATGACTGTTTAGTCAGGCAGAGGAAAGAAATTCAAAAGCAGTTTCTTTTTCTTCTGATAGTTCCTTTGCAGTAAGATCCATCTTCTCACGTGAGAAATCATTAATAGGGAGACCTTCAACAATCTTCCATGTCTTATTCTGTTTGAAAATAATTGCAAATAAGAGATTTATAATTACATTTGAATTAATCTTCCAGCAAGTGACAACTTAGTTTGAACTTCAATCTAGAGAGTATCTGTTTTAAAGTCTGATTCTAAAGAAGCCAATCAAACCCCAGATCTTAATTAACAGATAATTTTGATTCAAACTCAACACTTGATTTTAAAACTTACTGACTGTAGAAAAAAAATATTTAAATGAGGATTAGCAAACAAAAAAACTAATGATTTTATAATTATAATAAACAGCAACAACACTAAGAACTCTTGCTTCATTTAGGAGATAGTACTTGTAGGTATCCAATATTAGAGGCATAACAAAATATGTCTAGTGGGATGAGTTGAATCTTGCTTTCTAGATTAATTTCAATCTTTTATTGATCTGAAGTTGTGCTTCATATGACTTTAAAGCTGAGAACATTTTCTAATTTAGTAAAGGAACAATTTTCTAGACTACATTATATCATCCTATCTAATAAAAGATTAATATGCAAATTGACCGTCACTCTGACACAAGATGGCCACCCCCATGTGGACACAAGATGGCCACCACAAGATGGCTTGCAGGGGAGGGCAGTTGTGGGCAGTTAGGGGTGACCAGGCCAGCAGAGGGCAGTTGGGGGAGACCCAGGCCTGCAGGAGAGGGCAGTTGGGGGAGACTCAGGCCTGCAAGGGAGGGCAGTTGTGGGCAATCAGGCCAGCAGGGGAGGGCAGTTGTGGGCTACCAGGCCTGCAGGAGAGGACAGTTAGGGGCGACCAGACTGGCAGGGGAGGGCAGTTAGGGGTGACCAGGATGGCAGGAGAGGGCAGTTAGGGGCAATTGGACTGGCTAGAAAGCAGTTAGGCGTCGATCAGGCTGGCAGGGGAGTGGTTAGGGGGTGATCAGGCTGGCAGGCAGAAGTGGTTAAGGTCAATCAGGCAGAGGCAGGCGAGCCGTTGGGAGCCAGCAGTCCTGGATTGTGAGAGGGATGTCCAACCGTCTGTTTAGGCCCAATCCCACCGGGCATTTGGACATCCCTCAAGGGGTCCCAGATTGGAGAGGGTGCAGGCTGGGCTGAGGGACACCACACCCATGCACGATTTTCATGCACCGGGCCCCTAGTCCTATATAATAAAAGCCTAATATGCAAATTGACCAAACAGCAGAAAGACCGGTGGGATGACCAGTCGCTATGACATGCACTGACCACCAGGGGGCAGACCCTCAATGCAGGAGCTGCCCCCAGCCCGCAGGACCAAGGCCAGCCAAGGTGGGTGCCAGTGGGGGCCCCCTAATCACCCCGCCAGTCACCCTGCAGAGGGAGGCAACTGGCAAGGGGGGGCGGCGGGGGGAAGGGCAGTGCCGGTAAGTGGCTGGCCTGGCACCGCCCACTTGCTGCTCCCTTCCCCCTCCCCCCCCCCCTCCACCACCAGTCACCTCTCTCTGCAGGACAGTCGCCCCACAGATTGGCCCTGATCGCCTGCCAGGCCTAGGGACCCTACCCATGCATGAATTTTGTGAATTGGGCCTCTAATTATTAAAAAAAACATACAATTACTTTCCTAGTAGGAGACGGGGGAAATAATCCCAAATACCTTACCTTGATTGTAACAGGGAACGAGTACAGCAGATCATCGGGAACACTGTAGGAGTTGCCGTCAGAGATAATGCCCATGGATACAAACTCTCCCTGAAAAAACAACAATTTTTACATTCTCATGGTGCTTAGGAACTAGTTTACATAACCAACTGACACATGGACTAATGAAATTCAAACAGGTGACCCACATTCTTACTATATGCATAACTTCATTACTGTATAAGCAACCATTACTAGGCACTTCAATGACAGGGTTTCTTGGATATTATCTCATTCCACTCTTCCAATCAATGTGTGAAGTAGGTCCAAGAAACAAAATCCTCATTTCATAAATAATGAAACTATGACCAATATAGCCTTTAAGATGAAAATATGTCTCCCCTACCATGTGTGCTAGGTGCTTTATATATATGTGTGTACATATATATGTGTACATATATATATCATCTCACTTAACCCTCGCAACCCATGTAAAAGGTGACAAGACAGCTCAGAAAGGTTAGATAGCTCCCAGGGTTACTCAGCTAGTGGACACCTAAGCCAGGATATGAACCTAACCTGCCTGACTGCTAAGGTTACGTGCTTTTCACATTACAGCATGGAGGACAAAAGTGAAAGACCTGTGCAAACCACTGTGTCCTCACCTCTGGGGTTCCAAACCAGATGTCCCTGATGTGGTCACAGATGGCCTTCGCAGCAGACATCGCACTGGATAGTTTTCGAGCCTTGATGACAGCAGCGCCACGCTGCTGCACAGTCTGGGTGGAGTGGGCGAAGACAGCAGTGTTACTTGATCATGAGAGCAGCCTTTTCCTCAATTCCAAACTGATCCTGGGGTGAAAGACTGCTACCGTAGCTTAACGTGTCCCCTCTACAATCAGGCAACTACCCAATGTTGGCCTTAGTAACCCACTGCCGTTATAAGTACCAGTCTTTTTAGAAAAGAGAAAACTACAAATCTCCACAGAGAGGTTACCGTATTTCATACAAAAAATTTGATCTCTGTATAAAGATAACCAGATGACTATCAATGCTGGCTACCATGCAACAGAATAGATCAGAATGGATCATGACTGGCATAGCCGGACCCCAAAACAAAGCGTGCAGTCATTAGACAACTGCAAAAGACCTGCTCTCCTTGTGTCCCTCCCTCCCCCGAGCCCTGGAGAACACTCAGGTCAGTAATGTGGCGTCTCTCGGAGTTCTTTATGCTTGGCTGTTACGCAAGCTCCCAGACTTTTCTTACTGTGATGAATTCTCCCTTGAGCCAGCTGTCATTTTTCAGAGCTTCATAAACACCAACTTCTTTTCCTTGCAGTTTCACCTTGGCATGGTTGACATCTGGATACTGAGTTGAGGAATGGTTTCCCCAGATAATGACATTCTTTACATCCTCAGAAGTCACACCAAGTTTAAGAGCAATCTAGTTAAATAGAAAACAAATACATTACTTAGACAAAGCTTTTCATTTCAAACTGTGACCTGTTTGTTTTAGAGTAGAGAGCATCACACAGTTTGTGGTTAACTTAATAGTATAGTGGGTTTATCAAATATAAAACACAAAGCAAGAGGTTAATATTGCTTGAGTATGTAAATGTGACCCTAGTTTTGTTGTTATTACTTACTTAGAGACTTGCCTTAGCACTTCTGAGCAATCAGGTATTTAGAAAGTTTCTATTTGGGTGAAATTTTTATTATACACTATATATAAATGAATTAATTTTCAAATATTCCTAAATATGAACATTTTAAAGTTGGAAGGGACTTAGATGAACAAAGTCTGACTGTCCTGGTTTTACAGACTAGGAAACTGAAGGAAAGAGTTTAAAATAACAAAATGCTAAAATTATAACAGAGGTAACAATCTCTAGCTGTAAGTTCGGAAAGCACTTTAGAATCCTGTAGGCCTTGTGGTTACATGAACATCAATTATATTATATAGTACAGTGGCCACAGAAAGGGTTTAAAAGTTATGTTTTGAAAGATTTAAATAAAATAAAACCAGCTAATTCTTTTTGATTTGCCTGATAAGGTAATATGCAGAAAAAACATTATGGTAAGTTATATGTATAATTTGTTCCTAATTAGACAGAAGAATTCATGATGAACCAGAAAAAAATGTTTCAAAAAACAATTTTTAAAAGCTGATGTGTTAGGGTGATGCTGTGGGTGATTTTTCTTTCCTTATTATAATCATGGGAGTGAAAAAAACAGTTGTGTCAGAGTCCATAGCTTTTGAATATTAAATAAAAGCAGCACTGCATCAAAGTTCCTTTTGAGCATTAACCATGTAAGAAAGGGAAAACACTCAAATTTTAAAGAAATTTTAAAAACAAGGATGGTAATAGTCCCAGACTGGGAACAACCCCAAAGTCTTTGTTTGAAGAATAGTTAAACAAACTGTGGAACCTCCACACAATGGAAGAAACAGAGTAAATGGAAAAATAAGTGGAAGTGGAACATACAACAACTTGGATCAATATTAAAGGCATTAAACTGAGAATAAAAAGCTAATCTCAAAAGATTACTTGCCCCATGATTCCATTTTTGTAACATTCTCAAAACGACATAGTTACAGAGATGGAGAATAGATAAATGTCAGGCTTAGCAAAGGAGAGGGAGGGTATAACTATAATAAGCAGCATAAAGAGGTTTTCTGTGTTTTAGGAGTTCTCTTGTGGGTGATGGGACAGTTCTGTTTTGACTATGGTGGTTATTTATAGTAATATATATGTATTATTAAATGTCATAGAATCATTCATAAAGACATACAAAAAGGTAAGCACTGCAGAAATCTGAGTAACTCTAGTTAGCGGTGATGTGTGTAGTCTAGTCAATTTCCTGCTTTGATAATGCTCTAGAGTTATGTAAGATGGCACCACTGAGTAAAGCCCACGATGGGTACATGGGATTCTCTGTACTATTTTTGCAACTTCTTCTGAGTCTACAATTATTCCAAAATTAAAAAGTAATAAACAAACAATAAAAACAACACAATTAACCAAACAAATAAATAAGGATGAAAAAAGGCCATTACCTAAAATGTTTGCAATGACTTTACTCATCTCACACTAATTTACTAAGAAGTAAATTGTCTTTACTTTCATTATGATTAAACTAAGTTGAGACTGCTTAAAAAAAATGTTTTTTTTAAATCTATTGTTATTGATTTCAGAGAGGATGGGAGAGGGAGAGATAGAAACATCAATGATGAGAGAGAATCATTGATCAGCTGCCTCCTACCTGCCCCCTCTACTGGGATCGAGGACGCAACCAGGCATGTGCCCTTGACCCTTCAGTCCGTAGGCCAACGCTCTATCCACTGAGTCAAACCAGCTAGGGCTTTAAAAATATTTTTTAATTGATTGATTTTAGAGACAGAGAGGAAGGAGGAAGGGTGGGGTGGGGGAGAGAGAGAGAGACACCAATTGGTTACCTTCTGTACATACCCCAACCAGGGAATGAACCCAAAACCCAGGTATGTGCCCTGACAGGCAACCTTTTGGTGCACAGGACAACACTCAAGCAACTGAGCCACTCTAGCCGGGCTCATTGGTTGATTCTTATATGTGCCCTGACTGGGGATCGAACCCACAACCTTGGCATATCAGGACAACGCTCTAATGCTAAGCTACCCCCCTAGGGGGAGGAGCCTGTTTTCTTAAATCCTAAAATAGTTAGATAATTTTGAGAATTAACTTAAAATTCTTGTGAATTTTTTCACTTCTTAAATTACTTCTGATCTAAAACCCTGCTTCCTCTAGAGTTCTGCAAGTATTAACTCTCATATCAGTCTTCATGAATTAGATGGATGGCTGGTTTCTGTGGTACCCAGCTCTTTTGACCTGGTTAGTGGTTGGGGTAGAGTGTGTACCATTGTGAAATAGTACATGCAATGAGTACCATTTTCTCTGTGTGCCACGATCTGAAAGGATTTGGGAAGAACTGCCCTATTCATATTTAGCTGTCATTGTAGAGGAAAAGGAAAATTTATACCTGGGCAAGTAACCCAAGATGTATATTCTCAAGAACTCAGAACATTCTGTTGAATGTCAGCTTCAGCTGCTCCGAAGTACAGTGAAGACACACTGCCTCTAGGACTCTCCTCCCCACAGGAGGCTCCTCTTGCTGCTTCTGTCCTGTTGCCTGCCTGCCTCCTCTTGTTCTTTTGATCTCTTGAGCTAATCTACTCTGTCAGGACAGCAAAGTCCAGTACTTGGCACCTAGCAGATGTAAATGTGAATATCATTCATGTCAGAGCTGGTTTAAATTAACACGTATGCAGGACAGCAGTTTCTTGCTCCCTTAGACACTTTTGTGCCTACCACACAGATCTATTAAATAGTTTTTGACTAATCCTTCAGCCCTAGCAATTTTCTTCCCCTGATGCCAGCTAACTGGTTTCACTGCCAGAGGACCTTGTCAGCAGACACATAAGCAGTTCTGGGTTGCAGATACACAGGGGAGTTCTGCAGGTGATAAACAACTGCTGGGTAGCTAACGCCTCTGAATTCCAAAACAAATCATGTAAGACTAATAACCATTCACGTAAGAAAAATTCCTCTTTGGGTTTGTTATTTGTCACTGGATTAAAGAAGAAACTGCTTCTTCAAAAACTTCCTAAAGGTTGTCCCTGTGCCAGACTGGCATGCTGAACACATGCCAAAAGTTAAAGTTTGATGAGACAGCTTCTTCTTCCCTCTTTCCTCATTCAGACTTTCACCCCTACAAGGAAAATGGTTTCAGGCACTGGGACAAAGTGTCACTTAGTAGTACCTCTAGAAGCAGTATTTTCCAATGCCTGCCTCCATCAAGGCCTCAGGTGAAACAGCAAAGATGGGAAATTCGTTGATGGTGTCATTTTACCTTTTTCTCCTTCCTACAACAAAATTAAGTGACCATCCAGAATCTACAATGGCAACACACATATCTTTTCCTTAATTGTGAAATAGTACATGTTCTATAGGACCCAAATTAGAGGCCATGCCACTCTTTTGGGCTATTTTCTATAGTACCCAAATCCCCTGCCTCCTGTCATTCAAATTCCTATTCCTTCCCAGCCACCAGACTCTGGCTAAATAATAAGGAAAAAGACCCAGCCCACAGCCTAACTCTTCTCAGGAATTATTTGCAATTTAAGTTTGTTATCCAAGAGCCTTCTAAATTAACTGGAATATTCAGGGAGATATTTCTGATGTATGGCTCTTCTCGACTCTTGCATATATCCCTCTTAATAATACTAAAAATTAATAATAATAATAATAGCAGCCAACCTTCATTGAGTTTTACACTGTGACAGGCACCACTATAAGGGCTTAATATAGATCTTATCTCATTTTACCCATATAACTACTTTGGGATAGATACAATTATTATTCTATTTTACGGCTTGAATATACTTTCTCAAGATGACAGAGCTAGTAAGTTGATGTAGGTCACTTGATCCCATTATGTAAGAATACACGTAAGAGTTTGAACTCAGGCAAATCTAGGTGGCATCATTTATTAGCTATATTACTTTAAGCAGGTTCCCTGACCTTCCTGGGCTTCAGGTTTCTTATCTGTAAAATAGTGATAATAATGGATATTTCATACGGTTATTATAAGAATTAAATGGTTGCGAGGGGGTGGGTAGGGGCAGGGTGGAGGGGGGCCCATGGAGGATAAAGAAGGAACATCTATAATACTTTCAACAATAAAGATAAATTTTTAAAAAAGAATAAAATGGCAAATTACATGTAAAGTATTCAGCTTGGAGTAGAAGTTTAACAAATTATCTTTTCTTTCACTGGTCTGAAAGATCAATTCTCAGCATACAGCAGACCTTACATCACCTTTTGGTAAAAATAGTTTTCTTGCAACTAAACAAAGTTGTCTTCTCTAGGAGAAAAAGGACTACATTCATACACCTGTGGATAAGGAGGGATGGTCAGAAAATGACTGGGGAAGAGAAAGAGCTTATGTCCCAGAACTAGAACTTAGTGCCATGACTTCTAGGCACCAGGATCGTCTAGATCTGGGAAAGCCCAGGAAACCAGCACAGATGAGTGGCATGGCCTCTAATTTTTTTAAAAAGCTGTGGTTAATACCCAGGTTACTGACCCCTTGGCATAATGTAAGGCTCCAGGGGTAAGAAAAAATGATGATAATTAAAACTTAGCTAAGTAGTGAAAAGTATGAAATTTTATGGAAACATATAGAATATTAAAAAGACATAAATTAAAAATGAGAATATAAAATTAACAATTAAAAATCCAAATTTAATTGCTTGGTTGTAGGGAAAAAGGAAGAACCACCCAAATACATAAAGCTAAAGTCTTTTATTTTATAATCTCCTTTATATTTGTCAAAAAAAACCACAAAAAACACAACACAAACCCCTAAATTATGTACCAACCAGTACTGGGGGGTAGGGGAGGCCGGGGGGAGGTCAATGGGGGGAAAAAAAGGAGACATATGTACTACTATTTGTAATACTTCAAACAATTAAAAAAAAAAATTATGTACCATCATGTGAATTATCTATACTAGTGAATACTTTTTAACCACCATTTTAAGAGGACATTAGCAACCATTTTTAATTATAGGTAGCAAATGAGATATACTTGAGAAAATTAAGTAGGAAGTTCAGCTCTGGTCCTTATAAGACCAGATTTAGAGTCCCTAACAAATTAGAATAGCTTCCTACTAATAAAAAACAACAAAAAGCACAAACTAAGCGTCATCGCATTTTTAAGTGAGAGAAAAGCCTGGTCAGTTGTGGCTCAGTGGTTGAGCATTGACCTATGAACCAGATCATGGTTCCATTCCAGGTCAGGGTACATGCCTGGATTGCAGGCTCGTTTCCTGGGGGTGGGGGGGTGTGTGGGTGTGTGTGTGTGTGTGTGTGTGTGTGTGTGTGTGTGTGTGTGTGTGTGTGTGTGTGTACAGCAGCAGCAGATTAATGATTCTCTCTCATCACTGATGTGTCTATCTTTCTCTCCCTCTCCCTTCCTCTCTGAAATTAATAAAAATATATTTTAAAAATATTAAAAAAGAAAAAGTGAGAGAAAAAGGTTTTATAAAGCTAAACATTCATGAGACTTTAATTCTTACCTGAGCTTTAGCTCGGTTATGATCCAAACGAGTCAAGCAACTGAAGTTCTCCTTGGGGATAGATGGTGCCGACTTAGAGGCAGTCAGGCAGTTGGTATTGGCTGGGTTTCCCACCACGATGACCTAGGATAAAACCCGTCACAGCAGTTACAGACCATATACCACTTAACTGAACTGTCTCAGCATTATGACTGACAAACGTGTAACATGTTGCCTTTGTATCAAGTTTGTGCCAGCTAAATATGTAGTTAACGGTTTAGCTTCTTACATGTTTCTATCCTCCCTTCTAACCCCCCCCCTCCTTTATTAGGATACACTGTGACTACTGAAAACATTTCTTTAATAAAACCACCATTATATATATGTCACTTTTCAAGATCTAAGGCACATGTCTTTCTGTTTTGTTTTGTGCCAAAATAGATAGCACTTATCTACTTGCCACAAAGAAAAAGTAATCTAAGGCTCTATCTCCGAGTTTGATTTATTGATACAAATTTCCTTCTTATAAAAGTAGTACAAGAAAGAAATTCTACTCAAGCAGTTTACTTTGGGACAATGATTTGTCTTTATGAATGAAAAGTGTTTTTTAATCTTGCTAATCCTATGAATTAATGGAGATATTTGCCAAAATACAGATTTCCAAGTCCCATCCATTCTATACCTAATGAATCAATCTTTAGAAGAAAGCATTTTAGGCTTTTTGTTTTTCCAATAGGGGAGACATGGGATACAATGAATTACAATACAGTATAGGAAAATGTACACCTGGACTTTTAAGTTTTAAAAATCTCTAATGAAATGATCATTTTAAAAAACGGTGGCCTGGCTGGTGTGGCTCAGTGGTTGAGCATCGATCTATGAACCAGGAGGTCATGGTTGGATTCCTGGTCAGGGCACATGCCTTGATTACAGGCTTGATCCCCAGTAAGGGGTGTGCAGGGGGCAGTTGATCAATGATTCTCTCTCATCATCAGTGTTTCTCTCTCTCTCTCTCCCTCTCCCTTCCTCTCTGAAATTAAAGAAAAAAACAAAACTGTGAAATAATATCAAACTTAGAGAAAAGATGAAAGCATATTAAAGAGACTAACTTCCACATCTCCTTTATCCAGATTCTCTAATTTGCTCCATTTCTCTCCCTCTCTTTACCCCACCCCCATCCCGTAGTGTTTTATTTTTGGCCCACTTGAGAGTAAGCTGCAGACATGGTATTTTATGGCCGTAAGTATTCCATATCAGTGTGCATTTCCCCAAAAAGCACACTTGGCTGAAGGGTGATTACTGTGCAAATAGTACTGTAACTCCAAGCAGCCTGGATTTTAGCAATCCAAACAACCTTATAATTTTATGAACCAATGTCACCCCAATAAATTAAATTAAAAAACAAACAAACAAAACAAATAACCTTGTAATTTCTTACTAAGAGACCTTTAGATTTCTACTCAACTCATCTCTATTATTTTCTGCTAATGATTACAGAAAATGAAAGTTAATTTTTTAAAATGAAGTCTACAGAAAACAAACACTCACATGTCTATGAAGTATTATAATAGAATATTATAACTTGCAACTTTAAAAATCTTAAAAATTTCTTCTACCTTTCTCTGAAGTCAGAATAGAGAAGAAGTATATCAAAATCAACAAAACCTCTAACCAGCAAGCGTTCTGCTGTGACAACTAAGTTTTAGTTCACTGACACTTCATTGGTAAAAGGAGGCTTTCTTGCAATAACAAGACAAATTTAGGAACTAAAATAGTTTGATCGTAAAGAGAACAGAAAGTCATATTGACTCAACTCCTCGAGACAAGCGTATCACTGAATTGAGAAAATCTGAGCATTCAGAAGCCACCATCTCCTATTGCTAAGAATGCAGCCTATAGCCGCCTCCCTCTACAATCACACACAGTCCAAATGTCTGAACTAATATTCCCACAGTTAAAAGGCACCAGAAAGTTCTGTGCCTTGTGGATTTACAAACTAATATTAAAGTTACAAGTAACAGTAATAGGCAAAATATTTTCAAGCACCTCTAATATAGATTTCTACACCATCAGAGGAAAACCCAGAAAGGGAGAGCTTATCAAGCAAAACTCTGTTTCTGTATTTACTGGCTATTGCACAGTCTGGGGGTGGGAAGCAAATAATTTTGTTGAACTTAAATGCTGAGAGCAAAGTTTCAAATGCTAATAATGAAAAGCCCCATCAAATACTACTGCATTGGTCACCTTAACTGACTTCTTGGCATATTTGTCCAAGGCGGCACCCTGGGATTTGAAGATTTTCACATTAGCTTTGAGTAAATCTTTCCTCTCCATGCCATCCCTTCTTGGCATGGAGCCCACAAGAATAGCCACATCCAGGTCTTTGAAGGCAACCTCTTCTTTATCCGTTGCGATGACATCTGTGAACAACATGGCAATAAATATGCAAATACTTAAACACCAAAGTCTGAGGTTTTCTTTTTCATATTGAATCTATCTAGTAACTCCTTCACTTTGTAGCAAATGTTTCTTTTACATGTCACATTGATAAGAAGTTTTAGGGGCCTAAGAAAGACAATTTAGAACTCAACAATAACATCAGCAGAAATGTCAATATATTTATTTTATTTTCCTATTTCAATAATATCTCAATTTCAAAAATTATGATACAAAGGTATAGTATGATAACTTTCAGGGCAACATTTGTTATTCAGGCTAATAACCACAAACAACACAAAAAAAGAAATGAATTCACCTAATCTGTAAGTTAAAATTACTTTAAGTATTAAAATTAATTAAAAAGATCATGACTAGAGTTATTGACTGAATGTTTATGTCCTCCACAAAATTCCTGTGTTGAAACTAGCCCTCCTTGTGATGGCATTAAGAGGTGAGGCCTTTGGAAGGTGATTAGGTCATGAGGGTGAAGCCTTCATGAATGGGATTAGTGTCCATAGCACTGCCTCATCCCTTTCACCATGCAGGGCGGTGAGAAGATGGCCATCTATGATCCAAGAATTGGGCTCTCATCACACACCCAATCTGCTGGCTCTTTGTTCTCTGAATTCCTAGCCTCCAGAGCTGTGAGAAATAAGTTTCTGTTGTTTATAAACCTCTCAGTCTATGGTATTTTTGTTAAAGCAGCCCAAATGGACTAAGACCACCAGGATTAAGCATACATTTTTAGATTAGTGAACACTTGTCACAGTCAGGCTGCTAGAAGCCCCCAAATAGGTATATGCATGAACTCTAGTTGGAGAAAAATAAATCCATCTTTTTCCCCAGCCATACATTTTTATTTGCTGAGCCTTCCCTCCCTGTCATACTCACAGCTGAGCAAAGACAAGCTGGCTGTAACCTGGGTCCATTAGAGAGCAGAGGGAACTCATCAGAGAAAAAAATAAAAGTGGGGGGAAAAGCAACAGAGGATGTTGATTTGGCAACAGATGAAGAAAGGGAGCCAGCTGAATAGCTTGGGTAGGGTAATGTACTTTCTTACATAATTGTGCAACCTAAAGATTTAGATGGCATTATTCTTTCTAGTAAATATTTATTGACCATATACATGAATTCTGAGCATGGCTTTCTTGGTTATATATTTTGCTTGGTACAAAGTTGTAGAAGAGTATTATTAATTAAATCCTCATCAAAAGAAAAAGATCATGATAAAGGTAAAGCTAAACATTCAAATTAGTTTATGACTTGACCTAATATTTTAATAAACCCTTCAATCAAATTGAAGATTTTTGTCTTACATTTATGTAATAGTTCAATGATTCTCAAAGGCTCTTAATCAGAGTCCTGGTGGACATTTTTTCAAATTATGCAATAGATGATTGTAACAATTTATACTATATCTCATCAGATGATTGGCAGATGGTATGGGACTATCTATATATGATGGATCAACCCATTTCCAGCCACATAGCAGCATATGGCTCTGGAAGACAGAGTTAAAAAAGTTTTCCATTACAGGATGCTACTATTACCATTTAAATAGACTTTAAATAACAACACAGTGTAGACAATTTCAGGTGTACCACCCTTGTGCAATGCTATACTTAATTAGTAAAATCTATAATAATAAAAGTATAATATGCTAATTAGATTGGACATCCTTCCGGATGAAGCTGGGGCTGAAAGGGAAGCCTGGGTCCTGGGTGCCTGCTGGTGGCCGGAGGGAAGCCCGGGTCCCAGGTGCCAGAGGGAAGCCAGCAGCTGGGGGAAGGAAGGCCTACTCTTGCACGAATTTCGTGCAGCGGGCCTCTAGTAAGTTATATATAAGCATGGCGGATAAAAGTATAGTCTTTTACTTTACACTGGTTATTTCTCACTTTTACCCTTATTTATTCTTGGTATATAAGTATACTTACTTATTTTTGGTATACATCTTACCAAGCAGTTGAAATTTTAGAAACAAACCAAACTACATTTATGAAATAATTTCTAATTGACAGGTTAACAAAAATCTGAAATCTAGTTTTTGAAAGACATAAAATACGAAAAAAATCCCTCTCTCTTCCACTCTCTAACGTACCTTTCAGGAGGGGAAGGGCACAGTCTTGCAGTTCCATTAGGACACCGTCCAGGACACCCATCATGGGAGTGATATCCAACAGCACAAGAATTATAGGCTGTCAAATAAATAGCACGTTCAGTATCTGTCAGTGTAGGTTTTGTCATTTAGTCACAAAAAAAAGACTTTTTAAAAATTTTTGCTTATTTGTTGTGTATATGTGTATAATTCCCCTAATTAGTCATAATTATTTTAGGTCAGGTATCTAGCATGATGCCACTTTTGGAAAAAGGAATGCTATAAAACCAGCAATGGTTGCTAACAGACATAGTAAGAGGAATCACTAATACTGAATTTTAAAGGAGAGATACATGGAATACATAAATACATGGAAGAAATATCAAACTGAAGTGACATTGTACCTGGATCTGTAGATCTGATTTGAGTTCATGGAAAGCTAAGTACAGTATTTGGCATGAAGGAAGAATTCACTATCCACGGATGAAGAAAATGGATAAATGAACACTTTAGAATGTATAAATACACATTTATAGTAGTGTGCCTAGTACATTAATTGGGATTACCCATTCCTTCACCATTTAAAACTTTCTTTGCACTTGTACATGTAGGGCTTTATTGACAATCTTTTTAGTTTAAGATTTATAGGCAATTCCCCACCTGGTCTTTACCAAAGACAGATCCATTTCCGATACTGTACAGCAGTGAATATGCGATTTGACCAGCTGCTCCAGTCACAAGGACTCTGACGGGTTCAGGCTGTAATGAAAGAGACCCATTAACATCTTATTAAAAAGTGCTATTTTACCCTAAAGATATTCAGGAGTTTCTCTATAGTAAGACAACAACATACTTTAAAAGTTAATGCAAAATTTTAAAGTCTCTTTGTGTGTGGATTAGTAGAAAACTAACTTATCCCAGACCTGTCCCAGGAAATACAGTGTGCACAAATTAGCTAAGCAACTTTCTTCTTTTTTTTTTTAAATATATTTTATTTATTTTTTCAGAGAGGAAGGAAGAGGGATAGAGAGCTAGAAACATGGATGAGAGAGAAACATCTATCAGCTGCCTCCTGCACACCCCCTACTGGGGATGTGCTCGCAACCAAGGTACATGCCCTTGACCGGAATGGAACCTGGAACCCTGCGCAGGCCGACGCTATATCCACTGAGCCAAACCGGATTCGGCAGCTAAGCAACTTCTTGAACCTGTGTCCTTTGGCTGCATATTTATGTGGCATCATTTAACTGTTACTGTTATACTGGATTTACTTCTGTAATCTCATCCATTTTTTAAAGGACATTTTACCACTAAAATAGGCCTACCAATGTTGAAGTGCATTATGTGGTGACACAAACCCTGGCGGCCATTAGAACCTTACAAATCCTCTTACATAAGTAACTCCCCACTCCCATCTACTCAACGGAATCTTTTACACCAGGAAAAGGAGTGACAGCGGCTAAAATTTCCCAATCACAATGAGCCTAAAAGTTTTAATAAAATTATTAATCATGACTCAACTTAACTACTTGGTGGAGGAAAAATAAGCCTTTATTTTTTGAGAAAATAATAACATCTGAATTATAACAATAGCAACATGTAGTGACAGTTGACAACCTGATTCCAAGGGGAAATGAATTTTAAAAGGGAGAAAAGTAAAGAGCACACCAGTTACAATAGAGAGAAGTTGCTTTATAGATCTCAACAGACCCCAAACAAAGAGGGACATGTGTACAAAAACAACTAATATTCAAAGTGATGATCCCAATCATGAAAATAAGTTAAGCTCAGAGAATTAAAAAGAGAAATAGTAAAAAGAGCTAAACAAAAATGTTTGGGAACAATAGGTAAGTTTAAGTAGATGGAAAGTTCAATCAAGTGGACTATTCCTTTGACAATGCTAGGTAAATGGACGTTTACTGTGACACCTCTGTTGCTACTTGTATGAGAGAAGTGGCCTACAGAACTGACCAGGACAGAAGTATTGGATTTTTTAATATTTAGAATTCCCTCTTCCAGAGGAGACATGCCTCTGGGATGGAAGGAGACTACCACCTTGAAGAATCTTTCTAGCTTTCCAACCCTAACCTCTGAAGGTCAGGAAATATGTGCTAAGATGTAGAGAAATGAATCTGATCATAGCAGACTGTGAGTGCAATTTCTTCTTCAAACATGAGACCAGGATGGGAATGGAAAAAAAGGAGAAAACTATGGAGGTTTCTCCCTGACTTCCCGTGTCTCTTCTCCATCCCTATCTCTAAATATAGAATACGATAATTCCCCAAATAAACAAATTTTAATACAAATACACATCTATGTTCCCAAGTAGACTTTAGGTTTATAAAGAACATTGTATATGGTTACTTTCTATAATATGGCCTTTACATGTTTTTAATTTTGTCATTTCCCCTTCTCCACTTGGGAGTAGGTGAGAAAAAGGGAATAGAAGAAATTATTCCTCTTCCCTTTTTAGAATGCAAACTCCTTAATGACAGGGGCCTTGTCTATTTTATTTATCGCTGTATTCCAAGAACAATGCCCTGAACACAGTTGGAACGCAATTACTGAAAGAATAGCTGGAACTTGTAAAATTACTACCAAAAACTTGGGACTGTAAAACAATTGTTTGGAAGCAAACCTAACATGCTTCAAAAAAGTATTTAAGACATTTTATTATGATATTCTTTGAATACAGCATTGAGAAAGTTGGAAACTTAGTGACCACCATAGTCCCTGGTATAGTTAGCAAAATTATTTTAGGTCACTAGTTCCAATGATATATATAGTCTTATTTATTAAGCAATAGATCACTGAACCTCTATTATGTACCTGGTACTATTTTAGGCCAGAGGGTTAGAGAGGCAGTAGATTGTAGTCAAGAGATGGCCTTTAGACCATATTTCTGGATTCAAATTCTGACTCCACACTCATTAGGAGTATCCTTAGGTTCCTGGCAAGTTACTTGACCTCTCTGTATTCAGTTTCCCTACAGTGAAATGGAGATAATAATAGCAGCTGCTTAACAAATAAGGTAGTTGTGAGGGTTAAGAATTAACATACAAAGCATTAGTAACAGTGTGTAGCAAGAACTATAATTATAGGTCTCTGTCACCACAGAATTTTCCTTTAAGGATTCTTACAGCCCGTGGTTTCCCACTTACATGACTGTTATGTTCTCCTAGACTGTGAACCACCTCCACCCCCCACACCAGTCCATTTCAGACTGTGAACTGAAAGCAGTCCACCTGGGACTCAAATTTGCAGTCCATAGAGTGCTCAACAGATATTTTTTTTGACTGAATGAAAATAAGGATTAAGAAAACTATAAACACATGCTACTTCATTGCAAAGCAAGTTGGGGTAAGAAATGAGGGGGAAGTGAATATCACTATCTGTAAAGCTTAATCTCCCAGAAAGTCAGGCAGATGGTTATAACAGAATGATGCAATCAATTTTAGCCATTAAAAATATGTGTTCACAGTATCACAGTCCTCAGTGAAGGCTCTGTGGCCAACTAATGAACAGCTAGTAATTCTAACTCAGCAGTTCCCTTCTTCTGTATTTTTGAGCAAATTATTTTCACAGGTAGGTAATTCCATCTTGTTAAGAGCAGCATGAAGCCTAGTTAATGTCTGAATGTTTGATGATCAAAAGGGAAAGAACTGCACATTTGGTTCTTTCTGCTCTTCGGAACATTGCTGTTGAAAAGCAGGAGGGTGGGAGATTCCTGCTGACTTCTCACAAACTTACAGTGTGAAGACAGGTTACTATTCTTTGCTTAGATATCTGGGCAGTCTGCCAAGATCCAAAGAAGAAATGTCTTTGCTCTTGGCAGGGCACTAATGACCTTCCTACAGATGCAGGCGCTGTCTACACATGTGTTCAAGTCTCAGTTGTAAAGCTTGAATTTAAGTGTTCCTTCTGTTATTCTACAGAAAGACCCACGTATTCCTCTTTTGTTGTCTAATTTATATATATTTCTGTAACATAAAAGACTAACAGTATCATTCCGATTTCTTCATATAGTTTATTCTTACTGTCACTCCCTACGGAAAGGAGGAACGCAAGCAAAAAATTCTCTCCTTTAAAAAAATTTTTGCTTTGAATAGCTTACAGAAGATGGCTCTTTTCTAGCTCAGTGATTGTTCATACACTCTCCTGAGAAGGAAAGGTGATTCTGAGTCATGTGAGAATTTGCTGTCAATTTCGGCAAATGGACAGGACTGGTCCTAATAGAGGTCTCTGTGTTATCTGGTGCTCAGTGACCTTCCAGGGTGAGGCTGGCTTGATCTACTGCATAGCAAATCCACACAAGAATGGGGGCTCAGGATCTCTCTGTGACCTTGGGGAAATCATTTGACCTCACCAGGCTATATTTTAAGATTAGAGAAATAATCTCCAAATTCCCTTCCAATTCTAGAGTTCCAATATTCTGAATTGCAAGGAATAAAGCTATCAGGTAATATAAATGCTGATAACATACTTTAGTTTATATTTGCAGCATGAGCTTGCACCTTCATCTAGAACCTCAGCTACTAAAAACAAATTTCAGAATGACTTGGTAAGTATCTATATGACACAATATGGTAAAATGGAAAGAGTGAGAGACCCTTGAAGGCAAACTGTTGTGTGACCTTGAGCAAATCACATTCTCTTTGGGGTTCAATAAACTCAATTTTAAGATTTGAAGTGGGGAGATTTGTCAAAATGATCTTTGAAAGGTTCCATCAACTTTAAAATTATAAAGTCTGAAGTTCTCTGATAATATTTACCTCTGCTTTCTTGCCAAGATTAGGCCAGGACCACCGAATCATTATTTAAATGACTAATTATGTTATTTGATGAAATAAGTAAGAAATCTAGGTTTAACTGAGAATTAGTAGCTGTCCCTACTTTTCAACTTGGTCTATCAATAGCATTTTCAGGTTCTGGAAAACTTCCAATCCATTCAAATATTTTCCCACACTCACCACCCATTTCAATATTTTGAGGATAACGGAGGAAAAACAGTTTCAACTATAAATACAAGTACTGAAGCAATTTTCAGTGTGATGTCAAATGTCACCTTCAAACATCGGGCAGATCATAACTACGTCAGAGTTCTCTCACCATCCCCCCTTCTCCTTTCAGCAGAGACAAGGCGTGGTAACCTATGTATCCAGATCTTCATGATAAGATGGTTAAGTTGTGTAACATTTAAAAGCAGTAGCTCTAGATTTCACAACATACAGATCAGTAAAGAATATCTGCGCCAGTTATTGGCTACTGATGCTATCACTGCAGCACGTCCCAGTATTACAAAGGACCAACGAGCAGGTTTTAAATGACATTAAATTAGATATGGCTGAAACTCGTCTCCTGAAAACGTAGGTCATAATCTGGAGCACCAGGTAAACACTATTTTTACAGTCGAGGGCCTTCGGCTTTCAAGGGCTTTGTGACAACTGCCCTTAAAAACACTGTGGGCATAAGAGTAGGAAAAAAAAAACAAAAACGTTAGGAAGCCCCCATCCCCTCCCAGTATCAAACCCCAGTTCTTGCTTGGAGACAATCCACAGCTTCATATTTTTGTACCCCCGCCATGCAGCAGGACTGAGATTGCACCTTCCCAAGGACAGCGATTTCTTTAGAGTCCTTCCAAGAACCCCCGCCCCAGCTGGAAATCAACCCCTTCCCAATTACTGGGTCACTGCGACAGTACTCAGAAGATGAGTCGGGGTTTTCCAAAGGGCGCGAAGGACAGTGCTTTGCACAGCCATCCCCCCAAAGTCCTTCAAGCGCAAGAATCCCCACATAAGGGAATGAAGGCAAAATCTAGGGGCCCACACTCACCATGATTGGGAACTGAGCGGACAATTTCAGCACCCGCACAATTTCAGCACCCGCACAATGAGACTTGGGGAGTCAGGTCACCTCTACCGTGGGGCCGAATGGGGAAGAACGAGAGCAGAGAAAGAGATAGAAAAGGCTCCGCTCCCGACCGCGGCGCCCTCTGGGAACTGTAGTTTAGGCTGACCCGATTCCAGCGCAGTCTCCAACGGAATTTCTTCAGGTATTGAACTACACTTCCCGAGGCCACAGAGACTTCTCACGCTCTTCTCTCTGCGCTTCTAGCAGGTTGAAAAGTAGTCCCCTGGGGCAAGCCGCTGTGATTGGAGAACCGCGATCGGCGGATGGTTTGGGCAGCAGATGGTGGGAGGGACGGCGTCTATAAATTGATGGAGTAGCGTCAGACCTCTGAGCTACATCATCCACACGTGCGCAACTGAGACGTTATCCAACCCCAAGGGTAAATGTGTACAGCCCCCCTCGACCCGGAAACAAAATCTTTTAAAAAACTATTCACCCGCTGGAGGGGTGGGAGCAATTGACGTGTCCGGAAGACTGGACGGCTTCTAGTGTTGCTAAGCGACGAGACGGGGGAGTAAGCGCATTCTCGGGCCGCGGGGGGGAACCTGAGGAATCAGTGGCTGAGCTGCTCAGAGACTACACTGAGCCAGCGCGCCGCGCCCTCCCGGGTCCTACTTCCCTAGCTAGGGGACCCTGCACCCCAGGTACTGTCCGGCGACGAAGTGAGGGGTGTGCGGGACGCCCCGTCTGAGGCTCCGGAGCCACGCGTCTTCCCCACTCCGGAGGCAGGTGAGCCCGGGCCGGAGGACATGGGGTTTTCCTTTAAACTTTAGGGTCCGGTTTGCAGTTGTGCGCCGTCCAGTGTTGCCTTATCTACCCGAGTGTTGATGCACTGGGAGGGTGCCGCGAGCTCGCGGGTCCTTCTCCGTTCAGTATTCTGTAGGGTCCCCTCCGCGCTGTAAGATGCAAGTCTTCTAAAAAGTTAAATGACAAATACTGAACGCCTGCTTTGTGGGAGGTGAACTCTTCTGGTACTGGAGCTCACGGTCCACGGATCTAACTTTTTCTCTTAAGTCCTTTGTGAATGTTGACAATGTTGCCCATTCTTTTTTGGAAGCTGTTCTCTAAACCATCTTTACCTTAAAATGATGCCACACCTGCATTTCTGAGGAAAGCATGGCAGTGGAATGGGAGACGCTGATTGTTTCAGGCAGTCTCAGCTGGTAAAACAACTAAAGAGGTTTTCATTTATAATTAATGCTGCCCAAGAGAATTGTTGTGCCCTCTGAAACCCTGTTTCACGTGGACTTAAAAAGGAAGATGTATTTTTCTGGAATAGCATATATGTAATGAATATGAATGAAATATCTATACTAGATAACAGTAGTATAACTTCTGGTCTTCCTTTATCATTGGTAAATTAACTCCAAGTGGTATCTTTCAGTTTTTTGTTCTTCAGTTTTGGAGGGTTTGCTATTGTGGGAAAGAAAAATAATACCTTACTTTTCAACTTGATCTATCAATAGCATTTATGGCCGAATGACTCTCTCCTCCTTGAATTGCTTTCAGCCATGCTTTCCTGGTTTTCCTCTTATGTTACTGTTTGCTCCCTCCCAGTGTTCCTTGCAAGTTCTTTTTACTTCTGACCTCTCAACACTGAAGTGCCTGTATTCTTTTGTCTACACGTAAGTGATCTATTGCATGAGTTGCATGGTCGTGTTTTCAAACACCACTTCTATGTCAGAAAACTCCCAACATGCAAACATAGTATATTCTGTAAGTCCCTGATTTAAAAAAAAAAAAAAAAGAAAGAAAGAAAAGGCTCTAGAACTGTGTTGTCCAAGACCGTGGAAGCGGTTTATAAAATTTAAATGAACTAAAACGAAATAAAATTAAAAATCCAATTCGTGAGTCACACTAGCTACATTTCAAGTACTCAGTAACCCATGTGACAGAATGTGGAGTATTTCTGTCATCACAGAAAGTTCTGTTGCACAGCTGCTAGAATTTAGTGGCAACAAGGCATCAACCAGAGCAGGAGCAGCTGCAACGTATTTGTGTTGGGGCATTTCTTTTGGCACCGTGTTCCCCATAGAGTGCATAGCTGTTTCTGGTACTGCCTGACTACACAGGAAGGGTCCTGTCAAAGGCAGGAAAGAAACCCAATTCTTGTCTTAACCATTAACTTTTCATCGTGGAAGAACACACATTAGCGGTCTCAATGTGTCAATTTGAAAGAATGTTTACAAACTTTACATTATCTTGGATCTTGAGCGAGCCCAAGTCTTCAGGAGGGGTTGGGAAAGAAGAGTCATTCCCTGGGTGACACTGAGCATAATTTGTCTACTATTTTGGAATACCTTTGTCCCTGGAAAAGCATGTGCTCTATGTAGAGGCTTGAAATAGCGTGACAGGTTTAGACTCTTATCAATAATGGGGGTTAGGAGAGAGAGAAATCCAGTTGGGGTGTCTGTATATTTTAATGTAACATCCATGGTACAATGAATACCCTTTATTGTAGTCTGAGTTCAGTTAAGAGACAGAACTATACTGGTTGTTTGACAATTGAATATGGTGAATTGTTAAGCAGAACAAGAGAAGGAGTGGTTAACTATTCAGTGTAGTAAAAGAGCTCTCAGTCTAAGGGACCAAGCAGTAGCAGGTGCAAAGAGTAGTTTCTCCTTTTAGGATGTGGAAGCAAGATCCCATGGGAGAGAGCTCTTCTTCCTAAAATTCGGAAACAGACATCTTCAGAAAGTGCATGTCTACCATGGCTATGTGGTCTGTAGAAGTGACCACTGTCAGGGGAGACTGGGACCTGAGGCCACAGCTGGAACCTATCTCCTCCCAAAGTCCTTGGGCTTTCATGTTGAACTAGAGGCTCAGTGCACGAAATTTGTGCACTGGGCGAGGGGGGGGGGAGGGAGGTGTCCCTCAGCCTGTCCTGCACCCTCTCCAACCTGGAACCCCTCGAAGGATGTCCTACTGCCAGTTTACAGGGATTGGGGCTAAACCGGCAGTTAGACATCCCTCTCGCAATCCAGGACTGCTGGCTCCTAACTGCTCACCTGCCTGCCTGCCTGCCTGCCTGCCTGATTGCCCCTAACCACTCTGCCTGCCGGCCTGCTTGCCCCCAACTGTCCCCTGCCACCAGCCTGCTTGCCCCCAAATGCCCCCCCCCGCCAGCCTGATCACCCCCAACTTCCCCCGTGTCAGCCTGCTTACCCCCAACTGCCTCCCTGCTGGCCTGTTCACTCCAAACTGCCCCCCCCCACGGTCTTGATCACCTCCAACTGACCCCCACTGATGGCCTGCTTGCCCCCAACTGGCCCCCCTGCTGGTCTGCTTACCCCTAACGCCCCCCCGCCCCCCCGCCCCCCCCACCCCCCCCACCCCCCCACCCCCCCGCCACCAGCCTGATTACCCACAACTGCTGTCCCATTCTGGCCTGATCACCCCCTGGCGGCCCATGCTCCTGTTTTGCTTTGCTTTTTTTTTTTTCAGTGCCTTCTTGAGTGGAGGCCAGGGTCAGCTGGAAGCAAGTATCTGGGATTTATTTATCTTCTATAATTGAAACTTTGTAGCCTTGAGTGGAGGCCAGGGCTGGTGGGAAGCTTGGCTTCCTCCATCACCGGGGACAACCCAAGCTTCCTGCTCACTCCTGCTCCGTGGCTGCCTCCAGCTTAGTTGGGTTAATTTGCATACTTGCTCTGGATTGGATGGTGGGTGTGGCTTGTGGGTGTAGCGGAGGTACGGTCAATTTGCATGTTTCTCTTTTATTAGTGTAGATAATAATAATAATGGAGGGCCAGAAGCTGGAAGGGAAGTGTCTGCTGCTACCACCTTACAGGGTTACTCCATTGTCGTCTCTTAAGGTGGTGAAGGAGAAATGTTTAGAGTCTTATTCCAGAGTCACAGAGCAGGGCAAAGAAAGGTAGATTTAGAGCTGAGAGATAACCAATTGATAATTGGCACACCCATATGTCCAACACCTAATTTCTACAATTGTTAGGCATTTTGCCATATTTACTTTATCATATATCTTTATATTCATTCATTCCTCAGCCTAATGATCACTCTTTGTTTTAAATTTTGGATTTAAAAGTGATCTACAAAACTAATTTTTGATTAACAAACAACAACAAAAATCACAGTAGTTGAGATGAGGATTGACTGGGAATGGGTATAAGGGAAATTTTTTGGTGACAATAATGTTCTATGTCTTGATAGGAGTTTGGGTTACAGAGGCATAAGCATTTGTACAAAACTGCAAATGATACACTTAAGATATGTACATTTTATATTTGTAAATTTTAGCTAAGAACTATTAAAATTTAATTTAAACTCTAGCTAATAGTAGATATGCTAAAGTATTTAGGGGTGAAACATACTTATGCCTGCAACTTTCTTTGAAATTTATTAAAAATATAAGATGGATTGATGGATGTATAGACAGGTGAATAGTTATGTACATAAAAAATAAATAAAGCAAATATAGTAATATGAGGAAATACTGTATAGTAAAATGTTAGATGTAGAATCTAGGTACTGTTCACTGTATGGTGCTTTCATCGTTTCTGCATCAGTGATAAGACTGATAATTTTCTTGAGTTCAGAGACTGTCTTATACATTTGTATATACTTCATAGAACACAACATGATAGATATCTTCATAGTGGGTATAAGCAAAATGCCTTTAAAATTGCCACTGTGGAAGTTGGAAAAATAATATCAGCTTAATGAACCTAATGATTTTCAAACTTTCCTAGCTTAGCAGAAACTTTACAAATATAAATTAAACTAAATATTGGAAAATGATTGGAAAAAGTTGTAAAATACTCAACACTTTAATAAATTTTTATATATTATCAATTTTTTGGTAAATAGCTTATTATTAAATTGCTTACCAAATCATTTAGTTAAATTATCAGGCTTAACCTTTAGGCAGGATTAAGTACAGCTTAGAATATAAAATATATATTTAGCGAAATTATCTTTTGTTCCAGTATGATGTATTATCTAGTATGCTTGGTTTGCCTGGAGAATATTCAGTAATTGGCCACATCTAAATGGACTTACTGAGAACTGTAGGTAGAGACCCCACAAATGGGCATATATTTCATAATCTTGCTAAAGGCCTTAGAATTTATGTTGCAAAATGCTTATACATTTAAGAAGTTGCAAACTGTCCCCCAAACATGGGATTGAGTGGGTAAGGATTGCCCTTTAAAGATTGCTTCTGAATCTTAATTTCCTGCTCCTTTTATATTGAACATTTCAGTGCCTTAGTTCCCAAATCTGTTTTTGTAATACCGTCCCATATTTGCCTGCTTAATTTTAAAGAATTGTGGCACATAGGGAATTTCACTATTTATATGTCCAATTTAAAATATAGACCCTGGAAATTAATCAGGTTTTCATGACTTACAGCTGGGGTTTGTCATGTGACATTTTCCTTGGTCTGTCTAGTTCATATAAATAGGACTCAAAATTAATGGAGGTAATTTAATTATATTGTATTACATTTTACAAAAAGCATATGTGTGTGTATGTATATGAATTTACAGTATATAGGGAATACATATTGAATATATATTATATGTAATTTACTCTTGAAGTAGAATGAATATTATGCTCATTTTACAGTTTAGAAAACTCATTTTCAACGGTACAAGCTCTTCTAGCCATGCTTAGAAAACTAAGACCTTCTTATTCATTTTTTAAAACTACATATCCCCTCACATATTTTTAAATTAACATTTAAAATGTATCATGTTTATACAGTTGTAAAGGTTGTAATTTTCAACTTACTATAAATTATCGAATTTTAAGCAAAACTGTCCTTCAAAAAATATCCAATGGAATCTAAATGTTTTACTATGACCATTCATTGAAAAAATAGGTAAATATCTTTTTTTGACATTTAGAAGTTGAGGTTTCTATTGATCCTTAATCTCAAACTTCCAATACATTTCCCTGCATAATTTTGTTTTACTTCAATAGATTTTCATACTAAAAAACTCCTATGATCATACTATCATCATTTTTAATCACAAAAATATGAATATAAATTGAAATTGTTTTTAAAATTTGTCACAGCTGTAAGTGTAATGAACTTTGTATCATTACAATTCGTAGTAGTATATAGTCAATCAAAACAAATACATTACAAATTTAGACACCTTCTCTCTTCTAACAGCTTCATATGCCTACCAGTGTGTTTTTTAGTTCCTACTTTCTTTTTGATAAACAGAAGCTCCTCCTCTTTCTTACAAGCTCACCTATTTTAAATTTACTGAAGAATTGTTAGAATAGTCACTTCTGACAGCAAATATATGGGTTTTCTATACCAATTACCCGGTTTTCCTCAGACACCAACTGGATGTTCTACAATTCATTTCAGTTCTGACCAAATGGAGTTAGCAAGATCTCCCAGGTTAAGGGCTCAGTCCCACAAGACTGCCCTCACTTCAGAGCCATCACAAGTCTAGGTCTCCCCTCCCGTACTTCTTGACCAACTGGCTATAAATTGGAAGTTTCTATGACCCCACCTCAGGTTCAGTAATTTGCTAGAATGGCTCACAGAACTGAGAAAACAGTTTATTTGCTATTGCTGTTTTATTATAAAACGTATACCTCAGGAACAGCCAAGTGGAAGAGATGTATAGGGCAAGGTATGGGGGAAGGGGTACAGAAACTTCCATGCTTTCTCTGGGTGTGTCACCCTCCCAACACCTTGATGTGTTCAGAAACCCATCAGTTCTCCAAACCCTGTAGTTTAGAAATTATCTCATTATGTCGGCATGCTTGATTAAATCATTAGCCATCATTGATGAACTCAATCTCCAGCTGCTCTCTCCTCTTCAGAGATCCTGAGGTGCAGCTGAAAGTTCCAACTCTCTAATCATGTCATGGTCTTTCTGGAGCCCAGCACCAATCCTGCAGACATCTAGGAGCACCTCAGCCAAGAGTCATCTCATACCTAAGGCACTCTTATCACTCAGGAAACTCCACGAGTTTTAGAAGTTCTTGTGCCAGAAACCAGGATGCAGATACACATTGCCAACTATATCCTCTAGGGCAGTGGTCGGCAAACTCATTAGTCAACAGAACCAAATATCAACAGTACAACGATTGAAATTTCTTTTGAGAGCCACATTTTTTAAACTTAAACTTCTTCTAACCCCACTTCTTCAAAATAGACTCACCCAGGCCGTGTTATTTTGTGGAAGAGCCACACTCAAGGGGCCAAAGAGCCGCATGTGGCTCGCGAGCCGCGGTTTGCCAACCACGGCTCTAGGGTAACCACTTAGGGGACCTGCCCTTTCCCCAACCATACTGACAGGGGGCGCTGGCCATAGGATCTTCCAATGAAAAGGAATAATATGTGTTCTGAAAATCATGATTCCTCTCCAACTTCCTGCCAGAGCAGAGCTCTACTTTGTCTTAGACCAGTGGTTGGCAAACCGTGGCTCGCGAGCCATATGCGGCTCTTTGGCCCCTTGAGTGTGGCTCTTCCACAAAATACCACGGCCTGGGCGAGTCTATTTTGAAGAAGTGGCGTTAGAAGAAGTTTAAGTTTAAAAAATTTGGCTCTCAAAAGAAATTTCAGTCATCATACTGTTGATATTTGGGTCTGTTGACTAATGAGTTTGCCGACCACTGTCTTAGACAATGTAAGCTAAGTGATTTACTTTGAGTTATTTTCAGAATATTAATAGTGTGATATTTATTTTGATTTATCCTATCTAATAAAATAGTAATATGTAAATTGACTGTCACACCAACACACAAGATGGCTGCCCCCATGTGGTCAAAGATGGTTGCTCCCATGTGGACACAAGATGGCCACCACAAGATGGCCAGCAGGGGAGGGCAGTTGGGAGGGACCAGGCCTGCAAAGGTGGGCATTTGGGGCAATCAAGCCTGCAGGGGAGGGCAGTTAGGGGTGACCAGGCCTGCAGGGGAGGGCATTGGGGGCTACTGGGCCTACAGAGAAGGGCAGTTGGCAGGGGGACCCAGGCCTGCAGGGGAGGGCAGTTGTGGGGGACAAGGCCTGCAGGGGAGGGAAGTTGGGAGTGACCAGGCCTGCAGGGTAGGGAAGTTGGGAGTGACCAGGCCTGCAGGGGAGGGAAGTTGGGGGCAACTGAGCCTGCAGGGAAGGGCAGTTGGGGGCAATGAGGCTGGCAGGGGAGGGCAGTTGGGGGGGACCAGGCCTGCAGGAGAGGGCAGTTAGGGGTGACCAGGCTTGCAGGGGAGGGCAGTTAGGGGCGACCAGGCCTGCAGGGGAGGGCAGTTAGGGGTAAGCAGGCTGGCAGGGGAGCAGTTAGGCATCAATCAGGCTGGCAGGGGAGTGGTTAGGGGGTGATCAGGCTTGCAGGCAGAAGCAGTTAGGGGCAATCAGGAAGGCAGGCAAGCGAACATTTGGGAGCCAGCAGTCCTGGATTGTGAGAGGGGTCCCAGATTGGAGATGGTAGAGGCTGGGCAGAGGGACAAACCGCCCCCCCCCCCCCGTGCACAAATTTCGTGCACCAGGCCTCTAGTTTTAAATAATGATAATGCTGAAAATTGGTATAAAAACTAGGACAAGGATTTCAATAATTTATTACCTTGTATTAGTCACTAAAAATATTGTGAAAACATGACTGTTAAGTCTGTTGTATGAATTTGGCCTGATTAAGTGCTATAAACGTAACTCAGAATATTTTCTTACAGTTTTCTGTTATCACAGCATCATCATTTAGTATTATTCTTGAAAGAGCTATTTAGCACTTGGTGAATATCTGTGTAGACTAGCAGTTTGCATTTTCCAGAAGCCAGAACTAGACTTCCCACAATGTACAATTTACCTTTGAAAATTTCTTGCATTGAGTATCAATTGTTCATGTATTCTTGTTATTTAATATGACTGAAATATTAATAACTAATTGCTTAAAGTACAGTATTTCAGTTAATTCCATGTATAATTAAAAAATTTAAATACATTAACATTTCACAACATAGTCTGTGATTGGGATTAGGACTGTTTGTGTTTGCTGTTCAAATACTCAGTATAATATTTGATATTTGGATAAAATTCCGCTTTTCATATCAAGTATATTTGTTTAAAATTTTAGAGGGGATATACTAGGGAGCTTGGAAAATTTGTATTTAACATAAAATTATTTGATTATTTTCAGATATTAAAAATACAGAGCAGTGTTTTGTACTCTCACAGGTTTCAATGACCATTAGGTTGTGCAGGTTTGCATCCTTTAATGATGTTTCTTTTTCTGTCATACATAAAACATTTGATCTCTAGGTCATGCTGGAAATGAGATAAAGGGAGGGAAAAGTGAGATGAGACATCCTCTCAGTCCTTTTCTAGAAAATATAAAACTATCCCATTTCCTTTAAGCAGACACCCAAATGATTAACTTTATTTCACAAGAAGAAACACATCTTTATTTTAAAGTACAATACTTTCCTTGTCCATCGTGTGAATCCTTAACTATGTTGGCATTTTAAAAGCTGTCTGACAGAACCAACTATTTACAACAAGCCCAGGCCAGCCAGAGCTACTTCAGAAGGGCATAGAGACTCACTGAAGTTAAAACTACTACAAGGCAAGATTATTCAAGAGACATGAAGTCTGGCTTTTGACTTCAGGAAATATCACTTTGGAAATTGTTCTCTAGGTAGGATTAAATATGAAAGTTTGAAATATGCACCTAAAATGAATTAAGTTACCGTACTGAATAGAACTGATTACAAAGGAATTTTTAAAAAGCATTTTGGTTACTATTATTTGAAACTACTTTGAAATGCTTTAGAGTGAAAGCTTTAAAAGATCATGGTCTTTTCTGATTATGAAAATCTGGTATTATTATTTTAAAATATTTATTGTTGAAAGTATTACATATGTCCCTCCCCCCCCACATTGACCCCTTCTAGCCTGCCCCCATGATTTTATTATAAGTTGGTTATGAGAAAGCTATTAACTTGTACATATTCAATCCATGTCTAATAAAAAAGATAAAATTGCTTAACTGCATGCCTATGAAAATAAAATAAACTCTTAATGCCAAATTAATTGTGCTCCTCATTGTAATACACAACTAGGTGAGAGTTAAAATACCGGAGTCAGAATTCATAGTTATTTTCTGGATCCTTAGTCTAAGTGATGAAAATAATTATCCATTTAATATTAGGATAGTTCTCAATTTTATACTGTCTATAGCATATATACACAGTGTGTACATATACATACATGCACATTATACTGTGTGCTATATATATGTGTAGTAATGTAAGTTTATATATACTAAGTATTGTATAAGACATATAGCCTACAGTATATCTATACTGTATACTTTGTAGTAAATATGTGTGTGTATATATACACATATAAAGTGTGCATGTGTAGAGAGACAAACAAATATAGTGTCTAGTAGAGAACACTGCGTTTCTAGGTTATTTTTATCATGTAATATAGAGAACTAATTACTGTATCAATAATACTAAGTCTCTTTAGTTAGAGCAGTTCTAAGTATCTCTCCTTTGTCATAATTTTAAATATTGTATTAATAGAATTATTGATGGCAGTGGTGTATGTTCATCTTTCCATTTTAAAGAGAATATGATTATGACTTTTATACAAATGAACATGAGCAAAATATTTTATTTAAATTATTAATTACGATATTATGATATTGTCAGTTTGAAGTATCACATATTTATAGTCTAATAAGGAATGCTGAAATGAATTTACAAGTCAATGTAGAATAGGCAAAATTGGATACTATGCTCTGGACAATAATCAAGACCAATTTGCATTTTGTAGACAGGAATCATTTGTATTATTATCAATTTTCTCCAAGTTCTCTCTTTACAGACTTATTAAAAAAGACTTTACAATTACAGACAAATGGCCGGGCTAGCCAAGACATCCATTAAATTTCAGTCTTTCACCATTTTCCTTACTGTCAGTACCAATTTTTTTCCTCTGGTACTTATATTAGCTTGATTTTAGTAGTTGCAAGAAAGAAATTGTTTCATGTCCACAGAATTATTTCAGTTTAATGATGTAAATTTTGTGAGGGTGGGCACCCCAAAATGCATAAATCTGTAAATCAATAATATGATGTTCTGGGTATACATGCAACAGTTGGATGGCTAAAGCCTGTTTCCTGCTTCAGAAAGTAGAAAAAATAGGGAATTTTATCAATTTAATCTTATTTTATTTGCAGTGGAGGAGCCAGTTATTTAAAGGAATCCAACAATGAATACTTTTCAAAAGCACGAATCCTCTTCTAATGCAATTAATTCCTCCTTGCCTTATTTGTTTTGTAAATGAGAGCTTTGTATATCAGATTTTAAGTTAGGTATAACTTTAACTGCAAAATAATTAGAAGCACTGAACTATAAAAGAAGCAATAATGTTATTTTTTTTTTAATCTTCATATTGTATGATTTTGTTCTGATGTTTGCTCCCTTGCCAATCATTTATGCTCTCCATTTTTATAGTAACAATATAGTAGAGCTAACAGTTGCATATCCTTCTTATTTTGGGGGAATATTAAATATGGTAAGGTAGGCTCCACCTGTCTACTTCTGGTAGTTAGACTGTGAACGAATCAGACAATCTTGCCCAGGTCACTGACTCTTAAGGGAATAATGATGTTAAATTGCTTAGCTGGCGCAGCTGTGGAGAGTATGGCTGTATGAGGGTGGAGAATGGGGATGAGTATTCAGTGGGTTTCAAGGCTATGGGATCTGAGTATATGACTTAGGATTTTCACCATACCTTTCCTACTTTTGTTTTTTCTAGAACCTGTTTCTCTGTGTTTCCATTGATTCTGTGATCTACCTGATTTTCATGCAATGAGTTTCTTTTCTGTTAAAGTTAACTGGAGTTGGTTCTCTTTATTAAACAAATGAAAAGGGGGAAAAAAACACAAAACTCTAGTAGAGGAAACAGCCAATTACATGGTTATTTTTCTAGGTATATGATCATTATCACATTTACATAAGACAGAGTGAAGTGTATCTATTGTATGTGGGGGAAAAAAGAAATAATGCTGATACAATTTAGCTTGCTAAATTATAACCTGATAGACTACATGAATCAATTTATGGAATAATAGTGACAACTATGAATATATAATTTGAATTATTGTAATCCATTTTTTACCTATGGTTACATGTCCAAGAATATCCTTTGAATATTTAAAACATTTCTGGCATCTTAAAATGTTAGCTGCTGCTTCTAGTAATAGTGGAGTAGCTCATATTGAACTAATCCTCCTGCAGAAAACCATTATAAATTCTGGACAAAATACAGAAACCCACAACTCTCTGGAGGCACTGGAGAGTGACCATAAGCAGGAAGAAATTGAAGGGAAGTCAACACTTGGAAAGAGAGAATAACATTGCACAAATGAAAATGAGACTTTGTTGCCAGCAGACCTGCACTACAAAAAATGCTAAAGGTAGTTCTTCAGGCTAAAGGGAAAGGATACCAGTTTGAAAGTTGATCATCTGGAGGAATAAAGAGCACCAGAAATGGAAAATATGTTGCCATTATTAATTCCATTTTACCCTGAGGAAAGTGAGGCATGGTGGTGTTAAATAATTTATCCAAGATTTTATAACTAACTAGAGGCCCGGTGCCTGAAATTCATGCACGGGTAGGGTCCCTAGGTCTGGCTGGCAATCAGGGCTTGGGGCCTTCCGGCTGCCAGCCAGGGCCTTCCTTCATTCCATGCCGCCCGCTGCCAGCTCAGGTCATAGTGAGCGATTGAACTCCTGGTCTCCTGGTGGAATTCCCAAGGGGACACTTTGCATATTAGCCTTTCATATATATATAGATAAGTGTCAGAGCCAAGATTTGAACCCAGGATGCCTGACTTTAGAGTTTGTCCTTCTAACGCCTATATTATACTTCCTCAGAAAATGAAACCTAAGTTAAGTTTCATGATCAGTATATTGCAAGTAAAATGTGCTATATGAATAACACTAAGGTAAAAGTAAAGTATTTGTTAAAATATGAAATATGAGAAACCTTCAATTCCTGTTTCTAATGTTCTTGGTATTCTATTTTCCCCATATATAATCTACACAATTTACTCTCTCCTATGTAAACTTGATAATGATCATCTACCTATATGTATTTTCCCTGATCAGTGCCTGGGCAGATAATGTCTACCCCAAATTCTTCATCTGTTGGCTTTATTTGCCCTTTAGCCCTTCCTTTACTCTCATGACTCCTTTTTGCAATATACCTGCCTAGAAAACAAGAGCTTCCCATAGCGTAGAGTAGGGAATTTAAGGGAAGTGTTGGTGAGATGAAAGCCAAGAGGAAGAGAGAAGAATCAGGCTGTTTGGTAGGGAAGGACATGAGCATATTTTGAATTCCTTCTATGTATCAGGTTCATAAAAACATTCCATATTTTTGCCCTCTACTATTTCTGTTTGGCGATACATTATGTAGTTATATTTTCAAACTTTCTTGGTTAAATAGCAAATAACTTTTTTTTCTAAGTTAACATCAGTAGATGAGTGCATAAAAGTTATGCTACATTTACACCGTGGAATACTATCTATCTATATATAAAAGCCTAGTATGCAAAGTGTCCCCTGGGGAGTTTGACTGGGAGACTGGGAGTTTGATCGCTCACTATGATGTGTGCTGACCACCAGGGGATGGCGCAGAACGAAGGAAGGCCCCGGCTGGCAGCTGGCAGCCGGGAAAGGGAGGCCCCAGCCAGCAGCCAGAAGGCCCTGATCGGCCCTGATCGGCCCTGATTGCCAGCCAGGCCTAGGGACCCTGCCTGTGAATGAATTTTGTGCACTGAGCCTCTAGTGTAGCTATAAAAAGAAGGATCTCCACAGCATGGATGGACCTGGAGAGCATTATGCTAAGTGAAATAAGCCAGTCAGAGAAAGACAAATATCACATGATCTCATTTACATGTGGAACCTAATGAACAAAATAAACTGATGAATAAGGTAGGTCCAGAGCCATGGATGCATGGGAACAGACTGACAGATCTTAGAGGAGAGAGGGATGGGGAGAATGGGAAGAGATTAACCAAAGAACTTGTATTCATATATGCATAGCCCCTGGACACAGACAATAATGTGGTGAAGGCCTAGGGTGGGGTGGGGCTGAGTGCAGGGGGACAAAAAGGGGGAAGAGAGCAATACCTGTAATACTGTCAACGAAAAAAAATATTAAAAAACATTTTATTGCAATAGATTGAACAAAAGTGGTATTTTATTTATACGGATGTTTTTGTAAGTTCACATTTGTAATGTTTATATCAATGAGATTAATCATGTTTGCTAAAAGCAAAGTTTGGAAATGAGAATTGTAGATAATTTTGGTCTTAGCTTTTGCACCCAGTTATTTCTATAGTGATTTTAGTTGCTCAGTATTGAGATAAATGATGGACAATGGCCCTACTAACAGGGGTGGAGAGCCAATCATGCAACCACATCCCCACCCCTTTTCTTGGGTTTATCTTGAGTGGTTATAATTACCTATGGTATAGACACGAGGTTTAAGGCATACAAGAGAGTCTGAAAGGTCTTTTTGAATTGTTCGCTAGGGTTACCTCCTCTATTGTACTCAGGTAGCTTATTTTGAGGGAAAGAGCCTCGTGTGTTGGGGACCCAAGAGAAGCTGGAGAGGCTAAGCCTTAGCAAGGTGTGGGATCAGTGAAGTTGGAGAACTTGGAAAAGTACATGCAGGGGTTTGCAGGCCAAGTAGAAAGGACAACAGATGGGAATTTTCCATGGATTTGAAGCTGAAGAGGGGCAGGATTCATCTTAAAGGATCTGCCTGCAGCACCAAGAAGGTATTGGATAGAGATCGGTTGGGGAGGCGGTAACAGGTTGTGGTGGTGGCAGATAGTGGTGGCGCTGGAGATGGAGAGAAGTAGACAGTCAGAAATAGACAGGACTGTGGGGGATGGTTATGTGTGCCCTTGTGGATGGTGAGAGAGAGGGAGGTGTTTTTGGTTTATCCGCCTTCTTTCTTAACTTTTAAATTGTGTTTGTAGTGTTTTTATTCATTATGCCTAGACAGGTTTACAACTTTTTCCTATAGTTGTATAACTTATAATAGAAGTTAGTGCTTTTCAAATATAGATGCTTAACTAATGTGGGATTCCTGGGTATATATACACCAGTTTCCTGCTTGCTTTTTAGATCACGTAGCAATATAATAATTTATTAAATCTTTGAGATTTTACAATGAGCAAGGCACTGATTAGACAGTGAGCAATTCAGAAATGAATTGAATGTAGGCACAGTGCTGGCTCACTGGCACCTTATTTTCCTTAGATGTTTTAGATGTCTTACCACAATTCATACCCTGTGGGGTTGGAGTATTTCTTTAATTTCCTCAGTTTATTTAAAATATTTACTATGTATCTTCAGGGTTTATATCTTCTAGCCTCTTTTTTATTGGTTCTGACCAATGGTGATCCCTACATTCATTTAAACTCTTACTGAACCTAATTGTGCTTTTGGCCATGTGTTCATAAATGACAAGTTCATTGGTTTCTGCTCATTAGAAAATACAATACTAACTTTTTAGGAGGGGTCTTAAGACAATCTTCTGTAAGTTTTGAGCATTGCAGTTTTTAATTCTAATATTTTAGGATTTAATAATTACTCCATACTCAGCCTGTTTGTGGCTTTTAAGTCTTAGGATACATGCTATCCATTTTGCCTTTGTCATTTAGACAGAAGTAGTCTTGCCTTTTTTATCTATATTTTGACAAAAATGCTATCCTCTTGCTTGCATTAGTTGCTGCTAAAGGGACTTTGAGCAGATCTGTTATTTCCTTTTTGGTTTATTTGATGGTCCTTTCAGCCAATTATCTGTGTCATAGCTGAAAATACTTAGCTAACACTGGGCCTAGAACCAGTTCTTAAGTATTTATTATTTCCCTTTGGATAATTCTTATTCATTGATAACACTTAGAAATAAAATCATAACTAGTTTGTAACCACCTATTAGATATGTGCTAAATGAAACCTGAAAGACTTCCTGAAATTTCTCTTTTGTTCCTATTTTTAAAAAGTGTGTTGCTTAGTATCCTATTTTATATATATATATGCCCACTACCCTAACTTTTACATCTAGAAAAGTAAAGATATATTCCTTTACTTTTCTAGATGTAAAAGTTAGGGTAGTGGGCATGTAACTTTTAGAATCATTGAATGTAATGTCCTACCTTCAGCAATCTGTGTCCCAATGGAATTTTCTTAAGCACTTTTCCAAATTGTTTGTTTATTTTTATAAATTATTTTGAATGATAAATATTAACCCAGTTCTTTTAGCATCACACGATGCCTATCATTGACCTTTTAGATTTAAAACAGATCAGTTACTCATCTTTAATTAGGCCTTTGCTTGTTTGTACTTGATTGTCTATCCAAACAATCATATTTCTTATTTGTGTTTTTAATTTTTGTTTTGAAAAAGCAAATCATCTCTATCTTTAGGGTGTGAAAGTTTTTGTGTAGTTTATGGTCTTCTGAATTTCCTAACCACTATTTCTTCTTAAATGACTATGGCTAAATTTGAGATCTTATGTAAGTTAATAGCTGAGTGCAGATGTAAGCTTTAATAACTTCAGAAGTATAAATACTATAGACTTAGAAAAAACTTCATTAATTTCTTCTATCCTTAAATTTTTATAAATTTTAAATAACAAATTTTTCATTTTACTCCTTTTGATTGATGATGGCAAGCATTGAAGAAAAAGTTCACTGTGCCCTTGTTTAGCTGAAGTCAAGTTCATGTTGACAGTAGGAAGAAAATTTACTTCCCATTATGAGAAGGAGGCTCCCCACAGACAGTTAATTAACTACTGGATGAAAAAGTCAAGGACTCAGGGCTTAGTTTACAACAAGCCTGGATCTGGGAGATGCCAACAAAGCAGAGACTATGGCTGAAACTGAAACGGTGTTGGCAAGGAGTCCCAGAAACATGCACAGCACATCTGCTGAATCCAATATTCCGGAAACCACAGACTACAGAATTCTGATAGGGAACTCCCAAAGCATGCCTACATGTTCAAATGCTATGAGATTACCATGCTAAGTTAGGTTACTGTCAACTAATGAAGTGAAAAATTACAAATTCCATTTATATTCTTGACAAGTTGACCTTTTCTGATGAAGCACCTTTTCCCCTACGTGGCACTATTGTCTATAACATGTTATTGTCATGTTTGGTGTACAGAAAAGCCTTCAAAAGTTTGGCAACTCGAGAATCTTCCGAAGTTCACATTTGGTGTGCTACTAGGAAGTCCTGCCTTATTGGCCTTCCCTTTTCTTCTTATTTTTTTGTCTTGTTAATCCTCACCTGAGGATATTTTTCCATTGATTTTTAGGGAGAGCGGAAAAGAGAGGGAAAGACAGAGAGAAACATTGATGTGAGAGAAACATCGATTGGTTGCCTCCTGCACAAGCCCTGACCAGGGCCTGGGGCTGGGGAGGAGCCTGCAACCCAGGTACATTCCCTTGACTGGAATCGAACCCAAGATCTTTTGGTCTGCAGGCCGATGCTTTATCCACTGAGCCAAACCAGCTAGGGCTGGCCCTCCCTTTTTTTGTGAGAAACTAGAGGCCCAGTGCACAAGATTTGTGCACTTGGGGGCGGGGGAGGGGTGTCCCCCAGCCTGGCCTGTGCCCTTTCACAGTGCGGGAGCCCCGCGATCAATCACCCCAAAGAGGTAGGCTGGAGCCAGGAATCCTGCCTCTGCAGTGGGCACACAGGGCTGCAGGAAGCCTGCCTCCACTGTGCATGCAGCCATCTTGTGACAGCATGAGGGCATCACGCATGAGGGTGTGACGACTACTTAGCCTTTTCTTAGTAAGGATAATTCACATATAAAATTCACCCTTTTAAAGTATACAGTTCAGTGGTTTTCAGTATACTCATAACGTTTGCAACCATCACCACTATCTACTAGTAAGTCTGAATATTTTCATCACCTCAAAAAGAAATTTCATAGCAGATACTCCCTATTTTCCCTTTGTTCTAGCTCCTGGCAACTAATCTTTTTGTCTCTATGGATTTGCATAGTCTGTATGGTTTGTATAAGTGGAATAATACAATCTGTGGCCTTTTGTGTCTTTGACTTTTATTTTATTTTTATAAGAATCTACAAATCAGTGATGGATCTTATTTAGCAGTATTTTAGAATTTTTTTTTCATTTTCACATTGCAGTAATCAATTAAATAATACCCTTTTTCAACAAGACAGAACATCTGTTACTATGAAATGCATGTGTGACAATTTCAGCATGACACTTTCTCGGGCTAGTGGATCAATAGAGGAGGTCTTCTTATTTGCCTTCTTCCCTCACCTGTTCTATCTTTCTTAGACTTCTATTGTGAGGTCATGAGAAAACCATTTTATATGTATCAAAACCTTTTTGCTTGGATGATTGTAAGACCAGAATTACAAATGCAATTTTTTTAGTCACTGAACCGCAGTAGATTATATGTGTGTATGTATATGTGTGTACTTGTGTATATACCTATATATATTTCCTAGCTCTGACCCCTAAGAGGGCCTGGAAGCAATGACAATCTAGTAACAGTGAATATTTCAGTGCTCAGATCTTGGTTTCTAAATATCATTCTCCATTAGAAGGAGTCAGTACTCCTTGGAGAAATGGTTTGTTGTGCTAGAAATCAATGAAGTGTTGAAAGAATGATAAAAACCATGTTAAAAGCACACAGGCATGAGCTTGAAGGAGCTCTATTAGCCAAATCAGTGACATGTTGAACTCAAAACAAATGATAGATTGAACTCATTGAATAAATTGAAATGCATGAGTACATACTGATGTATATAAATGAATAAATGGGGCTAAATGGAATGCTCTATGTTATAGGACAGTGGTCGGCAAACTCATTAGTCAACAGAACCAAATATCAACAGTACAACGATTGAAATTTCTTTTGAGAGCCAAATTTTTTAAACTTAAACTTCTTCTAACACCACTTATTTAAAATAGACTCGCCCAGGCCGTGGTATTTTGTGGAAGAGCCACACTCAAGGGGCCAAAGAGCCGCATGTGGCTCGCAAGTCACAGTTTGCCGACCACTGTTACAGGAGAACACCAACTAATAAATCTAGATAAATGTTGGAATTTGAAGATCACCTTGGGTAACCCTCATAGTAATAATTGATTTAGGCAAAATCATCAATGGATGCTGTAACTAGCAAGTGAAAGTTTGAGCAACATTCTATAAAGTAACCAGCATTTATGCTTCAGAAATGTCAAGGTCATGAAAGAGAAAGTATTCCACATTGAAGTGCACCAAAGAGACATGACAGTGAAATGCAAAACATGATTCTGGATTGGATCATGGACATTAATTATTGGACTTCTTGGTGAAATTTGAATTAAGTCTCTGCTTTTAAATAAGATCATGTTGATATTAATTTCTTGATTTTGATGATTGTACTGTGGTTATGTAGTGTCCTTGGTTTAGGAAATATACACTGGAGTTTTAGGGGGTAATGGGCATCACGTCTGCAACTTAATTTCTAATAGTTCAGAAAACAATTGTGTGCGTGTTTGGGAGAATGTAAGATTATTGAGGGCAACTGTTAAGGTGGAGCAAGGTGTATATGAGATCTTCATTCTATTCTTGCAACTTTTTCTTCGTTTTAAAAACTATTCTACAGTCGTTTTTTTATGTCCTCTTCTAAAGTTGAGTATCTCTATGACCCAATTCACATAGGCTGCTAAACGTTTTTTAAAAAATGATCAGATTGATATAAAGGTGAGTTCAAACTCACCTTCATAGAACATAGGTGAGTGGAAGCTTATGCTTTGAATAAATCAAGGTTGACATGAGACTTTTGATTTTTTTAATCTTAAGAAATATATTCTAAAGTGCATAAAGCATTTTTAAAGAGAGATGCTTGAAGGATAAATAGTATTCTGAATGACAAAACACTCTAGGCATTTATCCCCTGACCTAACCAAATGACAAACCTTGAAACAAGTTCAAAGCTGCAGAAATAACTGGCTCAGACATGTACCAAAATTGGGGGAAATACTAGTACTTCCCACAACCTTGAAATAATAATTAGTCATTAAAGAGAATAAAAGAAAGAGTAGTATCATATTTCATAAATAGAAAAATAAAATTTAATAGTTGAACAGTTCACATTATTTCTTATTTTATTGTTGGGGAAAGCTTGTAAAGTTAAATCAAGCTTTTTAAAAATCCTCATCTGAGATATTTTTATTGATTTTATAGGGAGAAGGAGAGAGAGAGAGAGAGGGATGGCATCCCATATGTGCACTGACTAGGGAATGTGCCCTCATTGGGAATCGGACCAGCAACCTTTCCATGCATAGGACAACCTCCAACCAATGGAGCCACACCGGCTATGGCTGAAGCTTATTTTCACGTCCATTCTTCACCTCCCCAACCTCACCCCACCTCCTTCAGGTGGTGTGCAAGGGAATCGAAAGCTCTTAATATAGTCATCACTTTCCCCAGTGTCAGTATAGTCTATTGGATGCTTCCCTTTCAGTGCCATTAAGCCCAGACAGGTTAAATTTCATTTTACACCCTTTAGTTTGGCATTGGTCTTCTATAGTTTATTAGTATCTATCTTTCTAATTTTTCTTAACTTTACTTCCCTATAGAAATCCTCTTCAGACATACTTGTGTTTATTTTACCCTGAAAAAAAATTCTTTGGTTCTAGTTGCATGTGATTCTCTCACCTCTGTTCTTTCCTGAATTTTGCTACTTAGCTGACAAAGCACATCATGGGTTCTATTTCTTCCTGGAAGCAGTTTCTAATCACTCTTGGTCCACAGTGACTTTTTTGTTTTAAGGAATCTTGCAGCTTGTTTGTTAATGCCTTTTCTTTGATTTAATCATATGTTTCCTATTAAATCTTCATTTTTGTTTTACTATTTGTGTCTGTACCCTGTGTCTTCTCAATTAATTTGTAAATTCCAAAAGAGGAGATGCCATATTTATACCTCACAATCTTCCTGACAGTGTCTAGCTATTTTTTAAATTGAATTACTGTTTGATGTATGCAGTTATCCTTTAAGTACTTGTTACTTAATATGGATATAAATCTTTTAAAATTGGCATTTTATTTTTGCTTCCTGGCAACTGTTTACACTTGAAATTATTTTTTAAAAATGATTTAGTGTAGGTAAATTTATTTCTCTGTGAATAACTGGAAAAAAACAGCATAAAAGAAAATGGGTAGAGAAAATTTATCTTTTATAATGGAAGTCACCATCTCTTAACATTCTGTTTAAGAATGCCCAAATACAGGTTGAATATGATACTAGTGGAAAAAATTTTCACAGTTTTCATTGGGTAATATGCAGCACTTGCCTTTTAAATAGAATATAGAATATAAAATGTTGTTTTAAAGAAAGGAAAAAGTACTCATGCTTACCTGTATACTAGGATAAGTAGAGTTAATAAAGAAAGAATATGTTGGAGATAGGTTAAAAAAGAACAACTAGAAATCTAGAAAAATGAGTGCCTTTTATTTGAAAAAATAATTCACATGTGTGTATTTGGCTTCAGGGAGCCAAAATATTATGCCAGCATTTTGTTTTTACTATATTTAGGGCCAATTGATGTACATTATTTAAGATCAGTGTGGTCAAGATTCCTCGCCATTATAGTAGTTATATTTTTGATCAGCCAGATTTTTTCAGAAAACATGTTTTTGTTGAAATTTTTTTAGAGAGGGAGGGAGAGAGAAACATTGGTCAGTGGCTCCCTTCTTCATGCCCCCTACTGGGGATTGAGCCTGCAACCCTGGCATGTGCCCTGACTGGGAATCCAGCTGGGGACCTCTTTGGTTATGGGTCTATGCTCAACTACTGAGCCACATCGGCAGGCTAAATAGCCAAAGCTTTCCATATGACAAACTTATTTTTTTCTCTTTCAGCTACTAATTATTTTTGAAAAGTAATAAGCATCTGTAAACTCACTGTTGAGGGGGGGAAAAGCAGTGATTTTGGCAACAATCTACATCTTAATATTATATTGCTAAGATTTACCCATATTGTTGTGTTTCACTTGGCTCATTTGTTTTAACTGCTGTGTTGTATTGTTTGGATATTCCATGGTTTATTCATTTACTTTCCTGTTGATAGACATTGTATTGTTTTTGGTATTCTGAAGATACACATTCTTAGGCATCTCTCTTATACAACTTTTGGGGAATGTGTATCTATAAGTAGAAATGCTGGGCCATATGGTATATAAATGCTCAGTTTTAGGAGATAATGCCCAATTAAACTGTTTTCCAAAGTTTTTGTCCTTTTGAGTTGGCTCCTGAGTCATTTTTATATAATCCCAGTAGCATTTGAGAGCTTCTTTGTATGACAAGCTGTTAAAGGATCATCTTACGCATTTTTTGTTCCAGATCTGACGCCAACCTTTTTTCTAAGGACCCCTGGTTCTTTTGGAAATATATATGTAGAGGCCACAATTTGAGCACCAAGTGTGCCCACTGTTGAATGGTCAGTGCTTCTAGGCCTTCTTATTGGATAAAGATAAGAAATATGTATGTTTGGGGAGAAAAATACACCATGAATTCATACTGATGTTTTCAATTCAAATTCAATAATATAGGGTTTTAGCTTATTTGATTTTATTTATTATCTCTCTTTTCTCGTGTTGAAACTTTTGGTTCTAAATGTTATCAACATAATTATTTAAGTTTAAGCTAAAACAGATTTAGTTTTAGAATAGCAATATTATTACTAGCACTGTGGTTACCAAAAAATAGTAATTTCTTGATATTTCTTCCTTCTCCCTTCCCTAGGATATTCCATTGGGGTGAAAAGTAAATTCCTGTGTTTTAAAGTCATTTGAAGTGATTCTTGGTGTGGTTGAATTTCATTTTACTTTTGGTTTTTAGGGTTGGCTTTCCTCCCTTCATTTTTATTTAATTGTACTTTATAATTTAGTAAATGGTTATATGGTTCCCAAACCAAATCTGTAAAGCAAGATACATTTAGAGAAAACTAGCTTTCATTCCCTTTCATTCCAGTGATATTAGCCAGGTCAATGGAGAGCACTTGCTACTTTTAAGATTCTTTGTCTTTAACTTTTGGCATTATAATTATGATGTGTCTTGGTTAGGCTACTTTGGGATACATCATATTTGAGATACTTTGTGCTTCCTGAACTTATATGTATTTTTTCTTCACCTAGTTACGGAAGTTTCAGTCATTATTTTTCTAATAGATTTTCAGTCTCTTTCTTTTCTTCTTCTAGATGTTGGTCCAGAGGTCCCTTAAACTATTTTCATTAATTTTTTTTTTCTTTTCCAATTGGGTATTTTCTGCTACTTTGTTTTCCAGATTGCTGATTCAGTACTCTGCTTTATCTAACCTGCTGTCGATTCTTTCTTGTGTACTCATCATTTCAGTTATTCTATTCTTCAGTTCTGATTGGTTCTTTTTTATGTTTTCTTTTTGTTGAAGTTCTCACTGAGTTTATCTGTTCTGCTCCCAAGTTCATTGAGTATCCTTATAACTAATGTTTTGAACTCTGTATCTGGTAGACTGCTTGTCTTCATTCATTTAGTTCATTTTCTGGAGTTCTGTCTTATTCTTTAATTGGGGAAATGTTTCTTTGTCTCCTCATTTTGACTGACTTCCTGTGTTTGTTTATATATTAGGTGGATCTGCTATGTCTTCTGTCTTGACAGGTTGGACCTATATAGTAGGTGTCCTGTGCAGTCTTCCTGGTCACCTGAGCTGGCTGCTCCATGGGTGCCCTCCTGTTGTAGTTGGGCCTTGACTGCTGCTGGCATATCAGTGGGTGGGGTTGACCCTTAAGCTGACTGTGAGAGAGCTGGCCACAACTACAGCAGATAAGATGTTGTGTGGGGCTGAGCCCAGAGCAAGAGTTGCTTTGGTGGGGCTCTGGTGCCATCTGAGACTGCCCTTTGGGTGTGTCATTTGAGGAGCTGGATGGGTGCTCTGGTGTGGTCTGAATGTGACCACTGGGTCTGTTGGGTCTGGAGCCTCTTAGGAGAGGCTCCAGTGCAGGTTAAGATAAGCTGCTGCTTGTGCAGGGATTGGGGCTGCTTAGTAAGAGCTACAAAGTGATCTATGATTGGTTGCCACTTGTGCTGGGCTTGGGGGTTCTTGAGAGAGGCTATGTTGTGAATTGAGGCTGGCTGCCACTAATACTGGGGGCTTAGGACCCTTTGGTAGGCATTACTATGTGAGCCAAGGCCAACTGCCACCTGTGTCAGGCCTGTGGCTGCTTAATTGGAGCTATGTTACTAGCCAAGACTGGCTGCTACTTACGCCAGGGTTGGGGTCACCGGTTTGGAGTTGAGACCAGTTGCTGCTGGTGCTGGGCATGGGGCTGCTTGGCAGGATATATATATCTTCTATAATAATAAAAGCATAATATGCTAATTAGACTGGACAACCTTACAGACGAAGCCAGGGCTGCGAGAGTTGCCCAGGTCCCGGGTGCCTGCCGGCAGCTGGAGAGAAGCCCCATTTCCAGGTGTCTGCTGGTGGCTGGAGGGAAACCGATGTCGGTAGCCCAGGGAAGGCAGGCCTACTCTTGCATGAATTTCATGCATTGGGCCTCTAGTGTGGGATTTATGGACCTTTGAGAAAGTCTGTAGCACAAGCCTAAGGCAGCCACTACTGGTGTGGAATTGGTAGTTCTTTGAATGAGTGTCAGGCTGGGTGAGCAAGTTGGAAGGGAATCACGAGGGTGAGTGAGACACACGATGTTAGCTACGTTAATGGAGAGCACAGATTTGCCTCCCCCACAACTGCACTCATCTGGCTGGATGGGATGAGAGCTCAATAAAGGAACAATGGCATCTACCAGCACTTCCATTCCTTAGGAGAGTTGCCCCTCCAGCCCTCACCCTGAAGTTAGTCAATTTAGTTTGTCCCTATACGACCCAGGCGTATTTTGAGTTGCTGCCCCTGCACCGGAGCTTAGAGTAATGAGTTTGTGCACTGTCCCTTTAACAGCAGGTTGTCTTGGTCTCCTGCAGCCCTTTGTCCCTTTGGGACACAATCCCCACTGGTTTTCATAGCCAGATGTTATGGGGCCTCCTCTTCCTGGCATTGGTACCCTAGGCTGGCTAGCCCAGTGGGGAGTTAGGACCCCATTATTCCTCAGGAGGGGCTTCTGCAGCTGATAGCCCTCCTATTTCTTTTTTTTTAAATGTGTTTTTAAATTACTTTCAGAGAGGAAGGGACAGAAACATCAATGATGAGAAAGAATCATTGATTGGCTGCCTCTAGCACACCCCCTTCTGGGGATCAAGCCTGCAACCCGGGCATGTACCCTGACCAGGAATGGAATTGTGACCTCCTTGTTCATAGATCAATGCTCAACCACTGAGCCACACCAGGAGGGCAGCCCTCCCATTTCTTAATCAACACACCGTGGGTGTGGGACCTGGCCATTTCCCATCTCTGCCCTTCCTACCATCTCAACATGGGTTTTTCTTTCTATCCTTAATTAGAGGCCCAGTGCATGAATTCATGCACAGGTGGGGTCCAGCCGGCCCACCCCGATCGGGGCCGATTGGGCCAGGCTGGCTGGGGAAGGGGACATGAGAGGTTGACCAGCTGACCCTGTCCCCTATTGGGATGAGAGGGGCCAATCAGGGGTGGGACCGACCAGGGGGAGGGGCCGTGGGTGGTTGGCTGGCCCCACCTCGTATTGGGGTTGGGGGACTAATGGGGGTGGGGCCAGCTGGGGGGAGGGGCTGCAGGCAGTTGGTCAGCTGGCCCCGCCCCTGATTGAACTCCCGGTCAAAGGGACAATTTGAATATTAGCCTTTTATTATACCATATCCTATCTAATAAAGACGGAATATGCAAATTAACTGTGACTTCATGACAAAGATGGTGCTGCCCACAGCCAATAAGGAGAGAATATGCAAATTGACGTGACAAGGCCAGAGGCGGAAGGCAGCTCTAGCCAGAGGCGGAAGGCAGCTCTGGCCAGAGCGAAAGGTGAAAAGGCGGCTCTGGGCCGGAGCGAAGGCAGTGCCGGCAGCCAGGGGAAGGAAGGCCTATTCTTGCATGAATCTTTGTGCATCAGGCCTCTAGTAGGATTATAGGACTTCCGTTCAGCTAGTCTTTTCAGGTGGTTCTCAGTGATGGTCTTTCTATAATTTAATTGTAAATCTGATGTGATAGTGGGAGGAGGTGATCTTAGAGTTTATTCTTCCATCTTGATCGGAAGTCTTGTTTTCCTTTTTTTGATAGAGCTGACACTTAAATACAGTTAAGTTTATACAGATGGATATAGAAATAAATGAAAGCTAACCTAATTTTTCTTATGAAAGTAGGAAAAGTTTATATTGTATATAAGAAATAATGAATTTTAGGGTCTTGGTTTTTGAAATCTTAAAATAAATGCTGGTACTTTTTTCCTAAAGGAAGTGAAGAGATTTAGGTCAATTTGAAAGACATTTATAAAGTAGAATTTAGTGGATAGTGATTGACTGGATTTAAGCAGTGAGGGAGAAGGAGTAAAGAACAATATGTAAGTTTTTTCCTTGAGCAATGAAGTGAATGGTAGTACCATTCAAGAAAATTGAAACTATAGGGAGATGGACAAGTTTGCTTGGTGAAGATAGTAAATGAAGTGAGAAGAAAAGAAGACCTAGAACACACTTCTGAGGAATACTAAGTATAAGCCAAAAAAAGAGGACACACTTAAGGAAGAATGGTCAGAAGGCTAGGAAGTAAACTAGTCTGGGGAGCATAGGGGAAAAGAATCATTCCTGAAAGAGGGGATGGTTAATATCTCTCCTTTTTCCTCACCCCCAGTCTCCAGTACTACCATTTACTTTCTGTTGATGAGTCTGACTTTTAAAGTGAGATCATGTGATATTTGTCTTTCTGCTTGTGGTTTATTTCACTTCAGGATAATGTCCTCCAGGTTCATCCATGTCATTGCAAATAGGAGAATTTTATTTTTTAAGGCTGAATAATATTCCATTGTGTATATATTTCAGATTTTTCTTTATCCATCCATTGATGGATGGACATGTGTTGGCTATTGTGAATAATGCTACTTTTCAGTCCTTTTATTTTTAACTTCTTTAGGTGGATAATTAGCACAAATTATATTTTTGTTATTTATTGCAAAATACTTAACGTTTTTCCTGAGTTTTTTTTCTTTCACTCATGGTTATTTAGAAACTAGAGGCCTGGTGCATGAAATTTGTGCATGGGTAGGGTCCCTAGGCCTGGGTGGCGATCAGCGCCAATCTGTGGGGTGACTGGTGGGGCAATTGGGGCCCCTGCTCACACCCACCTTGGCCTGGCACTGTCCACTCACCTGCTCCACCATCTTGCCATGGTCCTGCTCTCGTTGGGGCCCATCGGGGCTGGCAGCGCCACCCCTGCTGCCTGCTGCCTGCTGCCAGCGCTGTGTTGCCCACACCTACCATGTTCTGCGCTGCCCCCTGGTGGTCAGTGCACGTCTAATTCCCAGTCGGTTGAACTCCTGCCTGTAGGGACAATTTGCACATTAGCCTTTTATTATATAGGATTCTCTGATTTTCTCCCTGGTTATTCAGTTGGAAACAGTATTTATTTATTTGTCCTTTTAGTTCTGTTGCTTTTTTAAAATATATTTTTTAAAATATATATTGGATACATACTCATTATAAATTATTTTTTCATGGTTAACTGAAAGTTTATCATTATGAATTGACCCTCTCTTTCTCTAGAAAAACTTTTAAAAGTGTTTTTTGGCTAATATTCATACGACTGCACCATGCATCTTTTGGTTAGTATTTTCGTTATAAATCTTCTTTCCTTCTTCTTACTTTGAATTTTTGTGTATCCTTATATTTTAGATGTATCTCTTTTAAATATGACATGTTTTATTTGCTTTTTGTTTTTTAATTCAGTCTGACAATCTATCTTTTAGCTAGATTACTTAACCCATTTGCATTTGATGGAATTACTTATATTTCAGGTTTATAGTTACTATCTTATTTTGTGATTTTTATTTGTTCTTTTTATATTTGTCTTCTCCTTTCTTGCCTTCTTTTGCATTAACTTAAAAAATACTTTATTTTTTTGAGCAGTTCTAGGTTCACAGCAAATTGAGCAGAAGGTACAGAGTTCTCATAAATCCACTGTCTCTGTCACATACAACCTTCTTGACCAGAATGGTGGTTACGATTGAGGAACCTACGTTGACACATCATCATCCGAAGTTTATATTAGGATTAACTCTTGGTGTTGTACACTCTATGAGTCTTGACAAATGTACTGTGATACTTATCTACTATCAAAGTATAGTACAGAATAGTTTCATTGCACTAAAAATCCTGTGTGCTTTGCCTATTCAATTCTTCCTCCCCCAACCCACAGCAACCATTGATCTTTTATATTATCTTCCTTCTCCAGAATGCCATAGTTGGAATCATTAGTATGTAGCCTTTTCAGATTGGCTTCTTTCACTTAGTAATATGCACTTTAGGTTCCTCCATGTCTTTTCATGACTTGGTAGCTCATTTCTTTTTCATACTGAATACCTAGTCCATTGTCTGTATGTGCTATGATTTATTTATCCACTCCCCTACTAAAAGGTATCTTGGTTGCTTCCAAGTTTTTGGCAATTATGATTAAAGCTGTTGTAAATATCCGTGTACAGATTTCTGTGTCGACAAGCGTTTTCATTTCTTTGGGGTAAATACCAAGGAGCGTGATTGCTGGATTATTGTAAGAGTATATTTTGTTCTGTAAGAAACTGCTAACCTGTCTTCCAAAGTGGCGGTATTCCACCAGCAATGAATGAAAGTCCTTGTTTCACATCCTCACTAACATTTGGTGATGTCAGTGTTTTAGATCTTCACCATTCTAATAGGTGTGTAGTGATATCTCATTGTTGGATTGATATTTTCTTCTCAATTTTCTCCTTCCATTAGTTTGGAAGTTACTCATTTCTGTTCTTGTCGTGGTTACCCTAAACATTTAAAATAACTTTTTAAGGTCTAAGGTTGATGAATACCACTGATTTCTTCTCAGACATTAAAATGACCTCAGAATTTTTAAATTACTTTTGCCGACTTCGTGGCTTATTTGTTTTTGCTGGTTTGTATTTCAATTTTATCTTATTTTTGAGACCTCAAAAGGTATTATTATTATTATGGGTTTAATACGGGATTTTACACTTGTGTTTCTCACTTTTTTCCTTTTTGCATTTTCAGTACATCCATGGAGACATTTGGTCTGTGCCAAAGGTCCTTGAAATTTGGTCTTATCCAAAATGTCCGCAGACATTTAGTCCATCTATAATAATAAAAGTGTAGTATGCTAATTAGGCCAGATGTCCTTCCGGACGTTTTTCCGGGGCTGCTGCTGCAAGAGCCTGAGTGGCGGCCAGGGCTGCTGCCTTGGCCCTCGGAGCCCCTTGCACGAATTTCGTGCATCAGGCCTCTAGTAGTTAATATAAACGTGTTCTTCTGTAAGATTCTATACCCAACCCACCTACCTAACCTATGTGCCATTACCAGCTAGGTTACTGAGGCAGAAAGGTTTATTATTGGCAATACAGCCACAACACAATTATTGATGAATAAAATATGATAGTATATTTTATGTATTAATCTTATAAACCAAAAGTATAACTAAATATTATGGGCTATTTGAACCCAGGGTCATTTTCTAAATCTGGATGTTATGGACATGACCAAATGTCCACCGATCTCAGATTGCCACCTGGTATTACTTTCCTTCAGCCTAAAGTATATTCATATTTAAATAGATCACAATTAAAGTCTAAAATTTTCATGTATTTCAAACTATTGAACTTTTATAAGTGGGACAAAGATAAGTTAAAGTTTGCATGGTAGTTATAGTGATATCATGATGGTGATGGGAGTTTTTTATTTTGTTTTAAATATTGAGAAAACTTGACTGAATTTGTAGTACTATAGGCTAATAAACACTAGGTGGTGCAATTGTGCAAGGACCATATAATGAAGTATGTGGACAATTTATTTTTTGTTTTTATTTTTTGGAAGGCAGGAGGATGAAATAAAAATTCGGGTTGAGGAAACTCTTTGTAAGTAAGAATTCTTAAAATATTAAAATGAATGGATAAATCTTTCTGTTTTATTAACTGTTCCAGGATTTAAGTGGGGGCCTTTCTTTTGATTTAGACAAAGGTCTCAAAGTTTGAATATTGTTTATATTGCATTTTAAACTCAACTAACTACAGAAAGAAAAAAACAATACAAAACAGAAAACTGATTCAATTTGGTTATAAGTATTTAAATATTGACTTGTTCTGTGACTACAGTTAAATAGGCTTACCCTCTACTATGTCAAATCACTCTAAATGCCGTAGGATTTGAGCAATTATCCGTAATGTTATATGTTTCATCTTATCAAGTGATTGTTGATCAGTTAGAACTTGAAAAGTAGCTTTCCTCTTGGCATGTTTTGTCTTATATCCATTAAATTAAAAAAAATTCACAACCCTTACATTCCTATATAAGTTCGGGTCATTGAATTGTTAAATTGAAGATTTAGTTTCTAAAATTAAAAATAATTATTATTGATTTATTTGTATATTAAAGAAAATAATTTCTAGGCAGATAATTATTTGAAGTCTTAATTCTTAATTTTGAAAGTCCTCTCCCCCACAACCCCCCCCCCCCCCCGCTTTCTGTTTTTCCAATTTGAGATACAGTTCTTTTAGGAAACTAAAAGCAAGTCATGTTTTCCAGCAATTTAATAAATTATATAATTTCAGTTACATTTGTATTTAAATGTCTTTCAATATTTTGGAAGCACAAAATGAAGCTATCTTATCATTTTAAAATATTCACTGACAATTACAGAAAAATCAGAATCAATTTAAGTACTTAAGTAGGTATCATAACTGACAGAATTACAGAAACTGTGTGTATTTTTCTAACTGTGAATTATATATCCTCTATCAGACACAGAGTTAAACAAAACTGATTTTTGCATTTTATTAATGTAGTGAAATAACTTAGGATTTTAAAACATATTTTCCATGTACAAACAACTATAAAAAATTATATTTTTAAAAATTTACAAATTTGTTTTACAAAATTCTTTCCTTCTAATGTTCTATTACTTCAAGACTATCACATTTAGTGTTTTCCTTTTGCGTCTTTGATATTTACACTTGGAGGTAATATTGTTTTATTACTTATGAATACATTATATCTTACACATTTATTTTAGAATATATTTAAGCTTCTTTATAATATATAATACCATAGGTTATATCAGTAATTAGCAGAGAAAGTTTGAGGGGAAGAGTCATTTTCCTTCTATTTGTGAAATAGGGGTATATGTGTGCACACATAGACATACATGTATTAGAGATGGTTTGGGATTACTGTGAGTCCAAGCAGTTGGGCCATTGCTCGTGGCTTATTTGATGATATATAGTATTTTCATTTTTAATTTATTTTCCATTCCCTTTGAAACTTTTGGAATGTAATGTGTAATTAATATTCTATTGAAAAAATATAGATTTAGTATTTAAGTCATGCAAGCTAGTTTTAGATAAAATGTTATAGAAATAATTTATGGAATTAAAAAATCAATATTTTTATAGTAGTTCGCAGCCTTTATAAAATGACTTGCTGCTCTTGGAGATATATCCATTTTCACAATTGTCACTATTTAATGGCACCCATTTTAGCTACATTAGCCAGGGGGCTGAATAGCCATGAAAATGGGAGTGACCTCCGACCTCAGAAAATCATTTTTTTAAAAGAGAATTGAAATATTGGTGATAGGAAATTTGAATTGCTCTCGCAGCTGCAGTGTTTGTTCTGTGAATACTTAATTTAGTTTAGAGCTATACTTTTTCTCCCAAATATGTCAGACTTTCAGAAGCATCAAATTCCCTTCAGGAAGAAAAAAATGCTTCCTTCCCAGGCCTATAGCATTTGAATGTGATATTCAGGCTTCAAACAGTTTCATTTAGCTAATACATATAGTCTTAAGAATGGGAATCCTCACATTGGACACGCTCTATTAAACATATAGCTATTCAGGCCTCAACCAAGATATTGCTATGTAGGCACTTATTTTAGATAATCCTTATAATGACAGTAACTCAACTTCTTAGCTGTGTAGAAGACTGCTAGAGTGCTGGAGATACAGGCATGCATGCACGTGTGTGAGTATGTGTGTGTGTGGTGTAGGTATATTACTAATGTATAAATATGTCTGAATATATATATAAGTATTATATAAATTTGTTAAGATTTTATGAAGAATCTGGATTTTGTACTATATATATATGTACATATTTATTTAGATGTTTGAAAGATAAACTGTGCAAGCCTTATTTTTGATGCATGGAGAGTTTCACATAGAATACTCGTTAAGGTAAAGGAATTGCTATGGCTGATTCTCACATGCTGACTACAAATTTAGCCCAAAGACATTTAAAAGTGATGTCAAAAAAAGGCCAATTGTTCTGTGGTTTCATTAGTTAGCAGTTACTAACTGATCTGGCTTTACACAACTCTTCTACCCTTACTTTTAAACATTTAATAATACAGTTGTTGATCAGAGAATGAGGGGGGAAAAAAGGGGCAGAAACCCAATATTTGCTGCTGTAATACCAACTGAGGCAAAAGTAAAACATTTGCTATGTATTTTAATATCTGTTCCTCTGTTTTTCATAATGTTAAGTGATTTTGAAATAAAAAACCAAGAAAGAACATTATGTTAAAAAATTTATGAAAGTAATCTGAAGTTGTTTTTAACATATACAATTAAAAATAATGTGAAATAAAATATTATGTATGATTATAACTTAACTATACACTGAGTTGAATTATAAATCCTAATAGTAAAAACTGTGTGCAGTTTTGAAACAAAATCATAATGTTTAAATTATTTAAAAAATGGGTCCAATTAAAAGCTGAAATATATAATTAAATTGTTTTAATTAGGAAAATATGTAATAAATATAGTTCTAGCTTGCTGATTTTTTGCATTTTTGTATTTAACATAATCACATAGAGATATTATTATTTTCATGTACAATGTAAAACACTCACATATTTCCTGGTCCACCATTAGCATTTCTTTATTTCTGAACGGTTGGTTGCGGGGAGCCTCTTGCAAGCACCAAGCCCATTCCTTAGCCTACCATAAGAGAAATCTGTACCAACAAGCTACTCTCGCCACATAAAAATCTGCTCTTAAAGTGAATTCATTATTCACTTTAATGAATTAAAATTCATGTAATGAATTTTCTGAATTCCCTGCCTTTTAATTCCATAGATTAATTTGTTTGCACTTGTTGTAAATACTCTGACTTTATAGGAGTTTAAACTCATTATAAAAGAAAAACAAATATTTTGATGTTTTATAAGAATGTTATTATCAGAGGCCAAGTAAATGTTTATGCCTGTTGTTTATAAAAATAATTTTAGTAAGTTAAATATTGTTTCTTAACATAGAAAACTTATTTTTTTCTTAAGTAGAATTGTTCAGACCATCTTTAAGCTACCTTTAAATAGTGATACAGAAAACAGTTTCTATATAGTTTTTAAAAGTCTAATTTTTAAAATTTGTTTTTCAAGATAATACTCATTACAAATCTTCTGGGACAGAACCTTTTTATAGAATATCTTCTATTTAGAATACCAGTAAAAATGATGAAATTGCTAGACTATTTAAGAAATAAAAAAATATAAAGCATTCTCTGAATCACTCAAGAAATGATTTATCAAGTCTATAAATAAATGACGATACTTATTAGAATTACTGGTTCAAATTCTCTGATTGCTTACATATAATAGTTCAACTATTAGAAAGAAATATACTGTTAAAATTAATTTGATACTAGTTGGAGTAATCAAAGTTTTACCAGAATTTTTTCTTTTTAACAATCATTTGTGGAGCAGACACTATTCAACATACTCATTTTACTCAAACAACATGTTATAGAAGCTTTAGCAATGCAAAAGAATTCTATCTGCTTTCGCCTTGTAATACATGCACAATTTTGACTTCAAATGAAAAGGAGGCTTTAGGCATCAAAAAATTATTCAGATTGTCATGAGTTAATACGGTTTTTTATATGTAAAATTGTGGATTAATGTCTTAGAAGAAAATATAATTTTTTTAAAAATTAACTGCATATTTTGGGAAATTTTCACTTTTTGTCAAATATATTGTTGCTAAAATAGGTTTCCTTTAAATATTTTAGCAACAGATGTTGACACAATATTTTTTAACAGTTTATTAGAGTTCTAACCACCTTGGGTTCAATAATTAAAAAGGGGAAAATTGAGAAAAGTCTGAGAAATATACACCAGCTCATGATTTCAGTGATTAGCACTGTATTGTTTTGAAAATATCACACTAACCACAGTTATTTTGCATTTCATTTCATGTGATTTTTTTTTCCAGAACAAAATAAAAGAGACTGATTTCCATGAATAAATAATTTACTTTTCTTAAGTGTTATTACTTCATTAGAAGTGATAGGATTCTGACTCTCAGAATCATTAGACAGTGAAATTCTATCAGGCTAGTTCATCTTTTTTGCCAGCTTTATTACTTTAAAAAATGTAAGCCCTTATAATTGTGGAGTTCTTGTCAGTTTGAAAATACATGTCAAAATAATATATGCTTTAAAAACATTTTCCTTGAATAATATATCAATGAATGTTTTTAAAGGAGGTGTTGACACTAGTGATTTTGATGGCTAATATTAAACTATAAAGAAAATATACAGGGTGATGTAGTATATTTAAAGCAGACATGTCATATATGCTAAAATTGTTGGGGTATGGAAATCATTTTCATGCTTGTCTGAATTTCTTTCCCTTTGAATACCCAAAGTAATTTGTCAAAAGCAAATTTTTTATTTGGAGGAATGGTTTAAAATATTTTTAAATGATAAAAACTTTAAGTAGGTTACAACATCCCAATTCTGCAGGGTAGTCATATTTCTCAATGTTTTTTATTTTTCTATACTGGCGTATTAATGAGCCAATTCACGCATAGTGAGTTTTTACTTTAACATCTTATTTTGGATTCTATACATCTAATTTTATATTTTTACATGTTATTTTAAATAATATTGCCAACAATTTATAATTGTTATATATAATTAAGACATTGATTATATTTTACTTGCTTAAAGGCAGAGGTCTGGACTATATGACTCTTCAGGTTTCTTTCCTAGCATTTTGAGCTGTACTTTTACAAATTATTAGAGTCAGATTTTGCCATTGGGGGACGTATGTTCTTGTGTAGCAGAGATAAGTATCATTCATTCATTCAGTTGACAATGAATATTTATAAAACATCTAGTGTGTTCTATAAGTGTAAGTATGGTGCCTATGGTAGCTCAAGTTGCTTACAGTCTTGTGGGGGAGACAGACAAGTAAGTAGGTAATTAAAAGCTAAATGTAAGTTGATGAGTGCTATGATTAGGAAAGCAAATAGTATTCTGAAAGTGCCTGTGGTGGAATTAGGTTTTGCCATTAGCAAGGCCTGGTGTTGGAGAAAGCTTCCTGGAGAAAGTTTTGGATAACTTTCCTGAGGCTTAGTATGTGTAAGGGTTAGTCAAGTATAGGGTTGAAAGGGAGAGAGGAGAGTTAAGTGAATCTACCGTGAAATAATATGTATAAAGGCAAAGAGGAGCTGGAGGACGGCATGACTCATGGAACTCCAAGACTTTAGTGTTCAGAGATGAAGCTGGAGCTGTGAGCAACTGTTGATCATTTATGCATTGTCCTGTGTATCATATTTTCATCCTTGGTGTGCTGTGGGAAGTTGTTTAGAAAGGTTGTGCTGGCAGTAGTGTACAGAATGGATTGGGAGGAATCAGATTAGAGGCAGGGGTACAAAGTGAGGACTTTCTGAGTGATTGGTTGAGATGTGTTGGAGTCATAAACTATTTTGATAGCAATAGAGATGGAGAAAAGTAGATGAATTTATGAAATATTTAAGTACAAACAGTAACAGGTGGTGATTGACAAGCTGTGGAGATTTGTGGAAGAATTAGTATTGATGGTGACACTCAAGTTTCTGACTTAGGTAACTAGGTGAATGAGACTTTTACTCAATGTGATTGGAAACATGAAAGGGGTCTAAAAGGAAAGAATATGAATTCAGTTTTAAAAACTGTGAACTTAATGTGAAATACTGTGTGGAGATGGCCAGTAGAAGTTAAATATATAAAGCAGATACTTGGGAGATAAATGCAGACTAGTGACTAAGAATCGTCAGCATGTAGGTAGAAATTGGAGTAGATGAAATGTTTTGAAGGAGGATATAAAGAGAAGAGAGGAGGATTAGGAATAAGACCCTGAGGGATCCAACATTTAAGAGATGGACAGATGATAAAGAACCATACTGAGGAAGAAGAAAAATACTAAGAAGCAGCAGCTGGAGAGACGTAGGAGGAAAATGAGGAGAGTGCAGTGTCACTAAAATCAAAGGATGAAAGTGATTAAAAAGCTATCAGGCAGTTAGAGTAGAAATGTAATTATAGTAGAAAGTGCACACTATATGGAAAATGTGATGAAGATTTCACCTGACTAGGGAACAGGAATGCTTCATGGAGGAGGTGGCATCTGAAAAGCTTAAAGAAGGTACTGAATGTTGGGAAATATATTCCAGGTAGAGGGACGAGCATAGTAAAAGGTAGGAAAGCATAAGGCCATAGATGTAACAAGTTATATGTCATCTAGTGACAATTCTAGGGTTTGTATTAGAGGTAGGACTAGAAAGGTAGTGGTAAATGATTATGAAGGCCTTGATTGTCATGCTAAATCTCTGTGTTCTTGGCAATGGGGCACCATAGGAGGATTTTAAAGAGGATTTATTTCATTCCTTTTAAGGCTGAATAATATTTCATTGTATGGGTATACCACAACTATTTATCCATTTATCAGCAATATATTCTTTAGGGATGAATACATAAGTAATAATCTGTTTTGAAAATGGGAAAGGGAAGAGTAACTGGAAATTTAAGGTGCTCATTATCTCTGGAGGAGGGAATGAAAGGGATGCAAATAGGGAGGGGTCATAAGATTTTAAGATTTCGTAGTGGTGTGTTTCTTAAGCTGGATAGTGGGTACAGGATATTCATTTTATTATCCCTTAAATAGTACTTAAATGTATTATACTTAAATTTGTATGATATAGTTCACAGCTTTTAAAAATTTAAATGATAGTCCCTTTAGTTTAATTTCAGTGTCTTGTAAATGGAGAAATGATATGATGATATCTGTTGTTTGAAAGATTTATTTATCATTGGGTTGGGTAGGGGCAAAGACACCTCTTTAGATAGATTATTGAAATAGCCCAGGGAAGGAGTAGGAAGCCTGGACCAAATCAAACGATAGCAATGGACAAGAAGGACATTAATGTAAATCAGGCAAAGAACCCCACAAAGAACAGTATTTATAAGCTGGTGAAAGGGTCAAGGTAAAGAGGAGGTGTTCATTTCTAGTTTATTTTCTTGCCTTTTTCTCACTGATGTTAGGCCTCCCACTATTCTCCCTGCCTCACTCAACAGAAGGCCTCTCTTCATTCTAAAAAAATGTCATCAAGCTTTAATGTCTCATTTTTTTTCTCCCGACTTCACATTAAGAAGCATGAGGAGTCTAAGATTTTACCCTACTTGCCAACTAAAAAGTTAGCCTACCACAGCTTAATGACTATGTCTTCTCTTCCCAAAGCTTTATTTATCAAATATTTATTGAATACTTATGATACAGTGAGGGAATATTACAGAGCAGCTTTATGTAGCATTAATGCTGGTTGAAGACGTAGGAAGAAGTGATATTTGCACAGAAATCTGAAGCATGAGAAGCATCAGATTTCTACATAAAATCAGCACAAAGGCTCTGAAGCAGTAATAGGCTTGATGTTTTTGAGGAACAGAAAGCAAGCCCATGTTTCTGGACTATGGAGAGCTAAGGAGCAAAGTTGTAAGATGAGTTTGGAGAGGTAGGTCATGACATGAGGTTTGATTTTTTAAAAATATCTGTAACCTCTATTACTCCACTATATCTTTCCTCTTAATTTACTGATATTCTATGGCCTTTTCCCCTTCTAAATCCCTTTTAAAAGATGCTACTACTTCCCTTTCTTTTCCAAATTCTTTCAGATGGGGGAAGAATCTATATATATAAAAGCCTAATAGCAAAGTGTCCCCTCGGGAGTTTGAACAGGAGACCGGGAGTTCGATTGCTTGCTGTGATGTGTGCTGACCACCAGGGAGTGGCACAAAACAAAGGAAGGCCCTGGCCAGCAGCCAGGGAAGGGAGGCCCCAGCCAGCAGTCAGCAGCTGGGGAAGGGAGGCCCCTGCTGGGAGCTGGAAGGCCCTGATCTGCCCTGATTGCTGGCCAGCCTTAGGGACCCTACCAGTGCACAATTTTCATGCACAGGGCCTCTAGTTAAAATATAAATTCTCAACACTATTAGACAAAAAGAAATGATGCCATTAGAAATTGCAAGGAATTCCTGAGAGATAGAAAGCAGAAGTGTGGAAAATGACAACTCAAAATGGCACAGAAGAGAAAATACCTGTACGTGAGAGGAAACCCTTGATAGTAGAAATAATTATCTAAAGGTCTGTGCCTTAAGCAGGAAGGCTAGTATTTCTCCTTGCCCAATTCTTCCTCTCCTCACATACACACACACACACACACACATATGCATATTCTCTCTCTCACACACAGGCACACATACTAGTACGTGTGCACACACATATACATTAGCAATAGAAGGCAGCAATGGCATTTGCCCATTTCTGAAAATCAGAAGTCGTAACATAAGGTGAACTACCTATCCTGGAAAGAATTCCATTGTGGCTATAGAGACGTGAGAAAAGAGTAGAAAATGAAGTAACTTGGGAGGACTTATCTATGTTACAGACATGGACGGGAGGAAAAATGGAAAGGAAAGGCAGTCCTGCCCAGGAGGAAAATACATTAGAGTATTTGTTTTTTTCCAGTTGGAGCCTCCTGCACGTGCCTCTGTGTGCTCTCCTGTACATCTTAATGTGGCCATGGCAATTTACATACCCTCCTGTGCACAAAAGAGACCAAATGGGGAAAACAAAGGTCTGTGGCTTTAGAGAAAACCTGAGCCAGCTATATAAGCTAATCAGTTTATATCATTTTAAAATATGAATGGATCGTCAAGGATCACCAGACATAAGAAAACGCATAGCAGGAAAAAGAAGAGCCAAAATGAACAGACAACTGATTTGGATGAAACATTTAACTCAAAGGACAGAAGAGCATATGAAGTATGTTCTAATCCAGCAGTCGCCAACTGGTGGTCCGTGGACCACTGGTGATCTGTGAGGTCCGAAAGGTTGGTGACCGCTGTTCTAATAAGTTTTGAAAGATTTCAGAAGATAATTGGAACAAGAACAGACCACTTTGAAATTAAAGATGTGATTGTTAAAATAATAAAAACTACACACACACACACCCCCACACCCACCCACCCACCCACCCAAAGCAATGTAATAGAGCTTACCTACAGACTGAATGGTAATCTGGAAGATAAAAATTAAAGACATATTCTAAGTTAGAGTTAAAGGATGAAATGTGAGAGAGAAGTTGAGCCAGAGCAGGTCAATCCAGGCAATGCAATACAGCTGAAAACTGCGAAGTAAAGAATGCCCGCCCCTCCCTCCCCCCCCCCCCCCCCCCCCCGCCTCCTGCTACATAACCATTTGGCAACAGGATACTGTTTGTGTTAGTGGTTGGACTAGGCCCTTGGACCCTGCTTCTCTGCTTTTACAAATTTTATATATTGGAGTTATTTACAATGTTTCGTTAAAGGAAAAAGTGTTCTGCCAGGAAAAAAAAGTTTGAGAACTATTGACATGTGGGATAAAGTTCAGACGTTGCGTATTATTTAAGGCTCTTTACAATTTTATCCCAAGTTATCTTTCTGTGGGGTAAGTGAAAGGAGATTATGTAGAAGAGGGAGGGGCCAGCTCACCCAGGGGTGTGCATGCCCATATAAGGACTTTAAGACATGCAAGGAGGAACTTTTTGAAGAGTTTTAGACAAAATGATCTGATTTGTATATTTTATATTTTTATTAAATACTATATTATTATATGTTGTGCATAATATATTAACATTTAAAAAGATATTTTTATATTTTATGGGGAATGGGTAATAGAGGCTCAAAATGGAGAAGGTTATGGAAGTTAGAAGGTTATGGAAGTGCTCCAGGCCAGATAAGATGGTGGACTAGACTAGAGGTGAGAATGGGGATGGAAAGAAGTAGAAGGATCAGGATATATTTAAGAAGAAGCAGAGCTCAGGAGGGAAAAGAGGACATGAGGGTGGTGACATTAACAGGAAAGACATGAAAGGGTGGGTTTTTAGTTTTTCTTTCTTTTGCCCTTATTTCCTTTTCCTTTCTCTTTCCCTCTCTCTGCCTCTATCAGTAAGACAGTGAACATTTCTGTGTAGCTATAGTGTACTCCATATTGTTGGCAAAGGGAAAAGAGTTGGTGATAAGATTAGAAAGGATGCTTACATTCAAAATGATTTATTCACAAATTTAATGAACGAATATCAGAACTCTAAAAGATAAACATTTTTTATCCTCACGGTGTCTGTACATCAGATATTTGTGAGTGGCCTAGATAGGCAGTTCTGGCACAGGATCTCTTATGAGGTTGCAATTGTCTGAAAACAGGTGGATCTAAGTCCCAGGAGGCTCATGTACATGGTTAGCAAGGGGGTGCTGGTTGTCGGCAAGAGGCAGTTCCCTCCCCAGGTGTGGTCTTCTCCACAGGCTGAGTGTCTTCTCAACATGGTGGCTGGCCACGCCCTTTCCCTTCGGTGTGGAGGTAACCGGCATCTGGAAGGAAGTCTCCGAGCCTCATGGAGGGCTATGGAATATGGGGTGGAGCAGCCAGAACTTTTTAAAAATTGTTTTAAATAACCTATGATAGAAGCAGCGTGTAGTGACAAAAGGATGGGTTTTGGAATTAGACAAGTTTGTGTTAAAAGTATAGTTTCATCACTTTATGCTTTCTAAAATAGGGAACTATTACCTCATGTGGTTATCGTAAAGTCTAAGTGGTAATTTGCATATAAAGCACTCAGCATACAGTAGGTGCTCCCTACTTAGCTGAGAAGAAAACTTTTTTTCTCATTTTGGTCTAACATAAAATGAGTAACACTAAGACCTTGGAGATTTTCCAAATTTGCTGAGTTTAGAAACAAATAAGTGCAATTTCTAAAGGCAAATTGTATATATTTTCTTATTGGCATAAACCGTGATTTAGATATAGGAGGGTTAACAACACCCAAAACAAATGCAGTTTTCAGGAATCAACTGTCGCTCTGTAACAGTATTAAACCTTGTATTGAGTAGTTTTAGTGGAAAGTACTTTTGAGTAATATTGAATAATTTGCAACAAAGTTATACCATAAAACTTATGTTTGAAATAAATAAGTCATGTCCAAACATCGGTTTCATAAATTAGGTACTTTACATATGTGTAAGTTGGAATGTTCATGAAAAGAGGATTCATAGTAACCATTGTTCATACCAAATTCACCATGCACTCATATGTATTGAGCTATAAATAAAAATATTTGTAGTTAAAATATGATTATCATCAAATATTCTTTATTAGAAAATCAACTGACTACCACCTACTGAAAAAATAGCAAACCCTGCTTTGACTGCCTAGACCAGTGGTTGGTTTGCCGCTCTGTTGACTGATGAGTTTGCCGACCACTGGCCCAGACACCTTTCCATTGGCTGGTGCCATCTGTGACAAGTCTTGAACTGTACGTTCACAGACACACAGCTGCAGCCTGAGTAGTTGGCAGCAACACCAATTATTGACTCTGAGTTCAATGAGCATGCTTATGACCATTACTTTTCACTTCCACTTGCATGGAATATGTTTTAAATCTTTATTATTGAATGTACTGGTACTACAGTTGTCCTGTTTCCTTCCCACACTGACCCCCTCCACCCTGCTCCTGCTCCCTTCTGAGGCCTTCCCTGAACTATTGTTTGTCCATGGGCTCTGCATACATGCATTTAAGTTCTTTGTTTAATCTCTTCCCTCCTCCCTCAACCCCCTTCCCTTTGAAATACATTAGTTAGTTGCATGTTTCAATGTCTCTGGATCTGTTTTGTTTATCAGTCAATATTGTTCAGTAAGTTCCACATATAAATGAGCTCATGTGATACTTGTTTTTCTCTGACTGGCTTATTTCACTGATACTCTCCAGGTCCCTCCATGCTGTCTCAAAGGGTAAGAGGTCCTTCTTTTTAATAGCTGCATAGTTTTTCATGTGTAAATGTACCACATCTTTTTTATCCACTCATCTACTGATGGGCACGTTGACTGTTTTCAGATCTTGGCTATTGTAAACAATGTTATGAATCGAGGGGTGCATTTGTTCTTTCAGATTGCTGTTTCCGGCTTCTTAGGATGTATTCCTAGAAGTGGGATCACTGGGTCAAATGATAGTTCCATTTTTAATTTTTTGAGGAAATGCCACCCTGTTTTCCATTGTGGTTGTACCTGTCTGCATTCCCATCAGCTCTGTAATAGAGTTCCTTTCTGTCCACATCCTTGCCAGCACTTGTTGTTTGTTGATTTATTGATGGTAGCTATTCTGGCAGGTGTGAGGTGGTACCTCATTGTTTTAATTTGCATCTCTCTGATAATTAGTGACATTGAGATTTTTTTCATATGTCTCTTGGCCATTGGTATGTCCTCTTTGGAGAAGTGTCTATTTTGGTCCTGAGCCCATTTTTTAATTGGGTTTTTGGTCTTCCTTTTGTTGAGTTATATGAGTACTTTATATATTTTGGAAATGAAATCCTTATTAGATGTATCACTGACAAATATGTTCTCCCATGCATAACTTCCCTTTTCAAGTTGATGCTGGTTTCCTTTGCTGTTATCCCTTCATTTTCAATCTCTGTGTCTTCAGATCTGACATGACTTTCTTGTAGGCAGCATATGTATGGGTCTTGTTATTTTATCCATTCAGCTACCCTTTGTCTTTTGATTAGAGCATTTAGTCCATTAATATTTAAGATAATTATGGATAGGTATGTACTTACTGACATTTTGTTAATTGTTTTCTTGTTGTTTTTGTAGTTTGTCTCTGTTCCTTTTTTTTTTTTTCATTTGTGATTAGATGACTTTTATTAGTATTATGTTTGGGTTCCTTTCTTTATTTTTTTTGTATACCTATTAGAGGCTTTTGGCTTATGGTTACTATGAGATTCATATGTAATACTAGAGGCCCAGTGCACAAAATTTGTGCATAGGGAGGTTCCCCTCAGCCCAGCCTGCACCCTCTCCAATCTGGGACATTTCTCTCACAATCCGGGACCTCTGGCTCCTAACTGCTCGCCTGCCTGCCTGCCTGATTGTCCCTAACTGCCCTTCTCCCCACCAGCCTGATCACCCCTAACCACCTCTGCCTGCCGGCCTGGTCACCCCCAACTGCCCCTCTCTGCCGGCCTGGTTGCCCCCAACTGCCCCCCTCTGCCAGCCTGGTCGCCCCTCACTAATGCCCCTACTGGTCTTGTCGCCCCACGCAGCCTGCTGTTCATTACTGTGAGGGTGTCCTGACCAATTTGCATATTACCTTTTATTAGTATAGATCCTGTGTATATAGCACTCTGTTTTAAGTTGATGGTCACTTAAGTTTGAAAGCATGTGCCCCCCTCCATGTTTTATGTTTTGACATATTTTATATCTTTGTGAGTGTGTGTATTCCTGAACTTGTTATTATAGGTATAGATGATTTTGCTACTTTTTTCTTAATAAGTGGTTGATCCAATGTCTTTACTATATGTTTGCCTTTACTAGTGACATTTTTTAAATGTATTTTCTTATTTCTAGTTTTGGCCTTTTTTGTTCTTTAAAGAAGTCCCTTTTAATATAGTTTGTAATGCTGGTTTAGTGGTGAATGATGTTGGTCCCATAAGATTATAATGGAACTGAACATTTTATATTATTGACTGATGTTGTAGCTGTCATGACATTGTGGCACAATGAATTACTCGCACATTTGTGGTGGTGTTGGTATAAACATACTTATATAAAAGTATAGCACGTACAATTTTGTACAGTACATAATACTTGCTAATGATAACAAACTATGCTACTGGTTTATGTATTTACTACACTATGCTTTTTATCATTATTTTGGAGTATACTCTTTCTACTATCAAAAAGTTTGCTGTAAAACAGTATGCCATGTTATGCTGGCAACAGCCTCTTACATCCTCTCACAGCCTCCCTTGTTTACCTTGTTTCTTGATTGCATCATTTTCTCTTGTGCTTCATTTAATCTTGTATTGTTCCATTCATCACGGCTCTTAAGCATACAAAATCCACTTTAGTGTTGCCAGTAAGATGCTACATCTAGTGATTGACCTGGAAATAAAATTAAAAGTGACTAAGGACAACACAGGTGGGAAATCAGTGATGGTTATTGCTCTCCAGTCAGGCACATTCCATTCCACCACAGCTGTGATCTTGAAGAACAAGAACAAAATGACGGAAGCTGTTTAGGATATGCTTCATTGGAGGCAATGAAACTAACAAAAATTTGAGCAGGGCCTAAGTACAAAAGTTGGAGAAAGTTGTAATTACCTGGATTAAAGACCAGGCATGGAAGCATATCACTTTCAGCACCATGACAAGCCAAAGGGGAAAAATGTTTGTGATGTTGGAAGGAAAGGCTGGACTCGACCACATGTTGAATTTACGCTAGCTCTGGGTGGTTTAAATGATTCAAGAATCGCTATTCATTACACAGTGTGAAAGTGAGTGGTGAGTCTATGTTTGAGTGCTGATATGAAGGCAGCTGAAGAATTTTTGGAAACTCCAGATAAGCTTGATTATGGAGGAAAACTACTTGCTAGAGCAAATATTCAAAATGGATGAAACCTCCCTATTCTGGAAACAGATGCCTGAACGGACTTTATCCATAAGGAGGCCAAGTCAATGTGGGGTTTCAAGGTTTTAAGGACAGGATAACAGTCATGCGTGGGGGCCATGTTGCAGGCTGTAAACAGAAACCCTTTGTGATCTGGCAAAGTAAGAACCCAGGGCCTATAAGCATATCAATGATGCGCCTGCTCCCAGTGTACTACAGGAGCCGTAAGAAGTTACGGATGAGCCAGCTCCTCTTCCAAAATGTCCTCCTGAATTGCTATCCCAGCAAAATGGAGAAGTGCTATTTGAAGAATAACATGCCTTTCAAGATTTTACTTCTTGTTGATAATGTTCCCATACATCCTCTTCTTATTACTATTCTTTATCCCAATATCAAAGTGGTGTTTCTCCTTCCAGACATCATTTCTTTGATTCTCCTTGATAGATCAAGGAGTTCTGACAGGTTTTAAGGCTTAGTACCTAGGGAAGACATTTGCTCAGACTATTGCTGCAACCGAGGAAGACACTGAGAAAACACAGTTCTGGAAGGATTACAGCATCAGTGACTGTATCAAGAACATTGTTTGGGCTTGGGGTGATGTCACCAAGAAGTGTATGAACGGCATCTGAAAGAAGATACTCAAGAGGTTTGTCCATGGCTTCAAAGGATTTGCCAAGGGTGAGAAGGTTGTAAAAATCAACAGGCAATGATTGAGATGGCAAACAACTTTAACCTGGGTGTGGATGAGAATGACATTGAAGAGCTCCTAGAGGTGATGTAACTGGAGATCAACCGAGTCCAGGGCTCGTGCTGCCTGTCACCACCCTGCCAAAACGCAGAGGCAGGGATTGGATTATAAGTGTGTGTTTAATAATATCACATGCAGGAGATCTAGGAAGGTGGTGGGTAAAAACGGTAACATCCACCTTCCCCCTTAAGCTTCTTAGGAGTAAGTTTAGGGGAATTGGGAAAAGGGAATGTGGGTAAGGAGTGCAAAGAAGGTTCCGGTGATTTTTGGTCCTGGAAATGGAGCCCCTGTCGGGGTGTTAGGTCTTGATGAATGTATGCAGGATGGTCAGCCTTATGAAACCTGTCAATTAGTGATTGGGTGTGTGTCATTCCAGTGCTTCTCAAACCCAATCAGTCAGTTTCCGCATTCCTGGTGGCAAGGCGTGTAAGTTCAGGGCTGGGTTAGAAGTCTCTTTGTTCTTGCCTGGTCATCTGAGAACTGCAACAAATTCTTAGTCAGAATCGGGCAAGGTTAAACATACAAATATTAATCAATTATTTACACATTCTGTTAGCAAAAGGGAGGCAAAGAGAAGAGAAAGGAGGAGAAAAACAAAAATCATATTTTGCCCTGACTGGTTTGGCTCAGTGGATAGAGCATCGGCCTGTGGACTGAAGGGTCCCGGGTTCGATTCTGGTCAAGGGCATGTACCTGGGTTGCGGGCACATCCCCAGTGGGGGGCATGCAGGAGACAGCTGATCGATGTTTCTCTCTCATCGATGTTTCTAACTATTTCTCTCCCTTCCTCTCTGTAAAAAAAAATCAATAAAATATATTTTTAAAAAGTCATATTTTTATTCTATCCTTGTATCCATCTATCAGTGATTCCTGAGGAATTGAATAATACGGAGTTGTTGGAGCTGAAACAGGAGCACCGAGCTGAAGAGGAAGCAGGAGAAAAGGAAACTGCAGAGCAAAAGAAGAACCCCTCCAAGGAAATTCATAGTGCAGGGTTTAGCAGCAGCTTTTGGAGGCCTCAGCAAGCTCCTTAAAAAGTTTGAAAATGTGGACCCCGACACCAGAAGGTTTTCATTAATAGAGAAGACTGTTTATGGGGCTTTATCTGCTTAAAAGCAAATATTTGATGAAAAAAAGAAACCAACCAACCACCATGGCCATATTCCTAAGGAGAGTGACACCTTCTCAAGAAGAGCCTCAGGCAGGTCCTTCAGGAGGTGTTCCAGAAGAAGGCACTGTTATCACAGAGGACAGCTCCCTGCATCTGCTCAAGATGTGGAGGTGCAAGGTGGTGATGCGATTATCCTGACCCTGTGGAAGCCTAGGCTAAGATGTGTGTATGTCTTAATAAAAAGTAAAACATGTGTTTTAAACTAAGTGTTATTACAAAAGTCTAAACATTTAAAAAGTTTATAAAGTAAAAAAGTTCTAGTAAGCTAAGGTTAATTTATTTTTGAAGAAAGAAAAATACTGTTATTTTTTATTGATTTCAGAGAGGACGATAGAGGGAGAGAGAGAGAGAGAGAGAGAGAGAAAAAAAAAAAACATCAGTGATGAGAAAGAATCCTTGATCGGCTGCCTCCTACACACCCGATACTGGGGATTGAGCCTACAACCTGGGCATATGCCCTGACCAAGAATTGAATTGTGATCTACTGGTCCATAGGTTGATGCTTAACCACTGAGCCACACTGGCTGGGCCTGTTTATTAAGCTTAGTGTAGCCTAAGTGTACAGTGTGTATAAAATCTCTGTAGTGCACAGTAATGTACTAGACCTTCACCTTCACTCACCACTCACTGACTCGCCCAGAGCAATTTCCAGTTCTGCAGGCTCCATTCATGGTAAGTGCCCCCCTATACAGGTGTGCCATATTTTATCTTTTATATCATATTACAGTCCCTTTCTATGTATAGACACACAAATATTATTGTGTTACAAATACCTACAGTATTCAGTACAGTAACATTATGTACAGGTTTGTAGCCTAGGAGCAATAGGCTGTTCCATACAGCCTGCACTCAGTGATGCTCCCACAATGATGAAATCGCCTAACAATGCATTTCTTAGAATATATCCCCATGGTTAACTGACACATGACTCTATATAATTTCTGCTTTTGGGATTGAAATTGTGTTAGATTCTAGAATTAATAAACTCTCTTCCCTGTACTTTCTTGGACATGATTCTAATTTATTTTCCATACGGTGATGTAATTGTATTTGTTGTTCTTCTCCTACCACTGCATCCCCCACTAAGTTATGACCCCTTCACGTGCAAATACTACTTGTCTTTTTTTCTTTCATATCGCTGAATACCTGGTCCAGTGGCTGGCACTTTGAAGATGCTAGCAAAAGTAGGTTGAACCAAACTAAAAATAGAATATGAAATGATAACCAGTGAAATGCTAAAATAATTAGTTTTCCTTTTGTATTATTGGAATAGGCCTCTTTTATAGTTATTGAATATTCAGGAAAAGGGAACTGACATTTATTGAACTATTATCATTTGCCACATATTTTCAAATACATTATCCTATTTACTGCATAGCTTAGTATCAGTGCAGTTTTGAAAGCATAGGAAACATTTTTTTTATTAATCCATTTGTATGGGCTTTAGGGTAAAACATAATCTAGGATCTTGTTTTAGTCTACTGATATTTAAATATCAGGTAATAATTTCCTACTGCATTGGGGAATTACTAACATTTTAAGCTGTGATGATGTATGCCTGTGTTAAATATATTAAAGTGAAATTGATCCCTTCTCAGGGGACCTTAGTGGTTATTCACAAGCCTTCATTTCAATAAGAAAAGGCTCTATTTTCCTGAGTTACCTACTTTGGTTCTCCATTCAGCCACTGAAACAAAATAATAAAAGTATTATGTAAGTGATAACTCTGACAAACCATTAGTAAAGGTGGAAAAAAACAATCAGGGAAGAAAGAGTATGAAGGAAAATCAACCACAATATAAAAGGAATTCACTGCAGAATTCTCAAACTGAGTATTTAGAGTTTGCATTTTATTTTTCTTATTTAAAGTATTACATATAGTAGTACATATATCTCCTCCCCCCCCCCCATTGACCTTCCCCCAGCCTCCCCTACCCCCTGTCGAATGCCCTCATCCCACCCCCCAGTGTCTTGTGTCTATTGGTTGTGCTTATATGCATGCATATAAGTCCTTTGGTTGATCTCCACGCCCCCACCCCAGTACTTCCCATTTTATTAAGAATTTGTCATAGGGACTGAGGGGCTGAGAACTAAATGAGAGCCACCATGAGATAAGGGTAGTCAAAGTAGAAATAAAGCTTTTCTGATAAAATGTAGTAATTTAAAAGGAAGACATTAATTTATTTAATAGCCATAAAACAATTCATGTTGGAGCTATTTTTATATTATCTATGAAGTTTGCTAAACAAATACTGTGAAGATTCTTTAGTATTTAAGAAATCCTACTTTTAATCAGATGTTTTAAGTACATCAGTTTATTTACAAAATATTGATGTATTAATTAAAAATAATCCTTAGTCATTCAAGTAACTTCTTCCAAGACCTTCCTAAGCAAAATAAAGTTAGTGAGAATATAAGCTCCATCTCTATCTTTCGCCATGGATTAATTACACAAGCCTACATTGACACTCATCTCAGGGGCTGAAGCAGAAGCTTAACTACAAGGCTCTATTTAGCACAGCGCTTAGGCGGAGGGAGGTAGAGTAGAAAGAGCACTGCACAGCTAATCTGTGGACAGGAATTCTAGTCCCCACTGTCCCACTAACAAGCTGACTGAACTTGTGCAGATTATTTTCCTCCCTTGGACTTCAGTTTTCATATCTGTAAATTAAGAGGGTTAGAATCCATCAGATTTCATTTGGGGATGCGGACCGGGGAAGCAAATGAACTTCTTGGAGAAACTATTCCCTGCCCAGAAAAAATACTTTACACACACACACACACACACTATATATACACGCAAATACACACACAATTTAGTATATAATTTCAGAAGGTTACTGTGAGGATTAAATGAAATAATGAAGTTCATTTAATAGGTTTTAAAAAAGGTTATCCTCTTTTTACTTCCCCAGAGTGGGTCTTTAGCTCCTGAGTTTTGATAAAAAGCTAAAGAAAAAAGTTTTTCAGGTTTCATTTGGGAAAAAAAGGATTTTCAAGTATACAACTATCAAGTTGCATGAGATATTCCCCTTTTTATAAGAAGCCATTTCTTTCAGCAGTTACTAGGGTTAGTTTTTTAGAGCGGGTGGCAATCTGTCATCAGAGAGTTGACAAGTGAAATCTGACAAGGTTGAGGTGATATAGCTGCAGGCTACTTCAAAATTTTTCACTGTCTTTCCTGTTTGAAGAGAAAGGATCGCTATCTTTTTTATTCTCGCTCACTTTGCAACAGTCTTTGATTTATATACTTTTTAAAACAGTAACTCTAAATTGACAAATTATTTTGGCAGATAGCATTAGTTTAGATAAGAGCATTTCAGTGTTCCCTTGTCTGTAACTCAGCTCTTTAGGAATTATTCCTGAAATTCAGTTTATTTTTTCTTTAAAATCACATTTCTTTCTGTCTATTCAAGTGTAGCATAAAAGTATACTTAGGGTATTAAAACCTAGAATTGATATCATGATCATATTGCCAACATTTTTATTTCCCTTGTCTTTTTATTGTTGTGATTGAGATATGTCATGTAGAAACAATTAAATTTATATTTTTTAAGATCAGAAAGGTGGGTACATGTGTTGGAGTTGGTGGTAAGCAAAGATTATTTTATTGTTGTTAATATTATTAGTTATGCAAGCATATTTTACTTTCTTTCTAAAATGCCTTCTATAAGCCATTGCAATTATTTTGCAAGGTCATGGGAAAAATGCACATTAACTAGATATAAGTCTCTTAGGAATATTGGAAATTGTGTGCAGCAAAATACTTAAAATGAGCATCAGCAAACAAGATGTTTGTATTAACAGGAACCTAGAAAACGGCCATGCAAAGGTCAACACTGATCTTTAAATATTAGTGAAATTTAATTTGTTGCATGTAATGAATAGAAAGAAGAGGAGGAAACAGGCCACAGTGAAGAAGCCATTGATACATTGTCTAAATGTCAAAACTGCTTACAGTAGGGAAAATGTTAAATTGACAGGATCTATTTAACTAAGTGAATTAAACAGTTGTACAATGCCCTAGAGAAATATTTTCCAAATTTAAGTATAACAGGAGATCTGTCAAGATTTTTGCCACAATTTATTTTGGGAAAATGAAGGGACTTCTACTTTTTCTAGGCACAGAATTTCTTCCAACCTCTTTTTAATTAGAATGATGCACAAGTTTTGTTGTGGCATAGGAATCTACTGCCTTTGCTTCATGTAGAAATAGCATTGTCGGACCAATTTTTAGCAGCTATGAAGAACCGTCCTCTGGTTATGGCACTTTGCACAGCACTCACTGAATTGAGTTCAGAGAGCTTCCTGTTATGTTATTCCCAATTTTAAAAGAGTGAATTATACACTACCTTATTTTCTTCATTTATAAGGTTGAAAAATTACAAAGGACTAAATATGCCCAATGTATATAACAGGATTAATATTCATATACAAAGAAAGCAATGAATTCAATAAAAAGATGGGCAAAAGCTAGAAAAATGTCATTTATAGTGCACAATTGTTAAAAAAAATATATGAAAATATGTTTGATCTTTTTAATGAATGGAAAATGGAACTTAAAACTAAAAGGATCCATTATTTTACCTACCAGATGGGCAACGATTAAAACATTGATAAAACTCCATCTTACTGAGGTCATAAGGAAATGGGCAGCCACGTGATTGGTGTACTTGTAAATTGGCACAATCTTGGAGGCCAATTTGACATTACCTATCAAAACATAAGGTGTGCACATATGTTTTCGTAGTAGTAGTAGTATTTGTAAGGCAAAAAGTAGAAACAATGTATCCCATTAAGGGAACGGTTAATTAAATTATGATCACTATCCATTGCAGTTATTTAAGAACAATGAGGTAGATCTGTATATACAAGGGGGAGAATATCCTTGCTATGGTATTCAATAAAAAAATAAAAAAGCAAATTGTATGTATAATAAAATCCTGTCTTTACAAAACACAAACCAAGTCAGTATGGGTGTAGACATACTCTAAGTTCATCAATTTATGGAAGGCCACAGGCGGTGCTGCGCGGGCAGTGGCTCCCTTCAGAGTGGGGAGGATGATAGGGAGGAGAACATGTTCATTTTAACATTAAGCACTTCCATACTTTTTTTTTGCATTTTTTAAAAAACATGCATTACTATCACAATTTAAAAACCCAAGAAGAAACAAAAGGCCAGAGTGTCTAATGGATTTTAAAAATTCTCCATTTCTTTTGTGTGTGTAGGTTGAAGGTATAGAAGGTTCTATACCTTCTTTTAAGAATGAGGACATGATAGAGTGTTTTTAACATACCATTTTGTGCTTTTGCATTTTGCTTCTACTGTTTAATTGCTGAGTGCTTTTTGTTAAATCTAAAATTTTATAAATTAAGGTATTACCTTTTAGCATTTATTGAAAACTCAGTGAGTGAGCATTATTAAATATGTCCCGAATATTCACACTTAACATTTAGGTAAGGTGTTCCAGACTTCTGTACTGATCTAGAACTTGATATGCTATGATAAAATATAGAAAAGATCTAATACAGTTATTTGGATGGAAAGTAATATAATAATAAATGATAATGTAAGAATAAACTGTTTTGCCTACTCACAACTGTAAACTTACTTTTGACCTGCCCTATATATTTAAAATAATAATTTAAAAATCATATTTGAAGAGAAATGTCACTAAGGAAGTCAGGACACTTATTTGATAACTGCTGTTTGAATAAAATTAAAGGATAAACTTTTCAGCATTAGAGGCAATTAGTTGTGCAATACCCACTAATAATGTTCAGCACTTTTCATCTTCAAAGCATTAATTAATACTTACAGCATTCTTACAAATGTAGGTCAATATTATTATCCCTTTTGCAAGTGGGGAAATTGAGGCAAAGGTTAAATGGTTTGGAGTAAATTTGTCACAGCAGGATTAGAATTAAGAAATTTTTGGCTCGGGGCCTAGCATTCAGAGCAATAGAACCACACCTACTTTAGAAGACTTAATGTCTGTGTCCCCCATAAAACATTACTTCTCATTAAACCATATCGAGGTCATCTCTACATTAAAATTTAAAAACAAGTTTGATCCTTGTAACTTAAGCACACATATATCATTTTCTCTTCAATCTGGCTTTTTCATTTTCTCCTTGTTGGAGAATTACAAAAATACCTACCCTTGACTTCAATGTTCTTCTTGGACCTTATTTAGTGGTTTTAACTTTTCTTTCTATTTAGAATATCACACAATAGTTTTTATATGATCCAGGTCTCTTTCCTGTATTTCTAAGCTACCAGCTTAACATTTTCTACCCGTATCTACACTTATACCTTTAATTCCCATTGTTTCTAATATTCAACTTATTGACATTAGCAAAACTTGTTCCTCTTCTAGATTAACCTATTTCTAAGTATGTTTTAAGTGAAGTGCGGCCCTTGAAACTTGGATACACCAGGCGGGAACAGCTATGAGTAAGAGGTTTCTGGGAACCAGGTGTGGCCAAGAAAAATGGTATTTGTGAGTCCTTTGGGATGGTGAAGAAGTGGAAGCGTAGTCTAAGAAAGAGAAAGAGACAGAATTACAAACTGAGAGGGGGAAGGCTAAAGTATAAAGGAGACTAATAACCAGGCCAGGTGCTAGGAAAATTGAGGTGTGTGCGTTGAATAAATGAGGCAGTCATTGTGAACAGAATGCATTGGAACCCTTTTACCTGGCACATGATGATGGAGCCATGTTCACAGCAAGGGTCACTATCTGTGCAGTAATCAGATCCCCATCCCTTGGAGGTTACTCCAGATTCGTCCTTTGCCCTCACTTCCACTATTCATCAGTCTTCATATGCTGTTGATTCTTTCTTCACAAGATCACTTAAATCTGTTTATTTACATTCCATCTGCCACCATCCTAATTCAAGTCTTTGTTAAGGAATATTGGTGTTATCTGTTACTTATTTCATTTCTAACTGGTCACTTATATCAAATATTCCTCCCTCCTCTAATATTCCCACCCACACAGTTAATCTTCAGACAGTAATTCTCATCTGTTGATTACCCTTCCTAAAATACTTTACCAGACCAGACACTTTTCATTATTCCTCAGTTAGCTACCTAATGGATATCGAATCTTAATTCCTAAGTTTGGCATTCAAAGGCTTCCTTAGTGTGGCCCTGATTTATCTCTTCTGTTTGTGCACCAAACCAATTGCTTATTTTTTCTCAAATAACCCTTGCATCTTTATGTCTAATTTATGGTTTTGTAAATTGTTCTCTTCTTTTTATCTTTCCCTCTATCAAAATGCTCTCTACTTTCTAAGAACATTTCTTTATAACTAAACTAGAATATCTATGGCGCACCCATAGCCTTTGTTTATGTTGCTAAATTAGCGCTTACACGGCGGACTCCATATTGTTTTTTGTGATTATGTTATCTGCTGATTACAGGTATTTGATAGTAGAGACTCTGCTTTATAAATTTTGTATCTATGACTTGTGGTAAAATGTCATATACCTAAAATGCTCAAAGTGTGTGTGATATATAATTGATATTTAGATATAGAACTCTCAGGTCCAAATGACACAGTGTTCCTAATACTTCAGTCTTCTGTTCTAATTGGTTCATTCCAAACTTGAAGTCTCTCTCTCTCTCTCCTTTAAAATCAGTTTTCCTTCCCTCCCTCCCTTTTTCTTTCTTTCATTCATTTATTTTAACACTCATCTGAGTATAGATTTTTAATTGATTTTAGAGAGAAAGGAAGAGGAAGGGGAAGAGAGAGAGAGAGAGAGAGAGAGAGAGAGAGAGAGAAACATCGATGTGGGACAGAGACATCGATCAGTTGCCTCTCATACAATCCCCGACCAGAGATGGAACCCACAACCTAGGTATGTGTCCTGACTGGAATGAAACCTGCAGCCTTTTGGTGTATGGGACGATGCTCACCCAGCCAGGGCCAAGCTTGAAGTCTCTTTATTTTGAGACTCCTTTGTCCTTTCCATGAATTTTTTAATTACTTATTTTGTTTAATGTTGAATATGTCAATGTTTTTAGTTCTAATATAACGTAGATTAAATACATTCATGCATATGCTTTACAGGTATTAATATAATTTTATGTTGATAGCATTAGATAAAATATTATGGTGAATATACTATGTTTAATGTAATTTGAAAATTATCTAATGATGACTAGAATACCTAACATAGTGGTCGGCAAACTCATTAGTCAACAGAGCCAAATATCAATAGTACAACGATTGAAATTTCTTTTGAGAGCCAAATTTTTTAAACTTAAACTTCTTCTAACACCACTTCTTCAAAATAGACTCGCCCAGGTTGTGGTATTTTGTGTAAGAGCCACACTCAAGGAGCCAAAGAGCCACATGTGGCTCACGAGCAACGGTTTGCCGACCACTGACCTAACACAACTAGCCAGGTGTTTTATGTTATATTCCTGCTCTTTAGTTGTCTTTATTTTTGTACATTTTGAATCGATGAATAGATGTTCCTCACAATATCTCTTGATAATAAATAGCAAGTATATGTTCTAAATTCATGCCCAAGATAGTCCCTTAGGCTGTTTGAGGCATTTTGTTAATACACCTTCATCTTAAATGTCATGTTGGCGCCATAATGTCATTTATCTTTGTTAAACTGCACCAATGTCTTCTCTTTGTTAATTCTTTCTTCCCATCATGTTTTACATTAGGGTCTTATTTGCCCTCAAGCTTTCAGTTCTTCCCAAAGCAATCAAAATAGCTGACTTCAGAAACCAAGAAAAGCAAGTATTTTGCAGACTTATTTAGTGACAAGGTAATCTTTATCTCTAAAACATAGTTTTTATTTTTTAAAAGATTATCAAAAGTATAACAAGGCATAGCATCTAAGTACAGCTGTTTCTATTTTGCATGTTACTTTCTTAAAATTTAGTTTATATGGTAACAATTATTCTTAAGTCAAATAAATATTAATTTATTGAAATGGGCTTTCTAGGATCCTGTCATCTCTGTCCTGAAAATTTGGGCTATCATAGATTACTCCCCTCAACTGCCCCCACACACAAAAGAACAAAGAAAATCTAAATTTAGTTCATGCTCAATTTAAGTCATGATTCTTATTCTCTCTTCGAGACTGAAGTTTGGATTCAGAATGACCTTCTGAGACATCTGAGACTGTAATTACCTAATAAAATTAAAGTAACAGGAAGTTGCAATGTTACAAAGATTTTAAAATAAATGAAAAATTATGGGCAATTTTTATTTGTTTAGTTTCTTCCATCTGCTATTCTTTTCATTTGGATAATTCTTTTCCCTATTCAATATTAAGACAGTTTGCTGTATTTTTAATTAATTAATTCATTCATTTCCATCCAATATAGCTATTTTTGTTCTAGTTCCAAGTCAAGTACTTTGGGTTTTATCCCCAGAGAAATGCACAAGAGCACTGAGTAGGGCAGCATTTCTCAACTTACTTTGTTTGGCGCTCCCTTTTTCATACCCCTCTCCCAAAATGCAGAATCCAGCATTCTTCTGAAATTCTTCCCCCTTCCAAAACAACTATTTATGCACTAATACAATATTTGAATAATACGAGTTCAGTCTTGACTGCTTCCTTCAGGCAGAATTTTTAAACGAGGAAATTCTTTTCAACCACTGGCATTCTTGAGTAAAATGCAAGGTGTTTAAAGGTCTGCATCTTTCAAAAAAACAGCACACTGTGGAGACAGCAAGACATCTAGAGGACTAAACAGGATATTGATTTGGTTCCCTCCCACCATGTCTATCTGGTTATTACTACAGATTTTTGCAAATTTGTTTTATTTACTCCATCAGTTCTCTTTAATTTTATATGGTCTTACTAGCAGATACTTGACATTCATGGAAAAAGAAGGATGAATAATCCATACATGATCGTCTTTTGCCCTCTGATAATGCATGATCCCTGCGAAGCCTTCTTAATTACACATATCTTGTGGAGTCCACAGGAGTTGTCGCATGTTCATAAATAAGCCCGATAATTATTGGACATTGCCATTTTCTCACTTGCCGTACCTACTATTCGTTAGGCCTGCGTTATCAGCTAATGATCGTCGCCTGGTGTATGGATTATTCCTTGGCCACCATGTCTACTCTAGCTGAGTGTGGATCCCATTTTGTCTGGATACCATCAACTCAATGAGTCCACTAATCTGAAGGGCTACAGTCCTGCTTACTTTCTGCAGGGCACCACTCCTACAGTCACTTCTCCCCCCTTATACAAATGTTCCCTGTGGGGCCACATAGGGGTTCTTTATAAAGTAGAATGTCTTTCTCACCTTTTTGTCCTTTATTTTTTAGTGGGAACTAGAGCAGTGTTGTTTGTACGTCAGAACATTTTGAACACTAGCTTACCAGTATACGTTTTTCTGTCTTCCCACCCTCACTGGAACCAGACATGAATTTTTAGGTGCTAAATTGGAAGACATGTCCAGATTATAGACTCCACTGTACCATTCTCAGAATTTCCCATTATATCCAAATGCAGAGGGTTAAGGGCTTTGCACTTGACATATGAAGCTCTCCATAGACCTCATTTTGCTTATTTCCACCCAAACAACATGATCTCTGAGTAGTTTAGTAATTTAAAACTTAGTAAAGATGTGAATAGTGGACTTATTGGTATTTTAGTTAAAAGCATTCCTGCCATTTAGAAATAGCTAGTGTGGATTACAAAGAAAATTTTATTCTATTCTTCATTTCTGTCATCAGGGAAAGTTTTGACATTATTTATTATTGAATTAAACTGAAAAATAACATTTCAAATGCAGCCTTCTGTTGAAGAGTAAATAAAGGTATTGCCCTTTTGGTTTCAGTTATAAAATTTTATCTATTATTTAATTTGTGTGATAAAAATCCTTTTATGTAGTTACTCATAACTAAACTTCAACCTTGTCTTTGCCAAAATTGCCATAAATTCTAATTATAGACATTTGAATAAACATTACATTTGAGTAGTAGCATGAGTTTTTATTTTCAAGTATAGTCTAGAAGTTGTGACTTTGATGCTCAATATCAGAGGAAGTATGCACCTGTTTCATCACTTCCTTTCTTCCCTATCCCATTGAAATATTAACCCATTTACATGTCCTAATTAAAATATTTCCTTTTATGTAGAAACTTCTCCACATTCAGGTGTTTTTCCTTCAGAAAACCCCTATTATACTTAGTATTCATTCATTCATTTCATTTCATCTTGTGAAATAACTATTTAAAGTGAGAGATCATATTTAATACTTTTTTTGTTTTTTCTATATGAATGTGCACATGCTAGACATATTGAGTAGCATCAACAATGGCAACAATAAGGTAACTGAATAATGCTACCCTCAGTACAGTCCTGAGGTAGGGGGAACCTAGAAATGGAGAAGTTAAGTAATTTATCCAAGTTAGCTAGTAAGCCAAGAAGTTAGAATAAGAAACCAGGCAATTAGAATCTACACATTAAGCTTTAAAAAAAAAATTAAAAATAAACATTTAATTAACTGATTATTTAAATAAACATTCTGGACCTTACCTATCCCAATGAAAAGGGTACAGTTTACATATTTAAAATACAGGAAGTATGTTAGTTTAAAAACGAAGTATAACTATAATGTAGTCATTATGAAATGAGCCCCATAAAACTAATGAAAGAGTTTCCAAAGAACACAGCTTTGGAAATACTTTGAGTAACAGCAGCCTCACTAGAGTCACTACTAAGGTGACAACTCTGAAAGGTAATAATACTCAGTTGAATTGAAAACTCGTAATTTGCTTAATATCTCTTTTCCCCTGTTCCCTTCTGAGAAGGAACTGTATCCTCTTTCATAGTAATATAGTCTACCAGCTCTATTACCGACTACCTGTGTGCAGTGGCAGCTAGCTTTTGGTTAGAGTCAGGCAGATCTAGAGATTGAAAGATTCTTTGTTTCATCTCTAACTTTTTATGGCACTTCCGTATAAGGAAAAGAGTGAATTCAGATCAATCCAGAATTTACTTAATATTTATAGCCTGTTTCCTTTCTACCCTTTTCAACTTAATTAGTCTATCACTTTTCATCATGCATCTTTAGACTGTCTCCACTACCTGCTGGCTATGTGACCTATCTGGGCTTTGTTTTCCTCCTTATACAAGTAACTAGAGGCCTGCTGCACAAATTTGTGCACGGGTGGGGTCCCTCGGCCTGGCTGATTGGAGCTGTGTTGCCCAATCCTGATCAGGGCCAATGGGGGCCAGCCGGCTGAGGAGGGACTGTGGGAGGTTGGCCGGCTGGTGGAAGGGCTCTAGGGCATTTCCGGCCCTCTCGCCCAGTCCCAATTGGTTGGACCCCAGCAGCAAGCTAACCTACTGGTTGGAGCATCTGCCCCTTGGTGGTCAGTGCATGTCATAGCGGCTGGTCGAGAGGTCGACCAAATGGTCGACTGATGGGTCAGACACTTAGCTTATTATGCTTTTATTATATAGGATAATGGCACTTCTTCAAAGAGTAGCTATGAGGGTTAAATGAGTTAATACTTATCAGATGTATAGAATAATGCTTGTCATGAGCTAGGTACTTAGTATTATCTGTTGTTATCAATTAATTGGTGGAATCCTATATTTCTCTGAGGTTCTGCTAACATTTTACAACTTCTCTGTAGCTTTCTTAGAGGCCTGCTGTTTCAGGCAGGCTCAGGCCCTTCTTTTATGCCGCTACATTGCTCACTCTGCCGTTTTAATAATTAGCACAGTGTCTTATTAGTTGAACTGCATGCTTCTTGATTATTATAAAGGCATTGAAGTCAAATGTAAAGGTGAAGGAAGGCCTTAGAATTTTGTACTGTGTCTAAAGTTATTTTGTGTTATCACCCACATGAATAGCATGGGAAATATTTTCAGTCACTTTTAATGTCTAAGAAGCTGAGATTTTATTTTTCCATCTAAAAGATGTCTTAAAATATTTTTAAGCTTCTTTTGTTATTCAGAAGTTTATTGGAAAGAACAATTCTTTTAGGAAATCCAAAAAGAAAGTGCTGGTAGTTTACTATATGTATTTCTAATATGTAGTACAATATACGTAGAGTATGGTATTAGATGTATCACCAAGCAAATATTTGAAAGTTATATAAATTCTTTTTAAATATTTATAAAATGTTGACTTTTTTTCTGATTCAGATTGATCTTCTTCCACTCAGTTAAAATTGATTAGGTTCTACTTGATTTAAAAAAATGTTAGCAGTAATACCTATCACTAACCCCTGCTAGTAAAACTGGGAGGAAATACAGGCTGTACATTTTTTGTTGTTATTTTTAATGAAGTTGGAGTAGAATAACAAACTAACCTGAATACTAACATGGTTTCACATAGTTTACTTCTAAGTAAATGTGATTCTTCCACTTACATTGCAATTTTTATTTTAATTCGCCCATTTGTATGTGAGAGATAGTAAATATTTGCTTTGTACATTAAAAATACACCACCAAGTATGTTTGTGCTTAATAACTACCTAACATGTTTTCTTTCCTTAAAAATGTTTTTTAAAATGCTTAAACACGAAATAATTTTAAATATACTCAGACTCTTAAAAACCACACTTCATTGCAAACTCAAATATATAGTCTTCTTAACACAATGTGATGACAATAGTAAATCTAGGAAAATAAGTATATTTTTTCCTTTTTCTAGAGTTTATTCCTGGATGGCTAACCAAGGATATATGAAGTGTTTATTCTAATGAACCATATCTCAAATATCAGTAGTGTCAAATTATCCTGTTATTTCTAGGGATCTTGGTTTTATTGGCAATCGGAGATAATTAATTGGCACATCCTTTTAATTATTTTTTAAACAGGACAGAGATTCCTTCTGCCATCAGATGTCTTTCTGCTTGACTGAATTGCACCTGTGGTCTTTGAAGAATACCTTACACATTGGGGGTAAATGAGCTCGAATTAATTTAAATATTTTTCAAATATAAGTTACAACATTATAAATAAATACTAACAAAGGTTAGAGCCTAGATTCTCCAGCTGGAGTTGCATTATTTTCTTTATTCTTAATGAAAAATTGGCTAATGGAAAATAATTTCTTTTAGTTACTCTGCTTAACTTATTTTTCCAGCTTGAGTTAGATTTTCTGTTGTGAAAATTAGTTTTATTGGCCTAATGTTTTTTTCCTCTTTAGGTACATACATGTTCAATTTTTGCTGGAATTGTTCATAATGACTGATTCATAAATATTTTCAGGCTAACTAATGGTAAAGGCATTTCTATTTAATATGAAAGTAATATTTCAAACATAGCTAAGACATACAATTATATTCATATTCTTTTCATTTCACTTTTTTTGTGGGGGGAGTAATAGAAGTGTGTTCTAACAATGTTTATTAGTATTATAAAATAAAGTATATATCATTAAGGAACTTACTTTACAAAATATTTTTTTTATTTGGTTACCCAAAGCAAGTCTTGAATTTTAGAGGACAGTTTTATGTATATGGCTTTACCTTATAAAGTATCATTTCTTTTTTTTTTTTAATCTTTATTGTTGAAAGTATTACATAGGTCCTCCTTTTCCCCCCATTAACCTATTCCAGCCCCCGTACCCATCTTCCTCCCCTCTCCAGCCCAGGCCCCAGGCCTTCACCACCCCATTGTCTGTGTCCATGGGTTATGCATATATGCATACAAGTTCTCATTGGTTGATCTCTTCCCTCCCACCCTCCCCTGCCTTCCTTCTGAGGTTCAAGAGTCTGTTCGTGCTTCTATGACTCTGGGTCTTAAAATATCATTTCTTTATATCAAACATATAATTACAGATGAATGTCATTTTAATTTCATTTTTTGCCTTGCTTAAAATATTAAGTATAGAAATTCCAGGTAAACAGGTGGATTTAACACACATTTGTTTCCTCCCCAAATTCTTCTAAAATGAGGGAAAATGGATTAAATTAAAATAAAGAAGACATAAACCCACAAAGACTAAGAATAGGAAAGGAGACAATTGCAGTTGGTTTTTGGAAGATGAGATGGAGGAATTAGCAAAGCTTAAAAATCTAAATATCAAGTGTCTACAGAGCAGAATTCCAGTGACAGCCAGTCTGTTTTTCAAAACTCTAGAAAGATACAGAAATTTGAGGAGCCAGATACTGTAGAAGATGAATGTGTTATGAGGGAGACAACCAAGGGACTTAAAAGTCTGCTTGAGAGGTAGTGAGATACTTCCATACTATGGAAGTCCTTCATGTGGGGGGCTTTAAACTTGGATCCCAGCCCCAGTGGAAGAAGCTAGGGAGAGGTGCTGAACTGAAGGCAGGGATGAGATGAAAGCCTACATACTGATGGGTAAGGTCCTCTTAATCCCACTTGGTTCTGAGAATGTCGCAGCCATCAGACATTTCCCAAGAAAGGAGGAGCTCCAGGGAATCCTCTCCGGAGTAACTGCATGGACCCAGAGAGAAGGCGATCCACAATGACATTTGATAATGGGATCCTCCACTGCAGCATTGGGGTGCCTGGCTGATCAGTGAAGCCCACCAGTTGGCAAGCCCTGTTCCTGTACACAGAGCTTCTAATCAGCTTTCTGTGACTCATTTTTAACTATGAACAGCAAGGAATAATACGCAGAAGCTTCAGAAAACACTGGAAAGTTATACTTTTATCTTGGAAATTAAAAGATATGTAGCAGAAAAAAATGTAAAACTCAGAAGAGTAAAAGAAAGCTTATTAGAAAATAGAAAAAACACACATCAAAGAATGAAAGTGAGCTGCTCTTACTGCTGGGGAAAGTATAATTTGGTCCAACCACCTTAGGAAACAATTTGGCATTATCTAGTATAGTTGAAAGAGTACGTCACCTATTGACTAATAATTCGACTCCTAGGTATATACTCTAGCGAAAGTCCTGACACTTGTACACCAGGAGATTTTTAAAAAATGTTTACAGTATTACTGTTTATAATCCAGGAAATTAGAAACAACCCAAATGTCAATCAGCAGGAGAATGGGTAAATACATTTATGCAACAGAGAAAGTGAATGAATTTCAACTGCATGCAACGGTACAGATGAATGTCAGAAATGCAATATTAGGCAAATGAATTTAAAAATAAGTTGCAGAAGAGTTCCTATAATATGATAGCATTTAGAGGAAGTTTAAAAACAACAGGCAAAATTAAATGGTGTCTTATTTCAGGAGACAAATATATATGGTAGTACTATAAAGAAAGTTAGAATTATAAACACAAAATTTTAGTATAGTTCTGAGAAGAGAGGGAATGGAATGAAATAGAAAAGGGCACACAGAAGGCTTAAAACGTATTGTTCTTTCTTGGTTTGTGTATATTTTTAATCATATGTATTTTGTATTTTATTATTTTTATCATTTTTTTAAATCCTCACCCGATAATGTTTTTATTGATTTGAGAGAGAAAGGAAGCAAGAGAGAGTGAGAAACATTGATCGATTGCTTTGATCAGTTGCCTTCCATATGCACTCCGACCGAGAATTGAACTTACAACCTAGGTGTGTACCTTGGCTGGGAATCGAACCCTCACCTTTTTGGTGGTGTACAGGAGGATGCTACAACCAACTGAACCACCTGGCCAGGGTTATATTTTATTTTTTAACATTATTTATAAGAGTTTATTTACCCAGTAATTTAGCAATTGTAAAACAAAAATGTTACAATGGTATTTTCATTATAGCACTTTAGTAATAAAATACATACAGAAAAATACTCTAAGGAGGGACAACAAATGTTATTAGTGGCTGTCTCTGAAGAATGGAAAGATAGCACATTGAACTTTTTAAATTTTTTTCCCCTCCAATATAATCCAATGAACATATAACTAAGAAAACATAATTATGTTGAACTATACATGTGTTAGAAAAATGAAATGAATGCTGTGACAAAAAAACAAAGATAATAAATAGGAAAGAGAATGTTAGCTATTCAACCTAGGAACTCTAAATTCAACTAATACTAACTCCATGAAAAAGCAGCAAAAAGGAGAGGAGGAAATTATCAAAGAAATATTTCTAGACTAAGAAAGTGAATTTGTAGATTGAAAGGGCTGATGGACCAGGAGAAAATGAAGGGATTAAGCGATTGATCTCAAAGAAGCATAAAAGCTAGCTATATGAAAGTAAGGGAGCAAGAGAGATGAAAAAAGTAGGCAATTATGATCAGAGAAGAAAATACTTCAATTTAAGATTTCAGCTAGAGCCCTTGCTGGTGTGGCTCCGTTGGTTGGGTGTTGTCTCATGCACTGAAGGTTGCTAGTTCAATTTCTGGTCAGGGCCCATGCCCGAGGTGCGGACTTGATCCTGGTAGGGGATGTGTAGCAGGCAGCTGATAGATGTTTGGCTCTCACTTCAATGTCTCTCTCTCTTTCTCCCTTCTCTTCTCTCTCTAAAAAAAATCAATAAAAATGTATATATGTGAAAAGATTCCAACCAGAGTACAATTTTGGTGGCTTTATTAATAATAATAAATATAACTAATAACATGTTTTGCTTTATGAACATTTTCTGGAGAATGTCAAAATATTAAACAGTACATTTTCATTAAGATTTAAAATTTCAGAAATGTATGTAAAGGCATTAATCACTGAAAATTCATATCTATAAGACAAAAATTATATCTATAGGTTATTGAATATATATGTATATCACACTTCTTTTTAAAGAATAGTTACAGTCCTGCTGGTGTGGCTCAGTTGGTTAAGCATTGTCCCATACACCAGGAGGTCACCAATTCAATTCCAGGTCAGGGCACATTATCTTTTAAAATCAAGCCATAAGCAATAGAGGAAAAAAGAAAGAAAATATTACTAATACCTTAGGATCCCTACCCAGGACCTTTCCCAATAACACCTTATCAAATATTTTCAGTCTAGTAGAAATGAATTGAATTCTTTAAAACTATATTCCAAATTAATAGCATAATGAATAAAATATAGCTTCAGTAAGTATTCATGATTGGCTATTTTGAAACCTATATACAAATATATATATATAGCTGTAATCTATTTTTTTGAAGTTTCATCGTTCAAATTGAGAAAGTTTGGAGCAGTCAGTCACTAGGGGGCAGCCTGTACTGCTTCCCTTCCACTTCTTTAGAGACAGTTCTGTCCTCGTGTTAGTAGCTAGAATTATTTTGCATGGAAGGAAACAAATGTTACTTCAAAGAAAAATACTTCACTATTTTTAGATAGTAAAAAAAGGACACAGTTATTTCGCTCTTTGGTAATTAAGTTGTAAGAACAGGTTTCCTTGATGAAGTCACTCTCAGCATCTCGGAAAACCTAACTTTGCTGCTTTTGTGGTCCTGGCAGAACATCCGACTTGGAATGGGTTTAGAAGGTTTTTCTTTAAGTCTAAACAGCTTCAGATAACTTGTCCACACCTTACTCTAATCCTCTCTTTCTTTCGTACCGCTTCCCCACTAAACACCCTACCAGACTTGAGTTAAATAACAGAAAATAAAGCACAGCTCAGAATCCAAGAGTTAGGGCATTTTCTTCCATCCACGGATTTCATTTAGCATCGCTTAGTGGCAGTTCCCTTGGGGTAACACCCTGTGAAAAATATCAGAGGAAGTGTGACAGAGAAAAGGTGGTCTTCCTTGATTGCAGTTCTTTACTACTCTTTTCCTCTTGCCGTTTTAGTTTTGTGTAAATCTTTTCTAATTAGATTGGTAAACTTTCCAGTATCCCTATAATACATGAACCCGTGTCTAGCTACTTTCAGATTACTTTATTTCTAGTAATGTAAAGAGACTGCTTTTGTCCTTCTCCCGGCCTATACTCACTCCCACCCTGCTATATAGTCTGGTTGGCTTCTTCTTCTCCAGAACTTTTTACCATAATCTAATGTTATTTCTTCCTTTCTGTAGATAGAGATATTGGGATATACCAGTATTATGACAAGAAAGATCAACCAGGTAAAGTATCCGCTCTACTCAACTAATTCTTATAAACAAAATATCCTAAACTATGTAATACCATTAATAGATTATAGAATTAAGAAAAGTCACTTCAGTTCTTTAGAAAAATGGGCCGAGGTTGATATCTGTTCTATATAAAATAAAGCAATATTGAGAAAATGCTATAGAAGAACATGAAAATTTTCATTTTACTGCTGATCAGACTGATATCTGGACAGCCCAGTCTCGTTTATTTATCAGTGTCCCAGTAGAGGGCATTGTGAATGCATGGCTCCACTGTGCTGGCCTGCCAGATCCTCACCTGGTATCTGAAATAGGCATTTCTGTGTGAATGATCAATTTTCTTTATCTGATTAATCCTGTTAATCCCAGAAGTTTTTGATGGGCCAAAAGGTCTTTCTAGCTAGAGTTACTTCCTGTTTTGGTCTCTGTTGAAGTGGGTTTGTGTGAGCTTCTTCTGTGCTTAGCTTGGCGTTAATAGGCTGAGTTCATGGTTCTGATGACAGACTGAAACAGCTTCTGTTCTGGGCTCGGTTGCAGTTCCCCTCCATATCTGATGAGATTGCAAGCTCAGGATATTGGCCCACCTGTTGTGCTACATAAGCCTTTTCACTGCAAATTTAGGAAATACCTCCGTGAAATAAAAGCATCTAAATTATGGCATTTTTTCAACTGCCTTTTAAAAAGTTGAGCATAATTTATTAATCTCAACAATGTGTGTGATAATACATTATATATGTGCATATAAAAATACAAAGTGTTAAAAAAATTTTTCTACTTTTTTTTTTCTTCTTTCCAACTCTCCCACCACAGTATCAGCGACAGAACATGGTAACTTAGAAGCAAAGCAGAAACTGGCAGAATGTAAGCTTATTTTATATATTTTATGGAATAATTATAAAACTGGAATTTTAATATCCCTGAAGATTCAGTTTAACAAATATTTTAAGCTTTCTGTATAAGTAGGAAATGTTATATTCCCTCTAAATTTCTTATAATTATAAATTCTCATTCTTTAGCCATATAAACAAATGAGTAAGAATTGTATTTGTTAGGAATTTCTAATTTAGACCATTGCAATCTCTATCCAGTTTTTATATGTTTATGTAAACTTTCTTAATTAATATTTATATTATTTAATATATTTAAAATAAATGTATTGTGCTTAAATTCTCATAACATTCTATTATTTGTGCTATGCTTAAATAATTGTTTTACCTATTTTAAGAAAATGAGATTTGTAATGACCAGTATTAGCATTTTATTCTCTCTAGTTTTCTGTTCTAAAATATTTAAATATGTTAATTTAATATCGCTACAATATAGTATGGTTTTAATGGCTTAAATATAATTTACATTTTGTTTGGAATATAGGTGGCTCTGAAAATCCTACTTGTTCTCTTGTTTTAAATGGTTGAGATTTAATTTTAAAAAATACTCTATTAGGAGCTGTTACAGGTTTTAAAATTTGCACATATGCTCTATATGTTATAAATTACGTTTTTAAAATAAACTTGCTGAAATAGGACACAGCAATTCTGTAAAATTTTAATATCTATACACAACATATATGTATATTCACACAAAACACACATACATACACACATATGTAGATCTCTTATTTAAAATTATTATGTAGGAGAATTCAAAGATTAATTTATTCTCATGATGAAATATAACATTTTGTTAATTTTTTTAAACAAAACGTATTTTTAGTTTGACTTAGGCTAACATTGAGACTCTACTAAATAATTTTATCTTTTAATCAAATGTATTTAAAACACAGCAAAGCTTTATCAATATTGAATTGTGGTATAGATTTTAAAGAGGATTGTTTTACATAAAAAAGAGCACTATTAGTGCCTAATTTGTTAAAACTTGGATTTGTCTGCATTTTTTCCTTAATCTTAGTATGTGATGCTTTGATGCTTGATTTAAAATGCATTTTTCTGTGTATAATTTTTTTTTGTATTTTACTTCTTTTCTCACTGTATTCATTTACTCATTAGGAATTTTCAGGTTTGAGAATTTGGAATTTTTTTGGATTGAACATTTAATTATATAAAAGAAAATGTTATTTTTTGTTAAAGAGGGGGTCATTTACCTTTAAGTACTAGGTTCACAGGCCTAGGAAACTTTCCCAGGCATTCTCTGAGCCTTGTTGGTTGTCATCATAAAATTATGATCCGGGAGATTGTTCTGTGGTAAAAATTCTGTTCTTATGACAAAGCCTTTCAGAAGGCTGTCATTCGATGGTGGAAATGAAGCCCACTTCCTCTCAATTAAGGAGGTGTCTTATTTTAATCTTCCTTAGGCATACTGCTTAGTAGCGTTTCCTTAAGTCTTGTTTAACTAACTGTAGTACATGTTTTATTTGCCAGCACGAGATTATCCGTGGACTCTCAAAAACAGACGCCCAGAAAAACTTCGAGACTCACTCAAGGAGTTGGAGGTATCTTTCCAAAAGTTTAAAAAATGGCAACAAACAAATCTGTTTTATAACATCTTTCAACAGCTTTAATTTTCATACAGGATCAACTCTCCTGGTGATGAGAGCTTTGCTTTTGTCCAGTGAGGAGTTTCAAAACAGTTGCATCTTTGTATGGCATGCTGATCTTTCTTTCTTTCTTTCTTTCTTTCTTTCTTTCTTTCTTTCTTTCTTTCTTTCTTTCTTTCTTTCTTTCTTTCGTTCTTTCTTTCTTTCGTTCTTTCTTTTTTTTGGTTTGCAAATCAGAGGCACTTTAACTGATAATGGCAATGTGTATAGCCAACTGCACTCTCTTCTGTTTCCTTCAGGAGCTGATGCAAAACAGTCAGTGTGTGCTGAGCAAATGGAAGAACAAATATGTCTGTCAGGTAAAATGGTTTGACGTGCTTTTGCAGTATTTAACCAATGGAGCTGAAAACTATGCAGCAATTGGTATTCTTGTGTTATGATAGGTAATGGACAAAAACTTTTTAGGAGTAGATATTTCATAGTTTGAATTCTAGTCATTCTAGAATCACCATGAACCCGATTGACACAGGCTACCTCATTAGTCAGTATAGTTGTACTGACACACTATAGGCACTACTAAAAATCTTTGCAGTGGTATTTTTTGTTTGAATTGTCTGACTGTTGTATTAAATATTTACTGGCATAAATGTAATCATATTTTTGAATGAAGTAAACTATAGGACAAAAGGTGTTTTGGCATACCACTCTGTAAACATTTGTGAATGCCATGCTTATGGAAATCAACAGACTAGAGTTAGACCTAATATAATAAGACATTTGCTCTTTTTTTTGAAGCTTCTAAGCTGTTCTGTTTAATATGGTAGCCACTAGTCACCTCTGGCTATTTAAATATAAATTTAAATTCAATTAAGTTAAAAATTCAGTTCCTCAGTTGAACTACCCACATTTTAAGTGTTCAGTAGACAATATCTATACAGTATGTTTCTACCAAAGAAATTTTTATTGGACAGCACTATTAAGACCTAGACAAGGAGGTACATGTTGAATAAGTTTAGATTCAGGACATCATCATCATAATTAGTGTTCATTGATCACAAAATAATGGACAAATGCCTCAGCCTTGCTGATAGGCTTAAAAATACTATTTGCTTAGAAAAATTTTACTTGCTTATGATAAAAAGAATCATTAGTCATATTCTCATACATATAATCAGTTACTACTAATAATTATAACTGTTTTATGGAATTGAATATTCTGTATCAATTTAAATTCTTATTTGTTTGCAATTTGACTTATTTTAAGTCTACTGTTACTGAAGTTCAGGCTCATGGCTCTATCTGTAAATCTACAACATTGAATTTGTAGTAATTAGGAACATAATCTTAATCTACTACTCGAATATAGACTATCATTTTAATGGACTCTAGTTTTCCTAATTTTTTTGTTTAAACTCATCAACTTTACTCATGAGGGTAACTATTTAGTTACCTCAACTGTCATATTATTTTCCAGAGACTGTTTAACAAGGCTGAATTAATATTTTTAGAACCATAATACTTCTTAAATTCAATTTAGGATACTATTCAAAAGAATGGGGTTATTTAAAAATTCATAATTTGTTTTCATAAAAGTTTTAATCAGACTTTAAAACTTCAATATAAAATATGCTCCAGAAAGTTTTAAAGTTAGTACAACTCAAATTGTACTTCTCAATGCCATTAATCACCTTAAAAGCAAGCATAAAGTTATTTGACTGGAGGGCATGCCTACCACCTATAGTATGAGGTGTGGCTCATGGCCTCCACCCTTACCATTGCACAGGGTAAGTTGGAACATGTCAGGTATCTTAAAATATGCAGTGGAGCATCCCAATAGGCAATCCTTTTAAAATAGGTTTTATTGCATTTTAATTTAATAAGCAACTTCGTGTGTATGTATGTATGGGGGAGCATGGAGAGGAATGTCCTTCACTAGTGAATTAATTCAACTCAAAAAAGGAATTTGCATGATAAATATATACAAAATTGCTTTTGTAATTTGCAGCCACTTGAAGTACTGTTTCCTTATGCTGTTATACCAATGAGTCTACTTTTTAAAAATCCTCATGGGAGTATTTGTTTATTGATTTTAGAGAGAGAGGTAGGGAGAGGGAAACATAGGTATGAGAGAGAAACAGTGATCAGCAATTGGTTGCCTCTGGTATTTGCCCCCACCAGGGATTAATCTACAACCTAGGTATGTGCCCTGACGAGGAACTCCCAACCTTTTGGTGTAAGGGAAGACAATCTAACCAACTGAGCCACCAGACTAAGGTAGAACTTACCTTTTTTTGTATTTTGTGCTTTATTTTTATGATTGATAAGATATTCCTAAAATAGGTCTTTTACAACCAGCACACTCTGGATGTGATATATTTTAACAAGATAACTTTACCTCCACCCTGCCCACAAGTCTGGGTGAGTCCCCACATCTTTAGGGCCTTTGAAAGACCTCTTAACATGATCCATCCACTTTCTTAGTTTCTAGACAGGACTGTTAGCTAGGTCTTCTAAAAATATGTCTATGTGTATTATCCTAAAGATCTTTCATATTACAGTAAATTAAAAATTTGGTGGTGCAAGCTAAATGTTTAAAAGGATTCCCTTAAGCCTTAGTTGCAAAGTAAACAAATCATCACCATAAACTCTCTTAGGATTCCTCTTCTGTGTTTCAGGTAAATCTTTATTCATCCTTGCCCTTCATGGCAAATTTAGGATTTATGGAATTTATCTTGTTGTCTTCTTCTTTATTTCTCCAAAAAGTCAAATTGTTTAGAAATCAGCAAGGCAGCTATAACAACTTAAAGGATTTCAGAAGATGCAGTCAGTGCTTGGATTTTCCCTCTGTTGAACAATGAGGTTTTATAGGTTGTCATTATCAAAGCTTAGTTCATGTTGTTGATCCAGTTACATATAAATTATATCATCTTACCTAATAATAGACAAACATGTAAATTGGCTGTACCTCTGCTATGCCCACCAGCCAATCAGAGGGAATATGCAAATTAGAAGGACAAAGATGGCGGCTGCCTGGCCGCTCCAGGTGCAAAGTGGCAGGGCGGGGCAGGATGCCTGATATGACAGGGAGGTTGGGGGCAAAGGGATCTACAGGAGCGGCACTCCAGCTACAGCGAAGATGAAGACTGCAAACTCCGGCCTGAGTCTTCAGCAAAGAAGGCCTGTGTCCTGGGTGCCAGAGGAAAACTGGTGCTGGAAGCCAAGGGAAGGAAAGCCTATTGCACGAATCTGTTCGTGCAACGGGCCTCTAGTTTTAAAAATAATTCTTTCCACTTACAAATTCATAAGTTTATAAATCAGTATGTTCTGAATGAAAATTGCCTTTTGAAGTTGGTTTTCCAGACTATGCCTATTCCTAATTTAAAATGCCATAAAAGTGTGAGGTGTAATTCAGAGTTTAGTTTTACTAGGTATCAAATACATTTCTCATTGTTTTTCAGTCTCCCAGAATGATTTCATTATGAGAAAGTATTGAATAATTTCCTGCTCTGAATTTCTAAAATCATTTAACAAATTATTCTTAGGTAATAAAAGTTTCAGCATTAAGACACTGTTAAATTTATACCATGATGGAGAAGAGTATAGGAACTGAGACCAGAGGAAATGAGAGACTAGTTATATAAGGCCTTGTAGGCCTCCAAAAGGAGTTTTCTTAAACTCTAAGTGTGATGGGAAACCCTTGAAGATTTTTGAGTGGAAGAGGAACTTGATCTGATTTACTTTTTAATTGGATCGATCTGGCTATTGTGATGGAAACAGATTGAAGGGAACAAAGATCGAATTGGAGATAAGTTAAAAGGCTATTTCCATAGTTCCGGTGAGTCATAATGGTGGTTTTGACTTACGGTAGTGGTTAACTGGTGAGAAGTGGCCAAATTCTGAGTATAATTTAAATTTTGAGCCATCAGAATTTGTTGATGGATCAAATGTGGAGTATAGAAGAAATTTCTGACTAATAGATTTGCCATTCACTGTAAAGGGGAGATTGAGAACAATTTTGAGGAAACATCAGGAACTTAGTTTTGGACATCAATGTTTGAAATGCCCATTAGATATTCAGGTGGAGAAATCAAATAGTTGGTTATAGGAATCTGTAGTTCAGAGAAAGGTCTGAGCTAGAGAGATAACTTTGTGAGGAAACCCCACAGATGGTATTAAAGCCAAGAGGTTGCTGAAGATCACCTAGGGAGGAGGCTGAAGGGCTGATCACTGGGGTCCTCCAGCATATGGGGATTGGAGAGATGGGAAAAGGAGATAAGAAGTACTAGCCAAGAGGTAGACCACACTGAAGGCAGTATGGTGTCCAGGAAGAAGAAAATCAGGTATAACTGGTATGTAAGATACCAGTAACAGGATGTCTGAGATTGACCATTGGATGGAGCAAACATGTCAAACTTGCGGCTAGCTAGCGGGCCACATGCCCTGTCGGCCATGAGTTTGACATGCTTGGGACAGAGTAACAGGTCATGGGTGACCTTGATATGAACAGTTTCAGTAGATGATGTGGGCAGAAGCCTGATTGGAATGCATTTTAAGAGATAATGGGAGGAAAGAAATTAGAGGTTTGCAACATAAGAAAGGGTTATGTTATAAAGGAAAATAAAGAAGTAGGGCAGGAGAGGTGGGGTCAAAAGAGGTTTATTTTCTTATTTATCTGGGATAAATAACACCTATTTCTGTTGGTTTGCTAATGGGAGTGATCCAGTGGGGGAAAATTCGATGCAGGAAAGGGGATAATTGCTGGAGTAATGTTGATGAAAAGCCACTTCATAAAGGAGAAGGGAATGGACAGTAGGTGCCTGGAACCTGATGATAGTGTGGAGATTTCTTATCAGCCATGGAATGTCTAACTCTAGATTTCTTGTTCTCTTAGGAAAAACAAGCTCCCATTCAGTTAAGTAATAATATTTTTAGGTTTATGTTACATGCACCTGAATGCAGTTCTAAGTGACACAACATATTTAGAAACTAGAGGCCTGGTGCACAAAATTTGTGTACTGGGGGAGTGGTGTCCCTCAGCCCAGCCTGCACCCTCTGCAATCTGGGACCCCTCGGGGGATGTCCAACTGCTGGTTTAGGCCCACAGGGATCGGGCCTAAACTGGCAGTCGGACATCCCTCTCACAATCCGGGACTGCTGGCTCCTTACCACTCGCCTGTCTGCCTGCCTGATCACCCCCTAACCGCTCCCCTGCCAGCATGATTGACACCTAACTGCTCCTCTGCCAGCCCCATCACTCCCAACTTCCCTCCCCTGTAGGCCTGGTCACCCCCAACTGCCCTCCCCTGCAGGCCTGGTCACCCCCAACTGCCCTTCCCTGCTGGCCCAGTCACTCCCAACTTCCCTCTTATACAGGCCTGGTCGCCCCAAACTGTCCTCGCCTGCAGGCCTGGTTGCCCCCAACTGCCCTCCCCTGCCAGCCATCTTTGTGACAATGTGGGGGCGGCCAGCCATCTTTGTGACAATGTGGGGGCGGCCATCTTGTGACACAGGGGCCTGAGGGTCAATTTGCATATTACCTCTTTATTATATAGGATGTGGCAGTAGAATCAGAAGAAACTACTAAGAGTTGAAAATGGTTACATTTAAAAGTGGTATGAGATGTTGTGATGGGATAAGGCAGTACATGGCTATTTTAATTTCAAGTATTCTTTGACATTTTAGCAATTTATATATATATTTCTTTAGTTGAAATATTTTAAAACATGCCCAGAGTGCTTCTGAGAAACAGATGTCAAGATGGTACAAGGAATGCAAAGGACCTAAGGGTGAGATGTGAAAGATAAAGGGGAAGGGAGCAGGAGTGCGTGAGAAGAGCGGTTTGACTGTGATGCAGGTCTGACCCTGTGAAAGGAGAAGGAAGAAAGGCTTGGCTATAAAGAGCCTCAAACTGTAGTATGGTGCTGAGAAAGTTTCAGCCAGGCCAAATGGGGAGTACCTGAGCCGAATTTGCTCTTCAGAGGAGTTTCCTATTGGACTAGTACCCACCGTATTCAGTCATTGGCTAGTAGCCCCCTTGGGGAAAGTGTGGCCTTTGTAGTCAGCTATTTTCCCAGCTTCCATTCTTCCTGAAGGAATTCTGGTACATGTCCATGCCCATCATACCGCCAAAAATTTACACTAAAAGTAAGAATGTATGTCTGTGTGTTTGTACACACATAACACTGTACCTAGTAATCTTCATGTTCAGCTAGGAGGTTTAATATCATGTCCTGATAATTATTCTTTTTTAGGCAAAAAATTCATGCCTTTCAAGGAAAAATAGAGTTCACATTGTATCTTGACTACCTCAATCCAAAGTTTGATGATCTATGATAATCCATTCATCCATTGACTGATTACTCTTAAAAATACAGCAGGAAATGAACCCAGTTTTGAAACATGGTTATGACATAAAGAAAACTTTAATCTTCTTTATAATTATGTCTTTGTGTCATCAATCAAAATTTCCTTCCTATTCTTTTCATAAATGGTTTTTTTCTCCTCTTTTATAAATTGTTTTTATTTTTAAATATTTCTTTAAAGAAACTCATAATTTTCTGCCTCTGCCCTTGGCATTTGTGCCTGCTAATGTTTTGGAAACTTCAAGGTATTTTGCCCCAAAGGAAACCAATATAGAACTATGAATTTTCTTCATATATTCAGTTATAGTTAATAGTAAATATGTAGAAAGCTAAATGAGTTCAAATCTGAATAATCTAGTTCCTTTATTTTCATTTTGATATATATTTTACAAAGTAGAAACAAACACATACCAAGCACTTACCTCTTTTTTACAGGGAAAGTAAAATTGCTTTCATAACTAGCTAATGAGAAGACTTTTTAAAAAAATTTTTATTATAGGGAGAAAGAGAGAGAAACATCCATGTGAGAGAGAAACATCACTTGTCTCCTGCATGTGCCCCGACTGGGGATTGAACCCGAAACCTGGGTGTGCATTGTGACTGGACAAACTGCAACCTTTTGGTATACTGGACAGTGCTCCAACCAACTGAGCCATACTGACCAGAGCTAATGAGAAAACTTTTAGTGTTTTATATTTAAATACCTATACAAAAATTTTACACAAAAACTTAAAACAGGACTTACTTTAAAGTTAGAACTTTCTATTAGAGGCACAATTTGGAATGAGCCAGCTAGAAATGTATAAACTAAAATAAGATTGGGTGTGAGAACTCATCAACTTTACATTACTGATATTTGAGAATATTATGTTAGACATATATATGCCAATGTAGCTGATAAAGAAAACACATCAAGTGCTTTTGCCAAATTGTAATTTATACCCTAAAGTTAAAAAAAAACAACTACTACTAATATTACGTTAGCAGATATGCTACTTAACTAACTATGAAATGAAAAGCAGTTAAAACTGTGCTTCTCATAAAATAGTGTTGTATATAAAATATTCACAGTGGCTCCTCGCAGTGAAGTACCTATCATTTGGTAGTCTCCTTGGACTAAGTAGAATCCTAGGTTAAATTGTGAGATCCCAGTACACTGTGTGCCAAGCATATAAATTTCTACTATATCTGTGTTCATCACCCTGCCATGGTAGGGCAACAGTCCCTACTCCAATCTAAGGTCAAGGATTCCATCTAGATCCACAGTTCTCAAACTGTGCACTGAGGCACCCTGAGGATTGCAGTGAATTCACCAGAGTCTTGCAGGATAGTTAAAAATTTTGGAAAACACAAGACTTCTTTTGGGCACTATACAGGTAAGTGGCTCCAAGTTAGTGCAGAGTTTCTTTTTTTTTTTTTAATAAACCTTTATTGTTCAGATTATTACAGGTGTTCCTCTATTTTTTCCCCCATAGCTCCCCTCCACCTGATTCCCCACCCCACCCCATGCCCTTACCCCCGCCACTGTCTTCATCCATAGGAGTAAGATTTTTGTCCAATCTCTTCCCGCACCCCTCACACCTGCTTCCCCTGAGAATCGTCAGTTCACTCCCTTTCTATGTCCCTGATTCTATTATATTCACCAGTCCATTCTGTTCTTCAGATTTTTTATTCACTTGATTTTTAGATTCACTTGTTGGTAGGTATGTATTTGATGTCATTTTGTTGTTCATAATTTTTATCTTTACCTTTTTCTTCTTCCTCTCCTTAAAGAATACCCTTCAGCATTTCATGTAATCCTGGTTTGGTGGTGATAAACTCCTTTAGCTTTTTCTTGTCTGTGAAACTCTTTATCTGACCTTCAACTCTGAATGATAGCTTTGCTGGGTAGAGTAATCTTGGCTGTAGGTTCTTGCTGTTCATCACTTTGAATATTTCTTGCCACTCCCTTCTGGCCTGCATAGTTTCTATTGAGAAATCAGCTGACAGTCGTATGGGTACTCCCTTGTAGGTAATTAACTGTTTTTCTCTTGCTGCTTTTAATATTCTCTCTTTGTCTTTTGCCCTTGGCATTTTAATTATGATGTGTCTTGGTGTGGTCCTCTTTGGATTGCTCTTGTATGGGGTTCTGTGCGCTTCCTGGACTTGTCCATCTATTTCTTTCACCAGGCAGGGAAAGTTTTCTGTCATTATTTCTTCTAATAGGTTTTCAATATTTTGCTCTCTCCCTTCTTCTGGCACCCCAAAAATTCGGATGTTGGTTTGCTTAAAGTTGTCCCAGAGGCTCCTTACACTATCTTAATATTTTTGGATTCTTTTTTCTTTTTGTTTTTCTGGTTGGATGTTTTTTGTTTCCACATATTTCAGATCTTTGGTTTGATTCTTGGGGTCCTTTGATCTACAGTTGAGTTTCTGTATATTCTTTATTTCAGACAGTGTATGCTTCATTTCTGACTGATCCTTTTCCATTTTTTTGGCATTCTCATTAAGCTCCTTGAAGGTCTCATGAAGTTTCTCAGCGGTTTTAAGAAGATTCTTGAGTAACCTTATAAATGTGGTTCTGAACTCTATGTCATCCAGTAGTTTGCTTTCCTCCGTTTCTTTCATTCGTGACATGTTTCTTTGTCTCCTCATTTTGGCTGCTTCCCTGTGTTGATGGAGTAGCTTTGTGTGGTAGGTGACCTATAGGGGGCAGTAGCTCAGCCTCCCCAATCACCTGATGTGGACACTCTTGGTACACCCCTTTGTGGGCTGAGTGCAAAGACTTGGTGCCGTTAAAGCCTTAATTGCTGTTGGTATACTGGGAGGAATTGACCTCCAGGCCAATTAGCTGTGAGCACTCCCTGTGTCTATAATGGAAGAACTGCTGCACTGAAGACACACTTATGGGGCAGGACTTGTTTCAGTGGGGCTTTGGTGCTCACTGAGTCTGCCTTTGAATGTGTCACTTATGGATGTGAGGAGTTGAAATCTGGTGTCTCACTCTGACCACTAGGCACACTGGCTTCTGGATCTCCAATGGGGTGCAGTTCAGCTACTGTCTGAGGCCATCCAGCAGGAGCTACAGTGAGAGCTGCAGTTTTCTCCTCTTTGCTTGGGGTTTGGAGGTTTTGGAGCTGTCTGACCCAGGCTGCAAGTTTGCTAGGTTAAGCTGCGATAGGGCGGGGCTTTCTTCTGCTAACGCTGCTGCTTGGAGCTTGGGTGGGTTTGTAGGTTGTGCAGGGCGGGGTCTCAGGGTGTCACTAGGCTAGGGCGTGGCAAACAGCAATGGCTGCTAGTTAGCCGGCTCTGTGTCTCCGACTGCGTCCCGTGCCCCAGCGCAGTAAACAATTATTCTTGCGTGCAGCTCTGCAAGCAGGCCCCCCTCACTTTCGGACCCGGTGACAGACAATCCAGCTTCTCCCCGTAGGAGTTTGGGTCCCCCGCGTCTCCCCAGAAACTGTATTTCAGAGTAATCGGGGGCTTGTCTCCCCTTTGGGTTGAAAAAAGCAACACCTGTCACCAACCCAGATCCCGCGCCTCTGTATCTCAGCTTTTCAGCGCTTGTGTACATCTCAATGCTCTTTTCTCTTTCCTTCTAGTTGTAGAACTTCCACTCAGCCAGCTTTCCCGTGGTTCTGGGTGATAGACGTTTTGTCTTTTAGTTGCAGTTTTGAAATTGTTGTGCGAGGCAGCAGTTTAGGTGTTTACCTACGCCACCATCTTGGATTCCCCCCAGAGTTTCACATTAGATGACACTGCATTCCTTCCAAGGGTGTCATATCTTTATGAAGCTGGATTTTTAGGGCTTGTAATAAAAAGCAAGTACCACTCAACAATTAACTTAGAACAGGAACAAGGGTGAGGTTGTCCAATCTGATTGCAAGGTTGGAAAAGTTGTGTAGTGCCCAACTTCATTAATGCATGCAACTTACTAGTATGTAGTTGTGGTTATTTCGGAATTAAATCAATCCTTTTTTTTCAATTTCTGTTACATTCTCAAATGGCTATCAAATTGTTGGGACATAATGATTAAGTTGTTTGAGTGTGTTTATTAATTGGGATGGTCTTTTGGCCAAAAGGCACCATAAAATTACTGAGATGCAAAGGGTGCTACGGACTGAGAAAGTATGGGAACCTCTGGTCTAAACTTTGGATCCCATTGCCTCTAGCCTTCTCAGGACCCCACATGATAGTCACTTCTCTTATGCATAGCATAGGGGTGGAAAGCGCAAATTATGTCTTCTTGGTATTGCTTTTGGCTTTACTAACTGTGTGACTTTAGGGAAGTTACTTCACCTATTTATGCCAGAGTGATTAACTATAAAATGAAGATAAAAGTATCTAACTCATAGGTTTATTATAAGAATTAAGTTAATATATGTAAAATGCTTAAAACTTTCTGTCACCGATACTTGCTTTTTAAATAAATAAATTCAAACTTTCTGTCAACTGGATCTTCCCAATCAATCTAAATTTTTTTAGTTAAACATTTTTATTGTGGTTAAAACATAATATAAAATTTATCACATTAACCATTGTTAAGTGTACAGTTGAGTAGTGTTAAGTATATTTATGTTATTGTGAAAGAGATTTCTAGAACTTTTTCATCTTGCACACTGTATTGTGGAGCAAGTGTGAGTGAATGACCACTGGAGTCCAGACCAAATTAAAATTTAGGGAGCCTTTATTAGCCGGCCGGGCGACTGCTCTGCCATTCTCCATGCAGGGAGTCCGGAAAGCAGTCCCCACCCTTTGTGCAGGACCACGTTTAAGCACATTAACCACATCCTGTTCTTGCAGAGCAGGCAACCTAAGACAAAACAGTTTTTCCCAAGCAACGTCAGGATCAAGCCATTGATGACCATGTTATTCACAGGGTCATCCTGTTCTTCAGAAAGTTGACAGTGTTGTATGAAAGAAGGCCTACGTGTTGGGAAGGGGCATGAGACTGCATCTCAAGGCCTGGCCTGGTGTCAGCACTGACAACTCTATCTGGGGCATAGTCCACAGCCTCAGTAATGCTCAAAAATTCCCATTCTCTAACATTCCCCACTGGTTTTATGTACATGAGTCAAATCATTGACTCTTTTGGATCATTGTTGGCGAGGGAGTTAAATTGACCTATGAGGACTATAAGCGTGATAGAATTAATTCTCTGCTAAATAAAGTCACTGGGCCTGTTTATAAGATAAGGGCCCGGAATGAGGGCCAGGACTAATCTTTAGAGGATCCGAAGAGTCCTGAACTCTCTATTTTGCCTGGGCTGTTTTAAGTCAGGTGTGATGAAGCCACGTTGGGAATCCCGTCGACCTTGACTGCTGTGGAGGTGGTCCTTTCCAGGTAGGAGTCAGTCCTTGCGTGACAAATTTCTTTATCCAAACAGTCACCAGGGTGGAAGGATGGACTGGATCAGAAGTTGGTATAGGCAGAGTACCTTAGACATGCTTCTGGACTGCTTTCTGGGTAGACTGTAAAGCCTGTAAGAACTTGAGTAAAGATTGGTTATGGATTTCAGCTTTTCTAGATTGGGTTTTTATGTAAGCTGGTGAGGTGGGTAGGTCAGCATTTGGAAGAGTCACCAGAACCTGTAGAGGCCCCACTGGTTTTAGGGGAGCCTCGTTCCCTCTTGCTTCTGGGGACTCCCCTGGTCTCACATAGGTGGAGATGGAAAGACTTAATTACATCTGGTAGTGCTAGTTGTGCCATGGTCCTTGCTCTGCTCATATCTGTCTAACTGCCTAATATATTACCTCAAGGATCCTGGCTCTGAATTCTTTTAGGGAAAATGGACGTTGATGGGCTCTTTTAGCTACTTCCTGCTGAGGCGGGTCAAAAGTTTCTCTCAGAGCCAAGAGATCCTTGCTGTCTGTCAGAGGGACAATGAGGCCTGGGCACAAAAGGAGGTGGGCTTGTGACCTGGCGGAGACAAACTGTAACAAATGGTCTGGTGGAAGGGAAAGAAAACCTTTCAGTTTTAATAAATTCTGTTGAAATAGAATTTTTCTCCTCAAAATTACCCCCATGTTTATCAAAAGAGCCAAATCAAGACTACTTTATCTATTGTATTTAATTTGGCCTGATTGTTTGCATAAATATAACAAGAATGGTAACTGACTACCTTTGCTGGAATTTCATGATTGAATCTTAGTGTGCCCCATAGGGCCAGGAAGCCAAGCCATCCAGCTGCCGTCAGGCCTGCCTGTAGTATCTGCTGAGTTAGGTGAAATCCTCACCTGAAGTGGCTCTACCCGGGCCCATGCCCTAGGCTTCAAGGCCCATCTCAGCCTTCCTACTCGTCTTCGCTCAGAGTGTGTGGGGGTGCCGCAGGGATGCAGAGGCACCTTTATTGCTCCCCTGTACTCTGACCAACAGCCAGTGATGGTAGGGTATGGGCCTGATGCTCCAGCACCAGCTATTTTCAGGGCTACCAAGCAGGATACCAGACTTTCTCCTTGGCACTCTTATTGGCTTCAAGTCTTCAGAGTTCAGGCAGGACTCTTTAAAACATGATATTCCAGTAAAAGTTTCTGGTTAATAAAACTATTGGAAACCGGTCTTATTGAATTTATGCAAAGAAATGTATTGCAATGATTTATTAAGTATTGCCAAATTTCAGAGGAATTGTATAAGGAGAAAAATACACTGACCTGCTTTAAGATAGGATTTTCCTTGCCAGTCCTTTTTATGGACTTTCCAAAGTAATATTTTCTGAACAAACAGTAACTGTTAGATTTCTTTTATCAGTCCCTCCCTAAGTACTTTGGCATAAGCTATTTACCCTCTGTTTAGGGAGGCAGAATGTAAATTATTTACTCTTATATCTTAAAGTTCCTTTGCTGAATATTCCACCACCGCCCAAGCAGTACTCAGTAACCCTGCCCTGCTAGGCTCGGACAGTGAGATTTTCTTTATGTTTGTTGGAAGGGTTAAAGAGAAGAAAAAGGGGCAGAGGAAGATCCACTGTGTTTTGCAGAAAGCCTTGAAGCCAAAATAGTTCAGATAAGCAAGAAACCAAGGACGCCAGCAGAGCGGGTTGTAGCCAGCAAAATCAACAAAAACCTATCTCTCCCTGCTCTCCCCGCCAACGCCCCCCTTTTTCTGCATTAGCCATTTACTCTGTCCTTAGCAGGGGAAATAAGGCAAGCAGTCTGAGATCCTGTATAACGAGGCTTTTTACATTTAAGGAACAGCTGCTCTCCCCGCCCCAAATTTTCCTTCTTTACTCCAAGGCCCCAGAAGATCTCAACCTTCACCACTTCTAATATCTCCAACCATCTCCCTGTCCGCCAGCCTAGGGCTTCTCTATCTCAACAGGCTGAGAGTGAATTCCACTGCCTCTACCCTTTCTCACACCTGCTCTGGAGTAGTTTTTGGCTCTCTTCCTCCTCCCAGATACCTACTGTAAATCTATCAGGAAGGGCAGGCAGGTCGCGGTTCTCGGGACCACATGATTCTGTTTGCTAGGTGGGCTGAAAAAGGCAGCCTACAAAGCAGTTAATTATGACTAATCTTAACCCAACAAGCCTTTGTTTAAACTTCTCTGGATTGGCAACCTTCACAAATTAATCCTAGAATTCCAAGATTTTAAACTAACACAGCAAAATTATAAATCAAGGAAAAGCAATTAAAAGTTCTCTACTGTCTTCCCTGTAAAGCAGGGAGGTGCACTGTCTTTAAACAAATTAAACAACAGAGACAATAAATACTCTCATGTGTACAGCCAGATGGCACAAAGTAGCTTTCACTTCGCACAGACCCCCACACTTACATTTATACATCGGACAGTCTGAGTTTTTTACTTGGTGCCCACTCCTGCGCCAACACTTCCCCGTTTCCGTCCCGTGCCTCTGCCCCCTTGTTTGCTCCTTCCCGGTGTAATTTAATTTCTGTAAATGAAAAGCATTAACAGGCTACGTAATCATCCGCTTGCAGATTGAATTCCTGAAAACTTTTCAAAAAACATTGCAGTACAGACAGAAGAACATGAAGCAGACTGACCCATTCTAATGATAGAGACAATTCGACCACAATAACACAGAATAACAAAATGACAGCCAACTGAGGATCACCGGACACCGTCATGCTCCGGGATCTGGTCTCAGAAGTAGCGCTGTGTCCAGCCTTCCATAGACCCTAGATGGGCGCCCACAGAACCAGGAATAAGTTTCTTACTGGTAAGAACCAGATCCAGGCAGCTCCAATCAGAGTCGATCAGGAAATTTAGCAGGCGGGGTCTCCGACCTCTACCAGTTCCCCGGGCTGAGGAACGTCTCTCAGAGATCTGTCCTTAGGTTGGAGAGTCTGGGGACCCCAGTGGGCTCTGGTCACAGGACCAGTCAAAGGCTGGTTATCTCTCTGGGGCATCTCCAAATGTTGTAGAGCGAACGTGAGTGAACGACCACGGGAGCCCAGACCAAATTAAAATTTAGGGAGCCTTTATTAGCCTGCCGGCTGGCTGGCTGGCCAGCTGGCCAGCGACTGCTCTGCCATTCTCCACGCGGGGAGTCCAGAGAGCAGCTCCCACCCTTTGTGCAGGACCACTTTTTAAGCACATTAACCACATCCTGTTCTTGCAGAGCAAGTAACCCAAGACAAAACAGTTTTTCCTAAGCAACGTCAGAGTCATGCCATTGATGACCATGTTATTCACAGGGTCATCCTGTTCTTCAGAAAGCTGACAGTGTTGTATGAAAGAAGGCCTATGTGCTGGGAAGGGGCCATGAGACCTCATCTCAAGGCCTGGCCTGGTGTCAGCACTGACAACTCTATCTGGGGCATAGTCCACAGCCTCAGTAATGCTCAAAAATTCCCACTCTCTAAAAACTGAAAACTCTATACCTCTTAAATACAACTTCCCTTTTCCCTCCCCCAGCCTGTCAACCACCCTCTACTCTGCTTCTATGAGTTTACCTCCTTTAAGTAGAATCATGCAGTGTTTGCCCTTCTGTGACTGGCTTATTTCATTCAACATAATGTCCTACTGGTTCATCTATATTGCAGCATGTGACAAGATTTTCTTTAAGAAAAAAAATAATACAATTGCATTCTATGTATATACCGCATTTTTGTTTATCTGTTTGTGAATAATGCTGCTATGAACATGGGTTTGCATGTATTTATTTGTGACTGTTGTTTGAATTTTTTGGCTATTCCATGTAATAAAAGGGTAATATGCAGATCAACCAAACAGCAGAACGACCGGTCACTATGGCATGCACTGACCACCAGGGGGCAGACATTCAATGTAGGAGCTGCCCCTTGTGGTCAGTGCATTCCCACAGGGAGAGCGCCACTCAGCCAGAAGCCTGGCTGATGGTTGGTGAGCGCAGTGGCGGTGGCGGCCTCTCTTGCCTCCACGGCATTTGGACATCCCTTGAGGGTGCAGGTTGGGGTGAGGGACCTCCTCCCCATCCAGTGCACCAATTTTCGTGCACCAGGCCTCTAGTATACTCATAAGTGGGATTGCCGAATTAAATGATAGCTCTCTTTTTAATCTTTTGCGGAACTTCCATACTGTTTTCCATAGAGGTCACATCATTTTACTGTTCCATCAACAGTGCACAATGGTTTCAATTTTCCCCATTCTAACACTTGTTTTTGTTTGGTGTGTTTTTTGTTTTTGTTTTTTTTATAGTAGCTATACTAATGGCTGTAAGGTGATATCTTGTTTTGATTTGCATTTCTTTATTGATTAGTGATGTTGAGCATTTTTTTTCATATGCTTGTTGGCCATTGAAATGTCTATTAAAGTTTGCTGCACATATTTTAATTGGGGTATTTTGTTTTTTGTTGTTGAGTAATAGGACCTTTAATAATATATTCTGGCTATTAACCCTTTGTCAGATATGTGATTTGCACATATTTTCTTCCACTCTGTAGGTTGCCTTTTCACTCTGTTGATTTTGTCCTTTGGTACACAAAAGTTTTCAAGTTTGATAGAATCCTATTTGTCTACTTTTGCTTTTGTGGTCCATGCTTTTGGTGTCATATCCAAGAAATTGTCAAATCCAATGTCATGAAACTTTTCTCTATAGTTTCTTCGAGGAGTTTTGTGGTTTGGGGTCTGTATTCCATTTTGAGTTAATTTTTGTGTATAATATGAGATAAAAGCCAATCTTTATTTTTTTTTTTTCATGTGGCTATTCAGTTTTTCCAGCATCACTTGTTGAAGAGACTCTCCTTTTCTTATTGAGTGGTCTTGATACTCTTGTGGTAGATCATTTGACCATATCTGTGAGGGTTTATTTATGGGCTCTCTCTATCCTAATGCACTGGTCTGTAGGTCTGTCTTTATGCCAGTATCAACTGTTTTGATTAGTGTGGCTTTATAATATGTTTTGATACTGGGAAGTGTTGAGTCCTAACTTGCTTCTTTTTCAAAATTGTTTTGACTATTTCGGTCCCTTGAGATCCCCATTCAACTTTTAAATAAGCTCAAGTCTCTTCTATTTAAATAAATCACAACTCTTATTTATCTCAGGTACCACTATGTCTTATTCCTTTCTTTCATAATCAAATTTCTTTAAAAAATTATCACTATTTGGATTCTCCATTTCCTTATTGCTTACTCAGCATTCAGTCAACTTCAATTGTGCTTTTCTCCTGAATATTACAGAAGAAAAACTTTCTACTAAGTTTGCAAAACAAAAAGTCACCCAAAAAAACACCCGCAAAACAAAACCACACACACACAAAACCGCTCCATATTCCTAAACCCAACAGAATTTTTAAAAACAGGATAACCTTAAATACGAGGGAGAATTTAACACTACTGACCACTCCATTGTTCTTGAAATACTTTTTCTATTAGTTCCCATGACACTGCTCTTCTAATATTTTTCTACCTCTCTGGCACTCTTCTCTGTCTCCTTTTCAGGCCCATGTTTCTTCCCTCTGTCCTTGAATGTTAGAATTTCTAAAGGTCCAATTCTAAGCCCTCTTCTCTTCACTCTGAACTGGTAGGTTATCAGATTTATATCCAGAGCTTTAGTGGCTTCTCTCTAGAGCTCAGACCTCTAGCCCAATGCCCCGAATCCATAAATCCAGGTGCCTACTGGATGTCTCCCCTTGGGCACCTTAAAATTTATTTCAAACACACAGTATCTTTAAAGTGGAATTCAGAGTCCCCTACCTGTTTCTCTTCCACCATTCTAATCTCAGTGAATGGCCTTACCTTTCATCTACTTATGGAAACCAGAAACCAGGAAGTCATCTGTTTATCCTTGAAATCATTCTGTTCTTCACCCAACATGCCACGTGCCCCCACGCACTTCCAACTAATCTCTGATTCTTGTTCATTTTATCTTCTAAATCTCTCACATCTGCCAGAGGCTCCCCCTCTCTTGGCTCATCACTTCAGTCAGAGCCACCTCACCTCTCTCTTCCAGACTACTTCAACACTTCTCACTCTCCTACCTGCTTCCATTTTTGCTCCCTATCAGTCTGCCCTCCACACTATAGCCATAATGGTTATTTTAAAAAACGAATCTGCTCAAAACCCTTCTACAGTTCTGGAGAATAGATAAGAAACTGTGATTAACTAGGACAGAGTAGGAAGCATAGGTGGGAGGGGTACAGGAATAGGAATAAGACTTTTAATTGTATGCCTCTATAATTTATTGTCTTCTTCTGGAACTTTAGGAGTGTATTATCTTTTCCAAAAATCAAATCATTAAGTTGAATTTTTTAAATGATAGCATCACACTATTCTTAAGATAAAGACCAAGCTGAACTGGTCCCAATGTATTTACCTTTTTAACTTCATCTCTTAGTATACACTCTTTCAATCTCAGTGCCCTAGCCGTACCAGGCTTCTGTCGCTTGTCATGCTTTCTCTTGCTTCAGGGCCTTTGCACAAATTGTTCCTGGCTCTGCCTAAAATGCCCTTTAGTCTCCTTTCACTGAGGTAACACAGTCTTATCCTTAGATCTCAGTCCACCAATTACCACTTCTTAAGGGAAGCTTTCCCTGACAAACTCGATCTCTATTATTTGCTATTACAACACCGTGTACTTTTTGGCACTCACTGCAGTTCCAGTTTAATATTCATTGTGTGACTTTTTAGTTACTATATACCTCATCAATTTGACTGAAAGTTCCAGGAGGCCAGGGACTGTGCCTGATTCTGTTAAAGACAAAATGATAAACTATTTGGGAGAAGTTGTAATGCTCATTGCTCAATATTTTGTGATAGATTTTTGTTTTTAAAGATTTTTGTGGTTTTATGTGCCTAACTCAACAAAAAGCAGTAGTAACAATTTAACAATACTTATCCTAAGAAATCCCTGCTATCCTTAAGCCCATCATAATACTCTGTGTTGATGTAGTAGGAAGGTATCCATAGCATATTAAGGGTGTGTATGTGTGTATGTGTGTGTTTAAATTAACTGAAGGAATAGTCTTCCAGAGGAGGCTCTTATATACAGTGTCCAAGCCTGTTGTTGTTTTTTTAACATCATCAAAGATTAGTACCTCATGGACTATGCTTTGGAAATGCTACATTAGTATATACTATAGGGCAGCTTTTGAGTATGGTTCTGTAAAAGAGAATGGAAAAGGAAGTAAATTAAAAATGGTAAATCTGACAAAAATCGAAGAGAATCAGAATTTACTGGTGAATTTGAAGTTTTTGGATAAAGGTGAGCAATTAAAAATAGTCACCTCAAACCAAAGGAACTGGAAAAAAAAAAGATTTAGTGGTGATCTTTATTCCCACTTTTAATGTTTTAAAATGTAAAAAAATGAGCCCAGCTGGGTGTAGCTCAGCAGTTAAATGTCGACCCAGGAACTAAGAGGTCACTGGTTCGATTCCCGGTCAGGGCATATGCCTAGGTTGCGGGCTAGATCCCCAGTGGGAGGCGTGCAGGAGTCAGCCAATCAATGATTCTGTCTCATCATTGATGTTTCTATCTCTCTCTCCCTCTCCCTTCTTCTCTGAAATCAATAAAAATATATTTAAAAAATAAAGAAAAAAATAAAATGTAAAAAAATTAAGATTATTCCTGATCACTATAAGATGGCATACATACAGATATGGTAAAAAGTAAAAGTGCCCCTCTACCCCGAGTTCATTCCTCTCTCTGTGGTAACCACAGTCAACAGTTTTATGTTCTTCATGCATTTATAAGCACTCATCATTGTATATGTTTTTTAAATAAATGGAATTTTTCTCCATGGTTCTATAAGTGTTACATATAACAATGTACAACACAATGTCAGTAATCTACACTTACCTTATTTTCAGTAGGTACATGATGTAGTTTGGATGTACCATACCTTACAATTGTTAGGAATAATCTTTTTAGTACATAAAGAAATTGGATATGGGTGTATAATCTAATGAGGCTATATTATAAGAAAAAGGCATCTTAAATTTTTTTTTTACTAAGTTAGATTGCAGAGGAGAGGGACTCAGTTCAGTTTCCTACTTGATGCTTTGGATAAGGAGCCTCTCTTATAGTTCATTGTCAGTGTGATTCAAATTCTGACTTCTTAGAAACACATGTGGCATAAAAGAATATCTTTAAAACCATATCTCTTTAAAAACATAAAATAGTATATTTATGGGCATGTTTGAAGAACTGTTTTATTTTTTAAATGTTTTATAGAAAAACTAGAGGCCCAGTGCATGAAATTCATGCACAGGGGTGTGTGTCCCTCAGCCCAGCCTGAACCCTCTCCAATCTGGGACCTCTTGAGGGATGTCTGACTGCCCGTTTTGGCCCGATCCTACAAAATGGCAGTCGGACATCCCTCTCACAATCCAGGACTGTTGGCTCCCAGCTGCTCGCCTGCCTGCCTTCTTGATTACCCCTAACCACTTCTACCTGCCAGCCTGATCACCCCCTAACCACTCCCCTGCCAGCCTGATTGATGCCTAACTGTTCCCTTGCCAGTCTGTTTGCCCCTAATTGCCCTCCCCTGCAGGCCTGGTTCCCTGCCCCCCCAACTGCCCTTCTCTGCAGGCCCGGTCACCCCCAACTTCCCTCTTCTGCCGGCCTGGTCACCCCTAAATGCCTTCCTCTGCAGGCTTGATTGCCCCCAACTGCCCTCCCTTGCAGGCCTGGTCCCTCCCAACTGCCCTCCCCTGCTGGCCATCTTGTGGTGGCCATCTTGTGTCCACATGGGGGCAGCCATCTTGTGTGTTGGAGTAATGGTCAATTTGCATATTAATCTTTTATTAGCTAGGATAGAGGCCTGGTGCATGGGTGGGGGCCAGCTGGTTTGCCCTGAAGGGTGTCCCGGATCAGGGTGGGGGTTTCCTTGGGGTTTGGGGCGGCCTGGGCGAGAGGCCTATGGTGGTTTGCAGGCCGGCCATGCGCACCCCTCCTTCCCCACCCCCCCCCCCCCCGCGATACCCCAGCGGAGACCCTGGTATCTGGGATTTATTTATCTTCTATAATTGAAACTTTGTACCTTTAGCAGAGCCAAGCCTCCTGATTGTTCCATGGCTGCAGCCATTTTTGTTGGGATTTATTTATCTTCTATAATTGAAACTTTGTAGCCTTGAGCTGAGGCCTAGGCCGGCCAGGATGTGCAGAAAGCTTGGCTTCCTCCATTGCTGGGGAAACCCAAGCCTCCTGCTCTGTCCGTGGCCACAGCCATCTTGGTTGGGTTAATTTACATACTCCTGATTGGCTGGTGGGTGTGGTTTGTGGGTGTAGCAGAGTGATGGTTAATTTGCATATTACTCTTTTATTAGATAGGATACCAAATAATACATAAAAAGTAAATCATTATTCATAATCCCAATTTTAAAAAAGTCTATTAGGGCCCTAATAGACTTTTTAAAAATTGGTTCAGTGGATAGAGCGTTGGCCTGTGGACTGAAGAGTCCCAGGTTCGATTCTGGTCAAGGGCCTGGGTTGTGGACTTGATCCCCAGTAGGGAGTGTGCAGGAAGCAGCCAATGGATGATTCTATCTCATCATTGAGGTTTCTATCTCTCTCCCTCTCCTTTCCTCTCTGAAATCAATTTACATATATATATATATATATATGTATATGTATATGTATATATATGTATATGTATATGTATATGTATATGTATATGTATATATATATTAGGTAAGAGTTAAAGTTCATGCCTTTAGCTCCCCAATTCCATCTCTTTGAGGTGTCTACTATCAACAGTTTGGACATATTTTTTCTGACATTTTCTTGTGTTTCTATAGACAATTTCTGTAATATGTATTTATATACATACCACACCTACTTTTCCCCTAATAAAATGGGATGATGCTATTCATGTAGGTCTGCAATTTCTAAAAATTTCCTCCCCAGTGTATTTTCAGCAGAAAATTTCTGATTAATTAAACTTATCTATCTCTTATGTTATCTTCATTTGTTTTCTTGTACTAACAACATTCACAGTAACTAAACTCCGAAGCAACTGATTTATTAACTGTCATTGTAGTTTACTAATTCACAGTGAAAGTTATATTTGGCATCATAGACCTTGCTTATTTGCTTGGGGCATTCCCACCTGATGGATGAATTACTCAAGAGACTAAGTTAAAGATAAGAAGGCTGATTGGTGAGCGGAGACTTGGAAAGAAAGCAAGGAGGTGTTCTTACAGGATATTTGTATCAAGCTGCCACAGCTTTCTGACCTGCCTGGGGCTCTTTCTGTCATGACAACTGCTATTAGTCATGAGAGCCATAGCCCTGAACTTGGTTAGAGACTATGGAACAGGCTTCCTCCCGGTCCTGTTCTGAACTGGGCAGTGCCCACCACTCCACTTAAGATATCTGACCAAGTTCTCATTTCTTACCTTTCTATATGTGAGAAAAGTGTTAGAATTTGAGGACTCCCCAAGTCTGCTTGATGGAGATATAGAAAATATCTTTGCCTCTATAGCAACTTATTTATAAGCACTCTCTTAGGTGAGCCTCAGTGGACATGGCTAACATATAGAGGTTTTGACACATCACAGTGCCTCCAGGCATTGCCAGATGTCCCCGGTTGGCCCAAATCATCCTGAGTTCAGAACCACTGGTTAGAGGGAGATTGGTGTAGAATATAGTAGCAGCTAAAGAGAGGGAAACCAGGTGAGATATTGTCTGGAAGTCAACTGAGAAGTCAACAGCCGAGGAACGAACGTAGGATTTTCCTGTCTTAGTCTACTTGCCCACAAATTATGAGATCTTTGATTGGTTTCTCTACCCGCCTGACTGTGAATTAGTATGAGGATTGCCCTAGTTACTACTATTTTTGTAACTTGTGTATTTATTATGTACCAGAGTTGTGCTGGCATTTTATATTCATTATAGAAAGAGCATATAAAGGTCCTCTGTAAATTATAAAATTTTTGAGCAAAAGTAATGAGTTGCTTGGCATGTGTTCTTGTTCACTTCCTGCCACTGTTTTTATCCAATTAGACCTTTAAAACTACTAGCAAATATATGATTTACCTTTGTGAATTTGACCATGATTCTAAATTATAAATATTTTCTAGGAACAATTACTTTTATGTAATTTTTATATATGTAATTACATAAATATTAAATGTATATAATTATATAAATTATATGTGTATTAAATATAAAATATATCATTATTATATATGCTAGATTTAAAATTACATTATGGATTAAAATGTAGCATCACTCATTTTACAATGAGAATGAGTGAAAAAATGATATTTCTTAATTTGAATTAGAATTAGCAAGCAAATTTCCAGGCATGTTTCTATTCCATATATTGAATGATTCCTTGGGAAACCCCATTGTTAACATGCAGAAAAACTCTTTTATTTTTTGTCCTTTTGTTTCCTGCCCTTATGTCAATTCCCTGTAGTGAGTCAATTAATTTTTTTATCCTTGTCCTAGCTACATTCACTTTTGTCTCTGTACTTTAATGGATTAGTCAGGCATGGTTTCCCTTTATGCTCAATAAATGTTTACTGAATGAAGGAATAAATTACAGACAATATGTTATCTCTCTTCTAGCAGGTTATCTTCTAAAGTAATCAGTAACTACTCTTCATTATAGATGTGAAATTGACTGTTAATAGTTCTCCGAGTTTCTCCAGAATTTATCCCATGGTTTGGATGGGGGGGGGGCAGTGTTGGAGGGGTGTTAGTTACTATCAGTATGCAAATTCACTAGGCCTCCAGGGAGTGTCTCTATAATACTTTAAATATTTGCTTCAGCCCTATAATTTATTCCAAGAGTTCTAATAACTTTGTTGCCTCTGTGAATTGTCATGTTTGGTACCTGCTGTCTCCCATGTGTCTCCTAATGATTTCATGGGAACAGTCTTAGCTGCCTGTACATGAGTTAACTCTCAAATCTCTGATTGAACCTATCACCCATTGTTGATTTTTAGTATTGACCATGAATATCTATACTTTTAATTTCCTCCCAGATGTGATAATAATCACATGGATTTTGGGGGTAGTTTTCTTTACCTATGAGAATTTGAATGCAATGGGATTGTTTGTGACCACTATCATCAAACAGCCCATTCACAAAGACTTAATGTACCCTCTCTTTTTCAATACCTGAGACCAAGTGTAATGTATTTCTCTTTTTTGTGGGTCATAAACTACTCTTCTAGAAAGCAGTCATCTATCCTAACCAAAACCCCCACTTCTCTCTGAGATTAGGTCTTCACTATTCTACACTTATTCTATCAACGTGACTACCTATTCATCATTATATTCCCATATATACTTGGCACATGTAGGAGGCACTCACCTATTTTGACCTGCTGAATGAATGAAACTCAGATTATTGTGGTTATTTATGTTTTTTTTATTAATGATGTCATCTGCTATAATTTTCTCTTTCTTCTCCCAGTGCCATTTCACATCCAATTGAGTACTTTAAGCACTGTAGACTTAGGGTTAAGAGAAACCAATTTGAAGAGCCATTTGAAGGTCATGGAAATCATTTCCCAGTTTCTTAAATAAAAAGCACACCTCTGTATAAGCTTGAAGAAAATGAGAGGGAGAAAATGATAAAGGCAATAGAAAGAAACGGGTAGAGCAGAAATAATAAGGAAAGATACTTCCTGTCCGGGAGGGTGACAGAGAAAAGGAAGTTTCCATTCCTATTTTGTGTTAGTAGTTTTCTACACAAGGACCTAACATTAAAATTGGGAAATCCCATGGGCCTTCTCCTTGATTCATCCCATGGATCTCTTCTCATCTGCTCTGGACGTACCTCCCTCTGCAGTGGAATACGACAGTATCTTAGTGCCCTTTTCCTTCCTGTCCTGCCAAATCTTACATAGGCCTGTTCCATTTTGGCAGATTTAAGAACTAACCATTTGGGTAAACAGGCAGAAACACTTTCCTGTCTGGGCTGGAATATTCTTTTCCTGAGTTTCAGACTATTTTTTCCTAATTCTAGTTATCTCCATTACCATCCAGAAGTATATTTGGCACCAATACTTGGAAACTTTATCCTTCCCCACAGGCTGTTTTATAAAAATGCATTAATTAGCTTATTAATTTAGTTATGCATTCTTATTACAAAATCTGGTGTCAAGGATACCGCTGGACTACAAGAGATCTGAAATGATGGCCATACCTTGATCCCAATGAGTACCCCAAATAGGTGTCAATAAGGCTACCCTGACTTTTTAACACCTGTAAAGATTGGAAAGCCCCAGAGCTCAGACCTGGAACCTCTTTTGTTCTTTCTCCTTAAACAACAGAAATATATTTTCTTACAGTTCCAAGATCAAGGAGCCCTCTGGGTTGGTTTCTGGTGAAGCTCTCTTCCTGGCTTGTAAGCAGCTGTCTTCTTGCTGTGTGTCAAATGTCCTCTTTTCTGTGTGGGTGCATGGAGAGAGAGAGCCCTCTGGTGTCTCTCTTTTTACTTTTTATTTTTATAAGAATAGCAGTCAGATTGAATTAGGGCCCCACACTTATGACCCTCTCCACTCATTTTTTAAGGAGAGCTTATTCAGTTTTACCACTTTACTGCCTATATATTGTTGATAACCTGAGTATATATTTCCAATCCTCACTTTACTGAAGTGCAGACTCATTTTTAATTGTCTACTTGATATATTTACTTGTATGTCCATAGACCTCAAACTTAACATGTCCAAAAACAAATTCTTTATTCCCCCTAATCTAAATTTGCTTCTCCTCAGTTCTTGGTCTCAGTAAACCCAGTTGCTTAGTGTAAGCACCTTTGAGTTTTTCTCATGTATGTCACATCCAGTCCTTCAGCAAGCCCTGGTTAATTCCCTTTAAAATATATCTCAAATCTTTCAACATATCATTTCTTTACCATTGCTGCTCACGGTCAGACCATCATCTTCTCTCACCTAGACCAGCCTCCTAATTGTCTCCTTGCTTCTATTCTTGCCTGATTTCTGCTTTAAAGCATAATTGGATTATAATTCTCTGCTGCTTCTCATCAACCCAAACTGTCCCCTGACTATCTCTTTCCTTTCCTCCTCTGACTATCCATCACCCTCCCTGTCTCCCTCCCCTCCAGCTACATGGGCCTAGCTTTCTACAGGCACATTCTGATCTCAGGGTTTTTGTATTTACTGTTCTCTGCTTCAAACTCCCTTTCTCCAAATAACCATATGGCTAGTTCCTTCACGTCATTCGAGTGTGTACTCAAATGCCATCTCTTCAGAAAGGCCTTTTTATTTATTAGTCATCCTTCTTAAAACTGCATCTTCCTAAAATCCCCATCCTTACTGTGCTTTATTTTTCTCTGTAGTTCTTATTGCTATCTGACATTATATTAAAACTATTTATATATTGCCTGTCTCCACACTTGAAGGCAAGCTCCTTGAGGGGAGTAAGGGCAAGGGTATTGTCTGATTGTTCACTGCTGTATCTTCAACACCTAGAATAGGGCCTGGCTCATACAAAGTGCTAAATATGTATTTGTGGAATGAATCAGTTGGAAAAAAATATATATATATATAAAGTGGCTGAACCTCCTTTGAGAAAGATTATGAAGTAATGCCCAATGGTGGAATAGCTTTTCAGTAAAGTAGTGAGCTCCTGGCCTGGCAATATTCAAGCATGAGCTGGACACTTGAAGGATGCTTGAAGGGATGCTGCAGAAGGAACTTCCATGTCATGTGGAAGTGGAAGATTAAACTAGGTTTCCTTCCAATTATGAATTATCTGACCCTATGATAAGTTAATTATGATTATTATTCTAAACATTAACTTAGCACCTATTTTGTGCCTAGCATTGTTCTAAACACTGAAGATAAAAACATAAAAGAGGCCTAGGACAGTATCCATAAGGAGCTAGTAGTCTCTGGATAATTAGGAAAAGAGGTGCTTAAGAATATAAGTATAAAGTTTTAGCAGATTAAAATATCTTTATTTACTTTTGAGATGTTTTGAATAAATGGGGAAGGTAGGAAAAAGATGTTACCAGGAGAAAAACTAGATAAGAAAGATGACCCTAAAATTGCCTTCCTGAGAAGTGAGAATTTAAGGGGTGAAGACCACATTCTATGTTCTTACGGGGGAATTCCCCAAAATAGAAATACTAATGTTTTCCATTGAGGCATATTACAGGGCTGGGTGTAATTCAGTAGCAAAAGTAATTTGAAATTCTTGGAACAAATGTGCTTTCTCCAAAACCAATAAAGATGATCAAGTCCTGTCCCATTTCTCCCCCATTAGAGATGTTAATATGAAATGGATAGTCTGTTAAATCATGTTGTTAGCACAAGACTGAAAAGAAAGCTTTCTGGTGAGTAGGACAAGGATTCTAACAGTTAAATACAAAGGCACCCTTCAGTTCCTTTTCTGTTTCGTGTGCCTGAAATCTCTTAGGCAATGGGGGAATAGTGGTCTTTTTTTATATGACCCTAGTCCCTCATGCTGCTCTTCTTATACACATGCCCCATAGGTCTTGACACAGAATCATCCTCTCTAGCTAGGACATGATGCCTAGGTAGGTGGGGAATTCCTGTTTTGTTTAAAAATTATAGTAGTCTTTGGGTTTGGCTGGCATGTTCATGATAAGTTTACTGACAATTGGTTTTTTCCCTCTTATGCCATATGCTATTTCATGATTCATCTGTTTTGAGTCTGTTGCCTTGAAGGTGAAACAATTTCTTCCAATGTTGATATTTCATAATCTCATAGATAACAAGCATACCCATATGCATAGTCCTTCAGAGGTTTTAAACATTTGGAGATGAATGAATAATGCTGCCACAAATGGAAAAGAGCAGCATAAAATCATAATGGTGATATTAAATCATCTTTTGTTGGGTGGTTGGGTGAGCACTGACATTGATAAAGCCTGCTACTTTACTACATTTCTTTATCTCTTGAGAAATTGTTTCTGGCATGTGTTATTTGTTTATGAATTTTAAAATTTAACATTTTACTTTAATTGCCTTGATTTAATGTATATTTTAATATTAGATAAGATCTTTATTTGTAAAATTGGGGTTTAAATTGCAAATAAATCGTTAATATTCACCGTTTATATTGTCATGGTGGCATATTTTCTATCTTGCATAGCAATGACTATTCAAACCTCAAAAAATCTTTTAATTTTTTATATAAATAGTAATCTTTCAAAATATTTTAATAGAACATGTTACATTTCTGAATGCAATGCAAAGCAGTTCCTTCTGCATGGGTACCTTCTAGTATTTAGAAGATTAGACTTCTAATAAACATGGACTACACGCATTTTTGCATATAGCTTTAATCAACGCACCGATTGTGTTGCATCATTTAACCACCTGTATCTGTCAGTGATTGTTTTTGAAAATTTCATGGTGTAGATGCATGTGTAAATATCTGTATAAGTTATACATTTGGAGAGATATTTTTAAAAGATTCTAATCCTCAGTATATCTTTCTCCCTGTCCTCCTCTTACCTGGCTTTAGCTCCTTTTTGGTTCAGGTGTGCTGGTGTCCCTAAGCCTTTCTGGGCCGCAGCTGGAGAAAGTGGTGATTGACAGAAGCCTGGTGGGGAAGCTCATCTCAGACACCATCAGTGATGGTAATTACCCCCATGTGCAAATCAATTGCTTACATTAACAGTGGGACAGGAGAAATAGTGTGTCAACAGGTAGACTAATTATTACCACTGGGGACCTGCAAACACAAGTAATTGCATGTAATAGCATAGTTACAACCTGTGGGACCAGTACAAGTTTTGACTAATATTTAATATCAAAATTTTTATCAAGTGTTAGGCTCATATTCTGAATATTTTTCACTCCTAATAAATGTAAATATATTTTCAAAATTGTTTTTTTTTTCTGGTGTGTACTTTCAAAATTAGTTCCCTATTGTTGACATTTCAAATATTTTTCATTTTCAAAAATGAATTTTGAATAAATAACCCAAATGTGTTAACACAGCCCCCAGTTAAACAAATAATACTAGTAATGTTTGCTTTGCCTCTTTAGGAAGATTCTTTGTTACCAAAGTCTATGAATATTAACTTTTGAGAACGTCTGGGCAATATTTCTTTCTTTTTAAAATTAGAATTGACATATGATATTGATTTAGTTTCAGGTGTACAACATAGTGATTGGGCACTATTTCTAAATATCAAACATCAATGCAAAATATACTAGATAAATCTGGATTCTATTAAGTGATACTACATACTATTGCACATAAGCAAAAGATTTTAAGCCAGATATTTAAAAGGTAGGATACTAACATTTACTGAACCCGAAGAGGCTTTATGCTTTGCCAACCTACCCATTTTATTTAATTCAAAAAGCAACCTTTTATAAGGAATAGCTATTTTCATCTTATAGATAAGGAAATAGAAGCTGAGATACTAAGGAACATGCTCACAAATGCGATACTAAGGAACAGCTCAAAGTGACTGAGCTGAAAGTCGAACCCGGGTTCTAGCTGCAGAACCCATTTTCTTTGCACTATACTATGCTGACTTCTGACGTTTCAAGATGATCTTCTTTTATTCACAGTAAAAGGTCTAAGAAACAGACTTCATTTTCATTAGAGTCTGAAAACTGTCAGTGTCTTAAATTGAATAATGAAAGGGAAGTGTGGTCTAATGGGAAAGGCAGAGGTGAGAATACAGACCGCCCTTCTGCTGTGTGCTCTCACTAGCTACCTTTGAACAAGTCAGACCCAATTTCATCATCCTAAAGCAAAGCAGCCTGCAGGACGCCTATGATTAGCAACATTGCTGATGAGGCTACGTTGAGGGTAGGCTTGTACGTGTGCCGTGTTCTCTTCCTTTTAGGACGGGGGCTAAGGAAGCTTCCCTATGGAAGAGGTTTTATTTTTACCCCTTTGTTGACACTACAAATAAAGTAGTGACTGTGATGATTTTATCACACTGCTGCACCTCTATAAGAATTAAAAGGAGACTTTCAACATTATTCGTGTCTCAGATATCTTCTTTCACTTGTTTCTTTTATTTATACACTCTCATGAGACTATGATAACAATGTGATTTCTTGGCAGTTCTCCAGATTCTCCTGTAATTGTGTAGATCTGCTGTTGGTAACTGTTTGCACAATGAGGGGTGTAGAAGTAAAGAAAAATATATAAAACATTCAATAATTTCTTTATGCTAGGAACAACATAAAACATTTCTCAGTTATTGTTATCAATTTTATGTAACATTAGTGGCTCTTTCTGTAACCCATAAAAATTATCTACGTACTTGTATGCTTTAGAAATAAAGCTGTAGAAGTATTTTTGCTAATATTCCTTTTAAAATATTTATTTAATGCACATATTGGAAATAGTATGCTTTATTTCATTCAGCTTCTATACTCTCAAAAAGAAGTCTCATTGATGAAAAATTTAAAAATAAAAAAGTAAGATTGGTGGGGAGCACTGATCTATATTTGTTAATCCAATTTATTCTCAGATGGTTTATATCGTATAAACACAGGATTAAAGGCTAAGGTTAAATAAAAATACATGTTTTAATCTTTACACTCAGGTGTGAAACAGTCTTTCTAGCCCTGCTTCCCGCTTACTTGGTGGTAGTTCCCCAACATCAGAGTATATTGAAACGGTCTCAGAAAAGAAGGAAAAGTATCAAATCCATGCATGATTAAACTGATGATTATCATTTATTTCCAGGATCTTTAATATCCTTGTAAGTTTTCATGATGATATTTAGGAGACTTTAGTTATTTCAATTAACATTTATTTTCTGAAAATAGCCTCTTGTAATATTTCATTGGAAAAAAGCAATTCATTGTTATTTTATTCTAGCTTATTTGATGGTATTATTAAATCTTCCTTTTTTTTTTAAAGCTCTTCTCACAGACAGCTTTATCATCTTCTCATTTTTGGCACAAAACAAACTATGTATTATTCAGTTTACCAAGAAGATGGGTTCTCCCGATGTAAACAAAAGATTGGAAAAACTCTCAGCTTTGGATTATAAGGTAGAGATTTCAATTTAAGTAGTCATATTGTTAGTTATTAAGGTATGAGTTTCACATGAGTTGATGCTATGCTCATTATTCTTGCACATTTCTAGATTTCAGAGTTATTACAGGATTAAGCTTGATTCATTAGAAACAGTGGCCACACCTAAGTTTTCTCTTTTCCTCTCAATGGAAACCTCTCAAGGTCTAACAATTGAATGTTTAGAGCAATTTATATAGTACTTATGGAAGTCAGTGACAGATAACAGGCAAGTTACACATTTGAAAATAGTTTTGTCGGTAGTGGTAGCATATAGACCATTCTTATTTTCTCCTAAGACCCCATATTATTTTTCTAAGCTAGGCTAGCTGGCCAGGCTTCTATTTTACAAGAAAAGAAAGAAGAAAGAAGGCACTTCCAAAGGTTAATAGAAAAGTGTAATAAACAAGGAGTGGGAAGATTCCCCCCCTCCAACTATAATTGGAGAAAATGCAAAATGAAATTTTCATGTGTTAATCTCTCCCTTCACTAACTCCCAGGTAATTTATTTCTTTGAATCAGGGACTTTACATCTGTTAAGGCAGGATTTTTATTTTAAATGGTGTGTTTTAATTTAAAATTTTCCACATTACATTTTAAACTGTTTGGAAGGCATACACTCTGCTAGGATGAGTATCTAATACATTTTCCAGGCTGTTTCAGTTCAAGGCCTCTTTTTAGCAATGACTTATGTTTGCAAGATTGATCCAGCCTCTGTGACGTGGATTTGAGACAGTTCACTGTTCACTGGGGACAGAGCTGATATACAGCTTCTTTAAAGAAGATGCACACTTATGCCATAGAGTATATAGCAAAGGCAAAGATTTTTAGAAGTCAGCTTTGTGGCTTGAAACTGTGTGTTTTTAAAAAAGTGGTATTTAAGCTAACCTTTTGCCCATTTGAGATTATTTCATAATGTGATTGAAGTGGTAGTGGTGTGAGGGAGGATCTAATTTTATTTAGTAGAAACATGTATTTTTATAAAATATGTTTTTAATTCAGGATAAAATATAAGTAAGTTTTCATTGTTGTACTGAACTACAATTTGGTTTTGTTTAACAGTTTTGTGGAACTTCTGTAACACTTTGTGTAATATTGCTATTTCCTTAGCTGGAAATCAGTGGTACTCATATATTATATTTTGGGTAGTCAAAAAATTGCTATTAACACTTTTAATGGGATATTATTTTCCAGACTGGCTAACTGTAGCTTTACTCGAAATGGTATTTATTTATCAGTACTATTCTTCAAAATGCACCAATGTGCATTAACTCAAACTATTTTAAGTGTTTCTGATGCTGACATATAAACTTCTACATGACTAGTTTCTCCATCTTAGGTTTGATGGATAGCTTAATGAAGTCTTCTCAGCCAAAGAACAGTGGTTATCCATTAGTGAGAGCAGAGAGAAACTGTCATGATGTAATCTTTTCTTATAAAAAGATGTAGAAAATGGACCTGGTATGTGGGCCTTTATACCTTAAGTAAAGGTATTATTTGTTTATTCTTCCTGCCTTTGGATTTGGAAAATTAGGATATGAGTACTCCTTGTCATTTCTATAATTAGAGAAGTAATCCCTTTGGAAAGCCCGTGGATTTCATATTCTGGTTCAGTATTTCAATTTCGGTATTTAATACTTAGTAAAAACTGCCTTTTGTCATTTGGAAGACTATTTTAAGAAACTTCTTTATTTCACTTGCCCTGTATACCATTGTGATAGAATATGATGCCATTCAAACTTATAGGAAACATGAAATTTCAGATAACATTCATGATTTGCATTACATGAGGACTGAAAGTGTCAGTCTCTTGTTTTAACTCTATTTCCTCATGTAGACATTTTTAAGTAATATGTTTACAAGGCAAGTAATACATAAAAATAACATGTAATTCCATTGTGGTATTTCTCTAAAACAGGAAGGTAACTAATGATATTGAGAGCTTAAACATAGGAATTTGCACTTCAAAGCATAAAGTACATCCCTGTTGTCTGTCACTGCCCATTTGGATTTGAAAACAAGGAAATAGTGTAGAGTATTAAAATTCTGCTTTTCTTTACAGCTGTACCATAATTTAATTCTTTCAGAGTGAAATAATTTTGGCAGAGAAAATTGCAGGGTAAATTTCCTGAAACTATTGGCCTTTAACAAATTTTCCTGTCTGCATTAAAAAATCCAGTTCAATTTAACAGTGAAGGGACAGTGCAACGAGTTAAATGTTTACCATGAGAGAACAACACTGGTAATTACTTTGATTTCAGTTCCTTTTGATGTGCATTCAGAGGATGAAGAGGTCAATAATATTATGGCCATGCAAATAGAAAGGGGTTCCTTTTGACCATATTAAAAAAATAGCAGAGGATTATTAAAGCATTAACCTTGATTTTAATGGCCTTGGTTGAGTGGTGAGATCACAATTTGGATGAGCCTGATTATTTACTAAATACAATACATAAATGCAACGGGTTCTTAACACCCATTGCACTCTGGCATTATCGCATTACTGCCATCCTTTGTTGCCTTGCAGACAGGAATATGAAAGCAATCTGTCATGTAGTGAGACTGGCTCCAGAAGCATTTCTCTGATAAGAAGACCCCCTGCCCTTTGCTAGTGTCTGGTCCAGTAGGCTTAGCCATGCGCTTAATCCCCAGAAAGTGGTTCGATTATTGCTGACCAGCAATGGCAAGATAGTTTTTTTTTTCTTCCAAGCTATCAACCTTCCATTAATTCCTTAAGCAGAAATACAGTGCAATCTATATTTCCTTGGCATGTGTCACCCAGATGGTGCCGTGCTTATGTTTTCAAATAACCATGTTCCAAAATAACATAGTTTGAATAATAAATTCTACAATTTTTTTCCTAAGAAAGAGAAGCATAATTCTCAGAAGCCGCATAAACTTTTTACACACGATGCTGTGGCTTATCCTTTTATGCAGAATGTATGTGTATATGTCTCATATATTCCTTAAAGTGATATTTGCCTCAAGTTGTTTTTCCTTTTATTGTTGTCAGTCATTGTTAACATGTTATGTCTCAAACAGTATTCGGACGCTCTTGGTCAGCAGTACTGAACTTGTCATTTAATATAGCTGGTCTCAAATCCTCTGTGTAGGTCGATGCTGTCAAGCAACCATGACTGTACATTTTGGTATTGATTGGGATTGCTACAGCCAATTCTCCCTAACTCACATTTTTCCTTTCTCTTTCCTCTGCTAAAAATGGAAAGAATTTTGAACATATGTCTTTTTTAAATGTGTCAAAAGAATTTAGTAAATTCTGACACCTCCTTAAGCACATGTTTAACATGCATATTTACTTGCATTTATCTACATTTACAGATGCTTTAATTTTTATAATACTTTGGGGATTTTGCATTAAAAAATGATTCTTGTTTGCTTTTTTTTTTTAACTATTAGATTTCCTATTATGACATGCCTGGCCCAGTAAATAGGACAACGGAGCGTCGGCTAGCCATCAATAGTGCCCAGGATATAGTTGTTTGCTGGTGGCCACTGGTCAGTGATGATGCTTGGCCATGGGCCCCTATCTCTTCTGAGAAGGACAGGTCCAATCTGCTGCTCCTGGGTTATGCTCAAGGAAGACTGAAGGTAATTTAAATAAATATATACATTTTATTGAAGAGCAAATAAAATAGGATTATTAATTTTTCCTGTGAAGTAAATGCAAATGCTTTTTAAATCTATAATTTTTCCAAATAGTCAAAAGGAATATGAAATGGTATTCTTAAAAGTATTCTATCTAGAAGTTACATAGACAATTTCAGGGCTGACACAATGATTAGAATAGCACAATGATTAGAGCAAGGCTTCTGGGTTCAATTCCTAGTTCTGCCACTACCTAGCTCTCTGTCCTTGAGCAAGTTACTGAGGTCAGTATGCTGTGGTTTTGTTAATTTAAAAATAGAGTTAAGGAAGATAATACATGCATTTAGAGCAATACCTACATATAAACTCTTTATCACTGATCGCTATTATGGTTCTTGTTATCATTATTAGTACTCTCAATCCTGTTTGCTCATGATTTTGTCAGTCAAAGCTATGTTATCAGTCACCTTTGAACTTCAGTCAGTCAATGAACAGTCAAATGCCTATTTTGTGCACAACCCTGTGGTGCCAAACCAAGGCTGGGGCAGAATTTATAAGGAGGGCTATAGGCAGTGGCCTCGGTTTAGCATCTTGCCTCAGAGAAGAGCACCAAAGGGTTAATCTAAGAGGCGAGGACAATGTCCTGCCCTATTCTTGACATTGGTTCTATTGTCATTAATTATTGTGAACCTCTGGGTATTTCCAGCTTGGACCAGTACTTTAGAGTATGAAATTCTGTTTCACGTTTTTTATAACTTAAAAAAAAAAAGCTTCACCCATTTTTTAAAAAGCTTTTTCCTGGATAAAATAGTGTGTTTCTATATTTTCTCTAAGTCTGTTACCTTTTAGGCTTTAAGAAGTATTTCTCAGAATTAGTATTCTGAGATATAATGAACAAGTCCAAATTTTCTCTATCACTACCTACCTCTTCTGGTTTTATAAACTTTCAGCCTATCTTTTAAGACTGAAAAGTTCTTTTTGATTAATTATTTAATTAGTTAGTTAGTTAATTAATAATTAACCCTTTTCTTGGAACTTTTCCAATTCCATTACAATAACTAACACCATTTGTAATGTTTTAGGTGTGGATTTTTTGAGGCTAAGGAAATTCTTTACTATTTACTTCTGCCCTGTTCATGCCGCCATTTTATTGATCTTGGGTCTTGATGCTAATTGAGTAAAATACTTCATTAAAATGACAATGTAATAAAGCTAATTATAATTTTATTAATCTTCTGTTTGATAATAAAGATAAAGATAATTAAATCAGCCTTTAGTTATACATTACACAAATTACCTTTATTTGAAACTAGAGGCCCAGTGCACGAATTCGTGCACCAGTGGGGTCCCTTGGCCTAGCCTGTTCCCACACGATCAAGCCAAAACCAGCTCTCCAACATCCCCTGAGGGGTCCTGGATTTTGAGGGGGTGCAGGCAGGCCGAGGGACCCCACCAGTGCATGATCGGGGCCTGGGAGGGACACTGGAGAGACCACAGGAGGGCTCCAGGGTATGTCTGGCCTGCCTCACTCAGTCCCGATCAGCCAGACCCCAGCAGCAACCTTACCTACTGGTTGGAGCATCTTCCCCCTGGTGGTCAGTGCACATCATAGCAAGAGGTTGAGTGGCCTTAGCATATCATTAACACACTATGCTTTGATTGGTTGAACGGCCAACCGGACACTTAGCATCTTAGGCTTTTATTATATAGAACTAGAGGCCCAGTGCACAAAATTCACGCACAGGGTGTGTGTGTGTGTGTGTGTGTGTGTCCCTCAGCCCAGCCTGCACCCTCTCCAATCAGGGATCCCTCTCACAATCCAGGACTGCTGGCTCCCAACCGCTCACCTGCCTGCCTGCCTGATTGCCCCTAACCACTTCTGCCTGCCAGCCTGATCACCCCCTAACCACTCCCCTGCCAGCCTGATTGATGCCTAACTGCTTCCCTGCCAGCCCTATTGCCTCTAACTGCCCTCCCCTGGTTGCCTCTAGCTTCCCTCCCCTGCCAGCCTGGTTGCCCCTAACTGCTCTCCCCTGCTAACCTGGTCCCCCCCAACTGCCCTCCCCTGCAGGCCTGGTTTCCCCAACTGTCCTCCCCTGCTGGCCTGATCGCCCACAATTGCCCTCCCCTGCCGGCCATCTTGTGGCGGCCATCTTGTGTCCACATGGGGGCAGCCTTCGTTGACCACATGGGAGCAGCCATCTTGTGTGTTGGAGTGATGGTCAATTTGCATTTCACCTCTTATTATATAGGATGAGTGGATTACCTGAAACTAGGATCATTCTAAACGGGTATACCATATGGTTTACATAACCTCATCTATTGCTGTCATCTAGATCATGGACTTTGAAGTTGGACAGACTTGGATTTGTCTGTTGGTTGGACAATATACTAATTGTGTGGCCTTTATCAAGTTTAGTCCCTCTGTGCTTCTGTTTGCTGTTAGCTAATTCAGTGTTCTTTGGCCTTGGGTAGATCACCTATTTTCTGTGACTTTTCATTTTCTAATTTTTAAAGCGATGGATTTAAACCAGATAGGTCACCTCCAGATCCCTGATAGCTCTAGAAAGTACTCATCTGGATGCTGCAGCACTCATTGATTTAGCCCCTGACTGCTGCGAAACCTTCAGTAGATACTGAAACTAAACAGCCTTAGCACTGAAAAGCCCACCCTGACTGGTCCTGACTTGCCTTTTCAGTGTTATACCTTAAACAAACCTGTGTTCTAGCCAAATGGTTTACTCACTGCCTCATTATTTCCCCCCTCCTGCCCATACACATTACTGCTGTTTCTCCCTGAAAGGCCCTTCCCTTTCTCTTTCTACCTCATTCAAAAACTACTGAGCATGACTATAGAGTAAGCACTGTATTTCATGCCATGAGATATGAATGCAAAAACGGTCCCTACCTGCAAGGATCTTAGTGTCTAGCATTGAGAGGCAAATATGAAAACATGTAAATGCATTAAAGTGTTATATGGTGCTGTGGATAGAGTATGTGTAAGTTATAGTAGCAGCCAATGGGGCATGATTGATTCTATGGTGATAGTAAGGAGGGAATATTAAAGGGGCTTCACAATTTGCTCAAATATGAGATCGATACACAGTTTTACTCTTTTACTATTTCTAAGTTTCATATCAAGGTTGTATTAGCCCTATGGAGTGATTTGGCTAGCTTTTTTCTTTGCTCTGAAACAGTCAAAGGCATTATCTCATATTTGAATGTTTGGTAAAACACACCCATGAAGCTGCCTGGGTGTAGTGTCTTTCAAGAAAAGTAGATTTTTCATACTGATTCTACTTTTCAAGCGTTGTTTGTTTTTCAGGAATTCCATATTTTCCTTGTGTTGTCTTCCATAATTTGTATTTCTGGAAACTTATCCATTTATTGTAAGTATTTGAATAGATTTTAGTAAACGTTATCTGATACGTGCACATGATTTTTAATTATTCACCACTGGTTGCATAGTTAATGTCCCCTTTTTCAGCCCTAATATGTTCAGATATGTAATTCATCTTTTTGGCAAGTTACTATTGTGTTGGATTTGGCCCTTTCAGTCATTCTCTCAAAATAAAACTGGAAAAACTGGAAAAATTTCTTTTCCAGAACCTCCTGTGAACTTCTATAGGCAAAAGGTGAATGTCTTTTGGAAGAAATGTTTAGGGAAATAATTGTTTCTTTTTTTGGGTGTAAGGACATAATCTTTATGATTTGTAACACATTTTTTTTAGCGTATCGTGAACTAAAATTACAATAATGCAAAAGTAATGTTCAGGTATATGTCTTTAAATTTTTTTCACTAGTGACCAATAAACTTCTTGAACTAATATTAGAATAAAGTATAATATATTCTTAAACCCTAAAATTCAAACAAAACAAGTAGCAAGCAACCTCATAGAGAAGAAATTTAATCTTTGCATCTATTAAACTATAGAATTTTTAAAAAGGCATTTCCCACCCAGGTTCAATCAGAAAAGATAATAAGCTGCTTTTTTGGGGGGGAGGAGGAGGAGGGACACTGGCAGGATCCTGGAGTAGCTATTCCTTGCCTTGGCAACACATTACTGTCACCTGCAGAGCTTTTATAAAGGGGCCCACCCAGACCAGTTACATCAGAATCTCCAAAGGGGAGGAGGCATCAGTATTCTTTTACAGGTTCCCTAGGTGATTCACATGTGCATCCAAACTGAGAACCGCTGCTTTGCAGCACAGTAAAAAAAAAAAAAAAAAATTAAAGCCATCTTTTTGGCATAACAGACCATGGAAAGGATAAAGCCCACATACTGAACCAAATGAGAGTTTTAGCAGTAGATTCTAAGTAGAAAATTGGCTTACCAAGCAGCTAAAAAAAAAGAAAACAAAGGAAACAGAACTAAGCTCTCTGTGACTGAATTATCTGTTTGTCAGAGCAGGAACATTTATTTATTTATTTTATGGATGTTAGAAAACTGCTTGTCTAATTTCACACTACAGAGCTTCAAACAACAGTACATATCTTAATTAGAACTACAAAGCAGAGTTATGAATGTAGTCTAGGAAAACAACTTTCTTTTGAAAAATATACAATAAATAAGTGTTCAGAAAAAGAAAAATTTTATCAGTAAATTAATTTTACAATAGTTTTTAATAGTGTATGTGTGGATTATCATGTGTAACATGGTAGTATTTTTATTTGAATTTTACATAATCTTTATATTTCTTTTTGGAAAGTTTCTGCCATTACCTTAGAACTATTTAATACATTCACTGTTAAAAATGAGATGCACAATTTATTCTTCCCTTCCCTTTGTATTTGAGCAGACATTTTAACTTTTCAGCCATGTGGATTTGGTAATGCTTTCTGAGTATGGTGTTAATTTCAAGATAACTCAAAACAGGTCACCTGAATTTGTTTATCGGAAAGTAATAAAAAACACATAAGCAGAGCTATTAAACCTAAAAACCTGTTTTAAGGACTAGGGAAATATAATCTTACAAAGATAACTTATCCCCCATAAAAGGTAAAAATTGTTTTTGCAGTGATTTAGAGGAACGTCTGATGGGAAAGTAAAAATGTGACTAACTTTTAATACAGTATGATTTGATAAAAGAAGCAATCAGAAAGCACTATAAATGCATCCAACTGAAAAGCCAAAGTACTTAAGCATCTTTTCCAAAGAAATGTATGTACTGCATTAGCTTTCAACCGAATAACAAAAATGTTCTGTTTTAGGGATGATTTTTTAAAATTTCTTTATTATAAAACACATAAAGACAACCACACAAAATAAATGTATATTTTAATAAACTAATACAAAGGAAGCACTCCTGTATCCACACTTAGGTCAAGAAATAGAACTTTGTCAGGCACCCAGAAATAGCATGACATACTCTGTTGTGATTTCAACTTATTCCCAGTCTCCAAAAGTAACTTCTATCATGACTTTTAATCACTTTCTGGTAAAACCTAATACTTTTTATTACCTAAATATGCATCCCCCAAAATGTAGTTTAATATTATCTACTTAAAACAAATGTGTCAGTTTAATGTATCTCTTAAATCTCTTGTAATCTACAAAATCTCCCTTCAATCCCTTCTTTCCCTTAAAATTCACCTGTCGAAGCTGCAGTGTGCTACCTCTGCATTTTATTGCTTACATACTCACCGTGTGGTGTTCAACATGTTTCTCTCTGTGTGTTTTTTAGTGATTGCTCTACTTTAAAAAAATGTTTTTATTGATTTTTAGAGAGAAAGAGAGGGAAGGGAGAGGAATAGAGAAATAGAAACATTGATGAGAGAAAAACATCGTCAATGGGCTGCCTCCTGCACACGCCCTATTAGGAATTGAGCCAGCAACCTTGGTATGTGCCCTGACCGAGAATCAAACTGGTGATCTCTTGGGTCCAGTTCAACCACTGAGCCATACCGGGCGGGCTCTTTCTCTGTCTTAAAAATTCTCCAAGTTAATGGTTGGTTTTGGCAAGACTATGGGATGGTGTTTTCTTTTATCAGAAGGCACATAATGGCAGGCTCTCTCTTTTTATGTGATGTTAGTATCTGTGGATGCTCAATGCCTAGATCCATCAAGTCATTAGGGTTGCACAATGGTGCTATTCTAATCTTACTATTTTTTCATTTACTAATTGTGATACTTTTATGAAAAGGCAGTTCCACTAATCTCCTATTTGTTTCCCCATTGTTGAATTCATATAATCAGGATAAGTGTTTATTTTCTTTACTAGTTTTCAAGATAATGAATTGGTTCCCTATTATTCCCTGAAGGGAACCAATTAAGTACCTTTTTAAATACCCTTATGAATTCATGGATTTAAACATAGTTGACTTAATAGTTTTTCATAAATTGTGTTATCTTTTTATTTGTTTATTTTTTAACTCATTCCTGTATTTCTTTTCCCCATTTTTTATAATTAAGGTGTTATATGTGTACATATCTTACCATTGCCCCTCCTATCCCACTCCCATACATGCCCTCACCACCCCAGTGTTTTGCGTCCATTGGTTATGCTTATATGCATGCATACAAGTCCTTCGGTTGATCTCTTATCTCCCTCCTCTCCCTAACCTTCCCACTGTATTTTGACAGTCTGTCTGATGCTTTACTGCCTCTGTATCTATCTTTTTGTTCATCAGTTTATAATGTTCTTTCTTATCCACAAATGAGTGAGATCATGTGGTATTTTTCTTTCATTGACTGGCTTATTTCACTTAGCATAATGCTCTCCAGTTCCATCCAGGTTGCTGCAAATGGTAAGAATTCCTTCTTTTTTTATGGCAGCATAGTATTCCATTGTGTATATGTACCATAGTTTTCTGATCCAGCCATCTGCTGACAGGCATCTAGGCTGTTTCCAAATCTTAGCTATTGTAAATTGTGCTGCTGTGAACATAGGAGTGCATATATCCTTTCTGATTGGTGTTTCTAGTTTCTTGGGATATATTCCTAGGAGCGGGAGGGATTACTGGGTCAAATGGGAGTTCCATTTTTAGTTTTTTGAGGAAACTCCATACTGTTCTCCACAGTGGCTGCACCAGTCTGCATTCCCACCAGCAGTGCATGAGGGTTCCTTTTTCTCCGCATCCTCGCCAACACTTGTCTTTTGTTGATTTGTTGATGATAGCCATTCTGACAGGTGTGAGATGCTACCACATTGTCATTTTGATTTGCATCTTTCGGATAAAGAGTCATTTTGAGCATGTTTTCATGTGTCTCTTGGCCTTCCTTCTGTCTTCTTTTGAAAAGATTCTATTTAGGTCTGTTGGCCATTTTTTGATTGGATCATTATCTTCCTTTTATTAAGTTGTATCAGTTGCCTGTAGATGTTAGAGATTAAACCCTTATGGGTGATAACATTGGCAAATATGTTCTCCCATTCAGTGGGCTTTCTTGTTGATTTGTTGATGGTTTCTTTTGCTGTGAAAAGCTTTTTATTTTGATGTAGTCCCATTTGTTTATTTTTCTTTAGCTTCCATTGCCCTAAGAGCAGTATCAGTGAAGAAGTTCTTTCGGCATATGTCTGAGATTTTGCTGCCTGTGGATTCCTCTAGTATTTTTATGGTTTCCTGTCTTAAGTCCTGTATCCATTTTGAGTTTATTTTTGTGTATGGTGTAAGTTGGTGGTCTACTTTCATTTTTTTTGCATGTATCTGTCCAATTTTCCCAACACCATTTGTTGAAGAGACTGCCTTGACTCCACTGTATGTTCATGCCTCCTTTGTTAAATATTAATTGAGCATAGTGGTTTTGGTCAATTTCTGGATTCTCTATTCTATTCCATTGGTCTATCTGTCTGTTCTTGTGCCAGTACTAGGCTGTTTTGAGAACAGTGGCTTTGCAATACAGCTTGAAATCTGGTATTGAGATCCCACCTACTTCATTCTTCTTTCTCAGGATTGCTGTGGCTATTCGGGGTCTTTTTTTATTCCAGGTGAATTTTTGGAGAGTTCATTCAGGGTCTGTGAAATATGCTTTTGGTATTTTAATGGGGAGTGCATTGAATCTATAGATTGCTTTGGGTAGTATGGACATTTTGATGATGTTGATTCTACCAATCCATGAACATGGTATGTTCTTCAATCTGTTTACATCTTCCTCTCTTTTTTCAGTGTCCTGTAGTTTTCCGTGTATAGGTCTTTTACCTCCTTAGTTAAGTTTATTCCTAGGTATCTTAATATTTTGGTGCAATGGTAAATGGGATTGCTTTTTTAGTCTCTCTTTCTGTAAGTTCACTATTGGTGTATAGAAATGCCATAGAATTCTTGGCGTTAATTTCCTGCTACATTGCCGAATTCATTTATTAAGTCTGTTAGTTTTTTGATGGAGTCTTTCGGGTTTTTAATGTACAATATCATATCATCTACAAATAAGAGCTTTACTTCTTCTTTTCCAATTTGGATGCCTTTTATTTCTTCTTCTTGTCTAATTGCAATGGCTAATACTTCCAGTACTATATCAAACAGGAGTGGTGAAAGTGGGCATCCCTGTCTTGTTCCTGTTCTTAGGGGAAATGGTTTTAGTGTTTGCCCATTGAGTATGACGTTAGCTGTGGGTTTATCATACATAGCTTTTATGTTGAGGTATGATCCTTCTATTCACACCTTGTTGAGAGTTTTTATCAAGAAAAGGTGTTGTATTTTGTCAAATGCTTTTTCTGCATCAATTGATATGACTGTGATTTTTATCTCTCAATTTGTTAATGTGATGTATCATGTTTTTTGATTTGCGGATATTGTACCATCCTTGCATCCCCAGGATAAATCCTGCTTGGTCATGGTGTATGATCTTTCTGATGTACTGCTGGATCCGATTTGCTAGAATTTTGTTGAGGATTTTGGCATCTATGTTCATGAGGGATATTGGCCTGTAATTCTCTTTCATTGTGTTGTCTTTATCTGGTTTTGGTATTAGGGTGATGCTGGCGTCATAGAAGGAGCTTGGAAGTGTTCTTTCCTCTTGAATTTTGTGGAATAGTCTGAGGAGGATAGGTTTTAGTTCTTCCTTGAATGTTTGGTAAAACTCTCCTATGAAGGTGTCTGGCCCCGGGCTTTTGTTTGCCGGAAGCTTTTTAATGACTGCTTCCATTTATTCCATAGTTATTGGCCTATTGAGATGTTTAGATACTTCCTTATTGCGTTTTGGAAGGTTAAAATTTTTCTACGAATATGTCCATTTTCTCCAGGTTGTCCAGTTTGTTGGAATAGAGTTGTTCATAGTATTTTTTAACAATCCTTTGTATTTCGGTGGGGTCTGTTGTTATTTCACCTCTTTCATTTCTGATTTTGTTTATTTGGGTCCTCTCTCTTTGCTTCTTGGTGAGCCTGGCTAGAGGTTCATCAATCTTGTTTATCCTTTCAAAGAACCAGCTCTTGGTTTTCTTGATCTTTTGTATTTTTTTTTTGGTTTCAATGTCGTTTATCTCCACTCTGATCTTTATTATTTCTTTCCTTCTGCTTAGACTGGGCTTTTCTTGTTGCACTCTTTCTAACTCTTTGAGTTGTAGGGTTAGGTAATTCATCACCATGGTTTCTTGTTTTTTGCAGTAGGCTTGTAGAGCTATGAACTTCTCTCTCAAGACTGCTTTCGTTGTGTCTCATAGATTTTGGATTGTTGTGTTTTCATTGTCATTTGTTGCCATGATGTTTTTTATTTCTTCCTTGATCTCTCTGGTAACCCAGTCATTGTTTAATAGCATTTCATTTAGTCTCCATGGGTTTGATTTTTTTTGGATTGTTTTTATTGTAGTTGATTTCCAGTTTTAGCCACTGTGATCTGAGAAGATGCTTGATATGATTTCTATCTTCTTGAATTTGAAGAGGCTTTGCCTATGACCCAACATATGGTCTATCTTTGAAAATGACCCATGTGCACTTGAGAAGAATGTATATTCTGTGGCTTTGGGGTGAAATGTTCTGAAGATGTCAATTAATTCTATCTGGTCTAGTGAATCATTTAGGATTGATGTTTCTTTGCTGCTTTTTTGTTTAGAGGATTTGTCCAATGGTGATAGTGGGGTATTAAAGTCTCCTACTGTGATTGTATTGCTATCAATCTCTCTCTTGATATCCTCCAGGAATTTTATTATGTATTTGGGTGCTCCTGTATTGGGTGCTTATATGTTTACCAGAGTTATTTCTTCTTGTTGGATTGCTCTCTTTAGTATTATGAAGTGGCCTTCCTTATCTCTTGTTATGCCCTTCACTTTGAGATCTAATTTGTCAGATATAAGTATTGCTACCCCAGCTTTTATTCATATCCATTTGCCTGAAAAACCTTTTTCCATCCCTTCACCCTCAGTCTGTGTGCGTCTTTTTTTCTGACGTGGGTTTCTTGTAGACAGCAGATATATGGGTCTTGTTTTCTTATCCAATCTGTTACCCTATGTCTTTTGATTGGGGCATTTAATCCATTTACATTTAAAGTTATTATTGATAGGTACTTATTTGTGGCCATTTTTATTCTTTACCCTTGTGTTCCTTCTTCGCTTACTATTTCTTTTTTTTACAGCAGTCCCTTTAGCATTTCTTGCATTGCTGGTTTGGTGGTAATAAATTCCCTTAGTCTTTTTTGTCTGTGAAGCTCCTGATTTCACCTTCAATTTTGATTGATAGCCTTGCTGGGTACAGTATTCTTGGATTTAGACCCTTAATTTGCATGACTTTGTATATTTCATTCCATTCCCTTCTGGCCTGATGCGTTTCTGTTGAGAAATCAGTTGCTAGTCTGATGGGGGTTCCTTTGTATGTAACTTTCTGTCTCTCTCTGGCCACTTTTAAGATTCTTACTTTGTCATTGGTGTTTGCCAATTTAATTATAATGTGCCTTGGCGTTGGTCTTTTGGGGTTCACTTTGCTTGGGACTCTGTTAGTTTCTTGGATTTGTGTGGGTTTTTTCTTCCCTATATCCGGGAAGTTTTCTGTCATTATTTCTTCAAACAGGTTTTCTATTCCTTGCTCAGTTTCCTCTCCTTCTGGAACTCTTATTATGTGGACATTGTTTTGTTTCGTGTTGTCCCAAAGTTCCCTTAGGCTCTCCTCCTGCTTTTTAATTTTTTTTCTAGAAGCTGCTCTACTTGGGTATTTTTTCCCACCTTGTCTTCTAGCTCACTGATGTGGTCCTCTGCTTCTTCTAGTCTACTCTTGATGCTTTCTATAGACTTTTTTACAGCAGTGATGTCATTTTTCATCTCTTCTTGGTTCTTACTCATATTGTCGAATTTGTCTTTCATTCTTTTCAGCCACCTTATGACCATTTCTCTGAATTCTTTCTCTGGCAGGTTGCTTGCCTCTATTTCGTTTACTTCCTTTTCTGGCGATGCCTGCTTTTCTTTCATGTGTGGGCTGTTTCTTTGTCTCCCCATGGTCTCTCTTCTCCAGATGTTTGTTTATGTAGTTCTCTCTCTTCCGTGGCTGAGGAGCGGGAGAAGGTGTGGACTTGTGGAATCTGGGGAGAGTAGGCAGTGGTCCAGGAGAGGTGGTAGCAAGTCTGGTGCTGAGTCAAAAAAGCCCCAGTTGCCATTTTTGTTGTGTTATCTTTAGAAGCTCAGATTGTCTTATCTTTGGCCAGTGGAAGCCTCTTCAAAGTAGCTCCTCTTTTTTTTCATGACTTTAGTGGTAGCTTCCCTATTATCTGGTATGATAATGTTCCATGCTTATTTTCTACATTTCCTGCCCCAGACCTGAAAATAGACATTTCTTCAAAAAGGTCTAGTTTCTTTTTAAGAAATTTCTTTTACAATTACAGTGTATGCTCAGTACTACAGGCCTTGTGCACGAAATTCGTGCATGGGGGTGTGTGTCCCTCAGCCCAGCCTGCACCCTCTCCAATATGGGACCCCTCGAGGGTTGTCTGATTGCCCGTTTAGGCCAGATCCCATTAGGGCAGTCCGATATCCCTCTCACAATCCAGGACTGCTGGCTCCCAACTGCTCGCCTGCCTGCCTTCCTGATTGCCCCTTACCACTTCTGCCTGCCAGCCTGATCATCCACTAACCACTCCCCTGCCAGCCTGATTGATGCCTAAATCCTCCTCTGCCAGCCTGCTTGCCCTCAACTGCTCTCCCCTGCAGGCCTGGGTCTCCCCCAACTGCCCTTCCCTGCAGGCCTGGTTGCCCCCAACTTCCCTCCTCTGCTGACCTGGTCACCCCTAACTGCTCTCCCCTGCAGGCTTGATCACCCCCAACTGCCCTCCCTTGCAGGCCTGGTCCCTCCCAACTGCCCTCCCCTGCTGGCCATTGTGTGGTAGCCATCTTGTGTCCACATGGGGGCAGGATCTTTGACCACATAGGGGCAGCCATCTTGTGTGTTGGAATGATGTTCAATTTACATATTACTCTTTTATTAGATAGGATAGAGGCCTGGTGCACTGGTCGGGGTTGGCTGGTTTGCCCTGAAGGGTGTCCCGGATCAGGGTGGGGATTCCTTTGGGGCATGGGGTGGCCTGGGCGAGGGGCCTGTGGTGGTTTGCAGGCCGGCCACACCCCCCAGCAACCCAAGCGGAGGCCCTGGTATCTGGGATTTATTTATCTTCTATAATTGAAACTTTGTAGCCTTGAGCGGAAGCCAAGGCAGGCCAGGGCTGCCAAAGCTTGGCTTCCTTCATCGCCGGGGGCAACTCAAGCCTCCTGCTCTCTCCAGCTTCATGGCTGCTGCCATTTTTGTTGGGATTTATTTATCTTCTATAATAGAAACTTTGTAGCCTTGAGTGGAGGCCTGGGCCCTCCAGGGTCTGTGGAAAGCTTGGCTTCCTCCATTGCCAGGGAAACCCAAGCCTCCTGCTCGTTACGTGTCTGCAGCCATCTTGGTTGGGTTAATTTGCATACTCGCTCCTGATTGGCTGGTGGGCATGGCTTGTGGTGTAGCGGAGTGATAGCTAATTTGCATATTACTCTTTTATTAGATAGTATTATTTGTTTTGATTTCAGGTGTAGAGCATAGTGGTTAGACTTTATAAAGTGGTCCCTTCAATATTTTAAGTACCCACCTGGCACCATATCCAGTTATTATAATATTACTAGAGGCCCGGTGCATAAAATTCATGCACTTGGGGTGGGGGGAATTCCCTAGCCTGGCCTGTGCCCTCTCACAGTACGGGAGCCCCGCAATTGATCTCCCCAAAGAGGTAGGCCCCACCTACCCATCCAGGGATCCTCAATGGATTGCCCCAAAGAGGTAGGCCAGAGCCGGGGTTCCGCCTTGGTGCTGTGCAGAGCTGCCAGGACACAACTCCGCGCTGCACATGCGTCAAGTCCCCGCCCACCCATGTGCGCCTCACTGCACATGCAGCCCCGCTCACTTAGCATGATATCCTCTAGGTCCATCCGTGCTGTCACAGATGTTAAGATTTTTTCTTTTTTATGCCCGAGTAATACTACACACACACACACACACACACACATCATAGCTTTTTTCATTCTCTTGTCTATTAAGAACTTGAGTTGCTTCCATATCTGGGCTATTGCATATAATGCTGCAGTGAACACAGGGGTTTATAACTTCTTTCTAATTAGTATTTGGGTTTCTCTGGATATCACTGGGTCATAAGGCCATTTTTAATTTTTTTAGCAACCTCCATACTATTTTCCATAGTGGTTGAAACCAGTCTACATTCTCACCAACAGTGCTTGAGGGTTCCCTCTTTGCACATCCTCACCAACACTTGTTGTTTGTTGACTTATTGCTCATAGCCATTTTGACAGTTATGAGGTGAGATCTCATTGTGATTTTAATTTGCATTTCTCCAGTGATTGGTGTCATTGAGCAAGCCCGAGTTGTTACCTGTTTGCAGACCCACCTGCTACTGATTGGAAGTTCCCATGACCTTCTCCTTGCACTTCAGACATCAGTCTAAGTCCAGCTGTTATTGATACTAATGACCAACTGGTTATAAATCAGAGGTTCCCAAGACCCCCTCCTTGGATTCCATTATTTGCTAAAGCAGCTCACAGAACTCAGAGAAACATTTTACTTACGAGAATTACCAGTTTACTATAAAAGGATATAACTCAAGAACAGTGAGATGGAAGAGATGCATATGGCAAGGATTAGGGAAAGGGCCTGGAGCTTTCATGTCCTCTACAGGTACTTTTGGATTTTTATGGAGGCTTCATTCCATAGGCATGATTGATTGGCTATTGATCCATTCTCCAGTCCCTCTCCCTCCCTGGATGTCAGGGCATAGGACTTAAAGTTCTAACCCTATAATCACAAAGGTAGGCTCCATTGCTTCCTGCCCCATCCTTAGATGCTTTCTAAAAGTTACCTTAATAACATAATAAAATACATCTTTATCACTCTCCACACAGAAAAATCCCAGGGTTTTGAGGGTTGTGAGCCAAGTACTGTGGATAAAGATTGAAGATATATGAGAAATGTATTTTGGTCATCTGAATGACCAAATAAATACACATGTATTTCTTATACATCACAATATTACACTCCCCCTTTAATGTATTTCTTTTGGTAGCAGTTCAGAACCTAGTGGAGAGAGTCTCACAAACATCTGGAAATGAGGAAACCTGGGTCCTTCCCCATGGACCTTGAGCCTAAATTGTTCTATGCCAATGTTATTGGAGAAATCAGGGTGTCCTCTTCACCACTGGGTGCTGGAGGTGGGATCCTTACACTATTTTGAGAAAAATAATGTTTTGAGACTCTCATGGAAGGAGGAGTGACTTTTATTTGCATGGAATTAAATCTCTGGGTTTCCCAATTCCCATTCCAGTCATAGATGAAGTGTTGCTGGGGTTTCAGTAAAGCTAGAAGCAAAGTCAGAGCTGCTTTTACTGGGAACCCAGCCTCACCTCCATCCAGGGTGCCCTCAGATAATGCCTGGGACTATACAGCCACCCCTGCCCGGGTCCTGCTACCTTGGCTATGGTCTCACGGTCACTGAGTTTCCAGCCACCCCAGGCGCAGGCTCCTGTGAGTTCCGAAGCACGTTTCCCTCTGACCGGCCCAACACTTTAGCCCAGGGCACTGCAACTACAAGAGCAACAGACACATGAGCAGCCCACTCCTGTCCAAGGAGCAGCAGCCCTGTGAGCAGCCCACCCCAAGCCGAAGAGCAGCAGTCTCACATGGCCTGCCCCTGTCCAAGGAGCAGCAGCTGTGTGAGCAACCCACTCCCCCGTCCGAGGAGCAACAACCACACAAGCAGCCCACCTCTGTCTGAGGAGCATCAGCCGCACGAGCAGCCCACCCACGACTGAGGAGCAGCAGCCCTGCACAGCCTACCCCTATCTGACTGCACAGACCGCACCCTACACCCATCTGAGGAGCAGGAGCTATGCAAGCAACCTTCCTCCATCCGAGGAGCAGCAGCTCTGTGAGAAGTCCTCCCCCGTTAGAGGAGCAGCAGCCGCCCGAGCAGCCCGACCTGGTCTGAGGAGCAGCAGCCACACAAGCAGACTGCCCATATCTGAGGAGCGGCAGCCCTGTGCAGCCCACACCAGTCCAAGGAGAAGCAGCCATACAAGCAGACTACCCACATCCGAGGAGCGGCAGCCCTGTGCAGCCCACACTGGTCTAAGGAGCAACAGTCATGCGTAGCCCGCACCCGTCCGACGAACAGGAGCCAGGTGATAGGCTTGCTCCCGTCCAAGGAGCAACAGCTGATGTGCAGCTCACTCCTGCCCGAGGAGCAGCAGCTGTGCAAGCAGCCATCTCCCATCCGAGGAGCAGCAGCCGCGTGAGCAGCCCACCCCAGTATGAGGAGCGGCCGTGCGAGCAATCTGCCCCTGTCCAAGGAGCAGCAGCCTCATGAGCAGCCCGCCCTGTCTAAGGAACAGCAGCCATATACAGCCAGCCCTCATCCAAGGAGCAGCAGCCATGTGAGCAGTCCACCAACGTACAAGGAGCAGCAGTTGTGCGAGCAGCCTGACCCCATCTGAGTAGCAGCAGCCTCATGATCAGCCCATCCCTGTCCAGGGAGCAGCAGCTGTGCAAGCAGCTTCCCCTCACCAGCCAGAGGAGCCACCACTGCTGGGAACAGCACCCACCAGAGAAGCCACTTCCAACTGAGGAGCAGCTGCTGCCATGACCACCCAAGGAGCAACCACAACCCAAGGAGCCACTGCCACCCAAGGAGCAGCCCCTGCATGACTTGATTTTTTATCTGTGAGATAAAAAATGGGTAGACAAAGAAACCCCCAAAGGAAAGAAAAGGAGGAATCACCAGAAAGGCAGCTAAGTGAAACAGAGGCATGCAATATGTCAGAAAAAGAATTCAGAAGAAGGGTCATACAGTTTATAAACCAGATGGATGAAAAAATCAATTTATGTAAGAATCAAGAAGAAATGAAGAGTGATATAGCTGCAATAAAAAACAACATGGAAAGTTTCAACAGTAGACTAGGAGAAGTGGATTAGTGAATTAGAAGACAGGGAAGCAAAACACACCCAAATTCTCCAACTGCAATTGGAGGAAAAAAAATTAAAAGACAGGAGGAGACCTGAAGGGAGCTATGGGACAACATGAAACGAAGCAACATATGAATAATAGAGGTGCCAGAACAACAGGAAGAGGAACCAGGGTTAGAAAACCTATTTGAAAAAATAATGTCAGAAAACTTCCCTGATGTGGGGAAGAAAACAGTCACACAAACACAGAGAGTCCCAAACAAGATGAACCCAAAAGACCCACACCAAGATACATCATAATTATGATGGCAGATGTTCAAGACAAAGAGAGAATCTTAAAGGCTCCCAGAGAGAGATAGAAAGTTACCTACAAAGGATCCCCCATCAGATTATCAAATGATTTCTCAACAGAAACATATCAGGCCAGAAAAGAATGGAAAGAAATTTACAAAGTGATGCAAAGCAAGGGACTGAATCCAAGAATACTCTATCCAGTGAGGCTATCATTCAAAATTGAAGGGGGAAATAAGGAGCTTCACAGACAAAAAAAGGCTAAGGGAGTTTATCATGACCAAGCTAGCAATGCAAGAAATGCTAAAGGGATTGATGTAAAAAGAAATAAAAAGGTAAGAAGGAACACAGGCACAAAAAATAAAAATGGCTATAAACAAGTACCTATCAATAATAACTTTAAACATAAATGGACTAAATGCTCCATCAAAAGACATCGAGTGGATGAATGGATAAAAAAACATGACCCATATGTATGCTGTCTACAAGAGACCCACCTCAGAACAAGGGACTCACACAGACTGAATGTGAAGGGATGGAAAAATATCTTTGGGGCAAATGGAAAGGAAAAAACAGCTAGGGTAGCAATACTTATATCTGAAAAAAATAGACCTCATGTGAAGGCCATAACAAGAGATAAGGAAGGCCACTTCATAATACTAAAGGGATCAATACAACAAGAGGATATAACTCTGATAAATATATATGCACCCAATGCAGGAGCACCCAAATACATAATTAAAAAAAGAAACTCCTGGAAGATATCAAGGGAGAGAATAACAACAATACAATAACAGTAGGGGACTTTAATACACAACTGACATCACTGGTAAATCCTCTAGATGAAAAATCAGCAAAGAAACAGCAATCCTAAATGACTCACCAGATCAGATGGATTTAATTTACATCTTCAGAACATTTCATCCCAAGGCCACGGAATATACGTTCTTCTCAAGTGCACATGGGACATTTTCAAAAATAGAGCACATATTGGGTCACAAGCAAAGTCTCCCCAAATTCAAGAAGATTGAAATCATATCAAGCATCTTCTCAGACCACAATGGCATAATCCTATATAATCTTATATAATAAAAGCCTAATATGCATATTTTCCCCTTGACCAGGAGTTCAACTGGGAGTTCAAATACTCACTATGACATGTGCTGACCACCAGGGGGCGGTGTGGAACATGGCAGGTGTCGGCAACAAGGCACCGCCAGCGGGTGGCAGTGGAGGTGCTGATGGCCCTAGTGGACTTTTGGGTGAGCAGGGCCAAAACTGCCAGGACCACAGGGGCCCGCCGGACTCACCGTGGATTCATGCAGGAGCCGGTCTGCCGAGGCCAGTTGAGAGAGAGCGTGCTGCCCGCCTGGCTTCCGTGTGGCACTGCTAAATGGCCCAGAGGCCCACACTGCACCTCAGCCCACGGCGTCTGGCTGCACTTACCACATCTCCACATGGGGACTTGGGCACCATGACTCAGGCAGAGGGGGGCACGTGGGAGCCCGGGGTCCAGGTGCTGCACAAAGCCCAGAGGTCAGCTGGGACCTGCCCTTCCACGCCAGAAGCTCACGCTTCAATCGCCGTCCAGGCCTAGGGACTGCACCCATGCATGAATTTTGTGCACCGGGCCTCTAGTATTAGAAATAAACTATAATAAAAACAATCCAAAAAAATTCAAACACTTGGAAGCTGAATAGCATGCTATTAAAGAATGTTTGGGTTACCAAAGAGAACAAAGAAGAAATTAAAAACATCCTGGAAACGAATGACAATAAAAACACAACAATCCAAAATCTATAGGACACAATGAAAGCAGCCCTGAGAGGGAAGTTTATAGCTCTACAGGCCTACCTTAAAAAAAAAAAGAAAGGAAAAGAAAAGAAAAAATGGTAGTAAATCATCTAACTCTACAATTTAAAGAATTAGAAAGAGAACAACTAGAAAAGCCCGGAGTGAGCAGAAGGAAGGAGATAATAAAGATCAGAGCAGAAATAAATGGCATAGAGACAAAAAACAAACAAAAAACACACAAAAGATCAATGAAACCAAGAGCTGGTTCTTTGAAAGGATAAACAAGATGGATGAAAGCCAGGCTCACCAAGAGGCAAAAAGAGAGGACCTAAGTAAACAAAATCAGAAATGAAAGAGGTGAAATAACAACAGACCTCACAGAAATACAAAGGATTGTTAAAAAATACCATGAACAAATCTATTCCAACAAACTAGACAACATGGAGGAAATGAACATATTCCTAGAAAAATACAACCTTCCAAAACACAATCAGGAAGAATCTAAAAAACTCAATAGGCCAATAACTACAGAAGAAATTGAAGCAGTCATCAAAAAGCTTCCAGCAAACAAAAGCCTGGGGCCAGACACCTTCACAGGAGAGTTTTACCAAACATTCAAGGAAGAACTAAAACCTATTCTTCTCAGACTATTCCAAAAAATTCAAGAGGAAGGAACACTGCTAAGCTCCTTCTATGACGCCAGCATCACCCTAATACCAAAACCAGATAAAGACAACACAATGAAAGAGAATTACAGGCCAATATCCCTCATGAACATAGATGCCAAAATCCTCAACAAAATTCTAGCAAATCGGATCCAGCAGTACATCAGAACATACACCATGACCAAGCAGGATTTATCCCGGGAATGCAAGGATGGTACAATATCCACAAATCAATAAACTTGATACATCATATAAACAAATTGAGAGATAAAAATCACAGTCATATCAATTGATGCAGAAAAAGCATTTGACAAAATCCAACACCCTTTCTTGATAAAAATGCTCAGCAAGGTGGGAAGAGAAGGATCATAACTCAACACAATAAAAGCCATATGACAAACCCACAGCCAACATCATACTCAATGGGCAAACACTAAAACCATTTCCCCTAAAAACAGGCACAAGACAGGGATGCCCACTCTCACCACTCCTGTTCAGCATAGTACTGGAAGTATTAGCCATTGCAATTAGACAAGAAGAAGAAATAGAAGGCATCGAAATGGGAAAGTAAGTAAAACTGTCCTTATTCACAGATGACATGATACTTTACATAGAAAACCCTAAAGACTCCATCAAAAAATTATTAGACTTAATAAATGAATTCGGCAATGTAAGCAGAGAAATTAATGCCAAGAAATCTATGGCATTTCTATACACCAATAGTGAACTTACAGAAAGAGAGACTAAAAAAGCAATCCCATTTACCATCGCACCAAAAAAAATTAAGATACCTAGGAATAAACTTAGCAAAGGAGATAAAAGACATATATGCGGAAAACTACAGGACACTGAAAAAAGAGAGGAAGACATAAACATATGGAAGAACATATTGTGTTCATGGTTTGGTAGAATCAACATCATTAAAATGTCCATACTACCCAAAGCAATCTAGAGGTTCAATGCACTCCCCATTAAAATACCAAAAGCATATTTCACCGACCCTGAATGAACTCTCCAAAAATTCATCTGGAATAAAAAAAGACCCCGAATAGCTGCAGCAATCCTGAGAAAGAAGAATGAAGTAGGTGGGATCTCAATACCAGATATCAAGCTGTATTACAAAGCCACTGTTCTCAAAACAGCCTGGTAGTTGCATAAGAACAGACATATAGACCAATGGAATAGAATAGAGAATCCATAAATTGACCAAAACCACTATGCCCAATTAATATTTAACAAAGGAGGCATGAACATACAATGGAGTCAAGACAGTCTCTTCAACAAATTGTGTTGGGAGACTTGGACAGATAAATGAAAAAAAAAAATGAAACTAGACCACCAACTTACACCATACACAAAAATAAACTCAAAATGGATAAAGGATTTAAACATAAGACTGGAAACCATAAAAATGCTAGAGGAATCCACAGGCAGTGAAATCTCAGACATATGCTGAAGGTACTTCTTTACTGATACTGCTCCTTAGGCAATGGACAATAAAGAGAAAATAAACAAATGGGACTACATCAAAATAAAAAGCTTTTGCACAGCAAAAGAAACCATCAACAAATCAACAAGAAAGCCCATTGAATGGGAGAACATATTTGCCAATGTTATCACTGATAAGGGTTTAATCTCCGACATTTACAGGGAACTCATACAGCTTAACAAAAGGAAGATAAACAACCCAATCAAAAAACGGGCCATGGACCTAAATAGAATCTTTTCAAAAAAAATACAGAAGAGAGGCCAAGAAACCTATGAAAATATGCTCAAAGTCACTAATTATCCAAGAGATGCAAATCAAAACGACAATGCAGTACCATCTCACACCTGTCAGAATGGCTATCATCAACAAATTAACAAACGACAAGTGCTGGTGAGGATGCGGAGAAAAAGGAACTCTCGTGCACTGCTGGTGGGAATGCAGACTGGTGCAGCCACTGTGGAGAACAGGATGGAGTTTCCTCAGAAAACTAAAAATGGAACTCCCATTTGACCCAGTGATCCCACTTCTAGGAATATATCCCAAGAAAGTAGAAACACCAATCAGAAAGGATATATGCACCCCTATGTTCATTGTAGCACAATTCACCATAGCTAAGATTTGGAAACAGCCTAAGTGCCCATCAGCATATGAGTAGGTTAAAAAACTGGTACATCTACACAATGGGATACTATGCTGCAGTAAAAAAGAAGGAATTCTTACCATTTGCAACAGCATGGATGGAACTGTAGAGCATTATGCTAAGCGAAATACGCCAGTCAGAGAAAGATAAATATCTCATGATCTCACTCATTTATGGAATATAATGAACAACATAAACTGATGAACAAAAACAGATCCAGAGACAGAGAAGCATCCATTAGACCATCAAACCTCAGAGGGAAGGTAGGGGAGGGTGGGGGTAAGGGGCAGAGATCAATCAAAGGACTTGTATGCATGCATATAAGCCTAACCTATGGACACAGACAACAGGGAAGTGAGAGCATGAGTGGGGGATGGGGAGGCATTGGGGAGATAAGGACATATATGTAATACCTTAATCAATAAAGAAAAGAAAGTAAATCAAAAGCCAAATGTCACCAGAGAATCATTGGCCAAGCTGGAGTGGGGAAGGGAGTATGGAGGTGAGATCCCTGGAAGGAAGGATGCTGCCTAGCTGGAAGGAATCCAGAAACTTGAATAGCCTCTGGTTTTCTTCTAAAAGGGTGAGAGTATCTGGAAGGAAAAACAGAGGCACTGGGTGAAGAGTGTGAATTTCAGGCAAAGGACACAAGGTAAAGTTTTTATTAGACAGACCAAAGCATAGTAAAAGTTTTAAGAGCTATTTGAGCAAAAATCTATTCTAATCAGACAGCGCCAAACTCAAAGTGGCTAGAAGCACTCCACAGACAGGAGCCAGGGGAAAGATTTATATAGAGAACTAGGGGCCTGGTGCACGAAATTCGTGCCCAACCTGCACCCTCTCCAATCTGGGAGCCCTCAGGGGAGGTCCTACTGACAGCTTAGGCCTGCTCCCTGTGGTTCTCTGCTCTCTGCAGAACTGCTTGCTTGATGCCACCACATGCCCTGGTGTCTGCTCTCTGTGGGGGCCTGCTTGCCCTTAGCCGCTGGGGCCATGGGCAAGCAGGGCCCTGCTGTCTGCTCTCTGGCTCACCACTGCAGGGGCAAGCAGGGCCCTTGTGTCTGCTCTCTGTGGGGGCCCTGTGGGGGACTGCTTGCCCCTTTCTGCCACAGCCAGGGGCAAGCAGGGCCCTGCTGTCTGCTCGCTCCCTGTGGGGGACGTTCCTGCCCCACCCCTGGCCGTTTGTGTGTGTGCCGGCTTGGAGCACCTAGGTCCCCGTGATGTTCCCGCCCGCCCCAGGCTGCTCAGCGCCTGTGCGCGTAGGCCCAGAGTGGCCGGGGAGGGGGGGGTTGTTCCAGACCCCAGTTGCTCCCTGCCTATGCACAAGCCTATACGCTCAGAGAGGCCTGGCTCCCAAGGACACCTATCCCTGGGACGCAGGCTGCTTGGTGCCAGCACGTGCGCACGCAGCCTCCCCACCCCAAGCAGCTCCACGCTGCATATGCAAATTAACCCACCATCTTTGTTGGGTTAATTTGCATAGTCACTCCTGATTGGCTGTTGTGGCGGTATGGTCAGTGTGCATATTTCTCTTTTATTAGTGTAGATAATGCAGAAGCAAAGAAAGGAAATTATTTGATTGGCTATAGCTTAAAGCCTGATTGGTTGTCCTTCGAGGTTTGGTTTTTAACTTTGAGGCATTTACAAGCTTAGGATTTGGTTTGCTTATGTAGGCCAGCATGGCATTGGAGCCACATCAGTCTTAGGGCCTCCTTGTTTAATTAATTTCACAAGTTACAGAGCTGGGAAAATGCAGGGCATGTTTTAGTTTGAACTCAGAGTAGAGTAAGGAGGGGAAACTGTGGGAGTTAACACCACACTTTGCAAGTCAGATCCTGTCCCTCCTCTGCTTATGACTTCTCATCTCATTTAGAGAAAAAGCCACAGTCCCTACAAAGTAGCCCACAAGCTGCTATGTTTCCCTCCCCCAGTTTCACCACTTTCCTCCTTGCTCCCTCTTCTCTAGCCCGGTCAGTCCTCTGTGGTTCCTATATCAGGCTAAGAGCTCCACCTCAAGGTGTTTGTTTCCTTTCTGCCCAGGGCTCTCTTCTCCCAAATGGCTGCATGGCTTACCTTCACTTCTTTCAGATCACCTTTGTCAGAAAGGCCTGTCCTGACTTCTCTATGTAAACTCCCCTCCCAATTCCTGCTGCTCCTCATTCTGCTTACTTTGCTTTATTCTTCATAGTACTTAGGAAATGGGTATATCGGTTTACTACATCCTATGGATGTTTGCTTGTGAATTGTTGCCTGTTTTCAGCCATTGGAATGTATATTCTCTGAGGTGAGGACTTAACTGCTGCATCACCAGAACCCAGGACCAGTGCCTGACATATGTCTCACACCCAAATACTTGTTAGAAACATACACACACACACACACAACAAAACAAAAACAACTAAAAAAAAAAAAACAAGGACAGAGTGTGAGGAAGGGAATGAGTTTAGATATAGGTCCTGCAGGCTTTTGCATTCTAGGAAGAGGAATAAAATTTTAATTCATTAGTGGGTGGGTAGCCAATGCAGAGTTTGAATGGAGGAGCAAAAACATTTAGTTTAGAAGATTTCATTTGTTGTTGAGGTTTAGGATGGATTTTTAAAAGAAAAATTCACATGAAAGAAAGGAGAGAAGAGAGGGGAGAGGGAGGGGGAGGGGAAGGAAAATGGAAAGGGAAGGGAAAGAAAAGATAAAAGAAAAGAGAGGGAGAGAGGGAGGAATGAAGGAAGGGAGGGACAGTGTGGGTCAGTGGTTGAGCATCGCCTTATGAACCAGGAGGTCGCCTTTCATTCCTGGTCAGGGCACATGCCTGGGTTACAGGCTCAATCCCCCAGTATGTGCCGTGCAGGAGGCAACCAATTGATGATTTTCTCTCATCATTAGTGTTTCTATCTCTCCCTCTCCCTTCCTCTCTGAAAAAAGATATATTTTTAAAAAGGAAAATTCACATTAACTCCCCCCCGCCCCTGCTTTGCTTCCAAAAGCCATCCTTATGTAGACACTTTAAAACAGACAAACCAAAAAACCTTTTCATTTTGAAATCATTTACTCTTGAGAAACTGCTAAAATAATTGCTTACATTGCTAAAAGCAAATTCTCTTCCTGAACTTTTCCCCCAGTTTGCCCCAATGATAGTATTGGGGCAAATACTAGATACATTACCACAGTCCACTGTGAAATCCAGGAAAGTGACCTTGTACAATACTATTAATTCTAATACAGGTCTTAGTTGGATTTCACCAGATTTTATATGTACTTCTGTGCATGTGTGTGTGTGCATGTATGTGTGTTTATAGTTCTATGAAATTTTATGATATGTGTACAGGTGTGCTTTTTTAATAGTTCTGTATCTGATTTTGAAGATTTTGACAGTGTTAGTATATATTTAAACCCACTTTAATGCTACTCTTCAGGTTCTTGGTCTCCCACATTTCCAGATGAATAAACTGAATGGCCTGTTGTTTTTTGCTTTTATTCCTCTGCCTAGGTATTTCTTGTAGCCTTTCCATTCTACACCAAAGATGCTTTTAAAATTTTACTTAACAAATATTGACAATTCATATTAATAGGTCTTAAATTTTTTTATTTTAAAACTAATACATTATGTTATTACTTTTCCTGTTGGTCATTTGTCTACTTAACCACTCATATCTTTTCTGATAGTAAACTATTTCTACAAGACTCCTATTAGGGTTCTAAAGTTTTTTTCATTTGCCTACTCTGTACTACTAATTAGAAATATATTTCTAGTAAATAATTTAACAGTAATTTCAGAATCGGGAAAGATAGTGTGTGGGAAGGAGATGCACTTAATTCTTTCAAGTTGTACTGTCAACAATAAAAATAGAAGATTTAAGAAAAGGAGAAAAAATGAAAGTAAAAACCCAAACACCCCATAATCAAACTTTTAGCAGTTTTAGATATTCTGTTAACTGTATTATTTTACTAAAAGCCCACCTTATTTGTTTTTATATACTGTGGGACATATTTGTCTTTTAGTTAATTAGATTTTCTAAAACAATGTGGTCAAGTTAAATCTTACAGTTTAAATTCTGCAGCTATGCTCTGTACCATATTTATGTTTACATATGTGTTCTATGTGACACATACTTACATATTTCTAATGTTTAAGGTGATAATTGATGATCTTCAGTAGGATGCTAGATTAATATAAGGCCTATGTGTGGCAGCTGAAGAAAACCCAAGTTCTGTGTGAACATACTTGATTCATCTCTTACAGGTTCTGAGTTCTGTCCGCACGGAATGGGATCCACTGGATGTTCGTTTTGGCACCAAACAGACTTACCAGGTGTTGACAGTGGAGCGCTCCATCAGTGCAGACAAAGAGCCCATGGCTGACAGCTGCATCTATGAATGTGTTCGGAACAAAATCCAGTGTGTCTCAGTCACCAGAATACCACTAAGATCCAAGGCCATTAGCTGCTGCAGGAATGTTACTGAAGACAAACTGATTCTGGGCTGTGAAGATTCCTCAGTAATTCTTTATGAAACTCACCGTAGAGTGACTCTCTTAGCCCAGGCTGAACTTTTGCCTTCATTAATAAGCTGCCACCCAAGTGGCACCATTCTGCTAGTTGGCAGCATCCAAGGAGAGCTGCAAATTTTTGATATGGCTCTCTCCCCTATTAACATCCAGCTCCTGGCTGAAGACCGCTCACCCAGGGAGACTTTGCAGTTCAATACATTTTTCAGTGTTTCCAGCAGTCTTGTTCAAATGCAGTGGGTAGCTCCACAGGTTGTTTCTCAAAAGCCCGAAAGTGGGGACATCTGTGATCTCCTCTTCCTCAGGTTCAACAGAGGACCTTTGGGTGTTCTTTTGTTTAAACTTGGTAAGTCAAAGAAGTTGGTGAGTAAGTCAAAGTGTTTATGATAGTGAGACTATAATTAATAGAACTATTCTTGGAATGTCATCCCATAAATATGCTTGCCTTTTATACATTTCATATAGTTTCCTTAACGCTTTGTGGATGATTTTCTAAATGTCAGGAAATATTCTTTAATATCATTAGGTAATGATATTGAAGAATTCGGAAATTACACTGAGTATTCATTGTGATGAATTAAAAGCCTGAAATTTCACATTTGACATTTTCCAAAATAAACTGTCCACCAAAAAAAAAAATCTTTAATAAATAGCTATGTGATTATTTTGTTTAGCATTTTAAAATTTTTATTGATTGATTTTGGAGAGAGAGGAAGAGAGAAAGACATTGACTTCAATTTGTGGTTCCACTTACTGATGCATTCATAGGTTGTTTCTTGTATGTGCCCTGACCGGGACTGAACTTGCAACCTTGGTGTATCATGACAGTGCTCTAACCAACTGAGCTACCTGGCGAATATTTTAAAAGCACATAATATGTCCATTAAAAAAAGCTTTGTAGGACTATAATACTTTATTTTTAAAAATTATTTTAGATTATAAGTATCCATTGCTTACCAGGTTGGAATTGTGTAAAATAAGTGTTTTGAAAGAAAGGAAAGCAAATGTTTAACTAGCTTTTGGTAAAGATATTTGTGTAACTTTTTTGTTACCCTTTAGCTAAAAAATTCAAAAGGATTTATCAATATTATGAAATGTGTGTATTCATACAGCCCATTTCAATCAGGAAACGTTAAAACAAAATTTTATTATTCTCCCATATAATAAAAGGGTAATAAGCAAATTGACTGAACAGCGAAATGACTGGTTGCTATGACACGCACTGACCACCAGGGGCAGACGCTCAATGCAGGAGCTACCCCCTGTTGCTCAGTACGTTCACACAGGGAGAGCACCACTCGGCCACAAGCCAGGCTGATGAGCACAGTGGCCCACCTCAGTCGGACATCCTGCAAGCGCTCCTGGCCAAAGGGCATCCTGCAAAAGGGCGCAGGCTGGGCTGAAGGGTCCCCTCCCGCGCCCTCCCCCCCAGTACATGAAGGTCGTGCACTGGGCCTCTAGTTGCAATATATTTGCCTTTTGTTGTTTTCCATTACCAAGTCTCCCTTGAAATATCTGATATTCTTTAGATAGTTTTGTATAATTTAAAATTCTTGAGAGACCTTTGCTTAGGTTTGAAAAACTAGACTTTAATTAATGCGCATTATTGCTACTTGAAAACTTTAAAAAGTGAATACATTTTAAACCCCCTGACAGGATTTGGCTCTGTGGTATAAAATGAAGTTTTTAAAGACATTATAATAATGTCTATTAAATAGCTCTCAGTTTACTTTGTTTTTGTATGGATCTATTTGCCTCTGAAGTTGAAAACATGAAATAAATCTAGTGACAATGACCTGATTAACCTGAAATATATGGACATAATGTGAGGGCTATGTTTTTCTTCTCTCGCATAATAAAAATGCAACTAGATCTATTCATAATGTTAATATTGTCCAAGAAAAAAATGTTTGGAATTTCACTTATTATGAGATAATCCAGTTAGACTTTGCCCCACTGCATTTTTAACAGTTGTATGTCTCCATATACAACATTCATTAAAGTAGATGTTAGATGTTTTGCATGCCTATTAAAACACACACACACACACACACTATAAATTACCCAGTTACCTGTCAAACAGAAGGCTGTCTGCCCACATATACCTAGCTCTTCTTCAGCCCTCCCTTGTGGGCCTACTAACAACAGCTTTGCAAAAAGCACAGCTTTCTCTTCCTATCTCTAGCACATTTGCCTTCTTACTAAAGTAAACAGGCTCTCAGTGTAGGGATTTAGAGGGCTCCCTGCTAATTGCCAGCTTGTAAACTTAATTGGACTGTCTCCCTGGGCACTGTTCCTAAATCAATTAGGCAATGAATTGGCTGTCACCTCTTTTTCCCAAGAAGGGCTCTTGGAAGAGAGTTATCCAATAGAAGTCAAGCATTCGAATGAAAAGGTGATAGATAACTTCTGCAACTGACATTTATCATTTATATTTTATTTTCAATATGACTGTTATATTTTATAGAATGGGGAAAATTTACAGTCTTACAGGCTCTTTAAAGGATCTAATTATGGAGCTTCCCATCCCAGGATTTAAAAAATGTGTTATAAGATTAATGTTTTATTACCGATTACTTTTTCCCTAGGAAGAGTAGATTCCTTGAAACAGTAGATTCTAACTAGCAGATTTTTTAAAAGAAAACTCTGTTTATATGACAGATTTTTCTTAGGCTCTGCTACTAAATACATCCAAAAATTTTAATATACTTCTTGAATTAACACAGTGCTGATTCTGGGCATCCATGTGGAATTTACATGTATAATTCAAGTTACTGCATATATAAACAGGTATTTACATGTGCAGTTTCCCTACTGGGGAGCATTTATGAGGGTTTTTTTTTTCATATGCTTGTTATGCAAGCCTTTGGAAAATTTGACATGAAAGGTGTAGCTTACAATTTAAGAAGCTGAGATAGATCATAGTTTAAAATAGAATGCTGTCATATATAAACGTGGCCCTGCCTGGTGCCAGCATGCTAAGACTTTTGGAGTTTGACACTTAGAATAGGTAAGTTAGTGTTGAAGGAAAACTGTTCCAAGGCTACAGCTTCCATTCTAAATCCTTATAATCATCAGTCAAATCATTGGGGATTTAAAAGCCATCACGGCTATTATTAGAAGAATTCAAAGAACATGTCTTTTTCAGGAGGGAGCTAGAAGTGTCATCTTCCATAGAGAAGCAAGAAGTGTACTGTTTTATACAAGGCAACATGTAATTAGAATTTCTTCACCTGACAGTCAGTCACGATCCCATATTTCCACATATACAGACTAGGATTAATTTTTTTTAAAGGGGTGCCTAATTATACTACTGAGATATATTAAAGCTTTTCCATTCTTATCAGTGCCCTTTCCAACCTTCACTGCTCTCTTTAGACTCACAGAGAATTTCACATTTTAATTGGCTCTTCATTAAGCTTATCTGCTCCTCACCACCCACCCACCCAACTAACCAACCACTTATCTACATTTGCATAAATCTTACCTTCTCAATTCAATGGAACAGGAGTCCTTCCTCTCCTAGACTGGTTCCACCACGACTTCCACTCTGGATCCCACAACTTGCCCTTTGACATCTTTACTTTGTGACCCTCCCCAGGTCCCCACAAATCTGGCTACATCAGTAGATATAGGCCAAACCATACCATGAAACAAACACATCTCTTCCTTACAATACTTTCTTCCTCTGTTAATCAAATAAATGTTCACCTCCCTCTCATTGTCAACTCATTGAAATATTAGTGAACACTGACTTTCTCTGCTTCTTCACTTCCTATTCACTGCTCACAGCACCAAATTCTGGCTTCTGTCCTTTGTATTCTCCTGGAGCTGTGCTTGGAAAGGTCACCAGTGACATCCTCATTGATACATATATTTATTTTATTTACTTGATGATTTCTCAGCATTTGATGGTTGATGACTACTTCCACCGTTATTAAACTCTTATCATACTTGCCTTCTATGATCCCAGAGGCAATTTTTCATCATCTTTTATGGCCTTCATCTGTCTACTTATGAAAATGTTGAAGCTCTCTAAGGTTCTATTTTTTTCGCTCTCCTCCCATTTTATACAGATTAACGCGTTAAGTGCCCAGCCTGTTTTGTCTTCTGGACGGAAAGTATAGTGTCAGTCACCGGTGACTGATATGGCTCTTGATGTGTTAAGAGTTTATTTTTAATATCCCATCTCTGAGTTCAGCCCAGACCACATCTGACTCCACATCCACATATTCACCTGTCTTTATGGATACCTCCCCTTGGATGCACACAAGTGCTCCAGACTCATTGTGTACAGCTACAAAGTCATCCTCTTTCTCCCCAAACTTACTTCTCCTGTATTCTCCATGTTGGTGGGTGGGTGGTACAGTTATTCAGATAGAGTCTCAAGTCAGAAGTCATTCTGGAATCCTCTCACACTTAATGCCGTATCAAATTAGTGACCAAATGTCATCAATTCTGCCTTCTAAATGCTGTCCAGAGACATTTCCTTCTATTCAGCCTGGCTGTCATTACCTTAATCTAGTTGTTTCCAGTTTTCCCATGATCAAGCAGTGGCCATCTGTCTATAATTTTCTGCCTACCAATTTTCCCATTTCCTTCACCCCAAATTAATCTAACAGTATAGATTTAGGTCAAGGATTCTCCAGGCTCACGTCCTTCAGGGTCCGATAAGCCCTGTGGGCCTCTCAGGCTTCATCTCTCCAGCTGGGCTGCAATGGTGTCGCTCCCAATCACAGCATGTGCTCTCACATTCCCTCCTTCCCACAGTGGTGTTGATAGTATTCCATCTACCTGGAGTGCCCCCACAATGCCCTCATGGAACCTACAAGTTGGGAAAAGTTAACTATTCAAGTGATGCTAACTTCTTCCCTCTTGTAGGACTTTGAAAATCACAGGCAATACGTTGTATGTGTTGTGTGTGTGTGTGTGGCTGTCACTCTCAAAAACAAATAGTATGGCTTTTAGAACTTGGTTTAACCTGTAGAAATCTTCAATTTGGTGTATATAACTGTAAATTTTCCTTTATTGAGTAGTATTCCATTATATAGATAAATCACAATTTGTGTAGCTTTTCACATGTTGATGGACATTTGGATTCTTTTCCTATTTAAGCTAATATTGCTAAAAATGCCATGTACTTTCATGTTCAAGTCTTTGTATGGACATATATTTTAATTTCTCTTGAGAAAAACCTAGGAATAGAATGATTGGGCCATATGCTAAGTGTATGTTTAATTTGAAAAGAAACTATTTTGGAACTCCAGTTGCTCCACATCCTCAGTCACACTTGGCATTCGTGGTCTTTGTAATTTTAGCCATTCTAGTGGATGTGTAGTGATGTCAGTTTATATTTCCCTGATGAAGTATTGGAGTTGAGCATCTTTTTGTGTGCTTATTTGGCACATATGTTCTCTGTGATATCTTCAAATCTTCTGCCCAAATTTAATTGGATTATTTATTACTGAATTATAAGACTTTTTAATAATCTTACAAGTCCTTTGTAAGATACTAGTATTGTGAATATTTTCTTCCAGTGTAGTTTATTTTTCATTTTCTTAACTGCATGTTTCAGGTAGCAGAAGTTTTTACATTAAATGAAATCCAATTCTTAAATTTCTGTTTTATGGCTTGTGTTTTTTATGTCCCATCTAAGGAAGCTTTGTCTAACCCTATTTTTACAGTTAGGTTTATGGTCTATTTCAAGTAAATTTTCTGCATATGGTGTGAGGTATGGGTTGAAATTATTTTCTAATATGAATATTCACTTGTTACAGTACCAATTGTAGGAAAGATTTGCCTTCATTGAATTACATTGGCCGTGTGTGTATGTGTGTGTCTATGAATAAACTCTTTTCTACTGATCTATATGTCTATATATAACTAAGTATCACACTGTCTTAATATAGTTTTACTAGAGGCTCGGTGCATGAAATTCGTGCACGGAGGGGGGTTGTCCCTCAGCCCAGCCTGTACCCTCTCCAATCTGGGACCCCTCAAGGGATGGCTGACTGCCTGTTTAGGCCCGATCCCACCAGGACTGCTGGCTCCCAACTGCTCGCCTGCCTGCCTTCCTGATTGCCCCTAACTGCTTCTGCCTGCCAGCCTGATCACCCCCTAACCACTATCCTGCCAGCCTGATTGATGCCTAACTGCTCCCCTGCCAGCCTGCTTGCCCCTAACTGCCCTCCCCTGCAGTCCTGGTCACTCCTAACTGCCCTCCACTGCAGGCATGGGTCCCTCCTAACTGCCCTTCCCTGCTGGCCATCTTGTGTCCATATGGGGGTAGGATCTTTGACCACATGGGGGCAGCCATCTTGTGTGTTGGAGTGATGGTCAGTCTGCATATTACCCTTATTAGATAGGATAGTGTCTTGAAATCAGGTTCTGTTAATCCTCCAATTTTGTTCTTTTTTTAAATATATTTTTATTTATTTCAGAGAGGAAGGGAGAGGGAGAGAGAGAGAGAAACATCAATGATGAGAGAGAATCATTGATTGGCTGCCTCCTGCACACCCCCTACTGGGGATCGAGCCCACAACCTGGGCATATGCCCTTGGCTGGAATCGAACCTGGGACCCTTCAGTCCACAAGCTGACATGCTATCCACTGAGCCAAACCTGCTAGGGCGAGTTTTGTCCTTTTTCAAAATTATTTTGGCTACTTTCGATCTTTGGATTTCTATACAAATTTTGAAACTGACTTGTCAGTTTCTGCAGAAAGACCTCATAGATTCTGATTGAGGTTATGTTCAATCTATAGATCAAATTGGGGTAGAAGAACAATTTAATAATATTGAGTCTCAAAACACAGTATCTCTCCATTTATTCAGGTCTTAAATTTCTCTCAGCAGTGTTTTATAATTTTAAGTGTAAAGACCTTGTACATATTTTGTTCATGTTTTTGGATGCTATTATAAATAGTATTTTTAATTACAGTTTTTAATTGTTTCCTGGTATTCTATAGAAATAAAACTTAAAATATGACCCTATATCCTACAATCCTGTTAAATTCATTTCCTAGTAGTGATTTTTTTTTGTTGATTCCTTAGTATTTTTTACATAAATGACTGTGATAGTTGCAATTGAAAACAATTTTACATCTTCTTATCCAACCTCTATGCCTTATTATACTAGCTAGGACCTCCACTGTAATATCAAATTGAAGTGGCAAGAGAGGACATCCTTACTTTGTTTTCGATCTTTGTTGGAAAGCATTTAATCTTTCACTATAACTATGAAGTTATTAGGTTGAAGAAGTCCCCTTCCACTACTTGTCTCCTGAGATGTATTATCTTGAGTGGATGCTGAATTTTTTCAAGTGCTTTTTCTACATCTATTGAAATGATTGTATGTTTTGTTTGGTCATATGGTGAATTATATTGATTAGTTTTCAGAAGTTTTGGTGACCTTGTGTTTGTGGGATAAAGCTCTCTTGTTTATGATGGTTATCTTTTTAATGTATTGTAGATTTGCTAATATTTTGGTAAGGATTTTGAATCTATTTATGGGAGATATTGGTCTGTACCTTTCCTTTTTCTGTAATGTCTTTGTCATTTTTGGGGTCAGTGTAATGCTAACATCATGAAATTAGTTGGGAAGTGTTCCCTCCTTTTATATTTTGAGTTGTATAGAGTTGATATTGTTTCTTCTTTTAATGTTGAGAGAACTCCCAAGAGAAGACATCTGGACATGCAGCGTGGGAGGGTGGGGGGGTGGGGGGTGCGGGTATGTGTATGTAAAGGTTTGTTAAACTATGGATTCAAATTCAAGTAATAAAGGGTCATTCATGTTATTCTTGAATGAGCGTTGATAGTTTAGGTCTTTCAAGGAACCCATTTCTTTGAGTTATATTTATTTGCATAAAGTTAGATTATTCACTTTTTTTTAATGTTTGTAGTTCTGTAGTGATTATTGTCAATATTGTGTTCTTTCTCTCTTTCTCCTCAATTTAGGCAAATGTTGGTCAATTTTACTTATGGTTTCAAAGAACCGGATTTTTGGGGGGAGGAGGATTTAGTCTATTTTATTTACTGCTTGGTGTTTTTTTTTACATTTCATATCATCACACAATTACATTTTCTAATTTTCTAATCTGCAAACAGATACCGTAAGTGGAAATATTTTTTTAAATAATCAAATTAGGTACATCCAAAATGCAACAATTACACATATGCAATTAATTCACAAAGTGTAATTTACCAGGATGTATCCTAAGAATTTAGGATCAGCCAGTGAGGAGAAATCTGACCATATTTGGCAATCAACTATTTATACATCCAAAAACAAACCTATATAAACTCCCAAACCAAAACTTTGAAAGTTTTTGTTAAGTCCCCATTGGATGAAGGAGAAAGAATGAGGATTCAAACCTAGCTAGCCTTGACAGTCTTAATGCCAAATGCTGGGCTGGTGCCCCAGTCTGCAACGAATAGCAAGCATCTCAGTTTGTCAAACAACTGGGTATCCAGCTCTTGTGCCATTATGCACATAGAAAGGCTAAGTGTTCATTAATTAAAAAACAAGTAGTCATTAACTATCCATACTATTCCCTCCCAGCTTACCAGCTGCAATATGCAACCTGTGTCACACAGAGACAGGCTATACTGTATTACATATGCATATAGTATTGTGTATATATGCACATATATGTACATATACACACATACACACAATAGTAGATACAAATGGCAAGTAACAATTCCTGCAAAAATTCATTTTTAGTTGAGACTATGGCTCCTATACCTTGGGATGGTTTTAGACTTCAAAACTGAAAAATACTGCTAAAATCTCATTTCCTTAAGACAAAATTTGATTGCTTATTCAGTTTAGCTTCTCAGTCTACTACACATGGCTATAAGGTAAATTTTTATATTAAAAAACAAAACAGCTAGCTAAGTAAAATTTCTCTTTCCAGTCTGGCCAGGCTATTTTGTAGAAGTTACTCCTAGCTAGACTAGAAAATCTATGGCACCTTCCAGTGGTTTAGAGAATGAGTTTTTTAGTTCATTGATTTTTCTTTAGTGTTTTTTTTCCTCTTACTTTTATTATTTCTTTCTGCTTACTTTAGGTCTAATTTATTCCTCATTTCCTATGCTCTTAACATGGAAGCTTGAACTATTGAATTTAGACCTTTCTTCTTTCCTAATTGAAAAAGTTAGCTAGATGTTGATTCTACCAGTCCATGAACACAGTATTTTCTTCCATCTGTTTATGTCTTCCTCTATCTCTTTTTTCAGTGTCCTGTAGTTTCCTGAGTACAAGTTTTTTACCTACTTAGTTAAGTTTATTCCTAGGTATCTTAATTTTTTGGGTGCAATGTTAAATGGGATTGGTTTTTTAATCTCTCTTTCTGTAAGTTCACTGTTGGTGTATAATGCCATAGATTTCTTGGTGTTAATTCTGTATCCTGCTACATTGCCGATTCATTTATTAAGTCTAATAATTTTTTGATGGAGTTTTTAGGGTTTTCTGTGTACAGTATCATGTCATCTGTAAATAAGGACAGTTTTACATCTTTTCCAATTTGGATACCTTTTATTTCTTCTTCTTGTCTAATTGCTATGGCTAGCACTTCCAGTACTATGTCCAGCAGGAGTGGTGAAAGTGGGCATTCCTGTATTGTTCCTGTTCTTAGGTGAAATGGTTTTAGTGTTTGCCCATTGAGTATAATGTTGGCTGTAGGTTTGTCATATAAGGCTTCTATTATGTTAAGGTATGATCCCTCTATTCCCATTTTGCTGAGGGTTTTTATCAAGAAAGGGTGTTGAATTTTGTCAAATGCTTTTTCTGCATCAATTGATATGACTATGTGATTTTTACCTCTCAATTTGTTTACATGATATATTACGTTTATTGATTTGCAGATATTGTACCATCCTTGCATCCCCAGGATAAATCCTACTTGGTCATGGTGTATGATCTTTGTGATGTACTGCTGGATCCGATTTGCTAGAATTTTGTTGAGGATTTTGGCATCTATGTTCACGAGGAATATTGGCCTGTAATTCTCTTTCATTGTGTTATCTTTATCTGGTTTTGGTATTAGGGTGATGCTGGCGTCATAGAAGGAGCTTAGCAGTGTTCCTTCCTCTTGAATTTTTTGGAATAGTCTGAGGAGGACAGGTTTTAGTTCTTCCTTGAATGTTTGGTAAAACTCTCCTGTGAAGGTGTCTGGCCCCAGGCTTTTGTTTGCTGGAAGCTTTTTGATGACTGCTTCAATTTCTTCCATAGTTATAGGCTTATTGAGATTTTTAGATTCTTCCTGATTGCGTTTTGGAAGGTTGTATTTTTCTAGGAATATGTTCATTTCCTCCATGTTGTCTAGTTTGTTGGAATAGAGTTGTTCATGGTATTTTTTAACAATACTTTGTATTTCTGTAGGATCTGTTATTACTCTCCAAAGCAATCTATAGATTCAATGCACTCCCCACTAAAATACCAACGGCATATTTCACAGACCCTGAATGAACTCTCCAAAAATTCATCTAGAATAAAAAAAGACCCCGAATAGCTGCAGCAATTCTGAGAAAGAATAAAAAAGTAGGAGGGATCTCAATACCAGATATCAAGCTCTATTACAAAGTCATTGTTCTCAAAACTGCCTGGTACTGGCACAAGAACAGACATATAGACCAATGAAATAGAATGGAGAACCCCAAAATTGACCCAAACCACTATGCTCAATTAATATTTGACAAAGTAGGCATGAACATACAATGGAGTCAATACAGTCTCTTTAATAAATGGTGTTGGGAAAATTGGACAGATACATGCAAAAAATGAAACTAGACCTCCAACTTACACCATACACAAAAATAAATTCAAAATGGATAAAGGACTTAAGTGTAAGATGGGAAACCATAAAAATATTAGAGGAATCCACAGGCAGCAAAAATCTCAAATATATGCCAAAGCAATATCTTCACCAATACAGCTCATAGGGCAATGGAAAATAAATTGGACTACCTCAAAATAAAAACTTCTGTACAGCAAAAATAAAAAATCAACAAAACAACAAAAAAGCCCACTGCATAGGAGAACATATTTGCCAATGTTATCACCAATAAGGGTTTAATCTCCAACATTTACAGAGAACTCTTACAACTTAACAACAGGAAGATAAACAACCCAATCAGAAAATAGGCAACGGACCTAAACAGATACTTTTCAAAAGAGGACATAAAGAAGGCCAAGAGATGTATGAAATCATGCTCAAAGTCACTATCGGAGAGATGCAAATCAAAATGCTATGTGGTACCATCTCACACCTGTCAGAATGGCTATCATCAACAAATCAACAAATGACAAGTGCTGGTGAGGATGCAGAGAAAAAGAAACCCTTGTGCTCTGCTGGTGGGAATGCAGACTGGTGCAGCCACTGTGGGAAACAGTATGGCGTTTCCTCAAAAAACTAAAAATGGAACTCCCATTTGACCCAGTGAACCCACTTCTAGGGATATATCCAAAGAAACTAGAAACACCAATGAGAAAGGATTGTTCATAGCAGCACAATTTACCATAGCTAAGATTTGGAAACAGCCTTAGTGCCCATCAGCATATGAGTGGATTAAAAAACTGTGGTACATCTACACAATGGAATACTATGCTGCGGTAAAAAAGAATGAATTCTTACCATTTGCAACACCATGGATGGAACTGGAGAGCATTATGCTAAGCGAAATAAGCCAGTCAGAGAAAGATAAGTATCACATGATCTCACTCATTTGTGGAATATAATGAACTACATTAACTGATGAACAAAAACAGATCCAGAGACAGAGAAGCATAATCAGACCATTAAACCTCAGAGGGAAGGTAGGGAGGGTTGTAGAGATCAATTAAAGGACTTGTATGCATTCATATAAGCCTAACCAATGGACACAGACACCAGGGGAATGAGGGCATGAGTGAGGGGTGGGTGAGTGGGGGGGCATTGGGGGAATAAGGACACATATGTAATACCTTAATAAAGAAAAAAAATTAAAAATCAAGAAAAAGAGAAGTTAGCTAGAAATTATCCTCCTAAGTACTGCTATAGCCATACCTTACAAATGTTATTTTAAAATTTTTATTTATTTCAAAATATTTTCTAATTCACTTTGTAATTCTTTCTTATGGAGAACAATGTTGATTAATTTCTAAGTATTTGAAGATTTTTCAGCTATCTATATTGATATCTAATTTAATTCTGGTGTGGTCAGAGAACATACTCTGTATGATTTCAAAACATTTAAATTTATGTTTTATCACCCAGGATATTACTACTATTATTGTGTGAAATGTTTTATAAATGTCAAGTGGGTCAAATTCAAGAATAGTGTTTTTCAGTATTTTTCTATTTGTATTGACTTTCTGCTTATATGTTCTCTCAATTAGTGACAGAGAAGTACTGAAATCTCCAACTGTAATTGTAGAATTCACTTTTTCTCCTGTTCTACCAGTTTTTGCTTTATTATTTCTGAGCTCTATTGTTAGGTTCATTTAAGATTATGTTTCTTCATGAATTTTCAATTCTTTATTATAAGATACAGAATTTTAAGCTAATTCATTTCCAACTCTCACCATTTTAAAAATGTCTTGCTGTATGTTGTCTTCTGGCTTGCATCGTTTCAGAAACAAAGTTTGCAATTAACTTTGTCTCTCTATACATCATTTGTCCCTTTTTTGGTTCCATTTTAAGATTTTTCCTTTATCACCTTTTGCACAATTTGATTATGATTATATTATATACTAGCTTTTCTTCTCAAAAATCAGTTCTTTCTCTTGCTAGACGTATTATATAAGGTATAGATAGCATCAAAGCATTTGGATATTTTCAGTTTCCTGCAAAGTGCCTACACGTTACTATCTCCTGCCAAGGAGCCACTGATTTATGAGGACTTCCAGTGCTTGCCTGCAGACTCACAAAGGCTTTGGACAGTAGCATTCACTGATTTTACCAACATAAAAAGAATAGCAAAGTTTTGTTGCTTCGTATAGCCAGGGCAATTCTGCAGATTCCCTATCAAGTTGAGTCCTGTTAGATATAGCATAGGTTTTCTTTTTTAATGGACTTGAAGTAATATGAAGAATTTTGGCATTTTTCTCATGAACTAGTATGTTTTGAAAATCCTGAAACCCATAACCTTTGCAATTAAATGATGATGATAATGAAAAATTTGCAGTGATATTTTATATACAGCTTACAAATAATTGCACACATATTTTCTCATTTAGCTTCATGATGATTTGTACTGAGAAGTTTTTGTGGACTCACTCAACTACATAAAAATTGGCTGAATAAAAAAAAAGATTTTACTGCCAACCATTTTTTAAAGATTTAAAAAATAACCTGCTTAAGAGCCCTAGTATTTACTGTCATTTACACAGAAGTTGTTAGTTTTAAACGAAATAAGCCATATTTAAAAGATGATAAAATAAAACTAGATCAGAATGCTTCCCATTTGTTTTGTGTTGTTTCTCTAAGATTAAAAGTGGATTTTCTTTTATTAAAAAGGATAAACAAATATGTTTGTTTTACCACAATGCTTTATAGTAAATACTAGAGGCCCAGTGCATGAAATTCATGCACGGGGGTGGGAGGAGGGTGTCCATCAGCCCCGCCTGCACCCTCTCCAATCTGGGACCCCATGAAGGATGTCTGACTGCCCGTTTAGGCCCGATCCTGGTGGGATCCGACCTAAGCGGGCAGTCGGACATTCCTCTCACAATCCAAGACTGCTGGCTCCCAGCTGCTCGCCTGCCTGCCTTCTTGATTGCCCCTAACCGCTTCTGCCTGCCAGCCTGCTTGCCCCTAACTGCTCTCCCCTGCAGGCCTGGTCACCCCTAACTGCCCTCCCCTGCAGGCTTGATCACCCCCAACTGCCCTCCCTTGCAGGTCTCGTCCCTCCCAACTGCCCTCCCCTGCTGGCCAGGTCCCTCCCAACTGCCCTCCCCTGCTGGCCATCTTGTGCCCAATGGGGGCAACCATCTTTGACCACATGGGGCAGCCATCTTGTGTATTGGAATGATGGTCAATTTGCATATTACTCTTTTGTTAGATAGGATAGAGGCCTGGTGCATGGGTGGGGGCCAGCTGGTTTGCCCTGAAGGGTGTCCCAGATCAGGGTGGGAGTTCCCTTGGAGTGAGAGACCTGTGGTGGTTTGCAGGCCGGCCACTCCCCCCAGTGACCCAAATGGAGGCCCTGGTATCTGGGATTTATTTATCTTCTACAATTGAAACTTTGTAGCCTGGAGCCAAGCCAAGCCTTCTGCTCACTCCATGGCGGCAGCCATTTCTGTTGGGATTTATCTATCTCTATAATTGAAACTTTGTAGCAGAGGCCAAGGCAGGCCAGGGCTTCAGAAACTTGGCTTCTTCCATTGCCGGGGGCAACCCTAGCCTCCTGCTCTCTCCAGCTCCATGGCTGCCACCATTTTTGTTGGGATTTATTTATCTTCTATAATTGAAAGTTTGTAGCCTGGAGTGGTCCGGCCAGGGTGTGCGGAAAGCTTGGCTTCCTCCATTGCGGGGGAAATGCAAGCCTCCCTCCTGCTTTCTCTTCGGCCACAGCCATCTTGGTTGGGTAATTTGCATACTCGCTCCTGATTGGCTGGTGGGCGTGGGTGGTGGGTGTAGCAGAGTGATGGTTAATTTGCACATTACTCTTTTATTAGATAGGATTAGATGTGGAGAGGATCAACAGCAGGATTAATACTAATCATTGCTTACTTCAGTAAAAGAGAATAATCTCTAAATGCCAATCTCTCTCTATATAAAAGCCTAATATGCAAATTGTCCCCTTGGGCATTTAACCAGGAGACAAGGAGTTCCATCACTCACTATGATGTATGCTGACTACCAGGGGGTGGCACAGAATGAAGGAAGGCCCCAGCTGGCAGCCCAGAAAGGGAGATCTACCTCAATATTCTCATGCTTATCCACTTAGTTTAAGCAGTTGCCTACTGGAGTATAAATTAGTTAATATGTGCTGAAATGGTAAGGATAAGCTAGATGGAGGTTGGGGTTGGGGGGAGGAGGTAGTTATTATTTAAAATAAAGATTTAACCACAGAGCCATATTAGTCTTGGCTCCCCAAATTTCACATTTCTAGCACTTATGCAAGAAATGATTATTGTTTTATTTTCTTTATCAAAAGCTTAACTCTGTTTTTGTTATTCTACTTTTTGTTTTTAAAAGATTTACTTGGTTTTACACTTTTTTGTGACAGGTATCTTCACTCAAGGACAACTGGGCCTGGTAGATGTCGTCTCCCAGTACATTCACTATGACGAGGTCTGTGAGGCGATAAGCATCCTGAGCAGTATGAACTGGGACACGCTGGGCCACCAGTGCTTCGTCAGCATGAGTGCCATTGTGAACCATCTTCTCAGACAAAAGCTCACCCCAGAGAGAGAAGGTCAGACTCGAAATATATTCCATCAGTGGGTTTTGCATATACGTGAAGTCCCTTTTATTGAGTCAGTTATTTTTGAGGATGATTTTGAGTTATGTTATTGGAAACTAAGACAAAAATGTTAATGCCTTATTAAAACTGACAAGGTCAGATATAAAATAGTTACTCCTATATGGTATGGACTGTGTAGTATTTATCAACATAAAGAACAACTTTTCTGTATATACTTATGTCGGAGCTCACAATGCAGTCATTGTATATTCCAGTGTACGTTCATGTGTGGAATATGCTCAGATTTCAGACTTTGAAAAAGAAGTCCAGGTACTCTCTCAGGTCTGGTAGACAAAGGGCCCCAAAGAAACATCCTATTGCTCCTTTACTTTAGACATCAGTATTTTTCTCTCACACCCCAAGTCTTTTGTCCAGAAAATAATCCTTTCCCCTTACTGTGTGTGTGTGCGTGTGTGTGTGTGTGTGTGTGTGTGTGTGTGTGTGTGTGTGTGTATGTGTATTTTTGTCAGACTTGCAGCCCAGGCTGCTGCTGCTGATTTTCATTCTGACTTGTAGTTCTGATACCCATTTCCCTTCTGCCTGCTTTCATTTTCCCACCTTCCCCCTGTAAATAATTTTTCCCATAGGATCTCAAATGTTTATTGTCAAAGAGAGATCAAACACTGTAAAAAAGTGGGGGAGGACAAATATGTGCCACATACAGTGAAATTAATTTTTATATTTATCATTTATTAGTATGTTTTTTTTTAATATATTTTATTGATTTTTTACAGAGAGAAAGGGAGAGGGATAGAGAGTTAGAAACATCAGTGAGAGAGACACATCTATCAGCTGCCTCCTGCATACCCCTTTCTGAGGATGTGCCCACAACCAAGGTACAGGCCCTTGACCGGAATTGAACCTGGGACCCTTGAGTCCGCAGGCCGACACTCTTATCTACTGAGCCAGTGGATAGGACTCAGTATGTTATTTTTATTGTGATTTACTTATTTACTTAATGTAAAATGCACCTAACCATTTTTGCACTTGCTTCTTTATTTCTAATCTTTGCAAAAAACATTGACGTTAATGATGGGAAATCATGGCCAATGAGAAACTGTCCCTAGGTAGTTTGCAAGGAAATATATCAAACAAGAAATATATCAAAAGTCTTTATTGGAGAGCTTGTTTTCCCCTACTGTTTTCTTGGCATATTTATAGATGTTCTTATTCTATTTTATTTTGTTTTTAAAGTAAACAAGTTGTTTAGATAGAATTCTGTATGTAACCTTCATTTTAGTAATTTTAGAGAAGAATAATCAATAAGAACATATTTCTTCAGGAAGTTTGCATCATGGGACTTGGCCCAATTCACAGGAGGCTCACAATAAATATTTATTTAATGTTACTTGAATATGTTTTTTTGAGGTAGCCCAACCCATCTATGGGGATTCCAGTATTTCTACAATGAGAAAATGCCTAGCACAGTGCTTGGCCCCCACAGTAGGTATTAAAATATTAGTTAAAAATAAAAAGAGTATAACTTCAAAATTTTAGGTACTAGTTATTACTGTAATATTTCTGCCTGGGGAGTTATTTCAGTAATTTCTTAGCATTGGTACACTCTCAAGATTGGGTACATAATATTTAAAAAAAAAAAAAAGAGTCCCCAAGAAAACCTGTTATGGTGCATGAAGCTATACAAGAGATCCTAAATTTACAGTTGAAGAAACATGGAGAAGATAAAATATTTACTGTCACTCAGGACACTGAGAAATTACTAACACCTTAGTGAATTTGTATTGTAAGATTTCTGTGTTCTAAGAAAGATTATTAGGTAATTCACAAATGGACACTATCAGATTTTTGCATTAGTAAAGTATATTTTCAGGAACCATATTGGGGAGATAGGGAAATAAAAAGCTTGTATGATTATAGGCTATTTTAAAAATGCTTGCATGATGGTAGGTTATCAGAATATGTGCATTTAGATAGGTATATGCATTTTCCCCTAAGTAACTGCAAAACACATTTCTAAAACATTCAGAATTCTTTTCTATTGAGATTTATTCTATCTGAATCTTACAAATTTGACATGATAATTTGTTTTCCTTTTATTAGTGGAACCCAGTGAGCTCTTTTATTTGTAGCCATGTTGTGGTTATCTTTGAGGCCATCATTTCTGTCTTAAACATCAAGCTGGGCTATCTAATGAATCTATAACTGTGCTGGGAGTTATGAGTATTTCATGTAGGCTTGAACATTTCAGATGTACAAAACATGCTGTCAAGAAAACAAGCGATGGCAAGAGAATCTGGCTTGTTTTCACAATAGCATTGCTGTATTCAATTTTAATCTAAATTGACTGCTGCTTTGAAAGAAAATACCTTTAAAGTTCATCTTACTTCACTGACTAGATTTGAGATTGAAAAGGAAATTACTTATAGCTTAGCCAAGTCTATAGCAATTACTCTGATGAGGTATTTAATACTTTCAAAATCAAATATGCCTAAAACTAAAGAATTTTGCTAAATAAAAAATGGTTTATTTAACCAAGTGCTAGTAAGTAGCATAAGAATCAGTGGGGTCTTTTCATGAACTGTAGTGCTCTATATACTCATACTCTCACCACTATGGTAATTAGATACCTTCCAGGTATTTCTGGGAGGAAATACAACCCTATAGGCACGTCTTGGTAAAACTGTGAAGTTGGCAGACTGTGCCCCTTTCTCCTAGTCCTAAGCACTCTGGTTTATCAAAACCTGCTCTCCAATCCCTCTCTCCTAGGAAGGTGTCAGTTGACCCAGAGCAGATTAGCATGTCATCCCTCCCAGGGGTGTTAGCTTTCACACCTGGACAAAACCAACAATCTTATTGTTGAGGGCAGGATTTAGGGAAGATAAAGGGACTTTTACTGTTTCTTTAAAGTTTTAGTAGGTAGTAAAATCTCTATTACAATAAGGCTATTTTATTTGTATTATTTTAGAAAAGATTTCTAATATTTCAGTTCCCAGTGTGGACAGGTTAGATTTTGCCCTTCAACTAAGGAGAGTAAATGTTGAGCACAAAGTAAGTTGATTTTACTGGAAATACTAGTTCAAACCGTGTTACTTTGATGAGTCACTGTTTTAATTACCCATTTGTGGTGAGAGGTTGATTCATTATGGATTTCTTCAGTTTTGACAGCTTTTCGTTGTTCAGAGTCATTGTCAGCTTTGCTTCAAGTGAAAGTTTATACACAGGTTTGTTTTTGTACCAGCTGTCATATTTTAATTTCATCTTTCCTGCAACAAGCTCACATTTCATCCAAGTTTGCAAAACCTGACTGACTGCAAACATGAGTATTCTGTTGTAATTGAAGGAGTTTCACTTGTTTTAGCGCTGCTATGTTTGAATTCCACAGCACAGCTCGAGGCAAGCCTTGGGACCTTCTATGCTCCAACAAGACCACTCCTGGACACAACTATATTGGAATATAGAGACCAAATCAGCAAATATGCAAGGAGATTCTTCCACCACTTGCTCAGGTGAATGCTATCTTTGGATTGATTAGTATTAAACTAATACCTATCTAAGGAGCCATGTTCTTTAATTAGAATATCCCATATTCTGTTTTATAACACCCTAAGGCAGCAATTTTCAACCTTTTTCACCTCATAGCACACATAAACTAACTACGAAAAGTCTGGGGCACACCAAAAAAAAAAGTCTTTGTCCATCTGACAAAAAATAAGGTACAATTTTGATTCATTTACACTGGATGGCTATTGTGGTGTTGGTTGTAGTCATTTTTTAATTTGACAGTCTAAGGGAAAAGAAGTCAGTGTCCCTGACTACATCGTCAGGTATTGCATCTTTTAAAACTTCTTGTAACACACCAGTTGAAAACTGCTGCCCTAAGGGAAAAACAGATCTTCTCTTGATACCCTTTATTTAACTCATTCTTGTTTTCCTTTTGACTAATATATTCAATATTGTTTAGGGCTTTTCCATCAACAGCACACTTTAATATAACTTCCCCTTTGGTGTGAAAGCAAAAAATACCAGCTGGGTATAGTCAATTTAAAAATATTAACTTAAAAAAAACAACTAACTTAACTGTGCTCCGGGCACTAGAGAAATGTTTTAGTTTCATTGAAGCTAAAAATACAAATGTGCTATAAAAAGCTCTGAGACGGTCATTGGTTTGCTTTACTTTCAAAATTACTGTGGAAAGATTTGTCCATTGTCCTCTCATGTTGTGGCAAGTTGCTAGCTATACTGTGCTTTTTTTTCTCTGCTTTAAATGGATATAAGAAAAAATTTTAACCTTAGGTGTCATATGAAAAATTAGATAATGTCAGTAAGTTACTCTGAGAAAAGTAATGTAAAAGTTGAAGGACAAGTACATATAGCATATCCCATATATATAAAGTTCAAAAAAACGGATGGGTGGAAGATAAATGGGTTGACAGAGACAGATGATAGATCGGTAGATAGATATAGTTAGTTTAGAAATACATATAAATATCTAGAAATACATATAAACCAGATGTGTAGGTACATATAATATAGTTTAGAAATACTGTAAATGAAAGCAAGGTAGTGATTAGCACAAAATATAGGATAGTGCAGAGTGGGTTAAGAGAAATCTAGGAATAGTCATATATGAGCCTCCAAGGTATTAGTAATGTTCCATTTCTTAAGATGAACAGGATATATATCAGGGTCAATTAACAATGTGTACATTTTGTATACTTTTTATATATGATATATTTTATAACAGAAAGTAATAAAATTTTCTACTCCATGCACCAAAAGGAATTGAGTTTAGAATTTTAATTTTACTTAAAATATAAATTTGCTATAACTCTATTGAACTCTTTCAACAATTATATATATAGTCCCTTCTTTTTTTCTTAGAACAACCCTTTTAAGGGGATACTATCAGTTGACAAATGAGTAAACTATATATAAAGTGGTACTTTTATCTCTACCCAATAGGGAGGCCTTTGGAAAACAGTCATTTTAGAAGCTGAGAAATGTTAATATATTGTATGACTTGTGATCTGTAATTGAATTTGCCTTTTAATCTGAATTACATTAGCATATTTCAGGAGACTTTTCACCCTGAATGAGGCAGTCTTCTACATGTGAACCTAAGCCAAAAATACTGTGGCTGTCGTTGGACCGAGGGCTTTGTTCTTTGCTCTATCATTTTGTTTTCACTGTTCCTAGGAAAAATTAACGAGTTCCCTTCCCGCCTGAAGAACACAACTGATTAACATGAATGAAACAGGCATTTTGGAGGCATACTTGGTGGCCTCACTGTGTCTCTGGCCTCTGTGATTTTGTGCAGGGATTAGTTTGTGCATTAGCATTGTGTATCATAATGTGATAGTCATTATTCTATGCTCCTGGCCCTAGAATGCTCATAGCCTACTAATACTCACATATGCTACAGGTGTGCACTTTTTTTGTTCATTGATTTTCCTCAAATGCAATATTCTATTTTTTTATGTGCTTTGATGAGGTGTCTATTATTGTTGTTATTATATTAGATTCTAGCTTTTCTGTGTGGTTACATCTGGAATTGAACGTTTTCCCTTGGGACATACTAGGTTTTTCATGTTTCCTTTTATGCATACTTTGCTACTATTTCTGTTATAATGAGTGTTTATTAGTTCTTTTGACAGTAGGCTATACATGGCATTATGAAAAAAAAAGTAGGTGTAGAGGAAATTAAATGAGATAGCTTAAAGTTGAAGCCATTCTTTTGTTTAATCTGCTGCCAAGAAGTTCTCCTGCTTAAGGGAAGAGAAACAGGCCAAAGACATTTTTGTATTTATGAAGTTCTAGAATTGCATTCCTCCCTGTACTTTGGCTAGCCAGTATTTTAATACTCTAAAAAAAGTTATTACATAATGGACTAAGTCCTAAACAGTAAACACCATCATACAGAATTTTAAGTTGAAGATGAGAAAAAAGGAGTGCTGTGCAGAGTAGGGTTGTGCTTACGATCACTCACGGGTAAAGCCGTTGACTCAGATTGCCTGAGTCCAGATTGAAATGTTGATTAAGAAGAATAAAATATTAGATTGATTTTAATTTCATGCAACCATAGGAAGAGTGTGAATTTGTGATAATAGACAACTATACTGTGTGAGTTACTAAGATAAAATTGTTCGGATACAATTTTATTTTGATCGTTAGAGGGAATCCATGGACATCCCTATCCTGGAGGTCTGGGGGCAGACTGAAAGTTCCAACTGTCTAATCATGGTTGGTTCTTCGGATAACCAGCTCCATCTATAGGGGCTTTTGAAAAATCACCTCATTAATATAAACTCAGGTATGGTTGAAAGGAGCTTGTTAGGAATAACAAAAGACTTTACTTTCACCTTTTTGTCGTGCGTGCGTGCGTGCGTGCGTGCGTGTGTGTGTGTGAGAGAGAGAGGGGGGGGGGGAGAGACAGGGGGAGAGAGGGGGTGGAGAGAGAGGGGAAGAGAGAGAGAGGGAGAGAGGGAGAGAAGAAGAGATGTGCTTTTGAGTCAGCTCCTGGCAACCCTATGAATGAGTGATGCCCACAATGTCCTGTCCTTAACAGCCCTGCTCAACTCCTGTAGATTTGTGCCTAGGGCTTCTTTTATGGAGTCAGTCCATCTCATATTTGATCTTCCTCTTTTCCTGCTGCCTTCTATTTTTCCCAGCATTATCGTCTTTTCCAAAGAACCTTGCCTTCTCATGATGTGCCTAAAGAAAAGACAACTTCAGTTTTGTCTCCACCAATGTGTCGGGCTTAATTTGCTCTACGATCTACTTGTTCCTCTCTGGCAATCCAGGGAATCCATAGAGCTCTCCTCCAATCCCATATTTCAAATGAATCTTTTTTGTTTTCCTATCAACTTCCATCACTGTCCAACTTTTGTATCTGTACATAGTAATCAGAAAGATGAAAGTGTGGATGATCCTAGCCTTGGTCTCTAATGACACAGCTTTGCTCTTGGTGATCTTTCCCAATTCTTATATCGCTGCCCTTCTAAGTCTCCACTTCTCTTGAGTTTTTTGGCTGCAGACTCGGTTAAATTGGTGATGTACCAAGGTAAGCAATTTCAGTGCCTTCATTGTCTGTTAGAAGTTGTGCATCTCTTCGGTAGTCTGATTTTTGTTGTCTTCATCTTCAGATGCAGTCCTGCTTTGGCACTTGCTTCTTTCATTTTCATCAGAAGTCATTTCAAATCATTGCTACATTCTGCCAGTAAGATGATATCATCTGCATATCTTAAGTTGTTGATACTTCTTTCACCAATTTTAACTCCTCCTTCCTCTGAGTCTAGTCCAGTTTTTTTTAATATGTTCAGTGTACATATTAAACAAACAAGGAAATAAAAGGTGTGGTGCCTTCCCCTATAGGAAATCAGTCTCTCCATATTCTGTCCTGGCAGTGGCTTCTTGTCCACAGTACAGGTTACACATCAGGACAATCAAGTGCTGAGGCATACCCACCCCTTTCAGAGCAACTGCCAGCTTTGCATGATCTACACAGTCAAACGTTAGTCTAACCTTCTGCTCTTCTTTGGAGCAGTCCAGTACACAGCAAGTGCTCACAGTCGGGCCTCAAGTGCCTCTTCCTTTTTGAGTCCAGCTGAAAACCCAGCATTTCCTACTTCATATAAGGTGGAAGCCTTGGTTGCATCACCTTGAGCATCACCATACTTGTATGGGAAGTCAGAGCTATGGTCCTGTAGATGCTGTGCTCTTTGGCATCTCTTTCCTGAACATTGGGAGGTATACTAAACCTTTCCACTCAGGAGGCCATTGTTTTGTTTTCCACATTTGTTAACATATCTTTGTGAGGATTTTGACAGATTCACTGCTGGTGGCTTGAAATAATTCTCTTTGTACCCCTGGTGATTTATTTCTTCCCAATTTATTCAGGGCAGCTTTTGCTTCACTGTTTAGAATTGCAAGTTTGTTCTTATAGGAATATTCTGCAAAAGTATCTGTTATCCTTTTGTCTTTTCTGTAGAGAATTTCAGTAAATAGAGGGAATCCATGGATATCCTTTCCCCTTATTTTTTCCTGGTCAGATAATGTACTTCCTTATTAGTATTCAGTATTCTTAATCTAGGTTTGAATTTCCCTCTTATTTCTTGCATTTTCTGGTAGACATATCTGATTTTTTCTTTTTTGTTCTCTATCTCCTTACATTGACTTTTGTAAGAGTTCTCTTCATTTCCAAATGATAGTTGTTGAAAAACTGCATTCAGGTTTCTAACCCCACTTTGGTCACCTTTTGCTTTTGCCTCTTACCTGTCTCTGACAATTTTTAGTTTTTCTCCTCCCAGGCATCTTTTTTTTCCTTTCCTTTCTACTTCTAGCATTGTCTTTTTGCATTCTTCCCAAGTAATATTTCTAGTGTCAGTCTGCAGTTCTGGTTCTTGGTCACTTACGTTTAACAATGCAAATCTGTATTTTCTGTGCATTTCAAATCCATTAGGAATGTTACTTACATTATATTTTGGCAATACAATTCTTTTATAACTCTTCAGCTTTACTCCAGTGTTTGATATTAACAGTTCATGGTCAGTAGCAGTCTGCTCCTGGGCTTGCTTTGGCAGAAACAACACAGTTTCTTCATCTTCTACTTCCAATTACATAGTCTACTTGATTTTTTATTGGCCATTTGGTGGTATCCATTTGCTCTTTCACCTAGGAAATTCCAAGAGTTTTAGCAGCTCTGTGCCAGGAATAAGACAAAGGCCAAAGATATATTTCTTATTATAAATCACAGTATCAGAAAAGGCCAATGCAGCTTTGCTTAAATTAAGTTCACAAGGTGATTGTTTACTACTCGTCCTCCATGAAATTGAATAGTACACCAGAATTACTGAATAGGGAAATACTAACAAGAGCTTCTATTATAAATAAATTAGAGGCCTGGTTCACAAATTCATGCATGGGTAGGGTCCCTTGGCCTGGCCTGCAATCGGGGCTGATCAGGGCCATCTCGCCCAGTCCCGATCGGGGGTGATCGGGGCCTGCCAGCCATGGGGAGGGACCATGGGAAATTGGGTAGCCGTAGGAGGTTGGCTGTGGTAGCACACTGACCACCAGGGGGCAGCTCCTGCATTGAGCGTCTGCACCCTGGTGGTCAGTGCACGTCATAGCGACTGGTCGACCAGTCATTTGTTTGTTCGGTCGCTTAGGCTTTTATACACTGAGTGGCCAGATTATTATGATCTCTGAACACATAATAATCTTGCCACTCAGCATATATCCTATATAATAAAAGGCTAATATGCAAATTGTCCCCTTGACCAGGAGTTCAACCAGCAGGCAGGCCAGCCAACAGCCCATGTCTCCTCCCCCTGGCCAGGCTGGCCAGACCCCACCCATGCACGAATTCATGCATCGGGCCTCTAATATATATATATTTACACTGAGTGGCCAGATTATTATGTGTTCAGAGATCATAATAATCTGGCCACTCAGTGTATATATAGATAGAACTATAGTAGCAACTTCTAGGTATTAAAAAAACATTTCAAATGAATGTGCCATATATGAAGCTTATTTTACTAACATGGAAATATAAAGGATTAATATTTATTTTTACTTATTCCCCTCTTAACTATAAGAGTTGTTTTCCCACTCAAATGGTATAATGTGATTGTGTCAGAGAGTCATGCTTTTTTAAAAACTTATAAAAGAATAAGCAAAATATTAGGAAAGGAAGCTTTGTTACCTAGGAATAAAAATACTGTTTATGACATATTTGTGGGGAAGTGTATTGATGTCTGCATTTTCCTTTGCAATGCAATAAGAAAGTGAGATGAACTGATGGATAGAAAAGGAGATTAATAGATATGTGATTTAACAATATTGTAATGTGACAGTGATAGAATCTGTGTGGTAAATATCCTTTCAACTTTCTTGAATGTTTGAACATTTTTATAATAAGAGGGGAAATATATATTATGTTAAGTCAATATTACACTTAGAATTCGGGGGGGGGGGTAGACTAGAGACTAGTCTTTTGAAAGTGGTTCTTAGCTTATGCAAAATATACTGATAGGCAAAATTATTTGTTTTGTAACTAAAAATGTTATTAACCAATTCAATTTCTAAATGGCTTTTTTCAAAATTATACTTTTCAGTAATGAACCATACATAGTGAATAAAACAATTATATGAAATGCATTCAAAGAATATTAATATTAAAATAATTACCTAAGAATATTTAGGGAATAAGACAGAATGATCTTCAGAGAAAAACTTCCTGGTTAGAAAATCTAAAAATGCTAGATGATGTATTTAAAATACTTGTTTAAAGCATGGTTGACCTGGCAGGAAACTAATGGAAACACTCAAAGATTGAAATGACAAGGATGCTTGATTCCATAAGAGTAAGCAAATTCAAAGTTTGCCTTGAAGGCATCTGCTGGCAGTGAGGTGCTTGGTTTACAAAGGCTGTGTACTCAGAGAGTCAGAGACAAAGCTTTGGGCTCAAGTGAATAGGATATGGAGTCAGAAACCCCACATCAATTCACAGCCCTTGAAGGGCAATGTCTTCCCTGAGAGAACTAGAAGGAAGGAAGATAGGAGATCCAAGAAGGAATGTTGGGCAACAATTAATTGGGCTGTTTGTCTTTTGAGAATTCTTTATTGATTTTGGATACTAGACCCTTTTCAGATATATTGTTTGTATTTTCTCCCATTTCCACTTTTTTGATAGTACTTGATGCACAAAAGATTTCTTTTTTATGAAGTCCAGTTTATTGACTTTTTCTTTTGTGGTTTGTGCTTTTGATATCCTATTTAAGAAACCATTGCCTGCCCTGGTCTGGTAGCTCCATTGGTTGGAGTATTGTGCCATAGTCCCATACAATCCAAAGTGGCATGTTCGATTCCTGTCAGGGCACATACCTAGGTGGACTCCAGTTGGGGCGCATACAAGAGACCACTGATCAGTTTTTCTTTCTCACATCAATGTTTCTTTCTCCCCCTCTCTCTCCCTTCCTCTTTCTATAACAATCAATGAAAACATAATCTTGGGTGAGTATTAAAAAAAAAATAAAGAAACCATTGTCTAATCTGAGGTCAGGAAGATTTACTCCTCTGTTTCATTCTAAGAATTTTATAGTTTAAGCTGTTATGTTCATGTCTTTGATCCATTTTGAGTTAATATTTGTATACTAGAGGCCTGGTGCACAAAATTCGTGCACTGGGAGCGGGATCCCTCAGCCTGGCCTGCTCCCTCTTGCAGTCCGGGACACCTCGGGGGATGTCCCTGGGGAGTAGGCCTAAGCCAGCAGTTGGACATCCCTCTGGTAGTCCAGGACCCCTCGCTCCTTACCGCCCACCTGCTCACTGCTTCTTACCACCCGACTTGCTGCTTCTTAGCCCTGCCATGGAGGCGAGAAAGGCTCCCACCCCCGCCACTGCGCTCGCCAGCTGTGAGCCTGGCTTGTGACTGAGCGGTGCTTCCCCTGTGGGAGTGCACTGACCACCAGGTGTCAGCTCCTGCATTGAGCATCTGCCCCCTGGTGGTCAGTGCACATCATAGTGACCAGTCATTCTGGTTGTTTGCCATAATGGTCTCTTAAGCTTCTATTATATAGACTAGAGGCCCGGTGCACGAATTCATACATGGGTGGGGTCCAGCCGGCCTGCCCCAATCAGGGCCGATTGAGCCTGGCCGGCCCGGAGGAAGGGCCACAGACCTGTTGGCTGGCCAGCCCCGCCCCCAATCAGGGTGGGCGGGGGGCCAGTAGGGGGTGGGGCTGGCCAGAGGGAGGGGTTGTGAGTGGTTGGCTGGCCAGCCCTGCCCCCTGGTTGAACTCCCAAGTCGAATTCCTGGTTGAGGGGACAATTTGCATATTAGCCTTTTATTATATAGGATGGTGTGAAGTAGTAATACAAATTCATTCATTTACATGTGGATATCTAATATTCCCAGTACCATATTGCCTAGAAGGGATACAACTTCCATTTTTCTACTCGGCCTTCTCTGGCATCATCTTATTGAGGGAAGGTGGGTAAGTGGAGGGGGCGGGGGGGAAACGACTCCTGTTTCAGTCTGGCAAGGTTGGAAGTCACTAGCCGGCATGGGTGGGGCCACAGTTTTGCTTGGTGTTTGGCTGGTGTAAAGCAGTTATTTTTAGAAAGTTTTCTCTCTTGCTATGCTGTCCATTGCCTGGTCCTTTGGCTAGAGAAATCAGACTTTTGTTTGGGCTCTTTTTCTTCTCTGTACCCATTGGCATGTTTGGGTCACTGACTTCTCTAATTTCAATTCTGGAATACATGAGGCAAAAAGAACACCAGAAACTTACCACTGGTTTTCCTTGGGTCCCAAGGTTCCTAAGCTGGCCTGCCTTCTCTCCACCTTTCATACTCTTATGTTTGTTTTTATATATAAGTCAAGGTTTTAAAATTGTACTTAGAGGGAAGGATTGGAAAAAGTATTTCTATCAGTCTTAGAAGTGGAAGCTTCTTAATACATTTTTTTAAACCCTAAAAGCCCATCCACTGTTGCTAATACCTTTACAATAAAAAGGGAAACTGTCTAGAACTTCACCTAAACATAATCCTTCTATAACTTCCTGGAGGCCTGAAGGGGTTTCTCCAATAGGTCATAGCTGTTTTAAGGCAGTCTGGATTTAAGGAGTCCAAAGGCCTATGTATGAATTCTCTACCAAGTGTATGCATTCAAGGAGATTTATCCGAAGCTACAAGTTCCTTTCATGTATGATCACTACCATTGTTATTGTCTTCAATGTCACCCGGAGCATGGGTCTTCAAACTTCTCCCTTCCTCTTTCATTGTGACGTGCCACATTTCTGTGATGATATGTGGTAGAGTCCATAGATTTTTAGGTCATGTAGCTTGATAGGAAGTCGCAGCTCTTTTCTTTCTCGTTATCAGGTGTGTCATCAGTGTAGGTCAAACTTTGATCAACATGTAAAATCTAATTTTACTAAAAACATTGTAAACATCCAAAAGTACAATGTTATTTTTTTAAGGCATGTTTTTATTTATTTTTTATTTTTTATTGTTTGAAGTATTACAAATAGTAGTACATATGTCTCCTTTTTTTTCCCCATTGACCTCCCCCAAGCTTCCCCTACCCCCCAGTACATGCCTTCACCTGCCCGCCCTCCCCCCCGCCCCAGTGTCTTATATCCATTGGTTGTGCTTATATGCATGCGTACAAGTCCTTTGGTTGATCTCTTACAGCCCCCCTCGCCCAACCTCCCCTGTCTTCCCAATGTAGTTTGACAGTCTATTCAATACTTCTTTGCCTCTGTATATATTTCCCCCCATTTCTTTCCTTTAAAAAATGTTGCCTCTGCAGACTAGAAATGAACATATAATAACAAAAAAAATAATAATAGTAAAAAATGTTTTGAGTCCCAATTACAATGTTATTTTTTAAATGGTGCATTGAGAATGAGTTGTACAACATTAGATGAGATTTATTTTTTGCAAATAAGGCATTAATCAGACTTGCTGGGGAAAAAGAATTTTCGTATTATTTGAGAATTTTGCTTTGTGAGCATGTGGAGCAGCAAGTCAGTTTAATAATAAATAGTTCTGCATAGATAAAATGCTAACAGGTGGTTACTGGGAAATGTTTTTGTTTCATCAGATAAATGTCTCCTTCCATCTGGTGAAATACAGAGTGTGGTAAAAGTGGATTTACAGTTGTAAGTATGCGAAACACAGAGTTTATTCTTGTATTATTATTCATTTATTGTATTATTTACCATATGAACAACTTTTGCCCCACCCATAATTCTTTCAGTACATTTAAAACCTTAGGTTCATTCCTAGAATAGAAGAGGAGAAAAATCTTGATAATATCCAAGGATATAGAATAGAATCATAGAATATGTTTGATCCAACAGAATGCCAGGAAAGCAGAAAAAAGAAAGAGTACATGGGACAAAAGGAAAATAAGTAGTAATGTCGTAGATTTAAAATAAAAAAATGTATTAATAATCACATTATATCTAAATGGTTTAAACCCTTCAATTAAATAAAATAGAAACAGCACCAGACAGAACAGACATCCGGAAAATCAAGATACATTTCAGCCCTGGCTGGGTTTCTCAGTGGTTAGAGCATCGGCCCACAGACCAAAGGATCATGGGTTTCATTCCTTGTCAAGGACATGTACCTGGGTTCCCCGGCCCTGGACAGGGCCCATGCAGGAGGCGACCAATTGATGTGTCTCTCACATCGGTGTTTCTCTCTCTCCCTTTCTTCCTTCCCTTATACTCTCTCTCAAAAAATCAATGGGAAAAACATCCTTGGGTGAGGATTAAGAAAACAAAACAAAAAATATATACTTGAGATAATCACAATGAATGTAAATGAAAAGACAAAGAGAATAAAACAGAAGTATGTATCAGATTTAGAATACGTATGATTAAACATTAGGATGCTGAGAAGAGAAGATGTACTCAAACATATAATGCAAGAAAAAGTGCCTGGGCCTTGGCCAGTGTGCATTGTCCCACGCACTGTGAGGTTGCTGGTCAGGGTCACATGCCGGGGGTGCAGATTCAATCCCCCATGGCGGAGCACGCAAGGAGCAGCCAACTGATGTGTGATTGATGTTTCTCTCTCCCGTCTTCTCTCTCTAAAAATCAATAAAAACATTTAATTAAAAATAATACTTTAAGAAAAAGAAAAAGTCCCTGAAATGAAAAAAGAAAAGAATCTAGCAGTGTAATCAAGGATATTTTATACTCACTGGAGATTTCTGTCACATTTAGAGACAAAAGGCAAATATTCTCAAACATGAAAATCTTTAGAGAATAAACTAGTATACCAGTTAACAATGCGGATTTTTTTCAATAGATGGAGTTACACATATGTTGATATATATGCGATTTGATATGTATGCTATTTTGACAATAAGCTTCAAAACTTCATATGTCAAATTTTCTGAAGGTGTTAACATCATAGATATTTTTACGCTTAAAAATGTCAAATTTCGTGCCAAAAAGCATTTGCAGGAAGTTTAATTCATTACTTTATTTTGAAGAAAAGTGCTGCTGAATACTTCGGGAAGCTTATGGTGAACATGCTCCATCTCAAGATACTTGTGAACGCTGGTTTAAATGCTTTAAACGTGATGATTTCGATGTGAAAGACAAAGAATGTCCAGGTCAACCAAAAAAGTTTGAAGACCAACAGTTACAAGCATGATTGGATGAAGATGCATGTCCAACTCAAAAACAACTTGCAGAAAGATTAAACATTGCTCAGCAAACAATTTCCAATCGTTTACAAGTAATGAGAAAGATTTTAAGGGAAGGAAAACGGGTGCCACATCAACTGAACAAAAGACAAATGGAAAACCGAAAAGTCATTAGTAAAATGTTGTTTCAATGGCACGAAACAGTCTTTTTTGCATCGAACTGTGACTGGCGATGAAAAGTGGATTTATTTTGAGAATCCCAAAATGCACAAAATCATGGGTTGATCCAGGTCAACCATCAACATTGACTGCAAGGCCAAATCGCTTCTGAAAGAAGACAATGCTCTGCGTTTGGTGGGATCAGGAAGGTGTGGTATGATGAGCTTCTAAAACCAGGTGAAACCGTTAATACCGATCGCTTCTGACAACAATCAATTTGAACCACACTTTGATTGTGAAATGACTAGAATGTTCCAGAAGACATGGCAAAGTAATTTTGCTTCATGATAACGTACCATCACACACTTCAAACCAGTTAAAGACACGTTAAAAGATCTTGCCTGGACAATTCACCATAGCTAAGGTTTGGAAACAGCCTAAGTGCCCATCAGCATATGAGAGGGTTAAAAAACTGTGGTACATCTACACAATGGAATACTATGCTGCGGTAAAAAAGAAGGAGTTCTTACTATTTGCAACAACATGGATGGATCTGGAGAGCATTATGCTAAGTGAAATAAGCCAGTCAGAGAAAGATAAATATCACATGATCTCACTCATTTATGGAATATAATGAACAACATAAACTGATGAACAAAAATAGATCCCAGAGACAGAGAAACATCAATAAGACCATCAAACCTCAGAAGGAAGGTAGGGGAGGGTGGGGGTAAGGAGGAGAGTTCAGCCAAAGGACTTTTATGCATGCATATAAGCCTAACCAATGGACACAGACAACAGGGGGGTGAGGGCATGAGTGGGGGATGGGGGGAGTTAATGGAGGGATAAGGACACAGATGTAACACCTTAATCAATAAAGAAATTAGAAAAAAAGATCTTGCCTGGGAAGTATTAACCCACCCGGTGTATTCACCAGACCTTGTTCCTTCAGATTACCACTTGTTTCAATCAATGGCACATGCACTTTCTGAGCAGCACTTCAAAACGTACGAAGAAGTGGAAAATTGGGTCTCTGAATGGTTTGCCTCAAAACAAAAAAAAGTTCTGTTGGGACGGTATCCACAAATTACCTGAAAGATGTGGGAAATGTGTAGCCAGCAATGGACATTAGTTTGAATAAAATGTTTCTTTTGAAATTATCATGTTTTCTTTGATTACAAAATCCTCATTATTAACTGGTACACCTAGTGTATGGCCTGTCAGCCCTTTGTGAAAAAAGTGCTTAACAATGAATACAAATACTAGTAAAAGGCTTCTCAAAAATAGAGAATCTTTTTGAAATAAAGAAGCATTGTGGTGAGCAATCCATTTATAAGTAACTTATGCCAAACAACTATAGAAGTTATAATTAGAAAAGAAAGTGGGTATTATCTTAGATAATGTAAAATAACTATGTAGTAAAAATTGAAAGTTGGAGAAAGGTAAGTCGAGGAAACATCAGAGTCATCATCTTTCAAAACAGGGAGTGAGTGAATCCTGTTTAAAAGTGACATAAGTTGTTTTTAAAAAACCTGAATATTTTTCATAATTGTTTAATTTTGGAAGGATCTTTTAGAAAATAGTATTCAGTTAAATATTTGAAGGTTAATAAGTCCTATAAACTTTTTTCTTTAAATTAATGTTCTTTACTTTAAAGTAGGATGTATAACTAATAAGCCCATTAACATAAAAGAATTCCCAATATTCCCCCATCTATTTGTTATATACCCATACAGAGATGTCTGGGATGACATGTGCCGAATGTGAACAATGGAAATTTCTGGGTATTGCAATATGGGAGTGACTTATACTTCCATCTTTGTGCTTTCTGCATTGTTTGAATTTTTTTTTATGATTACACATCAGTTGTATAAAAGATTATACAGGAGTGATTATTTTGTCCATATTAAAAATACATCTAATTAAGTAAGTGAAAGTATATAAATCTAGATGTTAACAATGTTAATTTTTCTTTTACTTTTAATTTCTAATTTTTAATTTTTTTATCATAAATGAAGAACAGTACTAAAATTTTGCTCCAAAGCATAATCTTAGGGACTTTTTATATTACAGGAAAACCAAAGCAGAAAATATGCCTAAAATTAGTCTACTTCATAAATAAAATATTCAGTCAAGCACAGTTGTTAAGAAAATTTATTTAATTTGTGGAAGCAAAATATTTATGTTATTGTGTTAATCTGAAGTAAATATACAAACTAACAAAAATCATCTCTGAAGGAGTCCGATCATTTTCAAATGTATCAGAGATTTCATTCATTCAGGCTCTCTGCTAGACTTCAGTGGACAAGCAGAGCTAAGTATACCAGGGTGGACAGTGGCATAATTTGTTCTTCTGTCAGTACTGGGTCCTATTCATAGTCTTGGAACTGCAATGTTAACACAAATATCACTGATGACCCAGGTAAGATTAACACATTTTCTGCACTCTCTTTGAGTAGTATAGTGTTTTACTTTCTAGGCACCTCTCTTCTCTTTCTCTCCCTTTCCTTGTCCTTCTTTCCCTCCCCCTTACTCTCTCTCTCTCTCTCTCTCTCTCTCTCTCTCTCTCTCTCTCTCTCAACATAGAAAAATGGGATTCTACTGATTTTACCAGGATACGCATGTGACAATACCTCAATAAAAAGGAAAAATTAAAACCCTCCTCCACTTCAAATTTTCAAGTGAAATTCCTTGAGATGCTACTCTCTTCACTTCCCTCACTTCTACTGCCGGCAGAAGAATGAAGGATTAGGCTGGTGCTCGGCCAGGCCATCTCCTACCAGCAAAGAACGGAACAGGAGGCGTTCTCTACCCTACCTGGTGTGAACTAGACTCGGGAGGCGTTACTTTCAAACCGCGTCTTTCTTTTTGCTCTCTGCAGAATGTTCTCCAAATTTTTTTTAAAAGTCATTCACTCAACAAATATTGATTTACTTTGTGCCACCCACTATGCCGAATGGAGAACAGAGCTCAAAGCTCTACATTGTTGTATCTGCTGAGGATGTAACCCTGTGCTTAGTGTAATTTAGGGTCAGGGTGATCAGTTTCAGAATAGTTCAATTTACACATTTATTATCTCACTACTATTTTTGCCACAATATTACTTGTTTATTAGTCTTTATTACTTTATATGAACCACTTTATAATTCTTTCTGACATATTCTCACCTAGTCCTTCTCCATCTTACAGTTTTATATATAGGGTGTCCCAAACAAATGTATACACATACATTTTTGATAGCTCAATTGATGTTTCTTTGTTTTTATTTTTTTTTATTGTTTGAAGTATTACAAATAGTAGTACATATGTCTCCTTTTTTTTCTCCATTGACTTCCCCCCAGCTTCCCCTACCCCCCAGTACATGCCTTCACCTGCCCACCCTCTCCCCCACCCCCCTCCAGTGTCTTGTATCCATTGGTTGTGCTTATATGCATGCGTACAAGTCCTTTGATGTCTTACAGCCCCCCTCGCCCAACCTCCCCTGCCTTCCCGATATAGTTTGACAGTCTGTTCAATACTTCTTTGCCTCTGTATCTATCCCCCCCCCCATTTCTTTCCTTTAAAAATTTTTGCCTCTGCAGACTAGAAATGAACATATAATAACAAAAAAAATAATAATAGTAAAGAATGTTTGAGTCCCAATTTCAATGTCCAACAGTTCTGAGTCCCTGTTTCAATGTCTAACAGTTCCTTATGTGTACATGTCAGCAATGATATCTGGATGGTGGGCACATGGTGGCAATGCAAGTCCGACCCTCTCTGGTTTGGTCCTAGGCAACCTGCAGCGGTGCACAGCTGCTGACTGCTTGCGTGGCAAGGCATTGTCAGCGTCTTCCATCTCTAGACTGTTTTTCCTCTTGTCTTCGTGGTTGGAGCACACCTGTCAATTCCTCCTGTTGCAGGAATCCACATGGTCTTGGAGTTGTTTTCTGAAGATACATAAACATATTCTCGACCAAAAGTTAATAAAGGAATCCTTTCTATATAATTGATTTGGGATCCTTTTTATTTTTGCCCAAACGATTTTCCTTTGTCTTATTTAGATACCATGTGTGTTTTTCATGGGTGTCTTGCTGTTAGCATTACAAATGAAAATTAATTTTGTAAAGTAAAAATTTTCTAGATGTTTCTTTGTTTTTAGATTTAACCGATTGGAATTAATTATTTAAAGTGTTTATATACATTTCGGGGACACCCTGTAGTTTATTTCCTTTTCAGTGACTTGTCTGTAGTTACTCTTCAAAAGCCTTAGTCTTTTCTGACTACATGTCTAGCTGATTAAGGTCACCATGAATTCCGAGCTGGCCTTTCTCAGTGCCAGATACATGCCCTTCCTTTTCTTCATCTTCCCCCTCCACAAGCACACACTACTGAGATCTGCAAGAGATGGAAGAGGGACATACATAATTTGAACTAATTGACTAAACTCATGTTCCCATAGTTAAAATTGTTTAGATATCACATCCGGACAATTATCATTAGAATGTAGTACATTTGGTTCCCTGAGCTGACTGTGTAGTCATCCTGATAGGTTTGTTCGGTAGAACATGGCTTTCCTGTTCAATTTAAATGATCAGTACAGTGAAAGACCTACAGCTGGAATGGAAGAGAGGCTGCAGAGAATTATTTAAATAAAGGATGGGATTTGACAGACTGGGGCTTGAGCACAAGAGGTGTGAAAGAACAGGTGCCTGGGTTGTTATCTGCATTTTTAATTAACATCTGTTTTTAGCCTGAAGCACCTTGCTGCGAATGAGTACTGTGCTTGTGTTCAGAGATAAACACCGACTATTGAGAAACTGCTAAATAGTAAGAGGTTAGTAAAACGGAAAGGTTTTCCTTGAGCGGAAGAAATAATGGAGAGTCACTCACTGGATATAGATGTCTAAGGGAACCCCTGTTAAAACTGTTAAGTTTTTAAATCCTTTATTTTGATACTTAATATGTATGTGGAAAATATGAAAAGTCACAATCCGTAATAAAATAATAATAAAAGTGTTCACATCTGCTTATACCTGGGCTTGGGACTTGGAGGTGGTTCTGAAGGTATTTTTGCTTTATCTTCATTGTTGAATATTTAAAAGAACATATTTGTGTATTAAGTCCATAATTAAATAGAATAAAAAACAGAAATCTGTATGTTTGGCATATTGTGACAATTAAAGAATTTTTCTCGTTGGGAAAAATGGAAAGAATTTAGAAAATAAAAAAATGAAAGGTAATAAAGGTTTGAGTAAGGCAGGAAAAGTAGTTTTCTTGATTATCTTTTGATGGTTAGAAAAATGTTTACTGACATCATCTAACAGTTGAGACTCTAACCATAAGATAGCAAGTGCTTAAATTTCTCCAGATAACCAGTTCATAACTCGGAAGTTACACCAAGACACAAACTTCCGTTATTTGCCCTTTAGTCTGATGCAAAGCTTGATTTGTTTAGCATTGTTTGGGAGGAAATGTTTGAATGGATAACCACTTTTTACATCTCTATATATAAAAGCCTAAGTGACTAGGCGGTAGCTATGACACATAATGACCACCAGGGGGCAGTTGCTCAACGCACAGGCATGGTAACATGGAACAGACTGATGAATCTCAGTGGGAAGGGAGGAGGGGGGAGGAAGAGATTAACCAAAGATCTTATATGCATACTAGAGGTCCAGATGCATGGATTCATGCACTGGTGGGGTCCCTCAGTTTGGCCTGTGGGGATTGCACCAAAACCAACAGTCCAACATCCCCTGAGGGGTCATGGATTGTGTGCTAGTCAGAGCTCCTGCAGGAGGCAACATAAAACTGCCAATCTGAGTCTACAAATAAGTGTTATTCTACAAGTACAATTTTAAAAATCACGAATTTTACTTATCAACAGGCATTTTGGTTGTTTGGATGGGGCTATTACATATAAAGCTTCCGTGAACATTCATGTGCAGGTTTTCATGTAGATATGAGTTTTTCTCTCTGATAAATGCCCAGGAGTGTGCTTGCTAAGTCATATGCTAAGTAGTGTGAGTTTAGTACTATATAAGCTGCTAAACTATTTTTTATAGTGGCTGTGTCACTTTGCATTCCCATCAGCAATGTATGAAAGATCCAGTTTCTCCTCATCCTTGCCAGCATTGTCACTGTTTTTAATTTTAGCTATTATAATAGATGTGTACTGATATTTCATTGTGATTTTATTTGCATTTTTCTAATGGCCAATGATGTTGAGGATCTTTCCATGTATTTATTTTCCATCTGTATGCTCTGGTGAAATATCTCTTCATGTCTTTTGTCTATTTTCTAATTGGATTGTTTGAAAATATACTTTTTTTTAAAGTTTGTGGATGTGCTTTGCAAATGAAAATTTTTATTTTGTAAGCATGAGAGAAATACTGCAATATCATTTGATGGCACTGTTGATGTTTAAATGTAGATGCAGGAGCCAGAATGATGTGCTCAGATTATGCTAAGATTCAAACATTGGGGAGATAGTATTGAGATATAAATGTAGAAGGGAGGGAGAAGGGGGAAAAGGAGGCAGAGGAGAAATGGAAATTAGAAAAAAGAAAGAAGAGATGGGATAGAGATAATGGGCAGAATGAAGAAAGTTGCTTAGAGATATAGTAGCTCCAAGGAAGAAGATAAAGAATACTAGTATGTTAAAGCTAGTCGGAACAAGGGCTTTTCTCAGGGTCTGGAAAGTGTCTCTAAGAGACTGAGGTAGACCATATAGAAGTTTCTGGGGTTTTTTTAAATGAGTTATAACCTACAAAGTGATGAATTTAACTTGCATTGTATCTAACTGTGGTGGAATTGAAAGTTAATTAGAGTAGCCCTAGCCGGTTTGGCTCAGTGGGTAGGGCATCGACCTGTGGACCAAAGGGTCCTGGGTACAATTCCTGGTCAGAACTCATGCAGGAGGCAACCAATTGATGTGTTTCTCTCATATAGATGTTTCTCTCTGTCTTTTCCTCTCTCTTCCACTCTAAAAATCTATGGAAAAATATCCTTGGGTGAGGATTAAAAACAAACAAGCAAACAAACAAAAATTAATTGGAGTAAAGGAATGTGACTTTCCCTGCAGCCCCAATCACCATTTATCCCCTCTATGCCCTCTTCTTCCTCCCCCACGCATCCTCCCCACCCCAGAAATTACCACACTGTTTTCCATGCCCATGAGTTCTCTCTCTCTTTTTATTTTCTTTGTTGCCCAATCCTTCCACCATCCCCCAACACCCACAACCCCACTACCCCCAGAGCTGTCTGCCTGCTCTCTAATCTATGGGTCTCTTTACTTTGCTTGGTTTGTTCATTAAGTCCCACACATTGGAAGCAGCCCAAGTATCCATCAGTAGATGAGTAGTTCAAAAAGCTGTGGTAGATTCACATAATGGAATACGAGTCTACCAATAAAAGGAAGAAAATGTTACCCTTGGTGACAGCATGGGTGGACCTGGAAAGTATTATGCTAAGTGAAATAAGCCCGTCAGAGAAAGACAAGCACCATAGGATTTCACTTATATGTGGAATTTAAGGAATATGACTTTCTACCATACACTTAAGAGATCTTTGACAAGCTCTTGTCTGTAAAATGGGAAGTAAAGTCATCTGCCTGTTAGGTCAGAGGAGTTCCAGAAGCCGATGCATGCAACCGATGGTGACGCAAATAACAGACTGGTGCATCAGACAGATGGCGACACAAATGCTGGTCCCTTCCTGGAACCCGTGACGGACCAGTGCTCCAGGCAAATGGTGACACAGATATTAGCTCCATTCCCGGAACCACTGCCCGCCCTCAGCTCGTGGTCCTCCACCCTCACAGGAATCAGTAAATTTGTGTCAGATTCAACTTATTTGTAAGGAGCACAAGCTTCCAAGGCCCAGAGCTCCTGTGTGTGTGTCCCTGGACTTGAAGGAGCTAGGGAAAGGGTCTGGCATGCAGATGTTGTCTTATCCGTTTGGGCTGCTGTAACAAAATACCACAGATAGGGTGGTTTATAACAGCAGAAATGTATTTCTCTTGGTTACGGAGGGTGGAAAGTCCAAGATCAGGGTACCAGCAAGGTCACATTATGGTGAGGGCCCTCTTCCTGGTTCTGTGTCCTCACATGGTGGAAGGGATGAGGGAGCTCTCTGAGGCCTCTTTTGTATTAATCCCACTCACCAGTCTCTGCTCTATTTCTTATAGATAACTTCCCAAAAGGCTCCACCTAATGACCTTAACTCTGTAATGTTGGGAATTAGGTTTTAAACGTATGAAGGGGGAGGGGGAAAGAAGGGAGGGGAGGAAGACCAGCATTGAAACCATAGCAGGGGCTATGCTCAACAGCCTTCTTTACTGCAGGAGACACTGGTTCTAGGCTCCTTTCCTCTTTGCTTTTGAGTCCAGATTAAAATCAGAATATTAAATGGTGTTCTACCTTCCAGCTGTTGTATTTTCAAGTATAGCTTTCTGTGTGACTCCTCAAATTTATTCATTTCATGATATAACTAAACATCTACTCAGTTTGTATATTGTTTTACTACTGAGTTATAATACTATTCAAAATGTATTAGCAGTAAACATTGAAAATGGCTTCATATTAATGTCTGAATCAGATTTATTTCTATATATTAACTTATCACTGTAATCCCATAAAGTTTGATAGAAGAGATTATATTGTCTTTATCTATAAGAAATAGGAAGCACAGGAAAATATTGCATATTTAACACTGTTCCAACATCTTTTTAAGCTAAATAAAGAGATTTAGCATTTTATATTGTTTCAAAATAGCTTTATTATTTAACCAAATTTCGGGCTTGGGAACAGGAAAGAGGAAAGGTCTGAAAGATATGTAGATTGGCTATTGGAATTTGTGTAGGTAAACAGCATCATAGAAGCTGATAACTTGCCTTATTGTGCCTCAGCAATGCCTGTGAATTGCCGGGAGATTTCTAAAGCCTTCACAAATTCCTACATAAAATAAAGAGTCCAGTTTAGGTCCCAAGTGAAGCGGGCAGGCAGAGCTGTACGCATTCCACCACAGCCCCTCCTCCTCAACCTACCCTGTACTGGGCTGTGCAAAGGAAGAGGCCTAGACCTCAGAGCAGCTCCTCCCAGTGTAAGCATCAAACCCATACCTACCAGGAACTGGTGAGAGGGGGTAGCTCAGATATAGCTGTTAGAAAAGGAGTGTGAGCAAAACAGAAGCACATAGTGTTAAGGGAAGAGAATCCTCTACCTTTAAATTCCTGCATTTCAGCCTTTTGGAAAAGAATGGCAGGGATCTAGCCTATTCCCTGAATGTGATCTAGGAGAGCCCACAACTCAGAAATAAGACCCTGCTGCTGTTTTACAGAAAGGAGCACCTCTGTGAGTGAGCAACCCCAGGGCACACAGGTGATCTACTCAGTCACAGTTTTTATGAGCCTCCCTCTTTCCAAATGTACTCTTTCCCTTCACAGGATGAAAATAAACCTGTTTATTCCTAAGCCAAATGACTTCAAATGTGTCCTTTTGGTGTATGTTTATATATCTTTTATATGGGGGTTAAAAGGAAAGAACCAACTTCAAGTTTTCTTTCCAGAGTCTTCTAACTACCACTCAGTATTTATTGATTAATGAAAAAGAGCTAATAAAACTTTCATTTTTGAAAACAAAAAATAAAAAACTTATTTTTTCATATCTTATTTTGGAACTGTAATAAGTTAATCAGAAATAGTTTATCTTTAAAAATAGTCTATAAATAGAGAAAAAGATATGGGTAGAAAATAGTTATATCCAGTAGTTAATTTGGCACAATACAAAATAGACGGAAATTTTAGCTGGGTTTCAAATTAATTAAAATAGTAAAATTATGGGAAAATAAAATTTTAGTACTTAGTAAGTGATAGTTGTTATCACTGTTTATGGCTTTGTCTCCTACTAGACTGTGAGTTGCCTAAGATCAAGGACTAAGGTCCACAGTTTTTCCGACCCTTTGATTCCTAACACAGAACTTCAAGCATCAGAGTTATTTTGTAAGAATCCTGTAAGAGAAAATGCACTTGTAGTTGACAGTATCTTGTGATAACTTTTGAACGACATTAGTTCTAAACTTGTAGGGTTCAAAATGATGGAATTTGGGGTTCCTAACATACTGTAGGAGTCAACAGGGAGCTGGCTGATCTCCTTTCTGATATGGAGCCAAACATGGAAGCAGTTTGATCATTCCTTTTCAATAAATGCAACATGGCATTGCTTATCTTGAACTCAGAAAACCCAAGAACCAGAGACCTGATCTGAAGAAGAACCTATAAGCCTCGAGCACACCGGTGTGTTCATTCTTTTCTAGTAGCATTAGAGCAGCACTAAGGTAGAGGGTGCAGGTTTAAAGCCAGGTGGCCCGGTTCCATGATGTTGCTAATCCCCTCTGAGTTACATGATATTGCTAATTAATATTTTCTGATCTTAAAAAATATCAAAACATTTGTGTGTCTGTATGCCGTGCATATTTATCTACCTGTATATTAACTGAATCCTTTTTTTAAAAGCAGGTGCTTCTCAGACTTTTTTCCTGAGGTTGTTTTCCTTTTTCCTGAGGCATGCTCCCTAGTAGTCCCATTGTTGAAAATCGGTTGAATGTGCACAGTTTTTTGTATATCTGGAAGGGTCTTTATTTTGCTTTCATTGTTGAAAGAGAATTCCACTGTTACGTCATACAAGATTGATGCTTATTTTCTCTCCATAGTTTGAAGATCTTTTCCTACTGTCTTCTACCTTCCATTGTTGCCATAAAGAGTATTTGAAGTTCCTTTGTAGGTGATCTGTCTTCTCTTAGGCAATTTTTAAGAATTTTTATTATTGGAGTTCTGCATTTCCATTACAAACATATAATTACATATTTCATTCCATTTATCCTGTGCTTGTATTTATTGATTCATATAATCTCAGCCATTAATTTAATTCCCTGAGTAGACATGTTAAACCTTTTCATCTCTATCTTGCTCAGCCTCTTTATATTTTTATCTCCTGTCTCTGCAACATTGTAATTCCTTGTTTATATATCTTTTAGTTCGCTATTTCTCTCAACTGTACCAAGTTACTTAACTTCAGTAATTAATATTTTCATTTGTAAAACTTCTATTTTATTCTTTGAAAAACCTACCTGGTAATTTTTATTGTATCTTGTGTGTTTATTTTCAGTATAAATACCATATTCTGTTATTTTATATTCTAACTTTAATAATTCAATTAGCTGAAATCCATGGATGTATAAATCTTGTTTACTTTCTAATTTTCCATTATGGTAGCTTGTTTTCTTGTGTATTTGATGATCTTTGTGAGCTCATATTTGTTTTGCTTTAATTTATAGTAATCCTGAGGGCTTTTATCAAAAGTACTTTAATCTAGACAAGAATTTTTGAATTGTTTCTGCCAAAGTTAGGGGTGCTAATAACGTAGGAAAATTTTTGCTCCTGCCTTAATCAGAAGACTCAGACTTAGCACCTTTAACCTTGAAACTTGTTCAAGGTCCAGTTTCCTGAGAGTGATGGCCCTCAGTGCAGCTCCACCTTCTCTTCCCGACCCCCGTTTGTTCTCTGCTCAGGGGTCCTTACTCTAGTTTCAAGCAAGGGATTTGGTTGAAGATTTCCTTTTTTTTTAGAGTCCTATGATATATTCTAACATATATTTTATTGCAATCTAGTTGGGGTCTTCTTTTGGTACTTCTGGTTAACCATGCTGCCAGATACCAATGCCATTTCTTTCACTTTTATCATAATGTTCATCATACCTCTCACCTAGAATGAAGAGTACATCCTAACTTGACCCCCTTAATTTCAATGAGTCATACATGTGGTTGCCAAGTTGATGTATCAATGGACATGTTAGCCATGTTTAATTTTAGCTGCCTGGAAACAAGAGTTTGTAGTTCAGTAGAGAGATGGATCCTCGAGATTTGTGAGTCACTGATGTAATTATCCATGCCCTGGGAGTGGGTAATGTTACTGGGAGACTGGATTGAGTAAATATAAGTAAAATAGGACGATCATATGCCAACTCATGGAGTAGGCAGAGGAAAATGAACTAGCAAAGAGGACTAAGAAGATGAAGTCTAAAGAATGGGAAAACAAAGCATAGCACTTCCAAATGCAGGAAATAGAGGCTTTCAAGGAGGGGAAGTTTACAGGGTCAGAGTAAGAAGTGACCTTTAAGTTTATCATGAGAAGAAGAGGGATGATTACTGTTGCCAGGAAAGTTTCACTGGAATGGGAGTAAATGCAAAATGGCAGTGAATGTATGGGAAAGTAGTAAAACTTGCTACTGGTTAATTACTCTATCCTCTGCCTCATTACATCCCACCCCCACTGGATTTAAAAGGAACCAGGAGCTTCCAGGAACAAAAATAAACACAATTGCCTTCCGATCTTCTATAGTTGAAAGGTTTTCAGGTAAATGCTGGAGATACTAATAAGAAGGGCCAGGAACAGATAACAGTCATCAAACATAACATGGAAACGGAAGTGTTTTCGGTTCTGGACCTTCCAGCTCATGTGTTAGAAGAATAAGCCTTGTTTGCTTGAATTTTAATTACTTTAGCTATTTTACTAATAAAATTTATGTAATCTGTTAATATTCCATACTTCTTATATTTTATTTGAAATCTGATAAAATAGAGAACAGAGAACTTGGTAATTTACCTGCTTATTTCTAGAGTCAGAAAAACTGACAGTTTTACCTATGTAAATCTCAGCCTTCATGCAAAATAAAGATCTTTCCTTCCAAAACCCTGTGCAGAGTTGATCCTTAAGCAATATGGCTTTGAACTACAGGGGTCCACTTATATGCAGATTTTTTTTTCAATAAGTACAGTGGGTCCTCCATGGGTTTTACAGCCTTGGATTTAACAAACTACTGATTGAAAACAATATTTTCTGTCCATGGTTGGGAATCTGCAGATGTGGAGGGCTGACTATATGCGTTACACCATTTTATATAATACAGGAGCATCTGCACATTTTGGTATTGCAGGATGTCCTGAAACCAGTCCTCTCATGGATAACAAGGCCCAACTGTAGTTAAGCTTTGGGGAAATCAAAGTTAGAGGTGGGTTTTTTACTCTCTGGGGGTGGGCATCCCTAACCTCCCAGTTGTTCAACAGTCAACTGTGTGTGTTCATGACATACTTTCCCCTCAAGATCTTAAAGTTTCTATAAAGCTAACTAATTTAAATTGCAACTTCTTCTCATTTATCTTAGCCTAAAATTAAATTTACTCAAAGAAAATTCTCAAAATTATACTTTAGGGAAAAAGAATGATTGAAAAAAGAGTAGAAAATAATTATTTTTAAAAACTAGTTAGAAACCACTTATATTATCATTTCACAACAGCCTAAGATGTATTTTTTTAAAAACTCACAAATGACTCGTTATAATGCAGTATTTGACTTCTCAACTTTTAACTTAGGAACACAAAGTATAATTAAAGTGTTAATTCCTCTTATCCTGCTTTGTCTCCAAGTTCTCATGCTTTTACAAGGCGCAATATAGTAAAAAGTTATGAAAAAGGTATTTCCTAAGCTATCTTTTCCTCTGTTCAGCAGCACCCACTCCAGGTTATGCTTGTTCTCAAAAGTGACACTGAAGGGCCTCCACAGGCACTGGCCTCAGTTCCTCCTAAGCACATCATTTCGCACACAAAAGACCCCAGTGGACAAAGGCTCTACTGTTTGAAAATATTTTTGCCATCAGAAGAACAAAAACAATAACACATAAATACATTAAACAAATGGCTCTCTCCTTGCAACTAATAGATAACATTTCTTCCTTACAGGTACCAGAGATTTGAAAAGGCATTTCTGTTAGCTGTTGACATTGGTGCCCGAGACCTGTTTATGGTGAGTCATTCCCAGAGATGATTTTGTGCCTTCAGTTCTAAGGCTGAGTAAGTTGTCAGCTTTTGTGACCATTAAAAAGGATTAGTGTCATTTGTGCCGTAGACACATGGTGGGAAAGCATTATTCCATCTTGGCTTGCCGCCTTGCCTTCATGAAAGTGGTCAATAGCCATCCGGTCTCTTTTGACTTGTTGACATTTTCCCTGCCAGAGCCCAATGGATTTTTTGTGTTTTCTAAGAATTTATAATTCTTGAACTTTTCTCCTCATGTACCTTGATGTGAGGAGATGACACCTTTCCATCTAATAAGCTTAAATGTCTTTCTAATCCATTCTCTGAAGTACAGCTACAGAAGCTAGGACATAGGGTAAAACATGTCCCATACATCTTGAATGTGCTCAGTCTGTCCCTTAGATTTTAGTGCAAAGTTACAAATTCGGAAGGTTCTTATTTGTATTTTTAAAGTAACCACAGTGTAAAGTAGACCAAAGAGTTTATAAATTCACATACACTTTAGCCCTCCCATTTATTAGCTACAAACAGTAAAATCTACTACTTTTTTACAGATCCTTGTGCTCTATATTAGGTTCTTATTTTATAAGCTCTTTCACCGCAATGTCACAGTGAGATCACATGAACAAAATAGGTGGGGTTCCTTTCCTGGTTTCTCAGTGTGTTAATTGTCAAAGAAACAATAAAACAAAAGCTTGAAAACAACAAAGACTGGAAGGCTCTTTTACCTGAATCTTCTGCACAATGAAGACATTTTGTAGTTTAAATTAAGCTTTGATGCTTTAGATGTTAAATATGAATTCACTAGAGGCCTGATGCATGAAATTCATGCATGGATAGGGTCCCTAGGCCTGGCCGGCAATCAGGGCCGATCTGAGGGGCAACCAGTGGGACGATGGGGGGGCACCCCCACTGGCACCTGCCTTGGCCGGCCTGACACTGCCCACTCACTGCCCCATCCCCCACCGCCGCCACCACCGGTCACTTCCTTATGCAGGACGACTTGGGGGGAGGGCTGCTGGCACCCACCTTGGCTGGCCTGGGGCCTGCGGGCTGGAGGCAGCTCCTGCGTTGAGCATCTGCCCCATGCTGGTCAGTGTGTATCATAGCGACCGGTCATTCCACTGTTCAGTCTATTTGCATATTAGGTTTTTATTATATAGGGTGACATTAGGTCACTTGTCTTTGGATTGAGTTTATTATTGAAATTCTAACTTTCTATCATTCTATTAAATTGTGCTTTCACTGATCATGAAAAAAATCTAATTACTGCAAAACTATGAACCTTCTGTTATTTGTTATCTGTATTTTGTTATGTCAAATTGAGTAGGCATAATAGTATATTGAGGTAAGGTTTTATTATTTTTCGCCAAAATCTATGCATGCTAACATCACAGTATCTGAAATTTAATTACAACAATTTTTAGATTTTTCTTATCGCATTGACTTTTCCTCTTTATCTCCACCTTCTCACCTACTCACCTCAGTAGGATATATTTTCTTCATGTCTTTATTTTTATTTTTTTTATGTCTGTAGTCCCAATCTTTTTCTAGCCAAGATAAGAACGGAAGAGATTGAATATTTAAATGTATAGTGTCTGCCAAGCTTTCTCAATATATTATATTGTTGTGTAATTTCTACTGCTTGGACAGTTAATACATAATCATCAAAGCCATCTTCTAAACTTAAAAAAAAAAATCATACCTGTTTCAGCATTTAGTCTCAGGTTAACCAATAACAATATAAAGAAAGTCTTCATGTGTTTTTAGCCTTTCTGTAGAAAGGCTAACCCGAACCCATAAGGATTTTTATGTGTAAAAGATAAGAACCTAAAATCAGGGAAGGAGAGAAATAAGTTTACTGGTACTTTCCTTTTTATTTGTAAAAGTGAACAATCATTGTCAGAAAGCTGCATTCTTACTCTTCAAATGTAACTTTTTTGTAGCCCAAAGTATATCTTAAGCATTATGAGCTGTAAGGGAGCATTTTGGCCTCGACATTCCCATTTAGGTTCATGAATCTTGTATATACATTTGAGGCTCCACATTGAAATTGTCTAAAAGCATGTTTTCTAATAGGTCACCTATTCCTATTTAAATTGTTATCTAGCCAGAGGTCATAGGTCTAGCCTGTATACTGAGAACTATCACCTCTTTGCATTTAAAACTTTATAAAATAAACAGGATTATCCCTAATATAAATTATTTTCTACTCCCAAGGTACCTTTTCCTGAAAGACTAAAATTAACACCACATGGAACACAAAGGGGTCACCAAAAATAGGTATTAGCTATAATCTGCAAATAGTCTTTTTGCATTAGCATCTGTCAGTGATAGGGAGATAAAAGACATATAGCATGATATCAGCAGACCTTCAATATTCAAAAGTCAATATGAACATTCTGGAACTGAGGAAATGGGCCGGAAATGACCCACCTTTTTCTTCACTTTTCAGGGTAGCTTATGTAATCATCTAAACTAGGTGTCAGCAAACTATGACCTGCCAGCCAGGTCCACCCCAGGAATGGTTTTTCATAGTTTTAAATCTTTGAAGCATATGAAAATAATATTATTACATGACACTTAAGAGTATATGATATTCACCCAGTAGGGAGGTGTGCAATTGATGTTTCTCTCTCTCCCTCTCCCTTCCTCTCTAAATTCAATAAAAACGTTCTTAAGAAATATAAGGTAAGTTTTATTGGAACACAGCCAAACTCACTTGTTTATGTACTGTTTATGACTGCTTTTGCCCTACACTGGCAGGGTTTTTGCAAGAAACCATATGGCTTGAGTAGTTGCAAGAAACCATATGGCTTGTAAGTCCTAAATATTTACTATCTAGGTCATTACAGAAAATTTTTACAGACTCCTGGTCAAGAAAGTGATAATGCGTTACTTCATTCTTCTATTTAAAACCCTTTAGTAGCTTCCTATTGCCTTTGGGATAAATTCTAACTCCTTAATATGTCACCTAAGACCTCTCCAGTCTTATCCCTCTGCTTTCCAGCTACATTATCCTTCTTTCAGTTCTGGGAAATACGTTGTACTCCTTATTATGTCCAGACCATGTTAAGGAGTTTAGGTTTATCCTTACCCCAAATTAGTCAGACATAATAGGAAATACATGAAATTTGGGCTAGAAGTTCCCTTCAAAGCTAGTAACTTTGGAGGGTTTCTTTAAAATGTAAAATAGATAATAATAATAATACAGAACCTACTCATAAGGTTGTTTTGAGTCTCAGTGGGGATAATTTATTGAAAGTTCTTTGTAAAATGGGAAGTACTATACAGATATCATGTGTTATATTACTGTTGAAACAGGACAGCTGTCATTATGACATGGCTATGGCATGAAATAATGAAACCCTGAAACAGGGCATGAATTATAGAAATATAAAGAAGAAGATATTTTGTAAGCAAAATAAACACAATTCAGCAAGCCCTTAGGTGAAAATAAAATTTTTTTATTATAAGAATAAGTACTATAGTAAAAGAAAACAATATCATGAAATATAAAGAACAAAGTAAAAATTCATTTTATATATTTCTATTCAGAAATGAACATTCTTTGCCTCCCCATGTGAATATATACATACACTATACTTTTCATTTGTAAATTGATTTTTTAATAAAAAAATGTGACATAGTTTTCCATATCAAAAAATACAGGTCTCTATCATTACTTTAACCTTTCATTATATTCATTCTAGGAGCTGTACTGGCATGAAAAACAGGCATGTCGCCCTGGCTGGGTGGCTCATTGGTTGCAGCATCATCCTGTATACCCAAAGGTTGCGGGTTTGATACCCAGACAGGGCACATACAAAAGTTTGCAGGTTCAGTCCCCAGTTGGGGTGCATACAGGAGGCAATTGATCAATGTCCTCTCTGAAATTGATGTTTCTCTCTCATATCAGTGTGGAATTTCTCTCTCCCCTTCCTCTCTTTCTCTAAAATCAATTTAAAGCATCCTCTGGTGAGGATTTCTCACACACACACACACACACACAGGAATTTATTTAGCCATAAAAATTAAGGAAATCTTGCCTTTTGCTACAACATAAATGAATCTGGAGGGCATTGTGATAAGTGAAATAAGCTAGATAAAGACAAATATTGTATGATATCATTTATATCTGTAATCTTAGAAAGTACAAAGCTGATGTAATGGAAATAGAGTAGAATGGTAGTTGCTAGGGATGGTTAATGCTCCTCATGTCCTGTTTTTAAAATCTTTTATTATCCCAAGTTCTTGAAAATAGTCTCCTTTTTATTATCTAGAAGTTTTATTACTTTAATGTTAACATTTAAGCCTATGACCTACCTATATTAATTTTTTGGGTATGGCTCAAAATTAATTTCTATGAATACAGGGTGGGGCAAAAGTAGTTTTACAATTGTGAGTATGTGAAACAGAGTTTATTTTTGTATTATTATTTATTAATGATTGTATTATTTCCAAATGAACAACTGTAAATCTACTTTTGCCCCACCATGTATATGACCATTTATTGACAAGACTGTCCTTTGCTTATTGCTTTACAGGACCACCTTTATCATAAACCAAATGCCCATATATGTGTATGTATAGGTCTACTACTAGACTCTGTAACGTTGCACCAGTACCAAACTGTCTTAATTACTGAACTTTATAAGTATATCCAGTAGTGTAAGTCTTCCAGCTTAGTTTAAATGTGTTGTCCTTATTCTAATTTCCTGTGATGGATGCTTAAATCATGGATTTTTCAGCCTTTTTTCTAACATATGCATTCAAGGGTATAGTTTTCTTTCATACATAGCTTTGACTGTGTTCTGATAATTTTTATGTTTTTTTAAATATATTTTATTGATTTTTTTTTTTTTACAGAGAGTAAGGGAGAGGGATAGAGAATTAGAAACATCGATGAGAGAGAAACATCGATCAACTGCCTCCTGCACACCTCCTACTGGGGATGTGCCTGCAACCAAGGTACATGCCCTTGACCAGAATTGAACCTGGGACCCTACAGTCCGCAGGCCGATGCTCTATCCACTGAGCCAAACCGGTTAGGGCTAATTTTTATGTGGTTTTTAAAAATATTTTATATGTTTTTATCATTATCGAGCTTAAAATACTTCTAACACTTTTGTTGTGAAATCTTCTTTGCCCATGGTTTTTTAAAAATACCTTTTCTAATTTCAAACAATGAATATTTCCTAGGAAAACACACACACACACACACACACACACACACACACACACACCCCTTACCCTATTCTGTATTATATCAGTCTTTTGGAAATTTGTTGAAACTTCCTCTATGCCTCATTATATGGTCAGTGGTTAAAATCTCAGTGTACATTGAAAAAAAAAATGTATACTCTGCAGTTTACAGTTGCCAGGAGCAGAGTTCTATATCAAATCAAGTTTGTTAGACTGTTCAATATTTCTGGATCTTCTCTGAGACTAGTATAGTATATTAAAATTTTCTACTGTGATTGTGGACTTGTCTGTTTATCTTTTTTGTTTTAAGTTGTTTAGTTAGGTGCATGCAATTTAGAACTGTCATATTTTCCTGGTATATTGAGCCTTTATCATTATGAAATATTCTTCTATTTCCTAGTAATGCTCTTGCCTTAAAACTTACTTCACTTAAGAGTAGTATACCTACACTAGCTTTATTTCAGTTTGCATATGCTTCATACATCCTTCCTATATTATATATCCACTAGAGGCCCAGTGCACGAATTTGTACAGGTGGGGTCTGGCTGGCCCGGCCCCAATGGGGGCGGATCGGGGCTGGCCCTGTCAGGAGGAGATGGCAGGAGGTTGGCTGGGGGAAGGGGCTGCGGGCAATTGGTTGGCGGGCCCCAACCCCGATTGGGGTTGGGGAGCCGAATGGGGGCAGGGCCAGTCATCGGAGGGGCTGTGGGCAGTGGGCGGGCTGGCCCCAGTCCTGAATGATGTGGGGGGGCGCCGATTGGGGGACCAGCAGCCTGGGGGAGGGGCAATGGGTGATTGGCAGGCCAGCTCTGCCCCTGATGGGGTGGGCGGGGACAATCTGGGGTGGGCTGGATGGGGGGAGGGGCTGCAGGCCAATCAGGGTGGTGGGGGCCAATCGGGGGCATGGCCAGCCAGGAGGAGGGGCTGCAGGCCAATCAGGGTGGTGGGGGCCAATCGGGGGCATGGCCAGCCAGGAGGAGGGGCTGCAGGAGGTTGGCTGGCCAGCCTCACCCCCTCTTGGGGTCAGGGATGCGATCAGGGGTGAGGCGGCTGGAGGGAGGGGCTATAGGAAGTTGGCCGCCCAGCCCCGCCCCCTATTGGGGTGGGGGGGTGCAATCAGGGGAGGACAGCCACGGGGAGGGGCTGCAGGCCTATCATGGTGGGGCAGGCTGATCGGGGGTGGGACTGGTCGAGGGGAAGGGAGGGGGCATTTGGCTGGAGGCCAGCTCTTGATAGGGAGAGTCTGATCGGGGCAGGCTGGCAGTGGGGAGGAGCCACAAGGTTGGCTGGCCAGCCCCACCCCCTGATCAGCCGGTTCACTGGCCACAGTGGGTGTCATAGCAACTGGTCATTATGGTTGTTAAGGCCATTACGGTCGCTGGCTTTTTATATATATAGATGTTTCCTTATACTTATTAGATCTCTTATAAGCAATATAGAGTTGGATATTTTTAATCATCTCTCACAATTTTTGTCTTTAATTGGATTACTTAATTAAAATATTATATAAATGATAGTACAATTGTGTTTGTCCCACCCTCTTTTCTATATGTCCCTCCTATTCTGTCCTTTTATCTAGTTAGATATCTTTTCCTTTTCTGTATCAACTATATTATTCTATTTTCCCTTTTAATAGTTTATTAATTACATATTTACTATAATTTTTAAAATCCAACACACAGACTTTATTCAACTTTCACCCATTGTTTTACTTGTGCTCTTTATTTAGAATTCTTCAGGTGTAGGATCCAATCCAAGATCACCTGTTGCATTTCAGTTGTCATGTCTCTTTAGCCTTCCTTCATCCGGGTCAGTCTTATTCTTTATCGTCTCATCTTAGACATTTTGAAGTGAAGGGGCCAGTTATTTTGTAGAATGTCCCTCAAGTTGGGTTCGTCTGATACTTTATTAGATTCAGGCTATGCTTAGGTAGCAGGGATAGCTCAGAAGTGACACTGTTTTTCTCATTGATCCTATCAGGTGGCAGGTGACTGTAACTTGTTCCCATATTGGTGATGTTAACTTCAATCACTAAGTTTGGGACTTGTCCTCAAGTTTCTCTACTATAAAGTTACTATTTTCCCCTTTGTAATAAATAACCTGTAGAACAAGCATGTCAAACTCGAGGCTGGTGGGCCACAGGCCTTGTTTATTTAAACCCACCAGCCGTGAGTTTGACATGCTTGCTGTAGAAGATTATTTGAAGTTATGTGCATATCCTGCTCCTTATAGGACACTGATGGATATTGCCTGAATCAAATTACTATAATGATTGCCAGATAGTGATTTTTAAACTCTGTCATTTCTTCTGCATTTATTAGTTAACAGTTTACTGTAAGCGTTGTTCCTTCTCCCATATTTATTTACTTCTGTCAATGTGGATCCATGGATTCTGATTTTACACAATGGGTTATAATCCATTACTTATTTTGATGCTCAGATTGTCCCAGATTTGATCAGTGGGCACTCCTTCAGTTGGCTTCCATGCCTGTTGTTATTTGAGCACATTCTTACTTCTGGCAGAAGGTGGTTGTCCAGGTTACTTTCTCAGCCCCCAGCCCTGGACTCAGCCATTTTACTATGGACCCCTTGTTCTTTTTAGTGGGGAATGATATTAAAACCCAAATTCTGGAAGCTAGGTGTGCTCAATGTCACCGAGGTGTCATTGCTCATGTCCTTTCAGTGGACAGACTGGGGAAAATAGCCATTTCATATTATTCTTGCCTTTCAACATTTTATATTTATAGCTCCTTTCTCTCATCATGAAAAGTCTGGCTCCTAACAAAATCTATGTTTACTTCTTTGCTCAACTCTACAATACACATAAACTTGTTTCAGAATTACTATATTCGCACCACTATTAACAATAAATATACTAGCCTATTGAATCAAATCTAAGGTGGGTTTTTTGTTTGTTTGTTTGTTTTTTGCAGTTCTGGTCCCTTTATCTCCAGACTGAAGGGACTAAAAGTACCATAGCAAAAGTTATCTGGATTCTTTCTTTTCCACTTTTCTTTAATGTAGTTGTTATCCTTTCGGTGTATAGTTAAGTTTGTTTGTTTCCAACTTTGAAGTTTAAAAAATTCCTTGTTCATTTAACTTTTGGTGTTCTAATTATGATGTGTCTTGGTGTGGTCCTCTTTGGGTTCATCTTGTTTGGGACTGTCTATGCTTCCTGGGCCTGGATATCGGTTTCCTTTACCAGGTTGGGTAAGTTTTCAGCCATTATTTCTTTAAATAGGTTCTCTGTCCCTTTCTCTATCCTTTCTCCCTTTTCCCTCTCTCTTCTCTTTCATGGTGCAAATGTTGATATGCTTGATGTTGTCCCAAAGGTCCCTTAGACTATCCTCATTTCCTCTTTTTTTTTTTCTGTTCTGATTGGGTGTTAACCACTACCTTGTTTTTCAAATTGCTGATTGGACCCACTGTTTCATCTAATCTGCGCTATTGATTCCATCTAATGTAGTCTTCATTTCTGATTGGTTCTTTTTTGTTTTCTATCTCCTTTTTTATATTTCTTATCTCTTTGTTGAAGTTTTCTCTGAGAGCATTGAGCATCCTCATACCCATTGTTTTGCACTTCTTACCTGATTGCTTGTCTCCTATAATTTTTTTTCTCTTGATTAATGTATTTTTGATGGGTCTTTTTGTTGTTGTTTAAGGTCATCTGGTCTTATTTCTTTCCTCTTTTTTAATGTATTTGTTTATTTCTAAGTATTTTGGGCATACAATATTATATTTTATAGTAGTTTCAGGTGTACAACATAAGTATTCTACATTTTTATATCTTACAATGTGCTCACCCTACTAATTCTAGCAATCATCTGTCACCATGCAAACTTACCACAATATTGTTGACTATATTCCCCTTCACCCTTTTCACCCACCTCTGGCAACCATCCATTTGGTCTCTGTTTCTGTAAGTTTGTTTTTCTAATTTTAAAAAACGGAATGTTGGATATAGTGTTATTTTGCCTTCAGAAAGAATTTGCCTTTGCTCTGGCAGTTAGTTAGGGCAAAGGTTAAACACCACCATTGTAGGATTGAGTTTATTTGAACCTGAGCTTCAGTCTGAGAGCTGGTTTGTTTCCACTTGATACTTATATCAAGAGGGTAGCCCCTCAGGAATCCTAATTGAAAGCCCAGCCTCCTCCACAGGCCCTAGAGTATAACTTTGTACCCTCAGCCCATCGACTCTACCTGAAATTTTCTGCAGTTTCTTAACTTCTCAAGCTCTACTTTCTGCTAAGTTTCTCAGCCTATTGGCCGCCAATTACAAAGCAAAAGCAGCACCAAATGTTAAGCTTATAATCTGGGTTTTGCTTCTGTCTAGGATCTTGGTCCTTTAAATACTCACTATATTTCTCTGATGTATTTAAACAAAATTTTTAAAAGTATTTCATCCAACTGTTCTGGTTGCTCTCAGCAAGAATATTGGTCTGATATATCCTTATCTGGATAACTAGAATCGGAAACTCTGCGATATATTTTTGGAAGGTGAGTGAAGTATTAAACTTGGCACTGGCTGCTTTCCGATTCTAGATAACTCCCTGCAGTATGGTACTTATGGTATGTTTGAACTATTAATTACTAAGAGACTTAAATGTCACAAATTCTACATTTAAGCATGACATGTCATAAATTTTATGCCAAAATGGATCAAATGAAATTATATAAAGTGTGTTTACTAGGGTTTATCACTTGGTTATATTGAAAGTGCTAAAGAGAAAGACCTAATTTTTTCACATTTTAACTAATTTTCAAGAAAATAAATACATTTTCAGGTCCTTAATAATTGTTTTAATCTTATAAAATTAACAATGCAAATCTTTCCCTTTCATAAGAGTAGAAGATATTGGTGTTTATGCCTGCTTAAAATTTACAGTCTGTCTTGCTCAAGGGCATGCCAGGTGCTTTGTAATTACCAGCAAAAGAAAAATTATTTTATATCACAGAATTAAAGGAGTTAATTCTTTTTTAATATATTTTATTGATTTTTTACAGAGAGAAAGGGAGAGGGATAGAGAGTTAGAAACATCGATGAGAGAGAAACATCGATCAGCTGCCTCCTGCACACCCCTACTGGGGATGTGCCCACAACCAAGGTACATGCCCTTGACCGGAATCGAATCTGGGACCCTTGAGTCCGCAGGCCGACGCTCTGTCCAATGAACCAAATCAGTCAGGGCGGGAGTTAATTCTTTTTGATGACCTGCAAACTGCCAGGCATTATGCCAAAGGCTTTCTATAAGTTACCTTATTTCATTTCCATAATAATCCTAATAGGTATAAATAACTCTGTTGAAGAATTCTATACCTATGTTACAGTTGATAAAACTGAACACATTTTCCTCACCAATTTTTCTCCTGGTTAGGGTCCCATTTTCTTACTTATTCTCATGTCTAGTATATCTATTAGAAGCTGGATTTTATGAATTTTGAGTTAAGTGCTGGATTTTGTTGTATTCCATTAAATAGTATAAAGTTGGGAATATTTTTGCACTCATCTGTAGCCGTAGAAATCCAAGTTGGATTTTGTTGGGATGACTCCAGTAGTATGATAGCGTTGTATGACAAGGCATCCCCAACCTGGAGTCAACCATATGTATCTACAAGTTGTTTTGATTTTAGTAGGAAAGAGTCAGTAAGATTCAGAGAGTGGGTGCTAGGGTGCTTAGTTCACTGAGCTGCTATTGTTTTCCATGGAAAAGAGCGAGAACAATGATAGTCAGACTTTTTTGTATAGGACCAGATAGTATTTTAGGCTTTGCAAGCCATGCAGTCTTTGTCACAACTATTCAACTCTACCATTGTAGTTTGAAAGCAGACAACAGGCAATATATGAATAAATGAATATGGCTGCATTTTAATAACATTTTATTTGCAATAATTCACTGTAGGTTGGGTTTGGTTCATAAGGTATAATTTGCTGACCTTGTTATACAACATTTATAGAAAATGGTTGCTGGCTATTTCTACAAATATTATTCCTATTAGCATAATCATGAAAACATTTTAAGATTTTTTTTGCAATTCCTGATCTTAAAGATATCCCTCAAAAGATAAAATATGTCTATATTTTAAATAGACTTGAAATAGCTTTTTGCATGAAGTTATGCTATAAATTTGATATACTGAGTCCATTAATTTTGTTTTTGATATTTGAGGAATACTTTTTGTTTTTATTTTATAACTGGTTCTAAAATCAGATCTTTAAAAATGGTGCATTCCATGAGGGATAGTTTCAGTCTTTGCATTCTTTACATTTTTCCTCTCCTTCTCCCTTAAGCTGCCACTTTTGGTTTATCCTTCATTTATAGAAAATATATATGCATATATATTAATCTATGCCCCTGTTGATTTTTAATAAAACCTCTGTTTTAGTAGCATACTAAATACATTGTTTGGTTGTTTTTAATTCAAAATATCCTGGGGATCACTCCATAGCATTTTTATAGTAAGATTGGAATATTTTTTTTTTACATTTTAATTTCTTTATTGGTTAAGGTATTACATATTTGTCCTTATCCCCCCATTACCTTCCCAAACTTCCCCCACTCATGCCCTCCCCCTCCCCCCACTGTCTGTGTCCACTGGTTAGGCTTATATGCATGCATACAAGTCCTTTGGTTGATCTCTCCCCCTTAATCCTCCCCTCACCTACCTTCCCTCTGAGGTTTGACAGTCTGATCAGTGCTTCCCTGTCTCTGGATCTGTTTTTGATCATTAGTTTATTATTTCCCATAGATGAGTGAGATCATGTGATACTTATCTTTCCCTGACTGGCTTATTTCACTTAGCATAATGCTCTCCAGCTCCATCCATGTTGTTGCAAATGGTAGGAATTCCTTCTTTTTTAGCGCAGCGTAGTATTCCATTGTCTAAATGTACCATATGCTGATGGGCACTTAGGCTGTTTCCAAATCTTAGCTATGGTAAATTTTGCTGCTATGAACATAGGGGCACATATATCCTTTCTGATTTATGTTTCTAGCTTCTTGGGATATATCCCTAGAAGTGGTATTACTGGGTCAAATGGGAGTTCCATTTTTAGTTTTCTGTGGAAACTCCATACTGTTCTCCACAGTGGCTGCACCAGTCTGCATTCCCACCAGCAGTGCACGAGGGTTCCTTTTTCTCCGCATCCTCACCAGCACTTATCATTTGTTGATTTGTTGATGATAGCCATTCTGACAGGTGTGAGATGGTACCGCATTGTCGTTTTGATTTGCATCTCTCTGATAATGACTTTGAGCATGTTTTCATATGTCTCTTGGCCTTCCTTCTGTCTTCTTTCGAAAAGTTTCTAGTTAGGAACATTGCCCATTTCTTGATTGGATTGTTTATCTTCCTTTTGTTGAGTTGTATAAGTTCCCTGTAAATGTTGGAGATTAAACCCTTATCAGTGATAACATTGGCAAATATGTTCTCCCATACAGTGGGCTTTCTTGTTTTGTTGATGGTTTCTTTTGCTGTGCAAAAGCTTTTTATTTTGATGTAGTCCCATTTGTTTATTTTCTCTTTATTTTCCATTGCCCTAGCAGCAGTATCAGTGAAGAAGTTCCTTCGGCATATGTCTGAGATTTTGCTGCCTGTGGATTCCTCTAGTATTTTATGGTCTTATGTTTAAGTTCTTTATCCATTTTGAGTTTATTTTTGTGTATGGTGTAAGTTGGTGGTCTAGTTTCATTTTTTTGCATGTATCTGTCCAATTTTCCCAACACCATTTATTGAAGAGACTGTCTTGATTCCGTTGTATGTTCATGTCTCCTTTGTCAAATATTAATTGGGCATAGTGGTTTGGGTCGATTTCTGGGTTCTCTATTCTATTCCATTGATCTATATGTCTGTTCTGGTGCCAGTACCAGGCAGTTTTGAGAACAGTGGCTTTGTAATACAGCTTGAAATCTGGTATTGAGATCCCACCTACTTTGTTCTTCTTTCTCAGGATTGCTCTAGCTGTTCGTGTTCTTTTTTTATTCCAGATAAATTTTTGGAAAGTTCGTTCTAAGTCTGTGAAATATGTTGTTGGTATTTTAATGGGGAGTGCACTGAATCTATAGATTGCTTTGGGTAGTGTGGACATTTTAATGATGTTGATTCTACCAATCCATGAACATGGTATGTTCTTCCATCTGTTTACGTCTTCCTCTATCTCTTTTTTCAGTGTCCTGTAGTTTTCCGCGTATAGGTCTTTTACCTCCTTAGTTAAGTTTATTCCTAGGTATCTTAACTTTTTTGGTGCGATGGTAAATGGGATTGCTTTTTCAGTCTCTCTTTCTGTAAGTTCGCTATTGGTGTATAGAAATGGCATAGATTTCTTGGCGTTAATTTTGTATCCTGCTACATTGCCAAATTCATTTATTAAGTCTAATAATTTTTTGATGGAGTCTTTAGGGTTTTCTTTTTTTTAATTTTTAAAAAAGAATATATTTTTTTAATTTATTTTTTTTGTTTGAAGTATTACAAATAGTAGTGTGTGTGTATGTGTGTGTATATATATATATATTTTCCCCATTGACCTCCCCCAGCTTCCCCTACCCCCCAATACATGCCTTCACCTGCCCGCCCTCCCCCCACCCCCGTGTCTTGTATCCACTGGTTGTGCTTATATGCATGCGTACAAGTCCTTTGGTTGATCTCTTACAGCCCCCTCGCCCAACCTCCCCTGCCTTCCCAATGTAGTTTGACAGTCTGTTCGATACTTCTTTGCTTCTGTATCTATTTTCCCTCCATTTCTTTCCTTTAAAAAAATTTGCCTCTGCAGACTAGAAATGAACATATAATAACAAAACAAAAAAAATAGTAGTAAAAAATGTTTGAGTCCCAATTTCAATGTCCAACAGTTCTGAGTCCCCGTTTCAATGTCTAACAGTTCCTTATGTGTACATGTCAGCAATGATATCTGGATGGTGGGCACATGGTGGAAATGTAGGTCCGACCCTCTCTGGTTTGGTCTTAGGCAACCTGCAGCAGTGCACAGCTGCTGACTGCTTGCGTGGCAAGGTGTTGTCAGTGTCTTCCATCTCTGGACTGTTTTTCCACTTGTCTTCGTGGTTGGAGCACACCTGTCAATTCCTCTCTGTTGCAGGAATCCACATGGTCTTGGAGTTGTTTTCTGAAGATATATAAACATATTCTTGACCAAAAGTTAATAAAGGAATCCTTTCTATATAATTGATTTGGGATCCTTTTTATTTTTGCCCAAACGATTTTTCTTTGTCTTATTTAGACACCATGTGTGTTTTTCATGGGTGTCTTGCTGTTAGCATTACAAATGAAAATTAATTTTGTAAAGTAAATATTTTCTAGATGTCATTTACTTATAGGATATTTTTCCTTACATGATATTATCCTACTATCCCCCCCCTTTTTTTTGATTAATGGTGGTTTTTGTAAATTTTATAATGCAGTCTTGATAACTTTAAATTTTAATTTATTTTTTTTTGCCCAAAAATGTGACTGCTTTAGGTTCATTGCATGTTCAGGAATTTTACCATGAGATGAACTATCAATAGAAATTTTAGTTATTACTTTAAGAATAGCTTTTTGTCCAGTACAATTAAATTTACTTGAATATTCACTTATTTCAATTAGCCTGTTTAAATTAATCTGAAAACTATTATTTTACTGTCAAATTTAATACTCTACCAACAATCTTAGTTTACCCTGTAAATTTTAGTGGGAAGGATTATTTGCATTCTTGAGTAGGCCCTGAGCATTCCTGATGCTAGGCTGAATTTAGATATAGGGCAGCTGCTGTCGGCCAAGTCTCTTGCCTCTTGCTTGGGTCCCGATCTGAGCTGGCCCAAGTCTCTTTCTGTTGCCTGGGTCCCGATCTGAGCTGGGTGTGGGAAGTGCGAAGCAGCCATGGGGGCAGGAGACCTCCCTCAGAAGGGGCGAGGGTTCAAGCCCCTGCAATGTTGGGGGGTGAGGGTCTGTGCCCCACTTCTGTTGCCCCCCAAGTTCTCTCCTGATGGTCCCTCTGCGACTGTGCCTGTCTTAGGTTGTTCCTTCCCTGAGGAATCTTGCCCATCTCTGGCTAACCAGCCATCCTCTGGGGCCAAGCAGGGTGATGTGAGGTTCAGTTCTGTCTCCTTGGTAGCCTATGCCCCCGTGGCCTCCACGCCCAGCTCCTGCCTTGGGAACCCCTGGCCTGCTGGCGGGATCCCGGTGCTGATCACATATTTCGGGGAACTCGGGTTTCTTCTCGAGTGAGGGCCCAGCTCACACGATTGGGCGTGAGATAGATCCATGGTACCAGCCACCACGAGGCTTCAAGCTCAGCATGAACAGAAAGCTCAGGCAACAGCTAAGGACAATTGGAATGTGAGAAGAGGGTCCCTTTTGGCACAAAGGGCAAGAGGGGCCAATATAGGATGCTCAAGTGCCTTCCCAGTGCCTTAATTCCTTCTGAAAGGGATTAAATCCTTTCATGTCCTTTTTTTTTTTTTAAATTACTGCCAACCATTCAAAGAATTCGTTTGTAAGTTTGTTTGGGATAATTGTACAATATGCTGTTGTAAAATATCTAAAATTATAATGACATTGTAGAATAATATCATGTAAGGATATTCTTTGCTCTAGGCCCTGGCAATTCCATTTCAACCTGGCTGTCAATTTCTTTTTGTAACTTTATATAAACTTTGTCAGGGAGGCAAAAACACAAATTACGTATTTTAGTTCAAGAGGCCAAATATATTAACTTTCAATTACAATCCTTATGACTTTTGAAGGAAACTTCTCTTTGTTTCCTTCCAAAATAATTTTCAGGCTACAGAGAGTTTCATTTAAAAATCTTTGTCACATGAAAAAATTTCTCTTAAGATTATTGTGACCACTAGTATGGTCTGGATTTAGTATTTTATTTTTATTTTATAGTTTTTTAATTAATTTTTTTTAATTTTTACTTTTTTACATGTGTCCTTATTCCCCCATAACACCCCCTCCCCACTTATGCCCCGCCCCCTTGTTGTCTGTGTCCATTGATTAGGTACATATGCATGCATACAAGTCCTTTGGTTGATCTCCCCACCTTACCCCCACCCTCCCCTTCCTTACCTGAGGTATGATGTTCTGGTCGACGTTTCTCAGCCTCTGGATCTGTTCTTATTCATCAGTCTATGCCATGCATTATATTCCACAATGAGTGAGATCATGTGATACTTATCTTTCTCTGCCTGGTTTATTTCACTTAACGTAATAGTCTCCATCTCCATCCATATTGTTGCAAATGGTAGGAACTTCTTCTTTTTTACCGCAGCATAGTATCCCATCGTGTAGATGTACCACAGTTTTTTAATCCACTCATCTGTTGATGGGCATTTAGGCTGTTTCCAAATCTTGGCTATGGTGAATTGTGCTGCTATGAGCATAGGGATGCATATTTCCTTTCTGATGCGCGTTTCTAGATTCTTGGGATATATTCCTAGAAGTGGGATCACTGGGTCAAATGGGAGTTCCATTTTGAGTTTTTTGAGGAAACTCCATACTGTTCTCCACAGTGGCTGCTCCAGTCTGCATTCCCACCAGCAGTGCAAATGAGTTCCTTTTTCTCCGCATCCTCGCCAACACTTGTCGTTTGTTGATTTGTTGATAAAAGCCATTCTGACAGGTGTGAGATGGTACCTCATTGTTGTTTTGATTTGCATCTCTCTGATGATTAGTGACTGTGAGCAGGTTTTCATATGTCTCTTGGCCTGCCTTCTGTCTTCTTTCGAAAAGTGTCTTATTTAGATCAGTTGCCCATTTTTTGATTGGGTTGTTTATCTTCTTTTTGTTAAGTTGTATGAGTTCTCTGTATATGTTGGAGATTAAACCCTTATCAGTGATAACATTGGCAAATATGTTCTCCCATGCAGTAGGCTTTCTTGTTGTTTTATTGATGGTTTTCTTTGCTGTGCAAAAGCTTTTTATTTTGATGTAGTCCCATTTGTTTATTTTCTCTTTAGCTTCCATTGCCCTAGGAGTACTATCAGTAAAGAAGTTCTTTTGGCAGATGTCCGAGATTTTGCTGCCTGTGGATTCCTCTAGTATTTTCATGGTTTCCCGTCTTATGTTTAAATCCTTGATCCATTTTGAGTTTATTTTTGTGTATGGTGTAAGTTGGTGATCTAGCTTCATTTTTTTGCATGCATCTGTCCAATTTTCCCAACACCATTTGTTGAAGAGACTGTCTTGACTCCATTGTATTTTCGTGCCTCCTTTGTCAAATATTAATTGAGCATAGTGGTTTGGGTCAATTTCTGGGTTCTCTATTCTATTCCATTGATCTATATGTCTGTTCTTGAGCCAGTACCAGAGTGTTTTAAGAACAGTGGTTTTGTAATACAGCTTGAAATCTGGTATTGAGATCCCACCTACTTTGTTCTTCTTTCTCAGGATTGCTCTAGCTATTCAGGTTCTTTTTTTATTCCAGATAAATTTTTGGAAAGTTCATTCTAGGTCTGTGAAATATGTCGTTGGTATTTTAATGGGAAGTGCATTGAATTTATAGATTGCTTTGGGTAGTATGGACATTTTGATGATGTTGATTCTACCAATCCATGAACATGGTATGTTCTTCCATTTGGTTATGTCTTCCTCTATCTCTTTTTTCAGTGTTGTGTAGTTTTCTATGTATAGGTCTTTTACCTCTTTAGTTAAGTTCATTCCTAGGTATCTTAATTTTTTTTGGTGCAATGGCAAATGGGATTGCTTTTTTAGTCTCTCTTTCTGTAAGTTCACTATTGGTGTATAGAAATGCCATAGATTTCTTGGCATTAATTTTGTATCCTGCTACATTGCCAAATTCATTTATTAAGTCTAATAATTTTTTGATGGAGTCTTTAGGGTTTTCTATGTACAGTATCATATCGTCTGAGAATAAGGACAGTTTTACTTCCTCTTTTCCAATTTGGATGCCTTTTATTTCTTCTTCTTGTCTGATAGCAATGGCTAGTACTTCCAGTTCTATGTCGAACAGGAGTGGTGAGAGAGGGCATCCCTATCTTGTCCTGTTTTTAGGGGAAGTGGCTTTAGTTTTTGTCCATTGAGTGTGACGCTGGCTGTGGGTTTGTCATATATGGCTTTTATGATGTTGAGGTATGATCCTTCTATTCCCACCTTGCTGAGAGTTTTTATCAAGAAAAGCTGTTTGATTTTGTCAAATGCTTTTTCTGCATCAATTGATATGATTATGTGATTTTTCTCCCTCAATTTGTTTATGTGATGTATCACATTTATTGATTTGCGGATATTGTACCATCCTTGCATCCCTGGGATAAATCCTGCTTGGTCATGGTGTGTGATCTTTCTGATGTACTGCTGGATCCGATTTGCTAGAATTTTGTTGAGGATTTTGGCATCTATGTTCATGAGGGATATTGGCCTGTAATTCTCTTTCATTGTGTTATCTTTATCTGGTTTTGGTATTAGGGTGATGCTGGCGTCATAGAATGAGCTTGGAAGTGTTCCTTCCTCTTGAAATTTTTGGTATAGTCTGAGGAGGATAGGTTTTAGTTCTTCCTTGAATGTTTGGTAAAACTCTCCTGTGAAGCCGTCTGGCCCTGGGCTTTTGTTTGCTGGAAGCTTTTTGATGACTGCTTCAATTTTTTCCATAGTTACTGGCCTATTGAGATTTTTAGAATCTTCCTGATTGAGTTTTGGAAGGTTGTATTTTTCTAGGAATATGTCCATTTCCTCCAGGTTGTCTACTTTGTTGGAATAGTGTTGTTCATAATATTTTTTAACAATCCTTTGTATTTCTTTGGGGTCTGTTGTTATTTCACCTCTTTCATTTCTGATTTTGTTTGAGTCCTCCCTTTTTGCCTCTTTGTGAGCGTGGCTAGAGGTTCATCAATCTTGTTTATCCTTTCAAAGAACCACCTCTTGGTTTCATTGATCTTTTGTATTGTTTTGGGTTTTTTTTTTATCTCTATGTCATTTATTTCTGCTCTAATCTTTATTATCTCCTTCCTTCTGCTCACTCTGGGCTTTTCTTGTTACTCTCTAATTCTTTGAGATGTAGCATTAGATGACTTATTACCATTTTTTCTTGTTTTTTTTTGAGGTAGGCCTGTAGAGCTATAAACTTCCCTCTCAGGACTGCTTTCATTGTGTCCATTGGTTTTGGATTGTTGTGTTTTTATTGTCATTAGTTTCCAGAATGTTTTTAATTTCTTCTTTGATCTCATTGGTAACCCAATCAATATTTAATAACATGGTATTCAGCTTCCAAGTGTTTGAGTGTTTTGGATTGTTTTTATTGCAGTTTATTTCTAATATTATACCATTGTGGTCTGAAAAGATGCTTGGTATGATTTCAGTCTTCTTGAATTTGGGGAGACTTTGCTTGTGGCCCAATATGTCCTCTATTTTTGAAAATGTTTCATGTGCACTTGAGAAGAATGTATATTCCACTGCTTTGGGATGAAATGTTCTGAAGATGTCAATTAAGTCCATCTGATCTAGTGAGTCATTTAGGATTGTTGTTTCTTTGCTGATTTTTTTGTCTAGAGGATTTACCCAGTGATGTCAGTGGTGTATTAAAGTCCCCTACTATGATTGTATGGTTGTCAATCTCTCTCTTGATATCTTCCAGATTTTTTATTTATTTGGGTGCTCCTGCATTGGGTGCATATATGTTTATCAGAGTTATATCCTCTTGTTGTATTGATCCCTTTAGTATTATGAAGTGGCCTTCCTTATCTCCTGTTATGGCCTTCACTTTGTCAGATGTAAGTATTGCTACCCCAGCTTTTTTTTTCATTTCCATTTGCCCCAAAGATATTTTCCATCTATTCATTTTCAGTCAGTGTGAATCCATTGTTCTGAGGTGGGTTTTTTTGTAGGCAGCATATATTTGGGTCATGTTTTTTTATTCATTCAGCCACTTGATGTCTTTTGATTGGAGCATTTAATCCGTTTACGTTTAAAGTTATTATTGAAAGGTACTTGTTTGTAGCCATTTTTATTTTTTGAGGCAGTGTTCCTTCTTACCTTTTGTTTCTTCTTTTTACAGTATTCCCTTTAGCATGTCTTGCATTGCTGGCTTGGTAGTGATAAACTCCATTAGCCATTTTTTGTCTGCGAAGTTCCTGATTTCCCCTTCAATTTTGATTGATAGTCTTGCTGGATAGAGTATTCTTGGATTCAGTCCCTTGCTTTGCATCACTTTGTATATATCCTTTCATTCCCTTCTAGCTTGATGTGTTTCTGTTTGTTGAGAAATCATTTGATAATCTGATGGGGTATCCTTTGTAGGTAACTTTCTGTCTCTCTCTTGCAGCCTTTAAGATTCTCTCTTTGTCTTGAACATTTGCCATCATAATTATGATGTATCTTGGTGTGGGTCTTTTGGGTTCATCTTGCTTGGGACTCTCTATACTTGAGTAACTTTTTTCTTCCCCGTATCAGGGAAGTTTTCTGTCATTATTTCTTCAAATAAATTTTATAATCCTTGCTGCTCTTCTTGTCCTTCTGGGAGCCCTGTAATACATATGTTATTTCGTTTTGCATTGTCCCAAAGCTCCTTAGGCTCTCCTCCTGCTTTTTAATTTTTTTCTCTAGTTGCTGTTCAGATTGGGCTTGTTTCTGTACCTGATCTTCTAACTCACTAATTCGGTCCTCTGCTTCTTCCAGTCTACTGTTGAAGCCTTCCATGGTGTTTTTGATTGTAGCTATATCATTTTTCATTTCTTTCTGATTTTTGCATAGGTTGTTGATTTTTTCGTCCATCCGGTGTATGAACTGTATGACCATTACTCTGAATTCTTTTTCTGTCATGTTGCATGCTTCCATTTCACTTATTTCCTTTTTTGGCGATTCCTCCTTTTCTTTCCTCTGGGGATTGCTTCATTGTCTTCCATTCTGACTATCACCAGAAGGTTCAAATGTCGAGTTGTGGGCCCTGGGCCATGTGCAGTGGGAGTTTTGCACCCCCAAGTGTCACTGAAGACCTCTGATACCAAGATGTGCGGTTGCTGTGGGTTGGTGGGAGCCACGCTCGCCCTGGGTCAGAGTCACAGGTGCTTAGTGTGGCCTCATGTGTGCACCTAGAATCAGGGACTAGTGTGGCCTGCACCACATCAAAACAGAGGACGCACTGGCGTGTGCCAAAAATCAAAGAACTCTATTGCGTGTCAGGAGTCAGAGGCTCCCTGTGTCCATGCTGAGAATCGAGTATCAGAGTCTCTGTTGCTTGGTGCTACCTCGCACTGAGGATCAGGGTCCCTGTGTGCACATGTGCCAAGAATTGGAGTCACTGGCTCTTAGTGTGAATGTACTGGGAATCAGGGATCCCAGACGCATGCAATGAGGAACAGAGTCTAGTCACTGGTGCTCATTGCTGCCTCTTGCGTGGAGATTCAGGGTCCCTGGTTGGCTTGGGAGACCAGGTTGCTCAGTCACACTGTGTTGGCAGGAGGTCCACTTCTGCCCTGCGGTAAACAGCCTTCTGTGTGTGCTTGCCCTGAATCAAAGTCAGGTAGCACTGCCACTTAGTGTGGGTGTGGGTCTGGTCATGCAGGTGTGCACAGTGGAAAACTCCCCGTGACCATGCACCCAGGCTCAAATTCAGCTTTGCCTCCCTGTGTGGGCACAGGGTCTTGTCGTGGGGAACAAACTCCCCAAGTCTGCATATCCAGGTTCAAATTCAGTGTAGCCTCTCTGCTAAGGTGCAGGGTCTGGTCATGGGAAACAAACTCCCCGGGTTTGCACCCCCAGGCTCAAATTCAGTGCTATCTTCCTGCGTGGGTGCAGGATCTGGTCGCAGAAAACAATCTCTCCAAGGTCGTGCGCCTCTGCTCAAATCAGGACTGCCTCCCTGCCTGGGCGCGGAGACTAGTCACAGGAAACAAATTCCCAGAGTTCGCAAGTCTGGGCTCAAGTTCAGCACTGTCTCCCTGCCCTGCCTGGGCATGGGATCTGGTCACAGAAAACTACCTCCCTAAGGATGAGCAGCTAGGCTCAGATTCAGCTCAGTCTCCCTGCCTGGGCATGGAGACGAGTTATGGGAAACAAATTCTCAGAGTTTGCAAGTCCGGGCTCAAGTTCTGCGCTGTCTCCCTGCCCTGCGTGGGCGCAGGACCTGGTCACAGAAGACCACCTCCCTAGGGGTGAGCGGCTAGGCTTGAATTCCTCTCAGGCTCCCTGCCTAAGCGCAAGGACTAGTCGCGGAAAACAAACTTCCCATGTCCGACACCAAGGTTTAAAGTCAGGCAGAGTCGCCACTGCTTTGTGTGTGCAGAAAGCCTTATTGTGCGCCTGGGGTCTGGTAGTTTCTATGTTGCTGCCGTGGGGGCGGCGCGGGAGGGGGACTGGCTTTGTGACTCAGAGTCTGCGGCTGTGGTGCCTGGAGTCCTGGTGTCCCTGGGTCTGCAGCTGTGGTGGCAGGTCTTCTACCAGAGTGGTTGTAGGGTCCTGGTTTGCTTCCAAGACCAGACTGGGTGTTGGTGAGGCTAGGATTCTAGTCTCAAGCGGTTCTGTTCTTCAAGATGGTGTGGTCTCTGTGCCACCAGTGTCCTCCCTGGAGTGTTTGCGGCAGCAGCGGGGTTTTGCCGTCTAAGACTGCCCAGATTGGCAGCCCCCTGGAAGAACTGCAGGGTCTAACTGTCCCTATTTCACTCACACACATGTCCACACACACCTCTATCGCTCCCTCACTCTCTCACACACTCTCCTTCCCTACCTTCCTGCCGGTCACCATCTTTTCCTGGAATATTTTTTAAGATTATGATAATAATATAGTTGACTCTTGAAAACTTAGGGTTAGGGACCAACTCTTCATGCAGTAAAAAAAAAAATCTGCATATAGCTTTTGACTCCCCAAAAAACTTAACTACAGTTAGCCCACAGCATCCACAGGGAATTGGCTCCATGATCCTTTGGGGATGCTCAAAACCCTTATATCAAAAAGCACAGAACAATGCATACAGTTGGCCCTATGCATCTGCAGATTCCCAATCATGGACCAAAAATACGGTTTTCAATCCGTGTTAGGTTGAATCCATGGATGTGAAACCTGTAAATACAGAGGGTTGATTATATTTATTGAAATAAGTGGACCCATGCAGTTCAAATCTGTGTTGTTCAATGGTATATAAAACAGTGGAATAAATATGGAAACATAGTGAAATATGAATGATTTTTACTAAAAAGCTAAATGGCTAAAAATTAATTCAAAATAAGTGAATTTAAATAGTCTAGTAGCCCCAAAGAGAAAATTTAAACAAACCCAAAATATAACTCTAGAAAAGAAATCATATGTTTTATTTATGAGTTCTATGAAAACTTCCAAAAACTTAGTCTAACATGAAGGCATGTGCCATTCCAAGTAAATTCATTTGGTAACAAAATATAAGTTCTTCCCATATATTTTCATATTTAAAAGGATTATTCATTGTTCTTACTTATATAAGAAAATATGAAATAATATATAAACATTAAGAACTAATTACTAAAATTTATATCAATATAACTATGATATAAAGTATTTAATATACTTGCTTATCTTGAAATTTATTTTTTCCTCATATTTACAAAATACGAAAATTCTATAATATTAACACATTATCAGAAATATTTTATTCTCAATTCTTAAAATTTCTTATTGATCATATTTGCCCTGTGAAAAGAAATGTTATTTTAAATAAGTAGAATAGGAATGGTATCAACATTTTATCTGTACTTGAAATAGAGCATCATGAACTTGAATGTTCTGAAAGCAAAATTTTGGGCAAAGTTAAACTTATAAAGCTGAAGGTTATGAATTTAAATTTTCCATTAGCAATTGATTTTAACTAAGTAAAATATTACAGCAGGGAAGGCTAGAACATTGTAATCTTAAATATGTATATGGCCATTTTGTAATTTACTATTTGCCAAGTTGACATATTAATGTCATCATTTAGCTGTTGCATATCTTTCTTAGTGCTTCTACATAGCCTGTATACTCAGATGTGAAAATTAGATAAGGTTATAACAACTTTAATATATTATAGTTGTCATTATCTGTCAGTGATTGATTTACAGTATAATTTGAAGATGAAAAACCTATTCAAAAAATTTTTAGCGTTAAATGCTTTTTGTTGTAAATTTGCATATTCATTCTAGTAGTACACTCAAAGTCATCTGTGAAGGTAATGAGAACCCAGGAACAAGTTTTTTATTTAAATCTTAGATGATACAGACAGATGTGTGTAAATGTAAAACCTGGATCATGACCAGAGATTACCGGTGTTTGTTATCTTTCGTTTTCATTACAGTGTGATCTTTTATGTAACTATTGTAATTGTTTTGGGGCACCATGAATGATGCCCATATATGACAGCAAACTTAATTGATAAATGTGGTGTGTATTCTAACCACTCTACCAACTGGCAATTACCTTGTCTTTCTCCCTCTCCTCAGGCCTCCCTATTTCTTAAAGCACAATATTATTGAAATTAGGCCAGTCAATAACCCTACAGTGGCCCCTAAGTGTTCAAGTGAAGGAAGAGTTGCACATCTTTAATTTTAAATCAAAATATAGAAATGATTAAGTTTAGTGAGGAAGGCATATCAAAAGCTGAAATAGGCTGAAAGCTAGGCCTCCTGCATCAAACAGCCATGTTGTGAATGCAAAGGAAAAGTTCTTGAAGTAAATTAAAGTGCTACTCCAGTGAACACAGGGATGATAAGAAAGTGAAACAGCCTCATTATTGATACAGAGAAAGTTTTAGTAGTCTCGATAAAAGATCAAATCAGTCACAACATTCCCTTAAGCCACAGCCTAACTCAGGGCTGAGAGAGGTGAGGAAGCTGCAGAAGAAAAGTTTTAAAACTAGCAGAGATGGATGCATGAAGGACAGAAACCATCTCCATAACATAAAAATACAAGGTAAAGCAGTAAGTGCTGATGTAGAAGCTGCAGCAGGTTATCCAGCAAAATCTTAAGATAATTAATGGTGGTGGCTACAAAAACCACAGATACTCAATGTAGACAACCAGCCTTATAGGGGAAGAAGATGCCTTCTAAGACTCTGAATTGCTAGATAGTAGAACTCAGTGTCTGGCTTCAAAGGACAGGCTGACTCACTTATTAGGGACTAATGCAGCTGGTAACTTTAAGTTGAGGCCAGTGCTTATTTACCATTCCAGAAATCATAGGGCCCTTAAGAATTATGCTGAACCTATTCTGCCTATGCTCTATAAATGGGACAACGCTTAGGTGACAGCACATGTATTTACAGCATGGCTTACTGAATACTTTAAGTCCACTGTTGAGACCTACTGCTCAGAAAAAATGATTCCTTTCAAAATATTATTGCTCATTGACAATTCATCTAGTCACCCAAGAGCTCTGATGGAGATATGCAAGATTATTGCTATTTTCAAAGCTGCTAACACATCTATTCTGCAGCCCATGGACCAAGAAGTAAATTTGATTTTCAAATCTTATTATTTAAAAAATACATTTTGTAAGATTATAGATGACTCCTCTGATGTATTGGGCAAAGTAACTTGAAAACCTGTGGAAATGATTCACCATTTTAGATGCCATTAAGAATATTCATGATTCAGCTATCAAATATCAACCTTGCCCTAGCCAGTTTTCTCAGTGGTTAGAGCATTGGCCCATGGACTGAAGTGTTGCAGGTTCAATTCCAGTCAAGGGCATGTACCGTGGTTGCAGGCTGGATCCCTGCAACCGGGTTGTGGTGTGAATGAGAGGCAACCAATTGATGTGTCTCTCTCACATCAATGTTTCTCTCTCTCCCCCTCCCTTCCACTCTCCCTAAAAATCAATGGGAAAAATATCATTGGGTGAGGGTTAACAACAACAACAACAAAATACCAACCTTAACAGAAGTTTGGAAGAAGTTTATTTCAACCTTCACAGACGACTTTGAGGGGTACAAGCCTTCAGTGCAGATGTGGTAGAAATAGCAAGGGAAATAAAATTGGAAGTGGAGTCTTGAAGAAATGACTGAATTGTTGCAATCTCTTGCTAAAACTTGAATGGCTGAGGAGTTGCTTCTGATGGATGAGCAGAGAAAGTGGCTTATTGAGATGGAATCTACTCCTGAAGATTCTGTGAAGAATGACAACAAAGGGTTTATAACAGTATTTAAACTTGGTTGTTAAAGTAGCATCAGGGCTTGAGAGGATTGACTCCAATTTTGAAAAAAGTTTTACTGTGGGTAAAATGCTGTCAGACAGCATCCCATGTTACCGAGAAATCCCTCGTGAAAGGAAGTCAATGGATGCTGCAAACTTCATTGTCCTACTTCAGAAATTGCCACAGCCACTTCAGCCTTCAGTAACCACCACCCTGATCAGTCGGTACCCATCAACATCAAGACCCTCCCTCCACCAGCAAAAAGATTACAACTCATGAAGACTCAGATGATGGTTAGCATTTCTTAGCAACAAAGTATTTTTTAACTAAGGTGTGTACATTTTTTAGACATATGCTGTTGTACACTTACTGGAACATAACTTTTATATGCACTGAGAAACCAGATTTTGTGTGACTGGCTTTATTGCAGTATTTACTTCATTGTGATGGTCTGGAACCAGACCCTCAATATCTCTGAGGTATGCCTATTTATGAATAGTTGGGAGGCCTACAAGTATCACCAAGTAAGTAGACTGTACTATAGTGTGTTCCAAACGGAAAGATTAAGAAATGAAAACCTTCATGGAATAGATATAACTTCAGAAGTGTTCAGGTTTACCTTCCTCAAATTAATGATCCAATTCCTTATAACAATTAAAAAATAAAGAGAAGTAATCGTAGAACTGAGAATGCCAGAGTGAGAGAGAGAAAATGTTCCAGAAGTAATTGGTGGACCACAAGTCTTAGAACCAACACTTACATCACCGATAAACACAAAGTATTAGCACGAGTAACTCACAAAGAAAGACCATTTTTATGGGTATATTTCTTTTTCTTTGGTTTATATGTCTGCATACCACTGTTATATAGTCTTAATGTTAACCAGAATAAAGCTTAGTCTTGACTTTTGTTTTTAAATATGAATTTTAAGATCTACTTGTAAGTCCCATAACTACCTAGAAGGGATTTTGATTTGCATTCCACTGATTTTTACATATTAATTGGGGTCAGAATTGATATCTTCATTATGTATAGTCTTCCCAGCCATAAACAGATATGTCTGTGTTTTAATCAAGTGTTTACTTATGTCACTCAGCAATGGTTGGTAATTTCTTCTCAAATATATTACATATCTTTTGCTTATTTTCAGCTAAGAATCACATAGAAATATTGCCAATGAGAAAAATAAAGCCACCTAACTTATTTTATAAGCATAGTATATCCTTGATAACAGCTAAGGAATTGTTAGCAGTGAAGCTCAAGTAAAGTCATAGATTTTTCTTAATTATGAAATAGATGCGAAAGTCTTAATTGCAATACTAGCAAATTGAATACAGTGGCATATTTTAAATTATTAATTTCTTCATTGAATATAGGGACCTATTATGCAAGTATCATGATACTCTGGATTGGTGTATATTTACATTGCTTCCAATTTTTCATTGTTATGTAAGTTATGCTCTCATCACCAATTTTGGACATACAGTGTCACATCATTTCCTTAGGAAGATTTCCCAAAAGTATATGTAGGCAAATTTTAAATTCTGGTATGTTGTTAAAATGTGGAAACAGCAATCTTTTTCTGTAAAGGGCCAGATAGCAAATATTGCAGGCTATGGCACAAGAGGAAAAATTGAAGTTTATTATATAGTATATGTATATATAACAAATAAATTTCCATAAATCTTTACTGATAAAATTAAAATATAATAATTGAGTATAATTTTTGTAAGACAGGTCTATGAATGTGAATAATGGACTTTGGTGGGGATAACATTTCAATTAGGGTTGGAAGTCGGTGTTCTTTATTATCAAAGTCTACTGTAAATGTTCATCTATTAATGCTGATCTGTCATGACATTTTACATATTTCATCTTTACAAATTTCTTTCCTCAAAGATAGGTATTGCTATATATTGATATCAATCTGTGAGAGGTCATTTTTGGAATTCTATTAGCTAAAAGACTAGCCTGCCTTTTAGCATATCATTACATTGCAAATTAATCACTTCGAATTAAAGTTCTTCAATTACACTGTTAAATAGACTTTGGAATATGGAAATTTTTTTGTACTTGCATCAAGGTTGAGAAACTCTGCTGTGGATTAAAATTGGAAAATATATTGCTGGGAATTTGTGTAGAAATGGAGGATTTTTTTTTTTTTACTTTTGACAGTGCAGGAAATGTGTAATAGCCTGACATTACTTTTAAGTCAAACAATGTTAGTCCTCATTGGAACAACTTTATCACAGTATTAAGTTCTGCCTTTTAGTTTTAGGTTGAAACATTTTCAAGTCTGCAGCATAAGCTAATTCAGAAGCCATTCAGAGTTAAATAAGAGCACAGTTCTTCAACCATTTAAAAATGTAAACATCATTCTTACCTTAAGGACTGTATAAAAGGCAGGCTATATTTAGCCCTGCTGCATACTAGGTGTACCAGTTAATAATGTGGATTTTTTTCAATAGATGGACTTACACATATGTTGATATATATGCGATTTGATATGTATGCTATTTTGTTGTATTGACAGCAAGCTTCAAAGCTTCGTATGTCAAATTTGCTGAAGGTGTTAACATCATAGATATTTTTACGCTTAAAAATGTCAAATTTCGTGCCAAAAAGCATTTGCAGGAAGTTTAATTCATTACTTTATTTTGAAGAAAAAGTTATCGTATACTTCAGAAAGCTTATGGTGAACATGCTCCATCTCAAGATACTTGTGAACGCTGATTTAAATGCTTTAAAAGTGATGATTTCGATGTGAAAGACAAAGAACATCCAGGTCAACCTAAAAAGTTTGAAGACCAACAATTACAAGCATTATTGGATGAAGATGCATGTCCAACTCAAAAACAACTCACAAAAAGATTAAACATTGCTCAGCAAACAATTTCCGATTGTTTACAAGCAATGGGAAAGATTTTAAGGGAAGGAAAATGGGTGCCAGAAAGACAAATGGAAAACCGAAAAGTCATCAGTAAAATGTTGCTTCAGTGGCACAAAAGAAAGACTTTTTTGCATTGAACTGTGACTGGCAATGAAAAGTGGATTTATTTTGAGAATCCCAAAATGCACAAAATCATGGGTTGATCCAGGTCAACCATCAACATTGACTGTAAGGCCAAATCGCTTCTAAAAGAAGACAATGCTCTGTGTTTGGTGGGATCAGGAAGGTGTGGTGCATTATGAGCTTCTAAATCCAGGTGAAACCATTAATATTGATCACTACCAACAACAAATAATCAATTTGAACCTCACTTTGATCGTGAAACGACCAGAATGTGCCAGAAGACATGGCAAAGTAATTTTGCTTCATGATGACGCATCATCACACACTTCAGAACCAGTTAAAGACACGTTAAAAGATCTTGCCTGGGAAGTATTAACCCACCCACTGTATTCACCAGACCTTGCTCCTTCAGATTACCACTTATTCTGATCGATGGCACACACACTTTCTGAGCAGCACTCCAAAACGTAGGAAGAAGTGGAAAATTGGGTCTCTGAATGGTTTGCCTCAAAACAAGAAAAGTTCTATTGGATGGTATCCACAAATTACCTGAAAGATGGGAGAAATGTGTGGCTAGCGATGGACATTACTTTGAATAAAGCACTTTTGATGTTTCTCTTGAAATTATCGTGTTTTCTTTGATTACAAAATCTGCCATTATTAACCGGTACACCTAGTAAATTCTTACATTCCCAGTAAATGTAAGTGCCTATCTCCCCACAAACTTTGCAAACAGTAAATATCAACTTTAAAGTTGAATTTGAAATTACATTTTTTCTATTTATATTTATTTATTAATATACAGTGAAATATTTTTTCATGATTATAGGTTATTTATATTTCATTGTAAACTGCTCATTCTTTTTCCCTTTTTATTGCATTAAAGTTATCATTCCAATAATTATTCTGGGAACCAAAAATGTTCTAAGTCCATCCAGTACTCCTTTCATATTGAAAGACCTGCCATTGCCTAGTATAACTTTTATTTATCCTTCAAGACTCAGATCAAGGATCAGTTCCTTCTCTTTCGCTTTATAGCACTTTAATTCATTAACTGTTCCTTATAGTGGCCTCCCCACTGGGCTCAGAGCTTCTTGAAATCGGGTATTGTAATTGAGCTGTGTACTCCAAAAACCACTGGCAGTTTAGGAGGCAATGATTTGTTGACTGAATGAATTCAAATAGTAGTAGTAATAATCTTAACAAAGTAATACGTGTTAGACACATAAATATCAGAGACAAATTTGGTACTAGTATTCCAAACAACTGAATTTTGAAGAAGCTGAGGTTTTTCTTCATTAAAATCTCCTCACAGGGAAAACAGTAATTAAGATTTTTTATTCCCTGAGAAAACTGAGTATGTCAAACATTTGATTTAAAGATTTAAAATGATTTGTATAAATAATTGCCATTAGTTATAGCTATAATCTCCATTTCAAGAAAATTAAAATACAAAAAAAGAATATTTACACGCCATGTCTGCTTTGTAATCTTGACAATAAATTCTTCCTTTCAAAATCTCCTTTGTAACTTAACCAACATTCATTTTGGACTAATCTTTTATTTTGCTTTCTTTTCAAAGGACATCCATTACCTTGCACTAGATAAGGGTGAATTGGCACTAGCTGAAGTGGCAAAAAAAAGAGCTCAAGACATTGATGCAGAATCAATAACCTCTGGAGTAGGTAAGAATTCATGCTGGGGGTTTTTTAAAGTGCTTTTTATTTTAATCAGTACTTACTCGGTATCATTTCTGTTTATGTTTTAGGTCATGGCTGGTCAATTTGAATTACTTTCTTTACAAAGATAATGTCTTTAAAAAAAAAAAAAAGAATTAAGCCTGGCTAAGTAGTACAATATAAATATGTAAGTTGGAATTGTGTTAATATGAAAATTGATGATCAGTGATTAATCACCACTTAGGAAAAAGTAAAAAGGACTTTGTTCTCTTCATATGATTTTGAGAGAAAAAGAGTTTGTCATCAGCTATTCCTGGCCCAACACAGAAATTTATATAATCCTTTATTTATACACATAGACATGTCATATCTCAAAAGAATTCTCCCCCGTATCAAAGTACTTCATATGGGATTTTACATTTGATGCGTGATTTGTTTTTGTTTAGAAATTCCTAGAGTCATTTTACAATGTGGTCTTCCAAAGAGAACAAATAAAAAGCCTAACTTGACTCTAAAGGACCATTCAAAACTTCATAATATAGAAAAATGATAGTTTTTAAAAACTATTATAATATCAACATGACCTTCCTTTTCCTAAACTCTGTTTATCTAATGGGATTAAATCTGGAAGTCCTGATCTCTAGACATCCCAATTCGTATTCTTCTTGTATTTCCTATTCCTAGATTAGGCAAAGCACCCTCAGAACTGGAACAGATTTCATTTCTTTGTGGAACTTTTGCAAAGTTCCTCTCCATTGATAGGTCATTTTGTGCTTTGTGTTTTGGAATGCTGTTGCAGTAAAAGGGAGCACTTTTCAGCTTCTGTCTAGTATCACCACCAGCTATTCCAGTCTTCCAGGTGGTTCTGAAGGGCTCAAAGCCATTACCACCAGGGTAGCTATAAACTTTAATACCAAAGCTGACAATTGCTTACCAAAAAGATGATTCCAGTCTACCCTAACCCCGAAGGGGTTCCAAATTGATGCATAAACCACTTTCAAAATCTCTATTCCTAATCAATAAGAAATAGTATTAATATAATATTACATAAGAATAACTTTAATTGACCTATTACTATATCTCATTACTTCCTAACTATATTGATGTGCCTCCAAATAATAATAGCTAATATTTTTTACATGTTTACTATGGGCCAGACACGGATCTAAAATACAGATATTAACTAACTTAATCCTTACATTTCTGTGAGGTAGGTATATTTGTTATGAGAAGTCACTTTTAACTAAATAATGAAACCATACCACATTAATAGGAATTATGATGTTATATGATGGGGTTACAAATATCCTCCATCCATATCCCTCTAGCCATTTGGGAAAATACAGGAGAAAGGTTAATTCATAGCAGATTTTATGGGAATTTTCCTTAGTTATGTACCCTGCCTTTTCCACCAGGGTATCAGATATAATGGGGGTCATCTCTGCATTTACTAGTAAAAGCTATTTAAATTTACTAGGGGTAGAAAGAAATATGAAAAGATTGCATTGAGATACCAGAAAAATGAAGCAGCTCCACTGTGCACCAAAATGTACTTTGTGCATTCTTTAATCAGGTTGCTGTGGCCAGCTGATAATTCCTAGCCAGAGAGCTCGGTGTGCCCTCTTTGAGCTCTGCCTCATTTCTAGCCAATTACTTTTCTTCACCAAAACCTTATTACTCCGCAGTTTTCAGTGTTTTTAGAACTTACTCTTTGACCTTGATTACTATCCCTTAACAAAGATAGTATTCCATAACAACAGTAACTATTAAAAGGTGAACATCTTAGGTGAATGGTCTACTCTAGTTTTGTTCCAGAAAACTGGAGTGTCTCCCAGTGGAATTAGGAAAGAGTATCTGGTTTTATTATAGTCTCTTCCATACAGCCCAGATCATGCTGGGAAAAGCTAATTTTCTCTCAGATTACTTGAATTTAATTAAACTTTGGTTTCTCAAGCTTTTCCAAAAGCAGAAAGTAATTAAGCTTTGGCTTTCAAGAGGGTTCTCTGCTGCAAACAAGAGGACAAGTTATGTAAGATATCGAAAGACTATTCAATTGTATATATGTACCACATCTTCTATCAAAGGACACTGCACTTGTTTCCATATCTTGGCCAAATATATGGTAACAGAAAATGATTTGACTGGATGGTGGGCACACAATGCAATGTACAGATCATATATCACTGGAAACCTACACTGAGTGGCCAGATTATTATGATCTCTGAACACATAATAATCTGGCCACTCAGTATATATCCTATATAATAAAAGGCTAATATGCAAATTGTCCCCTCGACCAGCAGGCAGGCCGGCCAACCGCCCATGTCCCCTCCCCCTGGCCAGACCCCACCCATGCACGAATTCATGCACCGGGCCTCTAACACACACACACATATACACTGAGTGGCCAGATTATTATGCATTCAGAGATCATAATAATCTGGCCAGTCAGTGTATATAACCTTATTAACTAATGTCACCCCAATAAATTTAATTAGTTTTTAAAAATAAGAAATATATACCAGAATAAGTAGAACAGATGTGTCATTAACACTGACCATATCAAGAATGATGATGATTTGAAAGAGTATTAATAAGCATACCAATATTAAGCCATGATAAAATGGTTCATAGTCAGTTCACAGCTTTAGGAATGACATCAGGAACACTATGCAGAGGTCCAAAGATGGTGAAGAATGGCTCAGCACAGGGATCCTGGCACTCCTCAGGTGACTCTGAGTCCACCTGAGTCCTACATAAATGGCTGCAAATGAAATTTTGTGCATTGGTCCTTTAAGGTATGAAAGAGTATGGGCTTCTCCAAAGGGAGACCACGGTGACTTGAAAGAATTTTCTTTCTTTTACATATAATCCTGGAAGATGTTCCAGAACTGGTAAGGTATCCTGGCATCAGATTACCAGGCTCCTTCTAGTGTGTTGCTTTGTCATCTGTAGGGTATAGCCTGCATGTTTAAAGATTTGCATCCCTACATCTAAGGAGGAGGAGAAAAAAGGAAGGCAATCTCTTTTCTTGGTCAAGGTACAACACAGGAGTTACACATCACTTTTGCTAATTTGACAAAACCTGCTCATAAGTGTACCACTAACTGTAATGAAAGTCTGGGAAATATCTTTAATGGGGTGACCATAAACCCAGCAAAATGCCTGTCACTGTAAAAGCTATAGCAACTTGGGGCGGGGTAGGGGAGGTTAGCCAGCACTTCATCAGTTAGAATGAGATTTGAAGAATAGTATTTAGAAGAAGAAAACCAAACAACTTCCTCTATAGAAATATTTTTTAAAACCATCTTCAAAGATAATTCCCGGCTGTACTTATTGTGACTGTCTACACATTCACATGTTAGGAAACGCTTCCAAATGCACTGTAGTTCCAAATACACTTATCATATACTAGAGGCCCAGTACATGGATCCGTGCACCAATGGGGTCCCTCAGCCTGTGCCCTCTTGCAATCCGGGACCCCTCAGGGGATGTTGGAGGCTCAGTACACAAATTCGACCTGATCCCCACAGGCCAGGCCGAGGGACCCCACGAGTGCATCAATCTGTGCACTGGGCCTCTAGTCCTATATAATAAAAGTGTAATATGCAAATCGACTGACCGGCAGAATGACCGGTTGGCAGGGGGCGTGGCTGGCAAGCAGGCAGCACCAAGCCAGCCAAGGCGCGTGCCAACGGGCAGAAAGGGGGATGGGGCCGGCCACTCGCCAGCTGGCACTGTCCCCTGATCTGCCTGCCTGGTCACCTCCCACAAAGGGACGCCAGACTGCAGCTTAGGCCTGCTCCCCTGGTTACTCATCAGTCGAACATCCCCTGAGGGCTCCCGGACTGCGAGAGGGTGCAGGTTGGGCTGCAGGACCCCCCCCCCCACCACCACCACCAAGTGCACTAATTTTCATGCACTGGGCCTCTAGTATGCATAGAAGATCTTTGGGTTAATCTCTTCCCACCCTCCCCCCTACCCTCTGAGATTTATCAGTCTGTTCCATGTTTCCATACCGATGCATCGAGCATCTTCCCCCTAGTGGTCAGTGCACGTCATAGCTTCTGGTCAAATGGTCGCTTAGGCTTTTATATATATAGATCATCTTGCACATACTATTCTATAAAAGGCTGTAACTTTATAAATTGCCATCTTTTAAATTCTGATATAAAAGGTTATTTGTGCTTAATGGAGAACTATACAATATTAAAAACAAATACTAATTATCATCCTATTTCTGATTTTTACTATGCATATGTTTAACAAAATTTGAATCATTTATTTATCTTGCTTTTTGTAACCTAGTGTCATCAAAAATCACTAAAAAAACTGATTTTTAATAAGTTATCTTCTTCCTAAATGCCTCTTTTGTTTCAGTGTAAAATCATGATATGATTGTGAAAATGTATTCAGTAGATAATACATGGACAAAGGTAAAGATTTATTCTTATATTTAAAATATCTCATTAATATAAATTCTCTAGTATGCATATATACTGGTGGCAGCAGTGGCGGGGTGATGGGGGGCTTTTTTTGTATCTTATCTCTAATATACAAAACAAGTTTTTAATTCTCCAATTAAAATTGTGATTAACTGTTCACTTTACACTGTGCTTGAGAGACATTACTTGTTTGACTTAGAAGATATATTCATTCCAATCTTCTATTGTGTCATGATGTCAGTTTTGATCTATACCTTCCTTCCTCTAGGCATCTTTGCCTAAAGACATAATCCTAAACCTTTCGTAAGTTTAAGAACATCAAAGACTAACTGCTTTGCTTAGCTACACAGATCTACACAAGACTATATTACTTGTATAACTTAAAAGAGATTTATAGTTCTCAGCAAATTCCTAAGAATGTGCGATTACTCAACCTTTGTTCCTTTCTTTGTGGTGACATAATGTTGTCAATCATTGAATGTGACATATTAAATAATACCAGTTTTTAATAACCTCAACTTTCTCTAAATTAGGTACTTACTTTCAGATCAAACTTTTCCATTGTTTAAATATTTAACAATTCTGAAATACTAGATCACTATATTATGAAATAAGGTGTCATATTTTCAGAACTCACCTTGTGATGAATTGTCAGTTGCTAACAAAAGATAACAGTCTTTTCCTGGGGGGAAGGTATAAACATTAAGCTACTTGGGCTTTAAACCTCTTTTTCAGAAAGGAGTCAATGTCTCAAACCTTCTCTGCTTTACATATCAGTTAGGCCAGTAAATTGTGCTGATCCAAGACAAAAACACTGGCAAATAGATTTTCTGCAGGTAAACAATGAAGGTTTTTACTTGAGAATTACTAATATAAAACCATGAAGAATACATAGAATATCTGTTAACTTGGCTAGTGTGTACAGTAAAAATATCTTCTATTAATAATCATAAAATGTAGCAGACAAATCAATTTGTACAGTAATATGCTACAAACTTTAAGAATACTAAGGTATCTTACTTCAGGTCAAGATGGCAGAGTAGGTAAACACTGTGCTCGCCTCTTCACAAGCCACATCAAAATTACAACTAAGTTATAGAACAACCATCATTGAGAACTACCTGAAAACTAGTTGAACAGAAGTCCTGTAATGAAGGGTATAAAAAAGAAGTTTTGACAGATTTGTAGTAGGGTGGAGATGTGAAACAGGCGGGGCCCACCTCACTGGTATGGCGATTAATAATTCAGAGAGAATCTCTGTGGCAGCCCCTCCTGTGAAATAAGGGATCCCAGTACCCCGGTCCCAATCTGGTTATGAAAATCAGTGGGTATTGCAGAGGGCTGAAACCAAGGGCTGCTGGAGTTCCAGGCATTCTTCTTGAGGGGCCGTGCACAGACTCACTCATCCTGGGCTCCAGTGTGGGTACTGCAGCTCAAAGAGCACCAGGGACATATGGGCGGAACCAGGGTGAGGGCTGGAAGGGCAGAATTTGGGGCAGATCATTCCAGGTTCAAAAGCTCTAGTAGGCACCATTACTCCTTTGTTAAGTCCTCTTTCCAGCTGACAGCCTCAGGTGAGCACCAAATGTGAGTTCATAGTTAGCCTGACTGACCTTCTTTGCCTGCCCTGGTGATTCTCTGAGATGCCACCCACGCCAATTTTAGCAGTTTTTCACATAAGCAACCTGCCTTGGCTTGTGCTACAGACAGCCCTAGAATCTCTCAGGGCTCCACAAACCCCAAACAAGCAGCTGCTGGTTCCAAGCCTGGCACAAGCAACGACCATTCTCAACTTGCATTGTAACTCCTATCAGATGGTCCCAAGTCTGGCACAACTTGTGGCCAGTATTGGCCTAGAACAGTGGTCGGCAAACTCAGTAGTCAACAGAGCCAAATATCAGCAGTACAACGATTAAAATTTCTTTCGAGAGCCAAATTTTTTAAACTTAAACTTCTAACACCACTTCTTCAAAATAGACTCGCCCAGGCCGTGGTATTTTGTGGAAGAGCCACACTCAAGGGGCCAAAGAGCCGCATGTGGCTTGTGAGCCGCAGTTTGCCAACCACGGGCCTAGAACATAGCTTCAACTAATGAGCCACAAACCTGGCTCAAGAGTCCTCTACCTCAGGTCACACTGTGGTGCCCACCAAACAGTCCCAAGCATGGAACTAGTGGCATCTGGCCGCAGTTTGCAGCACATCCTCTCTCAGTGGCCTCCAAGCCCAGCACAAGTTTTAGTTAACCAATGGCAGATGACTTTATAACCCACTAGGTGGCCTGAGCCTGACACAAATTGTGGCTGATCTTGGCTTGCACTGGAGCCCCTGTCAAGAGTCTCCAAAACTAATACAACTGGTGGCTGGCTTTAGACTACACCAGATTACAACCCAATCAGTTCTGAAAACAACACACCCAAAGGGCAGACTCAGCTGGTACCAGAGCCCTATGAAAGCATCTCGTAGTCCAGTGGTTGGCACACTGCGGCTCGCAAGCCACATGCGGCTCTTTGGCCCCTTGAGTGTGGCTCTTCCACAAAATACCACGCGCGGGCGCGCATGGACAGTGCGGTTGAAACTTTGTGGCCCATGCGCAGAAGTCGGTTTTCGGCTCTCAAAAGAAATGTCAATCGTTGTACTATTGATATTTGGCTCTGTTGACTAATGAGTTTACCGACCACTGTCCTAGTCTGTTGGGTCAGTTTGCACACAATAGCTTGTGTACTGTAGTCATGGCCAATCCTCACAGCCAGTCAGCCTAAGGATCAATCCCATCACTAACATGCTAACAGCAATCAAAACTCAACTACAACAAAAGGGCACACACAACCCACAAAAGGGACATCCCTGGAGTCCCCGCTCAGGTGCAAAGGGAGATTGTACCACATAGCCTCACAGGACACCTAGTACAAGAGATTGATAGTAATATGCTCTTTTGATAAGTACTATACAATTTCACTCATGTAGTAGCTAATGAACAAAATAAAATAAAATAAGATAGAGACGTACTCATAGATAGCAGGCCAACAACTGTCATGGAGTGGGCAAATTGTGGGAGAGGGGGAGTGGAAGGATTGTACGAAAAAAAGCTCATGGACACGGACAACAGTGCAGTGAGTGCTTAAGGAATGGTAAAGGAGGATAAATGGTGATGGACGCAGACTTGACTTGTGGCAGTGAACACACAATACAATGTACAGATGATGTGTTGTGGAACTGTGCACCTGAAGCCTGTATAATTTTGTTGACCAGTATCACCCCAATAGAGTCAAAAAGAAAAAAAATAGTTTATATTTTGGGACATTTCACCCAAAAGCGGAATATACATTCTTTTCAAGCTCATATGGAACATTTTCCAATATAGTCCACATGTTACATCATAAAACAAGTCTCAGTAAATTTAAGAAGATTGAAATTATATCAAGCATTTTTCTTTGATCACAATGGTATGAAAACAGAAATCAGTTACAAGAAGAAAAATGAAAAATACCCAAACACAGAGGCTAAATGACATGCTATTAATGAATGGGTTACAACAAGATCAAGGAAGAAATAAAAAGTCACCTTGAGACAAATGAAAATGAAAACACAAGAACCCCAAAATTGAAGGGACATAGCCAAAGCAGTACTAAGAGGGAAAATTATAACAATATAGGCCTGTTTCAAGAAGCAAGAAAAATCTCAAACAATCTAACTTACACCAAAAGGAACTAGAAAAAGAACAAGAAACAAGCCCAAAGTGAGTAGAAGGATATAATAAAAACCAGAGCTGAAAGAAATGAAAGAGTATAAAAAATCAATAGAAAATATCAGTAAAACAGAAACTTGGTTCTTGGAAAAGATAAACAAAATTGATAAGCTTTTAGCCAGTCTCATCAAGAAAAAAAGAGAGAAAGCCCAAATTAATAAAAACAGAAATGAAAGCCAGTCAAAGAAAAATAAATACCATATTATATCACTTATATGTGGAATCTAACAAAATAAACAACAAACAAAATAGTTCCTGAGGCAAGGATACAGGGGACAGACTGACAGGTGTCAGAGGAGAGGGGGGTGGGGCAGACTGGATGAAAGGTGAAGAGATTAGCCAAAGAACATATATGCAGAGCCCATGGACAAAGACAACAGTGTGGTGATGGCCAGAGGGAGGGGAGGATGGGGGCCAGGTGGAGGTGGGCAGAGTTGGGGGTGGAGAGAGAAATCTGTAATAAAGTGAAAATAAAAAGAGTGACAGCCAATACTACAGAAATACAGACATTTATGTGGAAATATTACGAACAATTCTGCCAACAGATTGGACAACCTGAAAGAAACAGATACATCCCTAGAAATCTTCCAAGGCTGAATCAAGAAGAAACAGAAAATCTGAACCGTCTGGTAACTACTAATAAAACTGAATCAGTAAGCAGAAATCTCCCAACAAAAAAAAGCCCTGGACTAGGCATCTTCCTAGGTGAATTTTACCAAATATTAAGGAAAAATTAATACCCATTTGTCTCAAACTATTCCAAAACATAAAGATGAAGGAAGGCTCCAAACTCATGTTATGATGTCAGCATAACCGTAAAACCAAAACCAAAGACACTACAAAAGAAAATTACAGCCCACTGTAAAATAGATGTAAAAATCTTCAACAAAATATTAGTAAACCAAATACAGCCATACATTAATAAATCATACATCATGATGAAGTGGGATTTATTCCTGAGATACAAAGTTGGTTCAATATCAGTAAATAAATTAATATGATACACTACAAACAAAATGAAGGATAAAAATTATATGATATTAACAGATATGGAAAAAGCATTTGACAAAAACCTATATCCATTTATGATAAAAACTCTCAGTAGAGTGAGGATAGAGGGAAAATGCCTTAACATAATAAAGACCATGTATGACAAACCCACAGCTAACATCATAGTCAGCTGTGAAAGGGTGGAAGTTTTTTCTTTCAAATCAGAAACACACGGATGATCACTGTCATCATCAATCAGACAAAGCAATAAAAGTCATCCAAATTAGGAAAAAGTAAAACTCATTATTTAAAGATGACATGATACTATATAAAGAAAATCCTAAAGAATCCACCAAATAACTATTAGAACTATTAAGTAAATTCAATCAAGTAGCATGATACAAAAATAATATTCAGAAATTTGGTTATACTTTTATATACCAATAACAAACTATCGAAAGAGAAATTAAGAAAGCAATCCCATTTACAATTGCATCAAAAAGAATAAAATTTCAAAGAATAAATTGTACCAAGGAGGTAAAAGACCTGTACTTGGAAAACTATAAGACATTGAAAAAAGTAATTGAAGAAGATACAAATAAATGCAAGGTTATAACACGTTCATGAATAGAAAGAACTAACATCATTACAATGTCCATATTACCCAAAGCAATTTAGAGATTCATTGCAATCCCTATCAAAATATTGGCATTTTTGAGGGAATCCAAGATGGCGGCATAGGTAAACACCTAAAATGCTGCCTCCCACAACAATTTAAACTGCAACTAAAAGACAAAACGTCTATAACCCAGAACCACGGGAAAGCTGGCTGAGTGGAAGTTCTACAACTAGAAGGAAAGAGAAAAGAGCATTGAGACGTGCACAAGCGCTGAAAAGCTGAGGTACGGAGGCGCGTGATCCGGGCCGGCGGCGGGCGACTGGGTGCGTTGCTTTTTTCAACCCAAAGGGGAGACAAGCCCCCGATCACTCTGAAATCCAGTCTCTGGGGAGACGCGGGGGACCCAAAGTCCTACGGGGAGAAGCTGGACTGTCTGCCAGTGAGAGTGGCTTGCTTGCAGAGCTGCGCGCAGGAATAATTGTTTACGGCACTGGGGCACAGGACTCCAAGACACGGTCGGGGACACAGAGCCGGCTTACTAGCAGCCATTGCTGTTTGCCACGCCCTAACCTAGTGACGCCCTGAGACTCCGCCCCACACAACCTACAAACCCACCCAAGCTCCAAGCAGCTCAATTAGCATAAGAAAGCCTGCCCTATCACAGCTTAACCTAGAAAACTTGCAGCCCGGGTCAGACAGCTCCAAAACCTCCAAACCCCAAGCAAAGAGGAGAAAACTGCAGCTCTCACTGTAGCTCCTGCTGAGTGGCCTCAGACAGTAGCTGACCTGCACCCCATTGGAGATCCAGAAGCCAGTGTACCTAGTGGTCAGTGTGAGACACCAGATTTCAACTCTTCACATCCATAAGTGACACATTCAAGAGGCAGACTCAGTGAGCACCAAAGCCCCACTGAAACAAGTCCTGCCCCATAAGCGTGTCTTCAGTGCAGCACTTCTTCCATTATAGACACACGGAGTGCTCACAGCTAATTGGCCTGGAGGTCAATTCCTCCCAGCGTACCAACAGCGATTCAGGCTTAACTACACCAAGACTTTGCACTCAGCCCACAAAGGGGTGTACCAAGAGCATCCACATCAGGTGATTGGGGAGGCTGAGCTACTGCCCCCTATAGGTCACCTACCACACAAAGCCACTCCATCAACACAGGGAAGCAGCCAAAATGCAGAAACAAACATGTCACGAATGAAAGAAACGGAGGAAAGCAAACTACTGGATGACATAGAGTTCAGAATCACATTTATAAGGTTACTCAAGAATCTTCTAAAAACCGCCGAGAAACTTGATGACACTTCTGAGGAGCTTAGTGAGACCTTCAAGGACCTTAATGAGAATGCCAAAAAAATGGAAAAGGATCAGTCAGGAATGAAGCATACACTGTCTGAAATAAAGAATATACAGAAACTCAACTGTAGATCAACATACCCCAAGAATCAAACCAAAGATCTGAAATATGTGGAAACAAAAAACATCCAACCAGAAAAACAAAAAGAAAAAAGAATCCAAAAATATGAAGATAATGTAAGGAGCCTCTGGGACAACTTTAAGCGAACCAACATCCGAATTTTTGGGGTGCCAGAAGAAGGGAGAGAGCAAAATATTGAAAACCTATTAGAAGAAATAATGACAGAAAACTTTCCCTACCTGGTGAAAGAAATAGACTTACAAGTTCAGGAAGCGCACAGAACCCCATACAAGAGGAATCCAAAGAGGACCACACCAAGACACATCATAATTAAAATGCCAAGGGCAAAAGACAAAGAGAGAATATTAAAAGCAGCAAGAGAAAAACAGTTAATTACCTACAAGGGAGTACCCATACGACTGTCAGCTGATTTCTCAACAGAAACTATGCAGGCCAGAAGGGAGTGGCAAGAAATATTCAAAGTGATGAACAGCAAGAACCTACAACCAAGATTACTCTACCCAGCAAAGCTATCATTCAGAGTTGAAGGTCAGATAAAGAGCTTCACAGACAAGAAAAAGCTAAAGGAGTTCATCGCCACCAAACCAGGATTACATGAAATGCTGAATGGGTATTCTTTAAGAAGAAGAAGAAGAAGAAAAAGGTAAAGATAAAAATTATGAACAACAAAATGACATCAAATACATACCTACCAACAAGTGAATCTAAAAATCAAGTGAATAAAAAATCTGAAGAACAGAATGGACTGGTGAATATAATAGAATCAGGGACATAGAAAGGGAGTGGACTGACGATTCTCAGGGGAAGCAAGTGTGAGGGGTGCGGGAAGAGATTGGACAAAAATCTTACTCCTATGGATGAAGACAGTGGCGGGGGGTAAGGGCATGGGGTGGGGTGGGGAATCAGGTGGAGGGGAGCTATGGGGGAAAAAAAGTGGAACACCTGTAATAATATGAACAATAAAGATTTAATTAAGAAAAAAAATATATTGGCATTTTTCACAGAGCTAGAAAAAATAATCCTAAAATTTATCTGAAATCACAAAAGACCACAAATAGCCAAGCAATCTTGAGAAAGAAGAAAGTTGGAGGTATTGGGAAAACTGGACAGATATATGCAAAAGAAAGAATCATAATTCTTTTATATGATATACAAGAATTAATTAAAAATGGATTAAAGACTTAAATGTAAGACTTCAAACTTCTATAAGAAAACATAGGTAGTAACTCTTTGACATCACTCTTAGTAATATTTTTTGGATACACCTCCCCTTCCCTCAGGCCTTCATCACACTGTTGTCTGTGACTATGGGTTATGCATATATGTCCTTTGGCTGATCCCTTCACCTTTTTTCATCCAGTCCTCCTCTCCTCCATTCCTTCGGCAGTTGTCAGTCTGTACCATGTATCCATGCCCCTGTTTATATTTCGTTTTGGATTTTGATTATCTAGTCCTTAAACCTTTATCAGCACATCACTGAGATTATGCTTCCTGAAGGCCAAGTCTCTACATATCAAAGGAAGACCTATATAACTGTTCCTGATTCTATAACTATAGAACTTAATTTTTAACATTCAAGTATTCTTCAACTTCCTATAATCGGATTGAAAGGATAAAAGAGGGAATGAGGTCCATATATAATTTATTGCATATCTTTAAACCTGTATAGCAGTGTGCAAACATAATGCAAACTACTTACGTAACTTTAAAATTGCTACTTTTTTAAAAATATATTTTTATTGATTTTAGAGAGGAAGGGAGGAGAGATAGAAACATCTATGATGAGAGAGAATCATTGATCGGCTACCTCTTGCATGCCCCAGACTGGGGATCGAGCCCACAACCCTGGGTATGTGCCCTGACCGGGAATTGAACCGTGACCTAGTTCATAGGTTGACACTTAACCACTGGGCCATGCTGGCTGGACACTATCTTAAAATACTTATCAGATAAGATGTTAAGTTTTCATTGGAAATATTTCATATTTAGATTTCATAAAATTTACAGTTGAATAGGTACTTTGGGGTATTTAGGTTCATCTAAATGTTCTTAAAATTTGTATAATTACTAAACTTGGTATCAGTTTTAAATTTTAAATTATATAAAATTTAAAAATTAGTTCCTCAGTCATACTAGCCATGTGTCAAGAGTTAAATAGCCACACACAGTAGTGGTTACCATATTGGACATGGCAACTCTGCAGCATTAGTACTTCCTAGAAAGCTTGGGCTTTACTCTGTTCCAGCTTGAAGCGTACAATCAAATTAGTTATTTCACTTCTCAGTGCCTCAATTTTGTGAGACAATAATAACCTTAGAGAATCCAAGATGGCGGCGTAGGTAAACACCTAAACTGCTGCCTTGCGCAACAATTTCAAAACTACAACTAAAAGATAAAACGTCTATCACCCAGAACCACGGGAAAGCTGGCTGAGTGGAAGTTCTACAACTAGAAGGAAAGAGAAAAGAGCATTAAGACGTGCACGAGCGCTGAAAAGCTGAGGTACGGAGGCACGTGATCCGGGCTGGCGGCGGGCGTTGTTTTTTTCAACCCAAAGGGAGACAAGCCCCCAATTACTCTGAAATACAGTTTTTGGAGACGCGGGGGACCCAAACTCCTATGCGGAGAAGCTGGACTGTCTGCCAGTGAGGGTGGCTTGCTTGCAGAGCTGCACGCAGGAATAATTGTTTAGGGCACTGGGGCACGGGACTCGGGGATGCCGACGGGGACGCAGAGCCAGCTAACTAGCAGCCATTGCTGTTTGCCACGCCCTAGCCTAGTGACACCCTGAGACCCCGCCCTGCACAACCTACAAACCCACCCAAGCTCCAAGCAGCGGCTTTAGCATAAGAAAGCCCTGCCCTATCACAGCTTAACCTAGCAAACTTGCAACCTGGGTCAGACAGCTCCAAAACCTCCAAACCCCAAGCAAAGAGGAGAAAACTGAAGCTCTCACTGTAGCTCCTGATGGGTGGCCTCAGACAGTAGCTGACCTGCACCCCATTGGAGATCCAGAAGCCAATGTACCTAGTGGTCAGTGTGAGACACCAGATTTCAACTCCTCACATCCATAAGTGACACATTCAAGGGGCAGACTCAGTGAGCACCAAAGCCCCACTGAAACAAGTCCTGCTCCATAAGTGTGTCTTCAGCGCAGCAGTTCTTCCATTATAGACACAGGGAGTGCTCACAGCTAATTGGCCTGGAGGTCAATTCCTCCCAGTGTACCAATGGCAATTAAGGCTTAACTACACCAAGACTTTGCACTCAGCCCACAAAGGGGTGTACCAAGAGCATCCACCTCATGTGATTGAGGAGGCTGAGCTACTGCCCCCTATAGATCACCTACCACACAAAGCTACTCCATCAACACAGGGAAGCAGCCAAAATGTGGAGACAAAGATGTCACGAATGAAAGAAATGGAGGAAAGCAAACTACTGGATGACATAATGTTCAGAACCACATTTATAAGGTTACTCAAGAATCTTCTTAAAACCGCTGAGAAACTTGATGAGACCTTTAAGGATATTAATGAGAATGCCAAAAAAATGGAAAAGGATCCGTCAGAAATGAAGCATACACTGTCTGAAATAAAGAATATACAGAAACTCAACTGTAGATCAACGTACCCCAAGAATCAAACCAAAGATCTGAAATATGAGGAAACAAAAAACATCCAACCAGAAAAACGAAAAAAGAATCCAAAAATATGAAGATAGTGTAAGGAGCCTCTGGGACAACTTTAAGCGAACCAACGTCCGAATTTTTGGGGTGCCAGAAGAAGGGAGAGAGCAAAATATTGAAAACCTATTAGAAGAAATAATGACAGAAAACTTTCCCTACCTGGTGAAAGAAATAGACGTACAAGTTCAGGAAGCGCACAGAACCCCAAACAAAAGGAATTCAAAGAGGACCACACCAAGACACATCATAATTAAAATGCCAAGGGCAAAAGACAAAGAAAGAATCTTGAAAGCAGCAAGAGAAAAACGGTTAGTTACCTGCAAGGGAGTACCCATACGACTGTCAGCTGATTTCTCGGCTGAAACTGTGCAGGCCAGAAGGGAGTGGCAAGAAATATTCAAAGTGATGAACAGCAAGAACCTACAACCAAGATTACTCTACCCAGCAAAGCTATCATTCAGAGTTGAAGGTCAGATAAAGAGCTTCACAGACAAGAAAAAGCTAAAGGAGTTCATCACCACCAATCAAGGATTACATGAAATGCTGAAGGGTATTCTTTAAGAAGAGGAAGAAGAAGAAAAAGGTAAAGATAAAAATTATGAACAACAAAATGACATCAAATACATACCTACCAACAAGTGAATCTAAAAATCAAGTGAATAAAAAATCTGAAGAACAGAATGGACTGGTGAATATAATAGAATCAGGGACATAGAAAGGGAGTGAACTGATGATTCTCAGGGGAAGCAGGTGTGAGGGGTGCGGGAAGAGATTGGACAAAAATCTTACTCCTATGGATGAAGACAGTGGCGGGGGGTAAGGGCATGAGGTGGGGTGGGGAATCATGTGGAGGGGAGCTATGGGGGGAAAAAAAGAGGAACACCTGTAATAATCTGAATAAAGATTTATTTAAAAAAATAACCTTAGAAGAATGATTGTTTAATAGTTATAATTAGTAAGTTCTAACGATTGCTATATCCATGAAATCACTGGTATGATATAGAAACTCTCTTTTTGGCATGCCATGTTATTTTAATAACTAGCTCATCAAGAAGTCGCTGCATTTTGAAGAGGAACTTAACCTTGTTAGGCATTTGTAGCAGTAAATGCTAAGCATTTATAATAGTGGTTCCCAACCTTTTTTTGGCCATGCCCCACCTAAGCATCTCTAAAATCCTGATGTCCTCCCCCTGTAACATATAATTCTTATTATTCAAAAAGTGAACTATTCACATGGAGGAAACCTAAACAGCCATTAACTTGGTCTAAACAAGCTTCCAAAGAATATGGCATCCCTGAAAGAGAAAAATAGAACAAAAGAACCGTTGAAGTACTGAGGAACAAATCACTAAGAAATTGTTTTTAAAAATAATATGAAGTGATATGAAAAAATAGCAAATGAAGTTTCAAAACATAGAGAACTGAAATGCATAAATATGTCACAATATATATTTATATACTGTATATGAGGCCCCTAGAACCATAAGAAATGCAAAAAATTCACTGTTAACAACTCATTCTTGAATTGCCCTCTTAAAAATCAAATTGCCCCCCTGTGGGGCATGTGCCCCATGTTGGGAACCACTTTATATAGTTTTTCATCTTTAAAATGTTTTACAAATTTTAATTAATCTAGTAACACAATAATATATCATTCCTGTTAGAAGTGAATTCCTGAGGTCAAATAAGGCCTTCAATACACTTACCATACACTACAATGTACATAAATTCAGGTCTTAATATCTTATTCCTGAGTGCACAAAATATTCATATTTAGTAACTTTTCTGATCCTTAGTACCATAATAAATTAATCTCAACTGAGAAAAATGTTGCTTCTATAATGTTCATCACTTGTGTATTGTCTGCAAAATTAACAAAGGTCAAGCATAGCTTTCTTTAGATTTTTAAATTCTCATTTTTATGATGCCACAAGAACAATAACAACACCATCCATTATTAATGGACTTTATAGTTTTCAAAGTGCTTACGTGCGTTCTTTTATTATCTCAACAACCCTAGATAAAAAGGACAGGTGTTGTTATGACCCCCCCCCCCTTTTTTTTATGAAATTCAGAAAGGTTGGCCCAGCCAATGTGGCTTAGTAGTTGAGTGTTGACCTATGAAGTAGGAGGTCAGGATTTGATTCCCAGTTGGGGCAAATGCTCAGGTTGTGGGCTCCATCCCCAGTAAGGGGTATGCAGGAGGCCACTGATTCTCTCTCATCGATGTATCTATCTCTCTCCCTTCCACTTTGAAATACTTTTTTTTAAAAAAAAAGGAAAGAAAAGCTAAGTGACTTGCTCAAAGTTGCACAGTGATCAGTACAAAAAGAGCTAGAACCAAACCCCACGAGTTATGATTTTAGCCATTAGTCAAGTGCTCACTATTGTTGGAGAATGTGTTGAACACTTTGTGTATTGCCTCATTTAATAGTCTCAACATATCACAAATGTATCAATTTTACAAATGAAAAAAGTATAATGCAGAAAACTGTTACCCATAGGTCTTTCTTTTATTCTCAAAACGTTTTTAACTTCTCTGTGCTGAATCTAAAAATAAAATATTATTGGTTAGAAAAGAAAGAAACTAATCTTTTTTTTAATCCTCACCCAAGGATACTTTTATTGATGAGAGAGAGAAAGAGAGAGAGAGAGAGAAACATCAGTTACCTCCCACACAAGCCCCGACTGGGGATCTAACCCAAAAGGTACTTGGATGATGCTCTAACCAGCTGAGCCACCTGGCCAGGGTGGGACTAATCTTAATTAAAAATAACTAATATTTACTAGCACATATTATTTGCCAGACATGGTGCTGAGCTCTGCAATTACTGTTGTTTCATATTTACAGTAATAAGAGTTAAGTATTATCTTTCCCATCCTATATAATAAAAGCCTAATATGCTAAGTGTCTGGTCAACCAGTCGGCCATTCAACCAATCAGAGTGTAATATGCTAATGAATGCTAAGGCCACTCAATCTATCACTATGACATGCACTGACCACCCGGGGACAGATGTTCTGACCAGTAGGTTAGCTTGCTGCTGGGGTCTGAGCAAGATGGGCCACACTTGTCCTGGAGCCCTCCTGCAGTCCCTCCCCGGGCCCAATCGTGTACTGGTGGGGGTCCCTTGGCCTGGCCTGCACCCTCTCGCAATCTGGGACCCCCTCAGAGGATGTTGAAGAGCCAGTTTTGGCCCAATCCTGCAGGCCAGGCCGAGGGACCCCACTGGTACACAAATTCGTGTACTGGGCCTCTAGTTTATAAATAAGGACACAGACTTAAAGTGTCAGAGTCAGAATTTAAAACAATTCCTGTTTGATTTCAAATCACATACTTAGAACCACTTTGCCATTCTGCATATATATATATATATATATATATATATATATATATATATATATATATAAAGTCTGCTGCTATTTCCCATATTACTTGCTGCCCCAAAACAGCTTGCTAGGTTTTTGTTGTTTTTTTGAGGGTTTTTTTTTTTTTGCTTTGGGTTGCATTCATTTGTCTTTTGAATTTAAGAAGGATAGTAAGTAAGGTTTTCTTTGTTGTCTTTGTTCACCATATTATACTAACATTGCCAAAAGTACATACTTACAGCATTTTCATAGCATACTACAGGGAAATAGCTTTGTGCACCATCTCATACCGTATTTAACACCTTTGAATAGTAAGTTGGCAGGTAATAATACTAATGTGGAACTGAACTTCTTTACCTTGGATTTTGAGCAAAGTAGTTCCTTCACTTATTAAATGGTAAATTTCTTCAACTCCTCTAGAACTAAAGGAAATTGACTTGTTCATTCAGTGGGTGTTTCTATTTAAAGCTATATTTGTAACAAAATATGAGATTGAGAACTAAGCATTGTTTAGCAAATCTGCTTAATGTAGCTACATAATGTATAATACTGGAGACTTGAGTGTGTGTATGTGAAAAGATTCTTTTTTCCTATCTTACCTAACTATCCTCATGAACTCACTTTATCTGGCCTCAGTAATCAAAAACAAGTGTTTACATCTTCCTAACATTTTTTAAATTACAAATAGTATTGGAACCTGACCACCATACATGCTTCCAGGGCAACTTTTCTTTTAAAATTAAATTAGTTCCTTTTTCTTTATAATGTATTTTCTGACTAAATTACTAGTTACCATGTTCCTGGTAAGACTGTTTCTAAGAAGGAAGCAAAACAAGTTTTTGCACATACATTCATATGCAAGGGCAAAAGAAGACAAAATGTGAAAGAGAAACATGTTATTTTTAGTAAACCTCTTTCCTCTTCTAGAAGAGAGGTATTCAAAAATATGCATTGTAGTACTACATAGAAATGACTTTTAGTTTTTTATTAAAATGTATAGTTTTTCTAAGCTAATAATGTACATATCTGAATGCATTCATTTAAGCAGAAGAAATAGCTGGCAAATATTTTTATGTCAGGTGGTATGCATGCTAAATTTATAACCTTTCTTCTGTATATTCAATGTAAGATAACTTGATGTGACAGGGTGTGACATATCACAAAGAGGACTCAGGTAGGGAATTTTAAGAAATCTTGAAAACAATATTTTAAAGATCTGTGGAATATGTCGTTTTTTCTTTCCTATTATCTGTCAAAGAATGGAATTCAATTGCTTAAATGCTTAGGAAAGTCTTTTGCTCAGGAAAAAAATTATATCTGGCAATTGCGGTCTGGGAAGAATCTTCTATTCCTTTATAGTTAGATGTATCTGCTGGTAGGTACTCTATTTATTTAGAATTTACATATCTATGATCAGACAATTCAAGCAATAAATTTATGTTTCACCGACTTTTCCTTTTTATCTAAAGCCTTTGCAATTATTTAGCTGTCATTACAAACTCCTGTTCCAGGTCATGGGGTTTCAACAAAGAATATGGTTAGATCACAAGATTTGCTTCTAAAGCACCAAATACTGTTTCTATCATAGGAAAATGAGTGTGTGCTTTTTAAAGTATAATGTACATTTGAACTAGCATGAATACTGTTACTAGTAAATGTTCAACTCAGTGAACACATCCATATAACAAGCATACAGATAATTAAACTGAATTTTACCACCACCCCAAAAGCCTCCCTTGTATCCTGTTCTTGTACCTCCAAAGTATAAACATTCCTGACTTATAATACAACAAATCATTTTACTTGGAAGAAAATCATGCATCCTTATCTAGAAATAGGTGCACTCATAAATATATGTATTGTCAGTAATGTATAGAGATAACTAATAGAGTGTCTTTTGAGAAGGGATGAGGTTGATGTATTTTACTTAACATTATGTTTTTAAAAATAAGCCCATATTACTATTATTCCCTTGTATACCATAGATATGTTACAGTCTATTTATTCATTTTGACATTTGAGTTATTTCCAGTTTGAGGCTCTTATATTCTTCTACATGGCCTTTGTGAATATACCTATGCATTTTGACATACATTCAATTTTAGTAGATATCTTCAAAGATTTCTCCAAAGTAACTGAAGCAATTTACTTTTTTGTTATCAGTGTATGAAAATTCCAGTTCATCACCATCCTTGCCAATACTTGTTATTCCCAACACTGTTTACTCATTTTACCCATTGTAAATTTAATTTATATTTCCCTGATGACTCATGAAGTTAAGCATCTTTTTATAAGTTTATTGGAAATACGGATATATGTTTTGTGGAGTGTCTTTCAAGACCTTTGATCATTGTTTTATAGAGTATCATCCTTTTTCTTACGATTTTAAGAAGTTCTTTATATATGTGGTAAGTCCCTTGACATCAATCTTGTTGTTATTTATTCCTTTTTAATTTGGCACCAAAAGTTAAGGCAAAGATAAGTATAAGTAGGACTACATCAAACTAAAAAACCTGTGATTCCACATCTGGGGATTTAGTCAAATAAATCTAACTTACGAATTCAGAAGAATATATGCATCTCTATATTCACTGCAGTGTTATTAATAATAGCCAAGCTATTGAAGCAACCCAAGTATTCATCAATAGATGAGTGGATAAAAAGGCTATGGTACATATGAACAATGGGATATTACTCAGCTGTAAAAGAGAATGAAATCTTACCATTTGCAACAGTATGGATGGACCTAGAGGTTATTATGCCTAGTGAATTAAGTCAATCAAAGAAAGACTAATATATTATTATTTCAGTTATATGTGGAATTTAAAGAACAAGATAAATGAACAACAACAAAAAAAGATAAAGAAACAAACAAAATTGAAAGAAATAGAGATAATTGATGGTTGCCAGAGAGGAAGGTATTTGGAGGACTGGGTAAAAAACATGAAGGGACTAAGAAGCACTGATAGTTACAAAACAGTCATGGGTAAGTAAGTAAAGCATAGGAAATACAGTCAATAGTATTGTGATAACTATGTATGGTGCCAGGTGAAGTACTGGAAATATCAGTCAAGCAGAACAATACATAAAGGAGATGAGTATCTAACCACTAAGCTTTACATCTAAAACCAGTACAAACTAAAATTGAAAGAAAAATATAGCATTCAGAAGTGGTTGTATTATTGTCAGCTAGACTTTAGAACAATGAAAATTACCAAAAGCACAGACATTATCATCATAAAAGAGCAATCCACCAAGAACACATGAGTATGTATGCAATAAACAGCAGAACTTCCAAATAAGTGAAGCTAAAAGTTGTAAAATGTAAAGAAGAATCAGACAAGCCCACAGCTGCAGTTACAGATATCAGTACCCCCACTCTCAGTAATTGATAGAACAACTAGACAGAAAATTGACAAGGATATAGAAGTCAAACAATACCATCAACTACCCGAGGACATCAACATATTCTTCTCAATTGCTCATGAAATATATTCCAGAATAGACCATATTCTGAGCTTAAAAACAAACCTCAACAAATTTAAAGGAACTGAAACCACATAGAGTGTGTTCTCTGGATTTAGTGAAATAAAAATAGAAATCAATAATAAGAGAAAAATAAGCTAAATAAAACAGGAATGTCTCCAAACACAAGGAAACTAAACAGTACCCTTCTAAATAATCTATGAGTCAAAAAAGAAGACATATGAAGGGAAATTTAAAAATACATTGAACTGAATATAAATGAAAATATGATATATTGAAAATTCTGGAACACAGCTAAAGAAATACCAAGAGGCAAATTTATAGCACTGAACACTTATATTAAAAATCTCAAATCAATAACCTAAGTTCTCACTTCCAGAAGAAGAGAAAAATAAGAGCCGAAAACTAAGAAGAAGAGCAAAATATACCCAAAGCTAAAGGAAGAAAATAATAAAGAGAAGGACAGAAATCAATAAAATTGAAAACAGAAAAAAATAAAACACAGGGCTCATTCTTTGAAAAGTTCAATAAAATGAGCAACTTCTAGCAAGACTGACCCCCCACCCCCCCCAAAAAAAAAACCAACCAAACATACCACTATTCGGAATGAAAAGAGAGTATTGCTACATATGCTGAAGACATCAAAAGGACAAGAAAGGAATGCTACAAATAATTCTCTACACCTAAATTTGACAACTTAGAAGAAATGGATCAATTTGGCCAAAAGTACAAACTATCAGAACTCACCCAATGTGAAATGGATACTCTGAATAGTCTTATAATAGCAGAGAAGTATAATTTGAAAACTGCAGAAAAAAGAAAACTCCAGGTCTAGATGACTACACTAGAGAAGGCTACCAAACTTTTAAAGAGTTAATACCAATTCTACACAATCTCTTCCAGAAAATAGAGAAGGGAACACATTCCACCTCATCTTATTAAGCCAGTTATTACCCTGACACCAAAGCCAAGCAGAGTACAAAAAGAAAACTCCATATCAATATTCTTCAGGAATGTAAATAAAAAAATCTTTTACAAAACATCAGCAAACAGAATTCAGCAATCTACTACAAAATTATACACCATGATTAAGTGGGGTAACCCAGGCATGAAACACTGATTTGATATTTGGAAGTCAATGTAATCCAATAAAGAACAGACTAAAGAAAACAAATCACATGATAATTGCAATCAGTGCAGACAGCACCTGACAAAATTCTACACCCATTCATGATAAAAACTCTCAGAAAAAATAGGAAAAAAGAGGGACTTCTACAACTTAATAAAGAGCACATACAAAATACCTACAGTAAGCATCATAAGAATGAAAGACTGAATGTTTTCTTCCCAGACTAGGAACAAGGTAAAGATAGCTATTCTCACCACTGTTATTCAACCAAGTACTTAAAGTTCTAGCCAGTGCAATAAGGCAAAAAAAAAAAAAAGGGAGGGGGTGGGGGGAATAAATGGCATACAGACTGAAAAGGAAGAAATAAACTCTATTTTCTAATGACATGATAGTTGACATAGAGAACCTCAAGGAATCTTAACCAAATAAAACCTCCTAGAAGTAATAAATGAATTCACCAAGATTGCAGGGGTAAAAGATCAGTTTTTTAAAAAATCAACTATTTCCATAGACCAGCAATGGACACATAGACACTGAAATAAAAAATTAAAAATATGATACCATATACAGTTGCTCAAAACAATAAAACGTAGTTGTATATGTGATAAACACAAGACTTGTCTGAAAACTACAAAATATTTATGCAAAAATCAAATGTCTAAATCGATGTCGAGAGACACTGTGTTCATGGATTGGAAGACTCAATATAGTAAAGATGTCATATCTCCAAATTTATTTTCAGGTTTAACCCAATTCCTATAAAAATCCCAGCAACATTAATGGTAGATGGAGATAAGATCATTCTAAAATGTATATGGAAGAGCTAACATCATTTCAAAAAAAAGCATAAAGAGAAAAGTATCAGTAAACCTATTTTTTTCAGTTAACCTTTATTCTTTATTTTCTTTTTAATTAAATTTATTGCAGAGACATTGATTAACTCAAAATGGATCAAAGACCCAAACATAAAACCTGAAACAATATATTATATAGAAGAAAACATAGATATTAAACGTAAGGGCATTGGTCTTAGGGAGGATTTTATGAATTTGACCCCAAAGGCAAGGAAGTAAAGGTAAAAATACATGATTGGGACTGTATCAAACTAAAGAGTTTCTGCACAGCAAGAGAAACCGACAAATCAAAAAGGCAACCGACTGAACGGGAGAAGATATTTGTACAAACAGCAGCTCTGGCATGGGGTTAAATAAAGAACTCATACAACTCATCACCAAACAAACAAACAATCCAGTTAAAGAATGGACAGAGGACCTGGATAAACACTTCTCCCACGAAGACATACAAATGGCCAACAAATATATGAAAAGATGGTCAACTTTACTAGCTATTAGGGAAATGCAAATCAAAACTATAATGAGATACACCTCACACCTGTTAGAATGGCTATTGTCAGCAAGACAAGTAATAAGTGTTGGAAAGGTTGTGGAGAAAAAGAACTCTCAATCACTGCTGGTGGGAATGTAAACTGGCACAGCCACTATGGAAAACAGTATTGAAGTTCCTCAGAAAGTTAAGAATACCGTTGCCATATGACCCAGAAACCCCTCTTTTGGGTATCCACCCAGAAAATTTTGAGAACATTTGCAAAGCTATATATACCCCTATCTATGCAGCATTACCTGTGGTGATCAAAACATGGAAACAACCAAATGTCCTTCAATAGATGACTGGTTAAAGATAATGTAGTACATATACACAATGGAATACTACTCAGCCATAAGAAAAGATGAAATACTGCTATTTGCAACAGCATAGATGGATCTTGAGAATATCATGCTAAGCATAGTAAGTCAGACAGAAAAAGTTAAGAATCATGATTTCACTCATATGTGGGATTTTTATTTTTTCATTTTTATATGATAGCAATAAATGAACAAAAACCTCATAGACACAGTCTACCTTTTTCAAGACTTATAAGCTACTAGAGGCCCGGTGCATGAAATTTGTGCACAGGGGAGGGGGTCCCTCAGCCCAGCCTGCACTCTTGCATCTGGAACTCCTCGGGGGATGTCCGACTGCCAGTTTAGGCCCCAGAATCAGGCCTAAACTGGTAGTTAGGCATCCCTCTCACAAATCCAGGACCGCTGGCTCCTAACTGCTGGCCTGCCTGATGGCCCCTAACCACTCGCCTGCCTGCCTGATTGCCCCAGCCACTCTACCTGCCTGCCTCAGTGCCCCTAAACGCCTCTGCCATGGCTTTGTCCAGAAGGATGTCCAGAATGACATCCAGAAGGTCATTCGGCTATCCGGTCTAATTAGCCTATTACACTTTTGTTATTATAGACAGTAATCAAGACTATAGTATTGGTGGAGGAATAGACATAGATAAATGGAGTAGAATAGAGAACCAAGAAATAGACCCACACAAATATGCCCAAATGACTTTTGACAGTGGTGCAAAACCCATTTATTGGAGGAAGGATACCTTTTCAACAAATGGTAATGAAGCAACTGGCCATTGCCGCCCTCCTCCAAATGTGCCTTGAACTAAAACTCATGTTTTATACAAAAACTCAAAACAGATTATAGATTTAAAGATGAGATAGAGGAAAATGGGGGGCACTAGGGTTTAGTGAAGAGTTCTTAGATATGACACCAAAATCATAATCCATAAAAGAAAAAAATTGATTAAATTGGACTTTAAAATTTAAAACTTTATCTCTTTGAAAAACAGCGATTGGGAGAGAAATATTTGCAAACCATATATCTGACTAAGTGCTTATATCTAGACTGCATAAGGAAATCTGAAAACTCACCAGTAAAAACAATTCAATTACAAAATTGGCTAAAGACATGAAGAAATATTTCACTGAAGAGGATACAGTATGCAAATAAGCACATGAAAAGGTGTTCAACAGCACTAGCCATTAGGAAAATGCAAACCAAGACCATAATGAGATATTACTAAATACCTATTAGAACAACTAAATTTAAAAACTGTGATAATACAAAATCCTGGCAAGGGTAGAAAAGGAGAGAGATCAGGAAGAAGTGATTTTTTTTGAGACTTTTTTTAAAATTCTTTATTGTTTAAAGTATTACATGTCTCCTTTTTCCCCCATTGAGCTCTCCCCAGCCACCCCCACCCCCTACCTCATGTCCTTACCCTCCTAGTGTCTGTGTCCATTGGTTATGCTTACATGCGTGCATACAAGTCCTTTGATTGCTCTCTTACACCCCCACACCCACCCGTGCCTTCCCTCTGAAATTTGACTGTCAATGCTTCTCTGTCTCTGGATCTGTTTATGTTTTTCATTATATTTCACAAATGAGTGAGATCATGTGATATTTATCTTTCTCTGACTGGCTTATTTCGCTTAATGAGAGAAAACATTGTAACATAATTAATAAAAAAAATTAACATTTCAACTTGACTTCTCAAAGGAAAATTGTATTTCATTTAAAACCTATAACTTATTTCTTTCAAAGCATACACTACAGTCACAAAAATGTTTCTTTTTTGTAGGTTTTGATGAAATTCTAGTCACTATATAACAAACCCCCAAGTGTTCCCATTAGTAGAATTCAGTAGGCAAGTACAGATGTTACCGACTTGGCTACTAATAAAAGTCTAGAGAGTAGAATAAAGTAATCACCACTATGCATTCCTTTGACTATTTACATGGCATTTGGAAACAAAGGTTTTATTCAAAAGGAAAATATTTATTTTAATATCATTAAAACCACATAAAATGTTATATAGAACAGATGTAAAGAATCTCACTTGAAAAATAAATTATTTGAGAAGATGTAAATGTGTTCTGAGTTGTGGCATTTTTAAACATTTGTATTTCTAGTTTTAGGCTTCCTCTTTCCAGTTGAAAATATTTATTTGTTAATAATATATTGAAAAAATGTAGGAACTCTTGCTTTCAAATATTCTGGAGGACTATTGCCACAATCTAGTACCACCCTTCCCAATACCCAGGAATATTTGAACGCAAGAGTTCCTATGTGATTTTAGAGGACATAAGGAAGGCCAAAAGACATATGAAAACATGCTCAAAGTCTCTAGTCATCTGAGAGATGCAAATCAAAATGACAATGTGGTACCATCTCACACCTTCCAACTATGGGAAAGGATCCAACTCCAAGTGGGACAACCCCTCATTAAAGATATTTAAACTTTTCTGGGACTCACAGGTTATTTCATTCCCCCATTTTTCTAACCTCACTGCCCTGTTTAATGAACAGTCTCAAAAAAGTAAAGGCTTTGCTCAAGTCTGGTCATATATTTTTCACATCATTTTAATTAACTGAGACTATTAAGAGCAAACAGCACGTGGACACGCACACATGACAATGCCTAACATAACCAAGAACCTTTTAGAAACAAGCCCCTGAAGACAAGGGGTATAGACCAAGAGATGGGAAGTTACCTGTCAATACACCTGGTTCTGTGTATCTTAAAAAAACTTCAAACATAAGTCCTGCACTGGAGGGTTATACTCTGGCCAGTAAATAATAATTTGCACTCATTTACAGAATATCACTGCATACTAATTTTAACTTCCACACCTGTTTTTTTTTTCCTGCACTACTAGTTAACTTCACAACCCTCCCAATCACTAGATTCGGAAGGACTTCAGACTAAGAAACCTAAAAAGACTAAGAGAAAACCTTCTAATGCACCAAACAACAGACAGTAGTCATCAGGAGACATAATCAAAGTTAGAGACATCATTTTCCTCCAGAACACATCCATCCTATCCATTTTAGCTAAAAATATCCTAGAGACTTCCAGGGTAATGTTGTAACCAACAACCTCACATTCAACTTGAAGTTACACATGTCCAGTCAGATTCACCCACTCTCCTGCTGCTCCCTGCACCTCTCAAGTTACTTTCTCACCTCATGCTCCAATCACAGAAGACATGCAAGAAGTAACAAGCTCCAACAACTTCATGTCCAGTTCTGAAATCTGCTATAATAAGAACTAATTTTCTAAAACTAGAAAGTGCTAAAATACATGTAGAACTTTTATTGACTTAAACCCTGCTTCTGTCACCCATCTAAGTTAAAATATGTACCAGGTTACCCCACAAAAGATAGAATGTAGAAAGATAATAAATACATAAGTAAGAGAAAATTACTAAGGATGCTGTGTTCGGGGCAGGAGGGGAAGGAGATGTAGTTAGCCATAGCCATAGAGTTCTTTGTTGCTGTTATGTTGTTTTCACTAGACCTTAATGTGCATGAAACCACTAAAGATATTATACATATATATTTAAGTCATTTGTGATAACATTTCCTATATACTAGTGTAGAAAATGTTGAACAATCTCCCAAAACTGAATCAGGAAGAATCAGAAAACCTGAATAGGCCAATAACAACTGATGAAACAGAAGCAGTAATAATAATAATAAAAAACTCCCAGCAAACAAAAGCCCGCGTCTGGATTGCTTCATAGGAGAGTTTTACCAAGCATTCAAAGAACTAACACCTGTACTCCTCAAACTATTCCAAAAAATTTCAAATGGGAGGAACACTTTCAAACTCTTTTTAGGAGCCCAGCATTATCCTAATTCCAAAACCAGATAAAGACACTACAAAGAAAGAGAACTACAGGCCAATATCCCTGATGAACACAGATGCTAAAATCCTCAACAAAATATTAGCAAATCACATCCAGCAACACATTAAAAAGATCATACAGCCTGACCAAGTGGGATTTATTCTAGGGATTCAAGGCTGGTACAATATTCGCAAATCAATAAACGTGATACATCACATAAACAAACTGAAAGACAAAAATCATATGATCATATCAATAGATGCAGAAAAAACATTTGACAAAATCCAACACGCTTTTTTGATAAAAATTCTCAGCAAAGTGGGAATAGAGGGAACATGCCTCAACATGATAAAGGTCATATATGACAAACCTATAGTCAATACCATACTCAATGGGCAAAAATTAAAACCATTTCCCCTAAGAATAGGAATAAGACAGGGATGTCCGCTTTCACCACTCTTATTCAACATAGTCCTGAAGACCTAGCCACAGCCATCAGACACAAAACAGAAATAAAAGGCATCCAAATTGGAAGGGAGGAAGTAAAACCCTCATTATTCGTAGATGACATGATACTGTACATAGAAAACCCTAAAGACTCCGCCCAAAAAAAACTACTAGATTTAATACATGAATTTGGCAATGTAGCAGGATACAAAATCAACACCCAAAAGTCAATGGCTTTATACACCAATAATGAATTCTCAGAAAGATAAACTAAACAAACAACCCCACTTACCATTACAACAACAAAAAATTATGATACTTAGGAATAAACTTAACCAAGGATGCAAAAGACCTGTACTCGGAAAACTACAGGACATTGATGAAAGAGAAGATATAAACAAGTGAAAGAATATACTGTGTTCATGGATTGGTAGAATCAACATCATTAAAATGTCCACACTACCCAAGGTGATCTACAGATTCAGTACAATTCCTATTAAAATACCAACAGCATATTTCACAGAACTGGAACAAATACTCCAAAAACGTATATGGAATCAAAAAATACCTCAAATAGCTGCAGCAATCTTGAGAAAGAAAAACAAAGAGGAATCACAATACCAGATTTCAAGTTATACTACAAAACCACCATATCAGGCATATAGGTCAATGGAAAAGAACAGAGACTCCAGAAATCAACCCAAGCCACTACGTTCAATTAATATTTGACAAAGGAGGCAAGAGCCTTTATATATATATATTTTTTTTAAGCTGTGGTACATTTATACTATGGAATACTATGCAGCAGTAAAAAAGAATCTCTTCTTCGAGAAGAATCTCTTCTCAAAGAAAGGGTAACCTTTGAGACAGCATGGAGGGACCTGGAGAGTATCATGCTAAGTGAAATAAATCAGAGAAAGACAAGTATTACATGATCTCACTCATCTGTGGAGTCTAAGTAACAAAATAAGCATAGAACAGAGTGCAGAATCTCAGAGGGAAGGCAGGGGAGGCTGGGTGGTGGGAGGTAATCAACCAAGGACCTTTTATGCATATATGCATGGCCCATGGCTACAGAACATGGGGTTGGAGGCAGGGGCAGGCTGGAGGGGGTTCATGGGAAGGAAAGGGGGCATATGTAATACTTCCAACAATAAAGAATTATTTTTAAAAATGTTGAAAACAAGTACTTTAAAACCAAAGTTTTAACAGTTTTGTTAAATTATAATTTTCATTCTTATAATACATTGTATGAATCACAAGGAAATTTTACTCTTTAGATGGAATAGAAGTCTGGGCTTGAAGACTTCCAACTTTACTCTGGACTTTTCAAACACTGATTGCATGGCCTTTTAAAAGCCTTTGGGTATAAGATGATAAAATGTGGTTTTAGTTATTGGCATGCCTGTGCAACAAAGCATTTGGGAGATGTGATTGACAGGCCAGAAGTGTGTATAAGAGAAAACCTATGCTTATGTCTGCTTCAGTGACTTTATTAGCCACACCCTACTTGTAAATTATAAACTGTCATTCAAAGTAGCAGAGTGATATTTGAAACAAGTCAGGTTATAATACCGCTAGGTTTTTTGTCTTAATGCCTAAAGGTAAATTCACAAAATGCTCCTATGTTTTAGCTCATAAAAGTGTCCATCTGGAAAAAAACTAAGTAATAAAACCCAAATGTAAAGAACAATGCAAGAAAGATTTGTGACACTATGCATGCATATAAGTTACATATTTAAACATCACAATTAGCTAATTCAGCCTTCATTATATCAGCAACTATTTCAGATTGAGGACAAAGAATATAATTTTATGAAATGTTGGCAGGTTTTGAACCAGTATTCTGAAATATCTTATTAATAATTTGTTTCAGTATGACAATATACATACTAAATTAAAATTGCTATTAATACTAAAAGCTTCACTAGAGACCCTTGCTATCTTTATAAAGAAATATGCAAAAATCTGTGTTTTAAAGAAGTGGTCACCAACTGGTGGTCCACAGACCACTGGTGAAAGGTTGGCAACCGCTGTTTTCCAGCATGCTATATTTTCTAAGAAATGCTTAATTTTACATTAAAATATGAAAATTAATGCAAAAACAAATATATACTTACATCATACTTCTCTAACAACTGCACAGTTTTGCACCAAAATAAGGATGAAAACAAATATTGCAGTTTACTGACTTCTAACTAGTAATATTCTAATGTCCTGAATATTCAATAATTTAATCTTAGTGTCAATAAAAAAGTAATATTAACTCATCAAAAAATTCAAATTTTACTGAAAAGTACAATATAATCCATGAAAATGACTCGTCCCTTTCTTTCTAGATAAAAAACCTTACTTGCAATAAAATAACTTTTGTGGTCTAATTTCAATAAGGTAATAATCTAAATGTCTAAGCCTTTAGATAAGTATTAAAGGTTTTAATCCTTTTACCATGAATTACCAATCTGAATTCTGGTCAGTGCTCAAACTCTGAGGTAAAGACCTTTCTGTGTAATTGCTTGGTAACTTAGTATTCAATAGTGACACTTCTAATTTTTCATATGTGAATGCATATGAAGGGTGTCAATGGATGGAGACAACTTTAAGGGACATTAGGTGGGATCAAACTGTAGGATTTTTTGTTTTTTCTTTTTGAGGTGGACCAAACTACAAAACTATGTCTCAAGAAGCCTATTTATGTGACAGGGAAGGAGAGAGAAACACCTGTAAGCTGAAGTTTAAAGCCCAGACTAGTTTTGAAGTAACAAGAAAGGGAAAGCTAACAGTTCAAATTTCAGTCACTTTTCATCTAAACCTATCAATGTGTGCACTGGTCCATTAATTATGTGGCCCAGCACCAAATGATATGTTATTCTTCCTTTTTACTCTAGGATGACAGCTGTAAGGGAAGATTTTAGTTCAGGAGAAAGAAAGCTATTTTAAATACCTTATTTATTGGTCTCAAGAATTTACCTAAGTCATGAATGAAAAACTACTATTTGAGGATCAAATCAATTGTTTTGTTGATCACTCTGTCAGGACTAAAATAAAACTGGAGAGATGATTCAAAACCTATGATTCTAATGGACCTAGCATTTCTAGGTTAATGAAGTGTTCTAAAGCAGAGGTTAGCAAATTATTTTCTACAAAGGGCCAGACGGTAAATATTTTAGACTTGTGGACCATGTCATTTCTGTCACAACTACTCAACTCTGCCCTTGTGCAAAAGCTGCCATAGACAATATGTAAATGAATGATCAAAATCAAGTTCCAATAAAATAATTTATGAACACTAAAATATAAATTTCATATAATGTTCACATGTCACAAAATATTATTCTTCTTTTGACTTTCTCCCAACCACGTAAAAATCATCTTTAGGTTACAGATTGCAGAAAAACAAGGAGCAGAAGCTGGATTTGGCCTAGCCATAATTTACGACTCTTGTTCTAAGGGATTATTTTGGTTCTTGTTTGGTGGATTTCTATGCTTCAAAAGAAAAAACATGTCGCTGAGATTTTTTAAAAATCGTGCTTAAAGTATTTGATTGATTTTTTAAAGCCTATCAATGACTTGCCAGAATAAATATGTGGAAGTGATGCCATTTACTAGTAAAATATATCTTGTAGATGAACTCAATTCATTATCTTTAGACCACATTATAGTTGTGGTAGTCCTTAGTAGAAAACATCAGTTTTTAGTATAAAATCTTTGGTTCCATTTATTCTGTTTAAAAAATTCCTATGCTAATACATTTTTAGAAAAAAGGCCATTAAGCTTGGCCATTTCCTAAATTACCTATTTCAGAGGAAGTTTAAATGTATGTGTTTTTTTCATTTTAAATTGCATTTTTTCTTTAATAAAATATTGCAGCACACAACTGAGCCCCCAGTGTGTCAGTAAAGCAAGGGGATGTAGATCCATACGAAGGAGAATGGAAACAAGTTTAATATTAACCCCATTCCTTTTGGCAACGAATGGAAATACAGAATACAAATGACTAATTCTATTTTAGTGTATTTTATCAAGTCTTTGAAGACACCATAAGTTTTATAATGATGCTGTGATCTGTTAAAGAATCTTCAAATTAAATAACCTGGATATATAAGAATTTTAATTTTACTCATATTATTTTTTTAAATGAATACAAACAAGGTTCAGTATTCAAAAGGCATAGTATCTAGTGAAAAGTTCTAATCTCAAGCCTACTCGTAGTCACCAGTTTTCTCTTCAGAGGCAAGTAGTATTGATTTGTTACATGGTATACTATATATTACATTTATAATTGTATATGTATGTTAATTTTACGTTATGTAATTTTATAGTATAACCATTATGTTTTTTAAATATATACTTTCTGACGACAAAAGTTAATAATACATACACATACTATAAAATTCAAACATTGATGGAATGTTTAATTTGGAAAATAAAAATTCTGTATAATCCCACCCATCAGAAAAGGATCCTTAGTAATCCATGTTTTCCTAGCTTTTCCCCTTTCACATATTTTGAACAAAATGTGGGTCATTCATTACTTCCTGTTTTACAAATCACCTTTTAAAAAGAACTTGAAATATTTTGCAAAGCTTTGTGTGAATATATGTAGATTGACCCCTTCTCTTTTTTAACAGCTACTTTTCAATTGTGTGGACATACTACAGTTTTTTTCAACAGCTACTATTCAATTGTGTGGACATACTATAATTTCTGTAACGAATGAATGTTTGGATTATTCCCTATTTTTATGAAAATCAGTGCCACCAGAGGGTTTTGGGAAGATGGCAGCAGTGTAGTATTTGAAACTCCTTGAAGCCCCTAATGACCCCAAAATTCCATAGACAACATCAGCAAAATCTAGTGAAAACATATTCTTATAACCCAAAATATAATGGTATGGACAAATCACCAACAAATACAAAATGCACTAAAAACTTCATGGGATTGTGAGGGCCCACGAGGGGTGCTGACACAATGTGATTTCTACCCGGTGCTCTGAAGTCAAAGTGCAGAAATTCAATGAAATACAGATAAACGATGGGAGTAACTATAACTCTATTAAGGCTGTCAAATACCTCATCATCTAATTAGTGACATGCATGAATGGATGAACAAGATTCCCACTGTCCCTACCTACTATCCAGCAAAACCAAAGCCAAGAGAACAGGGTTGGCAGAATCAGTAAGGAAAATGACTTTACTGAGCTCAACTCTATTCTGGAACAATGAAGAGACTCAAGAAGTACATAACAAGTGGGAGGCTCCCAGCCCGAGTGACACACACCCTAATTACCACATCCCTGCCTTAAAAGGGTGGGAATGGGGCAGCCTTATGGGCCACCTGTGAAATAGCAATACTCTCACTTTTTTTCACAGGCCAAAGGGGCTCTTGCTTCTGGCTCTAACAACCCAGTCACACTAGCCAGATACAACCCACTCCAGGGACACTGACAATTAGGGAGCTGAACTGGTATTGTATACCTGTGAAATGGTAATAGTAAAGCTCACAGAGGACAGAAACCACTGATGGAGCAGAAGAGCAAAAGCTCACTTAATCTTGATTTTCAGTATAAATATAGACTAGAAAAGTGGGGAGACATACATGTGCACGTGCACACATAATAAAAAAATTAATGGGAGAAGCAGAGGAACAATAAGGGGCCTTTTCTGGGGCCCTGAGAGATGGAGAACTCAATTACTTACTGATAATTTTGCAGGGCCATTCTCAGAACAGTACCCGAAACGGGAGATGTCACTGATGGTTATAATTTGTGGATACAATAGAATTGTAGGAAGGTATGGAGGTGTTGGATTGGACTAGATTCTGGGTCCTACAAATGTTTAAAACTAACAAATCAACTATTTTTAGATAAATTTCCCAAACTGAGAAGAAACAGTGGAAGTAGAGCCCAAATTCAGCATAACAGGCACAATTCGGCCACAGGAAAAAGGAAGTTGAAATCAAAGGGAAGAATATGGATGCTATGGTCTGTATATTTGTGTCCCCCCCAAAATACATACATTGAAATCGTAACCCCTAAGGTGATGGTACCAGGGTGGGGCCTTTGGAAGGTGATTAGATCATCAGGGTGGGGCCCTAATGAATGGGATTACTGCCTTTATATAACAGGATTCAGAGAGATCCTTCACCCTCTTACACCACACGAGGACAGTGAGAAGTCAACAGTCTTAAACCTAAAAGAGGGCCTTCACCAGGACATGACCATACTGATACCCTATTGGACTTTCAGCCTCCAGAACTGTAAGAAATAAATTCCTAGTATTTATCAGCAATACAGTCGGGTATTTTGATATAGCAGCCTGAATGGACTAAGACAATAGGAAACCATATTTTTGACTACTTGATGAAAACAGACTTGTGCTCCAGTTCTATGAAGATAAAGTCATCTTGGCCCATTCTGCCATCTTAAATGTATAGAAAACCCAATTTCTCATAAAAAATTTAACTACAGTTACTTTTAAAAAACAGAAGAATAATTTCCCTATAAAGAGTGAAAAAAAAATACAAATTAACATTACCACAAACAGGTGAAAACCCTAATATTCTAAAATAAGCTTAAATTAATTGTGATAGCAGTTATGAAAGAACAACATAAATCAGTATTAGAGAAACTAAGAAATGTGATGATTAGAGAAGTAAGATTTTTTAACGATGAAAGAACAAAGAAAATAAATTTTAAAAAGAGAGGAAAATAATTTCAGAGATGAAGGTCAAACTAGAAGGATCACAAGACCAAAAACACAATGCCTTATGATAACTAGAGAATTTAAAGGAGGAAATACTTGAAAATAAAAAGTAACTGAAGGAAACCATCAACAAAATAAAAAGGTAACCTGCAGATCAGGAGAAAATGTCCGCAAATCACATATTTGATAAGAGGTTAATATCTGAAATAAATAAAGAACTCATACAACTCAATAGAAAAAAACAACACAATCCAATTAATAAACTGGCAGAGGATCTGAATAGAAATTTTCCCAAAGAAGACATGCAGATGGCCAACAGGTACATGAAAATGTGCTCAACATCACTGATCATCAGGGAAATGCAAATCAAATCCACAATAACATATCACCCCACACCTGAGAAAATGGCTATTTTAAAGAAAAAAAAAAACAAGAAATAACAAATGTTGGCAAAGATGTGAAGAAGGGAACCCTTCTGCATTATTGATGGGAATGTAAATTGGTGTGGCCACTATGGAAAACAGTATGATGGTTCCTAAAAGTATTTAAAATAGAACTGCCATATGATCCAGTAAATCCACTTCTGAGTATTTATCTGAAGGAAACAAAGGCACTCACTTAAAAAGATATTTGCGCCCTAGCTGGTTTGGCTCAGTGGGTAGAGTGATGGCCTGAAGACTGAAGGGTCCCAGGTTCAATTCCAGTCAAGGGCACATGCCCAGGTTGCTGGCTTAATCCCCACTAGGGGGTGTGCAGGAGGCAACCAATCAATGATTCTCTCTCATCATTGATGTTTCTATCTCTCTGTCCCTCTCCCTTCCTCTCTGAAAAAAAAAAAATATATATATATATAAGATATCTGTACCTCCACGTTCATTGCAGCATTATTTACATTAGCCAAGACATGAATGCAACCTAAGTGTCCATCAATGGATGAATAGATAAGAAAATGTGATACACACACACACACACACACACACACACACACACACACACACAATAGTGGCCCGGTGCACAAAATTTGTGCACATTAAAAGGGAATTAATTAGAGGAAATATTTTTTAAAATATATTTTATTGATTTTTTACAGAGAGAAAGGGAGAGGGATAGAGAGTTAGAAACATCGATGAGAGAGAAACATTGATCAGCTGCCTCCTGCACACCTCCTATTGGGGATGTGCCCACAACCAAGATACATGCCCTTGACCAGAATCGAACCTGGGACCTTTCAGTCTGCAGGCTGACGCTCTATCCACTGAGCCAAACCAGTTAGTGCTAGAGGAAATATTTTAATATTGCTATTTGCCCTTTCTCTATAAAAGAAGTGCCAGAGATGAAAGAAAATTAGTAAAATGTATATGAAAATCTCTCTCCTGTCAGCCATGGGACCTAGAGTCAAGTCCCTGCCCACCACCTGCACGTGCTTCGAAAACACAGGAGACCCACACCCGGCCAGCCCCACCCTCATTGAGTGAGACCCAGACCCGGCTGGCCCCACCCCCGTCAAGCCCCTCTGGACGGGGGTGCAGCCTCAGGTCCCCCAGCCCAGCGCCATGCAGGGGGTGCAGCCTGAGGTCCCCTGGCCTGGCACTGGGGTGGGGGGCACGGCCTGAGTTCCCCATCAAGCCCTGCCAGGCAGGAGGCATGGCCTGAGGTCTCTCGCCTGGTGCTGGGGTAGGGGGCGTGGCCTGAGGTCCCCTGTCAAGCCCTGCTGGGCAAGGAGGTGGCCTGAGGTCTCCTGGGCCGGGGGCGGGAGGCACAGCCTGAGGTCCCCATCAAGCCCCGCAGGGCAGGAGTGCGACCTGAGGTCTCTCACCTCTGGCCAGGTGCCAGGCAGCCTCAGGTCTCCGCTGTTCAGTCATGATGTATGGCATCCTGGCTAATTTGCATATTCCTCTATTTATATATATATATAATGCAATATTATTCAGCCACACAAAAAAAGAATGAAATCTTGCCATTTGTGACAACAGGGATAGATTGAGGGTACTATGATAACTGAAGTCAGACAGAAAAAGATAGATATTAAATGACTTCACTTATTGTAGAATTTTTCAAAAAAATGAAAATGGGCTCATCGATATAGAGAACAGATTGGTATTGCCTAAGTAGGCTGGGGGAGGGGAAAGGAGTGAGGATAAATGAAGTCAGAGGTATAAATTTCCAGTTACAAAATGAGTCATGGGATATAATGTACAACATGGTGACTATACTTAGTAATCCTGTATTGCATGTTTGAAATCAGATACGAGAGTGGATCTTAAAAGGTCTCATCACAAGAAAAAAAAGTTTAACTGTGTAGACTATGGATATTAACTAGACTTATTGTAGTGATCATTTTGTAATATAAATATCAAATATTACACTATACATCTGAAATAAATATGCTATATCAATTATACTTCAATAATAAAAGAGTATTTTGAATAAAATGTATTGAATCTGAAAAAAAGTGAGGAAAAGATTTTTAAAAAACAACCTGAAGAGAAAGTACTAGATAGAGATAATAGGCAAAAAAGATCCAAAACATGTATAATAAGAGTTACTAAAAAAGAATAACCAAAGCAATACAATAGAATAAATTCTAAAAAACTCTACTGAAATGAAGAAACTTTAAGCTGCAAAATGAAAGGGCATAGCACATCAGGCTGAGATTTTCTATATCAAGACATATATTAAGGAAATTCTTGGACTTTAAAGAAAACAAACAAAAGAATCCTTTGTGCAAAAAGACTAAGTACTGATAAAGGAAATAAAATCAGATTATGATCACTTTTTTAATACTTTATTCCAGGAAATAAGATTATGATCATTTTTTATAGCAATAATTTTTTCCAGAATATATTTAAGATACTCAAGAAAAGAAAATGTGAACCAAATATTTTATATTCAGCCAAAACAACCTATTCCCATGAGCCTCTACTGTGAGATTTAGAGAAAGAGATTCAGGCGACCAAAATAACTGATGGTCACCTTATCTACATAAGGTGACCATTATAAATGTGTCAACCTATGAAACTAAATAATGAGACCAGTCACCAAAGTACAAATTCTGTATGACTGACTCTACTCATAATGAAATATTGAAGGCAGTCAAACAGAAAGTAGAAAGATAGTTGCTAGGAGGATGGAAGGGCAGTGGCATTAGTGAGTATAGAGTTTCAGTTTTCCTGGGTGAAAAAGTTCTAGATTGCAGAACAATGTGAATATGCTAACAGAACTGAACTATATACATATGCTCCTTGACTTATAATGAGGTTACATCCCAATAAACCCATCTTAGTTGAAAATATTGTAATTAGTTGAAAATATTAATGTTGCATTTGATACATCTATAATCTACCAAATATCATAACTTAGTCTACCAGGTTTCTACTGATGGAGTATCACTTTCGTTCCATTGTAAAGTCGAGAAATCATAACTTGAACCATCTTAAATGGGGGACTGACTGATTCTACTTGAAAATGGTGAGATGATAAATTGTCATGTATTTTTTCACTATTTTTAAAAAATGGTAGTTATAATAGAGACAGTGACATAGTACAATTATCAAAAAATGTGGGGTGAAAGAGAAGAGTAGAATAATAGCAGAATAAGTACAATGATTGCCTTATTGGTATTGGCTGGAAATAAGAGAAATACTACTTCAAATCTGACAGTGGAGAGGGATAAAGGGAAAAATGGACAAGTAGCTACTTCCCGTATTGCTCACAGTAGGGAACCAACAGACAGTGCTCCCCTAAAACAAGTAAGTGTCGAGAAAAATTTATAAAGGTATAGATATAAAATAAAACTATTGGAATAAATAGAAAATTTACCAAGTATTAAAAGTTTATATATGCATATTAAATAAGGCAGACAACATAGACTCTGTGAATGCAATGAAACAAGATGACAAATCTGAGGATGAACATAAAGATCAAAATGTGAGTGAATTTAACTCATAAAAAGAAAAAGTTCAGATTAGCTAACAAAGCAAAACCCAATACTACGATGCGTGCAAGATAGATAGACACACACACACAGTCAAGAAGAGAAGAGAGGGCTGGAGGGAGAAGGAGAGTGACCTAGAAATATTAAAATAAAAAGATAAATACAAATGTGGACAAATGCAAACTAAAAGAAACATTTTTTTCCCTAGCTGGTTTGGCTCAGTGGATAGAGCATTGGCTTGTGGACTGAAGGGTCCCAGGTTCAATTCCAGTCATGCCCAGGCTGGAGGCTCGATCCCCAGTAGTGGGTGTGCAGGAGGTAGCTAATCAATGATTCTCTCTATTGATTTTTCTACCTCTCCCTTTCCCTTCCTTTCTGAAATAAAAAAATATATATTTTTTAAAAAAGGAAATAGAGTTCATACTAGAAATCTGATAAGAGAATTCAAAAAGAGCGACAAATAAGGTAACTTCATAATGCTGAAAGATACAATTCACAATGAGGATATAACAGTTATGGAACTTGCACTTCTAGAAATCTAACCCAAAGACACCCTGATATATAGTATATTTGACCTTTTAAATAACATGGGGATTAGGAGCACCAACTCCCATGCAGTTGAAAATTCACATATAACTTTTGATACCCCCAAAATTAACTACCATTGGCCCTTGGTATATTCAGGAAACTGGTTCCAGAACTCCCATGGATAACAAAATAAACAGATGCTCAAGTCCCTAATATAAAATGGCATCAAACAGTGTATACAGTAAACCCTTAGCTTGTGCTGATTCCCAACCACAAATGGAAAATACCATTTTTGATCCCCAGTTGGTTGAATCTGCAGACACAAAACCCACATGGACATGGAGAGCCAACAGTTGTTTATTGAAAAAATATCCACATATAGATGGACCCATGCAGTTCAAACTTGAGTTGTTCAATGGTCAATTATATTTACATCTCCCCAAAGAATGAGTTGTCATTATTTATTTCCATTGAAGACATATATCAAAGCTCTCAAAAGAGAAACCCAATGCTAAAGGCAAACTTTTATTCATAAAATACTGTGATAACACATTATCAACAATGTGCATACTTTTTCTGTTTGTGCTTACATATGTTCTAATGAAAACATAACTGTTCAACACAATGTATTCTGTATTTCTTACTTTGGAAGGCATGACTTTCATAAAGATCATATCAACACTTTGAAATGACTGAGACTGGCAGTGTAGAACCCCTTAACATTAACCCTACAAGTTGCTTATGCTGACCTCTTTTAACCATTTTGGCTCTTTTTTCCTGTTCTTTCTTACTTTTGACATGCCGTTGATAATTGAGCATCCCAACACTTTTCCCCATTATCATAATAATCTCATGCCTTTTTCAGTTTCTAAAAGAAAAATATTATTGTCCTTAAGAACAGCATGAAAAATAGTTTTTGGAGGTACAAGAAAAAATGAACTTGAAGGGAGGGAAAATATTCTCAAAATATTTTTAAAGGTTTGGGATAAAATTGAAAATTTAATAAGGAAATTATAATGTGGAGTTTTCTCAAGCTATTAATAGTATATCACAGATTTAGAAACCATTACCAGAAGATTTTCCTTTCCATATAATTCTCTTACCAGTAAGTAGAAGTCATTAAATAAAATGAGCAAGCTCATATCACAGGAACATGTCCAAAGTCACTCTTCCATGTAACTGTCAAGATTTTGCCAAAAGCCACTTTATATTTTTCACTTTCTTCATAAATAATCTAGGGTTGTAATAATTGCATATCATTGCTCTCTTTTGAGAAAACTAATAAAAATGATCAACAATACAGATTTTTAATAATTGTTTGCTTTTTTAAATGATTTGTTTTTAAAAAGACAAAGTCAGCCACTCCGTTTATCTACAACATGTCAGATTGGTAATAAAAATGCAAATGTTCATTTACTTTTAACCATTTTGGTTTTCTTCATCTGTTTCCTATTATTTGTAATTATTTTCATAAGACCACTGGCTGAAATTCTAGTTCAATGAATAACGCGAATAGGGAGAGAATTTTATACATACATATATAAAATGTAAAATTATTTTTAAGAACAAAACTTATTTTTAAAAATCACATCTAAAACCTAACATCTCTTTAAAAATTATGTTTGGGGGCTTCCTAAATTGTTTAAAAGATCAGTATGAAGAATTCTTGTAAACAGTTCTCACAGAGTCTGTGTCCTTTTAACTTAAAAAGGCTTTATATAATAATTGCTCTGTAAATATCAGAATTTTTTATATATTGTGCTATGTACACAAAGAAGCTGACAAATGGCTTATCTTGTACTGATCAACTTGTTTATTTTTATGCCTCCAAAAAGCCATATTTTTTTTTACAAGAGCAGCTGCTACTTTGTAAATATTTTAATGGCTTCTGTTAAGTAGAGCTGTCATTTTTGCAAACAATATTATAAAAGATTTTCATTCTTCCATGTGATTGCATATCTTGAAATGTGTTTTACCCTGAAAATCCCTTGGAGATTTTAGACTGGAAAGGATATCTCCTTAGAATGCACAAGACCAACAAAAGAATAGCTAAATTTAAAGAATAATGTATAAGATCACCAGGGAAATAGTGCCATTTATTTCAGAAGACAAATGTATAAAAGCAGTAAGTTCTCTTAGCTTACTTCTTTTTCTTTGAGCTATTTGAAAAAATAGAACAGTATTGGCTTTGAGCCAGACATACCAGATATGAACCTCGATTCTTTTGCTCCTTAATAGAGATTAGTAAACATTTGGTCCTGTCCAAACTGTCCATTGAGACATTTGGTCCACACCAAAAGGTCCTTGAAATTTGTCCCTATCAGAAACACATGTGAGCATATTTGATTCATGCCAAATAGTCCTGGAGATTTGGCACTGTCAGAGATGTCCATGCTTAGAAAACACCTCTGAGTTCCAATAGCTCATAATGTTTGTTTATGCTTTTGGTGCACAAAATTAGTACATTAAAAATACCACCATGGCCCTGGCTGGTTAGCTCAGTTGGTGGGAGCATCGTCCTGATAGCCAAGGTTATGGGTTCAATCAAGGCACATAACAAGAATCAACCAATGAATGCGTAAAAAGGTGTAACAACAGATCTCTCTCTCTCTCCCCCCAATAAAAAAATACAATCATGTTTTATTAGTCCAATAATCCAATAGTTGTGGCTGTATTGCCAATAATACCCCTTCTTGCCTTGGTAGCCTCGCTGGTAATAGCACATGGGGTTAGGAGATAGGTTCTGGATTCAAATATTGCAGAAGAGAAGGATTTATATTGCTATGCATACTACATAGCAAGAATCCTACAGTTAGAGAAATGCATAGAGGATGACAAGTCGAGGATGGGATCTCACAATGCATGGCGTATTAATATGTCACTGCATTTGGTGGGATATGTCTGGGTCATTCAATAAGGGTGGAATTTGGAATGAGGAGCTAAGTCAAGCTGCCAAGTAAAAGGGATGGTGAATATGTTGATGTAAACATTTTACAGACCATCCTATTTGTTCAGGAGTGAGAATTGGTATGGCTCTCATGCCACATTAGCAGTCAGGTATAGTAACCACAATGAGGGGTTATGTGGGTATCTATTAAACATCCTATAACTATCCCATCACCCAGGGTTAATGGATGATGTTTCCCTTGAATCAACGTCCTACAGAGATATAATTGCAGTAGAAGGCAGGAACCATCTGCCACACATTATTGGAGAGGGTTTTAGTGCATGTGACTTCCACACTTACCTGCCATTCAGCAGGGACCACCACACCCTTGGCTGGTTCCACCTACTGGCTGATCCAGTCCTGCCCAACTGGATGTCAAGTCCACAAAACATTAGTGAGGTTTCCCCTATCAATAAACCAGCAACCATTGGGCAGATGGCTACAAAAGAAAAACAGCAACCCTTCTTTTGCTTGGCAATATAACATCTTTACTTGAAAATCATGGCAGAATATGGCAGAAGTAGGATACTCACCAAAAAAAAGCCAATGCTACATCACAGTGGGTTTTGTTACCATTCCCATTTCTTTAACAGAGGTAGGAATAAAAGTACTAAGAGAGAAGAATCTGCACTGCCCAATGTACAACTAGTAAGAATGTGGATAACATTACATTCATTAAAGATGTGACAGGAAAACTTCAGCACTGTGTTGATATTGATGGGGTAAGGAAAACACTGAGTAGGTTAAAATGACATGCAGAAAAGAAACAAATGCAGTACCATCACAGTTACTTCAAAGAATTCTCTGTGATATTCATGATGAAGAGGTCCTGTTAATGCTACCAGAAAGATACTCATTAAAGATGCAAGTAAACAGAATTCAAAACAGACACAATCTCCAAACCCAGCTTCACTGCATTAAATTCATTTCCAGCAGAGTATAAAGTGACCAGACGTGGAAAACCATTTCTTACGGTTTTCCAGTGCTCAAGATGATGAAAGAATTCTTATTCACACAATATATAACAATGTTAGATACTTAAGTGCTAGTACCACATTATTCAGTGATGGCACCATGACAGTTCACTCAGTTATTTATTGTGTATGATGTAGTATTGGGCTATGCTATGCCATTGATTTACTAACAATGGAAAGGCAAGAAGAAACAGATATATAGAGTCCCAAAAAACGTATACACACTTAACGGCTAATAGTTCAATTGATGTTTCTTTCTTTTCAGATTTAACCTATTGGAACTAATAATTATTCAAAGTGTATATACATTTTTGGGGACACCCTGTATATATACATACATATACACACATATGAGAAAGTACTTACATTTACATGGGAAAAAATCTCGACATTAATCCTTCATTATGTATGATGGATTTCGTAATTGCAAATATGAATGCAAGCCAACCCACTTCTAACAGATTCACAAGTAAAAGGATGCTTGCTTCACTTTTTAAAAAAATATTTTTATTGATATTTTTTTAAGAGAGAGGAAGGGAGAGGCACAGAGAGATAGAAACATCAATGATGAGAGAGAAAAATCTTCAATTGGCTGCCTCCTGCAGAACCCCTACTGGGGATTAAGCCCATGACCTTTTGGTTCCTGGGTCGATGCTCAACTGCTGAGCCACACCAGTTGGATGCTTGTTTCACTTTTCACAATCACTGTAGTGAAAAAATAGCATCTTTGGGTCTGACACATGAGTGTATGACAATGGAAAGTAGCACCCATAAGTGTGCATCTAGGTTGTTTGGATTTCCATTTGTGCCTCTGAAATATGTAAACGAGGGTTAGGGATCGAAAACCTACTTGAGGAAACAATAACAGAATTTTCCTGACCTAGTTAAAGGAAAAAGTCACATAAGTCCAGGAAACACAGGGAGTCCCAAACAAGATGAACCCAAAGAGGCCCACACCAAGACACATCATAATTAAAATTGCAAAGGTTAAAGGTAAAGAGAGAATCTTAAGAGCAGCAAGAGAATGATAGTTACCTACAAAGGACTTCCCATAAGACTGTCAGGTGACTTCTCAATAGAAACATTTCAGGCCAGAAGGGATTGGCATGAAATAGTCAAAGTGATGAAAAGCAAGAACTTAGAGCCAAGACTACTTACTCATAGCAAGGCTATCATTTAAAATTGAAGGCAAAATAAAGAGCTTCCCAGACAGAGATGAGCGGAAGAAGTTCATTACCACCAAACCAATATTGCAAGAAATGTTAAAGGGCCTTAAAAGGAAAACAATTTTAGGGGATAGGTATAAAGAATAAAATGGTAATAAATATATACCTATCAGTAATCACTTTAAATGTGAAAAAATTTATATGCTCCAATCAAAAGATATAGGGTAGCTGAATGGATAAGAAAACAACGCATATATATGCTGTCTGCAAGAGACCCACCTCAGAATAAAAGATACATTATGAATAGTCAAATTAAAAATGATTTTTTAAAATGTGAATTCAAAAAACATTAATTATTCAATTATCAGAAACCCCTGGTTGAACTAAATGTAAGAATGACAAAAGTAATAGGGGGTGTGACTATAGGTTTTCCACTGTGCACTACACAGTAAATTGCCAATTTATTTTATTTTATTGTTTTTTACGTTTCATTGGGGCATATAAAAGCTTTCCTGTAATCATACTCATAAGGGCGTTAGCAGCAACTGTATCTGTATTTGACTCATGTCTTACCATTTTTTAACAGAACTCCTGGAGCCTTTAGACGGAGGGGATATGCTAAATGAAGCATTTGTTGGCCTATCTTTAACACGTCAAGGAGAAGACACATTTCCAGAAAAACTCTCTCCCATTTGTTCAATCCACAGACATATTAATCAACAAAGAACACTGAATGTCTCTTCTAGCAGGTAAAATATGTTGAACTAAGAAAATTGCTGCATAAAGTATTTAGTATTAAACAATTTAAACATTCCCTGTTTCAATGCAAACTAAGAGTTAAGAAATGAAATTTCAGAATATCAAAGGGGAAAATGTGCATTTTCTCACATCTAAGACTTTGCAGTATTTTGGTCATGCAAGAGCAGGCAAGATGGAGGCAAAAGTGAATATAGAAAAGATACTGTTCAAGGCAAAGAAGCATTGAACAGACTGTCAAACTACATTGGGAAGACAGGGGAGGGTGGGCGAGAAGGGCTGTAAGAGACCAACCAAAGAACTTGTACGCATGCATATAAGCATAACCAATAGATACAAGACACTGGGGGGCGGGGGCGGGCAGGTGAAGGCATGTACTGGGGGGTAAGAGAGGTCGGGGGGAGGTCAATGGGGAAAAAACAAAGGAGACATATGTACTACTATTTGTAATACTTAAAACAATAAAAAAAAGAAAAAAAAGAAAAGATACTGTTACAATTAATGTTATTTACGGCCAAAATAAAATTAATGTATTGAATTGTTTGTATTCTGTTGTTAAATTTTAGGACTATTAGATTATTAGATTAAGATATTAATTTTGAATACTTAATTTAAATTATAATTTATATGTTATACATATGCAAGCTAGCCATTACTTTTTAAATCTGATGATAATTTAGTATCTATTCAGCTTGCCACATTAGGTTATTAAGAAAATAAACATAAGGATAAATGTGAAATTAAAAACACTAGATAAAGTAATAGTGTTACTTATAATGAAAATAATAATATGATGCTGATGATAATACTATGAAGCAAAGGTCAGCAAACTTTTTGTGTAAAAGGCAATATATTATGCTTTGTAGGCCATACAAACTCTCACAACTACTTATAACAGCCACACACACACACACACACACACACACACACACACAAAAAATATATATATATATATATATATATATATATATATATATATATATATATATGAGAGTGGCTATTACAATAAAACTTTATTTACAAAGCAGGAAGTGGGCAGGAATTGTAGCTTGGTCTGTAATTTATACAGCTGCCCTTAAAGATCCCAACTCTATGCAATAATTATGAAGAGACCACATTTTTCATATATATTGTATGTGATGGATATCAATATGTGATCTATATCATGTGAAATACATGATATATGGCTATCTGTGGTGTTCTAGGAGATTGCGCCCATCCTCCCACCACCCGAAGCTAGTTTACAACCTTATAGTTTTTGTAAAGGATGACAGGCTTCGTGAAAACCAATAGCTGACTTGACTTGGGGCTTAAGACCGGAAAACTCCATCCAGCAGCATTGTCAATAAAAATAGCAAACTCACCATCAGTAGAAGTAACAAACTTTATATATATATTATTGATTTCAGAGAGGAAGGGAAAGGGAGAGAGAGAAACATCAATGATGAGAGAGAATCATTGATCAGCTGCCTCCTGCACACCCCCCTACTAGGGATTGAGCCCGCAACCCAGGCATGTGCCCTTGAATGGAATAGAACCCGGGACCTTTCAGTCCACAGGCCAATGCTCTACCACTGAGCCAAACCAGCTAGGGCAAAAGTAACAAACTTGATAATTAATGAACAGGGAAGGCCACAGTTCTACTTATTAGGTCAAGTGCCAGAATGGCAGGCTAGCCAGAAATTGAACAGGAAGATGCTGGAAATGAGAGAACCAAAGAGAAGCTGATTAAACTCTGCACATTCCTAATAGAGTTATATGACCTCATTTTTTGGTTCTCTGTCTTGCAGAACCCTAAAATTTCCCCTTATGCTTCTTTCTTCCTTCATACCCCATTATCAAAGGTGCCTCTCTCTTTTTGCCTTTGAATGGTACTTTTAATTTTAGGCCCTTCATGTAGTCCATACTCTGATCTGCAAGAACACCAGGAGTTGGAGAGATCAGACACTGGGCTTTGGTGTTTTTTCCATTCTATTTACAATTATTTTGAATTTTTGACATCCTGTCTTCAAGTCATAACAGAAGTGTGGTTTTCATTTCTCCCTTTATTCTGTTTTGTACTGTTTATATATCTGTTCTGTACTGTTTATAGAGGAAGTATTGGGAGATGAAAAGGAAGGCAGCCGCTATTAATATCTTCAGCTACCTGGAAGTCCTTCCTCAATTCACTTTTTTAAAAAACAATTTCACTGCGGTATAATTTATATGTGCCATAAAACGCACCCATTTTAATTATACAGTTCAGTGATAAATGGTAAATTTATAAAATTCGCTACTACCACAGTGTGGTCTTAGAACATTTCCATCAGCCCACATACGTAGTTCCCTCGTGCCAATTTCTAGTCAATTCCCGCTCCCATCTCCAGCCAAGACAATCATTGGTATGCTTTCTGTCTTAGAGAAATTTTATATAAATGAAAAATCATACAATCTGGAAATTTTATATAAACGGAGTCCACAATTTTGTGTGTGTGTGTGAGGCTTCTTTCACTTAGCATTATATTTTGGAGGTTTATACATGTCACATCATGTAGTTTATTCCTTTTTAGTTGCTGAATAGTATGATATTGCATTGGTATAACACATTTTGTATACCCACTAATCAGATGATTGATATTTGAATTATTTCCAGGTTTTGGCTATTATGAATAATGTTGCTATAAGTATTCGCATATAAGTGTTTGTATAGTTTTATGTTTGGTTTCCCTTGGGCAAATATCTAAGAGTGAAAATGCTGGGTTATATTGTAAGTTTACATTGTTAGTTTTAAGAAATTGCCCAATTGTTTTTCCAAAGTGATTGTATCATTTTACATACCCACCAACAATGTATGAGGGCTCCAGTTTCTTTACATCCTCACCTATGCTTGCTATTGTCAGTCTTTTATGACCATTCTAGTTGGTGTAGAGTGGTATCTCATTATGAATTTAATTGTATTTCCCGGATGACTAATGATGTTGAACATTTTTATGTGATGATTAGCCATTAGTATATCTTCTTTGAAGTATTTATTCAAAACTTTTGTCCATTTTTTATTGAGTTGTCTTCTTCTTATTCAATTATAAGAGTTCCTTATATATTCTGAACATAAGTCCTTTATCAGATATACAGTTTGTAAATAATTTCTCCCAGTCTGTGGCTTGCCCTTTTATTTCTAACAGTGCCTTTTGACATGCAAAATTTTATTTTGTCAAAGCCCAATTTAGCTATTTTTTCTTTCATTGATTGTGCTTTTTGTGCTATATATAAATATTCTTTTTCTAATCTAAAGACACAAAATTTGTCTCTTGTTTTCTCCTAGAAGTTTTAGTAGTGTGAGTCTATTTTTAGTTCATTTTTGTGTGTAATGTAATATAAGCATCTAAGTTCATTATTTTGTTCATGGAAATCCAATTTTCCCAGTACCATTTGTTGAAAAACTCATTTCCCCCACTGAATTGCTGTGGCATCTTTGTCAAAAAATCAATTGGCCATAAGTGGAACGGCTTATTTCTGGATCTGCCATTCTGTTCCATTTATTTATAACCTTACACCAACAAGAGCCTAGACTTTGCTCTATGGAAGGCTGTACTGAACCAGAGTCTCACAAAATATATCACAATACCACAAAAATCCAGTCAGAGAAAGATAAATATCACATGATCTCACTCATATGTGGGATATAATGATCAACATAATTTGATGGACAAGAATAGATCCAGAGACAAAAAGCAGGGAAGGTGGGGGCGGGGGAGCAGGTAGAAAGCAACCAAAGGACTTGTATGCATGCATATTAGCATAACCAATGGACACAGACACTGGGGCGGTGGGGGCATGCCCAGGGTGGGAATGGCTGAGGGATGGGGGGTCAATCAGGGAAAAAGGAGACATGTAAAAGTTAGACAATAAATATAAATAATAAATAAACAGTAGAAAAATGAACAGTTCCATACAAAGTTACTACAAAGTAACAGAAAGTGAAAACCTACACATATCAATTGAGGAAAATTCTACCCCACCCCAAAAAAAACCCACCACCATGAAGTAGGAAAATACTGCAACAACACTGGAAGCAAAATTAAATATAACAAGCAACTGGGTACATGGAAATGCCTCTGAATTAGAAGACAAAAAAACTAAGAGGAGGAGAAGGATGTGGATGGTAGGAGGGAGGAAGTTCATTGAACTCAAGAAAGAAAAGGAAGAAGAATACAATATTTACCTCAGAAATGAAAAATAAATTACAAGGCATCCAAATGAGAATAAAGCCAAAATAAAATTTAATAAAAGGCACTGAAAATGCAGAAAACAAGTGAATGAAAAGGAGATAAAGAGAGAAGTTAAAAAATATGTCAGGGAGAAAGTATAGTAAGTCCTCACTTAATATCAATAATAGGCTCTTAGAAAGTGCCACGTTTAAGTGAAAAAACATAATAAAACCAGTTTTACCATAGACTGACATAAAAAAGAGTTAAGTTCCTATAGCATGTTTCTGCACACAAAGATATCACCAAATTTCTAAATAAAGACCCAAAACACTTCTAATATTAAACACTTAAGTAAATGTGAGTTATACATACATTTATGAAAGATTAACTGAAACAAGTAAGATAATTATTTTCCAACCTACTGATTCTAGTTCAGGGTCGCAGGTGACTAAAGCCTATCCTGGCAGCTCAGGATGAAAGGCAGGAACCCACCTGGACAGGACACCCTTCCACTGCAGAGCGCAGTCACGCACTCACCCACACTCACGTATACTGGGACAATTTAGACATGTCAGTTACCCTAACGTGCACATATCTGGGATGTGGGAGGAAACCAGAGTACCCAGAAAAAACCCCACCCAGACATAAGGAGAAAGTGCAAACTCCATACAAATAGTGGCCCCATTCCTGGATCAGTTTTTCTCTCATTACAAAAGGATGTTGAACTGATCAATGTTATTCGAGAGCCTGCTGTAATAGAATGGGCGATAAGGCAAAGAAGCAATGGGATTTAAGTAACTTGATTCCTTGAAGAAGAAAAATGAAACAATGGAACAGAATATTTAAAACTATGATCCTAGAAAATGTTTCTGAAATACATTTTTTAAAAAACATATTTGATCTACATACTGCCATTTGTGACAACATGGATGGATCTTGAAAATATCATGCTAAGCGAAGTAAGTCAGACAGGTAAAGTTAAGAACCGTATTATTTCATTCATGTGGGATATAAAACATAGCAACAAATGAACAAACAAAAAACAAAAATGCATAGACACAAATAACGGTATGGTGGTTACTAGAGGGAAGGGGGATTAGGGTGTTAAAGAGATAAGGGGGGCAAATATATGGTGATGGAAGAAGACCTGATTTGGGCTGATAGGCTCACAATGCAATATACATATGATGTATCATAGAATTCTACACTTGAAACTTATATAATTTTATTAACCAATGTCATCTCAATTAATGTAATTAAAAAATAAAAATGCTATTTTGTAACCATTAAAAAAGGAAAAAGAAATACTATACAGGTACCTGAGAAAAATTATCCTATATAATAAAAGCTTAATATGCTAAGTGTCCAATCTTTAGTTCAACCAATCAAAGCATAATATGCTAATAATATGCTAAGACTGCTCAACCGCTCGCTGTGATGTGCACTGACCACCAGGGGGCAGATGCTCTGACCTATAGGTTAGTTTGCTGCTGGGGTCCGGCCGATTGGGACTGAGTGAGATGGGCTGGACATGCCCTGGAGCCCTCCCGCGGTCCCTCCCTGGCCCCGATCCTGCACCGGTGGGGTCCCTTGGCCTGGCCTGCACCCTCTCACAATCCAGGACCCCTCGGGGGATGTCAGAGAGCCGGTCTCAGCCCGATCCCGCAGGCCAGGCCGAGGGACCCCAGTAGTGCACGAATTCGTGCACCGGGCCTCTAGTATTAGAATAATTGGTCCTAAGACATACCCTAACAAAGTTCTTAGATTCCACTGATTAATTTTAAATATCTTCAAGGCCTCCTTGCAAAAGATCAAGTAACTTACAAAAGCAGAAGAATTAAACTAGCATTAACCTTTTCAAAAGTAAAATACAAGGCAAGGCAAAAGTGGAGCTGCAATTTTTAAAAACTCCAAGAGAGTGTGAACCAGCTCTGAGTACCAAGGCTAAAGGAAAACAGTTTTCCTAAACCTTCTTGAGGAATGTACTAGAGGAAGAGCTTCACCCAACCATGAGATGACTCAGAAAAAAACAGCAAAGGACTGATTGTAAACGTTTCAATACATATAAACAGTAAATCAGTATGGAAGACTCATGTACAGATACTATATGTTGTGATTAAGTACAACTGATACAGCTGAAAAATGGGAGGAGTACAGAGAGTGAAAGAGAAAAGCAGAATAAGCTCACCAATTATTATATGCAGGTGGGAGTTAAAAATGGCAATAAACAAATCACCTAATAAAAAGTTAAGAAAAGAGCATTAGAAAAGAGATTAGGACAAAGGTAACCACTAAAACAAAACTACAAACCTTCCTAAATACCACTTCTAAAAGTGAAAAAGAACAAAGGAAACACATACACACTTCATAAAGAAACAAGTAAATATAACCAAATTCACATAATTATAAATATTCAGACAGACTTGGGACCAAGAATATCAGTCATATGCCTGACTGGTATATCTCAGTGGTTGAGCATTGACCCATGAACCAGGAGGTCACTGTTCTATTCCCCATCAGGGCATGTGCCTGGGTTTTGGGCTCAATCCCCAGTAGGGGGCATGCAGGAGGCAGCAAATCAATGAATGATTCTCTCTCATCATTGATGTTTCTATCTCTCTCTCTCCCCCTTCCTCTCTCTGAAATCAATAAAAAGATTTTTTAAAAGAATATCAGTCATCAATGAGAATAAATGAACTTACATTTATTAAAAGATTTTTAATTTGCTCACAAACCAAGATCCAGCTATGTACTATATATGAGATACATCTAAAACTAATTGATTCAGAAAAGCTAAAAATAAAAAGATGGGAAAAAGATATCCCAGACAAATAAAAATTAGAAAAACAACTCCAAGACCATGTGGATTCCTGCAACAGAGAGGAATTGACAGGTCTACTCCAACCACGAAGAGGAGAGGAGAAATAGTCCAGAGATGGAAGACGCTGATGACGCCTTGCCACGCTAGCAGTCAGCAACTTTGCATCGCTGCAGGTTGCCCAGGACCAAACCAGAGAGGGTCGGACCTGCATTGCCACCATGTGCCCACCATCCAGATATCATTGCTGACATGTACACATAATGAACTCTTTGACATTGAAACGGGGACTCAGAACTGTTGGACATTGAAATTGGGACTCAAACATTTCTTGTTATTATATGTTTATTTCTAGTCTGCAGAGGCAAGATTTTTTAAAGGAAAGAAATGGGGCAGAAAAATAAATACAGAGGCAAAGAAGCATTGAACAAACTGTCAAACTACAGGGGGAAGGCAGGGGAGGTTATGGGGGCGGGGGCTATAAGAGATCAACCGAAGGACTTGTACACATGCATATAAGCATAACCAATGGATACAAGACACTGGGGGATGTTGGAGGGCAGGTGAAGGCATGTACTGGGGGGTAGGGGAGGCCGGGGGGGAGGTCAATGGGGGGAGGGAAAAGGAGACATATGTACTACTATTTGTAATACTTCAAACAATAAAAAAAAGAAAGAAAGAAAATTAGAAACCAACAATGGAAATCTTGGTTGCAGAGAGAATAGAATTCAAACTCCAAAGCATTAAATGTGTGGCCATCTAAGTTTCATAACTAAAATACAATATTTACAAATATGTACGTACCAAATAACACAGAAACGACCTCTATGAAGGAAAACCTACAGGAAATACAAGAAGACAGATACAGGAGGAACCAAGATGGCAGCATAGGTAAACACCTAAACTGCTGCCTCGCACAACAATTTCAAAACTACAACTGGAAAGACAAAACATCTATCACCCAGAACCCTGGGAAAGCTGGCTGAGTGGAAGTTCTACAACTAAAAGGAAAGAGAAAAGAGCATTGAGATGTGCACAAGCGCTGAAAAGCTGATGTACGGAAGCACACGAATCGGGCTGGCGGCGGGCGACTGGGTGCGCTGCTTTCTTCAACCCGAAGGGAGACAAGCTCCCAATTACTCTGAACTCCAGTTTCTGGGGAGACACTGGGGACCCAAACTCCTATGCGGAGAAGCTGGACTGTCTGTCATCGGGTCGGAAAGTGAGGGTGGCTTTCTTGCAGAGGTGCGTGCAGCAATCATTGTTTACTGCGCTGGGGCGCGGGACACGGGGACTTGGAAATGCAGAGACGCAGAGATGGCTGACTGGCAGCCATCGATGTTTGCCACGCCCTAGCCTAGTGACTCCCTGAGACCCTGCCCTGCACAATCTACAAACGCACCCAAGCTCCATGCAGCGGCTTTTGCATATAAATGGTCTGCCCTGTTGCAGCTTAACCTAACGAACTGCAACTCTAATCAGACAGCTCCAAAACCTCCAAACCCGAAGCAAAGAGGAGAAAACTGTAGTTCTCACTGTAGCTCCTGCTAGGTGGCCTCAGACAGTAGCTGACCTGCACCCCATTGGAGATCCAGAAACTAGTGTATCTAGTGGTCAGTGTGAGACAACACCAGATTTCAACTACTCACATCCATAAGTGATACATTCAAGAGGCAGACTCAGTAAGCACCAAAGCCCCACTGAAGCAAGTCCTGCACCATAAGCATGTCTCCAGCACAGCAGTTCTTCCATTATAGACACAGCGGGTCCTCACAGCCAATTGGCCTGGAGGTCAATTCCTTCCAGTGTACCAACAGCAGTCAAGGCTTAACTATACCAAGACTTTGCACTCAGCCCACAAAGGGGTGCACCAAGAGTGTCCACCTCAAGTGATAGGCTGAACCACTGGTCACCTACCACAGAAAACCACTCCATCAACACAGGGAAGCAGCAAAATGCGGAGACAAAGAAACATGTCACGAATGAAAGAAATGGAGGAAAGCAACCTACTGGACATAGAGTTCAAAACCACATTTATAAGGTTACTCAAGAATCTTCTAAAAACCTCTGAGAAACTTGATGAGACCTCCGAGGAGCTTAGTGAGACCTTCAAGGACCTTAATGAGAATGCCCAAAAAATGGAAAAGGACCAGTCAGAAATTAAGCATACACTGTCTGAAATAAAGAATATACAGAAATTCAATTGTAGGTCAAAGGACCCCAAGAATCAAACCAAAGATCTGAAATATGAGGAAACAAAGAACACCCAACCAGAAAAGCAAAGAGAAAAAAGAAACCAAAGATGTGAAGATGGTGTAAGGAGCCTCTGGGATAACTTGAAGTGTACCAACATCCGAATTATTGGGGTGCCAGAAGAAGAGAGAGAGCAAAATACTGAAAACCTATTAGAATAAATAATGACAGAAAGCTTTCCCTACCTGGTGAAAGAAATAGACTTACAAGTCCAGGAAGCGCAGAGAACCCCAAACAAGAGGAATCCAAAGAGGACCACACCAAGATACATCATAATTAAAATGCCAAGGGCAAAAGACAAAGAGAGAATCTTGAAAGCAGCAAGAGAAAATTCAGTAATTCTAAAAAATAACAAGAAACTAAACCAAAGTTAGACAAAAGGAAGGAAATAATAAAGATAAAAGGAGAAACTAAAGAGCAGAGTGGAGGTTGAGAAACTTTCCCGAATATCTAGAGAGTACATATTTTGGGCTTGTGAGCTTTATGCAATTACTCAACTCTATTGTAGCACAAAAGCAGCTGTTTTCATTGCATAAGTTCATTTAGTTAAGGGTGTGTCTGCTTTTGCTCACTTTCACATCCACATCTTCCAACCCAGTACCAACCACAGTGAGCATTCAACAAATATTCCATCCATAAATGAATGAATGAACCATAAAATATCAGCCTATTCTATAAAATGTTCTCTTAATTTTAAATCCTTCCCAATGACTGTTTACATTCTTCATATGCTTACAAGTCACAAAGTGAAATTTTAATTCCTGGGTAGCCCATAATATAGTAAACTATATTCATTTAAACTAAATATAATGCAGAAAACAACTGAAAACTGGTTTTGAATAGACTGTACTGCACTTAAGTTTATAAACAAACTTTCGAGAATATAAACCAAATGAGGGTAGAAATGTTTGCCTTTCGTTTTTATTATTCACTACTGTGACTGCCAGGACTTAGAAAAGTGCCAAGCATTGTAACAGAAGCTTCATAAACATTTATTTAATAAATAAAGAAATTTTTATGTTATAAGAATATTTAGGATGTAAGAATATATAGCTGAGTTCCTTCCTTGTTACAGCAACATAGTATTCCATTTGCAACAGCATGGATGGACCTGGAGAGCATTATGCTAAGTGAAATAAATCAGTCAGAGAAAGATAAATATCTCATGATCTCACTCATTTGTGGAATATAACGAACAACAAACTGATTAACAAAAACAGATCCAGAGACAGAGAAGCATCGATCAGACCATCAAACCTCAGAGGGAAGGTAGGGGAGGGTGGGGGTAAGGAGGAGAGATCAACCAAAGAACTTGTGTGTATGCATATAGGCCTAACCAAGGGACACAGACACCAGTGGGGTGAGGGCATGAGTAGGGGAATGGGGAGGCAATGGGGGGATAAGGACACATATGTAATACCTTAGTCAATAAAAAAAATAATAATATATAGCTGATACTTAGTGTGTAGACATTTTAGATATATAAAAGAATCAGGCACTTCCAAATTTAAAGCAATTACAACACCTAGGATATAAATGAAGTAGGGTTTCTTTTTTTAAATCACCATTATGTGAATTAACTAAGACTTTAATACTTTCTGTCACTAATATTATTACTAAAATTGTTTGTTTTCATTATTTTCTATGTGGCTAAGACTACCACTATTTAAATGGTTGGTTTTCATATTTTTGACCTAGTCATTTAAAAAGATTACAGAGCCCTAGCTGGTTTGGCTCAATGCATAGAGCGTCGGCCTGTGGACTGAAGGGTCCCAGGTTTGATTCCAGTCAAGGGCACATGCCCAGGTTGCAGGCTCCATTCCCAGGAGGCGTGCAGGAGGCAGCTGATCAATGATTCTCTCTCATCATTGATGTTTCTATCTCTCTCTCCCTCTCCCTTCCTCTCTGAAATCAATAAAAATAAAAATAAGTAAATAAATAAAAAGATTACACAACTCAAAAATCACTTTAGAAGGAAAAAGAAACCACCATTCAGTGTGAAAACAGCATTGATCCTAGTACTGAAGTAAAAATACTTAACTGCTAAAAGTTATTAAATTTTGGATTAATATTATTTGATTCATATCGAAGCCACTTTTCTTTAACTTAAATAAAAATATCCTTCTATTTAGAATCCTGATGTGTGTCTATAAATATAATGGATAAAATTTTTCAGTATTTACATAAAAATGTCAACAGAATGCCTAGCAATTTACCAGAAAAAAAATTTTACAGACTATAATTCATGAAGACTGGCTCAATACAACTGCCTCTGCCAACAGAAAACCTGACAGTCTGCTATCTCGTTTGGCTCAGCCTCAGTTGACCTTGTTTATTCCTCACAGCCTTGTAATTCTTGTTAACCTGGCACGAAAGGAAAACATATGGCATATGTCTAGGAAGTTCAGTTCTGCATCTTAAACTGAAGTAAATGTGGAATGTACGGAGGATTTCCAGAACTGGTGAAGTTCATATTATTCCCACGTAGGTGTGTTACGTTTGCTGTCTATAAAACTAGAAACTAAGTAGAGACATCTTTTTCTAAGCCTCAGTATTTGACTAAAAAACTAGCCAATCTTAAACATAGTTCCAAAGAAGATAGACCATCGTAAGCGCTTTTAAACCAAAAATTAAAGGGTATCAGCAACTGACAGCCTAGAGACGTTTACAGGTTTTCACTGAACCTCTAGCTATGTTTCAGAAAGCTGATCAAGATAATGTGAGAAAGAAAAAGGGAGCTGAAAAACAAAAAGATTTCCATTTCCTCTCAGCCTAATCTGGTCTCCTATGAATTTTCTTATTTTTGTTTTCTGGCCCACTAAGTAAATCTTATCGTCAAGAGAAGTTACATTTTGCTGTTCCTTTAATGTGTCTCAAGAAAAGGTCTGAGGAAATGAGCTGCTTTACAGTCCTAGCTCTTCCATGACATGAAAGTCTCCAGTCCTACAACTAGAAAATCCAAAACTCCAAAATTTGTATATTCCAAGTGGCAGTGTTTGGTTTTGGAATGTATTCTTTTTATTAACTAAGCCAAATGAAAGTATAATTTCATGTACAAAGCCTTGTTAATGTTATATATTTTGAAACTTTTATCCTTTGTTAGTGGACTTCATATGATATGTACTATTTGCATAGTATTTTTCTTCCACAAACTCAGAGCATTCAAACTTCATAACTTTGCATTGAAAATACCATAAAATTTCAGCAATAGAACATCCTTATTTATTATCTAAAACTGTGGTTGAAGTCCTCATAATGTGAAATATTTTACCTGGAGAGTATTATGCTAAGCGAATGGTGAATCTCAGAGGGAAGGCAGGGGTGGGTGGTGGGGTGGGTGAGAAGAGATCAATCAAAGAACTTATATGTATATATGCATAACCCATGGACACAGACAATAGTGTGGTAAAGGCCTGGGTTGGGGCGGGTGCAGGCTAGAAAGTGTCAATGGGGAAAAGAAGGGGACATCTGTAATACTTTCAACAATAAAGATTTTTAAAAATAACAAACCTGTAACTACTTGTAAACTTAGCCCATACTCCCCAGTGAAGACTAGCATTTCTCTTCACCTATTAATTGTTAATTCATCAGGGGCTTCACTGATTGTCAGCTATGTAAACAACCAACATATAATGCAGACAGATTTCAAAACAACTGAAAATTTTGCACAAAACAAAAACTTGTTTCATGGCCCAGCTGGTGTGGCCCATGCAGTAGCTGAGCATCAGCCCATGCACCGGAGGTCACTGGTTCAATTCCCCATCAGGGCACTTGCCTGGGTTGTAGGTTAGATCCCCAGTAGTCCCCAGCCAATCAATGTTTCTCTCTCATAGATGTTTCTCTCTTTCCCTCTCCCTTTCTCTCTAAAATCAATACAAACATATTAAAAAATAAAAAAGACTGTTTCATGAAGTCAATAAAATGGATAAAGTGTACACCTCATTCAAAAACCACAATGATAATAAAAGAATTATAAAAGAAAATTAGCTTATTAGTAAAGTATTAATAGAAGCCTTAAAAAATAAAATGCTTAAATACTTATTGAAAAAAATGTCCCTCTTTTATGATCATGTATCAACGTTGTCAAAGTCAAAGATGCCATAGAGCATATCATGCTCTTACACAGTCTGTTCTTTTTTGCACTAGCACCTCTTCTCACCCGCCTAATCAAACTGAGTTATTCCTTGTGTCTTCTAAGAATTTGTGAATTGAAATTATAACGTATATTTTTATATAAAATAAAATAAGCTTATCTATGTTTTTACATTTTACTTTTAGTCAAATTGTCATTATTTACTATGACTTTCAATTCCATTTTTAAAAGATTCACTTCAAGGGGCTTTTTTTCCTATTCTCAGATATGATCTCCTGCAGTTTTTGGGTTTTTTTTTAAGAATTAAGTTTTGTGTGTGTGTGTGTGTGTGTGTGTGTGTTTTACTGATTTTAGAGAAAAAAGAAAGGAGAGGGAGAGAGAGAGAAACATGATGTGAGAGTGAAACATCAATCAGTTGCTGCAATATAGATCCTAACTGGGGGATCAAAGCCACAATCTGGGTATGTGCCCTGACCAGGAATTGAACCAGCGACCTTTCAGTGCACAGGACAACGCTCGGTCAACTGAGCCACACAGCCAGGGCTCCTGCAGTTGTTTCTGAATTGAGGTTCCCATACCTTTACACGTCAAGAAAGAAAGATGAAAAAAAGTTAAAAAATTAAAACCTTCATGCAGGCAACTATGGAAAGCAAAAAATAACCTAAGAAAGATGGTGCCATACAGACCAAAAATTATCTATAATAATAAAAGCATAATATGCTAATTAGACTGGACGTCCTTCCATATGACCTTCCAGACAAAGCCGGGGCTGCGAGGGAAGCCCAGGTCCCGGGTGCCGGAGGGAAACCGATGCCAGCAGCCAGGGGAAGGAAAGCCTACTCTTGCATGAAATTTGTGCATCGGGCCTCTAGTAACTAATTAATAGGCTTTGGTTTTGCTATTTCATGTACAAATACAGAAAACAGAGCTGGACAGGGTTGCTGAATTGCATTCTGCAGATATGTCAGACCTGCAGGAAAATTCTCTAAATGGGGCCTGAAAAGCCCTGAAACAACCTTGTAATATTTTTTCTTTATAGACCAACCTATTGGTCTGTTACCTGTGCCTCAAGGTACACCAGGCATTGCTTGTCCCTTCCCAGAGACAAATTCATTAATATAGCAAAAAAAAAAAAAAAAAAAAAATACACTGTGAGTAATTGGGGTTTCTCTGTAAGGTTCATTCAATATTCAAAAATGAATCAATGAAATTCACTACTATACTGACAATTTTAAAAAAATTTAGTTGATTAAATCAACTAGTGCATGAAAGAACACTTGACTTTATTCATAATTTTTTAAAAAATTTTTCAGAAAACAAGCTATAACAGGGAGCTTCCTCAATCTACAGAACAGCTACAAAAAAAGGGATAAAACATATTATAGTTAACATCATACTTGGTAGAGAAAGACTGCTTTCCCCCTAATATTGGGAACATGGCTGGGCACACAACAAAGTTGTCTATTCTCACCAATCTTGTGCTGAAAGTCTTAGCCAGTGAAATTAGTCAAGAAAAGAAAGAAAAAACATACAGCGTGGTCAAGAAAAGTTAAAACTATCCCTATTTGCAGGCAATGTGGTTGTCTATGTGAAAATCATATGGAAGCTACAAAAAACACATACAACTAATAAGTAAGTTTGTAAGGTCACAGGTTATACAGCCAACACACAAATGTTAACTATATTTTTATATACTAGTAAAGAACAACTGAAAATGAAAAATTTTAATTTTGCAATAGCTCCAAAACAAAGGCAATACTTAGATAACAAATCTAACAAAACGTGTTCAAAATCTGTATGGCAAGAACCTAACACCCTATTCAAGAATTTAACTCAAATGGATCATAGATAGAAATACAAAATGTAAAACTTTTAGGAAAAAACAAACATAGGAAGCAATCTTCATGATCTGGAAGTAGTCAAAGAATTCTTAGATTTGACATCATTTAAAAAACTGGTAAAATGGCCCTGGCCAGGTAGCTCAGTTGGTTGGAGCATCATCTGGTACACCAAAGGGTTGAGGGATACGAATCAAGGCACATATCTAGGTTATGAGTCCGTCCCCAGTCAGGGCACATATGGGAGACAACTGACCAACATTTCTCTCCTTTTCTCCCCTCCTCCCTTTCTTCCTCTCTCTCTAAAATCAATAAACATATCCTTGGCTGAGGATAAAACAAAACTGGTAAGGTGGATTTTACCAACTTTTGCTCTTCAAAGGACACTGTTAAGAGCATGAAAAGACAAGCTACATGCTAGGAAAAATATCTGCAAATCACATAACAGATAAAGTATTTGTGTCCAAAATGTATAAAGTACTCTGAAAACTCAAACAATAAGACAAAAAAAAACACACCACAATTAAAATGGGCAAAAGAATTTGAACAGACACTTTAATAATTAAAGAGATATATGAATGGCAAATAAGCACATGAAAAAATATGCAACATCATTAGCCATGAGGGAAATGCAAAATTAAAATCATAATGAGATACTCCTGCATACCTATTAAAATGTCAACAATAAAAACATACTGACAATACCAAGCACCGAGCAACTGGGACTCTCATACATTGCTGGTGAGAACATAGCATGGTACAGCCATGGTAAGAAAGAACTGAGCAGTTTCCTACGAAGTTAAACATAAGGTATCATCTAATTCAACAATGCTATTCTTGAGTTTTAATTTCTGTAGAGCAAATATTCATGTCATATAAAAAACTGTACATGAGTGCTTACAGCCATTTTACTCATAATTGCCAAAACCTGGGGAAATAAATATCCTTCAATAGGTGAATAAACAAACTGGTACATCTATCCTATCTAATAAAAGAGTAATATGCAAATTGACCATACCCCTGCTACACCCACAAGCCACACCCGCTAGCCAATCAGGAGCGAGTATGCAAATTAACCCAACCAAGATGGCTGCGGCCACAGAACTGCAGCAAGCAGGAGGCTTGAGTTGCCCCCAGCGATGGAAGAAACCAAGTTTCCCTGCTGCCCTGGCCGGCCCAGGCCTACACTCAAGGCTATAAAGTTTCAATTATAGAAGATAAATAAACCCCAGATACCAGGGCCTCCACTTGGGTCGCCGGGGGGCATGGCCAACCTGCAAACCACCACTGGGCCCCTCACCCAGGCTGCCCCAAGCCCCAAGGGAACCCCCACCCTGATCCGGGACACCCTTCAGGGCAAACCAGCCAGCTCCCGCCCGTGCCGCCCGTGCAACAGGCCTCTATCCTATCTAATAAGAGTAATATGCAGATTGACCATCACTCCAACACACAAGATGGCTGCCCCCATGTGGACACAAGATGGCCACCACAAGATGGCCAGCAGGGGAGGGCAGTTGGAAGGACCAGGTCTGCAAGAGTGGGCAGTTGTGGGCGAACAGGCCAGCAGGGGAGAGCAGTTGGGAGGGATCAGGCCTGCAGGGGAGGGCAGTTAGTGGTGACCAGGCCGGCAGAGGAGGGAAGTTGGGGGCAACCGGGCCTGCAGGGAAGGGCAGTTGGGAGGGACCCAGGCCTGCAGGGGAGGGCAGTTAGGGGTGACCAGGCCTTCAGGGGAGGGCAGTTAGGGGCAATCAGGAAGGCAAGCAGGCAAGCAGTTGGGAGCCAGCAGTCCTGGATTGTGAGAGGTATGTCCGACTGCCCCTACCTGGATCGGGCCTAAACGGGCAGTAGGACATCCCTTGAGGGGTCCCAGATTGGAAAGGTGCAGACTGGGCTGAGGGACACACACCCCCCACCCCTGTGCACGAATTTCATGCACCTGGCCTCTAGTATACAATAAAGTACTCCTCAGCAATAAAAAGTAACAAACTATTGATACATATAACATCTTGGATGAATATAAGGGCATTATACTGAGTGACAGAAGCTAGTCACAAACATAATGTGTGATTCAAATTATATGACATGCTTGAAAATTATGCATAAAATAGTTTATTTGTATATTAAAATTGGATTGAATACTCTTGAAAATGTCCTATAAAATACTCAGTGGTGGGAAAATTAAAATCAGTTTTCAATGTTTTTAACTTTATATTTAAATTATTACATTGTTGAAATGTTCCAAGGAAATTTTTAATTACATTTTTTAAAACTTCCGAAGTTTGAAAATATTTAATATTTAAAAATCTGTAACATATTTAACTATATAATTTTCCTTTTTACCCTTTACCCAATTAAAAAAACAAAACAACTTTACACAACAGACAAGTATTTGACAGAAGGAATGAACTTGAAAAAGACGCCTGTGCTGAAGCTCTGATGGATAAGGCCTGTTTTAAGAAAGGTAATGGTATCCACAGTACCCAAAGCATTCAAAGTATAACAGAAAAACGGGATTATACCTGGCAAGTGCTTTCAGTAAATGAGTAAAAATAAGAAAGCCCTAGACATTTCTAGTTGGTTTGCTATAAGATGGGACTTGGCTGGTGTAATGCAAAATACCTGCTTATAACAAAAATTTAATTTTAGTGAACCTACAAATAAATGTGAGGATCTTATTACAATATTCTCATTCACTAGGTCTGGGGGAGCCCATAATTCTGAATTTCTACAAGATCTCAAGTGATGTATATGCTGCTGGCCTGGAGATTACACTGAGAAACCAGGCTCTGAAGGTCACTGAGAAAAGCGGCGTGATTTTTGCCCAATTCTATAGCAAAGAAATGTACATAGTATCTATACTAATAAAAGGGTAATATGCTAATTAGACCAGGAGACCTTCCAAAAAAGCCATGGTGGTAGGGCCGAGGCAGAGGTGGTTAGGTGTGATCAGGCCGGCAGGGGAGGGCAGTTGGGGGCGAGCAGGCAGGCGGAAGGGGCAGTTGGGGGTAATCAGTCCAGCAGGGGAGGGCAGTTGGGGGCAAGCAGGCCGGCAGGTGTGGGGGAGGGACAGTTAGGGGTGAACAGGCCGGAAGGGGGGGGCAATTAGGGTTGATCAGGCCAGCAGGCAGAGTGGTTAGGGATGATCAGGCAGGCAGGCGGGCAGGTAAGTAGTTAGGAGCCAGCAGTCCCAGATTGCGAGAGGGATGCCTGACTGCTGGTTGGATTGGGCCTAAACTGGCAGTTGGACATCCCCCAAGGGGTCCCAGATTGGAGAGGGTGCAGGCCGGGCTGAGGGACAACCCCTGCTCCATGCATGAATTTCATGCACCGGGACACTAGACCTATATAATAAAAGCCTAATATGCTAAGTGTCTGGTCGTCCGGTCGGCCATTCAACCAATCAAAGTATAATATGCTAATTATATGCTAAGGCTGCTCAACCGCTCACTATGATGTGCACTGACCACCAGGGGGCAGATGCTCCAACAGGTAGGTTAGCTTGCTACTGGGGTCCGGCCAATCTGGACTGAGTGAGATGGGCTGGACATGCCCTGGATCCCTCCCTGGCCCTGATCGTGCACCAGTGGGGGGTCCCTTGGTGTGGCCTGCGCCCTCTCACAATCCAAGCTGAGGTACACCCCTCCCCCCCGAGTGCACAAATTTCGTGCACTGGATCTCTAGTTATAATATAAGGCAGTCATGTAATATACTCCCTAAAACTGGTACCAAATAAAAAGTAAAAAAGTAACAAAGTAATCACCTCCAGTCAAGCTGAGTTGGTGGCCTGCAAAGTACAATTTCAACATGCAAAAGAAATTGCGTGAGACATTATGAAAATGGAAGCACAAATAACACACAGATGACTGGCTGTTAAGGGACAAAGGTAGTTATTATTTGAAAGTTTTCACTGTCCCCTAAAGATGACACTCTAAGCTTGGCCTACTCATTTCCTTACCTTTCCCTCTGACAATGGGCCAATTCTGCTGAACTAAATCTCTGAGACGCTGGAATGCAAAATCTAGAAGAAAGGAAGTCACAGTGAAGGGCAAGAGAGGCGTGTGATGGTAATACAAACATCATGTGCCTCTCCTGTCCTTCCCTGTGACTTCCTTTCTTCACAGGCCTATCCCTTCTGGATAGGCCAGGGAAGGACAGGCATGAGAGCACCTTCAGCATCTGAGGGAAGTGGACAGCAGAGAAAGAAGAATTTTTAAAGCAGTACTGCATAGTGACAAGCATGTAGCAGTACTAACATCCTCCCTGCCCCCCCCCCCCCCCGCAACACACACACACAAACAGGTCTACAACGCCTGTTTAATATATGGTCCCATCTCTGACTCAAAATACTGTCACTCCAACTCTTCAGTTGTTTTTACCTATGAAGTCACAATTTCAATGGAATGATTCTCATAAAGGATGGGCCCTTGAATAAATAATTAAAAGTGATTTGTTTTTGTATCAATGGTTTAAAGATATGGGATTCTCAGTAGGAAAAAAATGGTATTTTCCCTCTAAGTTTGTTTTCCCTTGAATTTTAACAAAAGTGTAGAGTTAATTATATTCAACAAGGCCAGCACTAAAGTTGAAATTGAAAGTTGATGGTTACTAGCAACATAACAGAATATGAGACCCCCTCATTCCTCCACAGAAACACTAAACTGGCAAACATCCATGAACAAAGGGCCACTCCAAGAGCTTCAAAAGCCAAGTAGGAAGTTGTAAACTCTAGCGGAGCCCAAGACCAAGGAAAAACACATTGCCAAGGCACGTTCACCCCCCACTACCTCCCCCCCGCCCCCGTAGCAGGCTTGATGAACACAGACCTGACTGCAGACCCAGGAACAGCTCTGTCCCCCTGGGATCATGGCTCTAGCCCCACGCACTCATGGTCATACTACCAGCCCCATGGAGCTGGCAGGAACTACATCATGTATGACCCCAATAACAGGTCCACTATCTGCAGACCAACTGCAGACCTGGGAGCAACCCTCTGACCAGCTCCAATTGCTCAATCTCAGAGGTAGTCTTGTCGAGGGACTTGGGAAGAGACACGCTGATCTGCACCCCAAGTAATAAACCTGCCAACATGGACCCAGAAGTAGCCCCAATCACCTGGGGACCTGGCATGAGACACACCAGCACAAGTAACAGGCCAGCCCACCAAGGATGTGACTGTGAAACGAAGCAGCCTCATGGCCTGGCCCTGGCCCTGCTCAACTGCCATCCTGCAGGAAAGCCTGTCTCATCTGGTTGCCTGGCAGGAGCAGGTCTTTACCTGACAAAAATAATCTGTAATGAACAGAAGAGGCTCCTGCTCCTTCAAATTCACAGACACCACTGCAAGACTATAAGCATCACAAAAATTCAGGCAAATATAACATTATCAAAGGAAATTAATAAAGTTCTAGTAAGCGACCCTAAAGAAAGGGATCCATGAACTGCTTGACAAAGAATTCAAAAAAATCATGTAAAGAAGCTAGTCAGTTAAGAGAGAACACAGCTAGACAACTTAGAGAAGACACACACTATTACAGAAATGTAATCAATCATCAAGACACTTCTTGGTGCTAGGACTACAAGGAGGAATAAAATGCTGCTGATGAGCTTTAGAAAACGTACAAGTTAACATAAGCATAGTGCCAAATGGGTGGTGCATGCATGCATTCACTAAGTACTGTACTGGGACTTATAAATACCAGCAGTTAACTGGTTTCAAGAATGAGAATACGTACATTGAAGTCTGCCCGATATCCATCAATAGTGTGAGACATTAGATTGAGGCCGTAATTACAGTTCTTTTCTCTTAGCCTAATGACATAAATTTAAGTAAGGATGCCTCTTTTAAAAGTATCATTTTGATGTACTAAGCCAGGGTCAGCAAGTATATCACTGCTTTGAGAGCAGATCCCCATTAATAAAATACAGTACTCTTTTCCATTAAGCAAAATAATAATAAATCCTTATAAAACTTCTCAACACTAATAACCCCCACTAATTAACCAGAATCGGCACGTCGATGAAACTTACTTGCTATGCAAGTTTTAAGGCACCGTTTTAATGAGAAAAGGCACAATATAGGCATAGCTGTTCACTTGATTCCAGTGTAGATATTGGCCATAACATGTATGTAGGAGAATGATTGTTACTTTATTACTATTTTGAAGTTTGGTTATTGCTTTCTCTGAGTTTTTAGTATTTTAATGTGTTTACATTATGATTAAGTATTTCTCCTTTTAGTAAGGGTGTTAAAAGATTCTGTTAAAAATTTTTGTTAAGGTCCTTTATTAGATTTTAAGATAATTAATGTTGTGATCTTTTACTTTAGAAGGAGAAATAAGAGAAGACTGCATAGGACAGGTAAAACACTTTCTATTACTGTTTCTTATAAGAATTAAATTCCAAGAGAAAAGCATACTGTAATTGTTGTTGTTTAATATATTTTTATTCATTTCAGAGAGGAAGGGAGAGGAAGAGAGAGAGAGAAACATCAATGATGAGAGATAATCATTGATTGGCTGCCTCCTGCATGCCCCCTCCTGGGGATCAAGCCCGTAACCTAGGCATGTGCGCTTGACTGGAATTGAACCCAGGACCCTCCAGTCCGCAGGCCAACACTCTATGCACTGAGCCAAACCAACTAGGGCTGTATGTAATTTGTTGAATTCAGGAAACTGCCTACTGGTATACATGAGGTGGAAACATCTTTCTAGAAAACTACTCAGCTTTTCAGTATTTCAAAATTGTGATTACTAAAATATTTATTTCTGAAACATAAAATTGTGTACATGGAATATGTACAAATGAAATTATATGTCTGAAATTTGCCTCAAAATACCGTGAGGAGAAAGGGGGAGAGGGGTATAAGTGAATTTAAGTCACATGAGTTGATAATTGATGAAAGTGGGTGATGAGTAATATAGCAGTTTACATACACCATTCTCTATACTTTGGTATAAGTTTGAAATTATCCAGGATTAAGTTTAAAAATGAAAGGTTATCCTTGTCATTTTTATCACATTTATGTGTAATATTAATAAGCAATGCATGTGAGGTCCCTCTCCATATTATGCCACTGACATTACATTGAAGTTCATTTTAAGAGACAGTATCAGTGACCTGTTAGACCAATTTCAGAAAGCTTAGGTGTAAGTCAGAGAAAGCTTCACCATTTTATTAAAAAGCCATAGTGAATTATAGTGACTGATCACTATGAAACTTGAGTTTGAATGATAGTTCCACAACTACTAGCATTATAACTTTGGAAAAATCATTGCATCTCTGTTAGCCTCAACTTCCTCATCTGCAAAATAGAGATAATTTCACATACACCACAGGATTTTCATGAAAGTATTGTGACCATGTATTTGGTAGGACTTTGTTAATTGTATGGAACTAATACATTTTTAAACTTAATTCTGGATAATTTCAAACTTATACCAAAGTATAGAGAATGATGTATACAAACTTAAATTCACTTCTACTAATACTACTAATAATCATCAATATCGTTGTTTCAATCTTCTTTATGGGTAGAGCTATATTGATGTTCAATATTGAAACTGAGTTTTAGCTCTGAATTTGGGGAGGCTAAGACAAAAAAAGGGCAATGGGAGTACTTTGAGAGGCATAACGGTATAATAGGAAAAATGCAGGATTTGTAGGCAAACTGTCTCAGTTCCCATTTTGTGCCCCTTCTTTCTCATTGCCACACATTTTGTATACCTACTTCCTTATCTGTAAAATGGGAATAATTATATTTAATAATATCATAGGATTATATCAAATTAGGTAGTGAAAGCATTTTATAAATTCCGAAACATTATTGTTCTTACTGACTTTATTTTTTAAAACATGCAAATAGTAAATTCATCTAAATGGAAACATTTCTTGCACTTGATTCACACTCAAGAACGCTGTGTTAGAAAACTGAAAAACAAACTAAACATGCCCTCAAACAGGTTTTGGGAAAAAAGACAGAAACCCTGTTCACATAACTCTTTTTCGCTTCATCCCTTCACTTTTTTTTCTCCAGCCCTCAACCCCCTCCCCTCTGACAGCTGTCAGTCTGTTCTCTCGCTGAGTCTATTTCTATGTTGTTAGCTTGTCTGGTTCATTCCACATACAAGTGAAATAATATGGTACTTGTCGTTCTCGGATGGGCTTCTTTCACTAAGCATAATGTTCTTCAGGTCTATCCAGGCTTTTTCAAAGGGTAAGATTTCCTTCTTTCTTTATGGCTGAGTAGTATTCCATTGTGTAAATGTGCCACCATTTTTATCCACTCATCTGCTGATGGGCACTTGGGCTGCTCCACATCTTGGCTATTTATTGTAAATAATGCTGCAATGAACATAGGGGTGCATATAGTCTCTCAAATTAGTGTTTCGGGTTTTTGGATGGATTCCAGAAGTGGAAGCACTGGGTTATAAGGCAGTTCCATTTTTTAATTTTTTGAGGTAATTCTACTAGTATACTGCTTTCCATAGTGGCTGCACCAGTCTGCATTCCCACCAACAGTGCATGAGGGTTCCCTTTTCTCCACATCCTGAGGGTTCTCTTTTCTCCACATCCTCACCAACACTTGTTTATTGATATCTTGATAATACCCATTCTGACAGGTGTGAGGTAATCTCATTGTGCTTTTAATTTGCATCTCTCTGATGATTAATGACGTTGAGCACCTTTTCATATGTCTATTGGCCATATGTATGTCCTCTTTGGAGAAGTATCTATTCAGGTCTTTTGCCAATTTCTACATTTTTTTAATAAAAGATATCTGTATTAAACGAGCAACAGGTCAAAATCCAGTTTGTAGCAAAGCAGACCTTAACTTGTCTGCATAGTTTGCTTACGGAAGTCTTTATACATTTAAAAAGAAAGGTGACCTGGTATTGCCTAACATTAGGTAACAGCAACAGGGTGTGGCTCAGAAAATACACTTAACTATATGTGGAGCTCAAATGAGGGACTGGGGAAAACCCTTTTGTTGTATGAAGTTATTGCATGAATTAACATGTTGCCTTTCAGTCAAGGGTGAGCACAGTTTCAGAACTTAATCAAATGAAGATTAGTCTCTGTTGAAACTACAACTTCCTGTTACCAAACAAAATCACCTCCTCCAAACTAGGGAAGAAACAAACCAAAACTACCACTTCTGTACTGTTTATCCAGGGGCCTAAAATTTCATAAATTTTTATCCTTTAATTCTACTGCTAAAGCGCTACAGCAAGGAAATACTCCCAAACAAAGAACACACTTCATGCCTAAGTGTCTTTCATAGTATTATTTATAAAAAAGAAGAAAATGGCAACAGTATAAGCTTACCAAAAATAAAAGGAGTGATTAAGGAGCACTATAGTATTTAATGAAATAACATGTAGCCATTAAAAACAAAGACTGTGTGGGAGCATTGAAGAATAAAGTGAAGCCAAAAAACCCAAACCAAAAATACAAAGAATTGTAAATACAATATGATTTCTGCTGTTTTAAAAACAAAACATATACGTGGAAAAAAGAGACTAGGAGCAAATACATATGAAACCATTGTTTTCATATGACTGGTAGGACTATGGGTAAATTTTGTATCTTTCTGTTTCCCAAAATTTAATGAATATATTTTATTGTTAATAATTATTAATTAACTGAGCATACAAAATACATTATTTCACTCATCAGCAAAAATTGCTATAAAATACATAGAATATCGGTCAATGTTACAGCATGAAACAGACTTTCATAGAAGCCTGGAAATACTCTGAAGTCTTCTTTAAAAATAGGATGGATTTTATTTTAATTTTCTTAATCTTATTTTTTTTCATTGATTTTAGAGAGAGGGATGGAGAAGGAGGAGGGGGTAGAGAGAGAGAGAGAGAGAGAGAGGAGACATCGATTTATTGTTCCACTTATTTATGCATTCATTGGTTGATTCTTGTATGTTCCCTGACCAAGGATCGAACCTGCAACCTTTGCATATCAGGACGACACTCTAATCGTTTTTAAATGTAATTCCTAATGTAAGAGAGGTATCAAGGCCTGGATGGAAGGAAGACACTACAGAATATCAAGAATATGGCTGAAACAGATGATACTTCCCGGGTATGCAAAGTCTGGCCTTCAAGCAACAGTTACATCCAGTTATTAGGAAAATAATTTACCTAGGATCTCTGCCAGTTACTGAACGAGACCAAAAGCTAAGTCCAGATTTCTCAATGACTGTTATAGTGGTGTAAAAATATATATTTTGGTATAGTAGCTTATAACTATGAGTTGGATCTTATGTATTTTTTTAAATACCAGTGCTTATATAAATAATTTTTTATTTTAAAATTGAAAGCTAAAAAAATAAAATTGAAAGCTAAAGCCAGCACGCACACAAAAGCCCCCGGCAATATTAAATTACTCATTCTTTTTGTTACCTCATTCTCCAGGTGTGGTTTTTTTTTCTTCTGTACATCAGGATCTACAAGCACTTGCATACATGTTTCCCTTACTTGCCAGCCACACTTGTTTTTTGTGGGGTTTTTTGAGGTACAACTATTTGAAATACTATAATTTAATGTCTTTCTGAAAGGCTTCTCAGCAAAAAGAACTTTCAAGACTTAAGTTGAGGAATAACTTTTAAATGTTTCCAATTATGAAATGTTAGTTTAAGTACAACCCTCAGCCCTACTCTTCTTTACCTTTCTCCTTTGCCATTTCAACGCTAAGTAGGCTATCTCCAAACTTACATTAATCTCCACACTTTCAAAAATGTCTCCACTGTGCCCAGCCAGCATGGCTCAGCGGTTGAACATTAACCTGGGAACCAGGAGATCACGGTTCAATTCCTGCCCAGGATGTGGGGTCGATCCCCACAGTAGGGGATGTGCAGGAGACAGCTGATCAGTGATTCTGTCTCACTATTGATGTTTCTCCCTCCCTCTCCCTTTCTCTCTTAAATCAATCAAAAATATATATTTTAAATGTCCCCATTGTGCTATTTTCAAATAATATCACTCACTGTTAGTCTTGCATCCTCCAGTTTCAGAATCTATAATAATAAAAGCGTAATATGCTAATTAGACCGGATGTTCTTCTAGACAAAGCTGGGACTGCGAGAAGCCTGGGTCCTGGTGCCTGCTGGAGGCCGGAAGGAAGCCCGGGTCCTGTGTGCCAGAGGGAAGCTGGTGCTGGCAGCCGGGGGAAGGAAGGCCTGCTCTTGTGTGAATTTTGTGCATCGGACCTCTAGTCCTATCATAAAATCCTTGTTGAGGATGGAGTCTTTAGGTTTTTCTATATAAAGAATAATGTCATCTGCAAAAAGTGACAGTTTTACTTCTTCATTTCCAATTTGAATGCCTTTTATTTATTCCTCCTGACTGATGGCTCTGGCCAGGACTTCCCAGTATTATGCTGATTAACAATGATTAGAGTGGACATCCTTGTCTTGTCCTGATTTTAGAGCAAAAGCTCCCCGTTTTCATCACTGAGTACATTAACGGGAGGTTTGTCACATATGATCTTTTTTTACGGAGTGTTTTAATCATAAATGAATGTTGTCAAATGCTTTTTCTGCATCTATTGATATGATCATATGGTTTTTATCCCTGTTTGTTAATGTGGCGTAGTATATGACATGGATGGATTTGCATAGATTGAACCATCCTTGTGACTCTGTAATGAACCCCACTAGATCGTGATGTAATTTTTTAATGTATTTTACATTTGATCTACTAGTATTTTGTTTGTGATTTCTTCATCTGTATTCATCAGATATTTTCTTTTTTTGTGTTATTCTTGCCAAGTTTTGGTATCAGGATTATATTGGCCTCATAAAATGTGTTAGGAAGGCAAAATATTGCCTTTTCAATTTTTTGGAAGAGTTTGAGACTATCAATACTAAATCTCTTTGACTGTTTGGTAGAATTCACTAGTGAAGCCATCTGGTCCTGGACTTTTACTTTTTCAGAGTTTTTTGATGGTTCAATTTCCTCACTGTTGATTCATCCATATATATTTTCCAGTTATTCTCAATTCAGTCTAGGGAGGTTATATATTTCTAAGAAGTTACCCATTTCTTCTAGGTTATTGAGTTTGGTGGCATATGGTCTTTCATAGTACTCTAGTATGATCCTTTGTTTTTCTGTGGTGTCGGTGGTGTCTATGGTAATACAATGAGATACCACCTCATACCTGTTTGGCTATTATCAACAAGACTAATAATAAGTGTTGGAGAGGTTGTGGATATCATATGATCATATCAATCACTGCTGGTGAGAATGTAAACTGGTACAACCACTATGGAAAATAATAGGGAAGTTCCTTAAAAAATTGAGAATACACTTACCATATGACCCAGCAACCCCTCTTCTGGGTATCTACCTGCAAGTTTTGAAAACATTTATTTGCAAAGCTATATGCACCCCTATGTTCAGTGCAGCATTATTCATGGTGGTCAAGACATGGAAACAACTGAAGTGTCCGTCAATAAAGGATTGGATAAAGAATATGTGGTATATATATAAACTGGAATACTATTCAGCCATAAGAAAAGATGAAATACTGCCATTTGTGACAACATGAATAGATTTTGAGAATGTCATGCTAAGCAAAATAAGTCAGACAGAAAAAAAATCAAGCACCATATGTGGATATAAAACTGGAAGCAACAAATGCACAAATAAGAAAAACAAACAAAAGCTCACAGATACAGACAACAGGTTGGTGGTTACCAGAAGGAAGGGGCTGGGAGAGTAGTAAAGGGTAACTGAGGTCAAATATATGATGAGGGAAGAAGATCTGACTTTGGGTGGTAAACACACAATATAATATACAGGTGATGTATCACAGAATTGTGCACTTGAAACCTATATAATTTTATTAACTGATGTCACTTCAATAAATTAAATTTTAAAAATAAAAATCCTTTTGCTGTGAGAAAGAAAAAGAAATGAGAAAAGAATGAGGTTCTTGTTAGTAGCTCTTTGTAGCTTTGTAAAATCTTATATAGGGCTTATAAAACCATTATCTTTTCTATGAACCATTACCTCAAGAGCCACTGTTAAATACTTAGTAAAACATCAAAATTAAGAAATATATGCTATATAGGACCTGTAGAACAGATAATATTGTAAAACCAAATAGGTGGAATCAGAAATGATGACCCACAATTTGCAACTTTTCATTGTAGGAGCCTTCAGATGCTTCCAAGTTTCAACTAACATTCTTTCCTTCCTTTGCCATGTCATGCCTCATATATTATTCCTTTTCACTGATTTTTACGAATGCTGTGTCAAAATTTTAAGAGTAAGATAAACATACAGTTCTCTTGTTTGCATGTATAATGCATTTTAAACTTTTATTTTGTTTCACTGTTTTTAAATATTCCAAGTAAAAATATTACAAATATAAGTATTAAGTCACTTACTTTTACTCTCTGCTTAAACATAATTTTAATTATTTTTATTTTGTTTGCTTTCAGGAAATTGGAGATGGTGGTTCTCTCAGAATGGTTCACTTTGGCTTGGTGTAAATAATGTGAAATTTGTGTTTTACTGACTAAAAACCTCCCTGTATGGAGTAAAAAGAGGAAAGACAGTATAAATTAGTTAAGAGTTTAAATTCAGTGTTTCAAAATAAAGTTTTATTCATTTCAAGAACATGTAGCATAATGGCAAATGATCCTAATTAAAGTGCTACAGTGCTTTAACTTATTTTCAATAATGTAAAATATTGGAAAGTTCTTACATTATGCATTATTCGGTGCTTTAAAAGTAGAATATTTAAACTTAGTTCTTCTAAGTATTTTAAACATTTGCTCTTGTGATCTTGTTTACATCATTAATTTGCATCACAAATAAAGTATTAAGCAAAAATTTCAGCTCAGACCCATTGCTGGGAGACAGTTTTCCATGGGTTTCTTGAATTACTGCTGAGGCACTGACTCCCCTTGGAACAGATTCTGTCCCCTGTTGAGCAAAGGGCAGGCAAGCTTCCCACCGGTGATAAAAGATAGGAACTCCCAGGTTCAGAATACCTATCCTTTATACAGCCCACTGAGTGCGAAGACAGCATCTACCCCTCCCTACATCACTCTGTAGGAATGGTGCCCGGGAAATCAGCGCGTCCCCTCTCCCCCCAAAAATATGATACCTTAGGTGCTATTATTGTGAGCAATAAAGTGCCTTTATCTCTGACTGAGGAGTCTCTTGTGTTATGCCAGCATGAAACTGTAGTTTGATAACTTATCTTGCAAGCAGAGTAAAAATCTCAGACCTTTCAAAGTTCTGGATATCCATTCATTAGTAGAAAGCATATATTTTACAAGTATAAGTCTATAATAATGAACATCTTTTTCAAATATTATATATGTGGTAAATTCTAATTGAAATCTATTGTTAAAAGCTAATTAGACTGAAGGCTTTTAGAGTTTAGGTTTTTCTCCTGACTTCCTATTTATCGGTATCTCTACCTGAGGGTATGACCAAAAAAAGAAGGTGAAACTCAAGTTACATTTTTCAGTTTTCTACTCCTCTGTAAAAGTTTTAGTACTATTTAGTACGTGAGCCATACTAAAAAGAGACGTAGAGCTACCAGCAAATTTTCATTTTACTATTCCTATCCTTCTTTATCACATTAATCAAAAGGTAATTAATTTTTAAAGAAAAATTATATTGAGAAAGATATGGTTTTTGTCAAGATGGCAACTTCTACAGATTTTCTAGTAAATAATCATTAACCAAAAATACAAAACACATTTCTTGATCCACCATATCCTTTTGTTTTTCTAGCCACTGTTTTCTTCAACTAGGTGAGAATCTAATAAAAAAGTTCAGTGCCATTTCTAGGTCCTATGTGAGTAGATCATAGTCTATACTAAAAAGTAAACACTTAAATGAAATGTTAATATAATACAAATAAAACTATTTTCTATATAATGATGATAAGTTTACCAGTTGTCTGGGTGAAACTAAGTAAAACTTAATTCTTAACTAAATTGCCCATTTTTCTACTTCACATGCCCCTGGAAAAATTAACTCAAAAATGTAGAAAACCAAGTTTCTTTCACAATGTACATGGTTTATAAATGTGATTTCCAAATGCTGGGAACCTGGGAGTGTTTATTAATTAAACATCCCCCTAAAATGATATTCCTGTTCTGCTAGGAACTGGCAGGACTACGAATGAGCTACCACAGCTCTAAAGTGAGAAGAGTGGCAAAGACAAGAACACCAGAGTCGACCTGCACAGGCACTGACAGGTCACAGTGTCTCCTGAAGGAATAGATCCACAAGCTTTTCCAACTATTCGCCAAAATTCCCAGGCCCCAAATAATTCCACAGTGATTCAGATTAGCTATGACACTGTGCCTGACTACCAGAGTGAACTGTGTGCGGAATACCTGAAATGGATTTGGTTCATTCATAAGACAAACAACCCAAACTGCGATTATGCTCCCACTCTCCTACTCTGCCCGCCTGGAATCATCCCTTTGTCTGGGGCAGTGGTCGGCAAACTCATTAGTCAGCAGAGCCAAATATCAACAGTACAACGATTGAAATTTCTTTTGAGAGCCCAATTTTTTTAACTTAAACTTCTTCTAACACCACTTCTTCAAAATAGACTCGCCCAGGCCATGGTATTTTGTGGAAGAGCCACACTCAAGGGGCCAAAGAGCCGCATGTGGCTCGCGAGCTGCGGTTTGCCAACCACGGGTCTAGTGTATCCATGCTGTATAGTAAGTCTTCACCTAACAATGTCAATAGCTTCTGCAATTTTAAGCAAAACAATGTATAACAAAACCACTTTTACCATAGGCTTATTGATATAAATAAGAGTTAAGTTCCTACACATCTTATCAATAATATAATGAAATGATACTGAACAATGTTATTCAACAACCTACTATATGCAGGGTGGGGCAAAGTGGTTTTATAGTTGTGAGTGCGTGAAACACAGAGTTTATTCTTGTATTATTATTTACTAGAGGCCCGGTGCATGAAAATTCATGTACTGGAGTGGGGGGTCCCTCAGCCCAGCCTGTTCCCTCTCACAGTCCAGGAGCCCTCAGGGGCAGGAGGCGACCCAGCAATCAGCAAAAGGTGACACCCCATCACACCTCTGCTGCTGCCACTGCTGGCCCTGGTTACCCGAGTCTTGAGTGGCCCTGAGCGTCTGGGCAGCTGCCATCCAAGGCTTGCCTGCACCTCAGGCCAGCCCTGGTCAGCTAGGGGAGTGGGGGACTCCGGAGGCAGGTGCCCCAGTGGGGCTGAGGGGACTGGGCGCAGCCATCTTGTGGCTGTGGGAGCTGCCATCTTTAAGGGCATGGCAGTCAATTAGCATATTCCCTCCTTATTGGCTGTGGGTGCTGCCATCTTTGAGGGTGCGGCAGTCAATTAGCATATTCCCTCTTTATTAGATAGGATTACTAGAGGCCCAATGCACAAAACTTGAGCATGGGTAGGGTCCCTAGGCCTGGCCAGTGATCAGAGCTGATTGGGGCCTTCCCCTGGCTGCCGACCACAGGCCGGGCCTTCCTTCATTCCATGCTGCCCCCTGGTGGTCAGCGCATGTCATAACAAGCGGTCAAACTCCCAGTTGGTTGAACTCCTGAGAGGACAATTTCCATATTAGCCTTTTCTTATATAGGATTGTATTATCTTCTGTGCAAACAATTGTAAACCTCCTTTTGCCCCACCTTGTACACTTCCCGCCCATTAATCTCTTAGTAGCCATCTCAGTTATCAGAGTGCTTTTGTTCTAATTACCCTTATTTTAATTAATAATGGCCCCAAAGTTCAAGAGTAGTGATGCTGGCATTTCCGATATGCCAAAGAAAGGCAGAGAAGCTGAAAAGTGCTTTCTTTAACTGAAAAGGTGAAAGTTACTGACTTAGAAATGGGAAAAAAACATATGCTGAGGATGCTAAGATTGATGGTAAGAATAAATCTATTCATGAAACTGAAGGAAAAAAAGGAAATCTGTGCCAGTTTTGCACCTCAAGCTGTAAATATTAGGGCCACAGTTAGTGATAAGTGCTTGGTTAAGATGGAAAGGCATTACATTTGTGAATGGAAGACATGAACAGAAAACAAGTTCCGATTGATGATGGTGTTACACTGGAAAACACTGAACCTATTCTCGGAAAACTTCAGCAAGGGATCCGCTTCAGCAAATGACATCAAGCCATCTACCGCAAGTAAGCGATGGTTACACAGATCAGGAACAGGTTTGGACTGAAAATATAAAAATTACTGGAGAGGCTGCATCTGCCAATAAAGAAGTTGCTGCCACATTTTCAGCAAACGATAATACCCATGCAATAACAGCTGTCTTCACTTTCCATGCCCTATTTCAATATTCACCTATACATATATAATGTTTACCTGTGTCACTCAAAACATATTCATAAGCAAGTAGACAATGTTCTTATAATCTGTACTTGTCTGACAAATTAAAGTTTAAAATATAAAAACTTTTATATAAAATAAAAGGTATTCTTATTAAGTGAGTTACTCCAATAAAGTGGAAAGAATCCAAATATTTAATGGTACTATTTCACCACATAAATCGTCAGACACATTTTCCATGAATCTCTATGAAAGTCTGAGAAAAAGAAGTTTTTGATGTTTATTTAAATTTAATTTGGAGAAGTATACATCAACCAGTCAGGAAGCATGTCATTCATCCTGCATAAAATTATTTATCCATTGAGCCTTTTTTGCTGAATTGCAGCCATATTTCTGTCAGTTCAAGTGTTGCTCTATATATGAGGGATTAATCTGACACAAGACAGTGAAGCTTAATCCTTCAGTATATCATAATCTATTCTGCATGCTAAAAGGATTTCAAATTTTACAATTATACAAGCAATACTATAAATGTACATAGAACAAGAATGATTTTCCTAAAATAGGTTTTAATGTCTATGTAACATGAATAAACTTCTTTATTTATAAATGTCAAATGTCACATGTAATTTTTATGAAGTGGAATTAAAGTCTTCACTTGATAACATTTTATGTAAAATTTAAAAAATAAAATCTTAAGTACAGAGATTGACTTTAGGGGGGTTCTATCTAGAAATCAGCATGTTCTCATTTTGTGATCACTTAATGAAGTTGCCACGATCAAGAGAGGAGAGATATGTTCACATAATTCACAAATAAGTGAAACATTGTCAGACTAAAAAGAAGATCCCTTGCTTTACTCTGTAAACATTCACATTATATATAAAAAATGAAATTACTACCCTGGAAGGTGTGCTCACTGGTTAGAGTGTTGGCCCTCGGACTGAAGGGTCTCGGGTTCGATTCCCAGTCAAGGGCACCTACCTGGGTTGTGGGTTTGTTGGGGCATCAGCAGGAGGCAACCAGTCAATATGTCTCTCTCACATGGATGTTTCTCCCTTCTACCCCCTCTTAAAAAAAAATCAATGGAAAAACATCCTCGAGTGAGGATTTGAAAAAGAAAAGAAATTAGTCATGATGTATACAAGAGATGCCAATAACTTCCTCTCTGAAAACCTGCCCTGCTCGTCACCCTGGAAGGAATGGATACCTTGTGCCATTTAATCCCAACCCTCCACTGCCAACCCTACCTCCAAACATCATTGAAGCAATTTATTACTCTCTCCTGGGAATTTGGAATTAGAACAAGGAAACTAATCGTGGGAAGAAGAGCCAGAGTCATGTAGACTCTAGGTCTCAGGCTATCATTCTGAGATGGTCATGATAAGGCCATGTACAAGTGAGTGTGTGGGCAGGAAAGTCAGTTTATAATGGATGGGAAGAGAGAAGCAAACATGCAGAGAAATGTCAACAAGCCAGCTGGTTCCAGAGGGCTGTTTCCTCAAGGCTGCCAGCAATTAAATAAAATGAAATGCCCTTTTATGTATCAACTCTCCCCACGTTTTTATTTGAAACTTATGAATAGCTAGAAAGCTATTTTACAACCATACATTCCTTGGTTATGAAAATTACTCACAAAATATGCCATATACATCATTTTAGGAAATTAAGGACTTCCAAAAACATGATAGAAGGAAGAAATGAAAAAATTTTTTCAAATTTCCTTTAAAACAGAACTACTGATTTTTCAAAAGTGAGAAGGCAGGAGAGCAATGGTACCAGTAAATAGATATGTCCTCTATGCCTCAGCAATTCACAGCAAGGCACAGCCCATAAAACACTTTTTATTCTTATTCATACAGGATATTAACGTCAATATTCCATTTGAGTATCTACCTCAGTAGTGCAATTTTATTTTTTAAATCTCTTAATCTTAGGTTATTTTATTCTATCATTTGAACATACAATAGTCCCCACCTATCTGCAGTTTCACTTTCCACAGTTTCAGTTACATACATTCAACTTTGGTCCAAAAATATTAAATGAGGAATTCCAGAAATAAACAATTCATAAGTTTTAAACAGCATACCATTCTGAGGAGTGTGATGAAATCTAACCCCATCCTACTCCATCCCACCTGGGAAGTGAATCATCTCTTTGTCCAGTGTTTCTAGGCTGTATATGCTACCCACCATTAGTCACTTACTAGCCAACTGGGTTATCAGATTGACTGTTGTGGTATCATGGTGCTTGTGCTCAAATAACCCTTATTTTACTTAATGGTCCCAGAGTACAAGAGTAGTGATGCTGGCAATTCAGATTTGCCATTGAGTGCCAAAGAGAAGCCATAAAGTGCTCCCTTTAGTTAAAAACATGAGTACAGTACAATGAGATATTTTGAGAGACCACACTCACATAACTTTTATTACAATATCTTACTTAATAATAGACAAACATGTAAATGGACCATACCTTCGCTATGCCACCAGCCAATCAGGAGTGTTATGCAAATTAACCCAACAAAGATGGCGGTTAATTTGCATACACAGGCGCTGAGTGACAGGGGTGGGATGCTTGCGTCACCATGGTGATGATGCAGGCATTCTGCCCCACCCCCAGTCTCTCAGGGCCTCTGGGCAGTGTGGTAAGGCAAGCCAGAGTGGAAAGAGGCGACTCCGGGGCCTGAGCAGAAAGGGGCTGGGCCGGAGTGGAAAGGCAGTGCCAGCAGCCAGGAAAGGAAAGCCCATTCCAGCATGAATCTTCATGCATCGGGCTTCTAGTATTATTATAATTGTTCTATTTTATTATAGGTTACTAGAAGCCCAATGCACAAAATTTGTGCATGACAGGGGGGTCCCTCAGCCCAGCCTGCACCCTCTCGCAATCTGGGACCCCTCAGGGGATGTCCGATCGCGCCTAAACTGGTAGTTGGATATCCCTCTTGCAATCCAGGATCACTGGCTCCTAACCGCTCACCTGCCTGCCTCATTGCCCCTAACCACTCACCTGCCTGCCTGATCACTCCTAACTGCTCACCTGCCTGCCTGATCACCCCTAACTGTCTCTGCTTTGGCCCCTGCCATGGTGGCTTTGTCTAGAAGGACGTCTGGAATGATGTCCAGAAGGTTGTTTAGCTGTCAGGTCTAATTAGCATATTATGCTTTTATTATTATAGATTGTTGTCAATCTCTTTCTATGACTAATTTATAATTTAAACTTTATCATAGGTATGTATGTATAGGATAAAAACATATATATATATTTTTTATTTTTTTTACATACTATCTGTGGTTTCAGATATCCACTGGTCTCTAAACCACCAAAGCTGACAGCATTTGTTAGAAAAATTTTAAGTACTTCTTACCAGCCCAAACCTATCGCCATCAGATATTTCCGGAAAATCTTTCAGATTGTACAGTACTACTGCAAGTTACCAATCCTGACCCAAACGGCCAATGGGCACTTGAAACTCACAGTCAAAATCTGCAGAAAATTTGAAATTAAACCATGCATTGCATGGTACTATTTACCAGGAACAAGTAATTTTTTTTTAACCTAAATTTGAAACCTTTAGTATGCCTCACAGGAAGCTATCTAGTTCAGAAGCAGCGTAAGGAAACTGAATACAGAACCCAAATACGGAAGAGTGAGGAGCATACTGCCAACATAAAAACAAGGAAAATAACTTTAAAATACATTTTGAACAATACTTTCCCACTTTAATCATTTATTCAATAATATTATTGAGTATCAATTATGTGGGAAACAAGGGGAACTTGCTCTTGGGGACTTAATTTCTAAGAGACGTAGATAACAAACAACAAATGCAGATAATAAATAGCAATAAACACTTTTTAAAAGGTAATATATAGTAATAAACACTATGTGTTTAAAAACTAGATGCTATGGTAGAAAAGACTGAACTACAGAGACTGCTAATATAGACTGAAGGTAAGGAAGGCCACACTGAGGTACAAAAGACCTAAAGGGTAAAAGACACCAACCCTGCGAAGACAGGGGAGGACAGAAAATCCTAAGCAGAAAGAATAGCAAGTCCCAAAACAAAAGCAAGCTTGGCCTTTGAAGAACAGAATGAAGGACTTGTCTGTGGATGGAATATAATGAGCAAGAAAATGAATTATAGGAGATGGTGGCCGAAAGGTAGGGAGAAGTCAGATCAAGTAGGGCTATATAGAACACTCAATCCTCCTTAATGAGTATGAATAAATATACTATCTAGTTACAAGTAGTAGGAAAACTAATTTTTTTACAATATATAAGTTAAAATGTTCAGTGTGTTCTGTGCATCTGGTAAATCTTTTATTATGAACATAATGAGACGTAACTGTTTTACTAAAGAGTATCTCCCTATCATCAATAAAATAAATACTGAATATTTGCAGGTGTATCTGTTTTGATTTTGCTTTCTACTTTCCTACTGTAATTATGGAATAGGAATCACTTCTCCTGAGCTCTGGGGCTCATCTCTACCCACCAGCCTCTGATGGCTCATGTGTACACTGCACAAGAGAAAAGTGCCTCCTCTAGGTACACAATCCCTATACAGGGAATAAATTTAGCAGGCAAAGCACAAAATTTCAGCCCCTCTTCACCCACTTGGCCCAGCATCCTTACGCATAATTACTGAAGGTGGCCCTGCAGACACCTCCTCAGATGTCATACTCCATCAATAAACCCCTCTCTTCTGTAATTTCAACTCCCTCAGAAGCAAAGAACATATATGTCAGAAACTGTTTAAAGTTATGCCTTTCCCCCTCAAAAAGTGCTGAGCATTATTGTGTATTTACCACTATATAGTGCCAAAGCCTGACAGAGTGCTAAGGCTTTGAATGTTGTTAAAATACATAATCAAAGTTACAGTAGTTCAAAAGTTCCCATCCCCTTGTGAGAAACCACTTTATCTTTATTTTGGGTAGCTTTAAAACCATGTATACACCTAGTTATTTGTAATCCACACCCTACTTCCTATGGGTGAGAGATAGATCACAGTTTCCAAATGAATTTTTGGATCATCTATAATTCCAACTACCATATATCTGAATCCTGGCATTAAAGCTTATTATCCTGCCAAAATAATGATGCAAAAACTGGCAGAGATACTGATTCGTCTGTCAAGAAATCTTTTTTAAATAATACAACATTTTTAAATGTCCTAGTCAACACTTAAAACTTTCAAATGTTTCACCCGGCTAGCATGGCTCAGTGGTTGAGCATTGGCTTATAAACCAGGAGACAGAGGTTCAATTTCCGATCAGGGGACATGCTGGATTGATCCCTATTTTTTATTTTTTGAGGAACCTCCATACTGTTTTTCATAGAGGCTGCACCAATCTGCATTCCCACCAACAGTGCACAAGGGTTTCCTTTTCTCCACATCCTCGCCAACACTTGTTGATTTATTGATGATAGCCATTCTGACAGGTATAAGGTGATATCTCATTGTGGTTTTAATTTATATTTCTGATGATTAGTGCATATGAACATCTCTTTATATGTCTATTGGCCATCTGTATGTCTTCTTTAGAGAAATGTCTATTAAGGTCCTCTGTCCATTTTTTTATTAGATTGTTTTGGGGGGTGGTATTAAGTTGTGTGAGTTCTTTATAAATTTTGGATATCAATCTCTAATCAAATTAACATTGGCAAATATCTTCTCCCCTTCTCCCATTCAGTAGGTAGTCTTTTCACTTTGTTAATGGTTTCTTTTGTTGTGCAAAAACTTTTTAGTTTGATACAGACCCATTTGTTTACTTTTTCTTTTGTTTCCCAAGGAGATATTTCCAAAATATTACTAAGAATAATGTCAAGGAGGTTATGGCCTATGTTTTCTTCTAGTAGCTTTATGGTTTTGGATCTTACATTTAAGTATTTATCCATTTTGAGTTTACTCTTGTATATGGCATAAGCAGATGGTCTAGTCTCATTTTTTTGCAGTATCTGTCCAATTTTCCCAGCACCATTTATTGAAGAGACTTTATATTTTGAAACTAATCATGAGCTGCAATGTTAAGATTTTTAATAATATTCACCTTCATCAAAAACCTTTCAGATAATTAACTAATGAAATGATGTGTTGTCTTTGTATCATTGCATTTTGTTTCAAAATAATCTAGGAAAGAAAACAGTGAACAAGAAGAAATATCACCAAAATAAGGCTAGCCACATGTTACCAATAGAAGCTGGACGATAGGTACATAACGGTTCACTATATTTCTACATTTTAGTTTATATCCAACATATTTTAAATAAAAAGAAAAATGTACCAAGACATCTAAAAATACTACTATACACACTGAATAAAATGTTTTAAAAAGCACAAGGCTTGTCTCTCATATATGTTAATTCAAAATCCACCATCATAAACTCATAAAAAAATGGACTAACTATATTGTCACTCAGATATCTATCCACTATTTACCAGGCCCACTATCTGATAATACACTAAGGGATTCTTCAAACTACTTGCTGCATATGTTATAACGCCCATGAAGAAATGAAGAAGAGCTTATTTATTCATTTAATCATTTATTCAACAAATATTTATTAAGCAGTTATTCTGTGCCAGCCATGTTCTAGGCATAGGGTTGTATCAGTAAATAAAACAAATGAAAATCCCTATCAATTTTATATCATAATGGGGAAGGAGTAGGCAGACAATAAATATAATAAATACACAACCAATGGATACAAGACACTGGGGCGGGGGGGAGGGCGGGCAGGTGAAGGCATGTACTGGGGGGTAGGGGAGGTCGGAGGGAGGTTAACGGGGGGTAAAAAAGGAGACATATGTACTACTATTTGTAATACTTAAAACAATAATTTTAAAAATCTAGAAAAATAAATAAATAAATAAATATAATAAATAAATTATATAGTATTTTGAAGGTGATAATTGCTATGGAAAAATATAGCAAGAAAGAGTATCAATATAAGGGTCACAGCAATTTTAAGTAGAGTGATCAGAGTCAGCTTCATTGAGAGGATGACATTTGAGTAAAGAAAATAGAAAAGGAAGAGGCCTGTGGCTATCTAGAGAAGCTTCTGGATTACTAAACAGCCAATGCAATGGGCCTGAGGCAGAGGTATGCGTAATGCCTTAAAAACAACAACAACACAGCATGGTTGGAGCCCAGGTTGTGGGTGGGGTGTGCAGGAGATAGTCAATCAATAATTCTGTCTCATCATTGATGTTTCTCTCTCTCTATATATAGCTCTCCCTACCTCTCTGAAATCAATAAAAAATATTTTTTAAAAATCAACAAAAATCTTTAAAGATTCCAAATCTCAAGTTTGTCACTTTATTGGAATTTTTTTAAATAAATCTTTATTGTTCAGATTATTACAGGTGTTCCTCTTTCCCCCCCCCCCCCATAGCTCCCCTCCACCTGATTCCCCACCCCACCCCATGCCCTTACCCCCCGCCACTGTCTTCATCCATAGGAGTAAGATTTTTGTCCAATCTCTTCCCACACCCCTCACACCTGCTTCCCCTGAGAATCATCAGTCCACTCCCTTTCTATGTCCCTGATTCTATTATATTCACCAGTCCATTCTGTTCTTCAGATTTTTTATTCACTTGATTTTTAGATTCACTTGTTGGTAGGTATGTATTTGATGTCATTTTGTTGTTCATAATTTTTATCTTTACCTTTTTCTTCTTCTTCCTCTTCTTAAAGAATACCCTTCAGCATTTCATGTAATCCTGGTTTTATGGCAATGAACTCCTTTAGCTTTTTCTTGTCTGTGAAGCTCTTTATCTGACCTTCAACTCTGAATGATAGCTTTGCTGGGTAGAGTAATCTTGGTTGTAGGTTCTTGCTGTTCATCACTTTGAATATTTCTTGCCACTCCCTTCTGGCCTGCATAGTTTCTATTGAGAAATCAGCTGACAGTCGTATGGGTACTCCCTTGTAGGTAACTATTTTTCTCTTGCTGCTTTCAAGATTCTCTCTTTGTCTTTTGCTCTTGGCATTTTAATTATGATGTGTCTTGGTGTGGTCCTCTTTGGATTCCTTTTGTTTGGGGTTCTGTGCGCTTCCTGAACTTGTAAGTCTATTTCTTTCACCAGGTAGGGAAAGTTTTCTGTCATTATTTCTTCTAATAGGTTTTCAATATTTTGCTCTCTCTCTTCTTCTGGCACCCCAAAAATTCAGATGTTGGTTTGCTTAAAGTTGTCCCAGAGGCTCCTTACACTATCTTCATATTTTTGGATTCTTTTTTCTTTTTGTTTTTCTGGTTGGATGTTTTTTGTTTCCACATATTTCAGATCTTTGGTTTGATTCTTGGGGTACGTTGATCTACAGATGAGTTTCTGTATATTCTTTATTTCAGACAGTGTATGCTTCATTTCTGACTGATCCTTTTCCAGTTTTTTGGCATTCTCATTAATATCCTTAAAGGTCTCATCAAGTTTCTCAGCGGTTTTAAGAAGATTCTTGAGTAACCTTATAAATGTGGTTCTGAACTCTATGTCATCCAGTAGTTTGCTTTCCTCCGTTTCTTTCATTTGTGACATGTTTCTTTGTCTCCACATTTTGGCCGCTTCCCTGTGTTGATGAAGTAGCTTTGTGTGGTAGGTGATCTATAGGGGGCAATAGCTCAGCCTCCCCAATCACCTGATGTGGATGCTCTTGGTACACCCCTTTGTGGGCTGAGTGCAAAGTCTTGGTGTAGTTAAGCCTTAATTTCTGTTGGTACGCTGGGAGGAATTGACCTCCAGGCCAATTAGCTGTGAGCACTCCCTGTGTCTATAATGGAAGAACTGCTGCGCTGAAGACACGCTTATGGGGGCAGGACTTGTTTCAGTGGGGCTTTGGTGCTCACTGAGTCTGCCTCTTGAATGTGTCACTTATGGATGTGAGGAGTTGAAATCTGGTGTCTCACACTGACCTCTAGGTACACTGGCTTCTGGATCTCCAATGGGGTGCAGGTCAGCTACTGTCTGAGGCCACTCAGCAGGAGCTACAGTGAGAGCTGCAGGTTTCTCCTCTTCGCTTGGGGTTTAGAGGTTTTGGAGCTGTCTGACCCGGGCTGCAAGTTTGCTAGGTTAAGCTGCGATAGGGCAGGCCTTTCTTATGCTAACCCAGCTGCTTGGAGCTTGGGTGGGTTTGTAGGTTGTGCAGGGTGGGGCCTTAAGGTGTCACTAGGTTAGGGCGTGGCAAACAGCAATGGCTGCTAGTTAGCCGGCTCTGTGTCCCCCAAAGGCATCCGCGAGTCCCGTGCCCCAGTGCAGTAAACAATTATTCCTGCGCACAGCTCTGCAAGCAAGCCACCCTCACTGGCAGACAGTCCAGCTTCTCCCTGTAGGAGTTTGGGTCCCCCGCGTCGCCCCAGAGACTGGATTTCAGAGTAATCGGGGGCTTGTCTCTGTTCGGGTTGAAAAAAGCAACGCACCCAGTGGCCCGCAGCCAGCCCGGATCACGCGCCTCTGTACCTCAGCTTTTCAGCGCTCGTGCACGTCTCAATGCTCTTTTCTCTTTCCTTCTAGTTGTAGCACTTCCACTCAGCCAGCTTTCCCGTGGTTCTGGGTGATAGACGTTTTGTCTTTTAGTTGCAGTTTAAATTGTTGTGGGAGGCAGCGGTTTAGGTGTTTACCTACGCCGCCATCTTGGATTCTCTCTGGAATTTTTTTATAAAGGAAAATAATCTAACATTTTTTCCTTCTTATTTGAAATTGAATGCTTATAATGGACAGGGCAAAAGTTACGTTTACAGTTGTGAGTACACAAAATGCAGTTACTCTTGTGTTATTATTTGTTAGTTATGGTATTATTTCCCATACAAACATCTGTAAACCTACTTTTGCCCCACCCTGTGTATCAGATTGAAAGAAATATGGTAAAATCATTTGACTATGTTTTAGTTGACAGCCCTTGGATTTTATAGATGTGCAGGAATTTTTATAGTAGTTGCTTTTTGTTCCTCCTTAATTTTACCTTAGTTAACCTGAGAGAAACTATCAAGCAGGATATTCTGCATGAAAACTGAATGTTCCTGTACTTGCTTTCATAAATGACTAGAGGCTCGGTGCATGAAATTTGTGCACTGGGGGAGGGGGTGGATTAGGGAGGGCGGTCCCTCAGCATGGCCTGCACCCTCTCGCAGTCCGGGACCCCTTGGGGGTTGGCCGGCAGTCAGACATCCCTCTCATGGTCTGGGACCCCTCGCTCCTTACCACTTGGCTCACTGCTCCTTCGTGCTGTCAGGGAGGCAGAAGAGGCTCCCGCCACCACCGCTGCACTTGCCAGCCGTGTACCTGGCTTCTGGCTGAGCGATGCTCCCCTTATGGGAGCGCACTGACCCCGAGGGGCAGCTCCTGCATTGAGCATCTGCCTCTGGGTGGTCAGTGCGCGTCACAGTGACCGGCTGCTCTGCCATAACGGCCGCTGAGGCTTTTAGTATACAAATGAGTGACACCTTTGATGTTCTTCCCCTCATTCTCTTTTAAATATAGCCTTCCAGTTTTATATGTAGCAGCTAAATATCAGTAGTTTGTCGTTCACTTCATAAATTGGCAAGTGAAACAGAATTCTCCTGGCTCTCAAATGGAGGGTTTTTGTACTGAGGGAGGGGCAGATGGTTTTTAAGGCAATGTTTCACTATAAATTCCCAGGTGCCTCTCTGTAATCTTAAACTGCTCACTGTGACTGACCACTTTTCCCTTTTTGTCTAAAAAGAGGGTAAGCAAACTACTGCGGTGGTGGGGGAGACTGGGGTCAGGGTTACCTGGTATATCACACCAGGTCTTCATCTCCAAGGCTGGTCCTGACCAGACTCAGGGTTTTGGAAGATTCCTTCAACTTCCTGGACATCTTCCTGTTAACCATATTGTTTCCGTCTGGACTCCTCTGCTGATTTACCTTAAGAAGGCAAAGATGCCTCAACGCTTTGGTATCATTACCATGGATTTCCTGCCAGCTAAGCAGTCTGAAATTAGAATTCTGAATACTATGTATGATAATCATGTATATGATTTACAAAACTACAATACTTATCAACCAAAAAAACAGAATCACCCCTTTTCTCCAAGTAGATCTCCTATGCAAATACCTGCAATAAGTTCCTGGACTTCACTCTGGCAAGAAGTAATGGTTTCTACACACACTGTTTATTTGTGTTCCTTCTGTTCTTTAGAGCACATCATTCTCTTTGACTTTTCCATCTGATCTTCTTCAACGCTGCCTCAGATTTCTCCAAAGAATCTAATTTATTTCTATGTTTAGGTTGGTATCTTTTTACAGATACAATCATATATTTTACATTTAGTTCTGTCTTCCCCAATTTGAATGTAACCTCTTTATAAGCTGTTTGAACTATTAAAAGGAACTTTTTAATAATCCTCACCAGATTTGAAACCCAGGAGACCTGGTATTGGCCTATTTCACCAATTTTGGCCACTCCACCTTCCTGCCACTTTTAGGTTGATTCAAATTCAATTGTCCAGTAACAGGTTTTTTTCATAACTTTTTCTTGGTTTATTAAGTTTCACAGTCCAGGGCTAAATTTTCCCATAATATTCTGGTGGAACAGAAGCACTCACATGTGGCAAGACTAAAAATGCTCTAGATCACCCAGGCCCACCTATGTCCCCCTATAAATACAGCAGGTCGCGTTTCTGTCTTCAAGGAGCAACCCACAGGGTCTAATATGCCTAAAAGGGCTATATTTTTGAACAACCTAATTCAGCAGTTTGCAGGGACTCCACAGTGGAACAATGTGGGGAAACACTGCATCTTCCTAGGAGATTGACAATATCTATTAACACATTAAAGGCTATGAAAAGTCATGCAGTTCAGATAAAAAAACAACTTTTGCTTTCACCATAGAATACTTCTCCCTCATGGGTATTAACATATCAAGAGTAGTTTATCACAAAACACAGTTTGAGAAATGTTAATTTAATTTGAAAATCATTTCCAACATTCTTTTCAATGAGGCAGCATTCCCTAGGAAAAGGGATTTTTTTTTTTAATGTGTAAAAATTTTTAAATTTTTATATATTTTTGGAAACTTGTGGGGGCAATTTGGTTATTATATTTATGAAGATGGGTGAGGTGCTACTGATATTTAGTGGGCAAGAAGCAAGTGGGCAGGAAGTAGGATAGTTCCTTAGAAAAAGAGCCGTTTCCATGACTTCCAAACTCCTGAAAGCCACGTAAGGAAAAAACTTATTTATAATTATATGAGCCTAGACTCTAACTCCATATTCTATATAAGCACAATTTATTCTTGCATGGTATTGACATGTGCTGAATTTTTCAGGAATGCAAAGTTTGGAACTTTTTAAAGACTACTTCACCATCTCAGAAAATCACACTATATGAAACACCATTCGTGGTATTTTAAACATATACACAACACACCTCTAGTTTGCATACATAGCTGTCTATTTCAAGAGTACTCTTGTTACAAGTGCAAGCATCTGACTACTTCCTATTGAACTATTAACAAATTCAGCAGTGTTTCCCCAAACTGTTCCACTGTGGAGTCCCTGCAAATTGCTGAATTAGATTGTTTAAAAATAGAGCCCCTTTAGGCATATTAGACCCTGTAGGTTGCTCCTTGAAGACGGAAACGCGACCTGCTGTATTTATAGGTGGACATAGGCGGACATTTGACTTTCAGTGTAGTTATGCCTGAGTATGTACATTGAATATATATTAGATATAAGTATCTAATATCTTATATAAATCAGTTTCCTTTATTGCTGATTATGATTTCCAACGCTATATTGTGTTTTGAAATTAAATTTTTAGACAGGTTGTAGTGTCTATAAATTTTATTTGAGGACAATAAAATGGATTTTACAAAGCATTTTTTTTAAAAAGACAGTGTTCAGTCTGATGAGATTGAGAACCACTGATTTATAAGCTTTGGTTCCCTAAAGATAAGGATTTGAATTAGAACAACCTGTGACTGACCAACACCATGATTAGATGAAAACAAATCACAAGTATGATGCGGTTAAGGTAAATACTGGAAAATATGGTATGTTTAAAACATAACCTATCACAAGCCTTTTGTTAAGTACCTAGCACTTGATTACCCTAAAGCACAAAGAGGGATAAAACAGGCTCGTGAAGGAAACACCAAACAAATGACTGAATGCCAGCTACCTTCTAAACATTGTGAAACACTTATTCATGACTAGGCAATGGTCTTAGGAGGCTAGGATGGTCAGGAAAGGCTCAGGATATGGCAGGCCTTCTGTCACACATTCCAGAATTGACTGAACAGCATTACCGTGAAAGAGGAGACCGGCCTATTAGCCAAAGGAGGAGGGAAAGGAGTAAAGCTAGATACTGGGAGGGTCAGTGAGAATGGTGGAGCTAGATGATGAAAAGTCTCCAGAGGCCCAGGAGCCTGAATTTAAAGTAAGAGACATAATGAAGCCTGTATAGACTCCTAGAGAGAACAGTAAAGCTTAAGACTAACAATCACATATAGGACAGACAGACTTATAGAGAGAAAGACAGATAGAAATGACCTCGCAAAGTTGCGAAGAGGGGATGTGTGACTTACAAAGATAAGTTTTAGATTTGATGAAATTGAGATAATCAGTTTGAATATCTTTAAAAGCCAACACAGGTGACAGCTGAATCTCTCACCACCAAATGAATGGGCTCACTCACAGAAGCAATAAATATCGAGAAGACATCCACAGGACTAGAGGGACAACCAGTAGCCAAAAAAGATGAATATTACTTTATATACAAATGATGGAAAGCTTTACTCTTGCCAGGTAGATAACAGAACCTGAAAATAGAAGCTAATTATTTTTTAAGAACTGAGGAATGTTATAGATCACAGAGTCGTGACTGCTTGCTAGTATATTATGAAACAAATCCCTAAACTTTTAGGTTGATATAAAAGATTACAGCCCTATATATAAGTCACATATATATCTTCCTATTATAAAGGAGAGTTTTCTAAAAGAAAGAGAGACTACTTACAGAAAATGGATTCTGTCATATACAGGTGAGTAAATTGGCTCAGAGGTGCTATTATAAAGTCTCAGAAAATAACAGTAAGCAGAAATGAGTATAAACTCATCATCAATCACCACAAAAAGTTGCATCACTGTAAGGATTACTCTGGCTCAATGTAACAGGCAAAAAGGTTGCCTAAAGGGCATACTAGCTTAGAGAATAGATTTAGTTATATGAATAATAGAGGTAAGAGCTGCAGGGATCTCTATATTTTTCATAAATTATCCTTTATTATCTATGTTCATTTTACATTTCATAAAGATATAAACCCACAACTTTAGATTGTTTTAGCAGCCAATTCTTTACAGAAATTAATCAATATGCCATCATGATGAAACAGTCCCAAGATTAAATGCTAATTACAGTTGTAATCTAGGAATGTGACGAGCTCTATAGACAGGATAATCTATGTCCCAGTTTGCTTGGGGCAGTTAGTTCACACCTGCTTTTCAGGAACATTAGTAGCACCCTCTTACACTCTTAAAATCTAGATAATATTTTGCATGGACCCTATATCAATGAAGCCAAGCACACAGAAACTTTCATGAATTACACTTAATTTTCACCTTATGTTGATTCCTAGTTTATAAAAATACATGTCATAAACTATGAATAAGTTATTAAAATGATTTTAGCCCTGAGAAGCTAGGGACTGCCTCCTAGTGGTGGGGTGATTCTTGGATGTCCCTGGCGCCACCTTGTTTCAACATCTTGTCAAGCCTGGTAATGTTCTCCTATACCTACCTATCAGCTTCATCCCAACTCCTTCCAGCCCATACTTTTTTCCTCTTGTTCGTAATAAGCTCTTCTGTTTTTTCACTCAAACCAAGCTAATGAAAAATGTATCCAAATATGAAAGACCATTCTCCATATGTGGAATATTATACTTTATAGACAAAAGTAGGCTTTGGTTTCCCCTAAAATCAGAAACAAGACAAGGATGCCTCTATTTGACAAAGTACCAGAAGCTCTTGCCAGAGCAATTAGCCAAAGTAATAATAATAATAATATGCATTTATATTGAAAAGGAAGAAATAAAACTCTCCCTATTCACAGATGAGTCTTTAGAAGACTCTAAAACAGTGGTTCTCAACCTTTCTAATGCCGCAACCCTTTAATACAGTTCCTCATGTTGTGGTGACCCCTAACCATAAAATTATTTTCGTCGCTACTTCATAACTGTAATTTTGAAACTATTATGAATCGTAATGTAAATATTTGTGTTTTCTGGTGGTCTTAGGCGACCCAGCTAGCGGTTCTCTGTCGCGACCCACAGGTTGAGAACCGCTGCTGTAGAGCCTAAGACTATTGGAAAACACAGATATTTACATTACAATTCATTAACAGTAGCAAAGTTACAGTTATGAAGTAGCGACGAAAATAATTTTATGGTTGGGGGTCACCACAACATGAGGAACTGTATTAAAGGGTTGCGCCATTAGAAAGGATGAGAACCACTGCTCTAAAGAATCCAAGAAATAAATTCAGCCAAGTTGCAAGATACAAAAATCAACAGGCAAAAATCAGCTGTATTTCTATATACTAGCATTGAACAATCTCAAAACATTAAGAAAACAATTTCATAAGAGTACTGAAAAGAGTAAAATATTCCTTATACCCATTAAGATGGCTACTATTAAAAAAACACACACAGAAAATAACAAATGTAGAGAAATTTAAACCTTTGTGAACTATTGGTGGGAATGTAAAATGGTGCAGCCTCTATGCAAAACAGTATAACAGTTCCTCAAATAATTAAACATAGAATTAGCATGTGATCCAGTAACTCACCAATTCTGTGCATTGTATCCGAAATAACTTGGAAGCTGGATCTCAATGTTGTTATTAACTGAATCGTATCCCCCCAAAAGTCACACTGAAGTCCAAACGTCCAGCCCACCTCAGAAAGTGACTGTGTTTAGAGTTAAGACATATAATGAGGTAATTAGGGTTAAATGAGATGATGTGGTGGGCCCTAATCCAGTAGGACTGGTGTTCTTTTACGAACAGGAAGAGACGCTAGGGATGTGTGTGCACAGAGAAAAGACCACGTGAGGACATAGCGAGAAGGTAGCCAACTGCAAACCAAGATGAGAGGCCTCAGGAGAAATCAATCCTGACGATACCTTGATCTCAGACTTACCGCCTCTAGAACTGTAAGAAAATAAATTCCTGTGTTTAAGCCACCCAATGTGTGGTATTTTGTTATGGTAGCACTACTAAACTAATAAATCTGTTCAGAGCAACATTATCCACAATAGCCAAAAGGTAGAAGCAACCCACATGTCTATCAACAAATGATTAGAAAAACCAAATGTGATACATACAATGGAATATTAGTCAGCTTTTTAAAAAAATGTATCTTTATTGTTGAAAGTATTACAGATATCCCCCTTTTCCCCCCAATGACCCCCTCCACCCCACACCAGCCCTCCCCCAGGTCTGTATAGGCATATAAGTTCTTTGGTTAATCTCTCCCCGCAACATACTACAACACAGATGAATCTTGAGGACATTATACTACATGAAAAAGCCAGTCACAAAAGACAAATGCTATATGATTCCACTTTCATAAGATACCTAGAGTAGTCAAATTCATAGACAAAAAGTGGAAGGGGTTTGCCATGGGCTGGGCAAGGGGCGAATAGCGAGTTGTTTAATTGGTGTGAAGTTGTAAAGTTTTAGTTCTGCCAGATGAAGAGAGTTATGAATATTGGTTGCAGAACAATATTAATGAACTTAACACTACTGACCTGGACAGTTAAAATGGTTATGATGGTTAATTTTATTTTATATATTTTTACCATAATTAAATTTTTTAAAGAATACTTAGAAATAAACTTAACCAAGGAGGTATAAGACTTGTTCACTGAAAACTATAAAACATTGCTGAAAAACTTAAGGAAGACATAAATAAAATATAACCCATGTTCATAGATCAGAAGGCTTAATATTGTAAAGATGACAATACTACCCAAAGTAATATGCAGATTCAATGCAAAATCCCAAAAACATTTTTGGCAGAAATGAAAAAACTCATACTATAAGTTCATATGAAATTTCAAAGGACCCAGAAGAGCCAAAAGAGTCTTGAAAAAGACCAAAGTTGGAGGATTCACACGATTTCAAAACTTACTAAATGCCACAGTTACCAAAAGAGTATGATACTGTGATAGACAAATAGAGGAATGGAATAGAATAGCAAGTCCAGAAAAAAACAACACCCTTGCATATATGGTCAAATTATTTTCAACAAGGGTATCAAGAACATAAAATGGGGAAAAGACAATCTTTTCAACAAATAGTGTTGGGAAAACTGAATATCCGTATGCAAAAGATGAAATTAAATAGTTACCTTGCCCCATATACAAAAATTAATTTGAAATGGATCAGAGACCTACATGTAAGACCTAAACTACAAAACTCTTAGGTAAAAACACAATGCTTTATGACACTGGGTTTTTGCCTGTTGATTTTTGTGTCTTGCAACTTGGCTGAATTTATTTCTTGGATTCTTTAGAGTCTTCTAAAGACTCATTCTACATCTTTTTCAAAGGGACACGAAAAAGACAGGCAAAAGTAAAAATAGATAAATTAGACATCAAAATTTAAAGCTTTGTTTACCAAAGGATACTCTCAACAGAGTGAAAAGGTAACTGATGGAAAGGAAGAAAATATTTCAAATTATGTGTCTGATAAAGGCTTACTATCCAAAATATACAAAGAACTCCCATAACTCTACAACAAACAAGCAAATAACCGGATCTAAAAATGGACAAAGGACTTGAACAGACATTTCCCCAAAGAAGATATACAAATGACCAGTAAGCACATGAAAGATACTCAACATCACTAAGCATTAGGGAACTACAAATCAAAACCACAAATGAGATACTATTTCATATTAAAATGGCCATTGCAAAAAAATAATAAAAAACCCATAAAATAACAAGTATCAGCAAGGATGTGGAGAAATTGAAACACCCATGCATTGCTGGTGGGAATGTAAAATGGTACAGTCACTATGGAAAACAGTAGGGTAGTTCCTCAAAAAATTAAAAATAGAATTACTATCTGATCCAGAATTCCATTTCAGGGTATATACCCAACATAATTGAAAGCAGGATTTTGAACAGATATTTTACACCTATGTTCATGATAACACAATTCATCGTACCCAACAGGTAAAAACAACCTAGTAGCCAACAACAAATAAAGGAATAAACAAAATGGTTTATACATACAATGAAATATTTATCCTTAAAAAGGAAGAAAATTCTGGCACATGCTACAGTGTGGATGAACCTTGAAGACCTGATGCTAAGTGATAGAAGACAGACTCAAAAGGACAGGTATTATATGTTTCCATCTATATGAGATATCTAAAATAGGCAAATTCATAGAGACAGAAAGTAGAGTTACCAGACTCTGGTGGGGGGTTGGGGGGGAGCGGGATAGTGGGGGAGGAAATAGGAAGATATTGTGTAATGGGACAATATCCTATTAATGAAAAAATTTTAGACAGTGATGATGCTTACATCTTATAAATATAATTAATGCCACTGAATTCTACACTTACAATAGTTAAATTGACAAATTTGTTATATATATTTTACCACAGTAAAGCATGTTTGAAATTGACTTCAATTGAATTAATATAAAAAATCCAAATGAGCCGAAATCATTTATCCATTCAGTCATTCACTCACATTTTACATATCACATATTATGTGCCAGGCACTTGGCTAGATTCTAGAGATAGAGTGATAAACAGACACTTACGATAATATGTTAATAACATTAATACCTAACATTTTTAGTGCTCTTACATGTCCCCAACAAAGTAGGTAGTTGCTATTACTATCCTCATTTTACAATGAATAAACTGAAGCTTATAAAGAATGGGTAACATGCAAAATAACATACTGCACAACTCTATATTCTCAATCACTATTCTTCCAGTACGAGTATTAGCTCCTATGAGAGGACACAGGCAATTTTAGTCACCCAGGGTTTCCCGATATCTAAGTAGAGACTTGAAAGTTTAGGAATTTGGTAGGGAAAGGGTATAAGTTAAAAAAGAAAGTGTTTCACCCAGCCAGTATGGTTCAGTGGTTGAGCGTCGACCTATAAATCGGGAGGTCACAGTTCAATTCCCAGTCAGGGCACATGCCCAGGTTGTGGGATCAATCCCCAGTGGGGGACATGCAAGAGGCAGCTGATCTATGATTCTCTCTTATCATTGCTGTTTCTCTCTCTCCTTCTCCCTTCCTCTCTGAAATCAACAAAAATATATTTTAAAAAAGGAAGGGTTTCTAACAGGAGGAATTAAAATATCTAGAAGAAAAAGCAAAGTTCATGCAGAAAACTTCAAACTGCTTAATGGAGGTGGAGCTTAAAATTGTCAATGGTGAACTGCCAGAGATGAGACGCAAGCATGTCAAGATCGCAGCCAGACTAAACAGAACTGAAAGAGGTTTTGCTTTGGTTTTATCTATTGGGAAATAAACCACCACAAAGTTTAGTGGTTTTAAAACAGCAACCATTTTGTCTTCTCTGATTATTCTGTGGGTTGACTGGGCTCAGTGAGGCAGTTCTAAAGCTTCGTGTGATGTCACCTGGGCTGAAATCATGTGCAAGTGTTTTGGGTGGCTCTCTCATTGGCTTGGCATCATGGCAGGGACATGTAGAAGTCGGAATTCACCTGGAATGCCCAGGCCTTTCTTTCTCTCATGTAGCTTCAGGCACTCTCTCTCCACATCGTCCTCCAGCACAACTTACTACGAGGCATTTTGGATGCAAGAGTCGAAGCTGTTGAACATTTGTAAGGCTTAGAACTGGCACAGTGTCACTTCTGCTATACGCCATTATATGTAAAGGGAGTAACAAGATCAGCTCAGATTCTGTCTGAGAGGGGACTGAACAAGGGCACAGATTCTGGGAGATGTGGCAATCTTTGGAAACTAGCTACCACAGGTTTTATGCATAGGTTCAAGAGTGGAGAAAGAGCAGCCAGTTAGAAGCTACTGGAATAGACTAGGGGAGCAATTATAATGGCATTTCTGTATTTCTATTTGTGATGTAGACAGGTAAACTGAATTAAGAGCTATTCAGTGATAAAATGGACTGAACTTGGTGAGTAACTAACAATGAGAATTCAGGAAGGACCAAAGTGGATGGAATGTGGATGATTCCCTGGTTTCCTTCTTCTGCTTATGGACTGACTTAAGTTGTTATTCACTGAGATTAAGAATAAAATAAGATGAATAGATTTGGTAGTTGAGGTACTGTTGTATGTCCAGCAGACAGAAATCAGGCCCACTTAGGCTGCTTCCAAATCTTAGCTATGGTGAATTGTGCCGATATGAACATAGGGGTGCATATATCCTTTCTGATTGGTGTTTCTGTTTCCTTGGGATGTATCCCTAGAAGTGGTATTGCTGGGTCAAATGGGAGTCCCATTTTTAATGTTTTGAGGAAACTCCATACTGTTCTCCACAGTGGCTGCACCAGTCTGCATTCCCACCAGCAGTGCACAAGGGTTCCTTTTTCTCTGCATCCTCATCAGCACTTGTTTGTTGATGGTTGCCATTCTGACAGGTGTTAGATGGTACCTCATTGTTGTTTTGATTTGCATCTCTCAGATGATTAGTGACTTTGAGCATGTTTTCATATGTCTCCCGGTCTTCTGTATGTCCTCTTTCGAAAAGTGTCTATTTAGGTCCGTTGCCCATTTTTTTTGATTGGGTTGTTTATCTTCCTTTTGTTCAGTTTGTATGAGTGCCCAGTAAATGTTGGAGATTAAACCCTTAACAGAGATGACATTGGCAAATACGTTCTCCCGTGCCGTGGGCTTTCTTGTTGCTTTGTTGATGGTTTCTTTTGCTGTGCAGAAGCTTTTTATTTTTATGTGGTCCCATTTGTTTATTTTCTCCTTAGTGTCCATTGTCCTAGGAGCGATATCAGTAAAGATATTTAGATTAGGGCTGCTGATACAGATTTAGAACTGAAAAGTGGGAGTGAAGGTTTAAGGCAGGGTGTTGGTATATTAAGAAGACAGCCCAGACTGGAAATCTTGAGGAATATCAATATTTAATGTAGCAGAAAAGAGGGAGTCACAAAGACGACTAAGAAGAAAAGACATTAGGATAAAAACTGGAAGAGTAGAGTATCATAAAAAAAAGGGGGGGTATTTTATAGGAGAGAAAATGACTAATATCAAATGCTATAGAGAGATTAACTATGATTAAGGCTGAAAATTGTCCCCTCTAATAACATACATAGAAGTTATTAGTGAAAGTGGCAAAAGCAGTCTCTTGGGTGGAAGCTTCATTGCAGTGAATTAAAAAGTGAATAGAAGGTTAAAATGTAGAAACAATGAATAGACAATTTTAAGTAAGTTCAACTATTAAACAGAGGAAGACCTAGCAGTTGGTACAGGAGGACAAGAAGAGAGGATTTTTTTTTATTATGGTAGAGGTTAGAGCGTGTTTAAGTACTGTTGTGACGAAGCCACCAGAAAAAGAGAAAGAAACTGAAGATGTCAAAGAGAGGCCTTTGAGGAAGTAGGACAGTGGTTGGCAAATTGCGGCTCGCAAACCGCATGTGGCTCGCGAGCCGCAGTTTGCCAACCACTGGGATAGGATGCAGAACCCAGAACAGATTTATCCTCTGTCAGGAGAAGAGGACCACCAGGCCCAGCACTGGACAGGAGTATAAGAATGGCTGTGAGTAGGTTAGACTGTAAGTATGGCATATACATGTGGTATACGTAGTTGAAAGTCAAGAGCATTCTTCTCTGACACTTCTATAGCATTTTCTCAGTGAAGTAAAAAGTAAGGTCACCTGCTGAGAACAATGATAGGAGGTTTGAGAAAAGTAAAAGAGGTTTTAAATGGCCAGTTTCAAGACTAGGTCAAAGAGATGATTAGGAAAACACAGAAATAGAGGGTGGGGCAAAAGTAGGTTTATAGTTGTCCGTATGGAAAAAATAATACAATAATTAATAAATAATAATATAGAAATAAACTATGTTTTGTATACTCACAAGTTTAAAACTACTTTTGCCCGACCCTGTATTGAGAGAAAGCTGGGAACCCAAGGCCAGGTTGGTAATTAAAACTCTATGGGATTTTTCAGTTGGTTGGGCTGTGGGGTTTTCTCTTAAAGCATTCAGTAATCAGGTACAGAAAATTATATGGATTAAGGGAAAAGAGGTGCTGAAGAGGCATGATAAAATGGATAACAAAAACATTACAGATCTTAGCAAAACTTTTTTTTTTTTAAATGTGGCCAGTTCATTTTTTATTTATTTATTAGAGGCCCAATGCATGAAGATTTGTGCAAGAATGGGCCTTCCTTCCCCTGCTTCCCCTGGCTGCCGGCACCACCTTCACTCCAGCTGGAGCAGCCTTTTCGCTCTAGCCCGGAGCTGCCTTTCCACCTTCCCATGCTGCCCAGAGGCCCAGAGAAGCTGGGGCGATGTGGAATGCTGCGTTCCACCCAACCCCCAGCTGCTTGGTGCCTGTGTATGCAAATTAACCCACCATCTTTGTTGGGTTAATTTGCATACTCATGCCTGATTGGCTGGTGGGCATCATGAAGGTATGGTCAATTTGCATCTTACTCTTTTATTAGTGTAGATTTTTAAAATATATTTTAATGATTTTTTTGAATATTTCTTTTTTTAAATTTCTTTATTGATTAAGGTGTTACATATGTGTCCTCCTTCCCCCATATCCCTCCCATCCCCCCCACACATGCCCTCACCCCCCCACCCCCCCGTTGTCTATGTCCATTGGTTAGGCCCATATGCATGCATACAAGTCCTTTGGTTGATCTCTCCCCCTTACCCCTACCCTCCCCTACCTTCCATCTGAGGTTTGATGGTCTGATCGATGTTTCACTGTCTCTGGAACTGTTTTTGTTCATCAGTTTATGTTGTTCATTATATTCCACAAATGAGTGAGATCATGTGATACTTATCTTTCTCTGACTGGCTTATTTCACTTAGCATAATGCTCTCCAGTCCCATCCAAGTTGTTGCAAATGGTAGGAACTCCTTTTTTAGCACAGCGTAGTATTCCATTGTGTAGATGTAACACAATTTTTTAATCCACTCATATGCTGATGGACACTTAGGCTGTTTCCAAATCTTAGCTATGGTAATTTGAGCTGCTATGAACATAGGGGTGCTTCTGATTGGTGTTTCTAGTTTCTTGGGATATATCCCTAGAAGTGGGATTACTGGGTCAAATGGGAGTTCCATTTTTAGTTTTCTGAGGAAACTCCATACTGTTATCCACAGTGGCTGCACCAGTCTGCATTCCCACCAGCAGTGCACGAGGGTTCCTTTTTCTCTGCATCCTCACCAGCACTTGTCATTTGTTGATTTGTTGATGATAGCCATTCTGACAGGTGTGAGATGGTACCACATTGTCGGTTTGATTTGCATCTCTCAGATAATTAGTGACTTTCAGCATGTTTTCATGTGTCTCTTGGCCTTCCTTCTGTCTCCTTTCGAAAAGTTTCTATTTAGGTCCATTGCCCATTTCTTAATTGAATTGTTTATTTTCCTTTTGTTGAGCTGTATGAGCTCCCTGTAAATGTTGGAGATTAAGCCCTTATCAGTGATAACATTGGCAAATATGTTCTCCCATGTAGTGGTCTTTCCTGTTTTGTTGATAGTTTCTTTTGCTGTGCAAAAGCTTTTTATTTTGATGTAGTCCCATTTGTTTATTTTCTCTTTATTTTCCATTGCCCTAGGAGCAGTGTCAGTGAAGAAGTTCCTTGGCATATGTCTGAGATTTTGCTGCCTGTGGATTCCTCTAGTATTTTTATGGTTTCCTGTCTTAGGTTTAAGTCCTTTATCCATTTTTAGTTTATTTTTGTGTATGGTGTAAGTTGGTGGTCTAGTTTCATTTTTTTGCATGTATCTGTCCAATTTTCCCAACAGCATTTATTGAAGAGACTGTCTTGATTCCATTGTATGTACATGCCTCCTTTGTTGAAAATTAATAGAGCATAGTGGTTTGGGTCGGCTTCTGGGTTCTCTATTCCATTGATCTAGATGTCTGTTCTTGTGCCTGTACCAGGCTATTTTGAGAACAGTGGCTTTGTAATACAGCTTGAAATCTGGTATTGAGATCCCACCTACTTTGTTCTTCTTTCTCGGGATTGCTGCAGCTATTCGGGGTCTTTTTTTATTCCAGATGAATGTTTGGAGAGTTTGTTCTAGGTCTGTGAAATATGCCATTGGTATTTTAATGGGGATTGCATTGAATCTATAGATTGCTTTGGGTAGAATGGACAATTTACATCTTACTCTTTTATTAGTGTAGATTTTAAAAATATTTTTATTGATTTTCTTTTTTTAAATATATTTTATTGATTTTTTACAGAGAGGAAGGGAGAGGAATAGAGAGTTAGAAACATCAATGAGAGAGAAACATCAATCAGCTGCCTCCTGCACACCCCCACTGGGGATGTGCCCTCAACCAAGGTATATGCCCTGACCAGAATCAAACCTGGGACCCCTCAGTCCACAGGCCAATGCTTTATCCACTGAGCCAAACCAGTCAGGGCTTAGCAAAACTTCTTTTGATAACTAGATACTCCCTTTTATTCAATAAGTAGACTCACAACACCATTAATTTTGCAGCTTGCTAAAGGTATACACTGTGGTACTTTAGGTGCTATTGAGAGGTGCTGCACGGATCACAGATGGAGGAGGTCCCCTTTAGAGAAACTTTCCCTGAATTCATTTACTTAAGATTGGGGTATAACTGAAGTACCAGCTTTCTATTTAAGCATGGTTGGTATACAATATTATATTGTCTTCAGGTGTGCAATATAGTGATTCAACACTTAGATAGCTTACAATGTGATCAGCACACTAAGTTTAGTACTCATCTGTCCTGGTGCAAAGTTATCACCCTATTGTTGACTATATTCCCCTTTTTCACCCATCCTCTTCCCTCCTCCCCTCTGGCAACCATCAGTTTAGTTTGATCTCTATTTCTATGAGTCTTTTTTTTTTTTAAGATTCTATAGAAAACAGTACGAAGATTCCTCAAGACATGAAAAATAGAATTACCATACAACCAAGCAATTCTACTTCTGAGTATTTACCTGAAAAAAAAAAATCCAAAACACTAACTTGAAAATACAGATGCACCCCTATGTTCACTGCAGCATTATTTATAATAGCCAAGACATGGAAGCAACCAAGGTGTCCATGGACAGATGAATAAATAAAGATGTGGTATAAATATACAATGTAATATTACCCAGCACCAAAAATAATGAAATCTTGCCATTTGCAACAACATGGATGGACCTAGGGGGTATTATGCTAAGGGAAACAAGTCAGATAGAGTTCCTTCTTTTTAAACAGCACCTGTAAGAGACAGACCAGGTAACTAAACCAGCCACTCCTAGGGATTAACACCTCTATTCACAGCTGTATAAGAGAAAATCAGAGAACCCTTGTGCACTGCTGGTAGGAATGCAGACTGGAGCAGCCACTGTGGAGAACAGTATGGAGTTTCCTCAAAAACTAAAAATGGAACTCCCATTTGACCCAGTGATCCCACTTCTAGGAATATATCCCAAGAAACTAGAAACACCAATCAGAAAGGATATATGCACCCCTATGTTCACAGCAGCACAATTTACCATAGCTAAGATTTGGAAACAGCCTAAGTGCCCACCAGCAGATAAGTGGATTAAAAAACTGTGGTACATACACAATGGAATACTACTCTGCGGTAATAAAGAAGGAGTTCTTACCATTTGCAACACCATGGATGGAACTGGAGAGCATTATGCTAAGCAAAATAAGCCAGTCAGAGAAAGATAAATATCACATGCCCTTACTCATTTATGGAATATAATGAACAACATAAACTGATGAACAAAACAGATCCAGAGACAGAGAAGCATCGATCAGACTGTCAAACCTCAGAGAGAAGGTAGGGGAGGGTGGGGGTAAGGGGGAGAGATCAACCAAAGGACTTGTATGCATGCATATGGGCCTAACCAATGGACACAGACAGCAGGGGGGTGAGGTCATGAGTGGGGGGGAGGCTATGGGGGAAGAAGGACACATATGTAATACCAAAGAAATTAAAAAAAAGGAAAACAGTAAGAACCACATATGTAATTTAAAATTGTCTAGTATCCACATTAGAAAAGTAAAAAAACAAATGAAATATTTTAAATAACACATTTGGTTTAACACAATATATACAAAATATTTCCATAAGCAACTAATATAAAAATTTAGGATATTTTACTTTTTTTTGTATACTAAGTTTTCAAAATCCAGGGTGAATTTTATACTTACATTGTATCTCCATTCAGACTAGCCATATTTCAAGAATTCAAAAGTGACATGTGGCTAGCAGCTACAGTACTGAACACTGTAGCTCCAGATATTATGTTTGCATAATATCCAGAATTATGATACCCTTGTTTAATTAACAGAGCCATTAAGTTTCCTCCTTAGATACTATCATCCTATTCCTATAATCATTCATAATATATGCTTACATAGCATAATTCATATATGAATGTTCAGTTACTCCCAAGCTCAAAGAGTCTAACCAGATGTATTGTAACCAGATCATCCCAGACAGAGCTTTGGCTCCCTACGGAGTTCATGCTGACCACTTGCCTGGAAACCCTCAGTATCTACACAGCCATTGGCTGATGTCTGCTCTCTGCTAGCCAGGTGTGGCAGGTGGAAGGGAACTGCAGGTTCAACTTTCTTTACCAAATTAGTTACCACTCTACCGATGTCACAGCTTCCAAAATTCTGTTGACTTCTCCTCTCACGTTTTCTTTATCCTTATGGAGTTTATGCCTTTCTTTATTTCCTGACTTTCATTTCAGTACGTTTTCAAGAGAGAAAGAAAATAAATACATATATTCAACTGACCACGTTTATCTGAAAGTTGCTTTTAGGATTAGGGGCTGATTTATTTCAAAATCTATAAATTCGTTCTCAGAAGATAACTAACTCATCGGCACACAGACAAACTTTTTCAAGCTTCTTTAAAGACTTACTGCAATCAGAATTCTAGATATTAATAATATATTATGATTTTGTGAAAAATCAATTTGCTCTTAAAATACCTCTACTAAGAACACTGTGTATTTAGAATACTCTTGTGCATACAGGGAATCAGTTATATTAGCATGAAAGGAGAGAAAAGTAATGTTATTGAGCACTAACCCTGCTTCCTCCAGATGAACTATTTAAAAAAATGTTTTATCACAATTCAATTGTGTTGTGTGAGCTGTATGAGCCTTAAGTAAATATTTGAACCTAGTTATCAGTTTTCATTTTTTTATGGGACTCTGCAGAATTAACACATGCAGGAATGTTAACCTGTCACTGTTTTGATTAAACCTAAGGAGTACCTGATTTACCAGCACCTTCCAGAGTAAAAGTTAGCAAGCACTGTCTAAACAGAACATGTTCATGGTTTTATAAAACTTATAATGGGATTCACTATGCTCATTAATATGTTCTCTGAAAAAGACAAATTTATTGAGCAGTATGGTGAATTCCTTACTTTTTACAAACTTAGTTTATTTAACTTTGTATTCTAAGTCTGTTTGAAATGGAAGTCCCATTTTTAAAATAAAGGTAATTCAGTCGATTTTGATTTGTGTGGTTTTTTTTAAGATTATTTTTGCCCCTGCAGTTAGTATTAGGTCAGAGCAGCACGTTCTCATTTTTTAAAAAATATCTTTTTAATTGATTTTAGAGAGAAAGGAGAGGGAGAGAGATATAGAGACATCAAATGATGAGAGAAAATCATTGATCAGCTGCTTCCTGCACATCCCACACTGGGGATCAAGCCTGCAACCCAGGCACGTGCCCTGACCAGGAATCGAACTGTGACCTCTGGGTTCATAGGTTGATGCTCAACCACTGAGCCACACTGGTCGGGCACGTTCTCATTTTTTCAGCTGAACCCAGCTCAGTGTACTCCTTCATCAATACTTTTCCCGCTTCACAACTTTTAAGTCAATGCACACATTTCTATTTTCTTTTTTATGGTTAGCACAATTCTTTAACTCAAGCATTTATTGAATACTATTTTGTACCAGGCACTGCTAGATTCTAATAAAAAAGATAAGTAAGACAAAGAAACCAAGGTGGCGGCATAGGTAAATACCTAAACTGCTGCCTTGCACAACAATTTCAAAACTACAACTAAAGACAAAACAGACATCATCCAGAACCACAGGAAGGCTGGCTGAGTGGAAATTCTACAACTAGAAGGAAAGAGAAAAGTACACTGAGACTCAGAGGAGCTGCGGAAGGCAGAGGTACTGAGGCGCGGGTGTGGAGAGGGCTGACAACTGAGTACGCGGCCTCCTCAACCGGGAGGGAGACAGAAGCTGCCTACTGCTCTGAACTCCAGTTCCGGGTGAGACTCTGGGGACCCAGACTCATTTGGGGAGAAACTGGACTGTCTGGCAGCAGGCGAAACTCGAGGGCGGCTTTCTCTCAGAGGTGCTTACAGAGATTACCACAGGATACTGACACCCGGGGGGCCTCTTAGGGCAGGGCTGATGGGAAGCCATTGCTGTCTGCTCAGCCCTGAGATTCCGCCCCATCCAAGCTGAGCACAGAGGCTTTTGCAAGTCTTATCTCATAAGGGTGTCTCCAGCACAGAAGTTCTCCCAGCGTAGACACAGCTGATCCTCACAGCCAATTGGTCTGGACGTCAATTCCTCCCAGTGATTCCAACAACAATCAAGGCTTAGCTACAACAAGACTGTGCACACAGTGCACAAAGGGGTGCACCAAGAGTGTCCACCTCAGGTAACTGGGGAGGCTGAGCCACTGGGCCCTATAGGACACCTAGCACACTAAGCCACTCTATCAACTCAAGGAAGCAGCCAAAATGCGGAGACAAAGAAACAGATCACAAATGAAAGAAATGGAGGAAAGCAAATGACTAGATGTAGAGTTCAAAACCACAGTTATAAGGGTTTTCAAGAATTTTCTAGAAAAGGCCGATAAATTTAGTGAGACCCTTGAGGATATGAAAAAGGACCAAATAGAAATTAAGCATTCACTGACTGAAATAAAAAATAATACACAGAGATCCAACAGCAAACTAGAGGATCGCAAGAATCAAGTCAAAGATTTGAAATACAAAAAAGAAAAACACACCCAACCAGAAAAGCAAAAAGAAAAAAGAATCCAAAAATATGAAGACAGTGTAAGGAGCCTCTGGGACAACTTCAAGCATACCAACATCAGAATTATGGGGGTGCCAGAAGAAGAGAGAGAGCAAGATACTGAAAACCTATTCAAAGAAATAATGACTGAAAACTTCCCCCACCTGGTGAAAGAAATAGACTTACAAGTCCAGGAAGCGCACAGAACCCCAAACAAAAGGAATCCAAAGAGGACCACACCAAGACACATCATAATTAAAATGCCAAGAGCAAAAGACAAAGAGAGAATATTAAAAGCAGCAAGAGAAAAACGGTTAGTTACCTACAAGGGAGCACCCATACGATTGTCAGCTGATTTCTCATCAGAAACTATGCAGGCCAGATGGGAGTGGCAAGAAATATTCAAAATGATGAATAGCAAGAACCTACAACCAAGATTACTCTACCCAGCAAAGCTATCATTCAGAGTTGAAGGTCAGATAAAGAGCTTCACAGATAAGAAAAAGCTAAAGGAGTTCATCACTGCCAAACCAGTATTATATGAAATGCTGAAAGGTATTCTTTAAGAAGAGGAAGAAAAAGAAAAAGGTAAAGATAAAAATTTTGTTTCACTGATTACTTTGAGGTGGGGAAAACTTAACATTGTGCTTCACTGGACTGTACGTATTGTTCCATTTGTTGGTGCCTGTTTGACTTTCTATAGTGTTGACATGATTTCCATAGGGTTGATCCCATCAGCACTGAAATGTCAGCTCCTTTGAAGGTGCAAACTGGAGATGGGAAAAAGTCTGAATATTCAGAATCTTTGTTTAGTTCGAAAGTAACTGATCAGCCACTGTAACAGTATTCCTAGCAGGTCTTTTTGCCATTTATTTCATTTGCATTGTTTCCATATTGAAAAACCCCCAATTACTTGACTTTAATGTATATAATTTACACTTATAAATCTGTCACCATTTCTCCTGTTTCAATTCCGCTGATACAGAGCTCTTAATGTCTTTTTGTGTTTTATAAAATCAAGCTTTAAATGACAATGATAAAGTTACATGTGCATGTTTTTTTAAAAAAATTATGAACAACAAATACATATCTATCAACAAGTGAATCTAAAAATCAAGTGAATAAAAAAATCTGATGAACAGAATAAACTGATGAATATAATAGAATCGGGAAATAGAAAGGGAGTGGACTGACAATTCTCGGGGGGAAAGGGAGGGGTGTTGGGGGTGCGGGAAGAGACTGGACAAAAACCGTACACCTATGGATGAGGACAGTGCGGGGGAGGGGTAAGGGAACCGGGTGGAGGGGAACTATGGGGGGAAAAAAGAGTAACATTATAATAATCTGAAAAATAACGATTTATTTTTTAAAAAGATAAAACATATTCTCTGCCTTCAAAAACCTCATGGCCTAGCATGGGAGACAGATACATAAAGTAATAAATATAAAGCAATATGATAAGTACTGCAAAAAAGGTATGAACAAAGTGCTATAAGAAGCCCAAAGGCAGGAAGGATTAATTCTTTCTGGGAATGGTAGTGGAAGGAATAGGATTTTCCCAGTGGGAAGAGGTAGAAGAAGACCCTTCCAAGCAGAGGGAACAACATGAAAAAGGGCACGACATAACGCAAAGCTTCTTTGGAAAATAAAAAGTAGCCTATTGTGACTAAAACATGCGATTCCTGTAGAGTAATGGTAGAAACCATGTGAAGGAATTTGAATTTTGTTATAATGCAAGCAATGAAAAGCCATAAAAGCAGGAAAGAGATGTGATTTGTGTCTTCGAAGGAAGACTCTGTGGCAGTGTGATTGACTGACTAGAGCAGAGGAATAGAAAGAAGGCAGGAAAACCAATTAGAAGGCTATTGTACCAGACTAGGTGGAACTCTGAGCAGTAATTGTGGAACTGGACAGAAGGGAATGAAAGGATTTGACATGCATTTCAGAAGTAGAATCACTTGGACATGATGGCTATGTGATCGGAGAAGGCAAGGAAATAAGAATTTAAGATTCCACCATGTGTTTGGGCTCATATGATGATTTAATCTAAACAAAAAATAAATAAATAAAGTTTTTTTAAAATGCGCTTAAACTGAAATATTTGCAGACATCTGCAAGACATTCAAGTAGAGAGATCCAGGAGATTATTGGAAATAAGAATCTCAGCTAAGAAGTATAGTCAATACCAAAAATATAGATTTTTAGGATTAGAAACAAAGATAACATTTACAGTCATGTGAGTGGAAGTTTCAAGAAGGAAGGAGAGGAACCATTGCCAAATACTACACATAACAAAAAGTCAGATGATAAATTTTTAAGGTAAGTCTTTTAAAAGGAATCTTTTATTAAAAAATGGAAAAATATTTTCTTGATCATGAGGTAAAAAAAGGATTTTCTCAACAAGACACACAAAAGGCACCAATCAAAAGGGAAAAGATTAATAAATTCAGCTACTAAAAATTCCATAAGAAAGAATGAAGGGACAATACGCAAAGTGGGAAAAATACCTGCAACATATATAACTGACAATGCAGAATACGTAAAGAACTCTTACAAATCAAAGAGAAAAGTTAAAAATTTTACTAGAAAAAGAAGAAAATATAAGAACAGGCACTTCATCAAAAAAAAAAAAAAAGATATACAAATAGACAACAAATGTAAGTAAGAACAGAGGCTCAATCTCACCAGTAATCAAGAAAATATAAATTAAAACCACAAGATATTACTACACACCAAAATTGGCAACATTTTAAAAGTCTAACAATACTAACCTTTGACAAAGATATGGAGCAACTGAAATTCTCATACATGATTTGGAATATAAATTAAAACAAGCAATTTGGGAAACTGTGACAGTGTCTAGTCAAGTTGAAATACATGTCCCCTATGGCTCAAAAATTTCACTCCAATCATTACTCTAGAGATTTGCATCTTTATGTGCACCAGGATATACCTAAAAGAATGTTCAGAGCAGCACCATTATAATTGTCCTAAACTGGAAACATCCCAAATGTCTGTCAACAGTAAAGCAAATAAATAAATGTGGTCTATTCACACAATGGAATCCTATACAGCGAAGAAAATGAAGATACACACAATAACATGGATGGAACTTACAAATATAACATTAAATGAAAAAAACAAGTTACAAAAATAATGCAATATAATCCTATTCATATATATATATATAAATTTTTTAGAAATGCATATACAGGTGGTTAAGAGAAAAGAAAACAATACTATAATGACAGGACAGTGGTTACCTCTGGGGAGACAGCAGTGACTGTAACAGGCAGGGGATACTCACGGGAATTTTGTGATCCCAATAATTTTATGCTCCTTGACCTCAGCAGTAGTGATTACAGGTGTTAAGTTGATAACCATTTGATAAAACGTGCATATAAATTTTATGAACTTATAACTATATTTTGTAACAAAATGTTAACAAAATTTTGAAAATATTCACATTTAACCAGAGATGTAATAGTGAGAAGTAACTAAAGAGATTTTGATTCTAAGAGTGATTAAAAGAGATTAATAAAACAGGCTATTCAATCCATTTAAAACTTCAAATACCACAAAGAAAATGGATCTGAGATGAATTACATTTAAATCTGTGTCAAGGCTGATGACTGGATTTCATTCTTTCATTCATCAACAAACACTGTTGAGACCTACCTTGTATCTGTCACTGTGCCCAGATCCGGGAGTACAGCAAGTTCTTTTTTATCCTTGTTACAGGTTCTGCAGCTTTAAGGGAAACAACATAAAATGAAGTAAACCAATTTTACTATAGGCTAATTGATATAAACAAGAGTTAATATCATATCATCAATGTTGTAACAAAACAACTATATTTGAGGACCTGCTGGCTTATCTCTTAGGTTCCTCTTAGCATTAGGATCCTGGCAAACTTCTAATCTCTCTTGGGATAAAAGATGTAGCTATTTTATAGACTGGAATACAGTATTGGGGCGGGGGGGGGGGTGGACTCAGTTACAAAATGAACAAATAAAAAGGTATGCAGGAATTACCAGGTGCTGATCTGAGTATATGATAAAGTTTACACCTCTACTGAGGGAATATAGGGAGAAAATATATGCTAGTTGCTAGCTAATATTCTTCTCCAAACATTAAACACAGACAACCTTTTTTTTTTTTTATGTCAGGTAAGATCAAGACTGAAGAAGTCAGTAACAGAAATAGAAGCATGAAATCAAGCGTTCTTAAAAATTGCCCTAGCCAGTTTGGCTCAGTGAATAGAGCATAGGCCTGTGGACAGAAGGGTTCTGGGTTTGATTCTGGTCAAGGGCATGTGACTCGGTTGCAGGCCCTCCCTGGCCCAGGCCCTATTTGGAGTTAGTGCAAGAGGCAACTAATCGATGTGCTTCTCTTACATTGATATTTCAATCTGCCTTTCCCTCTCTCTTCTGCTCTAAAAATCAATGGAAAAATGTCCTCAGGAGAGGATTAAAAAAGAAGGAAAAAGCAATAAACAAAAGTCCATATCTTTAAAAAAAAAAAAAAAGAGTGCTTAAAAACTGAAGAAAGACAAATATAATTTAACCCAGCTGGTGTGGCTCAGTGAATTGAGCACTGTCCCATGCATCAAGAGGTCACAGGTTCAATTCAGGGCACATGCCTGGGTTGGAAGCTCAATCTCCAGTAGGTGGTATACAGGAGGCAGGCAACCCATTGATGTTCTCTCTCATTGATGTTTCTCTTTCTCTTTCTCCCTCTCCCTTCCTTTCTCTAAAAAAAAAACAAATTAATAAAAACATATTTTTTAAAAAGATACAATGTAAATGAGACTTTTGCTTTTCAATAAAAAAAATTCCAGATGTGATCTCTGAAGAGAAAATATACCCTAAAAAGACGGATTTGCTAGGATCAGTGAGATTTTAAATATCTACCTACAAACAAATGATGTCTTATCTACAGAGATATTAATCTAACCTCAACTCCATATCTGGTCAGAACTTCCTCTGGATTAGAACCCCTAGAATGTAGCAAAGCAATATTTTAAGGAGCAAAAAGGCTCAACCGAGAACAAAAAGCACCATGCATAAAAATGAGTCAACCAGTAAGGAATTTTAAAATTCCCTAGAAATTAAAATTAGGAAAGAACTAAAGTTAATAAGAAATTGGGGAAAAAACAAGATGGCGGCACAAGGTAAACACCTGTACATGCTGCCTCTCACAACCACACCAAAACCACAACTAAAAGATAAAACGTCTATCACCCAGAACCATGGGAAAGCTGGCTGAGTGGAAGTTCTACAACTAGAAGGAAAGAGAAAAGAGCATTGAGACTTGCACAAGCGCTGAAAAGCTGAGGTACGGAGGCGGGCAAATCGCGCAAATTGGGCTGGCGGCTGGCAACTGGGTGCTCTGTTTTTTTTCAACCTGAAGGGAGACGCAAGCTCCCCACTACTCTGAACTCCAGTTTCTGGCAAGACTCTGGGGAACCAGACTCCTACGGGGAGAAGTTGGACTGTCTGCCATCAGGTCGGAAAGTTAGGGCGGCTTTCTTGCAGAGGTGCGTGCAGGAATCATTGTTTACTGCACTGGGGCACGGGATGCAGGGACGCAGAGATGGCTGACAGGGGCCATCGCTGTTTACCACGCCCTAGCCTAGTGATTCCCTGAGACGCCGCCCTGCCCAATTTACAAACCCACCCAAGCCCTGCGCAGTGGCTTTTGCATATAAATGGCCTGCTCTATCACAGCTTAACCTAACAAACTGCAGCTCTGGTAAGACAGCTCCAAAACCTCCAAACCCCAAGCAAAGAGGAGAAAACTGTAGTTCTCGCTGTAGCTCCTGCTGGGTGGCCTCAGACAGTAGCTGACCTGCACCAATTGAAGATCCAGAAGCCAGTGTACCTAGTCATCAGTGTGAGATGACACCAGATTTCAACTACTCACATCCATAAGTGACACATTCAAGAGGCAGACTCCGTGAGCACCAAAGCCCTACTGAAACAAGTCCTGCCCCATAAGGGTGTCTCCAGCAGAGCAATTCTTCCATTATAGACACAGTAGGTCCTCACAGTCAATTGGCCTGGAAGTCATTCCTCCCAGTGTACCAACAGCAATCAAGGCATAACTACAACAAGACTTTGCACTCAGCCCACAAAGGAGTGCACCAAGAGTGTCCACCTCAGGTGATAGGGGAGGCTGAACCACTGGGCCCTATAAGTCACCTACCACACAAAGCCACTCCATCAACACAGGGAAGCAACAAAATGTGGAGACAAAGAAACATGTCACGAATGAAAGAAATGGAGGAAAGCAAACTACTGGACATAGAGTTCAAAACCACATTTATAAGGTTACTCAAGAATCTTCTAAAAACCTCTGAGGAACTTAGTGAGACCTTTAAGGATCTTAACGAGAATGACAAAAAAAATGGAAAAGGACCAGTCAGAAATCAAGCATACACTGTCTGAAATAAAGAATATACAGAAATTCATCAGTAGATCAAAGGACCCAAGAATCAAACCAAAGATCTGACATATGAGGAAACAAAAAACACCCAACCAGAAAAACAAAAAGAAAAAAGACTCCAAAAATATGAAGATAGCGTAAGGAGCCTCTGGGATAACTTGAAGTGTACCAACATCCAAATTATTGGGGTGCCAGAAGAAGAGAGAGAGCAAAATATTGAAAACCTATTAGAAGAAATAATGACAGAAAACTTTCCCTACCTGGTGAAAGAAATAGACTTAAAAGTCCAGGAAGCTCAGAGAACCCCAAACAAGAGGAATCCAAAGAGGACCACACCAAGACACATCATAATTAAAATGCCAAGGTCAAAAGACAAAGAGAGAATCTTGAAAGCAGCAAGAGAGAAACAGTTACCTACAAGGGAGTACCCATATGACTGTCAACTGATTTCTCAACAGAAACTATGCAGGCCAGAAGGGTGGCAAGAAATATTCAAAGTGATGAACAGCAAGAACCTACAACCAAGATTACTCTATCCAGCAAAGTTATCATTCAGAGTTGAAGGTCAGATAAAGATCTTCGCAGACAAGAAAAAGCTAAAAGAGTTCATCCCCACCAAACCAGGATTATAGGAAAAGCTGAAGGGTATTCTTTAAGAAGAAGAAGAAAAAAAAGGTAAAGATAAAAATTATGAACAACAAAATGACAACAAATACATACCTACCAACAAGTGAATCTAAAAATCAAGTGAATAAAATATCTGATGAACAGAATAAACTGGTGAATATAATAGAATCAGGAACATAGAAAGGGATTGAACTGACAATTTTCGGGGGGGAAGGGGAACAAAAATCTCATACCTATGGATGAAGACAGTGGCGGGGGGTAAGGGCGTGGGGTGGGGTGGGGAATCAGGTGGAGGGGAGCTATGGGGGGAAAAAAGGAACATCTGTAATAATCTGAACAATAAAGATTAAAAAAAATAAACCAAAATAAAATTAAATTAATAAGAAATTAAAATACCTGATATCAGACTAACCTCACTTAATGCTCTAGTAATATTTTTCTGAATGCTCATAAAAATGATATTGAGGTGATGTCCAGAAACTTATATAAAGGTATTACAGTCCCAGGAAATAATAGTTACCAAAACAAATTTTACAACTTGAACTTAGATAAAGCATGTTTTGCTAATGTCTATCTGGTAATCTGATTCTCCAGTGATTTTATGTTGTTTTTTTATTAACGTGTTTTAATATATTCTAGGTAGCTCTTATAGTCAAAGGAACATTGGATTTGAAGACAAGTACCAGCTTCTCCCAGAAGCAGCCTGAAGTGACTTCTGAAAATGGTTCGCTCTTCTCTTGACTCAGAAAACTTCACAAAATCATGCAAATCAAGAGAATCAAATTTTCGAGTTCAGTTTAAAAACACTCATGAAACTGCCCAGGCCATCAAGGGTATGCATAGCTGAAGGATGTCGCTTTGCATTCCTTTGTCACAGTGGTGGAGTTTGTACGTGTGCCCCGGCCAAATAGTGGGGCTGGACACAGGGTTGGTGGCCCCAAAAGAGTGCTTCGTTTTTTGCTGCAAGTGCTTACAGATGCAGAGTCATGCTGCACGTAAGGCTTTAGCCGTGGAGTCTCTGGTCACTGTGCACACTCAGGTGAACGTATTCCCAAGATGTGATGCAGATTCACAGCGCTCATGGGCGGATTACCCGTATGTGAACTCTCCCAGCCACACTGAGATGATCCTACCGAAAAAGTGCAGATGCTTCCTAAACTTGGGAGCAAGTTGCACAAAAGAAAAAAAATATCAGAAGAAACTGAACAAAAACTTATGCCCTGTTTGGCTCAGTGGATAGAGCATCAGGCTGTGGACTGAAGGGTTCCAGGTTTGATTCTGGTCAAGGGCATATACCTTGGTTGCGGGCACATCCCCAGTAGGGGACTGTGCAGGAGGCAGCTGATCAATGTTTCTCATCAATGTTTCTAACTCTCTAACTCTCTCCCTTTCTCTCTGTAAAAAATCAATAAAATATATTTTTAAAACACACACACACAAAAAAAGTATGGCCTGAGAGTAAATTCAGCATAAAATAAATGCTAATAAAAGAAATAAAGAAAAGACTGATATCAATCTTTTCTGCCACATGCCAACCATGCAACCTTGAGTAAATAACCAAACCACTCTGAGCCTCACACCAACCAGCCGCACAAGGCATGAGAGCAGATGAAGAAAATAATACCTGTGAATAATAATGTATGAGCTTCAAAGCATGGGAGACTCAATTTCCTCAACACACTGCTACAACCACTTTCTGCAAAGTAATATTTTATTTACTTTTTATTACCAAATAATTATTATCATTTTGTTAATCCTCACCTGAGAATATTCTTTCCATTGATTTTTAGATACAGTGTAAGGGAGGGGGAGACAGAGAGAAACACTGACATGAGAGAGGCACATCCATTGGTTGCATGGATTGGTTGCCTCCCACATATGCCCCCACTGGAGTTGGGGATGGAGACATGTGCCCTTGACAGGAATTGAGCCTGTGACCCTACAATCCTCAGGCCAATGCTCTAACCACTGAGCCAAATCAGCTAGGGCACAAAAGAATTAAATATACAAAACTATACTATAATGAATTTATATGTATTCTTACTCAGCTTCAAACAATTAACTCGTGACTAATCTTGTTTCACCCATCCCCTCTCTTCTTCCTTCATTTTAAAGCAAATCTTGATATTATATCATTAACTTCCTAAGAGCTAAAATCCAAAGGTTTCCTTTTAGTGTACAGGTGTCTGAAGTCCAACAGAGAGGTCTGACCTAGAAATGTGGATTTGAGAGTCATCAGTAATAAATTCAAGAGCTGAAGCTCTCTAGCTTTGGATGAAATCAAATATCCATGCTTGGGAAACAAGAAGACAGTTTTTTGGTGCACTTTTATTAAAATTATAAATAAATATAAAACACAAACTTTTATATCCTATGATTTTAATTATTTTTCTGCCTCAAAAAGGTGTTCTTATATTAATAGCCACTACTCTGAAGGACTTAACAAAACCCTAAAACATAGACATAATTTATGTAACATCAAATTTAAACACTGATGTTGTAACCAACTCCAAATCTACCTTTTCAAGTATTTAAGAACTTGTTGCGCCTAATAATTTTCCTTTCTCTTTAAAATGTATATAGTTGTCTTATACTTTCTTTTGTATGTTTATTTTGTTTATTTCTCTGAATTAGAACCCCTAGAATGTAGCAAAGCAATATTAAAAATTTTAAGAAAACTTTAAAAAGAAAATGATTCCTGTATTTAAATATCTATGACAGATAATGGTATATCTTATAAGTATTTAGAGCTTTGAATATACATAAGAATGTTTATATCCTAAAACTATGTTATAAGCTCTTTAGACAGACACTAAGTCGTTGAGTCGGAGACCATTTAATCCTACATTTAAATCAATTTAACCCAAATGTCAAAAATAGCTGTTTATTTATACTCCAATCCTGAAAAAAAGTCTCAAGTTCCTTAAATACTAATTTTACAGTCTACTTTAAAAGAATTTCTAAAATTTTCTAAAAACTTTCATAAGCTATTCAATAAAGAATAACCTTTGAAAAACAAAGTATTTATGACATCTGGAATGGAATGGAATTTTGTGTCTTTGATTATATTAGCCACCAAGTAAATTATCCAAAGGGGATAGGAGAAGTACAATTTTTAGAAACACAATAGATTTTCAACATTTAAATTTTGATGGGTTGACATTGATTAAATCAAGCCTAAATCCTATTTGATCAGAAAAAACTCTAAAATATTTTAAGCATATCCTAATCTTTGCAGTAATAGTTCTAGAAACATGAAAGTATAATTTCATAATTAGAGGAATATACACTGTAGTTATGAGCACACCATACACTTCCTTGCTTTATTCTTTTCCTAAGGAAAAAATGGATACATTTAAAGCAGTTTAAACTTTGGCTATCTTATGTAATTGCCATTTTACCTAAATTACTAGAAGTTTCCTGGGAAACATTTTTTATTTTTAAAAACTTTTGAAAAGACTGAACCTAATGTGTTTTTAAGTAAAATCCAACTCATTTATAAAGCATGGTTAAAGAAACAATCATTATGTCAAAATGGCATGTTCTCTCCCCCCCCCAAAAAAAATCAGTCTTTTTTTCAGTAAATGTTAACAGGATGATTAAGAGGCATAATTGCTTTTTCAGGAACCATCTCCTAAACAGAGTGCCCCAAAAGCTTCTCCTTTTCAATAAGTATATTCCAGATACCCACACATTTAATTAAACTATTCTTTCTTAAAGACAATGAATCCGTTTTCTTGTTGTCAAACAAGCAAAGCATTGTTATTATTTGGTATTCATTTTCTAGTTAGTGGTTTTTACCTTAAGTATGATATTGTTGAATACAAATATTCCTTGGTTAAATTTAAGAACTTTCTTCATTCTCATTTCAGACATTAAGATGTATGGGGAAAGGAGAGAAAAGTGTGGAAAATATAAAATAACTTGAGAAGTTCAGTTTCAATTAAGGAATTTTATAAAGATATCTTGTTGCTGATCTTAAATTCATTCTGCAACAGAAGCCAAGTGATTTTTTTTTTTTTTTTGGTCTTGAATAGTAATGATACAGATTTTCTTTACCAATAGTGTATATATTAACTATATTTAATATATCAGATGTGTTTTATTTCTATATCTCTAAATTCTTAGTCCCTATCAGTGCATAAGGATATCAATACATTAATTAATTCTGCCAGAATAGTGAATTTATCACTTATTTTCACAACTTTAAAAAAAATCTCAACTTTCCTGTGAAACTGCTATATTGAGCAAAACACATGAAAAACTAGTAATTTCGATACAATAAATGAAACCACTGAGGTTTTTTGTTTCTGTAATATAACAGGCATGAATTTGCTGACAGTCGGAGTCTTTTTACCTGTTTTTCCCCGCAGGTGTGAGGCCTTTTTCTTAAAAAGAAAACCAGGCTCCGTTTAGGGAGATGTCTCCGCATACCGCAGCAGCTACCGTCAGAGCACCGGAAGCTCTGCCACAACGAGGTCCTTCACCCCCTCGTTGCAGAGTTTCAGCACATTAATGCGGCGCTCTCTCCAGATGGTTTTACTGTTCGTTTTAATTCAGAAAAAAATCACAAATACGGCCTATCCTTCACCCGGAGGGAACCTCACCCATGCTCACGTAAGGGGGGACTTCTCTGCCCAGGTGTGCGCGAGGAGCGCCCCAGCTGTGAGGAGAAAACATGGAGATTTCGTTGAGCCCTCAAAGCAAGGAACCTGTTGAGTCTTAACGCTGCTCAGTGTTCTCAAGCTGCCCGGCCTCCGTGACCCGCTTCCCTTCTGATGGCTTCCAGTGCGTCCGGAAGACCCAAACCCCCACCCAACAAAGCCCTCCCTCGGAGAGCGGGGCGCGGAGGGCCGGTCTCCCACCACCTGCGGGCGCACAGGTGGCCGGGCCGGGAAGGACCTTCGCCGCCCGCGGCCTCCCCGGGTCCGCCGGGCCCCCTCCAGCTCGGGCGGCCCCCGCCCGGCCACGCACCGCCTCGCCCCCGAGGCCCCGCGCACCGGCTCCCGGGCCCGAGCAGCCCCGCGGGCCTCGGCACAGGCGGGGAGGCCTGGGCAAGCACGTGCCTCCCCTCGAAGCCCCTTCCGGGCGGGAACTCCCGCCAGGCCTCCGGCTCCTGGCCCCCCGCCCGTCCCTGCGAGGACGCAGGCGCCCGGAGCCACGGGCCGCGTCTGACCCGCACACCGCCTCCAAGTGTGAAGTTGGGGGCCGCCCGGGCCCTGGGGGCCAGGTAACAAGCGCGGCAAAAGCGAGGCCGGGACTGGGGGCCTGGCTCCGAGGCCGCCCAGCCGTCCAGCAGGTGCAAAGCCGGGCCCCCGCTTCCATCCCACCGAGCGGCCAGGAGGACCCGTGGGCCGCGGGGAACCGGCCTCGGGAACGGCCCGTGGGGCGGCCTAGCACCTGGGTCTCGAGTGGCCCTGGCAGCGGGCGCGAGAGCCAGGACGGCCGGGGTGGGCCAGGCAGGTCGGCCTTGGAGCCCCCGCGCCCTGCAGCCGGGCACCCATCCCCTTTGGCGAGACCTGGGCGCGTCTCGGCGGGGCCGCCTGCACGTGCCGGCCGCACTCCCGAGGGACCGGCGCACCAGCAGGTCCGTCCCCGCCGGGCTTTTAAGGAGGAGCCCGCGCGGGCGCGGCCGGGACCCGCGCCAGGGGTCTCCCTCCGGGGGCGGCGCCGCCGGGCCGGGTTCGGCGGGGCCCGGCGGCGCCCTCCAGCGGGCCTCTGCGGAGCGGGGCTGGCGGGTCCGTCCGAGCGGGAACGCACGCGGGCCCGGGCCGGGCCTGGCCTGCGCGGTGCGGAGGGAGCACGCGACCGGGAAGGCCTTCTGCCGCCGGCGCTCGCAGCCCGGAGCGCGCCCAGGGGAGGGGTCGTCCTCCAAGCTCGGCCTCCCCAAGTGCTCTCCGGCCTCACACGGAATTAAAGGAATAGGGTGTGTTGGTCACTTCGCAGGAAACTTTTCGTTGTTTGCTTATTTCCTGCCGGCCCGTGGACAAGTTGAGCAGCGTCTCGGCCTTCCACCCAGGAGGTTCCAGGCCGGAGTCGCAGAGCTCGGCTCTGAGTTTTCTGGGGGAATCACCCCACTCCATCCCCTCCCCCCGCATCTTCCCGGGGGGGGGGGCTTCCTTCCCGACCTCCTGCTGCAAGCCTGAGTGGAACGCGTCCGCGTCCACTTTTCGAGATGTTTGCGTTTTAAACTCCCCAGCACGAACCCAGGCACCTTGGCCACTTCTGGAAGGGCGCCTTCGCCCTTGGGCGCAGTGACTCGGCCCCCAGCCCTCTGAAGCCCGCCCCCTCCCCCAGCGCAGCTCGGCAGAAAGGAAGGTTGTCTGCTGCCAACGTGCAGGACACGGATCATTTGGGGGTTTTTTTTGTGGGTGTTTTTTTCTTCTTCTTCTTTTTGGACGTTTTGTTTTCTTTTTCTTTTTGGCGCAGCTCTGAGAGCATTACAGAGCTATCCTTTCCCGCCTCCCGACCCTCTTCCCCTCCCCCTCTCCTTTCTGGTGCAAGCAATTAGGGTGAAGAAATCATTGCCAGGCTCCTGCCTCTAAAGAGAAAGGAATTGCTTCGGGAATTGAGTCCTGACACCTGTCTCTGCCCTGGATGGCGAGAGGGGATGCGGGGTCAAACCGCCTAGGGGGAGAGGCCTGGCGGGCCGGGAGGGGAGGACACTCCCTAAAAGAACGTTTCTGGGGACTCCTCTCGCCTCGTCCTCCCGCCCTACCCTCTGGCCTCCGGCTTCGCACAAACCATTCACACGCGGGTTATTAACACGGGATGTCGCGCTTCTCCCCCTCCCCCGCCCCCGGCCCCGGAGACCTGGATCCAGCGGGAGAACCACAAGAGCCACACTGACAAGCCGTTCATGAATTTGCATTTATTTTCGGGAAATAATGTAGATAAACGGGACGGGGGGCTGCCTCACATTTCAACAAGTAATTTGTGATCTTCACATCGGACGAATTAAATTTACAAATTACTTTCCCACCTACTGGACGAAACGGCCAAAGCCAAAATTGATCCACAGGCGCGGCTGTCCGCGTATTTGGAAGCGCGAAGGCGCACTAGGAACTCACTAGACAAAACAGGGTGGCGCAGAGAGAAGCTGGCGGGAATGGGAACTGGGGTTTGGGACCCGGGTTTGTTTGTTTTTCCATAACACGTTTTTCTACCCCCCCCCCCTTTATTTTTTCTCTAAACCAGAACTGCGACCCTGTGCTTCGACCTGAAGGACACAGCCCCGCGCGCCAGCCCAGCCCCCTCCCCGGTGGCCTGGCGTGGCTGCTTCCTCCACACTCCCGGACCCTGCGACCCAGGCGCCGAAGTGGCTCTTTAATAAATACAACTAGGAAAAAGGTGTGAGGACAGGGCAGCTTTGAACAACTGAAGAAGTGAAAGCGCCATCATCTGAGGAAGCAGGGGGACAGAGGGAAATATTTTTGCCTTTGTTTTATATATATGTGTGTGTGTATATGTATATATATATATGCTGTATATATCTTAAAGTTCTATTTCCTGGGCGCTAAAACGAGATATGCTTCAGTCCAACCAACAGCAACTAAAAAGTTAGGTGGTCCTTGGAACGGACCGACTCTGTACAGCATTCCCGCTGAGGCGGAAGCGTGAGCCTGTCCTACGCAGGGCGGGCGGGGCTGGGCGTGAGAAGCGAGCGGCGCGCTCCTCGGGGCCCTGCCCCCGCGCATCCTGCGGGGGAGGAGGAAGAGCCGGGAAGCTCGGGCCTGCAGGCGGGGAGCGGGGCCGGAGCAGATGGAAGGACGGCAGCCTGCACGGGAAGAATACTCGGTGGTTGTTTGGGAGTGGAGTGTGCACTCACATTGGGCAAACACATGCCCGTTAGTGACTCCAGTGTCCAGGAAGAATAAATAAAAGTGTAGGGCTCGAGCAGCCGGTCAGAGCGAAGAGCCTCCGAAGGCTGCAAGTGCATTCTAAGTGTCCAGAGAGACTGGAAGAGGGTGAATTAGGAGTTCGGTAGGGCTAAGGGGGAGAGCAAAGAGCGCTCCCGCAGAGAACTTGGGGGCCAAGCCAAAGCACCGGTCCCTTCATCCAAGGGGTGGGTGGATTTGCACCTCCTACCCTAGCAGTGGCAGGAAGGTGAGGGCGGCAGGGCAGGCAATGGGCATCGTTTAGGGGCATGAAAATCAGATCTGGGGAAGCCGAGGCAAAGGCGGGCGGTGCAGCAGCAGCAGCAGCAGCAACAGGACGGGGACCATAGAGAGCGCAGGTAGTTTCGTTTCTCTTCCTCTCCCACTCCTGGGCTCACAATACCTGGAACCGCCACGAGGCTTGGTCTTTATAGTCCAGACAGTCGGGCGAGTTGAAGTTGAGTTTCCAAGCAGAGGAAGCTGCGGTGGCGCCAGGCTCCTTGTAATCCAAGCAGTCGGCAGAGTTGAAGGCGAGCCCGGAGCTGCCATAGCCCTGGTGGTGGTGGTGATGGTGGTGGTGGTGGTGGCCTGAGGACTGGCTCAAGGGGTGGTGTGCGTGGGGATGGTGGTGATGGTGGCCTGCCATGGAGGACGGCGCCATAGGGCTGAGCTGGTGCGGGTGGTGGTGCGAGTGCATGGGCGCGAGATAGGAGCTGCAGTCCACCCCGCCGAAGTAAGAGGAGGAGGGCGTGGGGTAGCCCTGGCCGTAGCTGCCGCCCTGGCCATAGGACATGGGGTACGAGGCTGCAGCCGAGGCCGCGCCAGCGGCGACCGAGCGCTGCATACATGATGCGTTGCTAGGTGCGGCCAATGGCTCGGGCACCGACACCGACGCAGGTGCGGAGCCCGGGGAGATGGAGGCCGGACTCCAGATGGACGAGGCGGCAGGCGTACTCAAGGACGACGGCGCGGCCACCGCCGGGTTCCCGCCCAGGCCTGCAGCTGCCACGGCCGTCGGGTTGGCGGAAGCGCTGGAAGCCGAGCTAGAGGACGAGGCGGAGCTGGACACAGCGGGCGGCGTAAACTGGCCGCTGCTTTCGGAGCCCGAGCTCTCCCGCACCGGGGACGACTTCTTCTTGGCCGGGCGGTTCTTTGTCCCGCTCCCGCTCTGCTGCTGCTGGCGGCATTTGGCGCGACGGTTCTTGAACCAGACCTGAGCGGACCAGTCGGGGAGAGTGTGTCAGTAGGGGAGTAGAGCTTGCTACTCCCCCGCCCCCGGGGCCCACCACCCCGCCTAGGATCACGCCTCGAACTCCTGCCCAGGCCTCTGCCCCTCCCCATCTCTAGCCTGGCCAGTCCCTGCCCCAGCCCCTGCCTTCCCAGCCCCTCCGCCCACCCCCATCCTACTGCTCCAAGACCCTCCTCTGGCCAAGTAGGGGTGTAACACATCCCCCTCCCCCGCACCCCCCGCAACAGCTCTGGCCGAGGGTGGAACATCTGCGTGGGTCCAGTCACAAGTGCAGCCCTCTCTAAACGGCGGCTGTTGGCTGTTCCCAGCAGCCCCCCGGACGTTCGGAGGCCCTGTCTTCTAGGGCTAGAGCGCAGGAAACAGCGGAGGGGCGCGGAGCAGGCCGGGAAGTGTGGGGCAGTCACCAAGTTTGAGGTCTGAGCCAGTGGGCCGGCCCGGGAGGCCCGGTGTGGGCAGGGCGAGAATTGGGGTGAGAGTAGGAGCAAAATGAGGAAGCTGGACAAGAGGCAGTACTGGGAGACCAGGGCGAGAAGCCTGGGCAGAGTTTCTTTGGGCTTCTTGGCTCCGAGTGGCGAACCTAATAGTGCAGTCAGTCATGAAGCTCTCACTCATCTTGGAAGGCCCTGGTACTTGGCATTGCCTTCCCGGTACTTTCTCGAGACTCCGAGAAAAGAAGGCGAGATAAAAGGCCCCCGAGGAGAGTTCTGAGTTATAATCCAAACAATATTTTTTGGGGGCTCTTTCGTCGCAAAGCCCATAGCCCGGTTTTGCATTAGGCATCTTCTCGTGGCAAAGGAAGCGTCTAATTAAACTGGCACTACCCGCGGAGCCAACTCCCAGATGGGGCAGCAGACTCCGGCCGAGCGCCACTCTTCTGTTTCCAGGATTCCGGGGATGCAAGGCAAGGGCGGGGGCAGAATTCAGGACCCTGAAGGAAACTGCCAAGCCCGGGGAGGCCTAAGAATTGGGGCAAGTGTGGGACCCTCAGGGCACTTTACCTTCGGTGCCTCTTTGTTCTCCCGCAATCCTAAAAAGGACCTTTGATACCCAAAGCGCCCTGGGGCCACGGGCTGAATCCAGGGCTCTAAGCTAGTCCTTTAACTTTGTCCCTACTTCCAGGCTCAGGACCAGAGTGGGGGTGGGGGGTGGGGGTCTGGGAGGGACCGCCCAGTCTGTAAGCCCGCCCCAAAACCAGACCCCGGCCCTCAACCACCAGGCCCAGCACCCCTATCCTGACCTGGAGCGCCCGCGTGCGCACCTGGACTCTGGACTCCGGCAGGTTGATCTTGAGCGCCACCTCCTCGCGCATGAAGATGTCAGGGTAGCGAGTCTTGGCGAAGAGCGCCTCGAGCACGTCCAGCTGCGAGCGCGTGAAAGTGGTGCGCTCCCGTCGCTGCTTCCGCGGAGTGGCTGAGGGGACACGCGGGGGCGCATCGGGTCAGCGCTGGCCACGAGGACCCGCGCCGAGAACTCGGACAGGCCCCTGGCAGGCCCTGAGCGAAGACGTTGTAAAAGAAAGTCGAGCTCCCCGCAAAAGAGGCCGAGCCCCAGAGGCCACAGGTGGCAGAAAGTGCATGTGTGTGACTGCGAGCCACGATCTCCAAGGTTCCGGGGCTTTCCCCTTCCCTAACTCTCAGAGGTTTAGAAAGGAAGAGAAATTATGCAGTCTCCCTTCTTACACACACACACACACACACACACACACACGCACACGCACCAACAAACTCCTTGGCTGGAGGTTGGGGAAGGGGTGCACAGAAACACCTCCTGGAAAACACTTTTTGAGGGAATAAATGGGATCGAAAGAGTAGGCGCTAGAAAAGAAAGCCAGAATCCGGCTCAAGCCACCCACATCAGCAGTACAAAAGCTGGTGCAGGCGACTGGTCTGGAGGACAATTTAGGGAGAGAGAATCCCCTTCCTCAGCTCAGCCTGCTTCCTGGGATAGCTCTGCTCTTCCTGCCAGGGCACGGCGAGTGCCTAGATTCCTCATTCAATGTTGGGGGGAAAGGAAGAGATTCACACGTGCACACACCAGAACAAGCCACCCAGGGGAAAGGAATCGCTGTGCTGGTGGTGGGGCCGCAACAGGACACAGGTGGTCGGGATGGCCCCGCCCGAGTGTGCACGCTGCCCTGTTTCCACTGCCCTGACCCACCTCACCGACCTGCACCTCTGCCCTGTGAGCCTGCCGCGTGCCCCTGCATTACAAACAGACCAGGTAACCGGCTCCCTGGCCTGCTCAACACCAAGCTGTGTGCTCAACCCCCAGAGGCTGTGGGTCCCCAAGATTTGCAGGGGCTGAGGCTGGTGCTCACCCGGATAGCCCACGGAGGGGTGCAGGAGGTCCATGGCGGGCCCGGCCAGGCCCAGCCCGTTCATGCCATATGGGGGTTGTTTGAGGTAAGACATCATGCTAACAGCCGGGTGAAGGCGCCCCGACGGATCCAGGGGGCCAGGCACAATGCGGGGCTACTACCGCGCAGTCCTCCAAGCTCTGTTGGGTCTTGGGGCTCGGCCTGTGGAGACAGGAGACACAAGGAAAGAGTCATTCGCAGCCATCTCGGCTTCCCGGTCTTGTCAGAGGCCAGGAGCCACGGAGTGGGGAGGGGACACGGTGGTCGATTCGGCTCGACAAGGCCTTAGTCCAAAGACCAAGACTTCTTCAAAAAGCAAACTTTTCTGGAGCGGCGTCACCTCTTTTCGTGCGCGGAATGGGCCGCAGACCCGCAGGGCATCGCTAGGAGTGCGAAGGTAAAAGCTGGGCTACGCTGGGGCGGTCAGGGTCTGAACCGCCGAGGGTGCAAGGTCCCAAGTCTGGGCAAAACTCTAGCCGGGCGAGAGCCGGCCTACACTCCCAGCAAATGTTCAGCGGGCCCCGCTGCAGGCGCCGAGAGGATGAGGGGTTGTTTCATTTTGTCTGAAATGTTGCAGAAGGCGAGCGGAAACGGTAGAGATCACCAAGAACCAAGGTGAGGCGCTAGCAGCACCTGGGCCTCTCTCTCCCAGGCGCATGGCGCACTGAGGAGAGTACGTTCCTTCAAAGCACTCGGAGGCTGGTGCCGGCCCGGAGCCGCAGCCACCCCCAGCTGGCCTCTCTGTGCTTAGCCGCTGGAAGATGGCTCCCCCGAAATCCCACTGCACCCCAACCGCAGTTACTGACCCGGGCTCCCCAGAGCCGGCCAGAAGGCGCCCCAGGGGCCACTGCAGCCTGGGCGGCTCTGAGACACGGCCCCAGGTTGGGGTGCCTCGTTAGAGCCGCGGGCCTTTCTTCACCAACTCAAGCGGTTCTTCTTTCTGCCACGGTCTGGTGTGGACAGTGGGGTCCGGGCGGGGACGGTGCCCCAAAGGGTCTGGCAGAGTTGGGCAGAGTTGGGAGGTTGGAGGGCAGCAGGTCCCGTGCGCTCCCCGCCTGCCCTCCCAGCTGAACCGCGGCCCCGGCACCCGATCGGCCCCAGAGAACTAGGCCTCGGCGGCGTCGCTCGCGCTGACCCGGACTGGAGGGTCGAAGCGTGGCTCCCCCAATTGCCCCGAACCCGAGGCAGCGCTCTCAGGAGTCAGGAAGTGGCGTGGACCAGGGGAGCGGATGGGGGCCCGGAGGACCTGTCGCTTCCCCGAGCTTTAGGGTCACTCTCCGCAGGCCCGGGAGCCGCGCCGGGGGTGCAGGATAAGAAGTTAGAGCCCAGCAAGCCTCCCGCTCCTATCCTTGGGGACCACGGCCTGGGCTGGGGAGCCCACTTTGCAGGGGAGGGGATGAACGGGAAACAGCCGGGACCCTTGGGCCACGAGCCCTCTGCTAGGCTGCAGCGTGCGTTTCCAAGACTTTCTTCAAACTTAGCACTTCAGCTCGGTTACTTCGGAGGAGGCGGGGGCGCGGGGCCGGCGGCGCACCCTGACGGGAGCCAGGCCGCTCCCCAGCCTCGCCCCACCTGCCGGGACCCGGGAAGCGGGGACCCGTCTGAAGAGGGGGAGGCGAGAGCACGCCGCTTGTTTTTAGAGCCCAGGGCGGCCCCGCGGCTTTCTGCTTACCTGCCCTCAGCTGCCGGGACCGCTCACCATCTACTTCGCGCCCTCACCGACCCGCCAGGCAGCCAACCTGCAAGACAGAGCAGCATAGGAATTCATTACCCGCCGGCCTGGAGGCTGTCTGGGACCCCCGGGTTTCTTTCTTCCCCAACTTCCCTCCTCCTCCCTCCTTCTTTCCGCTGGCTTTGTGCCTGTCCCTCCAGGTTTCACTTTATTGCACAGACACTTTGTTTGCAAAGCCCTACACGCTCCCGAGACAGACACTACCTCGCCCGGCACCACGCTGAGGGGCCTCAGGGGAAAGGGTGGGGGTAAGCGGGGCAGAGTTGGGGGGCGGCTCGCAGTTGCCGCTGCACTCCCGGTACAACGTGGAGGCGGTGGGGGGCTGGGGAAGTCCTGCAGAGGCACCTTGCAAACTAAATAAATCAAGCGATTTACCTCGTCGGAGTGGCTAGTCTTGCTCGGTTGTTTAGGTGATTGGAAATGTAGCCTGATGAAGATTGATCACCTTTCTACTGCCCTCCCCGGGTATGTGAACGCGAGGTGAGTGCGTAACGGGGCGAGACTGCCAATCCCGGGGCCCGCACGGGCTGAGTGACAGGGAGCCGGGCAATGGCAGCCCGAGCCCGGGGTTACCTCCGCGCGCCCCCGCCCTCCCCCGCCCCCTGCACCCCGCCCTCGCCGCCCGCCCGCCCCGCCCCGGTCGCGCGCTAACTCCAGGGCTTGGCTGGCAAACGCTGCACGGGGCTGGGCAAGGAGGGCGTGCGCAGTGCCCGAGCCCAGGTCGCGGAGAGGGGCGCCGGTCCCTAGGCCGCCCTGGGGCCCCCGCCCTTCTCTCGCCCTTTCAGCGCCCTGGAGGGAGTGGCAGAGAGGAGGCGAGGTGCTGGAGAACCGGTTCTCTCGCTCCCCCGCGCGCCTACCCGGCTAGTTGGCCGGGCTGTGGGCGCGAGGACTCCGGCGCCGCGTGCTGGAGGAGAGCGGGCCCCCGGCCCCCGGCCCTCGCGTGGCGCCGCGGGCCCCAGCGTCGTCTTCTGTGCCGCCACCTGCAGACGGATGCCGCGGGCGGCTCGTGCCGGCACAGGCTGCCCTGCCGAGCGCGGCGCAGCCCGGGGTGCGCAGATCCCGCCTCGGCGCCTCAGTGCTCCCGCGCTCGGGAGCAGCACCCTCAGGGGCGGCCGCGCCATGTACCTGGTCCTCCGTGTCTCCTGGGGTTTCCGACCCCCGCGAAGGGTGTTTGCACATCTTAAACGCTTCTTCTGTAACGTCGGAGCCCAGCGTCTCCTCCCCCTTGCACACACTACTTGTGAATAGGAAGATTTTGATAGGAAACTTTCTCTTTCCTACTCTGCCTCCTTCTGCCAGGGACAGTCTGGTGGAAAACTTGGCCACAGACCCCTGCCTTTATTTTCTTTCCCATGTGCCACGGAAGGAGCCTCCCTGGGGCGATTTCCCCGTATTATTCGTACTGGCGAAGCCCGTTTCCCAGCCCAACTAACTTCTCCAACACATCTACCTGGGTGGACTTTGCAAAGCGCAAAAAAAAAAAAAAAAGTGTTTTCCGCGCAATCCTGAGCAAGGCAAGTCTTTTAAATGGCACTTCCTCCTGAATATTAGGCACGACTTTACTGCCTTTCGAGGAATTCCTACCCTTTTCCCTAATCGCCGCTTCCCTCCACCCCTGCGGGCGGAGAGAAAAGTTTGAACAGGAGTAGGTGTGCGGGCGAGTCAGGCAGCAGCCGGGCGCACCGCAGCGGGAAGCGCCGGCGCTGCCCGGGCGGCGGGGTCGGGCACCGGGAGCAGCCCGGGCGCTGGGCGAGCAGAGCAGAAGGGGGAGCCCGCTGAGTGAAAAGGGGCCGCGGCCGCAGCTCATCAAAGTGCTCCCCCTCCCCCAAGCGACACTTTCCTTTGGAGTCCGAATAAAATACGGTAACAGAATATGATGGAGGGCACACTGTTTCCTTAACTGCTTCTCAAAGGACCCGGGAGATCTTCTTAGGACCTTTAATAAGGCTTTGGTCGGTTCTTTTGTTAATCTCTCAAAATCAACTCCTTCTAATTGAAGTTGGAGCTGAAAGCGAGCTAATGTTCAAAGAAAGTGGCCGCCAGACCAACGAAATTACATTTTTTTTTTTTTTGGACGATGAGGGAACATCTAATCAAAGGGGCCAAGGAGGAGGGGTGTGAATGGGGAGTATGAAGGAGAAAAAGAGGTTTTACAAGATCCTTCTCTGGTTCACAAAAGTCAGCGACACGGGCGTTTCTCCTCGGAACAAAGACACCGCGGCCCATTCACAAAAGGGAGAGCAGGAGACACAGAGAGAAAACAATAAAAGAAACGAGAGAAAAGGAAAAAACATGAGAAAGAAAAGTTTAACAAGGAAGAGACTGTGCAGAGCGCAGCGCTGACCCGGCCTGGGATGCACCTTAGGCTCGAGCAGGCCCCGGCGGGGAGCAGCCCTCGGGGCCGGCGGCTCGAACCCTCCACCTCCTCGCCCCTCGCCCCCCCTCCCCCACCGCGCCCGGAGCTGGTGCAGAGGTTTAAAGAAAGAAACGAAATACACCCCTTCCTTCACTCCAGGGGAAAGGCGCGCGCGGGCTGGAGCGCACGGGTTTTAGGGGGAGGAGGGGCGGGAAGCGTTTGCGGGCGTCCGGGCAACGTCTGCGTCCAGAGCTGCCCCCGCCCGGGCCTGCGCGCTGTGCGCCTGGGTTCGCGCCTGGGGCCCGGGTGCGCGCCCTGTCTCAGGCCCGCCACCCCTTCCAATCCTGCTTCCTCGGACCCTGTTTCGCCTGCGGCTGCGGCGCGGGGCCGAGGTCCGGGCGGCGAGGTGGGGCGCTGTGGGCGCTGGAATGTGCTCGGCGGTCCCCAGGGCCCGGCGCGCGGGGGCCCGCCGTTCCCCGTTCCAGCTGCTGCCGTGGTCTCGAAGAGTTGGGAGGAATCGAGTAGCAGGATCCCTCCTCCAGACACACACCCCTAATGAGGGTATTTATCTAATCCCAAGTTGCAGGCGAGTTTTCTTAATGCTCACCCATAAAACCCCGGGATTAAGAGAAGAAAAAGAGAGGAGAGGGGAGAGGGGGAGAGGGAAGAGGAAGGGGGAGGGAGGGGGGGGAGAGAGAGAGAGAGAGAGAGAGGGAGAGAGAGAGAGAGAGAGAGGGAGAGAGAGAGAGAGAGGAAAGTTTCTTGTACTCGGGTACTCGGCGTGGAGGACTGAGGCGGCCGTCACTAGGCAAATGTCCAGGTGGGAGACGCTGGGCTAGAAGCCGCGACCCTTCCAGCGACGGGAGGAGAAGAGGGGGCATCGCAGGGGGTGGGCAAGGAGACCCAGCCCAGACCCGCCCGGCCGGGGAAGAGGCGTGGAGCTGGGCTCCGGAACCCGGATCCAGCATCCAGGTGACCTCGAGGCCGGGTCAGTCTCTGGAGGACACTCGGGACAGGGGGAGGGACCGTGGGATGCTGGCCAGGGGCGGAAGTTCTGCACCGGCCCGTGGGCTGTGCCCAGGCCAGCCTGCTGCCAACGCTCCTCCTCCTCGGCGACCCCCGGCCCACAGCTTCTCTGGCCGCAGCGCGCGGGCCCTCGGGTTCCCGGCCTCCTGGCATTCTGGGTTCGCGCCTGCGCTAGGGGAGCGGCACCTGGGCGCCCGGTATCTGAACGAGGCGCCCTCGCCGCGGGCCAGACCCGGCTGGCTAGTCGCGGGGGTCCGCGCTCCGCCGCCGCTGCGGGGCGTGCGGGCGCCACAAAGCAGCCCACAGGCAAACCCGCGAGGCTCGGGCCTGGGGCAGGAGGGGCAGGGACAGGGGCAGCAAATCTGGGGCTGGGTAGGTCGGAAGCGGCTTGGGGAGCCGGCTCTCTGTGAGGCTTTCGGAAGGGAAGGTTCCCCGAATCCAGCGTCAATGGGGTGGGTGACGCTGGTCGCCCAAACCTCAGGCTGTTCTGGGCCGGCGATTTCCGTCTGCCGGCTTCCCTGGGCTTAGAGCGGGCTTCTGAGAGCCTTCCCCAGAGAGCAGCTGCGCGCTCTGTTCTCCTGCTCGAATAAAGAGGGCAAATACCGGATTTCATTGAGTTCCGATAACTTTTCAATAACTTGTTAAAATCCTTGTCATGAAGAAACTCTACTGTAGCAAGTTTTTGTCATTTCTAAAGACTGGCAACTGAAGGCGGCTGCATGCTTTTGAAGGGAATTTATGTGTATGTGTGCAAGTATAAATACTTGTGTGTGTATGTAGGTGTGATCTAGGCAAAAGTATAAATGCTAGTGGACTGTTTTCTCTGTCTCCTGACTTGTTGAATTAGCCTTCTTTGTTTCGGACACCTCTCTAGAGGAGTAATGGGAAACTATCATAAAATCGCCAATTTCTGTTGCCTAGAACTTGTTAAAAGTTCCTTTTCCCTTCTCTCTCTCTCTCTCACACACACACACACACAAACACACACACTTGCATGCACTCACTCACTCCCCTCCAACAATAACTGTCTTCCTTTCACTTCAGCACCTACATACAGTTATCAGAAGTAATAGATCTTCACAGGAGTGCAAAATTATAACGATTTAAAATAATAACGTGGAAAATTCATCAAGATATTAGCTTTTCTTTTTCAGTGCTGTGGAATCAAAATTTTCCTCAGATCTTTAAAAGAGATGACCCTTTACATAAGATGATTGTTTACACTGCTTAGGAAAATATGACTAACTGCTTTTCAAATCCAGTTCCTGTGTCAGCAGGGCCCCTCCAGGATGGGGTATCCTGCCCTGTGTTCAAAAGGACCATTTTTTTCCACGTGAAGTCTTACAGATACACAAGCTTCTCTTCAAACCAGTGTTATTCTGATTGCAAGGAAGTAGCAGAGTGTTTAAGGTAAGAAAGTTTCTGCTTTTATTGAAAATTTATATATGACTTCAGTATTGTAATAAATAAACAGATAACCATTTTCACACAAAAAATGACAATGCTATGCTAGAGAAGAAAATATTAATTGGGAGACTTACGCATAGTGGTAAGACAGACTTTTTATCAATACAGAATAAATATTAACAGCATTCTTGAGCCAATGTTGAAAGTCAACAAAATGTAGGAACCAAGCTAGATGTAATAAATAATTATCCAGAGAAAAAGATGGCGCATTCTCAGAAGATAAGAGCTCTTTGTAAACTGATGCATGTCAATTAGTCCCATCCTCAAAGCTCACCTTTAAATCACAGGACTTGTCTCAGGCTATGTTAAAGGGCCATCCTCTGAGGAGAGCAGAGGAAAGGGACTCTTATCCTTACAGCGAAATGCAAAACAACTGCAGAAAATCCCACTGGTAAATAGAACAGTTTAATAAGTAAATTGAATATGATCTAACTATAAAATTTAGGTAATAGAGTCAGGGTTACATATGGTAGGACTGGAAAAAACCATTCATGACATTTTTCTTATTCCCCTCTGACCCCCCTCCCACCATCATTATGCTATTAACAACAAAAAATGTTTTAAAATTTCTCTCATCAAAAAATGAGGGAAGGGTGTTCTTTCTTTTTTGAACAGTTTCTCGAACACTCCCAATACCAATCACTCACAAGGTATCTGTGCAAATCTATTTCACATGACTTCAAGGAAATGATTAACTCACAAAAATCCTTAAACAAAGCTATGTTGGAGCTCTGTATATTTAAACTGGAAAGGAGGGAGGAACAGAGGTGGTGGTGGTAGCAAAGAAGTACAATCCAGCCAAATGAAATGTTAAGTTTTAAATCAACAACGAGTCTGACTTTCTGGTCTGTGGACCCAAGACTAAAATTTTGGGATAGAGTTTGGTCCGGTTGCTACTGAAGAACACATTTCTCTTCTTTCTTGGCCATCTTGCCTTTGTTTTGCTCCAGAGTTCGCTCCAAATGCTCATCTTCTTCTTCGGCCCTGGAAGTCAAACAGGAAACGAAATTATTTTTCTTCGTGGAGGGCAGAGCAGCACTCCCCTCTTCCCAAGGCCCAGCGGGTGCAGGTATCGCGGGGCCAGTGGGAGGCTGCCCGGCCCACCCGAGACCTCTGGACTGAAGTTTAAGAAAACTTCTCGACCCCTCAGCAGGTGCAGAGCCTCCACCCAACCCCGCCGCACACTCACTGCTTCTCTTGTGCATCCAGGTCCCTGACGAGCGCGTCACGCTTGTTAACCAGGGCCACCAGCTCATCCAGCAGGAGTTGCTCGCGTCGCTTCTGGGCCTCAGTCTTCTGCCAGTCTGCAGATAGGAGGCTCGTTATCCACCCGCAGGACCTCCGCACACCCTCCCTCCCCTTCCCGCCTTTTCCAGTTTCCTTGTATTTCTCCACAAACCATTTTATAGAACTACTAGTTAGTGTTTTGTGGGGAGTTTGGCTATCGAGATAACAATTTCACCCCTAAAGCCCTGCTTTCTAAAATTTCCCGCAGATGAAGATGGCTATGGCAGGGCTGGAACCTGAAAAAGAGACCAGGTGTGAGCCGGTGGCCAGCCGTAGGTGCTCACCCGATTTCAGCCAAAGTGGGGGAGGGGGAGCTGGAGGCCCCGAAGAGGCCCGCCGGAGGCTGGGTGCTGGGGGATGTGGGTAAATGAGGGGGCGGGAAGCAGAGATGGGCGATAAAATCGTTCTGAAAAGGCTAGAGAATCTGCCTGAGAACCTATCCTTCTCCCCCGCCCCCATCCTCACCCCTTACAGCCTATTCTTCACTAATTTCCTCTTCGCTCTATTTTAGCAGTTGGATGTATCTCACACTGGGCGCCATATGCTTCACAATAACTTTAAAAGTAGTGAATCGGCTAATTAGCATTTTTCTTTGAAGTAAAAAATAAATTTGCTCTGCAATATTACACTGCAGCTCTCGATCGCATCACAGCCAGTTTTCTTTTGGAGAGGTTGGCTGGGTGATTTCAAATCAAAGCACTTTTGCAAAGATAAATTACATACTTCTTTTTGGAAACCCCATGTTAAAGATTGGAAAATCTGATGAGCAGTGTTCTTTACATGGGTAGGGGCAGTTTTTTTAAGGTTTTAGGTCCCAATAATATATTTCCTAATCTTTGCTGGTCTGATTATTTTCTTAAGATGAGCAGCAGTTTGGTTTGATAAAAACAGAACCTAATCGAACATTTAAAGCACTTTTGTAACCAAAGCCAACAGCTCTCTGGCCAGACTGTAAGGGCTTGTAGCTGTCAATCAATCCCCAGTCTACCCCGCCTCCCTCATTAGGAAGGTAAACAATGAAAAGAAGTAGATGATGAGGCAGATAGCAGAACAAATGAGGACCTAGAGGGAAACAGGACACCAGCTTAAAAAAAAAACAAAACAAAACAAAAAACAATCCTGGCCACTGACTCAAGCAGCCCCTCCCCCAGCAAACGCACTTTCCAAAAAATAGAAGTGCAATCCTTTCGGGTTTCTCTCTTCTCTCTCCATTGCCCTGGGCAATCATGTTAAAACTCACATGGCTGGTGCTTATTCAGATAAACCTAACAATGCACACCGCTGGTTACCATGTGAATCTTCACAAACCACACAAGAATGTGCTGGTTCAAATCCCCCCCGACCCCCTCCAAAGCAAAATTTATTCAAGACAGCAAACTGCTCAGCAGCTCTATGAAAGCAAATGGTGCTAGAGGGAATTCTATCTTGTATTTACAAATTAAAAATTAGATACATCATCACGCAATAAAGGTTAGAATAGCAGCAAGAAGCTAGTATGGTTTATTCAATTTTATCATTATTCCTTTCATTATAAGCTCAAATACATAGATACAAATATATAAAACATACCATATATTAATAATCCCCGTCCGATACAAAACATCACACAAATAAATGGCCACAATGCTTTCTCATTAAAAAAGAAATAAAATATTCTATAACATGAAGAGGAATAAATTATTACTATGAAAAGTTTTTTCTAAATGTAAGAATTTAAAAATAATGAAACAGCAAGACTGAAGAAAAGCCATAATCTATCATAATTTTATTCTTTGAATTAAAATGCTACTGAGTTTCAGGAATGCTGGACATTTTCTAAGCTGGTTCTTGTTCTTAATCAGTCTCATTCTACATAGTAGATATTTCAATAGTGCTCTCCAGGGTGCAAGATCTTAAAGTTCACCTAGTCTAATTTCAGGTAACTGTCGTTCTAGAAATATAAACTCAGAGAAAACCCACTAAATTTGTAAAGGATTTGTAACTAAATTTTATAATTATTGACATTACTAGTTTTGATGAATATTAATTTTTCCATTCTAACCTGAAGAAATCATGCTGATTATAAACTTTAATTTATAATTCTTACTTCCAAAACATTTTGATAAGAGCTTTATAACTGGGAAGTTTTCTCCACCATACACTTAAAAAGTATAATTAAATTGAAACTTACAATATTTTTTAAAATAAAAAAAAATTTTTAACAACAGACATTGAATTATCCCTTCTCTGCACTTGACCAGTGACTTTTAAGGCTTTAATTAATAATTAGAAATATCAAGATTTCTTTAATTTTTAAAAACCAAGGCTTTAACAAAATGCTTAAGAGAGAAAACTTTTTAACCTCTGATATATTGAAAAATTAAAAAAATTTTTTTTCAAGCTGAATTTCCCATAACTGTAAAAAACATTTTAAAATTATGAATATTTTGGTAATTTTTCATCATTTCACAGTCAAATTTAAGTGATATTAGAATTTAAATCATAGAGGAAATAACTGTGCAGTGAGTACATTTTACTGTAGCAAACTATTTTTACTTTGTACTTGCTTTTCATGGGAGTAAATTTATACAAACACGTATTTGAATGCTAGCTTGGGAAATTAAGTAAACTATTTTGATGATTTTAAAAAATTAATACATTTAAAACTGATTAAAATTCACATCTGTATGTGCAAGTCTAAATTTAAAAATTAAAAAAACCTTTTAAAATACCTTCACCCAGACATAATATCATTTTTTAAAAACCTGTATGTAAGTTTATGTGATACCTCTTATGCATTTTAGAAAGGATTATTCACCTATAGCTCCACTCACAGCTAGCTAGCCAGGTGACTTTGGCTTGGACAGACTACAATGTGGGTTCTGATTAATTTAAAGATTCCAGTGTACTTTTGCTACAAAAGCCATATCCTCTTTCAACAAATAGGATTAAGTTTTGATGCTGCATTTGAGCCAAAGTGTTGAAATAAAGAGATTCTGTTTATGTCCATGTGCACTGAGCTGTTTTGTTAATTTGCAAAAAAACCTCTTTTTTATATATAGGGTCAATTATTTATTCCGATTCAGTTTATTTGCTGAAGTTGGTAATTACCTTGGAAAAAAGGCAAAAGAAATACCTATAAACACTTTAATAGAAAGGACCTACAGTTGTTGTCCTTTAATAGAAAGGAACCTATAGTTCCACCTTGCCACTATAAATAAGCCTTGCACTTTGATGAAAATTAACACTAGTTTTGTAAAGAGCGCATTGCGGGATTGCAGTCAAGTCTTATCTTTAGTTCCAGTCAACTAGCAATCCTGAAAGAGTTTGCATCATCATCAGAGCAGGCCATTTGATAGGATTCTACCTCTGTACCTAATCAATCTATGGAAGACTGTGGCTGTGCTGTGCAACAAAGCTAAAATAGATTTACAAATGGGGTTTTAGGGGATAAGCTCCTCCACAGGATTACATATTGATTTTAAATATAAAAAGCTTATCATATAAACCATAACTACAAAAATAGTGAACCTATGCATAAATCCCTTTAGAAGAGCACCCACTTCAAACTCTAAGCCAAGAATAAATCAAGATGTACAAAATCCTAGAGAAGATCCATTTCTTGTGCAGAAAATGCACACACCACTTTCTAAAAGCCCACCCCAATGTGTGCAGAAATGAACTTACCTTTCCTAAGGGGGCATTAAGTAATCTGGAACAAAAAAAAAACTATCGGAAAAGTATCTGAATGATGTTTGTTAGCTTAGGGGATCCTATAACTTAGCACAGTCGAGTGAAACTCCTGCTATGAAAAAAAAAACTTAAGAAGAAAAAGGTAAAACACAGAGTGATTATGGATTTTCAGAAGAATGGATATGTTGAATGTTATTATTTTGCTCGCAAACCAAGCTGTTAATATTTCATTCCATGTGCTGTGGCTATTAACATTCCATGCTTTTCTCCTGGTGAATGGTTTCAGCAGCAGATTTATTTGAAAATATTTTAGTTTATTTATTACAAAAACCATCGTATGGCTACTAAGTATTTTTTTAAAAGAGATAGGCAAGAACAAAGCAAAGCTGCCTGTTAGTGTGTTTTTCTGTGGTGTTTAAACACTCCAAAAGGCTACTGAACTAATCACATGTATGTCCATTCTAAGGATTGGCTCAGAGGACACTGTCTTCACAGAACTGGTGATTATCAGGATGGTCAGTACCTCTCCAGGACAGCTCAACCCTAGTACTGCCCAGGCTAGTGTAACAGGCCTCTCTCTAAAAAAGGGTCTCTATTTGTAATCAGCAGGCTGCTTCTTTCTTCAAGTCTCCTTTTCCCCCTCAACCAGCAACAGAAATTCGCTGAGAGATTTGAGGCACAACCACATATAGGACATTATATTATTTTTAAATAAATCAAAATCATTTGAAAAAGAAAAACATTAGTTTGTTCCCCTCTTAAAAATATATGGCTTTCTACCGGGTCTTCCATATGTACAAGAGGAGGCAGAAAAAAAAGTAAGATTACTTAAGATTGTATGTCTCGTATGTAGGGACAGGACTGCTGATGAAAACGGGATCTTCTATATGTGTCATGGCCCTCCTTTTAAGATGGTATATGGTAATAATACTGGTTTTGGAATAGAAGCAATCTCTGCCTTAAAAGTCCATTGTATTGTATCAAGTTGTTTTTTAGGGATGATTTAATTATTATACATGAAAGAGTGGGCAAATTCTTAATACTCTGTATTGAGTGTAATGTATAATGAATCTATAAAGAATAAACTGTATAATGGGTTATATATTACATATACTATATATACATACATTTTAAATTGTACATATAAATACATATCATGTAAACATATCTGCAGTAACTACCTTTAACTATTCAGCTTTCCAATTTCTTAAAAATTATACAATAACTACAAAAATTATATCCAGAGGAAAAAATATCATTTAGTATACTTCTATTTTTTTATTTCAATGACAAGTTTCAAAGAACTTCTTAAATATTTTTTGACAAATTTTATTTAGCTAGATAATCATTATGCTTGCTTTAAACACACAATTTTCATTATCAGTGGTATAATTTGATACATTTGGATAGCCACTTTAAGGAAATTAGCTATCTGAAACCTTTTAAAATGAGTGTGATTTCTAATGAGGATGTATAAATATTGTTAGTCATATTTATCAAATGAGGCAATGTACATAAAAGTAAAAATAAAACTTCTATAAGTGTAAAAGATGCTATTTAGATAAATAGCATGTATTTTATCTAATAACAGTGTTAATTAAAAATTTTTAAAAATGTTTTCACTTGCCTTCCCCTTACAACCTTAAATTTCTAGTTTCTGAACTAATTAGAATTGACTTATTATGGATCAGGTACCTTATCAGGTAAAGAAGGAAATTACCATGGACTGCCAATGGGTTAAGAGGTCAATATAGAATAGGAAAATCAATTTGCATTGATTAGACAAAAGGTCCATTTTACAGAGCCCAAGGGATTAGCTTTTAAGCAGACAGACATCTTTAACTATGAGACATTTTCAAATAATAAGTATAAAGAGAACAGCATTCTAAAACACCTAATTATTTTTTGAAAATCATATATAGTAAATGCCATAGTTAAGATAGCCAATGTTTACTGATATTATGAACTATGCTTAGGATTACTACCTAATTCATTTAAAAGCTTTATGAAAAGTATGAAAGTGTTTCATTTATCTCTTATGCCAATCTTTGCCTGAATAATCGCTTAATAGGAGCTATAGTAGACTGACCGTGACATATTTCGGTGTTGACATAAATTAAATATTAAGGTAAAATTTAGATTTGAAATGTGAAAAATCAAAATGGTAAATCTTACCCAAACCTCTAAAGTGTAAACAACTTTAAATTGCACATAATATTATGTAATTAAATCATTTAACTCCTTATATTTTCCATTTCATTGACATTTAAGCTTACTGACAAAAGTTAAGAAAATCCTGTGTTTAATAGCAAGCATAAGGATTATCTATCTGAATTACTAGTAAGGTCCTTAGGTTTTATATGACTAATGCTTTTTGATTCTAAGGCATTTATTTGCAAATTCTGTAAGTCCCTAGTCAGATCATACCTAGGGAGACAGGAAGTGTATTACACTCTTTAAATCTCTCTTGACAATTGACACCTCACATACCTCCACTCCATCATAGCATTTCTTACCTTCAATGGCTAGCATTGCCCGCAATTCCCGATTCAGCAGCTCATACCTTCGTTCTAAGTCATGTTCTTTTTCCCTAGGCAAGTTGCAAAAGTTCATCAATATGCTAATTACTAAATCATTAAACACTTAAAAGAACCTTTAGGTTCCATTGATTTTAGGACTCATAACTGACTTTTCTCTTTAACTTTAAGCTACTCCAAATAAATGATACACAAACCTAAAACCTTCCTCAGGTTGAATATTTACTAATGCTATTATTTTTCTCCCTCAATTTTGAATTGCACAGAGATATATTTTAATCTGAAAATAAATAGTCTCATTCTTCAATGCTTCTTGTACTAAGTGCCAGGTATAAGGCTATTTTGTCAAAGAGTTTTCATAGTTCACAACAAACATGCTTTTGTCAAGAACTCCGTATGAAAAGAACACAGAAACATGGCAGCACTACAAGTGCAAATTTAATATGGACACGGTTATAAATCTAGGATTGGTTAATTTTTGTGTTTCTTTATAATTCTTTTATCAAGTTCAGGCATAACAGAAATGACAGAATAGCTGTTTTCACTAAAATAAAACACGTAAGCCTGTTTCACTAGGTGGCATAATATAAGAACACTGCTAGATAGCAAAAAGGAACAAACATTAGGTCTTATAGTAAATTAAATGCTCAAGACTAAGAATGCTTACATTTGGTTTAGTCTACATTTTACTGTAATTCTTGCAATTATAAAAAGGTCACTTTTCCGTAACTCATTAATCTTTTATCCCAAAATTTAGGGAAACATCATCTGTAGAAGACAAAGGTACTTTTGTCCTTATTAAGAGTTACTTTAATTTTTAACTTAGAATCTGATGTTAAGTACATTTCAATTTTATTTCTTTTCCCTTTTAACCCTTAACAGGCATATCAAGTATTTTTATACACAATGCTTTATTTCTTAAACACAAAATTGTTTATATTCATTGGCTTTCTATATAGCCAACATTTTTTCAGTATCTAGCACTCTATTTTTTAAATTCTTATTGTTCGGATAAAAACTGGTTATACACTATTTTTCACTTTTATATAAAATAGACTTTAATCTCTAAGGAAAGAAAAAGTTAAGTCTAATAAATATGAAACCCTAAGAAACTAGAAACCAAAAGCCTAAGATCCACTGATGCTGCAGGAAAAACAAGCAGTCATGAGTACTTACAGGAGAGAGAGCTGGTTCATTCTCCTTATTAAGGCATTTTTCTTATTAACTAACATAAACCATTCCTGCATCATAGCTTCTTCTTCTTCGGTGTTTCTTCCTATAATTCAGGAAGAGTTATTTCTTGTTACATGACATTTGCAGGCAGATAATTGTTTAGCACAAGTGTTTTTTTCTAACATGAAAACATTTTAGTTACCCCGACAGTACAAATTAAACAGTTTATAACACAAGATTAAAGTCCAAGGCCTGAAAAAAGAAATTGATATTTAAAATCTCATAATCTTCTAAAATTCAATCTTCTAAAGCTGTTATGCAGCATGTCTAAATATACAACCCCCCCTCCCCCCCCGGAACATAACTACAGATCATACTAACACTAATATAGTGTTAGTGTTAAAAGAAAAGTGTTCCAACTTTTAAATCCTCCCCAGAGGCTGATTTGTTATTATAGTTCAGTGAGGAACTCACGTTGCTGACAGACATATGGTCATGATAAAGAAAAAATATTAAAAAATCATTATGAGAATTACAATACTAGCAGGAAGATCAGAGAAGTCCAGAGGTTTTGTGAAAGCTTCCACTTGTACAACTTGTTTTTTCTCTTCTTTTTCTCCTCCAAAGTAAACTAAGACATACGTGCATATACCACTCTGGAAGTTATCATCCCTAATACAGTAAACACTTGCAAATTATTTTAAATGACCAACTTACAAAAAATGCCTATAGCTATCTGTGAAAAAAAAATTATAATGAACATAATAATGTCAGTAAATCAGAAAACATTTGAACAGAGAGATGGTCTAACATTTTAGATTATAAACTTACTAACTGCACATTTCAAATTCACTTTTCCTAATATCCATTCCATCATCTATACTACTGCCCCCTGCAAGGCCACTGTATCAAGGATTATAATATACAGTACATATTTGATATTATTCATGTAGAAGTAGTCATACTAAAAAATTTGCCCTAGCTGATTTGGCTAAGTGGACAGAGTGTTGGTCTGTGGATTGAAGGGTCCTGGGTTCAATTCCAGTCAAGGGTACATGCCCAGGTTGCAGGCTCGATCCCTAGTAGGGGGCATGCAGGAGGCAGCTGATCAATGATTCTCTCTCATCACTGATGTTTCTAGCTCTCTCCCCCACTCCCTTCTTCTCTGAAATCAATAAACATATATTTAAAAAATTAAATATCCCAGCTAAGATTCAATATTCCAGTTAACTCCCTAAATTTTATTTTCTTTGTGAGCAAGATATTTTCTTTTAACTTTCAAATACATTTAAAAAATTTAAACAGTATAGAGGTATAACTGAATAAAAAGTCAAGTCCTCTTTCACCAATCCCACCCCAACTCCCTTCACTAGAAGTAAGTACTATTAAGGCTTAGCATGTTTCCTTCCACACCACAGAGATAGCTGTCTATCACACACATATATACCTCATTTATAGAAACGTACAGGTTTTTCTTTAACATAAGTGAGATCATATCATACCGGGGTGGGCAAAAGTAGGCTTACAGTTATGAGTACATGAAACAAGTTTATTCTTGTATTATTATTTATTAATTATTGTATTACTTATTATTATTAACCTACTTGTTCCCATCCCTTTATATTACCCAGTGATGTACTGTTGTCATATTGCTTGAAGACCTACTTCATTCTTTTAAATACTTAAATAAATTATGAATGTACCATTTAATTAACTATTTCTTCATTGATATAAATTTGAAGAAAAATTTAGAATGAAAATAGAGTATAAAGAACTGTTCTGTGTGCAAAGATTAAACATACACTTCAGAGCATCCCTGTGAAATAGATAGCTGTTGTTCATCATTAGGGAGAATAGTGAGGATATATGTCTTCATTAAATGCTGTTAAAACTTTATGGTAGGGAGCAGATAAGATAGCTTCTTTTAGAGTTATGAACAAAAGTCTTTATTGTTTTACAGTATTTTTAATCTCTCTTTTAGGTGGCTGGTTTTGTATTCACTTTAGACCATGTGATGTCTTGACACTAGTCATGTGACATAGGCTGCGATAGGAACAAATCCCTGGGTAGCAACAAAAGAAGAAAGAGTAAAAAGAAAAAGCTGGGGAAAAGCTTGCAATTTGGAAAAAGGCCAATTGTACCCTGGTGAAGGCCTTTTTGATCACTGAAATCACACATGTGTACAATATTAATAGATGCAGTTACTATGATATTTTCTGATGAAAGACTTAATTCTTGTGTTCATAACCTAAGTAGCTTCTAAAAATGCAGACATTAAAAATTTGTTTTGAGTTTAACTTAACTTATAATTGAGGCTTTCAGGGAATACTAGAAGCAACTAGCCTACTCTTAAATTAGCATCATTTTCTTCAATGGGAGACTGCTTCCTTGACCATAACAATATTGATGTGGTCCTATGTTATTTTCAGTTTAACTCATGCCTAGGTAAGGATAAAATCCCTCTCCCCTAATTGTTAGGAAATAACTAATAATACAGAGTTTTATGTTTCAAAAGTAAATAAGCCTAACAAAAATATGTAAAGACACATTACACATTGCGACACAGATTATATGAATTAACTGAAAAGAAAAAAAAAAACATATTTAAGGTTAAATCAATTATTTACCACAAATTCCTTATCTGAGATTGTACACAATGATGGAAATCTATACTTAGCCTAGCAATAAAAATAATTAAATTTTATTCTAACACATCATTACACTATTGTTTTCAGGGATTTAAATTTTTTTAAATTCAAAAAGCTCTTAAAAGCCAGTAAGTTGAACCATTACAAATTAATCCTGACTTTAATAACTGGTTAAAGACCCCTTTAGCTTTATAAGTAACAAAAAATATTAAAGCCTGTGATCACAGTGAGCTTTTCTCATTTCTCCTCTAACCATTTGTTATTTAATCCAATACTAGTAATCCAATTTGTCCATCAGACTTTTAAAGGGCAGAATGCAACTTCCTCAGCTTAGACACTTTTCAAAGTACAATATATTTTTCAAATGAATGCTGGATGTTTCATTTTTCCCAACTGTTCCTAGCTCTAATGCATGAGGAAAAAAAGAACAAGATGAACATTGTTCATACTGATTAAGTAAGAGCTCATTAAAGAGCTGTCAGTGCGGTACTTTGAATATGCATGAAGCATATAATCAGATCTAGTACCGTCACTAGAGGAGAATACGGTAAGTACAAAGGATTGATTTAATTACTTAGAGTGGGCTGTGGTGGTAAAGCAGTCTTGTTAGTGCAAAAAAGAAAAAGAGGCTGTATTCTGGCACTGTTTAGAAAAAAAGGCAGTTTTAGCTTCTGCCACAATACATAATCTCAGAATAAAGCACTTTACATTGTAGCTTAGAATGAAGTCTATCATTATTTTATAAAATGGCCATAAATAATTTTTTCTTGTTTAACCTTACCTGGTTAACTACTTCTATTTTAAAATTATTTTTTATTTGTACTTACCAGCTACATTTTTGTCACATTAAGAGTCAGACACTGATATTTTAAATTTAAATTTTTTAAATTTAATGAACTGAAAAATTTAATATGTATTAAACTGAAAAATTTAATAAGTACTATTAAGGATCATTTTGAAATTTAAAAAAATCAAAATACTACAGTTCAGTATACAGTTACTAAAATGTGAAAGCATGGCTGAGTTGTTATACTTATTTTAAAACATAGCCTCATGTTTATTATACAACCAATAAAAACATCCCCATAACATTTCAAAGTATAGACTAGCCCTAGCTGGTTTGGGTGATACAGTGTCGGCCTGCAGACTGAAGGGTCCCAGGTTTGATTTCGGTCAAGGGCACATGCCTGGGTTGTGGGCTCAATCCCCAATAGGGGGTGTACAGGAGGCAGTTGATCAATGATTCTCTCTCATCACTGATGTTTCTATCTCTCTCTTCCTCTTCCTTCCTCTCTGAAATCAGTAAAATATATTTTTTTTAAAAAGTAAAGACTAATACAAACTCTGGTAATATTTTTTCTACTTTATTTTTTTAAAGACATTTTTTATTTTGCCTCCAGAAATGCAACCTCTTTTCTGACATCACAATATCTTAAATTAATATCAGTTTTTTCTCTTAATCAATTATTGTAGCTGGAGTATAATTTGTAAAAATTTATAAACAAACAAGAATAATGATGACAGGAAAAGTAACTATATAAATATGACTTCAAATCATTCTTCTCATAACATAAACAAAAACCATTTAATAGAAAACAGCATAAAACAGAACACTACACATTTAATACATGTTAGTTGACTAAAGTAACCACTTTTACATTCCATTTCCTAAAAAACCCCACATTACTTAAAGCCAAGATTTAATTTCATTCAAGAAGTCATCAAGAAATCTGTACGTAGTTTTCATTAATTTTTTTCAGAAGCAGTGTTTTGATGTAAATTTTTAAATAAATGTGATGTAAAAAACCTAAAATTTTGAAACATTGTTTAAAAGACTGTCTACTAATTAACTTTCCTAATTAAGCTTTCATCATAAAGTTATCTATTTAGAAAGATATATTTTTGACAGTGAATTCTTACATAAACGCAAAATAATGAACAATACAATTTTAGCTGAAAAGAAGGTGAATCCAAGGGAAAAAATGAAAACACAAAGATGTAGATTTGTATATATAAACAAACTCAAAATTTTCTACCATGAAAACATTAAAAGTGCTGAAATCTTGCCATAGACCCATAGTGGATGGAGATGGCTGACTAGTGATCAGATCCATGACCCTTAAAAGACATAACACAGCAAACACAACAAAGCCAAACCACACAACAAAAACAAGAGTTCCCATTACAAATTGTCCTGTGCTATGATTACATGAATAAGATGACCTTTGGAAGACATTATATATTACAATAGAGAGACACATGAAGGTGTCAACTAAGTGGTACTGGAAAAACATACTTTAATAACAAAGGGAGTGAAATCTGGCAGTTTACCAGTGACCTCTTGGTTCGTGGGTAAGATGCTCAACCACTGAGCCACACTGGCCTGGTTGGCAGATTTTTTTTAACATATGAGAAACATGAATTTACTGCAGTTATGTAGGGTCTTGGACACACAAACTCCAAAGCCAACATTATTGCAGGACTCCAGTGCCCCAGTTTTAGAAAATATTTTAAACTGAGGAAATAGAGCATTATTATAAAAATAAATTTTACTATATAAGCCAGTGGTTGGCAAACTGCGGCTCGCAAGCCACATGCAGCTCTTTGGCCCCTTGAGTGTGGCTCTTCCACAAAATACCACCTGCGGGCGCGCACATACAGTGTGATTGAAACTTCGTGGCCCATGCGCAGAAGTCAGTTTTCGGCCTGGGCAAGTCTATTTTGAAGAAGTGGCGTTAGAAGAAGTGGGGGTGTCGGTTGCATGTGGCTCGTGAGCCGCGGTTTGCTGACCACTGATATAAGCTAATAGCTACTAAATATTTCTACTCCATGAATATGATCAAAAAGCAATCAATATAAAAAAAGAAGCTCATAATTTTTATTGATGTTTTCAGCAGCAATTGTCTTAAACTACTCAGCATGATATATTTTTAGAGTATTAAGAATATAAATATTGGGGGAAATTCTGTTTCCTTTTGTTGAAGTAAAATAAAAACTAAGGCACTATCTAGAAATAAACACACCTTCAGAATGTGGGGAAAGACTCAAAGCAACATCTCTCTACAGTTAATTTTTGACAGACTTCTATGCATGTTATTTCTTATAGGAGGAGGTATAGAAAAATCTCAACAAAGTTCTTCCCTCACAAACTTAGATGTAGGAAGAAGCCTTTTTTCAAGGTTGGAAATTAATAGCAGTCTTCTTGTACAACCAACTCCTTAACAGAGTCTGAACAGCTTTTCTATGCCAAAGATCAGTCAGCCCTAGATTTCTCAAAAGGCAAACTAAGCACAAACTTAAAATAGAAAAAAAAATTAAATGCATGGAAGTCATCAGGGGAAAATTATAATTGATGAACTTCATTATATTTATTTATAGTTTATTTTTTTTTTAATTACATATGGGACGGGGTTGATCCATAACGTTTCAGTGCTAAGAGCTTTAAAGGTATTAATATGATCCCCATTTCAGATAACACATGACCATCTTCACTATCTATATAAGGCACTTAGCTAAAGGTAGAAAATACCCAGAACCGAACCCTGAAACTGTGTCTTTTTAAGGTACATTGAAAATATTTTGTTAAGTAGAATAAATCAGTGAGTCACTTTTATAGGCATCATTCAAGCAAATAAACTGTGGTCTACTTGGAAAACCAATTAAGCATACTCCAATATGGGGAAAATGTGAATTGTGAGCCACGCTTACAGATGGAGAGCTTCCCTAGTCACTTCTCCCCTCTCTTGAAGCCCTTTTTGTTTGGACTGCACTTGGCAGATTCCTCTCTATCCTCTCTCTGCCCTAGAGCCTTCTCACTCTCATGTCATGAAAATGACTTAAAGAGTGGTTCTAGAAGTGAACAGAGACATTAATGTTAAAGATGACCATGAAGAGCTGAATGAAAGTATTTCTTGAACAGTAGGAGTGGAGAGAAAAAATATTTCTAGATTAATGTATTTTAAGATAGGTGATTTTAAGTATGTATGCACATGTACCTACATTATATATTATAAGAGATCTTTCTGACCTTTTATATATTCAAGTAGGTGAGACTTTCTGGTAGGAAATCTAGGGAGAATAAGGGTTCTCTTTTTTTGTTTCGTTATTTGGCACATAGTTTTGTATAGGGTAGTAGGGGACACAATCTATAATTTAAGTATTTTATGGAAAAGCACTTGACTCATAAATGAACATTAGAATAAATATGTTTTAAATTAAAGACTACCTTTATGAGTGTTTATTTACATTAACTCCAAGATACTCCTGTGGATAACATTATAAATTCTGGTAGGTCAAATTTATCTACCATCTATAGTTACTGTGACTGGTTAGATGTGTTGTTTTAAGATGAACACAATCTGCAACCATAATGGTTTTTCCCCAGTTTTGTTTAAAAAATGGACTGAACCCTTTGATTTTAGACTAATGAACTTCTCTAAACATCAGTTTCTCCATCTCTATAAGAATAACTATATTACTTACCTCGTATGGTTATTAGAGGGATTAAATGATAAATGTAAACATATAGTGCTCAAAGCTAAAAATGCTAGCTATGATGATGATAATGACGAGGGTGATGATGACATGTTAAGCTAGGAACTAGCTTAGGATGTGATCCCTTTCTCAAAAGGGCTCAGTGTAGTGTGGAGACAGACATGGAATTAGGAATAGCTGGAGTGAGGGTAAATTTCTAAACTCTATGGGCACAAATTATATTTTAAATGTTTCTTAGTTATAACAAAGTCTATAGTAAGTCACTGTCATAAATGAGATAGGTGAAAAATGTGGGCGAATCAGTACAAACTCATCCCTGCAGCTGGAAAAACAAAGTGAATGCCCTAATGGGTCACCAGCGTCACTGGTGCATGTGAAAGACATCCATAGCTATGGTGACACAAATATGTGGCTATGCTTCAGGTAGCGACAGGCTAGCTATTTGCAATGAGTTTTAGAGACTTAAGAGCAAAGTAGATCATTGAATACTGCTTAATATTTTTTTAAAAATGAAAAAAGTAACTTTTAAGGTTAATAATTATGGGCTAATAGAACAAATGTAAAAATTTACTTGTTATCAAAATAAAGTAAAAAAAAAAAAAGACAATTTGAAGTACAAACTGATGTATTTTAGGAAAAGAAAATCCTCAACAAGAAAAACCAAATATTTATAAAGCAAAAAGCTTCACTGAGAATGTAAGTTTTCATCATTTTTACAGAAAAAGATTTTGATGTTAAAGAGCATCTTTAAAATCAGCTTATGAAAATGGCATTATAGATAAAATAGCTGACTTACTAAATGCCAGGTGAGAATGAGAATAGATTCTGTTGAGAGTGTGGAAAATTAAATACACATAATTTTTAAAATACGGAAGGACAAAACCAGGTAGAGAGGCTCCAAATACACTTCTTTCTAATAGTTTCTGCAAAGATGAATTATGCAGTCAGTTGGCTACTCCGTTAGGTAACCTCCTCCTGGGTTGTTTAAAGTCCTTCAATGTCCCTAAAAAATCATACCCAGGGTACCCCCACAGCTTCCAGTTTGCCCTAAACCCCAATGTACTACCTGCACAGTAACTTCTTCTACTCTGTACCTTCTTCGATCATGCTTGCATTCAGATACCAGTTAACACCAAGATATATTCTTTCTTCTATACCTTCTTTAATATCTTTATTTGGTGAAGGAAAGCTGAAGGGAATTATGCCTATTCGCTTATAGTCTACGGCCACATCCATTCTCAAAACATAGAAGCCTAATGAAAGCAGCCTTCTAACCTGCACGGGATTTGAATAACTACACCACACTGTGAATCAAATGCAATGAGTGCTGATTTTCAAGACCAGGCCAGTGACTAGAGTGAGTCTCAGCTCTATACTACCTTATCCAATGCCCCTCAACCTTCATGGTCTCAATGGAGCCATTCTTTTCACAAGGATCCACAAGAGACACTCCTGTTAGACTAGTATTCACAGTGCTGTTTCTGAAGCCTTGAGAACAACAGCATCTTAAGGAGGCCATTCTATGTTATATATCTCTCTTATTAGATCACTAACAACCAATAACTTTCTCATAGCCTGGCAATAATAATGATAATGATGACAATAGCATCAAATATTGAATAAGGTTATAGAAATTACCTAAAGTAATAGAACTAGTTAGTGGTTAGTTAATCCACGCAGTCTGTTTTGTGAACCACCACTCTTAGCCACCCTACTTGACACTCATAGATAACCAGTCTTACCAGAATAGGCCCTTTATTTAGAATTTAGGTCAACCCTGACAAAGCCTTCAGAGTGGCCCTGATAAGCAAAACAGATAAAAACAAAAAGCAAACCTTCAAACTTCTGATAAACAAAAAAATAAACAAAATCCCCATTCTGTCTACTTAGTTCATCCATTAGTAGAAAGGATTTTGTTTACTCTTTCCATGTAGGCCACTGGAACTTGACAATGATCTCAGAACAGGACATCAAGGGATATCAAAGGGATTCTGCCTTTCTTCCTGTGCAGATGTGTCCGTAAGGTCCTTGAATTATAGTTTGGGGTCTGATGTCTTCCAGAAACAGGTGATTCCAGGAATAAATCTGCTCACTTGTTGGGCAACATAAGCTACTATGACTCCAGTTGAGCATTTAAGGGACCCTTCAATGACAATGGCCAAACAAGAATGCTCTGCCTAGCACTGGATTATCAGGGTACATTCCAGTTCCTATGGGAACTTGGGCAGATTACTTAATCTCCCTATGCTTCAGTTTCCTCATTTGTAAAATGAAGATAATAGTTCTGCTTCAAAGGTTTTTGAAAAGATTGAGTTATATATGTAAAGCATTTAGAATAGTGCCTGGCCTATCATAAATGATATATAAGTAATATAATGGTGGTTGTTATTGTTATATTCTCTCCCTTTCTTCTTTCTCTCTCTCTCCTCACCCCAACGGCCCTACATACATACAATTCTCTCCCCGACCCCTCCCGCCGCATCTCACACACATACAGTACAGAACCATATTCTTTATTCAAGCTTTAGGATTCCCCCTAACTGTCTGATTCCTAGAATTATTGCTGGAGCAAGGCACAGTGATTCCTCCTGGCTGAATCTTACAGTTTTTCTGACAGCCTCTGCAAGCACCAAAAAAGCCTACCCCCAGAAGTAAACATGTTGGCAACCTGGTACAAGTTTTAAGATGTTAGTTCCATTGAGCAATGTCTGTACATATCTATTTTACTGGACCAATCAACCAAAATACATCCTACCATCACTAACTTTTTCATTATCCTCAAATATGGATGACCATCAACTGCCCATTATCCATCTTTCTTTCTTAAAGGAGCTACTCAAATGAGACACCCCTCTATGAAACATCCCTTTTCTCAAGGTTACACATGTTTTGTTAAATCTATTCCAAAGGTTCTCTTGCTAAAAGCAGTTCCTTCAGCAGAAATTCAGAGAAAAAAAATCTAACGTGTGACTTGCAGAATCTTTAGAATTACCAAAGTTAAAGTTATTTTCAGATTTTCTCCTCAATTTAATCCGTAGGATAAATTCAATTCCCTCTTTTATCATGATACACATTTTTAGATACTCCTTAGACTGAAGAATATCATGCTACCTTCAGAGTCCCTCTCAGATTCTTAGATTCTGGCATAAATCTTAAGTGCCAGCAGTTAGCTGTATGTCCTTCTGTTGTGTATATTCTCTCCCTCTCTCTAAAGCTACAGTTCACTTAAAAAGAGTCAGAGCTATCATATCTAAAACACTTTAGCCTACATTCCCACCCAAAGTCATGGTCAGCTCCAAGTCTGTTTATTCTTCTTGATATTACAAAGTTCAGAATTCTTCAAAATAGCTTCCTAGTCTACACTAACAATTTTGCAATATTCAGTATAATTTTATTTAACCCTTTATTGAGATTCAAAACAAGAACTTGAATAAAAACAAACTGTATAAGAACTTTTAAATTTTGGCTCCCTCTAATTTTATTCTTACAAGAAATTAAAATATGATGACTACTTATTTCTGTGGAAGTTACTTTATACCAGAAATACAAAATGATTTCTATTTTAAATTAAAAAATTATATCAGCCTAAGTATCGTCCTTGCATATTTTTAACTTTCCTTATAGAACTAGATCCTTCAAAAGCACAACAGATAAACTTAGGACCAGGTCTGTCAAATTCCAGTTCAGAAGTGTCCAGTGGGAGAAAACATGTTTCCTGGTGGGGCAGAAATATTGGTGCTCTACACAATTCCTCGCTTTGGCCACCAAGTGGTGCTATTAATTCAGAGTGACGGCATTGGGGGAGTGGGGTTGGGTGGCTTTGGGGTGGGTAAAGTAAATAACCAGTCAGTAAAAGTGGGACTCACAGTTAGATGCTCATAGCTCTGTGTACTATGAATTTACATATTATCTCCCCCTCAATGTCACCAGCATAAAAACAGGAGAATCATATACTTTAATTTTAATTAATTTTTTATTTTTTTATCCTTACCTGACAATATGTTTTTATTGATTTTAGGGTGAAAAAGAGAAACATCCCAGGAATTGAACCCACAGCCTTTTGGTGTATTGGATGATGCTCCAATCAACTGAGCCACCTGGCCAGGGCCATATACTTTGATTTTGATGGTTCACTATATATATAAAATGTTATCTTTTCAGTTGTAAAAATAATTACAGAATTTTTATTAATTTTCCTCTACAACATTCATCTAAATTTCCCAATAAAACAAGAAAACAAAACCTGTACAGAAAAAAAGACTCAGCAATAAACATTAAAAATTAATCAGTAATAGTAAGGATTTAAAAATATCTAATTAATTAAAAATAGATATCAGCTCAACAGTTTTCCCTTAACTTTTACTGTAACCATTTCCTGAGGAAATAGCTCCTCTGAGTGGTTAAATGTCTTTCACATTCCAGCTTAAACATGATATGTGGACAGGGAACAGATGCAATGACTATATATGTTTAGTTTTCTTATGCAATGCACTGGGAGGTCTATGAAAAATGTTAAAAACATAACTAGTAGCTAAAAGAAAGAGATAATTTACAATCCACTACAAGAAAAACTGATAGTATCTCTACAATGGAATGAACAATGGTTTGAAAGCAGAATTTTGTAAGCCTATAAACAATAAAAAGAAAGTTCCTGCTATTCAACTGGACAGTTCTATCTCAAAGATTAAAGAGCTAGTAAGTGTCGGTATGTGTCCAATTGTCTCTGTGCATCAGCATCTGTACTACTTAATGGTGTCCATTTGGGAAACTGGGAGAAATGTTTGGAGCAGAGTTTGCACCCTTCCATAAATTCCCATAATTTTAACTCTGGACTGAGGAGGCAGTTCATACATGTTTAGCCATCTCTGATGCCATTCTTTGTAAAAGAAAAAAAAAGAAATCTTGGTTAAGCATCTTAGGATAGTGTCAGGATGAAACCAAGAAGGAGATAATGCATTTGTAAAGCTGGTTGCTACATGGATGTACTAAAATAAATTTCTTAAAATTCAATGTTTAAGTTGTTTGTTTCTGTATGTGTTTTACAAAACTCAGTATATCAATAGAGGGACTTGAAAATGTTCATACAATTATCAGTTACTTTTTATATATCAGCCAAGGGTTAAAAAAAAGAAACCCACAACTTTCTAGTCTTATGCCAAACCAGTTCTTCAGGCATTTCTTGGGGGAGAGAGAGTGCACGTGTGTGTGTGTGTGTGTGTGTGTGTGTGTGTGTGTGTGTGTGTGTGTGTGTGTATTGAGGGAAGAAAAGAGTTATGAAAGAATGGGAGATGTACCATATACATTACTTAGCAGCTAAGGAAAAATTTAAAGACAGAATCAGTAATAAATAATAAAATTATTACTATGACTGATAGCAGCAGCTACCTTTTTTTAAAAAAACATATTTTATTGATTTTTTACAGAGAGGAAAGGAGAGGAATAGAGAGAAACATCGATCAGCTGCCTCCTGCACACCCCCTACTGGGGATGTGCTCACAATCAAGGTACATGCCCTTGACTGGAATCGAACCTGGGACCCTTGAGTCTGCAGGCCGACACTCTATCCACTGAGCCAAACCAGTCAGGGTGCAACTACCTTTTTTAATAGAGTGCTAACTCTTTGCTAAGCTCTGTGCTAATAATGCATATAAATTTTATTTACATCTGTATCAATATATTTTAACTACCAATAGGCTTCTTTTTAAAAAGAATATATTTCTTTATTAATTTCAGAGAGGAAGGAAAAAGGAGAGATAGAAACATCAATGATAAGAGAGAATCATTGACTGGCTGCCTCCTGCACACCCCCTACTGGGGATCGAGCCTGCAACCTGGGCATGTGCAGTTGGCCGAAATCAAACCTGGTATCCTTCAGTCCGCAGGCCGACACTCTATCCACTGAGCCAAACCGGCTAGGGCCCAATAGGCTTCTGAAATAAGTTTTATCAGCCTTTAAAAATGTTAGACCATCCAGACAATGGCTATGGTCTTGCTGATTTTCAAGTCTATGCTCTTAAATCTATGCTCTACTAGTTCCTTGGCACTTGTAACATTGTGAGTTGTTTCTCAAAATGTGGTCTGTGGATCACCTATATTAGAATCATCTAGAATATGGGCCCCACCCCAGATTCACTGAATCAGAATCTTTTAGTCAGGGCCTGAGAATCTTTATTTTTAACAAACTCCTCAAGTGTTTTTTATGCAGACAAAAGTTTGAGAACCACTGTCTTAGCCCTTTCACAAATAAATCACTAAGATTTTTTTTTAAAAGAAAGGGTGATATTCCATGTATGTTATTTTAGCATTGGCATGACATTACACAATTTTAATTTTAATTTCACATGCAGAAGAAAAACATGTTGCTGCCAAATCAGTTCAAATGCTTAAATTTTGTTTCATAGTTGCTGAGAAAAACACATTTTCCTGGAATTTCTTCTCTTTTAAGTGTTAAAATTTTTATTGCAGTCTAGAATAAGAATATACCTCACTTTAGGCAATAGACATGTTCCAAACTAAAAATTCTGGTGATGTGATAATTCCTTAGGTTCAAAAATCGTATTTTATATTTTTAATTCAAAATTTCTGGTAGTGGAAAATAGTTTCTAAATATCACTGGTAGAAATGATATACATTTGTTCTTGTGGATAAGTGAACAAACATGAGTCAGCAGATGAAAATGTTACCTATATATTTAAAGACTATAGATAGTAAAAAGTTAGGATATACAGTGAGTATCAAGGAGAGGGGAAACAAATGTTTCTATTGCATGAATAAGAATAATTCAATGAAAGTTGATTTCTGCTACTTCTAGATATAATTTACACACTTTCCTTCTTTAAATAATCAAAATAATGAAATGTAGATAGAAACCGATATTAAAGATGTTTGAATTAGAACAAATTTTGAGAGTAAAGAAATCCTCACAAAGAAATGACACAAAGAAAATACTATAGAAATAAAAGAATTGAGGAATATTACCAATTTTTAAAATTGAAGGTGTAAAAAGTAAAGAGCAAAAGCACTTCAAGTACTTTAAATTATGTAAACTCTCCTTTTAAAACAAACTTTACATTGTATTTCTACTCATGATTGTTTTCAATAATCAAAGGCCTATTCCAATATACTTAAAATATATAATAATAAATAAAATATATAAATGTACAAAAAATCCAATATTTACTATAAATATTTTATTTAATGCTTGATGGTGATAGGTAACATTCCTAACATATTAGTGTTTTTCACTGTTTGGTATTTATTTTATTTTAACGGAGACCTTGACAAACTTAAGTATTAAACAGATCATATAATAATAATAGTTGACATTTACTGAACCTGGTATATGTAACCAGGCACTACTAACCAAGGTTAAGTTTCTCCTCTCAGTGTATAGTGCCTTAGGCATAATAAGACTCAAAAATATTTGTTGAATACATGAAAATCATCAGACATAGAAGATTAAATGAATTTCATCCTTTATGGCTAATGCAGTTAGGTTCCTTGCCCCAATTTTCATTTTTAAAGCCATACTGTCCTCATTCTACTGAAGTTGAAACTGAGGATCACAGCTGTGAAGCTGGTCTAGTAAGCAGGAATTAATATAGCAAAGATTAGAATGGGAATCCCAGTCAAGGTTCCAACTCACCACTGGAAGGGCAGAGCCCGTGTTTTCAGATGATGGTATACTGAGGATTAAATATTGAAGAAAAGCCTCTCCTATAATTATACTAACAGCAAAGGAAGACAGATGGGCTTTGGTCCTAATGGACAGGAGCACGGGAGAGAAGGTTCACACAGAGACCTTGGCAAGCTGGGCCTTGGCTTACTACTAGTATGTCTTCCACCTGGCTATGATTCTGCTAATCATGGATGTGACAAAATCAATTGTTTGACATGTTCTTTTATGCTTTTTTCCCCTGGAATATTGAATTAGAATGTATTTGTATGAAATAGAGTCACTTCTTGCCATTAGAAAATGATTTTATATTATTTTGCATTCTTGGAGTTAGATGACACAAAGTGACTAAAATCTTGACAGAGCTGAAAACACACAGACACTCAAACTAGACTTGCATCACCACATTCACGCTGAGTATGTTAGCATTTTACTTCCAGAGAGGAATGGATCTTTATCAACTCTTAGAATCTATTGAAGAATAGACTCCGGAAATTGTGTTAAACATTCACTTTGTAGAAAATTTTCCAACACACTAAAAAACCTCCACCTGATTTCTTTATTATGACACAGATTCAATGCCCCATGAATTGTCAGTAGTAATTATTTTAGTATAACAGGCTAAATCTATACTATTACAAAACCTTAAAGGTCATTTTATTTACTTTATAGCATCAAATTCCTTTACTTATTTTGTTTCTATTTATGAAAAGTTCTTTACAAAGACAATATTATAATCTTGCCTATTCATTTCATATTTTATGTCAATAGAGATCAAATGGAAACATTCTACTTTATATGCTAAAAACTTCTACTTTCTATTTTACCATGGTACGTCATATGATTTTAGAAAAAAATTGTCATTATTGAAAATTACAGTTAAAAATTTTTTTTGGTTTTGTAATCAAATGTCAAAATATATATCTCAGTTAGCTTAATGGATATTTTTCAATGAAATGGCTTATTTTCTTACTGTAATTTGGGTAAAAACAGACATACTATGTCAAAAAAAAGGACCTTTACACAATGGAGACACATTATTACATGAATTCTAATTCCCATCTTACTTTTAAGGAGCATAGAAATATTGTGTTAAATGATAGAGAATACAGAATAACCAGATGCTAAGAAAACTTCTGTTATATATAGAAGATAGTTTTTATTTTTGACTTTATTGATTATGGTTGTCCAAGTTATTCCTATTAATTACTATAGGGTTTCTGCCCCTTCATTTTGTTAGCAGTGTGATTAAATTAAGAGGCAATTTCTTAAGCGATGTGAACAAAGTTCAACATACAAAAATATAATTTTCTGGGTCAGATAAAACTTTAAATATATAGAAATATCAGAAATACATGTGTTAAATGTGAAAAACATTGCCAATTTTTTTTTCTCCACATAAAACCTGAAAGTGTTACCATACCAAACTTTCTTTCCTGGTTATTTATTAGTTGTACTGAATCAGTTTAACTCTAAGTTCTGATATCTTTATATATAAAAGTGTCCCCAGTTTTGGTTTTCGTTTTCCCCTCCTGGATATGGGTCTAGTGAGAGATGGAGCTGACTACTTCTAATCTCCTTGTAAGTGTACAGTGAATGCTAGAGAAAAGAGAGAGAGCTAGTGAAAAATGTCTCTTACAAATATGTAATTTAAATTTCATAAAAGTATGTTTTTTTAATCAAAGAATATATTTTTATAGTATCTACTCAGGCAATTTTAACTTTTTGTTATCTATACCCTAAACCATAAAAACGACATAATCTGCCATTACCTAAGTCATAGAATCAAGTATTTTATGTAGATCCTGTTTTAATCTTAATGAGTTTGTAAACACAAATAGCTAGCATCAAGGCTACAGTGAAAAGCAGAACACTTCAAGCATTTAATACAGCTAAAGGGGCAGATTAGAGATCAATAACAAAATCACCTGGCAAAAAGGGAAAAAGGTGTTGTATTAAAAGGCTTTTTGCTTTACATGTGAAACAATACTGAGAAACCTGTATTTTAGCACTTGTACTCAACAGGCACTCCAAACTATGCAATGATGAGAACAGAAACCCATCCTTTCTAATAATCTTGTGACAAAAGCTAAAAGACATCATCCTATTAACTAGTGATCTCAACTGCTAATGCGGAGTACTTCCTGGTGCCTTTTATGTAGAATGCTGCTATTAAAAAACCACTAAACATTCACTGTGAACAACACAGAATCATTCATCTTTTATCAGCATCTCTTGTTAGAAGAGTATGAGTGGGGCTGAAGGTGTCATTGATATTATGGAGTGGAAATTAATCAGAAATTTTTCTCATATTTTCCTCATCTCACTAATTTACTTCTGTACAAATTTCCTCCTGTTAAAAAGTTCATACCCAACCCCCTGTTGTACTCTTTTAAGTTGAGAATATTCAACGAGTGCGTCCACTGAAAAGCACCAGGTCCTAACACAAAAAGCATTCGAAATTCTCATTTAGTTGTCTTTATTTTGCTAGCGCCATGTGGTCCTTGAAGATGTAGAAAACACGGGAAGCCCGGTAAAGATCAGAGCAAGCTCATTAGCATTCTGACAAAATTGGAGTGGTGGAGATGTATAGTTTGCCTAGTTTGTCGTTTTGAAAGCTACCGGTGGTAAGCTTTCTATTTCAGTGTGCTTTTGTCTTTTTTGGGGGGGTTGGGAGGGGGGAGGAGGGGTTCAAAGCAGCAGGGTATTTGCTAGCTCTAGGTTTGCACAATGCATTGTGGGAACCTTTCCTACACATTCAGCCCTATATAGTTATCATTCCAGTTGGAGTAAAAATATTTTTTTCATCATTTATAAGAAAGAACATGTGTGTGAATCTTAGTGAATTCCCTCAAGGCATTTACCAGAGCTCTGCTTTTCTTTTTGCCTGAATCATACAGTCCAAAAAGAGTCAGAAACAGAACCTATATGACATAATTTTCAATTTTTAAAAAATGTTGCCATTCACTTCAGAAAACAACTTTAAAACAATAATTTATTTTCTGCTCTTTGTTATAAATGACTAACAAGCAACATGCAGGACTTCATTCAGTTAGTTAAAATTCAAAAGCTCACTGCTCACTATAATAGACCTCAATTCTATTTTTGAAAATAATAGAGGAAAAGAAATGATTTGTGCTTTAGAATTATGTAAATAAAGAATACCTCTTAGAAGACTTAAATAAGTTATTACCCTAGTCATTTGATTTTCTTCATCGTCATCTTCTTTTTCTTTTCTTTCTTTTTTAAACATACGGCTCACTTTGAACAGCTAAATGGGCTACATTAATGCTACTATTCAACATGAATGTTTCCAAGTTGCAATGAAATGGATAAAGGTCTGTGGGGATGAATTTATCTGCTAAATCCTTGTGGCTGCCCTCCTATCTGGGATGATGACCCAAAAGAATGTCAACAGTTCATTTCCCCAGAGAGCTGGAAGGAGTCCCTATGCAACCATGATCTGCACATTCTCAAAGAACCATTTCAAACATTATATTTCACATGCAGTTTTAAGTGATTTTCCTCTCAGCTCTAGTATCCTAATAGTACTTAGGATATCAATAGTCCCTTTGAAATGAGGGCTAAACAAGTTTACACAGGAATTCTACATATGGCATATACATTTTTAGATTTACTTTCAATATACATTTTAAAACATGGTCATCTTGTTATAATAACATACTTATGGCATAAAGTGAGATAAATGTCTAAAGATTTGTATTTTTTCCTATTGTGAAAACTACTTTTTCATTATTAGTCATTATTTTGCTTAGAATCAAATCTTACTTATGAGTAGTATTTATATTTTTTCTTAATTTGTAATTGTTAAAGTCCAGGGAAAGCTAAAGATTACACATAGAATATGTGTAATCTGGTAAAATTTTAACAGTAAGAGAATAGATAATTTCTATATGAAGTCTCTGACATAGTAGCATTTGGTTAACCACATTTATTCCATTTGTACATAACAAACCACTGGATTAAGTGGTATGTGTCATGGGGAGGTACAGTTTTTATAAATTAACTATTCATATTATATTAGAGCATACAATTAAAATGATGCAACTTTATTTCTATTTTAGGCTCTAAATTTCTCCCCTTAAGGCTTTTCCTAGGCCTTCTACAATTTAAAGGTACATTCTTTTTTAAAAATAAAAAAACAGAATAAAACCCTGCCATGTATAAATCTGTGGTTACGGTGTGAACCTATTATGTACTGTTAGAAAATTAAACTTGACTAACTTAACGTTTAATATTTAAATGTACCCCCAACATTAAGGTGTTCTACTGCTGGTTTTAAAGCTACTTAAAAAAAATGCTGTTACTATAATGACTGAATTAGTTCTATACTTTGCAATATGAGTATAGCTGCAAAATCATTTATCTACTTCACTGCATTCTACTAAAGTTTCTTGAAAAATATCATTTGGACTAGCTATATCAAATTAAAGAGCAGTCAGGAGTGTCTAAGTCCAGCTTTAAAACAAACATCTTAACAATTACTTAGCCATATGGAAAATAGGGTATGTCTCTCCTGAAACTATTTAAAAAAAATATATTTACTATCTTGAATTTAAATTTCATTAGAAACCATTTCTGACATGCAATGCCAAGACTGCTGAAGTATCACTCTGCTAAATAACCATGAAAAGACATATAAAAAAGCAGGACTTTTTAAAGCTGCCAATTAACAGTTTTCTAAAATTTAAAGCACATTACATTTGCACTTATAACAACTTCAAAATCCAAAAAACAAAATGGAGTGAAAGCATTATGACTAAGCAAATGCAGTAGTATAGTGAGATACAGCTACACACACACTCATATACTTTTTTACATGATACCAAATTTGAAGCTTCTTCTCAAGTGTTCACATTGTACTTGTGTTTGGGATCCTATGACTTAAAGGCCAGATGCTTTTCACAAATGACCAACAATTGTAGAATAAATTAATGATTGATTTTTTTAGAGCTTTGATGGAATTAAGCATACTTCTTTTCTCAATGTGCCTATGTGAATGTTTGCCTGTTAAACTTTTTTTTTTTTTTGACAAGTGAGGCCACCCGGCAGAAAACAACTGATGCAAAACCCAGGAGTAATCCCTCTGTTTAGTTCAACACTATGGTTAGCCTTAACACTGCCTCTATTATCCAATGGATTTAGAGAAACTTTCATTTATTTGTTGGCCTCAGTTTTCAATTCTGTTGCCCTCTTTAAGGAAACCTAGACTTATTCCTATGTAAATACATTTGCATACTGGTACAATAAAATGTTCTAGAATTTTTATTACCCTACTAAGCTAACTAGGAACTATGCACATATGTAGCATGAAAAATAAGTGAAAAGAATCAAGATATAGATGAGTATTCTTAGTAAGGACTTTAAAGCACATTATAATTAACCTATAATGTTCATGGTACAAGACCAATGTAATTATTTCCAACAATATTTTAACAATATTCAGCCATCTATTTTAAAAAGCTGAAACAAGTGGAACTTAAGAATTGCATTCCATTATCACAAAATCAGTGCAAATTTAGTACATTAAAATATGCCATTTTCATAGGAATCTTAAAATATGTATTTTTAGTGTGTATATGGTATTTTATGTTCTCTAATGTTCAGAGTCTAAACTATAAAATATTTACTTTATGTGAGCTAAATCAAGTAGACCATAAATTTTTAGTTTATTTAGGAGGTTCAAATTAGGGCTCCACTTAGCTCTGTATACACTAAAGCAAATAATAGAATTTTAAAAATACATTTAAAAATCTACATTCCTTTTCGTGAAACATTTAGTTATTCAATTTTTTAAAAAATTAACTGCATATCAAACAGTATTGCTTAAGAGAAGAAAAACATGCTGAGATGGGAGTTAGAAAATAACAGCTCTGAGCCAGTCTCTTATTCTGGCTTCAGTATTTTCATCAGTAAAATAAAAGGTCTAGATTAGATGATCTCTAAGACTTCCCATTTTCAAACATTTATAGCACCGGGTACTAATTATGCAAAACAAACTTACAATATTAGAAGTTAATAACTGGAATTTGTTAAAAATTTTATTCTTAGAGCCTTCCTTACTCCACATATGCTTTTAAAGTGAATAAAGTAGCCCTGGCTGGTGTGGTTCACTTGGTTGAATGTTGTTCCTTTTGGTGCACTGGGTTGATTCCGAATGATTTGATTCCGGGTCAGAGCACAGGCCCAAGTTGTAGGCTCAATTCCCAGTAGGATCTCTCTCTCTCTCTCTCTCTCTCTCTCTCTCTCTCTCTCTCTCTCTCTCTCTCTCTCTCTCTCTCTCTCTCTCCTCCCTCTCTCCCTCCCTCCCTCCCTCCCTCCCTCCCTCTCCCGATTACAATCAATTGAGAGAGAGGGGAAAAAAAACATGGATGTGAGAAACATCCACCTGCACACAGGGATCAAGCCTGCAACCCGGGTATGTGCCCTGACTGGGAATTGAACCTGCAGCCTCCCAATGCATTAGATAAGGCTCAACCAACTAAGTCACACAGGTCAGGGCCAATAAAAACATATTTTTTAAAAAGGGAATAAAATAGTACAAATTGTACTATGTATGTATATATTACATAAATTCAACATTCAGTAGCAGACTTTCATAATAGTCTCAACTAAAAAAAATGATTCATACAAGGCTTAATAAGGAAATCTTAAAATTCTTTGGAATACTCTTTCTTAGCTGTTGTTCCTAATTAATGAAATCAGCACTGATATCCAGCAAAACACATCACCAAGAATGATGTGCCGCTTACACCTTAACTTAAAGAGGATTCAGGTAGCATCACCACCCACACTTCTCTCCTTCCATTTTCCTTCCTTAGTTTACTCTTAAAACAATGATATTAGTTTCTGCAAATATTCAGCTAAGAAAAGTTTTACATAGACTCAGACATTCAGATGTTTATTTAGGAGTTTTTAATTTTACCAATAAAGTAAAATGAAAAAAATGATGATGACATTTTACTACCAGAATAGAAGCAGAGGCCTTTAAGTCAAAATGTACTTGGGTTTTACTGTATGTAGTATTCTCTTAGGAATAAAATATAAACATGCATTTTAGGGTTCTAGCTAGTCCTGTAAATTTCTTCTATTGGACTAAGAACATCAATACAAAAACAAACGAACTACCAAAGTGCCCTAATTAACAATTTTGCAAGTGAATACAGACATTAGCGCAACACTGCTGCCGTTAAAGTCTATTCCATGGCATATCTGTTTCTGTTAACATTTCAATAGACCAATTAAATGACCTTTCCCCCTTCAAACTCAATTAAGCTATTTGAACTTCAAATGCTAACTTACCATGTATTTGTACAAAATTTACACAGAGTAAATTAATTTTTTAGTTTTTAATGGATTTAAAAGTTAATACTATTTTAAAATTAGCTCTCATAGAATTTCACATAATGTAAATATCTTAGGATATTATCTGAATATGCAATTGGTTAAGCTAAATCACTCCTTCCAGTCTAACCTTACATATTTTAATTTTTGATTTATTACTTCAACAAATTTTCAATGCAGTTTTAATTTTTGAAATGTTAAATATACAAATAACATTTATTATTTTTAGGCAAGGTGAAAAATAAAAAAGCAGAAAGGCAACTACAAACAAAAAATATTCCCTCAGTATAATAAAATAAATTTTTTTCTCTTTATAATTAAAATAAAAATGAAAGCTGCAAATTCCTAAGATCCCTAGCATTTAATAACCCCACACAAAACTTCCAGAATTTCTCAATGTGA